>OX402581.1:7638637-8965721 GCA_948098905.1 Tiliacea aurago | reverse complement strand
GTATTACAATAATATCTTAACTATGTTAGTCATGACACGTTCAATTAATGCGCTAATAACATAAAATCCAAATAAATAATCGAAAACTAATTAAAATGAAAATACAATTGAAATAAATAATTGCAATTAAATTAAAATTGAAATTGGACTAAGACTTGGGAGGCTTGATTCATTCACTACGAATAAAACTCAGTAAATTTATCTGCCAGATAAATTCTGGAAAAAACCCTTAAATTTTCCTCCGATATAGGCCTTGAGCTAAGACCAAGTTTTTTTCGCACCCCAAAAATATGAGCACCCACCTCAGTTGCCCCACAGTGGCGCAACTTATCCACGGTACGGAAGCTGGCTCTCTCGCGACACGACTTATCCATTTATCCGCCACCTCTCATCCGACGTTACGTAAAGGGGTTAGAATGTGGCCACCCTAACTAGAACCACGCTCTCTTGTTTTATTTTAAAGTTTTTACAAGAAACGATACATAGGAGAAAAAGTGTTGATTGGAAAACTCGAAATTGATTCCGTAGAGGAATAAATTATATTAAATGGTGATGCTGGTTGACAATAGTAGGTTGTATCTAGATATCAACATTACATTCACGAGAGATGTTTGTAAAATACTTATTAATACCTAGGTATTATCTGAAATGCATTACGTGACACTAATTATTTTCTGATCTTAACAACGGTAAAAATTGAAGCTTGATAAATACTGAAAACATCTTTTGTGTAGAACTTCAACTTTATGTTTAAAACGTTCCTGAGTAGTCCAAAAATTTGCGTAAATTTTAGCATTAATGTTCCATAGGTAGGATGTTTTTTGCAGTATACTCACTCACTTCTTTCATCACTTTTTCATTGGTCAACTGAACTTATATCGATACTTATGTAGTTCTGTTGATAGTTGAGAGACCAACAAGTATTGGGCTGAGAGCCCTATCGAACAGAACCATTACGAATGATTTTTTTAAGAATAGAGGCGTAATGTTTTTGTAGTATCGACAGGAAACGGATATGAATAGGAATATGCACTTCGATAGAGAGGCGTAACGGAAATTGATTCGCGTCGATATAAACAAGAAGAAAGTCTTAAGTCTTGAAGTACGCATTTACCAGCGTATTTTATGCTTTTGTTACTTAGATCTAATATATTATCATTTCAAAGAGAAAGACAATTTTAGGATCAGAGGCTTATAATGCTGTTATAACCCTCTAATCCGAACATTGTCAAACAACCGGCCAAGTGCGAGTCGTATTCGCACACGAAGGGTTCCGTACCATTATCTATAAAAACTGCAATATTATTTTGAAGAATTATTCGTAAATGTACCTTAGTTTTAAGCTATTGTAGATAGATGGATAAGATAGATAAATAAAACATTTATTCAGTGCACACAAAATACATAGCACAACACACAATAGCACAAAAAAATAAAAGATAACAACTTAAAACGAATTAAAAAAAAAAAACAATAGGCAAAAAAAAGAAGAACATACTTAAAGAAATAGTGACACTATGACGTTAATCAACACACACCTTTACCTATATATTATGGATTACAAATAAATATAATTATGAATATGAATGAAATCTGCAAAAATGGAAGAAAACGCCATGCGCTCATGACTTTTCAGCAGGTGAATCTACGGCTAACTAGGCTATTGATCTTTCAACTACCGTGTAAGTATGTATAAGTAAATGCTGATCAAAAGAAAATTTGAAAAAATATCATACCTGTCCTTCCCGTGTTAGTTTGCCAAAAAATATTACAAGCCTAAATTTTAGTTACGTTAGCATTACGAACCGTCCATCTATCATGTCGCTTTTAAAAGGGTAGAGTCGGGTTGACGGCGATTGAAGCCTTTCTTATTTATCCGTATATGCCTGTTGGCGCCAAAAATACGCGAGGTTGACCTTTCCTGACGAGGGGAGAGTGGGCTAGTGTGACCGATAGGTGCGCCGAATATTAGCTTTTAGGTCATGAAGGATGTTTTAATGGTACTGTAATATTTTTTGATGATTTGGTAAAGTTGAAGGTGACCTTTCATCATTGAGTCATGTAAATGATTAGGTGTAATAATAATAAGTTTTTTATTTTATGCTACAGTTGATTTATACAGAATAGTTTTTGGAGCCTCCTTTTAAGCAAACAATGCCTGTGTTAGGAGACTCCGCTCTTCCACCGTAGGTACAGCATAAATTAAATTAAAATTAAATTAAAGAAGGTAAGTATGTTAGTGAGGGTATGATTCAAGTGTCGATACCTAAGCGTAGTGTGTAAGTTAGTGTGTTTGTGAGTGAGAGTATAAGTGAGTGTGTGTGAGTGAGAGTGTAAGTGAGTGTGTGTGTGAGTGAGTGTGTGAGTGTATCTGCACTTTGTGCTCCAAAAGTGCCTCAGTGTCATGATATGTAAGTGTCTTAACCCAATTGGTTATAATTTTTTTACATTCATAAGTTTTTTTTGTGTAGATGTAAATGTTTTTGTTTATTTTGTTGTATAGTTGAGCAGACCGTTTATTAAATTGCCTACAAGCAAACAAGATTTAAGTGGTTTTTAGGTGTGACGAGTACCAACGAGTTATTTTAAGTGAAGAACCCAAAATTGTAGAACAACCGTGATGTATAGTGATATAATTCCCTGATACAATATTCGAATTATTTCTGATAATGATTTTCTAAACAGTGATGTTGTAATCAAGCAAATTACTCTTATCTTATGAATTATAGTTTTATTGTTTTTTTGTACAAATTCTTTATGCATGCAGAGTTTGCCTGTAAGTGATAGTTGCACTGTTTCTTACACACTTTGGCATTTTATCTTTAGCATATAACCTGTGTAAACATTTATTGATGCCCCAATAAAATAATTAAATAAATAAAAGACCTGACACAAAAAAATCCCATTATCGTATACCTACTTATGGATGTTCCAAAAAACCGTAAACATACGTGAAGTGATATAATTACCTGATACAATATTCGAACTATTTCTGATAATGACTTTCTAAACAGTGATGTTGTAATCAAGCAAATTACTCTTATCTTATGAATTATAGTTTTTTTTTTTTTGTACAACTTCTTTATGCATGCAGAGTTTGCCTGTAAGTGATAGTTGCATTGTTGCTTACACACTTTGGCATGTTATCTTTAGTATATAACCTGTGTAAACAATTATTGGTGACCCAATAAAATAAATAAAAGACCTGACACAAAAAAATCCCATCATCGTGTACCTACTTATGGAGGTTCCAAAAAGTCGTAAACGTATATGATCACGAAGATATTTATTAGATCTGATTAGCAACTTAACTTCCTCCAATCGATCCAACCTTATTTACGAAGGTACGGACCGCCGCACTCAATCTCACTAAATAGGTATCATTATTTTTGTTTATTGAAGCTGTACCGAGTACCAATTCCTACATAATTTTAGTAGAGTCTCCACACGAACGGCTAGCGGCAGTCCGCTATAACCGTATATCTTGTCTTTGTGCGGCCGTATTTATGGCTACCCTTATTTTTATTTTAATGCTGATGCGCGCGGTGCCGCTGTGTCTCGACTGCCGACTAATCTTTTGGACACCCTGGTTAGTTGCTTCTTGCTGGTATACATTGTAGGGTTTCGTTGCTAGTGTGTACGGTTTTGTGAGCTGTTTGTTTTCGACATGTGAAAGGTTTTTTAAATTAGCAGTCAGTTGAAGATAAGGACATTTAGATACTGATCTCAATACTGCCGACAAAAGTATTCGAAGTTGGCTTGTCTATTTTTAACCGACTTCACAAAAAGGAGGAGGTTCTCAAGTCGTCTGTAAGTTACCTCTGGGGGCCTAAAATGGACGCTTTAGCAGAATCATAATATGATCTGTGTACAATTCATAGATGCCGCAATTCATCTGTTTGACAGCTGGTATTTGACATTGGACTTCGTTAAAGCAATTAATAATTTGTGGACTATTTTACGAAATTCCATACAAACTGTCAAACAGATGAATTGCGGGATAGGAATTGCACGCAGTTTCATATTATGATTCTGCCAAAGCGTCCATTTTAGGCCTCCTGAACTCCGTCGTTTATGAACCGATTTGGAAAATTCTTTTTTTATTTGAAAGGTCTTCCAGATTGGTCCCATTTTTATTAAAATCCAGTTCTGATGTTGGGATCCATGAGTAATTGAGGGAACTCCTCAAATATTTATAGGCATACATAAAGCGATTTTTATATTTTCATCAACAAATCAATCATTTTATTGAATAACGTACGTGTGACTTTGAATCCGTCAGAAGGATACATGCGGGCCTGATTTCAGCGTTGGAAAATCTGTAAGAGAGAGAGAGAGCAAGAAATGTATCTCTATCAGATGATTTGAAGATTTTGCTGCCGATAATCTCAAAAAAGTTAGTTCAAAAACTAAAACCCGACTACTGAAAAATCACGCTCTAAAAAGTATGAATCAAAAAAATATTCTCATCTGAAATTGTATTACAAACTATTCAATTATCGTCTATTGAATAAACAACAGAAACGGTCGGAGTGGCGGTGCTTGAGCTCATGTCCAGCAGTGGACGTCTTTCGGCTGAAATGATGATGATAATGAAAATAATAAACAACTACAAAATCATATCCTTACTAAAACTATTCACAGACTAAAATATAGCGTCGAAAAATTCATCCACATCACTGTTGACTGGTAATGTACCCAAGAGACTGTCGGCATTACCTCGTTGTATGGCAATGCTTAGCCTTTGGCCGAGGTAAAAGCCAGCCCTTGGGTCCCGGGAAGTATCAACCAGCCGTTTCGAGATTTCATTAAAAAGACAATATATTTTAATGTATTTAATACATATTCAAAGTGATGTTCAGAGGACAGCCGTGGTCGTATGCCACCTACCCTAACAAAACAAGACATTGTAACAGTACCTAGTCAGCGATCATAAGCTTTAGGGCAAAGTGATTACGACCACGGCTATCCTCTGAACATTATTATGATTATGTATTAAATACATTAAAATGTATTAGGTACGTGTATGATCTATAATGATCAAGCTCCAACGATATCTCATTTATCAAATTATGATAAGTAGTTTAGAAGTTCCGTGTGGTGCCGGACGTACAGAATAGCACCATCCCATTTCTTCCCGTGGGTGTCGTAAAAGGCGACTAAGGGTTTTTCCTAGAGAATGGGCAGCAGCGTTCTCTATGCATTTTAACACCATACTGCGATCGCCCACCCGCCTGCCAAGCGTGGCGATTATAACAAACCCCCCTTTAGGGGAGGCCTATGTCCAGCAGGGGACGTCTTTCGGCTGAAATGATGATGGGTTTATAAGTTATGAGAGGTGAACATACATACATAGGTACATAGGTACTGTAGTGAAATAAAACTTCTGCTTCACTACTTAAACACGTATATTAATTTTCGGTATTATTAAAGAAACGTCGTAGCCAAAAAAAACAAACAAAAATGCAGTAATCAAAATATGATTTCAGTAGTCGCGGAATTTACTTCATATCCTCTCTTTCGCCGAGCGGCCTTAATGAAGCCGATGAGGCCGATGTCAATTATGCGGGATTCGCCAATCGGTCTGATTCAGTCCGACTGATTCAGTTCGTTCGTGGCGCACACCCATTTTCGCGCCAAACAGGCTGCTTCAGAAGAGGTTACCCTCTCATCTGTCAATTGACCTATATTAGGCCGATGTCAATTATGCCGGATTCGCCATCCGATCTGGTTCAGACCGACTGATTCAGTTCGTATAGTGGCAAATCCCCATTTCGCGCCAAAAAGCCGACACGAGAGAGGATAAAAGCATTACGCAAAAAGTTACGGAACATCAAAAGGCAAAATTTTGTTACGTATCACGTCACGGATACCGCGGATCGATTGCAATGGGCCTCTAGGTTCGCGTTCACTAATTACGTATAAAACACGTCTAATTGTGATAGACCTAAGTTCTCTTTGTATATAAAATATGTTACAAAAACCCTGTTGTTCCTTCTACCTACTTTTTAGGAATCAGAATACGTTTTAAAGCAAGTCATTTATAAAAATTGTTCAACAAAAATTATTAAAATAAATATTTAATTATTAATATTTGTAATGTTCAACTGATTTCTTACCTTTTTAATTTTTTGATTTTGACTACTCGACTAGCCAATTCTTATTTTTTTTAAATTATAATTCCATCAATGTTGTGCTTGTAGGTCACGTCCGTAAAAGGAACAATAGGGTTTTTGTTACATACTGTATAGATCTGGTTTATTTTTTAAAAGAAAACACAATGTATGTTAAAATAGAATCTACAAGTACAAATACGATGGTTTGGAATAAACCACTCCTGACGAACTGCATCCAGTGCCTCGACCAATTGCAGGTGACACGCTGACAGCAAACAGCACAGACCCTCAGGCGTTGCTCGCCTGGATAGCCTCACAGGCAACACACCGAGACATACATGTCGGTGTCAAAATCCTCGTGATGCGGCTGGTAGAATGAACCGCCTGCATGGTTGTTACAGTAGTACCCAGGGGGTCTACGAACATAAATCTGAAGTATCGGCCGAATGTTCGGCCGTTGCTTGACTACGGCTAACTATGGCTGACTAGGGTGAAAAAAAACGACAGTCAAAGAGATAACCCAAAGTCAAAAATGTCACTTTAAGTCAGGTAAGGATTCAAAGTCAAAAAAGGAAAATATGGAGGAAAACAAGCTATCGCAATTTCGTAAACAATTGTTACTGTTTATTTGTCATTGACTGTATTATTCTTTAGAACAACAAAATAGATTTAGTAATTTTTTTTTTTTTTTTTTTTTTTGTACTTTGTTTTCTTTTTTTTTCTATTTAGCCTGTATTTACTCTTTGTAATATTATATAACTTGAAATATGTAAATGCTGTGCACACCTTTAAGTAACTAATTCACTTTAGATTTTAAGTTTAATTGTTACAGTACCCCTAAAAATGTATTAGTGAATAAGTCGTTGGAGTGCCGTACTTAAATAAACCCTCTGCCGATAGTTCGGATTAACGCTCCGGAGTAGACGCCCTGGTTGGACGGGCCAAAAGCGGCCTTTTCAACTGGTCTTATACCATCAGACGGAAGAATCTCGTACTAATTGTAAAGTAACCACACTGCAGAATTCAATAAACAACTGGAAATAGATAAATTAGCTTTTTATTTCACAAGCACCTCATTTCACTGCACTACATAATTCAATAAACTATATTCCATTGGTTTAGGTAGTTAAATAAAGGTAAACAAATCGTTAAAAGGGTTTTATAGATGACACGTTCTTGTTTAAAAACACGTTGTAACTTATAACCAAATTAAATGTATTATTGTTTATTACGATAGTTTCCTCTTTTTTCAATGTATGTTAAACTTTATCTTTTATTCTTAAACTACTCTTCGTTGATGTAACTGCTTGAGCACAATTTTTTAATTAGATTAATAATAATACTCTAATATTTTGTAATCTGTCTATTGTAAAGAGCCCAAAAATACAGGTTCTCAAAACTTCAACGAATTATAACGTTGCTAAATTGAAGAGCATAACTGTGCAACAGCATGACAACTGAAGTGACAGGTATTACGTTTAGTCGGTTACTTTACAGCTGTCTCGTCACGTGTTTTTTTTGTTTACCTATAATTAACTACCTAAACCAAAGGAATATAGGTTGTAATTTCACATCGTATACCAAAAAGTTTGAGTGTCTTGTTCCAATCAGTATCTTTCTAAGACTGATTTTTTTCTATGAAAGTTAATTACAACTTTGTTTGGAAACCTATCATATTGGAACAGCCGTTGACCGGCTTCCGAGCAAAAGTTATCATCGCAGAGTTTCAACGCTCCGACACATACCGGTCAAAATCATAACCCTCCTTTTTGCTTCGCCGTAGTTGGGTAACAAGACAATATGACTGCCAATCATGGCTTTTACGACTAGTCTGAAGAAAATTATCTCCACACCACCGTACCACAAAGCACAAACAGCATAACTCCAAAGAAAATTCACTTAAAATATTCAAACAAAATTTCACCAGTCATAAAATTCATAGCATCTTCAGCTAATTTTAAAGGAAAACCCTAGGGTTGCACCCTTGCACAATATCTCTCGGCCATAAGTTTCCAATACATGAATTTTATTAACTTTCGCTCCCTATGACTGATGGTGTTATGGGTTTGTTTTTCGCGTCATCGTGTTCTGACAACCATGGGGTTTCAGTGTCAATAAACGCGTTATGATATTGTGGTGATGGGGCTGTTTTTTTAGAGGTTTTTAATTGGTTGGGGTTGATTGATTCTGTTAATGATTAAGGTGTAACGAATATTATTATTTTCTTAAGTAATATTTTGTTTTGTAATGTTCTCTACGAGTGAGAAATCGAAATAAATAATAAATAAATCATAATTTATTTCAAATTCATTATTATGATTATGATTTGTAAGCTCGCAGTTGTACTAACAAATATGGATATTTGTTAGTACAACTGCGAGCTTACAAACTAGTGTTAGTAATAATTAATAGTAATTGGTAATAATAATTTAATTAAACAATATATAATAATAATTGGATTAAATAATTTAAAATAATAATTTAATTAAATGAAGACTGTATTTGAAATGAAGAAATGAAGACTGTATTTTTATCGGAAACATTATGAAATTTCGGTGTTCGTTAGAAAAACATGATCATGATTTTTCATATTAAATTATCGTCTGTTTACAACTTTAACCAAATAATAATGACAAAAACTTGGAGGAGAACGAAATGCGCTGCCTAATTTTTAATAAAATATTTATCCCCCAAGCGACGTTATTTGCGGGTGACTGGAAGATTTCAAACTTTCCGAAGAGAAATTGGCTAAAAAATTCCTTAGCAAAATAAAATCGAAGAGCAGCTTCCGAAAGTTATCCAACTTCCCAACAATCCATTACACCGAGTTTCGCAAAAAATTGACTCCGGCTCTCTTTGGAACTTATTATTTTGAGTGAAAACATCCAGGAGTTTCGTCGCCTCATCCAAGTTTGCAACGGCGGGCCACCCTCCTTACACTCGATAAACACACATTACGCCACTATCGCAAATTGTTCCCGCGATATCAACCTTAGACGAACCAGCTAAGGATTTTGGAAAGTTCAATGTTTAAGAAAAAAAGCGTTTGTTAGAAAAAAATATATGCTGGCGAAGTAACTATAGGTAAAACCCATGTTTTAGATACTGGAAAGGTAATACGAGTAATATAATAATAATAAAGCCTTTATTTCCAAAAATACAGTATACATAGTTCCATAACACACAACATGCACATTAAAATACCAATTCATATTAAATACTAATTACATTCTAAGAGTATATTTGATTAATTATTTACAATTTTCACTGAATTAATTAAATTACAGTTTTTACTCATTATTTCAAGAACACACACATACGAGTGTAAATACCCCCTGCACTTTTTAATTAGTTTTTTCGGAATTTTGTGTCGCATTATTGATACAAGTTTATTATTGGGGTCCCATTTATGAGTGTAGGCCTGCTCCAACTCTTTCCAGTGCTGTGTGTCTGTTGCTTGACGAGTCCATGTAGATCCGGCTACTTGGTTTCTCGGTCGCCTAGGTCGGCCGCGTCGGCGTTCGGCTTCATAGAGATACCAATGTAAGATCCTTTCACTCCATCTATTATCAGTAGCTCTAGCTGAATGTCCAGCCTATCTCCATTTCAGTCTGCTTGCTAGCTCGACGGCGTCCGTTGCTTTTTTTATGGATCTAAATGTATGTGTTTCTCTTCCTATCCTTCAGCTTTATACCCAACATACTTCGTTCCGCGGCTCTTTGAAAGACGTTGATTTTTTGTACGATGTCTTTTGTAAACGTAAAGAAAAACTGGAAAGGTAAAGGCTAGGTTAACTAACACCGCTAAACTATAATCCTAGCCAACACAGAATTATCATTGCATCGTATCTTTATCTCCCTAAAATTTTATTAGACCCTACAACCCTAAAATAGCCAATATCGTTGGTAACCCAACATAACCGTAACCGGGCGTGTAATGCATCCGATCAACGTTGTACAGCCATTAGACAGGTCGTGCTAACAAACTTACTGCTGAAATCGCCACTTTTAGCTGCGAGCGAGCACTAAACAGCAAACAATGCCAGCGGCGGCGGCGAGCGGCGTCCGGTCCCACCACAAAGGCTTTGTAGCCGCCACACTGACACGCTTTTTGCGTCGCCGCGGCCGCTATCGCTCGATGACGTCCCCGTAGATCGATAAGAGCCTCCCACTCGGCGGGAATGCTCCATTGTATTACTGACACTACACTGTCTGAGATGTGGAAAATCGTAGTCCAAAATGCGCGTGATAGCGGCGAGAGCGTGACGTCAGAGTTGCGTGCCGACAATGAGAGGAGTATGCACGACGACGTGTCACAGTGTCAGCGTGAATGGTGAGGCTGCTTTTATTAGTACGGTACACCTGTTTGATTGTGTCTTGTAGGGATTTGTTAGAGTAGTAAATTAAGTACAGTAGTTGTATGTTTAAGGAATTAATTGGGGTTTTAGGGTTCCGTACCCAAAGGGTAAAACGGTAACCCTATTACTAAGGCTCCGCCGTCTGTCTGTCCGTCTATCACTAGGCTGTATCTCATGAACCGTGATAGTAAGACAGTTGAAATTTTCACAGACTATGTATTTCTGTTGCCACTATAACAACAAATACTTAAAAACAGAATAAAATAAATATTTAAGGGGGCTTCCATACAACAAACGTGATTTTTTTCCTCGTTTTTGCTCGATATTGATAACGGCAACAGGTAGATGCTTGAAATATTCACAGAATCTTTAGTTATATATTCACTTTAAAAATAAATAATTAAATTAAAATAAAAAAAATATTTAAGGGGGGCTCCCATATAACAAACGTGTTTTTTTTTTGCCGTTTTTATATATAATGGTACGGAACCTTTCGTGCGCGAGTCCGACTCGCACTTGGCCGGTTTTTTCTTCTAAGGGACTATGGTATATCCAACTATAGGATAAACCATAGTCCCTTAGAAGAAAAAACCGGACTAAAGAAGGACACCGTAGATTTTGAGAGATGCCTTTACTAACGCAGATGTCGATTTCTGTCGGTAGCCACTGATCAGCTGTGATCAGCTGCATTTTTACCACCCAAGAACATTAAAAACTTCTTCCTTCAAATCCTTTTATAGACAAAACTATTTATGTATCACATACAATGATTTTCAGTCCCAAATAAGGCATAACGACTACATCGAACCTCCTTACCATAACTCAAACATAGATATTACCTTCAGCCAATATGGTCCGCTGCGGTTCTGAACATTATTTTCCTCACAGCAAACTGAGCTAAGTACGTGCCGCTCATACGTATGCCGTGCTGAGACGCAATTAACATAAATTAGTTGTTAGTGGCGCGTGAAGTTCGTGAGTCACTTCTAGTGATGTTGCTAGGCGAGATTTGTGTAACGGGATTACTTATTGAAGGAAATATGATTATCTTTTCTTCACGACTAGGTAAAGCGATATAAATAATGAAACAGTGATGTAGCATAAAGCCTACGCCGCTCGTAGCACAGCTACGAAACGGTAGCTCGTAGCAAGTTGGTATAGAAAGTTTTTTTTTTAAATAGCTTCTTTCAACCTGTATCTGGTTAATAAATAGTAAAATAAGAGTGCACAATTTAATTCATTAAAAACATATTAATAAATTATATATACATATCTACTTTTTAATATTAGGCACTATTGTTGTATAGGATATTTATACTACTATTGGCTATAAGTACACCTTTTGTACTAAATAAAAAATAAATATATAAAAACTTAAAAAAAAAAAAATGTTTTTTTACCAAATTGTAACTCGATTATTCCCAAAATGGACGTTCAGGGTTTTTACAAATCCCGATACTTTCGCCCCATCCCGTACCACGCACATCACTACTGAGATGTGATCTGTATGCGTGCAAGCACCGCACGGATCGCGGACATCTAACACGAATAATACACTACTTATTACCTTCTCGACAATGTATGGCTTTCGTAACGCACATGATGACGCATAACTAGCGCACCGCTAACGCATACGTTCCCGGGGTGGTCAAAACCCTGTGAGCTTTAAAATCAATTTGACTATGTGTGCGGTTACTTAGGTGTACCTACAGCACTTAATTTTGATTTTAATTTATGTTAGAAAACCGCTTTGGTTTCACAAGTTAAGTATGTGGTATTTACCGGCACTTCACTGCGTGTAGTTCACTGCGTATAATTATTATGGCGTTAATTTGAATCTATACAAACTTTTTAAATTACAAAAGTTCAGTCGCAAGAAATTAATTGCTCTTGCTATATCTTTCATTTGAAGTGAGGTTGAAAAATAAGGGTCTTCCTACATCCATCTATCGTTTACAAAAGTGAGACGTTTATTGACTCTTAAAGCGATAGTGTGCCATAATGTCACACTAAACGATATTACTGGATTTACATTTACAGATGGTTTTCATTAAAGCGGGTAATTTATCTACGCTTTGACGTGTGTATTTTTACAGGAATTAACCGGATTGGAAATCGCTGTGTTGCATTAAATATTACAAATATTAAAATTGGCATAAAAAAATGTGTACAAACAAAGTGAAGTCCTGAGTCCTGCGCTAGGTAAAAAAAACCGGTCAAGTACGAGTTGGACTCGCGCACGAAGGGTTCCGTACCATTATCTATAAAAATGGCAAAAAAATCATGTTTGTTGTATGGGAGCCCTCCTTAAATATTTGTTTTATTTGAATTTAATTATTTATTTTTTAAGTAAATATATAACTAAATATTCTGTGAATATGTCAAGCGTCTACCTGTTACCATTATCAATATAGAGCAAAATTGAGCAAAAAAATCACGCTTGTTGTATGGGAGCCTTCTTAAATATTTATTTTATTCTGTTTTTTTAGTATTTGTTGTTATAGCGGCAACAGAAATACATAATCTGTGAAAATTTCAATAGTCTAACTCTCACGATTCATGTGATACAGCTTGGTGACAGACGGACAGACAGACAGACAGACCAACAGACAGACGGTGGAGCCTTAGTAATAGGGTTCCCGTTTTACCCTTTGGGTACTAAAATCTTGTGTTACAGGAGCCAGTGTCTTCTACCAAACAATAGGTTCTGGATTTTATGCAATATACATTGTTTGATTTTACTTACGACAAGCAAAAGTAATTATTAAAATACCATATATACCATTATTAAAATAGTTATTAAATACATGATAAAAAGAGAAGTAAAATTATGATACCAATTTATTTATTATATTGTCGTTCTACATTTGTGTAAGTGTGAGTGTAAAGTGTAAAGAGTGTGTGTTTAATGTATGTGGAGTTTGGTGGTGTTATGAATGGACGTTAATGAAAGGGGGTGTACAGTACGTGGGTGATGTGTGATCTTATTAAACTTAAATGTATGCATGGTATTCTGTCGCAAAGGGGTAAACCATCAACATCGCAACATGCAAACTACGCGCCACACTGACGTCACACAAAATCCTGCATCTCGCAAGCAGAGTTTACCGCGCAACTAGAATATACAGGGTGTAAGGGACAGCCCTCCGCAGATTGATGAGGTGAATTCAGTATATCGTACGGAGATGACCGGTACATGAAATTATTTTAGGAACGTTATGGGAATCCAATGAACCTGATTTGTCGCGGCGGGGTGGACGGCCGCGTTCGCTGATTTCAGGCGTCGTTCGTTAGGGAATTTCAACATCCATTGCTGATTTTTTATTTTAGCTGTGTTATTTACATTAATGGAGTACTGCGTACAGAGAATGTGATTTTACATTAAAATAAAGGAATAGTAACTGAAATTACGATAAAAAAAAATACAATTTTCCTGAGAACATTTTCAGTGGATTATGATTCAAAATAAGGAGCTGAATGCAGCCTGTTAATTTGCGGAGGGCTGTCCCTTACACCCTGTATACAACATCCCGATATCAACCGTTGGGCAGTTGCCCACCAGACACAACACCCGTCTGGTCGGAAGATCCTCCCTTTTCTTTGGAGGATGAGTGAACTTTACACCCTGTTCCTCATGCCTCTATAGACGTACAGTGATATAGTTCCCAGAAATAATACCCAATTCAACGCCCATACAATTTCCAATTTGTATCAAATTTTCTGCGAAACGTTTTGCACTACACCTTCCATCCCTGTTCCAATTTATTCCATCTATCATTGGAACAAAGCTGTTGCCTAGTTCTAGGACTTACGGCCTCTAGTGCCAGGCTTAAGGCCCTGAGTGTTCTCGTCACGTGCAAGGCTCGGGCCTCTAATCGCATCAGAGAGCCTCCTTTCAAGAGAACTCCTTACTGGACACTGTATAGAAATAGTGTTCTTGGGATACGAAAGTACGTGCAGTCCTAAGGGTTATTCGTGTTGGTTTGTAGTTCGGTTGGAATACCGATGTTTCCAGTATCTATGGGAGTTTGTATTTTATGGTGAAAACAAGCCGTGTTCCATATGGGATTTCCCATCGGCTGAAATTACGAATTTCCATACAAATTTTTTTCCCCAATTTAACCCACTTATGGGATGAATTTCCAAAAATCCTTTCAAACGTGCTCATCTACGTCTGTATAAGGAGGTACTCATGTACTTACATACCCAGTGGTGTAGGCTGTGCATTGTCTGTCAGTAAATTAAAAAAATTTCTTTATCATCATCATTTCAGCCGAAAGACGTCTACTGCTGGTCAAAGGGCTACCCCTAAAGGGGAGGTTTGCCATAATCACCACGCTTGTTAGATGGCTTTGCGATCGCAGTATGGTGTTAAATGAGAGAACGCTGCTGCCCATTCTCTAGTAAGTCCCTTAGTCGCCTTTTACGACACCCACGGGAAGAAATTGGGTGGTGCTATTCTTTACGTCTGGCACCACACAGACATTACATTTTTTATTGGACTTCTTGGCGGGAAAGTGAAGCGTCATGCTCAGCGTTTTGTTTTATTTTCTAAAAAAATTGTGTTTAGCTGAATATTAATGTGTAATAATGGTGGATTATTAACCATTAAGTGTTTGTGAGCGTGCATTAGTGTAGGCAAATGAAACAAAACAGTGCAACATAAGTTCAAGATTTCTCTAAGAAGTCCGCGTGAGGTCTCAGTAAAGTGCCACATGTTTACTGAAACTGGGGAGCGGGCGGGGATATCATCATCATGCATTGAATATAATTAATTTCATCAATATTAAAAAAGTTTTGTAACTCAATAAAGACTTGGCTAAAAGGCCCCAGCAACCAGGCCATTAAAATATTATTAAAAAAAAATCATTTTTTATTAAGTAGAAATTGGAATAGCAAGGAATTTAGGAAAAGTTTAGCACATTAGCTCCTTAGTTTAATATTTTATATTTGATTTTGTTCTGAAAAGCTTGGTGTGCTTTCCCGATAATATGGCATGTGTTGGTGTTAACTTTACCCTAAAAATCAAAATCAAAATATTTTGTTTCACATAAACCTACATGGGCACTTATGAAACGTCAGAAGTTAGGTGCACGATTTGAATTGGTCGTTTCCTATGGAGAAGAGCCGGCCAGAAACTCAACGGTTACTCTTTTAAAAATAATTAGCATTTACAACGTTTTCAAGTTACAGTGTTAATAGGTATTAGAAGACAGTGTTGCCTTGTCAATAAGTACCAGGTATTTAACGAAATAGAAAATGGTCTACAAATCTACAATCTATTAAGCCTACAACGTACTCACAGTCAAAAAAAAAAAGAGCGTTTAATAAATGAAAATATAAAAACCTATTTAAACGTATTTAAAAATCATGTCACATGATTTTCATGACAAAACTGAATTTGTTGTGGATACGATAATTCCAGTCCACAATAAAAAACATCGAAGAGTTATTTATTATATTAGTTATTATTGATAAGGGTTAATGGTCGTTGTATAGATAGTACCAAATGTTACGGTTGCAATTTGTTTTTAAAAAGAACTGGGCAATGACCCTCAACATGTACAGACAGACAAACACAACGGTGTTCCGTATCACCAAAGGTGGTAAAAAGCGTTCAAAGTTTTCAAGCAAGATGTGGAGCTTGGAGGTCGAACGATTTGCAAATGTCGTAGAATTAAATAACCGTGCAGAACGAGACCCGGCCACAATGGACACGGATCAGGGTCATACGGCTAATCTCTTCAAATGGAACAGGTTAGATCTTGTAGTTTCTGTTGATACCTATAACTTAAATTCAACTCAAACTCAAAGCATTTATTTCAATTAAACCAATTACAGTCACTTTTGAATTGTCAAAGAGTCGGTCAGTTGGTCAGAAAGTTGAAGCTATTTGCCTATTCCAAAACGTAGATCTCTATGGAGAACAGGCAAGAAACTCCAAGGACACTCTTTTTATTCTTGACGCTTCTTTATGTGAGAACAATGTAAAAAAATATATATTTAAAAACAATTCAAAATATAAGATTAAGATTACTAATAAGCCCTGGCAGTTAAGAGATAACCAGTCTCAACTGATGGCGCCAGTTCACGAACATGACGCGTGGCTCAGCGCCATCAAGCTCAACCATTTTATAGGGAACCGAATGATCCAACACATGCGCCACCATCAGCGAGACATTTAAGTGAGCATGGCATATTCTCAACTTCCAAGCTTTTTAAAGTCATCGACCATAAATAAAAACAAAGGTATTTTCTTAAATTCAGTACCTACCTACTTGTTTGAGGTGAGTAGTGGAATTACACGTGAATAAAAACATCAATAGACATGACTTGATTATCATAGGTTATCACGTTTTTTACAGGCGACTAAATATTTTTCATTGGAAGAAGAATACTTTTGACATTAGCACATTTACATTACTCGTATTATTCCTCAAATGGCGTTCTTATCAACTACTCTATACTCCATTTGAAATAAGATTAGAAATTCAAATAAACCATTTTTACAGTCCATTTAATCGATTTTGACTTCTATTCCGTAGGCATAAGGATGGCATTAAAAGCAAAAACGTGGTTACAATACCAACTGTTTATTACAGCTGTCATTTGTCATGCCACCAACGCAATAGAAGTCAAAATCGGTTGAACGGACTGTAAAAAAGGTTTATTTAAATTTCTAATCTTATTTCAAATGGAGTATACATGAATCCAAGTACGATTCACAACTCTCCCAAACAGCATACCTATCGTCCATATAATACCTGTATGTACATATGCCTATAGTCCTAGGCCGTCCTATCTTAGTGAGTGACACTATTACTCAAAGTACAAGACGCGGGGGAAGGGGGGGTTCGTTTCCGAATTCCCTCACGCACCGGCAGAGGGCGCGCTCCGCAGAGCACCAATACCCGTAATGTGATGGAGAAATAATTTCCTAAAATGCACTGGATTGAGACGGGACAGATTTCGACCGTTTTTGGATATATTTGAGTAGTTCGCGGGACGTCAATTTGCTTTATTGATAAAGTAAAAACGTGGGTTTTCAGGAGTGGTTTCTAGGTAATTATATTTAGGATGTGTATGTTATATGGATCCCTATTGTGTGAATACATTGGGTAATCATCGAGATTGGGAAAGGCAATTAGGCACTTAGATATTAAAACATGAAATGGATAGATAACATTAGGTATAGAATTAGGTTAGGTTTAAAGAATCATTATTTCTGATAAGAACATGATACAGTTCACTTATATGAGATTTAGATTTTAACATAAATATTCGTCGTCTAATGACGAAGCATGCAGATGTAGAATAACTAAAACTATAACAACAACGTACGAGATCAACGGCAAACAAAACAAAAGTGTAGGTAGTTACATAAAAAATAAGTTAATACAGCTGGCCAATTTGACACCAAGGTCCCTCATCTTGTACTGATTATTCACTTTGTGAGAAACAAACAACAAAATACGTTATGAATGTGTTTGTGTGTGCTAGTATAGTGCACGAATTTATTTTTTTAAAGACATGTCGTCAACATAGATGTTTTATTATAAAGAGTAACTAGTCCACAGGATTTTAAAACCTGAACACGCCTTAAAAACATATTTACCCATTTCTTTTTGTTTTTTTCGACTTTAAAATGTTTTTCTTAAAATTTATTACTTTTTTGTAAAAAGAAAATTAATGTTTTCAAAACAAATGTACTTATTAGTATTGCTATTACTTTTATTAAAAAAAAAACACAATTGTATACTTATTTATAAAACCACTCACACAATTAACTTACCACCTAACCCCCCCCCCTTTTAATGCCTTAAAATTTTCACCGATTACCACCTGATACCATTCCAAATTTCCAACTGAACACTTTAGCAACAATTTGTGTGCTTTCCAAAAGCTCTATTGCAACAATCTAGATACTGCAATATTGCAACTCGAGTCAAGATTGCAGACCTCTCGAACCGACTTATCTAGTCAATAGGCAATAATAACGACAATACATCAAACCGATCCACTGTTATATTTTGAGACGATCTTGAGACTGCTGTCTTACTGAAATATAGCTTTATACTTAGTAATAACTATTGAGAATAACAATGAGCTTGGCATTTATGTTTGAGTGCGTTTTCTTGCTAATTGGAGGAAGGATTTAAGATGATTTATGTCTAGCAGTGATGGCCCAGTGGTAGCGGCCCCGATTTACGAGTCGTGGATTCGAACTTAAGCAGGCGCTTTACTTTCTGTAAATAATTTCATCAATACTGTTCTCATAATGGTGAAGGAAAATATCGTGAGGAAACCGGAACCAAAAACCTAGAACCAAAAATAAGAAAGAAAGAAAGAAAAAAAAGCAAAGAAAGAAAAGAAAAGAAAGAAAAGAAAAGAAAAAAAAGAAAAGAAAGAAAGAAAATAAAGAAAATACGTTTATTTGCGGTAAACATAATGCTGCGACCCTACGCGAGACAGAGCCCCAGCGCTAGTTTTCAGCGAGAACCGGCACAGATGTAATGACGTCGTCCGGTGCAGCAAACAATTAATAGGGCGCTGTACCGGTACAGCAAACATTAAAAAAAAAAAAATTAAAGGTGATAAAATAAACTAAACAGGAATATTAAAAATAGACATACAAGCTGTGAGAATATCATCCTCCATAAACATTTTACGCTTTAAGGCTTCTACAGACCGGCGCGACACGCGACGCGACACAAAGGCCCGCACAAGGGTCGTGCGACGAGCGGTGCCTTTGTGTCGCGTCGCGAGTCGCGCCGATCTGTAGAAGCCTTTATGTAGTGGCAACATTTCTAAACGTCAATATTTGACGTGCACCCAACATGCACCAAAGAAAAATATGATGTAAGGAATTACAAAATGGCCAATGATGTAATAAGTGATAACATGCAAAAGTTATGTGTCACTGCTTTGGGCGTTTGTGAGTGAATTTGAAAGATGAGATGGACCTAATAAAAAAAAGACAAAACCTTGGAAACTGAAAAACCTTGGAAATTCGAAGACATGCGACATCTACCAACCCACATTAGGCCCGCGTGGTGGGTTCAATTGTGTCCCAGCAGTGGGAACATTGTAGGCTGATTGTGCTATGTCTAGGAAATTCACTTATGTTAGATAAGTTCTGTCGCAAAATAAGGATATCTCAAGATTCATAAAAATATTTATAGTTACAAAGTAGAGTTTAATAGTTAATAGCAGCTACTGAATAGAGAGGTCTATTTGTCCAAAAAACAAAGTAATTATATGCTCAATGGTTCTTTTGTTCTGTGGTCTTGATCACCAAACAAAGTAAAATAAACTTAAATAGGAAAGTCAGGTTCAAGGTTACCTGTTAAACGAAAAGATACAATAAATTAATTCTAGATTATTTACCTTAAGTTTAAATCTACGAAACAAAATCACAAAAAAATGGCAACTTTTTATCAGACGAACGAGACACGCTATGTCGGGTAAGAACTACAGTTATCGTAAGTATTTTTTTTTAAATACACAAAAATATCGTGCTATAATAATATGAGGTGTAGAAATATGCTTGCATAACTACGGGAGCCCCAAGTATCTCCAGCTAAGTCTTGTTCGATTAAAAATCAAAATGCATCGTCAATATCAAAAATCTTAGCGTATGAAACAGGGGGGGTTTCAAGTGGGGGTGGCGGGGAGGGTACAATCTAAACAGTCATTGTGCTGCGTCTGTTGGTTGCTCTCTGCTGAGTGCCCAACGTTCGACAGATATTGCGCCGGGAGACGGCTAATCATACGATGGACATATTTTTATACGTAGGTGACTATGTTAGTACGAAAGTATTAAATTTCTTAGGTTTTGAAATATCAATTTTCAGTTACCTAAGCTTAGTTTCCAAAACATAAATCATTAATAAGTCCCCACATGTTTTTAGTTCGCATTAATTGGAATACTTCTGTGCTTGGAGTTATTCAACCAGATTTTACTAGTTTACTCAACTTTTGTAATAAATAATAGATTGGAGATTTATTTTTAAGACTATTTGGTTTACGACAAATTACTTGTGTTAAGTAATTTACATCTACACTAATATTATAAAGAGGAAAGATTTTTTTGATTGTTTTTATGTTTGTAACGAATAGGCTCCGAAAATACTGAACCGATTAGAAAAAATCTTTCATCAGTAGATAGCTACATTATTACGGAATTAATGTCTCGACCTCCACGCGGGTAAAGCCGCGGGCAAAAGCTAGTTACTTATATAGCTCTCATTTAGAAATTATATTTTTAATAATAAAATTTCTTAAATATGGCTTCATAATTAAAACAAAACCCACAAAATAATGGACCCTTGTATCACTATTTACACACATTTACATACTTAAGTAGCAATACAAACAAGGCAAACTACGTAATATCAATGATATATCTCAAGGGTTCGGCAACTGAAAGGGTTCCCTCAAATTATCAAACAGAAGCCACTTGAAAACTGCAATGACACATGTTCACATTTCGCCGCGGGATTGGAGAGTTGGTCGACCGCAGATAGAAAAATGCTGTTATTTTTATGTTATAAAGGGAACGGAAAAGTTAGTGTGTGACTTAAAAATAGCATGTGGCTGAAATCAATTCCTCGTTTAAATGAGGAAAAGCAAATCAGCATTACTATTGTGTAATTACTGAACAAAACCCACTCAAACTGAAATACAACAACAGAAAAATTCTGGAATAAAATTCCATAACTCATTTACAATCGGCGGCGTCGACATCACTCGACACGCAAACTCTCCAGGACGCACGCAAAACGAACATTTTTCCGAACGGAACGCCCTCTCGAAGCAAAACTCTATAAAAACGTCGAAAAAAATAACAGTAACATGGCGTATAATGACAGCTGGTCCACTTGAGAACAAAAGGGGAGAGCCGAGCCTCGTCGAGAAAAAAATACATGAAGAGTAAAAACAACTAGGCGTACGTGCGGCCGCGGACCGAGTCGCCGGCGCCCGGCGCCCGCCCGCTAATAAATTTGCAATCGCGTTCGATTCGAACAGTCGACAATCGCGACGTTCACCCCACTCGCTTGGAGTAGACTCGAGCGATAGTAGCGCTCTGTACTCGTGACTACACAACAATCCACATTCAGTTGCTACACTCGACCTGAAATTAGGTAGCAGCGTTGAGAAAACTCGTTACGAATATTGCTATACGTCTCCGGGAGAATAGCACCGCATTCGAGTTTAAAATGCGAATAATAATCGCGGCATTCATAAAAATCCCGTGCGCGGAATGCAAGGAGAGCCGTGTTTTACACGTTATAATTTTGCGCCGAAAGCAGGTCTGTGACTAGGCGGGCGGATGTTTTGTAGCTAGTGTAGGCTCGGTTCAAATGCCGCGCACGGACCATTAGTTGATGAGCGCACATGCACACACGCCCTACGCCAGACGCCGCCGTGCTGCGCCGCGAAACAGTTACAATTTCCAACTGAAATATGGAAATGTTTTGTAGCTTTCTGTTAAAAATATGTTTTGGGAAAACTACCGTTTTCACGCACAATGAGTTTTCGTAGAAACTCTGACCATATATACCGTGTTCCAGAATAAAACAATATGGAGTAATTTATAAAGGAAAAAGATCTGCGAACACGGAATGTTTTGAATGAGCTAGATAAGTTTTTAGGTGGGATTGTTTATGTTTTCAGTCCACATTATATTTTTGTTAAGATAAAAGTAATTACTAAATAACGACGTAGCTACATACTAATGTATAGTCAAACAACAACAGCCTTTAGTGCGTATTGCGTGTCCCTTATCGTCCATCTGACTGATTTAACCTGTTTAATGTGAAAGTTATCAACGTATCTCAACTGTCGATGCCCGCTTTGATCTGCGGGCTTCATATGAAACGAGCTAAAAGGGTACTATTCTAATAACATTCAAGAGGTAGGTATACAAACTCTGTGTGTGGAACATAAAATGGCATTCTATAGTTCAATTCTAGGTTGGATAATTTTTCACAGCAAAGTTTTTAGATGAGAATAATATACTTACATGCCTAAAATTTAACATGGGTTGTCACTGAATGAATTGGACTTCAATAACTTTAAACTTTTAAAACGTATCTTAACTAAAGCTTAGTAGCAGCTTAGTAGTTTTAGTTAAACACACCAATTAAATTCTATTTTTTAAATTAGCTGCAAATTGAGAACTTCTTACCTCAACAACGATCGTGTTTTTCGGACCATTTCTACTCCGAAAATTATCGAGTATTAGAAACTCGTTAACGAGCGACATCAAATCGGAGCCAACGAAACGATATGTGTGTTTTATATGAATTAATTCCTCGGCTGAGGGAACCCGAAAGCGTTTTACTCACGGGCCAGATGGCGCGCGGACAGATCAATTTGATGATTGCAAAAAAACCCACTACAGACTTTTTGACGTTCTACGGCCGTATGCGACGCCCGTCAAGCGTGCTTCTTTTCAACCCGATACGGGAGTTGAGAATAGGTACCTTTATGATTGTTTTTGGCTAAGTGGTTACTGTTCAATTTGTTTAATTTAGGTTTCATTGCGAATTTATTTTTAAAATAGAAAAATGAAAAATAATTTGGTAGGTATTTCTCGTAGCGAGATAAATTCTGACGTATTTGCGAGTGGATACTGATATACTGAATTTGGAAAAGGTAACCTATAAAATATGTCTGTCCTGAAAAGTCACTGTCTCTTAAAAGCTTTCAATAAATTATTTTCGCCTGAGAAACTTTCGTAAAACAAGAATCTAATTTATGCACATGAGCGCCATACGACGTCCTAGGTCGTAAGAGCTAAGAGCCCAGTTTAGTTTATTACAATAGCATATGAAGGCAAAACATAACACAACTTGAATTTTAATTACCTTTTCCATTTAAATTAACGATGATTTATGTCACCTATGAATATTTTATTAAAGAGACCCATCCAATGTTCTCAAGACTAGTTTGGGAGGATTTACTTGTTCATCTTCCTTGCTTGGATGTTTCCTTCTTTAAACTACTACTGATTTTTGAATGATTTTTAAATATAGATATCACTTCGAAACTTCAAATGCAAATCTTTAAAAAAAACGAGCTAGCCTCACAGTAGTATTATTCTGTAAAAATCGCTAGGGAATCTATTATCGTTAGGCAGCTTACTTCAAACGTAGTTGAAGTGAGCTCGAAGTGAACTGTCACCCTACCTGACGCTATGGAATCTATTATCGTTTGGCAGCTCACTTCAAACGTAGGTGAAGGGAGCTCGAAGTGAACTGTCACCCTACCTGACGCTATGGAATCTATTATCGTTTGGCAGCTCACTTCAAACGTAGTTGAAGTAAGCTCGAAGTGAACTGTCATCCTACCTGACGCTATGGAATCTATTATCGTTTGGCAGCTCATTTTAAAAGTACGTGAAGGGAGCTCGAAGTGAACTGTCACCCTACCTGACGTTATGCAATCGATTATCGTTTCGCAGCTCACTTCAAACGTAGTTGAAGTGAGCTCGAAGTGAACTGTCATCCTACCTGACGCTAGGGAATCTATTATCGTTTGGCGGCTCACTTCACACGTAGTTGAAGTGAGCTCGAAGTGAACTGTCACCCTACCTGACGCTAGGGAATCTATTATCGTTTGGCGGCTCACTTCACCCGTAGTTGAAGTGAGCTCGAAGTGAACTGTCACCCTACCTGACGCTAGGGAATCTATTATCGTTTGGCGGCTCACTTCACACGTAGTTGAAGTGAGCTCGAAGTGAACTGTCACCCTACCTGACGCTAGGGAATCTATTACCGTTTGACAGCTCACTTCAAACTCACTCCACCTAGGTTTTCACGGTGAGGTTTTAACAGAATAGACCAGCTGTTAGTAGTCGCATATGATGTGTTACGTCTGACATCTCACTTTGGTAATAAGCAACTGAGCAGCGACAGAATTTAAACCCAAAATTTAAAAAGCTAAATACTGAAATATTCGTTCGAATAATTATTAATTACTAGTGGTCGCCCACTGGTCAATTCAAAATCTATATAGTACTTACTAATTCCATGAGTACACTAATTCCATGCTATAATAAAGTAGTTACTCCATGCTATTAAAAAGTATTTAATTATTCCATGCTCAAGCTGTCACTTCCTGTTACACATTTCCGTCTCTTTTCACGAAATCACTCCCTCAGAAGGCGAGAGATGACACATCAAAACAAATCCCTGTAACTTGTGTGTATACAATCTTATGCCACTATACCAACAGTGGTGTACTTACATGATGGCCGAACATTTTTCCCATTAGGTACTGCACTGTTCTGCCGACGTCGATGGAGGGTAGATACTGTCGCACTGACTGACGTGTTTAATAAGCGTTATCATGTCTTACGCCCATGTTAACGTGTAGGGAAATTAATATATCGTGGTGTAGTATATGATTTCGGGAAAGCTAGTGAAAACTGTTAGGAAAATGAACGGAAATTGCACTGAAAACAATGACATAGATTTTTTTTTTACTTACAAATTACATACATCAGGCTAGGAAGCATGCTTCCACTTCCAAATATAATATAGGTATTTGAATTTTGAAAGCCTGACTGACATAATTATTCAGATTTCTTACATAAATATACAAAGATCGGGCAGTAAGAGCAGCTAGGTACCCTAACCGTTGTATCTACATGCAAACGGTGTAAAGAGACTGTCCTTAACTTTTTGAGAAATGTTGATGCAACATTCAAAGATTTTGAAAAAAAATTACGATCAGCAGGAAAATGGGCAATTTTCACAAAATCTTTTTTTTATGCCATTCGATCCTGTTTCTTATGAGTATCAAAAAAAATTATTGGGCCAAATGAGGTTTGATTACTAGAAAAGTCATAAATCGCAAAAAACTTTTCCCGTACTTTTCGTAAGTTAAAAAGTATTTGTGAAAATTGCTCATTTTCCTGCAGACTGAAATTATTTTTCAAAATCTTTGAATGCAGATCAAAATTTCTCAAAAAGATAAAGACAGTCTCTTAAGACCGTTTTCCTGTAGCTCGGTTAAGGTAGCTGCCCTTACTGCTCCCTCTCAAAAATCCACCCTGTATGTAGTGAAAAAAAAGAAGATTTTTGTCTTCTTTTCTTATTTAAGTAGCATTGAGTTCATCGTCCTCTTATTTCTGTATTTTCATTTATAAATCATAATAAACACCGATTCAAAAATTGAGTTTTTACTAATTTATTTAATTATTAAATCACCAGATTTCTCCGATCTGAAATAATAATTTATCCTTATCCAAATCAATGTCCCCATTCAAACGAATACCTATCTGTATGTACATGTGTGAGGACAGGATGTAGATACGTATGTACGCCGTATCAAGGTCTGAGCTCTGAGCCCCTACAGAACCCCAAGATCAGATATCAGATGACGACGTGCCCTGAATTAATCCCTCTATATGACAACACAACAATACGTACGCACTCTCATAGATATAGATGTATATTAGGATGTACTTACCTATTTGTAGCTATGTAGACTAAGATTCTGCGATTAATAAGTATGATACACGTATCGATTATTTATATTTTTGAAAAAAACTTTTGAGTTTAAATGACCGTAAACGTCATAAAAGAGTTAACGGTAAATTAAATTCATATAATCATGAAGAAAACAAACAAAAGATCAATGAAACTACAACTGCTAACAATACTTTAGGTAATACAACAGTTACTATCGTCTGAATGAACGTTAACTTACTCCAGGCTTAAAATAGCACACCACTTAAGATTGACTTTGAACTTCACAAGTCACCGTAATCAGACTTCGAAGTCATACAAAATAGCGCACTACACTAACAAGTCTCACGTGAAAGTATGAATTAACTCCTACTTAAAGTAATTCATCAATGCTAGACTATAATTATTGAGTCACGAAACTGTCTCACCTACTAACGATTCACGTACAATTTCTTGAACATAAATCATAACGTCATCGAAATCATGTTTCACAAGCAACTGGGGGAGTAGGGGAGGTAGGGGAGGCGTACAATCGAAAGCCCCGATGAAAGTCGCTAAGAGACACGATAACATCTCTAGAGTGGATGGCATGCGACCACTGCCCCTATCGCCCCCATCGGCTCACCAATAATGAGCGTACAAATCGTGACGGAAATTGAAAGAAAAAACTTCCCAAACGGCAGATCTTATCGTCCGTCCTAAACGTTCTCGTAAAAATATTAATAAAACATAACTTTTTTCACCCAAACCCACATTAAACTTGGATCCCGTAGGAATTTATTGACAATTACGCGTCAATAAGTGCCAATAAAAGCACAAAGCGTCAATGGCCACAGATTTGAATGTCAATTGTACACAATTGTGTAATTCTGTTTTCGTGGAGGCTCGTTTTGATTGTGATGCTAGTAATACAATTATAACTTGACTTTTGCCGGCTCGGTTTCTTTGTCGACTTTATTATTATGATAAACAGACCTTCGGCTATTGTACATCAATTTAATCCATAAACTGTTTCCGATATGGATATTATTTATTTTGCTTGATTTGGGTGCGTTTTGGTCAATTAACGTGGCCATAAAAGTAACTTACAGTTATAGATTTTTAATCGTATTGCTATATAAACTTTTCGAAATCTGATGCTTTTATAGACTCTTTTTAACTTAGTTCGTAAACAGAGTATCATTTCAAGTTTTGACTCGATGCTTTATATAAAATATCTACAGCAGACGAGGTACACACAGACGAGATCAGATGAATCTGCGTGGGAACAAAAACACCCGATATCTATCTTATATATAAAATTCTCGTGTCACAATGTTAGTTACCATACTCCTCCAAAACGGCTTGACCGATTTTGATGAAATTTTATATGTATATTCAGTAGGTCTGAGATCTTATATATAAAATTCTCGTGTCACAATGTTAGTTACCATACTGCTCCGAAACGGCTTGACCGATGTTGATGAAATTTTATATGTATATTCAGTAGATCTGAGAATCGGCTACTATCTATTTTTATACCCCTAAGTATTAAGGGCGGCTTTTCCACGGGATCGAGACTTACGCGGGTGAAACCGCGGGGCGCAGCTAGTATTAGTATAAAAATCTTCCCGATCTAATTTTAAACGAATTCAAGAATCTATTTGTAGAGGTAGACGATAAAGTCGTCCATAACAAATTAAAGCGAGAGACTGCGAATGTCTCGTATAAACCGCTAATAAGAAGAGCTCGCTTAACCTTATCTCCGATCGAGGAAGTCTAAAAAAACGGTCGCGGGGTCTGGGGGGAGGATGCGAGGGGGGAGGGCCAAGAACAAGAGCCGTCACTGAAATAGAGATAGATGAACAGTGGGAAATGAAATTCTTTGTGGCATCGCGGTCCCGCAAAAAATGCACAGATTAGATTTTTCCCCTCCGAGAGGGCCGAGGGATGGAGGCAATGATTTTTTACAACATTCGCTCGGGATATATAGGAGTTTTAGTGCCGGGATTTGCTGTAACTGCCCTCTGTTTGAGAATTTTAATTTCCTTGACTTGAGATGCTCTCATTTCGATATGCGTAGGCGCGTTATTAAGATTTTTACAATTTTTTGTAAGTATAATGAGGATTCTTAATGAGATGTTTGCAATTTGCATAATATTTTTATTTGGATCCTTTATTGAACCTAAACAAAATCGAAATAAAATCACTTACAACTTCAAGACATAATTTCAAATCAAACACTTAACAACATACCTGAATGTGCGTAGAAATACAGTCGCTCACATTCACAAAACAATAATATCACAAAACTCCACGTCCCACTTTCCAAACTTTTAATACTGTCTAAAATATACGTTTTATATAGCTCGGACGAAGATATTAAGTCGGTAAAAGGCCCCAAACAAGGCAGGGTCACGAAATTACTTGGCATTAGGAGCTTACGCTACCCTCGCGTAAAAAACAAGGGACACTGCGGTTTCAATTGCGTCGCGTCGTTTACACTGATACGCCACTTGTACGCATCTGTTGATTATATAGGTACATGCCATTTTAATATGTATTACTTCGATTTGGACACTGATTCGGTAATGACACAACTGTCTTTTTTACGGGCAACTGCAGTGGGAAGATGTTTTATGGTTCCGTACGTCTGAATGAAAATACAAAACCCTTACAGGATCACTCGTGTGTTTGTCTGTATGTCCGTCTGTCACAGCCAATTTTCTTCAAATCTACTGGACCGATTATGAATTTCTGTGACCCAAATACAAGGACAAGTAACGTAAATAAATGAATTTTGAAATGGGGTCACTTTTGGGGGACAAACTAGAAAATTAACGGAACTGAACCATCTGACATATTAAACGAAAAGGCATGTTATAAGGATTTCAGATATATTTTTTTTATAATTTTAAAATAAATACTTTTAAAGTTATTTAAGAAAATAAAAGAAAATTGACCATTCCCCCTTATTTCCGAAACTACTGAGCCCATTTTTTTTTAAGTACACAAAATAGTTCTTTACTTAAGTACCTATATATATTACAGGAAAACCTATAAGAAGTATTATAGTCTTAAAATAACATGTTAGATCTCTCAATAATATGCGTACAAACTTACATTTTATTATTATTATTAATTTATTCAATAATACAGTAGGTACATTTTAATACATTATAAGTTGGCGCAAACATAAACTTATTAGAGTTTTACCGTGCACCAAAATCATCGACCACATAATTTAGAGAATAAACCCGTGGAATAAACCAAACTTAAGTTCTTAATTAAAATTAAACATCAATAAAAATAACAGCGATTTGCAGTTAAAATGTATGGGAGAACATGTTTTCCAACTACTATGTTAAGTTTGTTCTTGGGATAAATTCATTCCAACTACGGAACCCTTCATTTTTTTCTCACTTCTTTTTTTCTTTCTTCAGGTTTTTTTTTGACACTTGTTTAGAATTTAAAGGCAATGGCAATGATTTATATTTTGATAATTCTAAAAATTTGCATGTTATTTATGACGAAAACAACTGGAAAAGAGCCTTACCTACACACGTGTTGAGATATTAGTCGAAACACGTAGAAAAGCTAGAAGAATCCAACCTCTTGGCGTGTCTATTAACTTATAGTGACGACACAACGTAACGATGTTGATTCTATCAGTACTTCGCATGTTTTTTTCAAACTTCAGATTTTGATCCACTGCTGGGCGTAGGTCTTCTCCCAAATAGCTTTCCATATTCCATAGCATATTTCTCCTAAAAGAATTTAAATATAATCGTGTTCTTTGTTTTATTATTTTTTTTTCTTTTTTTAATTCCTCATTTACAAGGCAAAATAATCATTCGCACTTATTTTTAATTGTCGCAGCTTCATGCTGAGATAGGAGCCTTTTGGCCTCATACAGGACTTTCTGTTTTTATTTTCGTTTTGCTTCTTTTTTTATGTTGCTAATATTGAGTTTTAGTTTAATTTGTGACGCTTTGTATAGGGTTCCGTACCCAAAGGGTAAAACGGGAATCCTATTACTAAGGCTCCGCCGTCTGTCTGTCTGTCTGTCCGTCTGTCACCTGGCTGTATCTAATGAACCGTGATAGTTAGACAGTTGAAATTTTCACAGATGATCTATTGCTGTTGCCGCTATAACAAAAAATACTAAAAAACATAATAAAATAAATATTTAAGGGGGCTTCCATACAACAAACGTGACTTTTTTGCTCGTTTTTGCTCGATATTAATAACGGCAACAGGTAGACGCTTGAAATATTCACAGACTCTTTAATTATATATTCACTTTAAAAATAAATAATTAAATTAAAACAAAACAAATATTTAAGAGGGGCTCCCATACAACAAACATGTTTTTTTGCCTTTTTTTTTAGATAATGATACGGGACCCTTGATGCACGAGTCCGACTCGCACTTGGCCGGTTTTTTTGTTTCCTTATTTCATACAAAATAACAGTTATTAGGATAATACTACAAAAAAAAAAAACGATTGGACTAAACAGACAAAATCCATCTAAATGATTTTGTCACTACAAGTAATAATAAACCCATTTAAGTGAATTCTCTTCAGTGTGACAGATTCGTTTACCAGCTGTAGAATATCCAGTCATCGGTCATTCTTTAGGGATCTGTATGTGTATAACAAGGAATCCTTATAGTTACATCAGTTCCATCCAGAATTTACAAAAACTCACCCCACTAAAACTTTAATTTAAAATGTCGAATGATTTCGATCTTTTTAACAATTTTAATTACCAAAGCATATTAGCTTGCGTATAAGTTAGCTTACAGGTATTAAAATATTCTTAAAAAAACATCCCGATAGTGTATCTCTACTTTGTCGATAGATTAACATTCATCCCAAAAATGTGTCTCTAAATTGACGGTAAATTAATGTTTACTACGTTTAGATATTTTTTTTTAAACAATCATAATACTTGCCTAAGGCATTTTTCATAGATAGAGGGACGTGCACTTATCGGGTTTTTTCTGTCAATCAAAAAAACATAGTATGCCCACAATTGACATAATCCTGGGGAGTGTTTTTCGCCTGTATCGTGTGGGGAAAATAAAGCTTCGTTTGAATCTCGTCAAGTGCTTCAATTTGTTTAGCGACATCAAAAGGTTTGGCTACATTACCCCCGAGAAGGTTTTGCCGAAATTCGTTTCGCTGTCAGCGAATTATAAAAGTTGTTAATAGTTAATTGAGTTAACTAGTAGTTTTAAACTTAGAACAATCAATTGTTTTTCAACTTAAATGAATTTATGTCAATGTGTTTATGTTTTTTGTGTTATTTATGTGTTTGTGTTTTTTGTGTTGTTTTTTTGTGTTAGTATTCTATTCTATGTCATTCTTGGTGTATTTTGTTTGATTCAAGAGGAACCTTAGAGATGTTATTATTTTGATTTGAGTCTGTCTGTGTATGCTTCATGTGTTGATTTATATTAGTAATATCACCGTTACAGAATTAGTTAGTAAACTTGCTGTTTACTGACGAAAAATCTCTATTTATACCAGAATCGTCTTAAATATTTGCAGTTTCAAGACATAACTTTAAAGATTTTAACAAAAAAGAGCCTACATTTTCGAGTGCAGGCGGTTGGACTATAAATTACCTCATTAGGAGCAGACAAGTTGCTTGCGCAAAGGGAAACGGAAGAAAGAGATCGTTTCCCGAAACTAATTACCAAACACGATAATTAAAAAAACAGATTTCTTCGGCGACTAAGGAATGGGGAGAAATAAAGAAAATGCAAAGTGTCCACCCGAAATTTCCATGACAAAACAGTTTTTTCGTATCGCCCAAAATAACCATTGTCTCGTGAGCGTTTTGTCCGTTATTTTTTTTTCTTTTACGTGTCTCATTTTCATTTTTATCTCTGACGTCGAGGTTTTTAATAAGATATGCAAATTTCTGTGACACGGAGCGACTGCTTCGTCAAATTTAATGATAAGCGTGAGCCCATTGTTGGAGTCACGTCCTATATGGCATCGAAATATCGAAATTCGAGGTACAAATGTAATTTCCAATGACAGGAATACAATTCCAATGCTTTTCATAAATTAATCATTTATTAATATACCTTTTAAGTGGCCACATGCTTATGGTGCTCCGCAAAGACTCTCTTTACCGAATAAGGAAGTTTTAATAAGTGGGTTTCCCTTAGCAGAAAGTAAATCAATGTAGTTCAAGAAGATAAGTAAAAACTTAAAAGTAAAACGTAAATTAAAAGTAACTTAAACGTAATTAAGTATGTAAAAACTCAAAATATCCCTTGAATGTAAAACTCACAAGCTTACAGTATAAATTGTTACTTTGTAGTACTTACCTATATTATAGATAGGTAATATAAATATAAGTTCCGAACTCACTAGCCATGTATAAGCCATCAATGGCTTCTGTGGTTTTTAGCATAAAATTATTAACTCTGCGATATACCTACTTTTGTTGAACATTAATAAAAAATAAAAAAAAACCGTGAATCTTAAAGATTCGTAGAAAGCGATAAGGCAGCCCATTGTATATTGATTAATTCATTTTTAGTTAATTATGTATTTTTGTAGTGTACAATTATGTAAGTATATATAAATAATATAAAGGTAAATTTAGTTTTCAGACTCCACGAAACTTGCTTTGAGATAAAACTATAAAGCTGGTGGGATCTTCGATGGGTATTATAAACCCACTTAACGCAACCATTACTAAGACACCACAGCCTCCATTAGAACACGGACGTAAAATTAATTAAAAGCGCACAACTATGCAATAGACGGACGACTGTCAGTTCCAGTTCGACCCACTTACATCGAGGGCTGAAGGGGCCCACGTGAGCGACGCCATTCTCTTGATAGATTGTGAGCTATAAAGTATATAGGAAGGTTCGAGAAGCTGGGGAAAGTAATGGAAATGGTGATCAATATTTCAATAGATCTAAAAAAATACTTGTCTAGATTTTGCTGTTTGTACGTCAACCCTACACTATAATACTGCATTCTTGCCTTGGTATGAAATTCCTAAAGAAATGGACGATCAAGAAATCTAGAAAACTCAAATCATAGAAGACAAGAAGATTACTGTTGTTGTTCATAAGAAAATAGCTACAAAGACGCCGATTTATTTATTTTTCCAGGGAAACCGATTCTTAATCGTTTTTAGGACAGGCTTTTTGGATTACGTCATCTTACGGTGGTCATCGAGACCAACTAACATAACAGATTACTGTAATGGCTACGAAGAAATAAGCTAAAAATAAGCCAATTACCTCATTTTTTTTGTAGTTGACAACGCTAAGTTGAATGAACTATACATTAGACAGGCGACTGTCAGTTTCAGGTCGACCCACTTACATCGAGTGCTGAAGGGGACATCACGTGGACGAGCATTCTCTTCACAGATTTAGATACTTTTATGTAAAAATAGATGATTTTTCTAGAAACTTGTTACAAAAATATTATATTTTTGTAAAGTCTGAGTCAAGATTGTGTATGAAAACAATTATGGCACGTAAACTTGAAACAAAATTGTCTCATAGTCAATGTTGACCAAATGTAGGTACTGAATAAACCAGAATAAACTGCTTAACACAAGAAAAAACTGTACTGTCTATGACAAACCAAAATTAGTTTGACTACACTGTGTGCACTCTGTATAAAAATTAATATTTAAGGCACGGACTGACTAAGATTTTAAACGCTGCAACTGCACTCACACAACCGCTTCAAATAAGGTTGAAAATTGAATAAACATTTGTGTTGACGATGTGACTAAGCTGCGAATGGGCATTTATTTTACGGGTTTTGTTTAGATTATTCGGAATATACACATTATATTAAATAATTGTCCGGTTAAAGTTTTAAAACAAAACGAATGCAATTAGAATCCTAAAAACAAAAATTGTTTACGCTGAAAATACACAGATGTTCGACGCCAAAGTTTATTTTTGTGAAACTACTTAAAAAAAAATATTGGGAATATCAAACTATATTTTACTATTCTATTCGGTTAAATTTTTTCTATACATCCTTTTCTGCCCACTGTATTTTTTGCGTCGGATTGCGTTACGTCATACTCGACAATCCAAGAAACCAGTTTTTGTGAATATTGAGGTAACACCGCACCTTAAACGTACTTATAGTGTGATTGGGTGTGTGTGTGTGTGTGTATTTTCTATGAAAGAGGCTGAAAAAAAAAATATAGGTGCATCAGTCTGACGACTATCAATTTTAGGTCGAACCACTTACGTGGAGTGCTGTAGGGGAATACCACGTGTGACGTCAATCTCTTGAAATACCTATAAATATATTACGTAGCTTTACGTAGCATTTGCATTATGAATTAAAACCATAAGATAGATTGCGTCAAAGCAAATAAGAAAAAAGCTATCAAGACTTCCCCTTCACGAACACGTGAACAAAGCAATCTCGATAATCAATATCTCACATCGCCATTAAATTAAATAAGCGCAGATTTAAAACGAAACCGACCACTAAACTTGGTATTAAAAGTCAAATCGCCCCTTATAGGGGTCGCTAAATAAATAAATAAGTGTACCAAATATGGCGGAAGCATAATAACAGAAGGCAAACAGCATCGGAAGCCGTGAGATAAAATCGTATTGCGTTGTCAAAAATAAATGAATCCGGGGATTAGTTGGGACACAGCGGCCGCGCAATATTGTCGCTTGGCGCCCAACGTGGGGCCATAATAAGCCGGCCTGGCATCTGTGCACTGCGCAAGTTAACACGGATTTTTGATGAAGTTTGTTAGAAAATATATTGGGAATTTGGGCAATATTTATGCTGGGTGGAAAAAAATATGTTATTAACAATAATAGAAAATATTCTTCGAACATTGTCACATGAAATCGAGTTGGCATTATTATTTGCGTTACATAGCGCAACAATTTTGTCTGTAGATTGCACAACTTATGACAATATATTCAGTATCAAGGTGAATATTTTCAAAAAATAAATAAAACACTTACTGAAATCAACCGACAACAACTAATTAAATTCCCAACTCAACGAAAAAAGACAAAACAGCTCACCCAATTCCAACCCGTCTATATTAATACATTACAGGGTGTTTATCAAAAAGATCTGCAGATTATCATATGAGATTCCTTTGTGCGGGTAGTTTTGAAACGAACGGGGTGAGATAAACTACTCCGCACGATTTCGCCGCAAAGAGAGGGCTCAACGAATAGCTCCCAGTACCGAGGGAGTTTTATTCCGATCGAATTTACCTTGCTATGAAAATACGAGCACCAATCTATAGCAGAGCACTTGGTGTATCGGTCGGGCGAATCATATTGATGGAACTTAAAAAATGATTGGATGTCTAGATGTATTTATGTTTTTTAGTACTATTTTTGTTGTGAGAGAAGATTTTGAGGTACGAGTATACGGGCCCCAGCTAAAAGTGGGGTTCTTTATTTTATTCTATGTGTCGTAAGAGGATTATGGGATAGTGTATAGCTTTGGCCTGGGAATGGGGTAGCAGCCAGCTTGCAATCGCAAATCCCTTTGCTAGATGTGGTAATTATGAAATTATCACTTAAGTTTTAAATATAATGGGTAATATAGCAAGGTACTTTTTGATATGGGGATATAAGGCAAGAAATCAAACTGACGGGGAAGGACTCCCCTAGAGTCATTAGAAAATGAAATTACCATAAACATATTTTACAGCTACGACATCATTACTCATCAAATACAATCCACGAATACATTAAAAGACATTTAAAACTCGTCGCCACCGACATGAAAAAACAGAATGAAGAAAAAACGTCAAAAAAGATAAGAAAAATTTGAAAAGGTCGCAATTTATCAATGGCGCGTCAAACAGTCGATCGGCCGAGCATCATTTTTATCGTATTTGCGTATAAATAGTGGCGTCGCGACGTTCCAAGCCGCCGCTAATGATACGGAAAATGACATCTTATTTCGAGGCGTAAATCGAAGAAAAAATCGTTCATCTCACCCGTCTGCATGAATATTTTATAGGCGCGTCAACAGCGAAATGACAGGTTTTATCGTTTGAAAATTCGTCGAAAATTGCGCCAAATGACGCGTCGATATTTTTTATTTAGTGAGAACATCCTTCCGCCAATCAGGCGCGCTCATTGTGGGCCCACAATGAGCTCCCCCGGAACGATTCTCGCGTAATTTTTATTTAACTGACGGGCGCAACAGTTTATTTGTCGTAGGTTATGTGGTAATTATGCTATTGTGTTTTAGATAACAGGTAGTTTTATTAGAAAATTGGTGACTAGCACATTATGTTACACATACACGATTAAATTGGTATGTGTTCCTTCCTATTGCGCCAGTTTTGTACAACTTGCGGATGACACCATCCCCAAAGTTCTAACAACAACAACTTCCGAAAACCAAGCCAATTATTCTAGTAAAGCAACGCGAAATGCCAAACCAATTTATTTTAACAAGTCATATAAATTATTACTCTAAACATGTAAGCAGATTATTACGCCCATAATTCAATAGATGGCAACATTTGTTACACAATCATCGAAGCTCGATGTCTACTCTCAAACAATGAATAGAAGGAGCCTCACAACATCAAAGGTATTGAAATACAGATCAATAGCAAATTGGTGGAATATCTTTATTAATCTATTTAATTGGTTATTAGCTTTCTAACATGTTGCTCGAATTAATGGGAATTTGGAACGTTTGATCGTGGGGCTGATGTAATGTTAAGTGTCAGGCGTACATGATACGGTTCACTCCTTTCGTGAGGAGTGCTCGATTATAGAGATGTAATGTGCTGAAAATTGGTTACAACATTAAGTATATTATGGGATCGGGTTCAGGGAGCTTGTCAGCTGGAGGTACTGGGACTGGGGGGACCGTTGGAACAGACTACATTTAAAAATTCAAAGAAGGAGCTTTTTGATTGAATGTCAAGAGCTTCGCAATCGATTTTCTTTGGAATCACTATGGGTCGTTCAGACGAGGCGGAACTCAACGAAAAAATAAACAAGTGAAGGTATTTTTCCGAAAAGCACAGCCAAGCGTTCCATATTCAAATATTTAAAACCTAACAACCAGCACGTTCCACAAAGGTCCGTTGACATAAACCTAAGCTGCGCAGATTGCGGCAACATTACCGCGTGATCCGCATAAGTCGCGACATATTTCGTAAATTTGTCCCCGAGGGGGGAGGGACGGAACACCTGCCGTAAAGATAAGCCCCTGATGTGGCGTAATATCCCCCTAAAATAACTTCTTACTGCCTCCGGTGCCATAGCGACGGCTTACCCTCCTCTTGTTCGTCTATGTATCGTTTATGTAAAACTAGAAGCTAATTTGATGGACGAAATTGAAAATACTTTTTTGGAGATACCTGTAATTACCTACCTCTAGCCTACTTCGACTTAGGTATTTCTGTGGCTGATATTCTTGTTTTTGAATTTCCGTTTGTGAAATGACATGCATGTACCCAAACTTCCATAACTAAACTTTCACGGTAGTTTGGGCAAAAAACTTACAATAATTGTAATGGAATTAAATGGTACCTATGTATTATGTTTATTAATTTTTTGGTTGTGCCCTGTTTGCACCGGCCATTTAATTTATATTATTAGTCTGTGCCCCGCGGTTTCACCTGCGTCAGTCTCGATTCCGTTGGAATATCGGGATAAACAGTAGCCTATATGTTAATCCAGGGTGTCAGCTACCTCCATACAAAATTTTATCAAAATTGGTCCAGCCGTTTGAGCATGAAGAACAAACACACTCACAAACTTTCACCTTTATGTGTGATTAAAGTACTTACTTGATTCAAGATAAAAAATATCAATAAAACCATGCAGTAAGTACCGACTACCGGTTCCAAATAAAACTGTCTCGCAAAGCAGCCAGCACCACTTACCGCATACAGGAGTCCCTACCCTACCGACGTCACATCACACCTCACAGCACTGCTAAGATGCCGCATCGTAAAGCCTCTAATATCGTGAATTAATTAAGGAAGTCATTACCTCCCGATAGCACATTAACGACACGCATGTCGGGAAATTGCCAACACAAAGGATATTTCCTGCGTTTTCCCGGATTTAAAGCAATTCACCGATTTTGATTAAGCCCCCGCTGCTACACTGAGATTATTCCCCTTTCAATGCAAAGAATGGTTTATTTCAGACACCGTGAAAGTGAATTGTATTTCCTTTTGCCATTGATTTTATGGGAGCCTTGTGTTTGACGAAAGTGAAACGGGAATTACGATTCGGTTCACGGTTTTCAAATATTTGAATTTGAATATTATATTTTTGAATAATACATTATATTACATATACAGACTTGCTACACTTATGCAGGGTAGGAATACGAGTATCATAACATACTTTGAATGAAAACAATTCATGAAGTTAGTTATTACGAATGCTAATATAAAACTAACTAATATGTAAGCAACTCAGACCAAATAAACCGACGAAGTGCGTGTCGGGCCACGCACAATGAAGGGTTCCGTAGTTGGGATGAATTTTATTCCAAGAACAAACTTAACATTGTAGTTGAAAAACATGATCTCCCATACATTCCAACTGCAAATGTAAGTTTGTACGCACAATATTGAGTGATTACCATGTTATTTTAAGATCACAGACTTCTTATAGGTTTTCCTGTAATCTATAAGTAAAGAACTATTTTCTGTATTATTTTCAACATTTTAGTCTGAGTAGTTTCGGAGATAAGGGCGGGAATGGTGATATGTCATCTATTTTCTTAAATAATTTCAAATGTATTTATTTTAAAATTATTAAAAAAAGATATATAAAATCCTTAAAACAAGACCTTTCATTTGTTAAGTCACACGGTACAGTCAGCAATTTTTTTTTCTTTTAATTTTCTAATTTGCCCCCCTAAAGTCACCTCCATATTCAAAATCGATTTATTTACGAAACACGTCCGTGTTTGGGTCACAGAAGTTCATATGTGTACCAAATTTCAACTTAATCGGTCCAGTAGATTCGGAGCAAATCAGTTGTGACAGACGGACAGACAGACACACGAGTGATCCTATAAGGGTTCCTTTTTCCTTTTGAGGTACGGAACCCTAAAAAAACCAAGATATAGCGCGAGGTAGGTACCTACCTCAGACTAAACAAAAAACCAAGACAGCTCTGCGAAACTACACCTCACTAAGTGCACACATGTTTACGAAACCGGCCTCACATCACTATTGACGTAGTAGAGGGACCGTACAACCCCGGTTAAGAGTTAAACCTTTCGAAGGGGTAACCCATTCAATGAGTTACCTTTATCATGATGTAACCCATTGAAAGGGTTACATGATAACCCATTGAATGGGTTTTATAGTTGAAACCCAATGAAAGGGTTATAAGGGATAACCCATTCAATGGGTTATATACCTACTTGAAACCCAGTAACATGAAAAAATCATATTATTATGTTATTTCGATATCTGCCCAGCACGCGTAGCATGACCAATTCTATCTCTATTCTACCCAGGGACCATTTTGGTTACCATTTTAGAAAAACCTTATGGAAAGGGTTTTCGATAGGGTTTTTCTAAGCAGTTAATCAAAAACCCATACGGTGGTGGTCATTTTGAATGGCTTAAATTAAGCCGTTCAAAAGGGTTACCCACACTGTATGGGTTTTTCTCGAAAACCCTTTCAATGGGTTACCAAAATTTAATTTAAGCCGTTCATAAGGGTTACCCATACCGAATGGGTTTTTGTTTAACCGCTTAGATAAACCCTATCGAAAACCCTTTCAATGGGTAACCAAAATGGTCCCTGGGTAGGTAAGATAAAAATATATTGAACGAAACTCCACAAAATCCTCATTTTCAGCATGACTAGTCTAAGTTAGCGGCACACAAAAGCACAGCCAATAGAAACTATGTTCATTAGGTATCTCCCAGACTGCCGCATCGCAACCGGTGGCAACTTTGGATTGCCGCAATAATTATTTATTCCGCTCACTTACTACCCGACTCGGTGGGAACTATTCAGCGAAGAAACGCTATTTCCCGCTGCTGGTCAGATAAGACGTTTGATTTCACCCATTTTCGCCTGGACTTTAATTATGGCCTCTGGTTTTGTGTAAAATAGTTGGGAGAGTAATTTAATCCAGATATCAGTATGCGGGGTGGCGCGCTGCTACGAGAGATGGGAGCCAATGAGCGGAACGAGGGTAACTGCACCGTCGTCGTCCCAAGAAATTGTTATGTCACAAGCGTTGTTTGTTGACTCCGAGGAATATTGACCCACACGTACCTGCTCTGCTTTCAAAAACACTTATAATAATACCGAAAAAAATTCTGAAATTATCTTTCAAAATAATATAATAAAGTGATCCGACAGTCATTTGTTTGAAGTAGATTTCCTTGGCTCTGTTCCGTCTTGTCTAAATAAAAATTGTAAACTTGTTTTGTTTCCCTCATCCACCCTCTCATTTCTTCAGTCGTTGAACTGCATAACTATAAGAGAGCTCACGAAACACAATATAGCGCCGTAAAAAATAAGCGCACATCAGACTCGAGCATGTAATTCTAGCGCACTCTTCCGGCCCGAACAAAGGAGAGAGGGTAAGAACACGAGTTACTCGACACCATGTACCTTACGCAGATTTGTTTCTCAGCGTCTCAACCAACTCCAAACCAAAATAAACCTTCACCTTGAAAGATAGACTTTAGTTTACAACACCAAAACCCCTCACCATCAAACATTTCGAAGCTGTAGGAATGCAGGAAATTCGCGATAGTCAAATTGTAGTCTTACAGGGCGTGTTACTATTAAATTATTACATTCGCAACTGTGTTACGTGCATATAAGGCACTATTTGCATTACAAGGGATCGCGGAAGGGTCCTCGGGATATGGCAGGTACGTCACATGAGGACTGCAAAAGAAAAATGTACCTTTAACGACGACGTGAGGATTCTGAGAGTCGAAAGAAGAAATAAGCCGTAACAGGATGTCGTTCAGGATAATACCTCCTTCGTTTTATTTTCTTTTCATGAGATTTAAAATACATAACAAATCTGAGAGCTTATTCCGGGGGAAATGACGGTTAGCTTGTGATTGTATTTGTGTGATGTCGTTTAATATTTTCGGGCTAAGTATGCGTGATTTAGGTTGGGTTATGTTGAAATCTTTCAGGAAGCATGCACTATATTTTTAACCTGAGCCACCATCTCATTCACGGTTTTTAACGTAGTCACAAAGGAGCATCGCGTGGCGGGCCGGGCTCAACTCAAAGCCGATATATTCCAGCCATTACTCCCGCGACTTGCGCAAACTTCACCAAGTGATCACCGGCTAGACACCGCCACACAAACGAACGCTACACTCACAAAAACTCGTCAGCAGGTAAAAAACGTCGGCTGTGTGTGTTTAGTGCACATGTGCGAGGTGGAACACAATTCTACTTATAGTCGTCCCTCGGTAGCTACTTATAGGTGAGTAGCTATCACGACTCCTTTGTTCTAGCAGCTGATTGGAGCCGGGCCCGGAAATGCGTGTCACCCCACCCCCTCATTGGTCCGTTTCATTTTCTTAGCGCGAGAGAGACGCAGCTACGGTGAAGTGTGTAGTTAAGGATACCGATCTGTGTGTAAAACGGTAGGTAGGTGTCACGAGGCGGTTGTTTCGCTCTTCGACTATGTTTGCGCGGCGCGTTCGTCTAAGATAAACTATTTTGGTGAGTTGGCCGGAGAGTCTGCAAATTGTTTCGCCTGAAGTTGCCCGTCCGGAATGTTGATTTTATCAAATTAGATTTGTTGAACGCAGTACCTAGGTTCAACAAATCTGAACTTAATTTATTATCTGCACAATTAATGCTTACAAGTTATCAAGTAAGACTTTAATTTCTTATGTTGTTTATTGAGATTGACATAATTATGCTTTTTTTATATTTCAGGTAGTTTTGATTCACACAGGCAATGACTATTTTGAGAGACTATAATGACCCTATCACCCATCTTAGACAATTTTCCTAACACTGCTAGTTGGTTAGCCAGTCTTTGCAAAATTGGGAAAGAAATTTCCCAAACAGGCATTAAATATTTAAATATCATTTGTAATATGTATATCTAATAATTAGATATAACAAAAAAATTATACTGTTCTTTGGTAAGCGCATCACTTCAGAAAGACTGGACTGCCCTGGCAAATTTTAAAATGTTCGTAATAGTCCGAATCAGGTTCTAACGAAAATAAAAATTTGAGAAAATGCCTGTAAAATTGAGAAATTGGGGAAAACTGAACATACTTTTTTCTATAGAAATATTGTATGAATTATTGACAGGACAACGTATGTCGGGTCAATTAGTAAGCAATATAAAAAAGGCCAACATTTCTAGAAACAATACTCTATCATAATCACACTGCAAAATGAAAGGCGATTCTCAGAAGCGTTCATTTGTTTATGTTTAGCTGTGCACAGATAGATCGTGGGCAGAGACAGGCTAATCGCCACTTTATCGTAAGCTGTCACCCGCAGAGGCCAATCCACTATACGTTGTTTACATGTAAACGCGATAGACCTTATTACAAAGATGTAGAAGCGAAATTACAGCGGTTTCTTACGAGATCGAAAACTGCTGGTAAAATATGGACAAATAAATATTGTAGGGGAGGTAAAGAACAAAAAGATGCTATTATCGGGAAAAGTGTGTTTGAGTAACGTTTAATTAGTGCAAAGATTTCTGCTTAGGTATTAATTTCCTTGAATAAAAGTAAAAGAAAAACAAACGTGAAAGTTTATATTGCAATGACGCACAGCTAAATCAAACTTTTAGAAAAATGTATACGAAATGTAGTACATAAGTATGTGATACAACTTTTGCGCTACTACTTCAAATAATTAATCCGTTCTCATACTATCACATATCTCAAGCACATCCAGAAGAATAAAAAGAAAAAAAAATTGTTTATACTACAAAAAACATAAAAAAATTGACATAATATACACTCATAAACAAAGTAGTAAAAAATATGCTTGTACATATTATAAGTATTATGTTAAGACTAGCTTTTAAATTGTGTAAATACTTATTATCCGAGAAAATAATAACCCTCGTTTTTGGCTTCGCCGCAGTCAGGCAAAAATAAGAAAAAAGTTGCCAAAAGCCAAGTACCTATTCAAAATGTTGGCCATTGCTTGATGTCAGGGCAGGTTAAAGATAATACACGCTACGCGTTGCGACACTGGTAAATGACAACAAACATACAAAATAAACAAAATGCCTATAAAATATGCCCCGAAAAAAAAAATCTTTATCCCAGTATAATTGGGGCAGACGCAACATGTCCATTTCTTTCAGACTTCCCTAATAGGCGGCCTCTCTGTCCATACCCCATAACTATTGACATTTATACAGCGTGTTTTTTATGGTGTACATAATGAAGAGTCATCATCATCATAATAATTTCAGCCGAAAGACGTCCACTGCTGGGCATAAGCCTGCCCCAAAGGGGGGGGTGTTGCCCTAATCGCCACGCTTGGCAGGCGGGTTGGCGATCGCAGTATGGTGTTAAAATGCATAGAGAACGCTGCTGCTCATTCTATTCTATTCTACTTTTATGGTGTACCTACATAATAAAGAGTATTCTATTCTATTCTAGTCTCTAGTAAGTCCCTTAGTCAGCCTTTACGACACACACGAGAAGAAATACGATGGTGCTATTCTTTACGTCCTGCACCACACGGTAAAGAGTATTCTATTCTATTGAAAATTATGTCAGCATCGCAAAAAAACATAAAAAAACCGTTAGTTATTACACAACTCTAAAATGTTATTGCGTTCAAAATAGTCCCGTTCTAAACTCATCCAGTCCTGCCTAGTACCCATGCAGTGCTAAGGTATGTAGCAGGCAGACAGGCAGCGGGCTAATCGCCAATCTGTCAAGCCGTCACGCACAGGCGCGGCCGCGACACGTGCCTGCGAGCGTGCTAGCTACCACAACGCAACGCACCGTGTTCATTGTTTATTGGTTTATGTAATAAAAATTGTCATTAACGACGCGCAGTTGTGGTTTAATTGCTTTCTAAACATCTAAAGGGTTGATTTTAGTTAACTGTTTTGAATTTGAACGATTTAAGGCGACGATAACCGAATTTTAATGATTTTATACTGAAGATCACGTCTAAACGACGAACGGGTGTTAATGATTTGAAAAAAAAAAGTTAAATTAGAGTATTTTTTCAATTACTTAATATGTGAATATTTTAGATTATGTTTATATTACATAGTGAAATTAATTTGTAAAGGTATTTTTTTTTATCGCGGATAAAAAACTGAGAATGGCGCAAAATCTACCAAGCGTATTTTTTCTGAAACCTTCACCAATTTAAAGATAATTTAATTATTCATCTTTTAGTATAAGCGTTTTATTAAAATACTTTTTGTTTTGCGTATAATAAATTAATAATGCGTTAAACTGGGGACAGCGCTCCTTGATGTGCGAGTCCTATTACCTACTGGCTGTACGTACGACGCGTTGCGTGAGCTCAGTATAGAACGCGAAAGCTAACCTTCGAAAAAATTCGATTGCGTTTTTCATGAAACGTTAATCAGGAAACTCCGCCACTACGGGATCCGGAACACCGTTCTGGATCTTCTTATTTCATACTTGAGTAATAGGATTCAGAGCGTTGACGTCAATGGGAAAAGATCTCCCGGATTTATAGTAAGAATGGGAGTCCCACAGGGCTCAATTCTTGGTCCTTTCTTGTTTCTTATTTATATTAATGACTTGCCTTACCTCATAAAGGATAATCATGATATAGTGTTGTTTGCAGATGACACTTCACTTTTGTTTAAACTTAAACGTCAGCAGCTGGTTACTGACGATGTAAATAGCGCGATCTCAAAAGTAGTTCACTGGTTTAATGTTAATAATTTACTTCTAAATGAAAAAAAAACCAACTGTCAAAAAAGCTAAGCTCCGCAGCATATGCTGTTAGAAAAATTCGTAATTTAACTGACATAGAGACAGCCCGTTTAGTGTACTTTAGCTATTTTCATAGTGTAATGGCGTACGGTATTCTGTTATGGGGAAATGCTGCCGACATTCAGACTATCTTTGTTTTGCAGAAAAGAGCTGTTCGATCAATTTATAAATTAAGTCCAAGACACTCTCTCAGAGAGAAATTTAAGGAGATTAATGTAATGACTGTGCCTTCTCAGTATATTTTTGAAAATCTATTATATGCCCATAAAAATATAAAATTATTTAAAAAATACAGTGATATCCATAATATAAATACTAGGAACAAACACAAATTTGTTGTACCTACAACAAGGCTCAAGAAAATAGGTGGCTCGTTTCGATGTCAATGTATACGCTTTTATAATAAACTTCCAAGCCACGTTCAAGATCTAAGCCTTAATAAATTCAAATCATTCATTAAACGTAAGTTGTGCCAGAAAGCCTTTTATACTGTTAAAGATTATATTGAGGACAAAAAGGCTTGGGATTGAGCTGCTCCAATTTTTGTACATATTGAGGTAGTTTATTTTTATTGTTTTTTTTTTTGTTTTTGCTAACTTTATTATTTTATAAACAGTGACATTTAATTATTATTTTATACACAATGACAGGAATATTTACTTGTAAAGTATTATATTATTTTAATTATTGTGAATGTGAAGACTATGTGGGTTATTGCATAATATTTTTTTTCCCTTTCTTTTATTCTCAGTTAGTGTTAATCATGGTCTGGCAGTTTGAGTCATATAAGTGGCCTACCCAAATGTCCTTTCTTTGGTATTGATCGTCGCATCGTTGAGCTCCTTAAATTCTGAGTAGAGCTGCACGATTACTGACAAATGCGTGCACTGACTGGTCAGGTCCACTCAACCTGTGTGGTTCTTTCTTCAAAAGACCATTTCAGACACCAATCTACATGGTCTTCACATGATCTGACCAAGATTATGTCTGGACTTTAAAAGAGACTATGACCTCTGAGTTTGTTTCGGCCTTTCTTCTCAGAGTAGTCAGATAGGAAACGCCGACCTCATCTAGTTTTTAAAATATGATTGACGTGTAAAAGTTTTTGTACAAACCTACTTACAGAAATAAAATCATTTATCATTTATCATTAACCACTTAAGGTCACTGGCATATATCTGAGTCTTAAGTGCCGTGACCCAGGAGAAATCATTAATTACAATTCTTTCCTTACGTTCATAAATATTTAACCCAAAAAAAGTTTCAGCTTCAATTACCAAAATCAACCGATATTGTAGAGGATATTACGAACATAATAAATATCTTACGATGCCAATTGAATACATACCCACGTGAGCGAAGCCGCGGGCACAGCTAGTTTTCAATATAGGTAGTACGGTCAGTGCTCTGCATTACATGACCCCTCTTACAAAGAATAAGAGGAAAAAAAGGGGTCGGCTTATACAGGGCACTGACTGTAGCTACTGTCAGCAACAAAAGTCAATTAAGCCCTCGTACCCACAAGCGATTTTCATTGCGTACTAGATTTTCAACGCACTGCTTTACGCCGAGAATTGAAAATCCAACAGAATATTTTTTTGACGTGCTGGGTTGCACTCTGTTGGATTCTCAATGCAAGGCTCAACACCGTGGGTTGGAAATCGAGTGCGCGATAAAAAATCGTCGCGTTAAAAAATCGCGCTTTCACATAATATCATGTAAATTAATAAAAAATATTATTATACAGTGTCAAATTAAATTAGCTAGAGAAACTCCGCAGACGTGATGGGTATCGATAACTAAACACACAAAAAAAAAAAAGATTAAGTACATTTTTTTTGGCGTCATAGACCTCTGGTAGTGTCGTTACTGGTAAGTATAAGTTGAGAAAATCTGTTATATTTTTCGTGTTTAGATATCGATACCCATTACGTCTGCACGAAAAACTGTTTTTTTAAACTGATATTTCATTTTACTACCAGCGGTTGACGACCCAAAAAAAAAAACTCATTGAATTAAATTATTTTTTGTTTTATCGTGTTTAGATATCGATACCCATCACGTCTGCAGAGTTTCGCTAGCTAATTTATTTTGACCCTGTACAAATTATATTAATTTGATACATAGCTTTTCAACATTTCATGTACAGTCAGTGCCCTGCATAACGCGACCCCTTTTCTCCTCATCTTCTTTGTAAGAAGGGTCAGGTAATGCAGAGCAGTGATCGTACTAGCTAAAAGTTCAGATTTCTTATGAACATAGTATAGGTACACTTTTGTCTAACCCTTCGGGGGGAATACAGGCGTGATGTTATGTTATATTATTTTGCTCAATAATGAAGAATAAAAAAACCGGCCAAGTGCGAGTCGGATTCGCGCACGAAGGGTTCCGTACCATAATCTTTAAAAACGGAAAAAAAATCATGTCTGTTGTATTGGAGCCCCACTTAAATATGTATTTTATTCAGTTTTTTTTGTATTTATTGTTATAGCGGCAACAGAAATACATCTCAGACAGACAGACGGACAAACAGACGGACGGACAGTGGAGTCTTAGTAATAGGGTCCCGTTTTACCCTTTGGGTACAGAACCCTAACACTGAAGTGTTATTCGACTTCTGTTCTGACCGTACTCTACAAAAGTCATTATTATGGGTTATTCCCAAAGTACTCCAAAAAGAGTTCCCAAACTACTCCATGAAAAATATAATATTTTTAATTAAGTTTCATTCTACTCCATGATAATATTAAAATGTTCTCAAAGTACTCCACTCCATTTGAATCAAAAAGCTAATTTAAGACGTTATAACAAAATGCTAAACTTGAATCTTTCTTATAAGAATTTTTGTGACTGACTGTAATGAAATATATGTATTTTATAGGTAAGTATGTAGATGGAGCAGTTTGAGAATTAATAACGAATAATCGGTGGAGTACTTTGAGAATAACTCCAGATACCTATGGAGCAGAATGGGAACAAAATAATAAATAATTCATATTTTATTATTTATTTATTTTATAAATTACAAGTTCCATACACTTAAACAAAACACACAATTAGACCTCTGGGGTTTGTCTTAGCATGCTATGGCCTGAGATTTGATTAACGCGCTATTAACAGTTACGTTATAATCGAGTTGATGTCATTACATAATTTTTTCAGCTCACGCTTTATGTTTTTATTATTCATTGAGTCTCTACTGTCTACAGGTACTTGGTTTAGTAAATTGGGTATTGTGAAAGAAGCGGTACGCCTGCCATAAAAGTTATTTTTGCGTGGCACTTGCAATGATTTTGATTTGGCTTGTCGTGTATTCACGTCATATTTAACTGGAAATTGAATATCACTGTTATTAAGATGTTATATGAGGAGCAGATACAAACATGTCTTCCTACAAAAAAATACCTAAATATGATTTTTTTACCTTAGATATTAAATCAACAACATTCAGTGTTCCTGTTTACAAACATAATCTTACACGTATCGACAAAAAAACAAATTAATCTCTCTCTTTACCTTTGAAACATGTTTTACCTACTCACCATAAAGAAGGTTGTGTCCCTGAACAAGCGTAAAAGGAATAATCTTACAAATAACTTGAGTTACCTAATAAAACATTGCTTGGTATTACGCAATAGATTCACGTGAATTGTCGTAAGAATTTTAACTTTTAATTGAGTTTCTTCATTTAGAATGAGTCTATTGAGGACTGTCGCCGATAGCAACAGGAAAGTTCCCATGTTATATCCACTTACCTAATACCGGAATGGCGATGACGTAGCCCTTTAATTTCAATACAAACGTGCTTTTAGGAAAAAAAAGGTCACAGTAGCGGAATATTTCCTACGTTTTGTCGGCGGTTTTGGCTTTAGTTAGCTTTTAGTTGTTTTTAACAGAGCGCTAATAAAATAAAAAGGGGCTTGTGAAAAGTTAGTATTGTGTCTTTAATTTTCTTTTACGTTCCGAGAATGAACATGAATGAGTTTCATTCATTTTTATGACTTATTTATACATTACAAAGTTACAATAAGCACTTCACGTTGACTCTGTTTCATTCGTTTCATTTTTAGTCAAGAAGTTCATAACAATTTTTTCTACCGAATCTTTTATTTTATGTTTAGCTTAGTACTTCAAGAAAAGAAAACATCTCTTCACTATTAAAATCATAATCATAAATTCTTTATTTCTCCTTACAATGATCAGCTTATTCTAGATTTCACATATTATGTATTTGATTTTTTTTTTTGCAATGTGAGGATCTGGTGTCTGAGTTAGGCGTAAAATGCCTGTATTTACAAATCATCAGGTCCCCACCCTATGGAAGAACAAAAAAAATTACTTAAAAAAATATGATATTAAAATCTATTGATATAGATAAGGAGATTAACCTTAAGTTAAGTATTATAATTTTGGGGGTAGAAGTTAAAATTTTATACATTTAGTTCAGCCTTGAATCAATCCAGTTTTTATCAATACATCACCCCGTCTATTGTCACACCGCGACTCACGGGAGGTCTTTCTGACTATCGATAAACTCGTACCGATATCGCATGTTGATTATCGATATTTATCAATTGTGTCCACACAATGACTCCCGATTTATTTTAAAAAAACAGGTGTGTTCAACCTTTTGATATGTTTATCAACCCTTTGCGTTTCGGGGGCGGTTTTGTCGAACAATCAGCGGTTTTATGAATGGGTTACGATGATTATCGTCAAAAACCTGAGGTTAGTGACAGGTGAGATGTCACCCGCGTGAATGGAGTGACGTTTGCTTCAATAGTAGGGAACTTGACCTGATAAGATATTTCACTTGTTCGACTATGAATACAAGTAGTTTTTAAACGAGCTTTTGTGTTGTTTGGTAAAGTACAAACCTTTTTTTTGTGTACGTGAATACAAAAGATGTAATTTTACCTCGTTGTTTGTTATTTTTTTAAGTATATTTTTAGTTTTATACAGGTTATTTTGGTTTAAAAAACCGGCCAAGTGCGTGTCGAATCACGCACAATGAAGGGTTCCGTAGTTGGGATGAATTTATCCAAACAAACTTAACATTGTAGTTGAAAAACATGTTCTCCCATACATCCATATATGACGTCACAGTCAATTCTTCAAGTGCAAATATAAGTTTATAATCGCAAAAAACATTTTTTTTAGGTGATAAACTACAAAAGGACTTTTTCCTATACTTGTGCTGTGAGACCTTGCTTCTTGCCAAATTTCATGATTCTAGGTCAACGGAAAGTACCCTATGGGTTTTGATTTATTTGCGAGTATCGAAATATGTCGCAATAAAGTCGCATAAATCGCCTTATTTTTTTATTGCGCTGACTTAGAAGCTTGATTTTTTAGCTCTAAGCTCTTGAGCTCTAAGGGACCGTGGACCTACGTATTTGATATTAATTTCAACTTAATACATACACTAGTTCCTGAGAAAAAGGGTCTTGACAGACTGACAGACAGACAGACAGACGGACAACAAAGTGATCCTATAAGGGTTCCGTTTTTTCCTCTTGAGGTACGGAACCCTAAAAAGAAGTCAGGAGTCTGTAAAACTCATATTTTTGACGACATTTAACTAAGTATTTGCCAATAAGTTTGAAATATAGTAAAATCCATAATATTTGCAATAATAATCAGCAACTAATACAGAGAACGGTCGGCCATCTTTGAACAAAAGGCAAGTGAGACATTGACCGACGAGCGTGGAAAATTGAAACGATGTGCGGAAAGTCATGTATTATTAATAAGTTCGCAAAGTAATATTGTGCTGGGTATAATGAGTAATAGGATCACTCGATTCAGTATTACCTGCAATTTATATGAAACGCAGCACTGGACCAAAAAAACATTGCCAAACACTGCCAGGGTTGCGAGTTTGTCCGAAAGGGACATCGTGGCCCTGGCACACAGGCAAATGAGGAACACGGGTGGGTTTTAGTCAGTAAAAGTCTGACACGCCCTGCCGCTCAGCCCAGAGCGGGAGAAGTTATTTGATAATTTCCCACCAAAAAAAAAAAGAAAGGACCAAAAAAACACACGTTAGCCGTGCCTTACCTCACCCTCACCCGGTTTTCCCACTACGGACTGATTGAAATATATGTACGACTATACTCCATTTGAAATAAGATTATAAATTTAAATGAACTTTTTTATAGTCCGTTCAACTGATTTTGACTTCTATTCCATAGGCATAAGGATGGCATTAAACGCAAAAAATAGTCTACAATACCAACTGTTTATTACAGCTGTCATTTGTCATACCCAACGCAATAGAAGTCAAAATCGGTTGAGCGGACTGTAAAAAAGGTTTATTGAAATTTCTAATCTTATTTCAAATGGAGTATAGGTATTTACAATAACCATAACCGAAAAACTATAAATACTTTAAAACAAAGTCATTTTTCGTGACAGTCTGTGTGACCACTTCATCATTATCACCATTTCAGCGGAAAGACGTCTACTGCTGGAAATAGGCCTCTCCCAAAGGGGGGAGTTTGCCATAATCGCCACGCTTGGCAAGCGGGTTGGCGATCTCAGTATGGTGTTAAAATGCATAGAGAACAACAATCACATTAAATTAAGTATGAAAAGAAATCTCCAAGTTTTGTCAGGTCGTAAATACCGGGCGTAGCAAGGTCGGGTCGCTAGTATTATTATAATATTAAAACAAAAAGCGGTTTTAGGGTATGACTTGCTACGCTACGCTACGCCAGTGCTACGGCGTAGCTCTCACTGTGCCACAATCACGTAGCGCTCGGATTATAATTCATAAAAAAAAATATTTCATATAATAAATTGAAGCATGTTATTCGTCTTAGTACTTCACCAACCGGCCGGGTAGACTGGAAGCCAACCCCACCATGGTTGCGAAATGATGCAGATGATGATTTCACCAACCGAAATACTGTCAGTATCCAATCTTGTGTTTTATATCAATCTATTAGGATTACTAAGTAGTTATACCTTTGCCTAGGCCTTCGAGGAAAAAAAGTGATATGGTAAGTTCTGTTATTAGGATTACACTTACTATACAGGGTGTTAAAGTAACTGCGTGCCATAGTTTAGGGGTAGGTTCAGTATCGATAAAGAAACCCAGGAAAAAATAAATAAAAATAATTATATAAACAAAAGATTTAATTATACATAAAAAATAAATAAAAATAAGTATCTTATTTATTTATTTTATTATTTATGTACACACAGTAAAATACAAAGCGATATGACATAACCACCATATCTTCGTACTTTAACGGGCTTAGGACCGATCAAATAAAATAATTTTAACTTTTCTAAACGATTGCTATTTTAAGTTAGTAGGTACCGTACTAAATTGGGTTGATCTTGCAATTTTTTTTTTGTGTTTTCATTTTTGTTTTAATTTTTTTATTTTTCCTGGGTTCTTTTATCGATACTGAGTACTTTAACACACTGTTTAATAAAATAAAAAAAATCACAACAACATCGCAATTAGATGTTCAATTGCAATGTTGTTCTTTTATAAACTAAACAAGCATCCAGTATTTACGAGCTACGAACATGTTGTGTATGTAAAAATCTCACGTAACTCTAGTATTAAAACAAGCGGGGTCTACAAAAGCGATACTCTAAAAAATGCACTGGAAAATACATCGCGAAGTTTCTCTTGAAAGTGAGGTAACGCACGGAGCGTTGCAGCTAACCAACCGTGGAGCTAAGGAGTATGTGCCATGTGTTGCGACCACAGCGATTGGATACACTTTTTTATACAGGTAAGTATAATTTTTCTGGCAAAGTTGGTAAAACTACTTTTAACCCTTTATAGGGCAGAGACAACATTTGAACGAAATGAAGGCAATTGCATGCAGCTGAGATGAATGAGTGCTATGCTAAGAGGGATGAGTGGTGATTCTATCCATTCGTTACGCGAAATAATAGTATAAGAAATCCTAACTATATACTACGACTGGCACAAACGAGGCCATTTTTAGGGTTCCGTACCAAAATGGTAAAAAGGAACCCTTATGGTGAGACTAAGTCTGTCTGTCTATCACACCTGGATATCTCAAGAACTACTAGTGCTATCAACTTGAAATTTAGAATAGTTTTAGATGACGTTTGCCCAACTATTTCGCACGCAAGAAAGAAATTAAAAAAAATATATCTTTTTTGCAAAAGGGACTGAAAGGGGGTCTTAAAAATTTGAAGTGGCTACTAGGGCATATGGGGTATCATATGAAAGAACGCTGTTTGCACGTTCTCAAACATTTTTTTTTAGGCAGCGTTGTTTCCGAATTTTGATGAAAAATGTAAAAAAAAATACCGTTCCCCCCTTATCTCCGAAGTTTGCAGAGATAAAAATCTGAAAATATTCCTATATGATAGAAGCTTATGTAAAAATTACAGAAAAAATAAAACAATGTCTCTAAATAGCACAGTTTTTCAGAAATCATCAACATCATAACGGAACCCTCGGTGCGCGAGTCCGACTGGCTCTTGACCGGTTTTCTTAATACCTACTCTGCAAGCATAAAGGTATGAGAATTTTAATGTCATTTCAATTCAAATGTGACCTTTTTAGAACATGGCAATGGACTTGTTAATAAGCTCAGCTTGTAGATAATATGAAACAGCTATGAGTAATAAGGTATAAATCATAATTAATAATGATGGTCATCTCTTAGCTGCCAAGGCTTATTTTTAATTATTTTAGTTTTGAATTGGTTTTTTTTTTATTTGTTTCTATTTGGTGTACTATAGACGCGTTTTTTTTTGTTATATTGTCCTCACATTTAGTTATACATTCAACACTAGAGGTGTAGGTTCTTAACAATATTTTTGTAACACTATAATTTAAAAGAGTGTCGATGGAGTTTCTTGTCCGTTCGTCTCCATATGTACCTACTGCGCTTTGGAATGGGTAACTAGCTTCGTATTTCTAACTGACCGACTCCATAACAATTCAAAAGTGCCTGTAAATGGTTTAATTGAGATAAATGGGTTGAGTTTGAGTTTGACTTCATCAAAAACGTCACTAGAAATGTCGCAGCCCTAGATCAAAAAAGCGCTCATAGAGACGAGAGGTGAGTCCCAGCAGTGGGGATATTATTGGCTGGTTATGTGAGGAAAACAGTCACTTTCCCGTGTCATTTCCAGCTACTAATCCTGCAGAACAAGACCCAGTGAATCGCTCATCACTCGCCACACACGCTAGCCTGCTGAATAGCTGGTGTCGGCAAGGCGAGCGCCTACCGCTGCATATTTATGAAGCGCCTCAAACACTATAAATAGTTGATACGAACCGGCCTCCACGGCTAATGGAGTAAATACAACGACACTACGTACTTATGTACTTGTTGTAACTAGTTCTTGAGTAGTGGAGTAATGTAAGGTAGTATTCAAATCACAACTGGGAATTATTGGTGGGAACGTAAAGCATCATGTTTAACAGTTTTGTTTTATTTTCAGAAATTTGTATTTAGCCGAATATTAATGTGTAATAATGGTGGATTATTAACCATTAAGTGTTCGTGAACGTGCATTAGTGCAAATGAAACAAAACAGTGCAACATCACTTCATGTTCTCTCAAGAAGTCCGCGTGAGGTCTCAGTAAAGTGCCACGTCTTTACTGAAACTCAAGGGGAGAGGGCGGGCGGGAACAACATCTATCATGCATTGAATATAATTCATTTCATCATTATTTAAACAAACTTTGTACTTGTTACGTAATTTTACGTGACACTGGCTAAATGTGCAAACCGCACCAAACCATTGCAAAAAAAAAACACAACTCTCATTATTCTTGACAGTTGTATAAAATGGTTGACATTTCTATAAACACTGCAAATTGGATATGATGACGTAGTGTGCAAATTGGGTAGTCAATTAATTTCCCTGACTGTACCTACGTTTTTTTTTTTAAGGTTTTTAAAGGTTTACAGCCAGGGAATTATACTACATCAATTTGCCGAGTTTATAGAACTGTCAACCATTTTATACAACTGTCAAGAATAATGACAGTTGTGATTTGAAAGGTCAAATTAAGTAGGTAATCAATTTGATAAATAATTAATTTCCCTGACTTTACCTATATACGAGTGTGGAGTGAAGGTCTCACAAATTTAAACATACAGATTTGATGTCGCAGGTTGTTTTCTGTTGAACATGGATGATTCTTTTTCATTAGAGTGGTTCTGTTTTGCACATAATAATAAGCTATGGTTTTGGAAAGATTATAGTATAAGTGCCAACACATTACGGTGTCCTTCTTATGTAGAACACTGAAAATCAGCGCTGTGCTGTGGGTCCCCCATAGAATCATGCTGAGTGGACGCCTTCTTGTCACAGTATTGGCGTGCAGCTACCGATTATTTGTTTTTTGTACTCGTGATTATATGTGAATCTGTTTTGTTTATTTTTTTTATTTTCCTACTCGAGTTTATTATGGTTTCGTATGCACGTGTTTCTGTGATAAATATTTTTATTTTTCTTTCTTTCTAGAAAGTGATAAGCATAAATAAACATTAAACACCTCGAATTATCATCTCTAACATAAATAGAACGAATTTTAAAAGCAGGTGCTTAAATTTTTTTAACTGTTTTACAATGATGTAAGTGAAACTGAGATACAAACACTCAGTTGCAGAAAGCTCACCATTAACCCTTCATTACATAAAGCAGCATTATCGCTAATGAATTCATTACTTTAATGAAGTTGCACAAACAAATTTTAGATGGCATTAGACATTTTTAATGTCACTTTAGTTAAAGAAGACTTTAAACAATATTGCCAGGAACAAATTACCATATTGAACGAAAAGAGTGAACATTTGCGTTCTGATATTATCCGTACGTACAAGTACACCACAATTTTAGCATAAAATATAGTAAATGTAGTTGATTTATGTGTATTCAGTGTACTCTGTGGTTTAGTCTAGTTTAAATAATCTGGTTTAAGGTGTATACGCTAAGGTAGCCCGCGAAATTCAAATTTACCAACGTTTTTTGCAAATTTTATACTTCTGATTCATATTCTAATGATTATAATTCTGTAAAGCCATATTGGTTATGGTCGCGAATCATAATTAGATCAACATACAATGTGTTACTGACCTGCAAATTACAAAAAAGGTAATAAGATTTGAATTTCGTGGGCTACCTTAGCGCATCCCCCTTATTATGTTATATTAATTTTAACATGTATGCAGTCTAGAGCTCCTGCCACACGTGGATATCCATCAATTTCTACGTAGTTCCGTCCGGTCTGGCATTTTAATATAGAGGTGGCTTAATTTTGCTAGTTCACGGGATACTTTTTGGATAAACAAACTGACAAATAACCCGACCCAACCTGTTTCCGACAAACTGTTGATTTATTTATGTTTATTAAATCACCCAATACTTTCTGGAAAGATCCAGTGGCGAAAAATCTCAAAAATATTAAAAGCTGTGTAAGGTCATTAATGGATTTATTTCTTTGCGTCACTGGTTCTAAATCTTAATCAAGTAGGTTACAAATTTGAAGAAATGCCTCCTTGGAAATTCTATACCTTACACGAAACTCTTCTCCATCATGTTTTAAAAATAAATTCACTCGGTCTGGGATTCGACGGCGAGGTACCTAAATCTATTAAATAAGAATCAGATAATGACGAAAGACTGGTTAAAGACATCTTTCAATTACAGAAATGCATTCAAGTACTGTACAAAACACTAATGTTGCTCTTTAATGGATGCTTTTCGGCCCATTAAATTTAAAAAATCTGAAATGTCAAACTTAAAGTTCACCACCTGCTAATGGGCGCTAATGAAGTTACGTGCAACGTAAAAGTGTTTAAAATGGCCGGTTTCATTAGGTTTGACATTTCATTAGTTAAATTTAATGGAGCATTAAAATAAAATAAAAAATGGTTTTGTGCAATGATTTAATGCTACATTAGTGTTTAATGTAGTCTTTAAAATTTAAAGATCGTTTCTGCAACTGAGTGATAGACGGTCACAACCACTTTACTAATCTGTTCTAACATATTTGAATCCACACTTTACCGCATTTTCTTATATGGAACAGGGCCAGGACCCAATCTAGACCACGAAACGTTCTTAGAAATCCCCTACGTCGCTTGTGCTCGCTAAGCCGATACGCTGTTTCAGACATTTATTAAACCTCCGGCAAACTGCCGAGCGACCTGCCGGCCTGGCGACGGCTGTACCGATATAGCTTAGATAAACGCGCACATAACTATGCAAACTACTCCCAGCGACATCACGCCACCACAACACATCATAACTGCCGCCGTTCCGCAACTTAGTTTAAACTTTAATGCTTCCGTTTTTAAGCACAGAATACAAACACGCATCAATTTACGCCATACAACGTTCTGGTCAACAGCCGCGGCACACTATTAGCTAGGCACATATCTCTGTGAGTGTGGCGAGAATGCGAGCTGAATACCGTATGGGCGTTGTAGTGTGCCTTAAAAAATTAAAGCCGCCGACGTTACTTAGAATGCTAAGTAAAGATTTGAATGGGGCGGGACGCTCTCCGCAACGCGATGGCGACTTACCCGTGTCACGTCGGTGGGTAATTTTTTTGGTTCGAAAGTCGGACGTGCTCGGAGACTTCTTTTCAATATGAAGTGGAATCAATTAATGAGCCCCAGTTTAGAATTGCAGTCGGGTCACACGCCTAATTTATATTTCTATCGTGAGATCGACTCGTTCTTTTGTTAATCGTGATAAATATTTGTACAAACACGACAAACAGAAACACGTCTAAGTGTTGCAATTACAAGTGAGCGTCGGCTAAGCGAACAAAAAGATATACGAGGGTGTCCACTAATATCATTTCAGAACGGACTGAGGGACGGAAAGGCGTGTATGGTTTCAATACCTGTACGCGTAATCCGTTGTGGATTTTCTGAGGTTGGCGGTGAAGTGAAAATTGTCGCCATACAATACTGGGATAAGTGGTACAGGGAGCGCAGAGTGCCGGATTCCGTGTTCAATGGAGAGCGACGAGTGTGAATTTTCGCGGTCTCGTATCGGTCGCGTGGTGCGGGACAAACTGGGCATTGGTCGAGCGTGCTAATCTGCGTGGAGTGTCGCGTGTGATTGGGCAGACGGTGCTGTCCAATTTTCCGGTTGCGACGGCCGGCATTAGTTGGACAGACAACGGCCGTCGCTTAGTAACCGACGTACATATTTGAGTACGTACCCGGACGCAACGTACACTGTGATTGATAGTTGCGTGATTGAAAATGGCTATCCTTACTTAGCTTATATGTTGCGTCTATTTCATACGTAGATGGTGATTTTTAGGGTTCCGTACCAAAATGGTAAAAAGGAACCCTTATGGTGAGACTGTCTGTCTGTCTGTCACACTTGAATATCTCTAGAAATACTAATGCTATCAACTTGAAATTTAGAATAGTTTTAGATGACGTTAGCCCAACTACTTTGCAAACAAGAAAACAATTTAAAAAAATATATCTTTTTTGCAAAAGGGACTGAAAGGGGGTCTTAAAAATTTGAAGTGGGGCTACTAGGGCATGTAAAACGAAGTGGGGTATCATATAAAAGAACGCTGTTTGCACATTCTCAAAAAAAAAAATATTATTTAGGCAGCACAGTTTCCGACTTTTGATGAAAAATTAAAAAAAAAATACCATTCCCCCCCTTATCTCCGAAGTTTGCATAGATAAAAATCTGAAATTATTCTATGTGATAGAAGTTTATGTAATGATTACAGGAAAAATAAAACGATGTCTCTAAATAGCACAGTGTTTCAGAAATCATATATACGTATGGAACCCTCGGTGCGCGAGTCCGACTCGCTCTTGACCGGTTTTTTTTATGAGACTCGATCTTTTACTTGTTGTTTGGTAACAAAAATGCAAAAGAATGTTCATTCATTAATATAAGGTGTGTTTATAACTTTGTCTAAAAAATCTTTATATCTTACCATCGTAAAACATAGTCTCGGAAAAAAAACATCCAATATTTTATTACACAAATTCATGCAAAACAACAAAACTCAAGCCCGAACTTTACATCAATCTGGAAATACAAAACATCTAAATGTCAATTTGTATTCGCAAACAAATCTGGTAGTTCAAACAGCTCTACAGCGCTGCAGCGCTCTAATGATTGTTTACCGTAGAGGGCGCGGCCGGCTAGTTACCCGGTAATGCAATATTAATGCAATTCATTAAACGTGCAATTCAAGTGTGCACAGCCCTAGCCCCTCGAATAGGGAAGCGTGGAGGCACCCGCTTTGTAGGATAGTCTTGATTTGAGAATTGGGATTTTCTGAGAATTGCTAATAATAATAAAAAAACTTTATTATAAGACAAATAGTCCATAACCTATGTGTTACAAAAATTACAATAAAAAAAACACAATACACATCAAATAAAATAAACATGCACGTTAAATAAAATAAATATAAATATATATAAAATTATTTAAGACATTGGGATGACGCCTTGATTTGCATATTTAGTTTCAGTTACAATTTGCAACCAAAAAAAAAAACTACCAAAAAAAAAAGATCTTCACTCTTCCTCGTCTAGTCCTTAACATTAAATACTTTTTGTTATTAATACAAGCTTCAAAACTTCTTCCAAACAATCCGGAATTGTTTGTATCTTTGCCACAGCTTAAGCACCAGGAAGTGGTAACAAGCGGGCGTTTTGTGGGACTGTCTTATGTAATTTTCACCTTCGAAAAGTGCTGATTCTTAGCCTAGTTTGAATAAATAAATTTTTATTTTGTTTTTAGGGTTCCGTATTCAACAAGGAACCCTTATTGTTTCGCCATGTCCGTCTGTCTGTCTGTCCCGGCTTAGCTCATAGACTATTTGTGCTAGAAAGCTGTCTAAAATAAAATCTTGAAAAAACAAAGGGTAAAGTGGGGATGATATTTGTTTTCTCGTCTATCCCATAATGTGGATAGGTCTTTCAAAAATATTGAGGGTATGTAACGACCATTCTTCGATTCGGGTATCCGTTTGTATAATATTAAGCTTTAAAGTGCTTTTTTTTTTAGTGTTAAGTGTCGCTGCCAGCTAAATGGTGGAAATTAAAAGGAAAACTATCACAGCTAAGTAGGCTTTACAAGTTAACGAGTAATAGTCGACCAACTTACATTTGCAGTTGGAGAAATGACCGTGACGTATATCGATGTATGGGAGAACATATTTTTCAACTACAACGTTAAGTTTGTTTTTGGGATAAATTCTTCCCAACTACGGAACCCTTCATTGTGCGTGGTCCGACACGCACTTGGCCAGATTTTTTGATTTGATTTTCCTAACTGTTCTAATAACCGTACAATGAACGTCCTAACAATGACGCAATAGTTGGTCACCGTACCGAGTGAGGGCATGGTCACTAATTTTATTGCACATATTCAATTTGATTGTCAACAAAATGGTGACACGATTACAATGGGGAATTTACTAAAATTAAATCATCCAAATTGATTTATTTATTCAAACTACTACGCTCAAAATACACGTTCACTCAGTTTGTGATTACTTTTTTCACAAAGCAATAGTACGAATGCGACCCGTCAGGGAACCTCTCATATACAAGGTTTCCCAAATCTAAACAGTTTATTTACTCAGAGTGATTGTTACAGCACAGCAGCGAGGCGGACGAAATTAATATCGGACAAATCGAGACCACCTCCGGGCCCCATTACACGATCAAAGTAAAAATATATGAGGCGAAGGAAAAGAAACCAAACATATGCCGGGGTAAATATTTGGACTGCGAACTGCGTCCCCTTCTCCCTGTGGACCGCACCCCCGCCGTATTACGTCACATTGTTCCCGATCGATTAGCCGGCCGGTCATGACGTCGCGACGTGTTTCATAACCGCTGCGTTTCGTTCCCTAATCTATTCCTGTTACGAATATTTCTATGCAATGTTCGGCTGACGTCACGTTTCTTTCCTCAGATTTCTAAACTTTTTCACCACTCCTACGGATTCTGGTTGCGACTCAGTTATGTAAGACACAAAGCGGGGGTAGCGACGTGCAAAATTATTTGTTAGATCCGAGTTACCGTGAGAACCTCTCGTCAATATGACTCCCTGAATGAAAAAATATATTTCAATGAAAAAATACACTCCAATCTCTGGCCTCGGGGCGTATAATAGTGATTGAACTAACCTGTCAGCCCCATGTTAAGTGGTTTTGAGGGTACCATACAACCATTGTCCGAACAACCAGTAGCGTGTTTTCTTGGTAAATGTTTGATTTGGGAATATTCACTAATCTGACTTCATAATACCGGTGTGTGTTTGCGTTTAAAATATTTGCAGCTTGACGGGATGTTGTCATAGGCTGGCAAAGCTCAAACAATCCTTTCCTGAAGGCAAGCTGTGCATCCCTAAGATCTTTCACCTAATAGTTAACAAGGATTTTAAATAATTCTGTTTACAACATCCGATATAAAAACAGTTATTTTCAGCACTCTTATTGCGTAGCACAGTTTGAATCGGAATCGGAATGATTTTGAAGTATATTGCTAATCCATTGCATCATAAGTTAGAAAAATTTGTCTGCTCAGCAACGTTAATAACGCAATGTATGTTGTTGAACTGTCAAATTCAAACCGATTCCTACTGATAGTGTGTTACGCAATTAGCCCACGGATCTATATCAATGACGTCTCTATCAGATATTGAATAGCTCTTGAATAAGATTAAATCTTCCTCACCTGTTAACACCTTAATAACCTTAAATAACCGCGCAATAAATTTACAATCTGTAAATAAACACGATTCGAATCGCACTCTCAATTTCAATCGAGACGCAAGTCGCATCCAAACGATTCAATCGCGCATATGTCCCATTGTCCGCGCTGACAATGGCGACGGCGCGCCTCTGCGTGCCATTCAACCACCAGCCACAAAAGTCTGTTTCGCTAAACTCCTTGTGTGCTGTAACATTGACCTATAGAGCCAACAGGTGAATCTCACAAAGCGTTTGTTTGGGTGTCTCCGGTGAATTAACGCCCTACCGCTCGTGCCGCGACGATCTAATGTAAAGTAAGTACATTGTCTGATGCGCTCAATAGAATAGTTTACAATTCCAAACGTGTTGTTATGCTGAGTTGGCGTGCCGTAACCTTGCCGGCTGTGCGAATCCGCGAGGGTACCCTGAAAGAAGCTCTACAAAAAGAGACTCGCAAATGTATAAACACAAAGGATTCTGAATCCATTAGCAAAACCTATCAGAGTGTCATACATCCTAATTTACTAAAACCTACAAAACAACGCATTCAGATATTAGGAACTGAAATGATTAATCCTTAATAACAAATTGCAACCGTAACCAATTCATAGCAACCAATTCGTATATATTCGGAGGACAAAGGCCGGCTCGCCAATCAGCATATTCGAGCTATCTATTTAGAGCATAACGGTGGTATATATACATAGCTATGGAGCATAAATTCGCCACAGACCTGCATTACCTATTAATTAATCGCTCTACGCTAATTATACGACACAAGTGCCAACATGAACGGTCAACGGCACAAAGGGGTCTACCCAGTGTGTTGCACGTATGTGCGGCCGCACATATAGGTTCCTCGTAACATTCTCGATTATGGCAAGTCGCCGGTGTCCGTGTGCACATAGCCGTTCTTGAGTGCCCACATAGGTATTGAAGACATTGATCTTGGCTCACAATGCTTTGTCCTGGCCAGTGACTGGTGAATGGCCGCGCTCAAAGGAGGCTGCATACAAACTGTATTTCTGTCACAAAGTAACATGCCGCTCACTGACAGGACCACAGCAGTGAGGAGCTCGTATGTCTTAGCAAACTGGATCATAATAAAACAACCCCGAGATGTTACGTGTCTTTGTAAGAATGCATAATGGCCATCCTATAACATTTGATTAATATAACGTTGCCTTAGTAGACCGAATCTGAATCACATAATATATCTAATCAATATATAAATATCTGAGGACGTAATAATAAATTTCTGAGGACGTACTTTGCGCTTCCCATTTTGCTGAAATACCTTGGTGCGCAACGTGACATTATCAGCGTTATCATAGCGATAGAAATACATACCCACAAAGCAATTGAAAATTGTGAAAAACATCAATACAATTTTTGTCTAATGCGCTAGATAAAGCGACTTTTTCTCCGGGTATCGTTAGAGGTGGCAAAGGAAGTATTTCAAGCAAATTCTTAGAAATGTCACTCTTCGTAAATAAATAATTTAGAAATTACGATAAAATATATCTATCATTAGGCACCTGTATGTTTTCTAGACTTCAATCTAATAGCAATCGTTCTTAAACTCTGCATCTATGCAAAATAAAAACATTTTAAGCAAAAAAATAGAAGAAAAGTTAATCCATTTCCATACTGAAGTGTACAGATACCGTCGTATACGTAAGTACAGCTCCACAAGATGGCGCTTTCTCCGGCATTCGACGCTTGTACCTGTCTATTGTGGATCACGGGAGGAACGCATGGTCTTGATACTTGACAAATATTTTTGTAGAAATAATTTTACGAATAAAGTTGCATAAAGTTGGGGAATATTGGGGAATATCGAAAGTTGTAGAATACGCCATTAAATCATTTGATCCATTTATACTGAGTCAAAAAAAAACAAAAAAAAAAGATAAAATAAAAATAAAAAAGGTTTGATGGATTTTTTTGGGGTCAATGACCACTGGTAGTTTTGTTAGTTGAAGTATGAGTTGATAAAAACTATTTTCTTTTATTTGATCGTGCTTAGATATCGATACAACTTCTGCAGAATTTCGCTAGGAAATTTAAATTTACCCTGTATATGAAGAGAAAGCAGTAGGTGTAATATAATACTGTAAAAACCTGTATAGCAAAGCAAAAGTTTATGAAAGTCAATAAACAGTCCCTTTCTGTAAAACCTAAATCCGAAAAATTATTGAGAAACCAACAATTAGTTTTGATTTTGTGATTGATAGCGCCAATAGGTTCCTCAGTAAACCTAATTAGATGTAGGTAGGTACATGTTTAAAATTGCTTGGAAAATCATGCAGGGTGGCAACCCTTGATCTCAAAATCTACCCAATGCAGAGAAAGCTTTTACAGTTTTAATACTTACTAAGTTTTCAAAAACTCTATTAGTTCATAATTATACTTAACTACTACCCAAAAGTATCAAAACTCATAAAACGGCGTATCCTCCACGTTAACCCCCGTACAGTCGCGAATCGCAACGAAAAATAAACGCATCCGTGGCAGGCTAAACGGGTAATGCGCTCTTATTATCATAACAATAATAATATGCACAAAACAGATACAGACGAAAAAAGTATTTTCGTGAAACCTGTATTTTTCGCTCACTGCCCCATTCTGAATTTCGTTGTGCTTGCTTTTAGAAAACGTTTTTAAATGGAGATAGGGTGAAATGTTTACTCTTGTTTTTTAACTTTACTGGTAACTAAGCTTTTTAAATTAGGGGATGATGGATATAGCTGAAGCTTAAAGGAAACACAATTTCTATTAATAGGTAGGAGATGTATGTAATTGAGAAAGACGCTCTATGGGTGATCGAAATTTACCTACTGCGTGTCGGACCACGCAAAATGAAGGGTTCCGTAATGGGGATTAATTATCCTACGAACAAACTTAACATTACAGTTGAAAAACATGTTCCCTCATAAATTCCAACTGCAAATGTAAGTTTGTACGCACAATATATATTGAGGGATTTACTATGTTATTTTGAGATCATAGACTTCTTATAGGTTTTCCTGTAATCTATAGGTAAAGAACTATTTTCTGTATTTTTTTCAAAATGTTAGGCTCAGTAATTTCGGTGATAAGGGTCATCTATTTTCGTTAATAATTTTAAAAGTATTTTAAAATTATTTATAAAAAAATATATCTGAAATCCTTACAACAAGGCCTTTCATTTGCTGTGTCGCACGGTACAGTTTTAAAAACTTTTTGTTTTTCTAATTTGCTCCCCAATAGTAACCCCTATATTCAAAAGACGGACAGACAGACAGACAAACAGACAGACACACGAGTGATCCTATAAGGGTCCGATTTTTTCTTTTGATGTACGGAACCCTAAAAACAAAGGCATAGCAATCAAATTATCGGGTTTTATCCAAAGGTTCCTTCATGTAATCCGATTATATTGTATGCATTAAGGACAAAGGTAATACCTACCTCAACCTTTTCAAAACACGGTAAGCGGTAACGACAGTTTTTGCATGCTGATGCCAATGAACTTAAGTCTCAAGCAATCGAATCATAGTGTAAAATAAGCGACAATATGCGTCGTGACAGGCCATCACTCCGAGCATACGATCAAAGCATTCAAACGGATTAAGAGTAATTAGCTAATTTGTCATTTTAATGTCACATGCCATCACGTTCTCGACAGAAAGGAATAAAACTTTAAAAAAATATTTAATCCAAGCCGAGCGTATCGTAAAAACTACAAGTCGGCATAACTCATGCTTCTTTGCCTTTTGTGTGGTTTGAAAAATAAACCGGCCAAGTGCGTGTCGGAGACCACACAGAAGGGTTCTGTTGTTGGGATAAATAAAATGTATTCCAAAAACAAACTTTTTTAGTTGAAAAAAATGTTCATTGATATACGTCACGGTCAGTTTTACTACTACTATTACTCGTTAACTTGTAAAGCCTACTTAGCTGTGACAGTTTTCCTTTTATTTTCGTTATATAATATATCGTTCATTCCCCACGACACCACTGAAAACGACACCACCGGTGGTGTCGTGGGGAATGACAGAAATCACTATTCCCCGCGACATCACCGAAGTGATGTCCGCTCAACTGCTTTTGATGTATAACATAATTTGACGAATACGATTATACTACCGCCAGGATTGTTTTTACGTATTCCAAAACAACCATTTAGCTGGCAGGGGGGGACACTTGACACTAACAAAGAATAGCACTTTAATGCTTAATATTAGGTACGCAAACGGATCCATGAATCGAAAAATAGTTTTCACAGACCCACAATATTGGAACGGCCTTTTCAGCGATCCCCCCACACCATGGGGTATAGTAGAAAAAAAAACATCTCTACTGTTCGTGCAAAGGCGGAAAATATATATTTTTTTTTAATTTATTAGACAACTTTGTCGGCGTGATTAATATGCTAAACTACAGCTTTCTAGTACCAAGAGTCTCTGAGCTAAGCCGGGAACAGACAGACAGACGGACATGGCGAAACTATAACGGTTCCTGATGGTTGACTACGGAACCCTAAAAAGGGTATTTCAAAAAAAGAACATTAGTTAGTGCGACGGATCAGTCATCCGCGAGTCGCACCGCGAAACACGTCGCTCGGCTTTTTCATGCGCACTTTGCCAGTTATTTAAGTCCCGACACGTGTACTAACGATGTTTCGATTTTGACCTCAGATATCCGAGGGTAGCGATTTTCGATGCCTATCAGCTCCAACTTACCGCTTATTTTGAATAACAAGACATGTTTTACATAATTTCTGTGGTTATAATACGTAAATGTGACCTATATTCGGGTAACGTCGGTACACTGAGTTTAAACATCTTTACAGTACAATTTTAGTAGTGGTTGGGAAATTGGAAATCACCTAACCCTAGCAAGTTGGGCATGAATAAAACGAATAAAAGACGACTTGAGCAACCTTTTATCCAAAACAAGAGAGAGTTTTAAATTTATATATTACTTACAAGAAATCATGTAACTAGAAACGAAGGAAACCTTAAAATAAATACAATTTGTTATTGCAATATTTCTACAAGTCTATTATTAGAAACCTACGCTTGAAAGACTTGAAGGTCTCAGTTTATTTACCTATTGTACTTTTATAAGTGACGCACCTGAACCTGTTACCCTTTAGGACATACATACCTACATAAACTCACGCCTCTACCCCCCCTGGGGGTAGGCAGAAACTCCAGAACACCACCTGCTACGATTCTTATACAGTAAAATTTAGATGCTTTTTATTGCGGGGCATCCAAATCGCCTCCATGTATATTCCGCGATTATTAGTAATTTAGGAGATAGATTTTTTTAAATTATTTTTTTCTTAATTTTTACCTGACAGGAGTTTTGATTTTTTTTCTCTTTCAATAGGAAGTTTGTGGATGTTTTTTTTTTTATAACTAAATACTCATTTTTACACTATAATAATATGTCATAGAAAATAAATTCCGATATAGGTCTGGTTTTTTTAATGCTTTTTATTATTGAAGATATATAGCAGGTTTTAGAAGCACTTACAAGCTATTGCCAACATTTTTTTTTTCATCTTTAGTTGGACTTTTCTGGCTATTAAGTTAGTAATTTAAAAACATCCAGAAACGTTCAATAGAAAGAGAAAAAAAATCAAAACCGATGTCAGGTGAAAATGTTCACAAATATCATTTAAAAAATCTATCTCATATGCTATTAATAATCGCAGAACATAAATGGGGATGATTCGTGTGCTCCGTAAAAAAGGCATCTAAATACCTTTATACGTCACTTTTCCGGCCACCCTGTATATTCCCTTTGCTTCATTTTCGTTCATGCATCTGGTCATACCCGCACGCTGGTTGCGAGTACTATGCATCTGACGTATCTGAAGAACATCACCAGTAAGGTCACATCACACATCCCACATCTGCCTTGTAGGTAAATAAATACCTTTTGTTCCCTTCAAAATGGTCGCTAATCCATGCGTCATGTTCGTGAAAGGGCGCCATCAGTAGGGACTGGCCATCTCTTAGCGGCCTTGGCTTATTTTATTTTATTTTTTGTTACGGACGCTTTTGACGTTTTGCATCGTTCTCACATATTCAATTTCAACACGAATGATGTACCAATAATTTGTAACCTTATGTTAACTTAAAAGAGTTTCTTGCCCGTTCTTCTCCATAGGTACCTTCTAAGCTTTGGAATTGGCAACTAGCTTCATCTTTATGAATGACCGACCCCTTGACAATTCAAAAGTGCCTGTAATTGGTTTATTTGAAATAAATGCTTTGAGTTTGAGTTTGTTAGTCACCTTTCACTCATCCTCTCAACGTGACCAAACCAACCAAAGCTTGCTCTCAATTTTTTATCACTACATCTTCTTTTAAACTGCACCGTTGTCGTATCACATCATTTCTCAGCCTACCAATCATATTTACACCACACATGCTTCGCAAGGCACGCATTTCCACGGCATTTATTCCACTTTCATGCCTCTTTTGCCACACACAACATTCTCTTCACCCTATAAGACGTCTACGGAAAATATGCCTAATATGAAGCAGATGCCAATCATACCTCGTCTCTATTAATTGGAAAATTGGACCTATTGTAATAAACGAACATAAATAACATCAAGCATATATTCTCCGAAGGGTTAGACAGAGGTGTAGGTTACCTATATGATATATTGCAACTAAATGAAAGACAATTTAAAACTCATATTAAAAGAACTCTTTGTACACAAGCATATTCCAAATTAGAGGATTATATCCAAGATAAGAATGCTTGGAAATATGCTGGTCCAGCTCCGACAATCTAGAGTCTAGACAAAATCAAACAGGCTGCTATTTTAATTGTATAATTTATTATTTTAATGACATTTATTTTAAATTCTGTGATTACTTTTACTCACACTGATATTGTTATTTTTAGGAAAACGTTTTTTTTTTTTTACAGTTTTTGTAAATATGTGTGCACCATGTATCTATCACATAATTAATTTATCTGTCATTGCTTCATTCTTAACTCTTTTTATTACCTATTGTGGTATAGTAATTTTATTCTAGGTGCATCGTCTTCACATATAATTAATGTACCTATAAAAAAAATTGTACATGATTTTTAAAAGAGTAACGGTGGAGTTTCTTGCCCATTCTTCTCTATACGAAACTACCTTTTGGAAGGGGCGACTAGAATCAATTCTATTTTTTTGTAAATATTGACGTTCAAAAGTGCCTTCTATGTGCCTATTTGAAATAAACAATTTGACTTTGACTTTGACTATAGTATACCCAAATTTTGCCAGTTGTACATATTGGAATAGCGTTCAAAAATACCTAAACACACTTACCACTTTAAAAGCTCGGTTAATTTCAGGACGACTCAATGATCACTGTACCCTACGATCGGAAAAATATTCATGAAATGGCACACCTACACATTCTCGTAAATGAGAGCAAACTCACAACTTCAGTAAATCACAAGCCTAGTCTATCTAGAGTCCAAAGTTTTAAAGCCACAATAGTAACCACCCACGAAAGTCCGTCAGTCCGGTTCGTCATGCAATGATTAATACTGACTTGGCTCATTAGCTGAAGGGCTTAGCAACGCCGTCCGGGGCACTTAATCACTCGAACAAAGCACTACCTACTCGCGAGCAGCCGAAAGCATCATTCTTCGTCAGGAATGTGTGAGTCCGGGGTGTTTGACATAAGCGGTGGCTTGAAGCAGCTTGACAGTGCTTGAAAATTTGTTGCTGGTTCGTCGTGACAAAACTGTATTGTTGAAAAATCTGATTGTATTCGTTTTTAAATATTATTCGTCATCGGTGCACTGCTAATGAACTCCCAAAAAACAACTCTTTTCACAAAGGACCTGCTTGTGATATTACAACGCCACATGCGAACTACGCATCAAAGACCAGACATCACACAAATCCTGCATCGCGCAAGTAGAATTTACCACGCGACTGGCATATATATATACAACATCCCTACATCAACCGTCGGGCAGTAGCCGACCAGACAGAACACCCGTCTGATCGGAGGATCCTCCCTTTTCTATAGAGGATAAGTGAACTTTAAACCCTGTTTCTCACATATCTGTATGCTTATCAAACTGATCGATGATCGTAGCTTCATATTGTCATCAGAGGCTGCTCTTTCGTTAGCCTCTTTAAGTAATTCCTTTGGTTTTTTACGATGAGGGAATAAGGTAAACAATTATTCCTTGGCGGTACAACAACATATAACTTCATTGCTTCCCTTAAATGTACAAATCCAGCCACTTTCTTACGTCTCGCCGCTGATCGCTCAAAACTTAAGACCCATCATTAGAACGCGAGGAGGACGAAGCGCATGTAAGTATGTAGTTTGAATTCTTGTGTACTTGCATACGTACTTTCGTATCTGTCACGTACTCTTCGTACATAACGGTGAACTTTAATTACTTGCCGAACTATTTTTCGACTATTTTAAGATGACTCTTTGACATTTCGAACCGTATTTAAAGCTGTACCTATTTTTGTGTTTCAGAGGTTACCGATTTCAAGTAGAAACGATTTATATTTGAGATTTCTAGAATTTGGGTACAGACGGGTCAGGATACAATAATATGACACAAAAATCGGTGGAAAACCTATAGCGCTGGCAAAAACTCTCAGCCTAATCCAATCCACATTTTTCACCATTTCAACTAGTCAAAATAGGCTTCAGCCATTCGTAACGCCATGAAACCACCATAAATCCACGTGGGATACAAGCCGATCCGCTCATCCTACTTATTGGCACAAAATGTATAGATACAGAAGGTCGGCTCCATACAAGGAGCAAAAACGCACGCACACATAAACACGCTACACATACAGCGAGTGCAGATGCACTCGTGACTGGCATCTGTTTGAGATAGTTTGAAATCGCCATACGTAGTCACGTGACTATACTCCATTTGAAATAAGATTAGAAATTCATATAAACCTTTTTACAGTCCGTTCAACCGATTTTTACTTCTATTGCGTTGGTGCCATGATAAATAGCACCTGTAATAAACAGTTGGTATTATAACCACGTTTTTGCTATTAAGGATGGCAATCCTTATACCTACGGAATAGAATTCAAAATCGATTGAACGAACTGTAAAAAAGATTTATTTCAATTTCTAATCTTATTTCAAATGGAGTATAAGTGTGCGTCTGGCTGTATATCTGGCTGGCCTTCTTAACCTATCTATTCTGTGCTATCGGCCTGTTTAATTACCATAATTAATTAGATCCCGTGGCGCAGACGTGAGCAGAATGGAGGATTGATGCCAGTAACATATTGCCGCCATTTGCCGAGGTGACGAGTATCGTTCCTCGTCTGTATATTTTTAAAAGCCTATCATTAGGAAGTGGGTTTTTTGTGTCCATCGCCGCGTTGATATCATCCCGTATTATCAATCATCATAACGTGCTATGTAAGATGCGTTGAGGTTTTTGAACTTTTTGTTGCCAGACCGTTACTAATTATGATATGTTTGATGTTAGCGGTGTAAATCTTAGGCTATTTGTTTATGTCACGATTTTGTAACAGATTGATATTATTAAAGTTAGTAAGTATTGCTTATTGCAATAGGCTACTTACGAAATTAAAAGATTGTGGTTGAGCCTGACTGGATAGGGTGCCGTCTTACCGAATTCATAAGTAGGTATCGTAACTTCTGGAAGCTGTTAAAGACCAAGCTGTTTCTATATATAACTAACAGCGTTTGACGTCACAAAGAAATCATAAAACCTTTTCCAGATGGCACCTGCTATTTGCGTGGGTCTTAAGTATGTAAGTACCCTGAAAGTTTCTCTTGCAGAAACCCGAACTGATTGGCATATTTCTATGCTTCTGCGAGAATATTCTAAAAATAATTTAAATAGGTTTTTCATAAGCTGCTTAAAATACATTACATGACACACACGCCACCGCGCTTTTGGTCTATTTTAGCTACTTCCACAGCATTATGTCGTATGGCATTGTGGGGTCGAGCTGCTAACATTGAATCCAGCTTTCTTTTGCAAAAGAGAGCTATCAGGGCCATATAAAATCTACGTCGCGTTGCCGTGAAGCTTTTAGAAAACTATTTGAAGAGATTAATATTATGACGATACCTTGGTAATTCATTTATGAAAATATTATTGTACCTACTTATGTAAGAAGAAATATACATCTTTTTTTTAAATGAAATAAGTGTTAGACATTATTTTATGACTAAAAATAAACATACAACAAAATAGATCAACCATTTTTCAGATTATCTAAAGTAGGTACATCTTTTATGGGGTATTGTGTTAAATGTTACAACAAAATACGTTGTGATATATTGCAATTAAAAGAAATATAATTTAAAACTCTTAATAAACGTAGGTACATTTTGTAAACAAGCATATTAAAAATTTGATGATGATATTCTTATATTGGATATGATCCCCTAATTTGAATGCATCTTGTTATCATTGTTGTTGTTGGCATTTATAGTACAATATAAAGTCTAGACAAAATCAAACTGGTTGTTAATTTCATTGTATAATTTATTGAATTTACATTCTGTGATTAGTGATTTATTTAACTCACACACTGACTTATTAGTTGTATTTTTTTGGAAAATCGTCTACTTTTACAATGTCCGTAATTATGTGAGCATCACATGGTGCTCACATAATTACAGACATTGTAGATAGATACATATCTATCACACATAATTAATTTACCTGTCATTGCTTCATTTTTAAGGTTCTGTACCAAAATGGTAAAAAGGAACCCTTATGGTGAGACTAAGTCTGTCTGTCTGTCTGTCACACCTGGATATCTCAAGAACTACTAATGCTATCAACTTGAAATTTAGAATAGTTTTAGGTGACGTTTGCCCAACTATTTTGCATACAAGAAAGAAATTTAAAAAAAATATCTTTTTTGCAAAAGGGACTGAAAAGGGGTCTTAAAAATGTGAAGTGGGGCTACTAGGGCATGTGGGGTATCATATGAAATTCAATTTAACTTCACTTACTGCTACTACAGCATGTGGGCATGTCGATGACGCAAACCCATAAGTTTTTCCCCTACCAAAAATCGTTCAACGCGCATAAAGAAGTTTTCATTTGAAAAAGGAAAAAAAAACTTTATTTCTAAGCAGGTAGCGTGTACAATGGCGGAATGAAAAGGATAAGCAACTTTCACTCTCTCACCCCACACATACACACACATTCACTACACACACACAACACTTACACTTACATACACACTCATACACACACACTATCACTTCTAACCTCATTTTCTGCGTTCTCTTTTTCTTCTTCTTCTTTCACTTACACTTATTTTTCTTTCTTTCTTTAAATTCCTTTGCTGCATATGAAAAGATACACCTTTTAATTACGAACATTTCTGTATTTAACCTCTTGAACACATACAAACTTAGTACACAGCAATATTCAACGAACTATTTAACCAGGTACTCAATATAATACTTAATAAGTATAGGCTTTAGACATCTTGGAGACAACCTTTAGGATCCGAGCTCTATGAGAATAATCTTAGAAACTAGGCGACACTCCAAACGTCATGTTTCCCTCCCGTTCCGTTAAAAAAAACCCGTACCCTTTTAAACCACTGTCAAATGAGATACTTTTCAACTTCATGACTACAATCATTTGAGGCAAATCACATACTTTCACACACCAAATATTTAGCATTTAAAATCCACTACAGAATCTCATTAATATTTGAAAATCATGACACATAGCAGGAACATGTCAACTTTTCTGAACAAAAAGTCGGAAAAAGTAAAACTCACTCAAGCTAAAATTGATTTAAAAGTGTATAACTGTATTTATATAGCCCGACTCATTAGATACATGGAAATCAATGAGTCAATTGGTGGCCGCACTGGTGAGAATGCTTGAGTGAGCGCGTATTCTCCGCACCCTACGTCTGTCGGTTAATTAGAAAAAAACGTAATTATTGGAGAAGCACGAGTGTTTCCTATCTTCTAATTAGTTAATCAAGAAGCTACGGGATTCAGTGGCAAATGTTAAATAAATTACTCATGTAAACCCTAAACCAATGTTCGTTGTTACAAACTTTGTTTTTTTATTAAAAAAAAAATCTTTCTTAATTTTACTTTTAATGATAATCTTTTGAGTACTTATGCTGCCTACACAAATGTCCTTTCTTTGGTATTGTACAAAGAGTCATTGAGCCCCTTAAGTTCTGAGTTGAGCTGCACGATTACTGACAAATTCGTGCACTGACTGGACAGGTCCACTCAATCTGTGTGGATCTTTCCTCAAAAGACCATTTCAGACATCAATCTACATGGCCTTCACATGATCTGACCTAGATTATGTCTGGACTTTAAAACAGACTGGGACCTCTGAGTTTGTTTCGGCCTTTCTTCTTAGAGTAGTCGTAGTTTTTAAAATATGATTGACGTGAAAAAGTGTTTGTACAAAACAAGTTACAGAAATAAAAATCATTTATCAATATGCTTAAATCCAGTAAGTGAATTAGGTAGGTAGGTACTATAGAAATTGATTAAACAAAGTATATTTTTTTGTACTAAACTATCTCAACCTCACTTAGGACAGACCAATGAATTTGAACGTGGTTTATAGGTGCATCGCGTTCAATTTCATTGGTGAAATCCGCAGTTAGTCTTTTTAGGGACTAGCAGCAGTCTTAGCACGAGAACCGTAGAGAAGCGTTTTGTCGACAGAAGAGTAGACAACAATGACGTTTCCGTGTAGACAGTTGACAGTTTTCTCCCGAGAAGGGTATAGACAGGCGATTTCTATTCTACAGTACAATAGAAATAGAAAGTGTCATGCTAAGCCCGCTTGTGTCAAATTTTTGATGAAAACTGCGTCTTGAAAATGGGAAAAATGGTATTATTGAGGTAAAATCTATTTATATAAAAATGAATCCCTATTTCCCTTGGTCACGCCGTAACTTGAGAACGACTTAACCGATTTCATTCATCTTTTTTTTGGTTTTCTAATACTTTGTAAAAGGCTCTTACGGAAAGAAAAATTAAGAAAATTGGAAAATTTCAGAAAACTTAACGACTATTTTAGGGTAGGTAGGGTAGGCAGGTGAGGTAGGTAGGGTAGGTAGGTGGGGTAGGTAGGGTAGGTAGGGTATGTAGGGTAGGTAGGGTCCCCCGAAACAAAAAAAGGTAGGGTAGGTAGGTTAGGTAGCGTAGGAGGGTAGGTAGGGTATTTAGGGTAGGTAGGGTATTTAGGGTAGGTAGGGTATTTAGGGTAGGTAGGGTAGCTAGGGTAGGTAGGGTAGGTAGGGTAGATAGGGTAGGTAGGGTTGATAAGGTAGGTAGGGTAGGTAGGGTAGGTAGGGTAGTTAGGAAGGATAGGTATGTAGGTAGGGTAGTTAGGAAGGATAGGTCTACTAACCTACCCTTCCCTACCCTACCTAGGTAGGTAGGGTAGGGAAGGGTAGGTAAGATAGATACTTACTGCTACCCGTGTGAAGCTGGGCCGGGTATACCTAGTAATTAAATAAAGTTAAAAAAAACTATGCTGCCTTCCGTCATTGTAAATATTGTGACACATAACGTGGTATCTCGTGTATGAAATATTGTATCAAGTCATCAATGTAATGTAAACATTATGTACTTACACAGTACATATTGTCACATTAATTAGTATAGCGGTATAGAGCCCAATCAATAAAGCAATCAGTAACCACAGCCAGTGGCGATGGTGACTGCGGAGTATGCTTGAGTGAACGCGTGCCTGCTCCTGCCGTTCATTTGATACTTATTGGGTACTTGTTATTAATTAATACTAGTGGTCGCCCATTCGACCCCCTCTAATTACAATCTATACAGCGTGTTAAATTAACTGCGTACCATAGCTTAGCGGTAGGTTCAGTATCGATAAAGGAAACCAAGAAAAAAAAAAAACATAAACAAAAAGTTTAATTAAACATAAAAAAAGTCTCCTTGTACTTTAAAGGGCTTGAGACAGCCAAAGCCAAATAAAATAGTTTTAGTTCTAAACGATTGCTATTTTAAGTTAGTAGGTACTAAACTAGGTTCATCTTGCAATATTTTTGTTTATTTATTTAATACTTTAAGCACAGAAATGTACAGAGGCGGACTTAATGCCATAGGCATTTTCTACTAGTCAACCTTTGGGCGATGCAGAGACAAACAGTGGTAGGTGCAATAGTGAGAATTGAGGAATAAAATAATATTATTTAAATATAAAGATATACATATACCTATTAAAACTATAAATATAATATATAAACCTAATTATATATATAAATCTATGCACAAATAAATATACATAAATATATTAAACTAATTAAGACAAACAATGGGAAAATATTACCGTTGTGATGATACTGCCAGCTTCTTGCGAATGTGCTCGCGAACTTTAACTTTAAAGGATAATCGGTTGGTTGCCATCCTGATTTCCTGGGGAAGCGCATTCCACAGAGAGATAGACTGAACGAAAAAGGAAGAGTGAATGAAGTCTGTGCGGTGAGTGGGACATTGCAGAAGACGATTGTGAGATGAACGCAAATTTTTATTATGGTTGGTGCAAATGTACTGAAAGTGGGGGGCTAGATAACTAGGGGAAGAGGGAGAGTCAAGAAATGAAAACAAGGTGGTTAGCGCCCTTTGCTCTCTGGGCTGGCGTATGGGTAACCACTTTAGAAGCGACCGATGCACAGAGATATGAGATTTTGTTGTGTTTTCATTTTTGCTTCCTGGGTTCTTTTATCGGTACTGAACCTTCCCTTAAGCTATGGCAGATAGTTACTTTAACACCCTGTATAGTACTTACTAATTCCATGCTATTATCAAGTACTTGCTTATTCCATAATCAAGCTGTCACTTCTGTCACCTATCTATCTTCAAGTCATGAGGCCCTGGTAATATGTGTGTGTGTCAAACGCATGGTAGTGCGTGTAATTTTTTTTTTTCTAATCCTTATAATTGCGCGAATATTATAAAGGCGAAAGTTTGTGAGTGTGTGTGTGTGTGCGAGTATTTGTTACTTCTTCACGCTCAAACGGCTGGACCAATTTTGATAACATTTTGTATGGAGGTAGCTGACACCCTGGATTAACATTATAGGCTACTTTTTATCCCGATATTCCAACGGGATCGAGACATACGTGGGTGAAACCGCGGGGCGCAGCTAGTACTTATATAAAAATATTAGCTTTCTGCACCCATCCTCCATATAAACTTTAACTATGCCTTTCATACTGCTCCGTTCGCGTAATTTTCGTAAAATGGGGTATTTTAAGAAGCATTACTTGTATTTTGGCTTTAACTGAAACTAAAATAATATCTATCGGCAATAGGCATACTATGCTGAAAATGTCAACAGGAAAAATTTAAGGAACTGAGGAGATTGGGGGGAAATTAAAGGGGTTTTGCAAAAAAAATGGTTTTCTAATATAATAAGTAAGTTTTTTTGTTGTTGCTGAAAACCAGCGCTGTGCGTCTGTCTCGCATAGTGTCACAGCATTATGCTGAGGATGTGCATTATGTGGATGTTTGCGTAGAAGTGACGCATATTTTCTCCTAACTTTTTTTTTTAACAAGACTCTGGAATCAGCAACGAGCATAACAGTGCCACAGACAAGAGTCGAGAGGACCGGAGCCAGCCTGGCGGCGACGCTATTAAAAGATGCCCCTCCCATAGATAAATATCACCCGTCTCTCCACTATTCCAATGCTTGCTCAATGCTGCACAGTCGATAGGCTCTAATAATCCCTCCTATCCCAAGGGCACGTCTTCCCTACCATTATCGCGCCCCCCAGTCTACTCTTTGATATGCAATGGCCTCTGTGGTCCCATGAAACATGAGGCTCCAGGGGCTAGTGTGAATCTTTGGGTTCATTCGAGCAATCAAGTTTGGTCTAACCACGCTGGGGTCGGTGCATTTCATTCATCCATTCATTCATTTTTCTTTATGCGTCACGTTTCGTGCAAATAAATGTGTTTTCTTTATTTATTTCTTAACTAATTTATCATATGTCATCGACATCATCATCAACCTAGACGTATTCCTGCACAAAGGTCTCTTCTATGGCATACCATTTGATTTCACTCGACCCTTAGCTATTCTCTGGCAATTTCTAAGTACCAACCCATCATATATTTAGCATTTACTTACAAGCCAAATAGTTTCAGTCACAGACTCAAACAACTTATTCTCTACCACCTAATCAAGCAAAAACTGAACTCCTAAACAATCAATCAAAATAATATTAACGAAACCATGCCATTCAATTTTAAAAGCATTTTAGCAAACAGACAGGTCGGCTAATGAAAATGAAAACTCAAAGAGTAATAGAAAATAATAAAGGTTTGGTCGAAGAAAATGATTAATTGCGACGCGGAAATTACCTGCGAGGTCGACAGCCAGTCACGTTCTAGGCACGGGGTGACACCACTGTGTGTACTTATTAACTACTAAACTTATGTAGTTAAGTTAGGTACCTATCAAAGTTCCGTTTGGTGCCGGACGTAAAGAATAGCTCCATTCCATTTCTTCCCGTGGGTGTCGTAAAAGGCGACTAAGGGACTTGAGAATGGGCAGCAGCAAAATCATACTGCGATCGCCAACCCGCCTGCCAAGCGTGGCGGTGATGGCAACCCCCCCCCCTATTTGGGGGAAGCCTATGTCCAGCAGTGGACGTCTTTCGGCTGAAATGATTAGTACAAGATTATGTCTGGACTTCAAAAGAGACTGTGACCTCTGAGTTTGTTTCGGCCTTTCTACTCAGAGTATTCCGATAGGAAACACCGACCTCATCTAGTTTTTAAAATATGATTGACGAGTCAAAGTGTTTTTACAAACCTACTTACAGAAATAAAAATCATTTAATCATTAAAAACTCAGGTTTTTGCCAAGATTTTCTTAATTACTAGCTGCTCCCCGCGGTTTCGCCTGCGTAAGTCTCAATCCCGTGGGAATATCGTGATAAAAAGTTTCCTATATGTTAATTAAGGGTGTCAGCTACCTCCATACAAAATTATATCAAAATTGGTACAGCCGTTTGAGCGTGAAGAAGTAAAACACAGTCACAAACTTTCGTCTTTATAATATTAGTGTGATTGTACATAGGTAAATGCACATGTAAACTGGAACGTCTGAGTGCTGTCACATTCTGATGAGGACTTTTGTACCCGTTTATTTCATTTTGTAGATCTGAGCTTCGCGGAAAAGCTTGTGAGACACAAGTGTCCACTTGCATCGTACCAAAAAAATACCTTTTAACCTGACTTTAAACGTTTTTCCTTTACACACATGAAAATCAAAACAACATAACCTCACTAATCTTGGAACAAAAATCCTCATAATATATCCACTTTGTTTTCCGCAAGTGGGGACAAAATGAGAGCTACATTTCCCCTCATACTCCTCATTCACCGTCGATTAACCATGGAATGTATTTATTTAGGGTTCCTTACTTCCGCAATGACCTTAATGTGTCCAGTGAAAAATGAGCGGTCCTCAAATATATGCAATTTATGCACATATGCAATTTGCGGCAAGACGTTGCCTCTTATGCGATGTTTCCTGAGGAATAAATAAGTTTTGTTATAAAAATAGAATTTCTGGTAAGCAAAATATATACACACATTTATTGAATAGAAAAATAAACACAGACGTTGAGAATCTTTACAATTCGGTAAGGAAACCAAACAATTTCCACCGGATATTGTCCAAAATTGTTCCTTCCTATATTTATACTAAGGGACTTACTAGAGAATGGGCAGCATCGTTTTCTATGAATTTTAACACCATACCGCGATCGCCAACCCACCTGCCAAGCTTGGCGATTATGGCAAACCCCCTCCTTTTAGGGAGGCCTATGTCCAGTAGTGGACGTCTTACGGCTGCAATGATGATGATGATGGTATTTATAGAATTATCATCTGCCTTGGCTATTTTTTCAACTATTTTGGGGTCAGCTTCCAGTCTAACCAGACGCAGCGGAATACCAGTATTTTACATTTCAGGTTCGTAAACGGTTTCGGGAGGTTCCTGTTCAGGATAAAGCGGGAGGAAACGCCCGGGTGTCACCACTGTGTGGATCGCCCGGAAGACATGGTGGAGCATACGGTGGAGGTCTGCTCGGCTTGGGCGGAGCACCGCCGTGTCCTTACGGAGGCGATCGGCGGCAGCGATCTCTCGCGTCCGGCCCTGGTTCAGGCCATGGTTCGGAGCGAGAGTGCATGGGAGGCCGTCACCTCCTTCTGCGAAGCAGTAATGCTCGCGAAGGAGGAGGCGGAACGCGTGAGGGTAAGGCAGGGTACGCGCCCTCACGCCCTTAGCCGCCGCAGGAGACGCCCCGGGCGTCGGGAGTCACAAGCTGATTTCCGGCCACCGTAGGCGCGGGCCTGCGGATGGTAAGCGATGGGTAGCTCACCGTCCGATAAGGACCAGGCCCGGGTCGACGGCGCGTTGTGTTTCACGCGCGCCTCAAAGAGATGTCAGCACCAACTGACGGGGTCCGTTAGGGCCAATGCCTGCCGGGGTTGCGAGTTTGTCCGAACGGGATATCGTGGCCCCGGCACACAGGCAACGAAAGGAACACGGGTGGGTTTTAGTCAGTAAAAGTCTGACACGCCCTCCCGCTCAGCCCAGAGCGGGAGAAGTTATTTGATAATTTCCCACCCAAAAAAAAAAAAAAAGCTTCGTAAACGGGCGCTGTCAGTTGGGACTGGTCATCTCTTAGCTGCATTTATATTTCTAAATTATTAATTATTATTTCGAAAAACCTTAAAGTTAAGAAACATGCTTAGAACATCTTTAAAAAAATCTTCTATCTATGACGTAATTGTGTCCGAAAAATGCGGAATCAGCATATAAAAGTGCGTTGCGCGTTATGTGGCAAGGGCGGTGCCGCAGGGCGTACCGGAAGCGTATTACTCGCCAGCGGTGGCCGGAAATCGGCAATATATTGCGATCGACCGCCGCCGTCGAGCGCGTAAATAATGCCATGATAAGGAGCCGTGTTTATGCCTTGCGATGCCACCAACTTGATTTGTGTGTGCTGAATATACTGTACGGTGTAGGGGCCGAGAGTGCATCTTAAAATGAGTTTGGTCGTCAATATTCTACCTTTCAAGTAAGAATAGGGAAGTTGTCTAAAGAAGAGGACACAGTTGAGGAACAGTTTGTTTTGACCTGGTAACTGAAAGAGCTTCTTTTTGTTGCTTCTTAGTAATAATTGAGCTAAACTCTCATGGCTAATATGAAATGAAAATCAAAATCAAAAATATTTTTATTTCACATAAGCATGGGCACTTATGAAACGTCAGAAGCTAGGTGCACGGTTCCAATTGGTCGTTTACTATGGAGAAGAGCCGGCAAGAAACTCCACGGTTACTCTTTTAAAAAAAATTGGCTTTTACAATGTTTTCAAATTACTGTGTTATTAAAGTATGAGAGGACAGCGTAGGCCCGTCAAAACTACCAGGTACTTAACAAAATAGAAAAAGGTCTACAGATCTACAGTCTATTAAGCCTACAACGTCCTCACATTAACAAAAAAACAATATAAAATATGATTAAAATAATAAAAGTTAGAACCTTGTTGAAATTAAAATTGTAAAAAAAAACATCGATTATGTCAAGGAAGTATGTAAGAAATAAATAACATAAACATCGCAACTTGGGAGCAGTTAATAGACATTTACATATTTTTGCCGTTAATGAGGTACCAGGGAAGCCACATGTGCAGAAGGAGTTAATGCCAAACTTCCTTGTCTTCAACGTAGTCTTTAATCTTATAATATGCTTTTTTGATAAGGACATACATATATACACGTAGAATCAGTAGTATTACTTATATTACTGATTCTACGTGGTATCCACTGACTACAGTCTACATCAAACAACTGAGAGACAATGTGGGTTTTCTGGCAGCACTGAGACGTCAGTTCAGGACCTGTCAAAAGTGTCAAAGCGCCTATATTTTCTTTAGTCAAGACCAAGAAGCGTATACGTATAGATAAGAGTGGAGGCAACACTCTAAATACCGAAGTGAAGATGACTGTGGCCGGACTCTCTCTTTCTGAATACATACATAAGATAAAGAAAACGAATATGTTACACGGTACAGTTTGAAAAACTTTTTCTTTTTTTTTTTATTTGCCATAAAGTGCCTTAATCATAATTCATTTTAATTAAGTTATACTTCCGTGTTTGAGTCACGTACCAATTTGGACCAAACCGGCTGTGACAGCCGGACAGACAGACAGACACACGGGTGATCCTATAAGGGTTCCGTTTTTTCCTTTTGAGGTACGGAACCCTAAAAACATAGAAACCTTATCAAAATCCCGTAATAAAACCTTCCCTAGATCGGACAATGTTTACTATATCGTGTAACATGTAGGATGTCATTAGCTACAGCAGCGATGGACCACGACATTTATTTTACGGCGTCCGGCTATAAAAGTGATCCAGTGCTTGCATTCTGCAGCGTTGCCCGCTGCTCCGTGTTCGTGGATCACTATGGTGCTGGATGGTGCAAAGAAAATGTAGTTGCATCGATCCAATGGATGAACTGTATAGCACAAGAAAATTATAACAAAAAAGTAGATGGCAAATAAGATCCACAGTTTAAGACGGAGATATATGCCAGTGACCTTGAGTGATTAGCTTGCGTGTTCTGTACTGAGCTCAAGCAACGCGTCGTACGTTCAACCAGTAATAGGACTCGCCCGTCAAGGAGCGCTGTCCCCAATTTGTGCATTATTAATTTATTATACGCAAAACAAAAGGTATTTTAATAAAAGCGTATACTAAAAGATCAATAATTAAATTATCTTTAAATTGGTGAAGGTTTCAGAAAAATACTCTTTGGTAGATTTTGCGCCATTCTCTGTTTTTTGTCCGCGTTAGACATAACTTTATAAATTAATTTCACTATGTAATATAAACATAATCTAAAATATTCACAATATTAAGTTATTGAAAAAATGTAATTATTTAATATATATTTTTTTCAAATCATTAACACAACTCGTTTAGAAGTGATCTTCAGTAAAAAATCATTAAAAGTCGGTTATCGTCGCCTTAAGTAAGTAATGCCATTCTAAATAATTCTAAGAACCATACTGTTAACCTGCATGTTAACAGCAACAATGTTCACTCTACTCAAACTATTGCCACATCAAAACAATGTGAATAGCAATTAAATAAAAAAAATTAGCCGTCACGGGACGCCTGGCAGATGTGAAACATCGAAATTATTTATCATATAACGTGGCGACGCGTCGCCACGGAATGCGTCGCCACGCCAGCAATCAGTTTTACGTGCGGCGATAGATGTTTCACATCAATAAGTATAGACAAAAACTAGAACTAAATAAATGCGTTTTTGGTAGTAAGTACCTACCTATCTGTGATTTGATGTCTAAGGCGATTAACACACGGCACCGCGCACCGCCGCGGTTTATATGGTGAGAGCACCGCTCGACCGCGCGGTCGGGCGGTGTACGTGTGTTAGGCATCAACGAATTTATTAGAGGCCAATGCGACATTGAGATCCGCTTCACCGCCTACCGCGGCGGTGCGCGGTGCCGTGTGTTAATCGCCTAACACTTTCCCTTTTTCAAAATTGTTTATTCTATATGACTTTACGCTTGCGACTAGTAGGCCAACGAGACGGAGGCATGTTAGTAAACTTATTTTCTATTTTGACACAAGGTTGTTGTTTAAAATGCATCTTTGAACAACATCAACCAAAAAAAAGTGGGTCGTTCCTCCCCGCTATGGAGTTCTTCAGGATGGAGTTGGAGCCATCCCGCACTCTGCAGAGCAAAGAGGCGGATTTTTGTCTTACGATGGCGTGGAAGCCATCGACGTGTGCTTGTGCAAACATACCTGATGCACTGCAGAAACGGGGCAGCCCCATCAACATCCTGAACCCGTTGTTATATTGGACCCGTAGGGCGTGATAGCCCGCTGAGTATAGTTGGTTCAAAGGTAGTTGGTTGGTAGTAAAGTGACAGAGAAGCTGTGTCTTACCCTCTGAAAAGACTCTGATTACAGAATGATGTTCTTATCGCATCTAGTACCCTTACATCTTCGTAAACTGCCCATAGTCCGCGTCCCCACGGAAGTGATAAAGCTTTTTGGCTAAAAAAGCATTCGGGTGGCGATGGCGCGGAAGCAAAGTGGGAACTAACCATAGCCGATAATCTTGAGTTCGGGTAACATCGGTAAAGTTCGGTCAGGTCCGGTTTACTGCATTACTGCTCTGCCGAGTGGAAAGATAACGTCTTTATAGTACTTGATTATCGGTATTTTTTTAACTACCTATGATAGAATGAATATTTTTGTGATCTGTTTTTAGATTACGTTACGGTTTACAACTACGTTACTTTCCTTTGGTTAGCCGAAAACGAATACAACACAGGTTTTGAAATAGTACACATACATGCATAAACTCATGCGTTCTACCCATGGGGGTAGGCAGAAACTTTAAAACGCTACCTGCTACGCTCCTTTTACTGGTCATACACGCACGCCGGTTGCGAGTACTACGCACCTGACCTTTTTGAAGAACATCAACACGAGCCAAGAACCGTGAGACAAGAACAATTAGGTCACTATATGTCATTCTAGGGTGTCCGGGTCCCGGCGTCTCCACTCACCTCTGCCTTGTAAATACCTTTTGTTAGTCGCCTTTCATTCATCCTCTCCACATGACCAAACCATCTAAGCATACTCTTTTCAATTGTTGTCACTACTTCTTATTTTAAACCGCACCGTTCGTTGCCTTATCACATCATTTTTAAACCTATCATTTACAGTCACGCCACACATACTTCGCAAGGAACGCATTTCCACAGCATTTATTTTACTTCCATGCTTATTTTGCCACACCCAACATTCACATCCATGCATAAGCGTGGGCACCAGCACAACATTGTGAATAGGCAGTCGAGCCTTTCTGAACATCTACTGGTTTGTGACAATCACATGAATTGCTATACATGCGATTGTGACAAACCAGTCCATTCACCTTATTTCCCGCATTTACTCTCCATTCTATATCTTCATAAATCTTTCCATCCTTTGTAAACTGACTCACTTACACTCTTTTTGAAATAATTTGTTGATACATTTATCATTAGGCAACAAATTGGTTCTTAACTACCTTTATTGAATTCTGTTTGACTTAAAAAGTATAGGCCGTATAATTTTCGATTTAGTAAAAACCACCTATATTCTTGGAGGTATCGTAAAGTGTTCTGCAAAGAGGATGTTTTATTAGGTACCTGGCTTCTTTTTCAGTTGTGTTTACCAATGTCCAAAAACCTATTTAAAAAACCGGCCAAGTGCATGTCGGACCACGCACAATGAAGGGTTCCGTGGTTGGGATGAATTTATCCCAAAAACAAACTTAACATTGTAGTTGAAAAACATGCTCTCCCATACATCGATATACGTTACGGTCAATTCTCCAACTGCAAATTTAAGTTGGTCGACTATTACTCGTTAACTTATGAAGCCTACTTAGCTGTGATAGTTTTCCTTTTAATTTCGTTATATATACTATTGCCGTGAATTTTTTCACATATCCAAAACTAACCATTTAGCTGGCAGGGGGGGGGGGGACACTTGACTCTAACAAAAACTAGCACTTTAAAGCTTAATATTACCCAAACGAATCCCTTAATTGAAAAATGGTTTTGCCAAACCCACAATATTTTTGAACGGCCTATCCAACGATACCCCACACCATGGAATAGACGAGAAAAAAAAATATCATCCCCATTTCACGTGTAAGGGAGGTACCCTAAAAAAAAATGTTTTTCATAATTTTATTTTACCATTTTTTTGGCATGATTAATATGTATACCCATGCCAACTTACAGCTTTCTAGGACTAAGCGTCTCTGAGCTAAGCTGGCGACAGACGGACGGACGGACAGACAGACAGACAGACAGACGGACATGGCGAAACTATAAGGGTTCCTTGTTTACTACGGAACCCTAAAAATGACTAGACATAATTTGATACCTACGGTAGAAGTCATATTGTATTTCAGGCTGTTAAAACTGAAGTAGCAATATGGCGTAACAATGTATTTTTTATTATTTAACGACCACCATAACGTGGTAACAGTGATACATTGTGAGCCATTTATCTAACAGCATTTTATTACACCTTGCTGCCATTGTGATAAGTTCCTTCTATGATATAGAAAGATTATCCTCAACTGATACCTACCTAAGGCAACGGTGCAGTTTAAAAGAAGATGTAGTGACAAAGATTAAAAAGAGTATGCTTAGATGGTTTGGTCATGTGGAGAGGATGAGTGAAAGGCGACTAACAAAAGGTATTTATAAAGCAGAGGTGAGTGGAAACGCCGGGAGGGGACGCCCTAGAAGGACTTAAAGTGACCAAATTGGTGATGTTCTTCAGAAAGGTCAAGTGCGTAGTACTCGCAACCGGCGTGCGTGTATGACTAGATGTATGAACGTAGGCGAAGCAAAAGGAGTATGTAAGGAGCGTGGCAAGTGGCGTTCTATAGTTTCTGCCTACCCCCATGGGAAGAAGGCGAGAGTTTATGTATGTATGTATGATACCTAGCTACATATAATTATAACTTATAAAAACCGTAGGATACGATACAAGGTAGAATACGTTTCCTACCTTGTCTGCGTAGCATTTTTTAAATCAAAGTAGCCTCAGATACTTCTTATAACAGCTATCGGCAGTGAAAGTCCCGTCAAAATTGGTCCAGACGTTTCGGAGATTAGCTGGAAACAGACAGACAGACGGACAAAAATTTAAAGTTTCTTTGTTTTAAGTACCGCGCGTAGTTCATTATGCATTTATTAAAAAGCTGTTAATTTGACATTACAAACACACTTCTATTTTATTTATTTATTTGTTTAGGAATAGTTTTTTTTTTTCATAGAATCACAACCTAATAATATATTATTTTTGTATAATATCAGCTTACTAGCTCTTAATAATAAGGGTTTATAGTGTCCAAGTGGCAGTAGAACACTGACTCATAAGTCACAGGTATTCCTAGTTTAGGAGTCAGGGTTTCGACTTTTGTGCGCCTTTAATTATTGTGAACTTTAGCTAGATTTAAGCATAATTGTAAGGACCTGGATCAATAAAGTATATATTATATTATTATTATAGATACAGGTGGCTAAATGCAACAGATACGTTCATCATAAGAATAAGAAGAATTATTATTATAATTGCGGAAAATATAGGTGTTACCAGTTGTAAAAGTTAGTGATTCAATTTACAGTTGAATGTAAAAGTAAAAGTAATAAAAAAAAAGTTTTATTTAACATAAAAGTTACAATATTGAGATAGCGTTCGTCCCAAACTAGACAGCCTGTATCTTGGGCACCATTAACACATTCTTTTTTCTTCTTTTTCAGTTGAAATTGGCGACAGTTGAACTAGTAGCCTCTTCGAGACTGCAAAACTATAGTTACAGTCCATCTTATTATAATTAATGCATTACATCCCAGGCATCTCACAATTTCCTTTCGCACGGTCTGGAACTTAAGGCGACGATAGCCGACTTTTAATGATTTTATACTGAAGATCATGTCTAAACGAGTAGTGTTAATGATTAAAAAAATATATATGTTAAATAAGAGCATTTTTTCAATAACTTAGTATGTAAATATTTTAGATTATGTATATATTACATATTGAAATTAGTTTGTAAAGTTATGTCTAACGCGGACAAAAAACTGAGAACGGCGCAAAATCTACCTAGCGTATTTTTATGAAACCTTCACCAATTTAAAGATAATTAAATTATTGATCTTTAAGTATACGCGTTTTATTAAAATACCTTTTGTTTTGTGTATAATAATTTAATAATGCATCAAATTGGGGACAGCGCTCCTTGATGGGCATGTCCTATTACTGGCTGAACGTACGATGCGTTGCGTGAGCTCAGTACAGAACACGCAAGCTAACCACTCAAGGTCACTGGCATATATGCGGCAAATGTTTACCTCACGCACTGTCATCGAAGTTAAATCATGACATCGACGTATATTTTTATAGGCTAATCTGTATTCAGCATAAGTTAGTAGTTAAGCAATAATGTTAATATGTTAGAAAACTGTAACTGTACGTATATATTACGAAAATGTAACTTAATTGTAGACGCCTTGACCTGTTAAGTCTACAAAATGTTTAATAAATAAATAAATAAATATCTGCGTCTTAATCCGGTTGATAGTCAAACTTAGCCACCATTGCTGTTGTGAACGATACTGCTTTGCTGTGACAGGGTTCCATTGTGAGATAATAAATCCTGATACCACCTCAATTCCTAACCTAAATCACTTCCTCACTTCAACAAGTACTTATAACATTTAAAACGAATCAAAAAATTAGGCAGCGCTCCTCAGACCGAAAAGTGCGTTGTTAAATGAACAATACAGGATGAAAGGAAATGAATCTGATCCACAGGAAATCGGACATTGATTCAATTGACGACCGCCATTGTCCGCATTCGACCGTCACGGGCAGTTTTAACTATCGTATGGATGTATAACATTAAATTATTGATAAATGTTAAGTAGGAGCGTGTAAAAGATAGGACAAAACTTGAGGGCGTTAAATTAAAAAAGACAAAAATTGATTTTTAATTATCATGCAAATTATAGCATTTAATCTGCCAAATGTTAGTTTAATTAAAAAAATTGAGTGGTTGTTGTTGTTGGTAGTTTATATACAATGTTAGTTTTAGTAGGTATATGCGAAGGCCGAAACAGGTGTCTAGTATTTTTATTTAAACACCCTTTGTACAACATTTCAAAACTGTATCATGAAAAATCACAAAGTTATAAGGTTGTTAAGTTACCGGGTTGTCCGTACAAAAACGTGCTAACGGCGCCCCCGCACCTCCAGGGTCTTCAGTCAGTCTTGCGCTCATTGATAATAATTTGGCAGTAGGTACCTAACCGTACGGCGATTGTATTGTAAGTAATTAAATGGTGATAACGTTTTCCATCACACTTAAATATTTTTGGGACAAAATATAACATGGTGTAAAAATTATTGAAATTGAAATGGATTCAGTTCCTTATTCTGAACAAACTATATTCAGGTTTCACATATACTAAAAATAATGTTGTATAAATAAATAGTTAGCACAGTTAATTAAAAATCTACTCGACAACAATGCTTTCTTTAATAAATAAAATGCGTTTAACTGAGGTTTTCACATTTTCTTTATATTACTATCAAGCTTTGTAAAGATTTAAGTCATCATTTTAATTATTTATTTATTGAAAGACTAAAAAAACATTGTTTCAAAAGATTTTTGAGTAACCGTGCCATCTGTTGGTAATTAGTTTGCCGAGGTAAAAGTTGGAATTACTTACGTTTTGAAATCCCTCATAAAATACTGAGGCAATCCATTCCTGAAAAAGAAAGGAAACACTCATAAAAAATCAGCACCATTTTCTGGGCTATGTTAGAGGACTTCTTACTATAAACAAGAAGATATTATCAAAACCATGAACCATACAGACGTCATCATGATCTTATTATGGGCACACCGTGAGATTCTTGCAAAGAAGTCACTTATTTCAAACTGTAATAAATTAATAGTTAAAGTTCAGACATTAGGTAGGTATCAATCAACGTGATCTTAACAACAATCTTCTAATCAATTGGATTGCACAACACAGCTCATCATCACAAAGAAAAATATACGCCACCATCCACAACACATCAGCAAAATAAAGGCCAGTACACACACTCCCCCATTAGAAAATGATTTAGTCTCGGGGTCCATCGAACCCCACTTTCACTGCAATTAGGTGCGCTCAGAACAATGTGCAGTGATTTTTAAATGATCGACCCCGCTCGACAGATGGCGTGGCTGGCTACCAAGTAATATTGATAATTGCTTTCCTGTCGTACCACTCCCGAATTGTAATTTAAAGAGGTCTAGATTTGAGTGATAAAAATGTGAGAGGATTGACCTTTCATTGTTTGAGAAGATCAAAGAATTTGTAATACGGCCATGATCAGGTATCATCATCTGCCGAAATATTAAATGATAAGCTAGGTACATGCAAGTCAGAACTACACATTATAAGAATATTAAGTATACAAAGTTATAAGTTGTATTACGTTTTAAAAATAATTTTAATGACAAATTAATAGCAAGGTTAAAATTAATTTAAAATGAATAGTAAAATCATAAATAAAAATCATAAGGTCGAAAATATAAAATATCATAATGTCAAAATATAAATCATAACGTCAAAATTAAAATTAAAAATGTCCATGAATTCATAATAATGTTAAAATACTAATGTCATTTAATAATCTTAATTACATTATCAAAAAGTATGATTTAAAAATTCATTGTCGGAATAAAAACACATGTCTAAGAGCCAGTCAAACTTTTTATATTTAAACTTATTAATTGGTAACATTCTCAGGGCCGCATTCTGATGCCGGCTGTCATTCGTGGATCTTTGACAGTCGTTACAGGTCATCAGAAGCCCAGAAGTTTGTTAACCATCAGTCTTACCAAGGGGTATCGCATTACCCGTAACTGGGTTGTGAAGGTCAGATAGGCAGTCGCTCCTTGTAAAGCCGGCTCTACACTCGCGGCGCGAACGGCCGCGAAAGCCCGCGACAACTGCGAATCACGAGTGTAGATGTTGTTCGCGCTTCGCGCCGTTCCCCGATCAGTGTCGGTTTTTTGGCCCGCGACAAAGGGTTTGCGGCGCGCGAACGTGAACGCATCCACACTCGCAGTTTTCTGCAGTAGCGTACAAGACAGCGTAGGGAGTGGTTTTGCGTGCGTTGTAGACTGACTTTTTATTATTATTGCTATTTAAATATGAATGTTACACGGAATAACGATCTAAGAACTGGCCCTCATTGAGTGTTCTTGTTCTCCTTCTCTTTTTTATATGCTTCTTATCTTTAACACAAAGGTAATACGCAATGGCAAGTAGTGAGACAGCAGCAGCAGAAATCACTTCGTCGTCCATGATAGTCGCGAACAAGACTGGAAAGCTTTGCGAGTGTGGAGGGACACAGTTCGCGCGCGGATCACAGCGTTATTCACGGCGCGAATTCACGGCGCGACGTCACACGCGTGTGTAGTGCCGGCTTAAAATAATGGTATTCAGCTGTATCCGGCTAAACTAGAAGCCGACTCCAACATAGTTGGGAAAAGTGTAGACAGATGATAATATTATCATAATGGGGTGATCTGTAACTTAGGACCTACTGGCAGCACCAACTGATGGAGTCCGGTAGGGCATATAGCCAGGGTTGCAAGTTTGTCTGAAAGGGATATCGTGGCCCCGGCACACAAGCAACTGAAGGAACACGGGTGGGTTTAAGTCAGTAAAAGTCTGACACGCCCCAGAAATGTGTTCAATTATTTACTCCGCCCATAAACGGACCGAAAAATCAGTTTACTATGACACACTATGAAGTCAGCAACAAGAAAAGCATGTCACCCGTCTAGATTATGTCGCATGGTTGACCCGTGCTAGCATTTATGATAAAACGGTTTTATCACCCAAATTGTGATAAAATGTGTGATACAAGCCATGTCACGTAGGCCATGCTCGCCCCGCGGAGCTCCGCCCAGAGCGGAAGAAGTTATATTCCACCCAAAAAAAAAAAGGGCCCTCGTACCTAAGACACTTTTCTCTATTTAAGATTGTATATTTTATTAACCAGTTTCTAGAGACCCTGGGGTCCTGAACCTTTGGAAGGCGTACGAGGAGCCGAAGCCAATTCGAAGAGGCCCGTTAAGACGCTGTAAATGAAATAAGGCACCAACCGACGATGATCCCAGTAGGTACGCACTATGCTTGCTGTGCACCCAAGGACAACCCGCGGTTGGTGTAGGACTATTGCAAGATATGGAAACAAAGATATTGGAGTATGTTATTTTATGGCTAAAGTGGACTGGTTACTATGGAAGGACTATGGCCCCTGCCTGATAAATGTTTTATTACATACACGGAAAAAATGGCAGAAAAATTATGATTATGATTTGTATACCCATGAGGGTGTCAGGTGATCAGGGAGGGTATAAATCATTAATAAAAGAAAGAAAATACATTTATTTAGCACAGACTAAAAGGCACACAATCTAGATCAAACCTAAAAAGACCACCCAAAAAAACCAAGATAAAAAAAACCAAAGAACCAAGACTCGGACCGATCTTGATAAAAGTATACGGAGGAGGTCTACCGTATAGTTTATTAGCGCTTATGTTTTAACAGGACATCCTGTGTTACTACTCTGTCAGGGCGGTATTTTTTGCAAAAAAAAAAAGAAGTTATTGGTCATGCATTACCAGCTAATGATAATGACACCGATTTCGAAGTCTAATTAATTACAAGATCACACATTTTGGGTGATAAAACCGTTTTATCACCCAAATTGTGATAAAATGTGTGATACAAGCCATGTCACGTAGGCCATGCTCGCCCCGCGGAGCTCCGCCCAGAGCGGAAGAAGTTATATTCCACCCAAAAAAAAAAAAGGACCCTCGTACCTAAGACACTTTTCTCTATTTAAGATTGTATATTTTATTAACCAGTTTCTAGAGACCCTGGGGTCCTGAACCTTTGGAAGGCGTACGAGGAGCCGAAGCCAATTCGAAGAGGCCCGTTAAGACGCTGTAAATGAAATAAGGCACCAACCGACGATGATCCCAGTAGGTACGCACTATGCTTGCTGTGCACCCAAGGACAACCCGCGGTTGGTGTAGGACTATTGCAAGATATGGAAACAAAGATATTGGAGTATGTTATTTTATGGCTAAAGTGGACTGGTTACTATGGAAGGACTATGGCCCCTGCCTGATAAATGTTTTATTACATACACGGAAAAAATGGCAGAAAAATTATGATTATGATTTGTATACCCATGAGGGTGTCAGGTGATCAGGGAGGGTATAAATCATTAATAAAAGAAAGAAAATACATTTATTTAGCACAGACTAAAAGGCACACAATCTAGATCAAACCTAAAAAGACCACCCAAAAAAACCAAGATAAAAAAAACCAAAGAACCAAGACTCGGACCGATCTTGATAAAAGTATACGGAGGAGGTCTACCGTATAGTTTATTAGCGCTTATGTTTTAACAGGACATCCTGTGTTACTACTCTGTCAGGGCGGTATTTTTTGCAAAAAAAAAAAGAAGTTATTGGTCATGCATTACCAGCTAATGATAATGACACCGATTTCGAAGTCTAATTAATTACAAGATCACACATTTCCAATAAACTAGTTTCATCGCAGCTAAACAAAGCCCAATATTTACTCGAGCGTCAATACGAGGAAAATCGTTTCATAATTAAAATTTCCAACGGAATAGTATTAAAGGCACTCAGCTTAATTTGCCAGCATTACGTACGCCTCGCTGTTTATTGGCGTCGAGAATTAATATTTCGCGCCGATATCAAAGTTCACGCTCAACTAGCCACCCCACGGGGTCGGCAATAACTACACTCTGGACGAATTGTCGCAGGTGAAAATGCACTTATATTATTATTTTTTACCTTGTATAGGGAAGATCAAACGTTACCATGGTGACGGGGGCGTCCGGGGATTATCGCGAATTATTCACGTACCATAAAGCGCAAATTACATCGCCAGCACGTGCCGGCTATGCAATATGCGTGCCCTCAGCGGGTTAGCTCGCAAAACAATCGCCACTGGATGCCGATTGCCTAGATACCGTAAATTTGTGATCCGAATTAGAGGATGTTTGACTAAGCTACCCATTTACGACTTGCAGCAGAAGTCAACAGCATTGACAAATAATATGTTAAAATATATCATAACCGTAGTAATATATTTTAAAACAATACAAATATTACATTCAATAAAACAGTTAACGCGCACCCTAATTGAATTCGCGCGCAATTACCGCCTCGTATATCGTCCAGCGCAACAGACGTAATTCGAAATTAACAAACAAATAATCGTAGCATTACATTATTCCACATACGCGGAATATTTCCGGATAACAATTAATTCGACGTCACTAAACAAATAGCGTGATTGGGGTTCGACTAGCATCGGAATCGTAGCCGTTCTATTCGAGCACCTATTAAATTCTGAATGCGAGGTTAATCCGCAATTACCGCCTAGTTATCGCCGGAAGACGGTGGAGATAGTTAGGGCCCGGAAAATATTCCGTTCACTAATTATTCCGCGTAATTAAACGCGAGCATTATCGTGCGACGCCGCCGCCACCTGGCGGCATTGTGCGAACGTGATTTACTGCGATCCCGACGCGATCCCGTTGCGATTCCATTGCGGTAGCCGGCCTCTTTTTGCACCAATTAATTATCGAATTTAATAATTGCTGTGAAATTAATGTGAAGAGGAACTATCGATTTGTCGAGGTTTTATGTTATGGTAATTAATGGTTTTACGTAATTTTGCTATAGTCAGCAACGTATTTTGATTCGAGTGTGATTTTTTAGGTTTTTGTTGAGCGTTGCCGTTTTTTATTACTTACTTACCTTATTACGTAACTACCTCCATACTATAAGTAGCTACCTAACTCTTCCCAACATAAGACAACACATAAGAAACCCCACATTACTTCAGCACACTTCACAGCCACTCATTATCCTCGAGCATCAAAAACACACAACAAATCATTCCATCCTCTCCCACAATTTCCGGGAAACCTAAAAAGGAACGCGAAATATGCTTCGGCCGAGATGAAAAAATAATAGCAACAACAATGTGGGTGTTATCAGACCAGTCCCTTGGTCCACTCTTATTACGAACCTCAGGCCTCTAATTTGGTCCCAGAAATTCCTCTTATTTCCCCGTCGCCTTTCCGAGGCCGAGGCCTTCTTGTAATGAAACGTTATTGCACACAAATGAAAACTCTTGTAACTACTTATAGAAGTTGTAGGTGAATTTTCATGGTTTCTGGTAAGTTTAAAAGTTTTATTTTTGTTTATTTTTTAACAACGCTGAACGCTTTCTACTAACTTTAAGTTTTCGGACTTTTTGGAATGTAACTTTTTAAAAGTACTGTTGAAGTTTTGCTTGGCTTTACTATTTATAATAAAAAAGGTAAGCTAGTTTCCACATCTTAAAACCCCAATCCTGGTATTCCTTAATTTGATTTAAATGGGCGTCCACATCAATCAATTTTATGAACACCAGCCATTATTTCTAGATCCTGTTAATAATTAAAAATAATTTAGTTGTATTGAGCAGTGTCTCCTATACATATACTTTAAGTAAAGCTCATTAGTAATTACGGAGGGCTGGTGAGGACGGGAGGCTAAATATTTTCTCGAGCCCGCCCCGGCCAGGCGCGGTAATTAAAAGAACGGAGCCAAGCCGAGCCCCGGGGAAAATCAAAAATTATTATTGTTCACGCATATTTTCTTCTGGGGAAATATTTTGATATGGAAATATGGGAGTGGAGTTTGTGTGAAAATATTTTTGGTAAAATCGTTTTGTTTTGCACATTCTTTACAAACATTTTCTTTATAAAATACTTAAAAGTTTGCATGCAAAAAGTTATATTTTACAAATTCAACCAAATAATTCCAAATTTGAACACGTATGTGACAATTTCGTTTTTTGTTTTAATTTTAACAGTTAAACTTTTTCAAATCCAAATACCATAAACAAAACACGAACGCTTCAATCCCGCGTAAACGCAACACAAAATATTGACGTCAACGTCATTTTGTTAATGAGGTAAGAACAAGCGGCTGAGAGTCGCGTCATTAGGGCGCGGAGCGTCAAGCGGAGCGGGCGCGACAAAGCTCCCAGAATTAATGACACCTCGTGAAAAGCCGAGATGAGTTATTTTCGAGAGGAAAAGGCGCACGTGAAGTGCGCGGTTGTTTTACATGCGCTGTGACGTTTTGTTTGAACTAACGAGGTCAATAGTGAGCCGTTCACGGCTTGGAGCGCGTTGGTAACAACTTGCTGTAGTTATCTTAGACTGGTTTTGTTTATGCTGAGACTTGTGTAAGATTTGGCTCGGAAATCGAAGGTATAAGTGGTGTTGAGTAAAAAGTATAGACAATTAAGTAGAAGATTTGTTTATGAACGCTTAAACTTCAATTATATTTCACAATAAATTTGAAGTTTAGAGCGTTTCAATGTCCGATGTCGAAAATTCAGCCCTGCTTAGAGCAGCGTAGTGTCACGTAAAGCAGAGTAAAATCACGTAGGGCAGCGTAGCATAATGAAGGGCATCGTATCATAGCATTGCGTAGCGTACTTACAACAGTGAGTGATGAAATAACTATCTTTTAAATATCAAAGTAGAACAACGTTGACTTTCCCGTTTTACAAACTCTACGCTGGAATTTTCATTGATCATAATCACTAATTCACAACTCACAAGCCACATTCTCACGCACAGTAGAAAAAATAATAATTTTTAAAACAGGAACACATCATTCAGTTCAAATAAAAAAAGCGCGAAAATCAAAACTCCCGCGATCCGTATCGCATGTCGCGCCCGCACGAACACATCTCGGTTTTCTCTTAAAAAATATAATTAAAAAAAACAGTATAAGGTTGATCACAAGTGCCGATAACGCTTGTGCTACCGTTTACGCGCCCTTTGTCCGTAATGATAATAAAAACTCAAACAATAGAGGCAGAACAAGGAGCAGTCGTTGCCTCAAACACGCCCCACTTGACAGATAAAAAATATGATGTGTAGTGGACTCGGTTTTCTTATTGCGTTCCCAAGCACACATGGGTTGATGGGATTTGGGCTGCATGTCGAAAATATTATTATTTTATTCAAGAACAGGTATGTTGTCGCAGCTGTAGCCCGCAAAATTCAAATTTCCTTACGTTTTTTGCTATTTGCAGGTCAGTATCAGGTTGTATCTTGAATTCTTAATCAAAATATGATTCGCGACTATAACAGATATGTATTTACAGAATTACTTCTCTCTAAGTTAGACTTGTCCCACTGAATTACTTTTTCATGAAGTAGCATGACATTGGAGAACAAATCCAACTTCAGGCGACGATAACCGACTTTTAATGATTTTATACTGAAGATCACGTCTAAACGAGTAGTGTTAATGATTTGAAAAAATATATGTTAAATTAGAGCATTTTTTCAATAACTTAATAGGTGAATATTTTAGATTATGTTTTTATTAGATAGTGAAATTAATTTGTAAAGTTATGTCTAACGCGGATAAAAACTGAGAATGGCGCAAAATTTACCGAGCGTATTTTTCTGACACCTTCACCAATTTAAAGATAATTTAACTACTGATCTTTTAGTATACGCGTTTTATTAAAATAGCTTTTGTTTTGTGTATACTAAATTAATAATGCTTCAAATTGAGGACAGCGCTCCTTGATGGGCGAGTCCTATTACTGGCTGAACGTACGATGCGTTGTGTGAGCTCAGTACAGAACACGCAAGCTAACTACTCAAGGTCACTGGCATATATCTGAGTCTTAAAAAGATGTTAATAATGATTAATTTCATTTCACATTGAATGACTTTTTCATGAAATCATCACATTGGGGAACAAATCTAACTTAGAGAGATGTATTAATGATTATAATTCTGTAAATACGTATATGTATAGTCGCGAATCATATTTTGATAAAGATACAAACTAACAATGGCCTGCAAATTGCTTAAAACGTAAGATAATTGGAATTTCGCGGGCGACAGCTGCGGATTCATCTTAATGTTGATATCAATAGTAATTAACTATTTTTTTAATGAGTAAAACTACCCAAAAGACCTAGAGAAAGAAAGAAAGAAAGAAAAAGCATTTATTGGGACTCGCACAGATCACAAATAAAAAAAAAATACATTCATAGAAACTAAAAGAACTAAAGAACAAAACTAAAATTAAAACAAAGTAAAAATTAAAATACAAACAGAAAGTCTTGTACGAGGCCAAAAGGCCCGTATCTCAGCATGATGCTGCGGCACTTAAAAACCTAGCTGGTTGTTGATAGTGACAAATTAAATTGTTCTTTGTTTTTAAGTCTTCGTTCGGAAAATATTTGTCTAAAAATCCGTATCTAAATATCTTCATTGGATTTACGAGGTATGTTTAGGTAAATTGCGAGGTTCCCTGACGAAGAAGCCGCGCTGTATGAGGTGTACCGCGCGGCGAAGCAGGCCCTGTGGCTGGCCATCGGCCAAGCGAGAACGCGAGGCAGGGAGGAGATGTTGGAGACTCTCGATGCGGATCCGTGGGGGCGTCCCTATCGTGCGGTTCGAGGGAAACTTCGAGCCGCGGCGCCTCCACTCACGGAGAGTCTCCAACCTGAGCTGCTGGAGGAGGTAGTCGCAGCCCTCTTCCCGGCAAGAGCGGAGCATACTCCGCCGCCGATGGCTTTGCCCACAGCCGCAGAGCCTACAAAGGAGAACGCCATCAGCGTCCCGGAGGTGACACAAGAAGAGATGGGGGCAGCCGTGATGCGGCTCCGGGCCAAGAACGTGGCTCCGGGGCCCGACGGGATCCACGGCCAAGCGCTTGCCCTCGCTCTGAAGGAGCTAGAGCCCCACTTGAGAGGACTCTACACAGCGTGCCTTGAGCAGGGCCAGTTTCCCACTTTGTGAAAATCTGGCCGTCTGGTCCTGCTCAGGAAGGCGGGGCGCCCTGCGGACTCACCGTCCGCGTACAGGCCCATAGTGCTGCTAGACGAGGTGGGTAAGATGTTTGAGCGTATAATCGCTGCCCGCCTCGTCGGCCACTTGTGCGGAGAGGGGCCTGACCTGGCCGAGAGCCAGTTCGGCTTTCGGCACGGGCGCTCCACCATCGCGGAGATATCGCGGGTGAGAGTCCTTGCGGAGGAAGCGGTGTCCCGGGGTGGGGTGATGTTGGCGGTGTCCTTGGACATCTCCAACGCCTTCAACACCCTGCCCTGGAGCTGCATTCGGGAGGCACTGCGGTACCATCGGGTGCCTTCCTACCTCCGCCGCATCGTCGGGGCTTATTTGGCGGAGAGGTGTGTCACCTACACGGGACGTGATGGCGGAAACCAGCGCCGCATGTCGTGCGGTGTTCCACAGGGCTCAGTCGTGGGCCCGCTTCTGTGGAACATCGGGTACGACTGGGTGCTGCAGGGCGAGCTCCAGCCGGGCGTGGACCTGACGTGTTATGCAGACGACACACTGGTCACGGCCCGGGGGAGCTCGTACAGGGAAGCAGCGTTGCTGGCGACGGCTGCGGTCTCACAGGTGGTGAGCCGCATACGGCGCCTAGGCCTGGAGGTTGCCCTCAACAAGTCGGAGGCCATGATATTTCATGGCCCTCGGCGGGCGCCGCCGCCGGGATCACACATCGTGGTCGGGGGGGCTCAAATCGCTGTCGAGTCCACCATGAAGTACCTAGGATTGGTGCTCGACAGCCGGTGGCATTTTGGCCCCCACTTCCGGCGGCTTGCGCCCAAGTTGTTGGGTGCGGCTGGGGCGTTATCAACGCTGCTTCCCAATCTGGGGGGCCCGAGCGCCGCCTGTAGGCGGCTCTACGTGGGGATCGTGCGATCGATGGCTCTGTATGGGGCCCCGATCTGGGCGGCTGACCTGATGGCCGGGAGCATCGCAGTCCTGCGCAAACCGCAGAGAGCGATGGCCGTCAGAGTCATCAGGGGTTATCGCACGATCTCCTACGAGGCGGCTTGCGTACTGGCCGGATCCCCGCCATGGGACCTCGAGGCGAAAGTACTCGCGTCACTGTATCGGTGGCGCGAGGAAGCGAGGGCGCGGGGCGAGTGGCTGATGCAGCGACATGTGGAGTTGCGTCGGTCACAGCTTCGCGCAGCCCTGGTGGCGGAATGGCGGGACAGGCTTTCACGCCCTACCGCCGGCCTCGCCACCATCGAGGCGGTCCGGCCAGTACTCGAACCCTGGCTCGGGAGGAGGCACGGCTCCCTGTCGTTTCGCGTGACGCAGGTGCTCTCGGGGCATGGTTGCTTCGGGAAGTACCTGTGTCGCATAAACAGGGAGCTGGACGCCCGGTGTCACCACTGCGTCGACTGCCGGGAGGACACGGCGCGGCATACGCTGGCAGAGTGTGCCGCTTGGGAGGAGCCACGCCGTGCCCTCATCTTAGCAGTAGGCAGTGACCTATCGCTGCCGGCCGTGATCGAGTCGATGGCCGGCAGTGAGGAGTCCTGGGACGCGGTGGTGTCCTTCTGTGAAACAGTCGTGTCGCAGAAGGAGGCTGCGGAAAGGAAGCGGGAGATCTCGTCCGCTCACCCGGCCCGCAGCAGGCGCACCGGGCGTCGGCGGAGGGCCGATAACGCCCTCTTCCAGCCCCCATAAATGGGTCCAGGGACGGCGGACTTGGGGACGTCCGCCGCCCCCTATCACATTGGACCTGAGGTGGCGGCGCGTAGTGTTCCACGCGCGCCCCTAGCAGGCGTCGCGGGGGGGGGGGGGTTAAACACCTCACCCCCAGACTTGAGGTGGCCCGCAGAGGCGGGCCGGCACTAGCCGGGGATTGCGGAAGGAATAACAGATCCCAAGATCACCGGTGCAAGTGTGGGAGGGAAACACTGGGGTGGTTTTTAGTCAGTAAGAGTCTGACAGACCCCTCCGCCCGCCCCAGGGCGGAGGACATCCATGAGGATTCTCCACCCCCGTGAACAAAAAAAAAAAAAAGGTAAATTGCGAGGTAGGTAAGTTAAGTACAAAAGAAGTTGATAAAAGTATCTGAGTCTTAACACAATAAATATTCTTAGCCCTTACCAACACGTGCGTTTTGTCGCCCTAGTATTAAATGCAAAAATCACATGAATCTACGCTACTCGTACCTAATGATAGTACAGACACGCACAAAATTCATATCGACGCATTTTTATACATGGAGCCAAAAACGACCACCAAAAATATGTAATATAAAAAGGTCCATATAAAATTGAGTACGATACATAAAACTTTGATGAACTTTCAAGTAATTAAATGAAAGCGTGCTACTATAATTCGTATGTAAATCCCATTGGACGACAGAGACACCGTCGATTACAACTGGTCATCCATATTAATTTTAGCTAACTCGTGTCCACTTCGAACATTGAAAAAAATCGAAAAACTTTTGGACTCGACTGTACTCTGCGCACCTGGGTCGCCGGGGGCTCTTATTCAAATGCAAATCAAACGTTCCATTTTTAAAATCTACCATCTCGGCACTCCTTGCTTCCGGAATGACTTATGTCCAATAGCTACCAACATGAAGCCTAATGTGCGAAGAAATTACAGCCTCACTTCTGACTAAGTAAAGTTGAGTTTCCTTTACAAATATTTGTACATACGCCATTACATTGTTGAGCATAGCTGTCGTTTGGGACCTTTTAGGGCAAATTTCGAGTACCCAGGTGTGCTCCCGATCCGGTTAAGGGAAACGTCCTTGTTAGGGATTCTCGTATAAAATCGTTTAATGGTTTGTTTTTAATTTCATTTTTATATTCAACGAGGCTATGTAGTAAATTATTGGTAATAAAATGGTTGAGTTTTATTGGGAGTATTTGTAATTCGAGCAGTTTCTACACAATGGGGATTACGGAGTGAATGAATTCGACGCTCGTGGGTGGGTTATTTTAATACTATCGTTACCTGAGCATTTAGTACACTGTTTATTTGTGAACGTTAGCTCTGCACGGGAATTCAAAATAGCTTTAATCATCGACAATGAGCTTTATTTATATAAATCTGCGATTAAATGTTTGATTACGATGTATTTATGTTTAAAACCAATAATTATCTCCAATTATTAACCCAAGTAGATTTATATAATTAGGATATACTTACTAATTAATATTGAACTAAATATGCAAGTAAATTAAAGCATTGGACAATTTTGCATAGCTAGAATGTATAAAACTCTACCCACCCCTTAAAGCTATACATCAATCAATAGTAGGTATCCCTTCTAAAACAGAAAATGGCCAGAAAAAATCAATGGGCCCCACACAGGTTTGGCAGACAGCATGGCACCAACAACCTGTCCAACCCATGTCGGACCCACCTTTGTTCCAACCATTAATAAACTGAGGAATGTTAAGCGTAATATTGGGGCCAATGTTGTAACAAGACTTGGTCACCAACCGAAGTTCATATTATAGAACGGTAATTTATTGAGTCCTTGTTAAAACAGTGATTAAAAACCGACCTCGAATCATTTAAAAATCAATAAGAAAGCGTGTGAAAATTTAAAGCAGACAAATCTACAATCAAATATTACCATGAAAATATATCTTTTGATAATATTCAAAATTTAACGAGAAAATCAGACCTCACACAGCAGACAGCATGGCACCATTCTACATTTATCACCTTCCCAATCTACGTTGGACCCAACATTGATCAAATGATCAATCATTCATCTAAAGAATTTGGGACCTAATAAATTGGCCCCAACATTGGCCACGTTGGGCATTGGACATAATTAATGACTGTCGTAAATATTGTTTCGAAAAGGCTCAAAAAAACTGTCGATGGCTTTTGGCACTCTAACACAATAGAGTGACATAATAGAGAAGGAATGTAGAGTTGGATACGTGTTAATTTGGACATCTGCGAAATTATAAATGCTTATTGCTTTTTTTTTAGTTTTTATTGGTAAGTACGTCATTTGATTTATGGTATGTTTTTATTGATACGTGGATGTTAGAAAGAAAGAAGTTTGTACGAGACTATGTGTTGGTTTAAGCTGGACATGAACATGGAGGCCATAATTTTGTATTGTTTCTCCATAGGAAACGACCAATTGGAACCGTGCAACTAGCTTCTGACGATTCCTAAGTGCCCATGTAGGTTTATGTGAAATAAAATATTATGTTTTTTTTTTGTATCAATTGTACGTAGCACACTGCCACACAATATTATACAACGAGTTTACATAATCTTTTGTAGGTATTAGTTTTGGGATATTAAGTATATCACAAGGACATGCGTGACGATATTTTAGCTTTATTATATTATTGAATACGACATAAATCATATTACAGAAAAATAACTCGCAAGAAAAAAATCGTAAACATCTTCGAATTTATGTCCGTTTTCAAAATGAGATATCAGCCACAATACGATTCACGAATACTTTTTCCCATAACTCAAAAATAGTTTATAATTCATGTTTCGCCACGCAAATCAGAAAATCATAATAATTCACCGAATAAAAAAGTATCGTCTATCCGGAGACGGGTAGAGAGGCCACACAAAGGGCTCTCGTAGTTCGCCAATAATAATAGCTAATAGTTTTCTCAAGTTCCATACAAAAGTGATTTAGTGCGCTCAAAAGTCAGGCAGTAAATCAAAGAGGTATCTCGGACCGAATCGACCAATACTCGATCCTATAATGATCCCGAAGGACACGTGCTCTCTCATTATTTGAAGTTATTCCTGATTTAAAATAAATTTTTATTGCGCCATCTGTCATAAGGGAGATAAAACTCTTAATGGCGTTTGCGGGAGTCGACTCTTGCGCAGGGCATCATTCCCACACTGACATTTAATGTCGATGAACTTAAGTTTAGTGTTAATGCCGTGAGCAATGGGCATTTCCCTCATTACGGGGCCAACGCGACTTATGGTGCGACTTATTTTTTATTACTCGTCAAATGTTAACATATTATCGCATTACCTTCAATAATGGCGTCGTAATTTTTGAAACTGATAATGACACCGTTAATGTTCTGAAGCGGTTTTAGAGGCGTTAGCAGTTTTGAGAAACCTATATGGTTGTTCGCAGATTAGGAAGTTAATAAGTAGATGGAACTCAAACAAAACTGTAGGGCAATCTCTTCATGCAGCCGGAAAATGTACGCACACACTCTGTCTATAACATTTTCTCTTAATTTCAGCCGAAAGACATCATTGCTGGACATAGTCGCCACGCTTGGCAGGCGGGTTGGCCATCGCAGTATGGTGTTAAAATGCATAGGAGAACGGTGCTGTCCATTCTCTAGTAAGTCCCTTAGTCGCCTTTTACGACACCCACGGGAAGAAATAGGGTACGTTTTCTATTTCATGAAAATAATTAAAACACACTGACTGCCTCGTTGGTGTAGTGGTCGCAACCGCTACTGTTGAGCATGCGGTCTTGGGTTCGATTCCCATGTCGGGTAAAGTGTTATTGGGATTTTCCATTCATCATGGGACTCCATCAATATACAACTAATTTAAGATTGTTATCCTAAATTTGTCACTTTTATTTTAATAGCATTTTGTTAATTATAATTATTATGTTTAATGTGTTAAAGATGTGTTTAAATAGAGGTCAAACAAAGTTTAATTTCTAAGTGTCTCCTACAACAGGGGAAGAGCGCTGATGTCTGAAATACATATATTTTATATCTATTTCAGACATAGATTAACATATAGATGTTATAGATGTTCAATAACAGATCGTAGAATAAAGTGTAATATAGTGTATCAACTTAATATTTAAATGTCTGTATGTTTTTGAACAAATAAAATTATAACTTATTAGGAATTTCTCAGAAGCAGCCCGGAGTCTGGATTTGTGCCCGGTTGATGGCAATAGGCTCGCCCCCTATTACATGGGACTTAAACGTAACTGGGGAAAATGTGGATGTACTATAGGTACCTACACCTCTGCCTAACCCTTCGGGGATTACACGCGTGATGTTATGTTGAGTTATACTCCATTTGAAATAAGATTAGGCATTTAAATAAACTTGTTTACAGTCCGTTCAATCGATTTTGACTTTTATTCCGTAGGTATAAGGATGGCAATAAAAGCAAAAACGTGGTTACAATACCAACTGTTTATGACAGCTGTCATTGGTCACGCCACCAACGCAATCGAAGTCAAAATCGATTGAACGGACTGTACAAAAGGTTTATTTAAATGTGTAATCATATTTCAAACGGAGTATAGATTTAGTTAAAACACAAACGTGCAGACAACTATCCATACAGGCTTCCCGTGCGTATTGTTAAGACAAAATCTTACTAACAAGATCGTACTCGAGGAGCCAGTACTTCACAATATTCAATAACATACCCCCAAAAAAACAAGGTAAGCTCTCCACTCGAAACTCCATCCAAGCAAATTAAATTTATACACGAAATGTAATAACAGTGGGCATCAAAAGGCCTCGACTGTCCGTGCAGAGCTTTCCTTTTAATTAGACCCTAAGTACTCGTTAAAAAACAGGATCTTCCCGAACAGACAAAGCGCGCTGTACTAACAAACAGTGCGAATGTAAAAACGTTGGATAAATAAGTGGAAAAATACAGGTAAGTCCAAGAGGGTTTTTTGTACGGTCCGGCCGGCCACTTGGGTCATCCTGCGAAATAAAGGCCCAAGTTTTTTATATCGCTTTTAAATGCGAGGCCCGTACGTCCAGCCGGACCCGCCTCATCCCCTTTTACTTCGATAATTTGAAAGGAAACAAACGAAAGAAAATGTTTCCGAGCGCCCCGTTCGCTTTTATTGAACAGTCTTGTTCGTAGTTTCGATTGCAAATAGTTCGTGTTATTCAGTTAGCTTGCTCTCGGTGATACGAATACAATTGGACACTATAAAATATCTGACGTCTATTTTTGTTACGAATTTACTGGAAGGATCGAAAAGGTCGGATAAGAGTGACACTGGCTGGTGACAGTCACTCTAGCAAAGCGTCGCATCGTGGTTGCGTGGCGGCTGCCTTCTGATGACAGAAGATGTGAAGGGAGCCGCTGCAAATCGGGAATCAATGACATTAAGAGGCAGATAGTCACCGTTGACCTTGGCCATACAAATGCGCGTCGCGCTAACGCCGCGCCACCATTAACTTTCATAGGGAATATTAATTTTTTGTAACTAAAATATGAATATTTGAAAAAAAAACCGATAGAATTATACATAATAAAACAACCTATTCATAAAAAAAAACATGAAAATATCTTAAGTAGTTTGGAAGTAATATCGTTTTTTTTGTGCTTTGGCACAGAATAAGTAATAGTATTTTACTAAAATACTTAAATATTCACATATAGAATTGATGCTTATAATGTATATATCTACATGCGTTCTAGTTTAACATACATTTTTTGCATAACTTACTTGCATTATATGAAGGCGTAATAACAGATTTAAAAGTCACTAAAATCATGTATCTGCGCCCTAAATCATTTACTTAACATAGACGGGACATAGCGAACAAAATCGTAATCCGATACATTTGTCCTAGTGGGCAAAAGACGCTCAGTCTAGCTAGTGTGGTACACCTGCATGTCTAGTCGCATTCGTATCCACCAAAAGATAATTATTGTCGAAGTCCATGCTTAGTTATGCAATATGGTATTACAAAATTAAATCTCGTAGTGATAAAACGACTAGATTTATCCACGGTTTACTTTCGTTAATATTATGTAATTTACCTAGAATTTAGATAAAAATAAATAATTTTCTTAGATGTTTCGAACTATTTGACGGTTCGTAATCAAAGGTTGCTGTTGGTAAAAGTGTGACGTGTGAAACTTAGCTTTTATTGAATTTTGCTATTCCTATTACGCTAGATGGCGTCACTGAGACATGAAATCACAATTTTTCTATGACATTACTTCTGATGGCCGCTTTAGAGTATCTATCTTAAATCTCTTTACAATCCTGATGATATTGAAGCTGCTGAACCACTAATACGATGATCACTTCTGGTAAAGGCTATCCTGTGCCGTTATATCTTAAAGGCGAAGTTTACCTGAGTTACAAAGCAGCGTATTTACAAAATCAGCGAGACGCGTAACGACGTACTGTGCCGTTTCGTAGAAAACAGCTTTGCACCGACGAACCATTGTTTGCGTATTATGTTGCGTGAAACGCTTTGCATCTCTTTTGTCGCGCCGTCGACGGAGCGACTCAAAAATAATATTACTTACTGTAATCCCTATAATATTTTAACGCGAGTTTTACTTAAGTTCGATAATTATCTTAATATTATTTGTGTGTGAGGAGGAGCTCGTGGCTAAGTAGGTAATAACAGGCGCATGGGTCGATCCATCAGGTTAAGCTACCCTTGCCGGGGTTGGTCCGTAGATGGTTGAACATCTTTACATACTGACACTCCTCCGTGCCTCGGAAAGCACGTCAAGCCGTTGGTCCCGGCTCCCATTCGTTTTATTATTTGTTGTTTTAGCGGCACACACACTAAAAATTTCAACATAACATCACGCCTTCTTTCCCCGAAGGGTTATGCAGAGGTGTACCTATAGTGCACCCACATTTCACCAGTTATGTTTAAGTGCCATAATAGGGGGCGAGCCTATTGCCATCATCCGGGCACAAAGCTAGACTCCGAGCTGCTACTGAGGAATTTCAGATAGAAAAATGTCATAGGAATAATATTGTTGTCGGACAGTTTTATGGAAGAAATCTGTCAAAAAATTTTTTGTTGCTTAGAAAAAGATATCTGGCGTTGAATAAATTAATTTGCCCTTCAAAAAAACCTTAAATACCGCATGATTCTACTTGATAAACTAATTAATCAATCTAATCGCTTGATTCCTTAGTTGCGTCGCTATTCCCAAATTATAAAAATCAAAAAACCCGCGGGGACAAACCAATAAGCTAAAATATGATGTAACTTTTGTTTGTCCGGCCTGCAATAACAACATTCTATAGAATTGAATGCTTGTTTTTCTCATTTGACAGTAGTTACGGGTCGTCAGAAACCCGAAAGTCTGACAACGAGTGCTACCAAGGGGTATCGTATTGCCCAGTAACTGGGTTGTGGAGGTCAGATAGGCAGTCGCTCCATGTAAAATACTGGTAGTCAGCTGCATCCGGTCAGACTGGAAGCTGACCCCAACTTAGTTGGGAAAGGGCAGATTGATTGATTATTTGTGTGTGAAGTCGGGTTGGTTTTAACCATTTTCATCGTTTATTAATTTTTCAATACACTTCCTCGAAAACTGGTTCATATCGCACTACGATTAGGTTCACAATGCAATGTATTTCACACGCGTGCGATTTTATATTATCCAACACGTGTGCGGGAATAAAAATTGCCACAGATAACTTATACCTATACTTCCAAAAATATTAACGCCATATAGACGCATCTTTTCCGGGATTTGGCTGAATTTGGCTGAGAACCAATTTGTCTGAATTTGGATTCAGCCAAATTGGTTCAATGCCTCTATTCCCACCGTCTCGCGCCAGAGACGGTCTTCTCTATTCGGAGATGAATATTTTTTTTAATCCCGGAAAAGATGCGTCTTTACGGCGTTAATATTTTTGGAATATTTAAATAATGTTTATAAATAGAATACCATGATTATTACAATAAAAAAGAAACGTTTATGAACAAATTAACATTGATTTGTGTTCTAAACTCAAAAATATTTGAATTTTCTATTTTTCATATTAGGCTGTTTATCGGCTTTATACCTTTGCTTCTCCTTCAACCTGGCGAAAGCAAAGCGCGGAAAAAAAAAGAAAATTAAATCATAGTTGCCTAATAATTCATGACAAAAAAAAAATTTCGTTATTTTATTTTATTTCTTCAAAAGTGTATTGAAAAACGTCGTTTGATACACGTGGACATTTGTTATTGCATTCGAGGCGGAATTAACACCCGAGCCGTAGGCGAGGTTGTTTTTGAGCCGAGAACTGTTTTTGAGTCCAACATTCTCCACTTGTATCAAATGTACTATTATCTAATGCGATCTTTTAAATAAATTTTGGGTTGTTTTTTACCCGCATTTGATCGGAGTCTTCATGTGTTAAGCTATACGTTTTCAATTTGGCCGGCGGAGGGCTAGTGCTCTCTTCGTCCGCGAAGGGGCGCCACCCGAGCGTTTGAAGCGGTGATTAGTAATGTGGCGGGGGTTTATGGTGAAATAATCTTAGTGGAGCCATTAATGAGAAAACATTCGGTCGGGGATGGCTGACGATTAATTAATTTCTTTTGATTTCTGTCCCAGAAGATATTACTAGGGGAGTTAATAGTTAACCCATAAAGACTAACAGTATGAGTGTAGATTAATGCACTCGTTCTCATGACGTTGTCATAATAAAGAGACGAGACAAAACCGGCCAAGTGCGTGCCGGACCACGCACAATAAAGGGTTCCGTAGTTGGGATGAATTTATCTCAAGAACAAACTTAACGTACGAATGTTGTAGTTGAAAAACATGTTCCCCTCGTGTAAGTTTTTACGCACAAGTTGAGTGATTTAGCATGTTATTTTAAGACCATAGACTTCATTTATGTTTTCCTGTAATCTATAAGTACAGAACTATTCAAAAAGAAAAAAGAAAAAATTGCCTCGGCACTTTCGGAGGTAAGGGACGGAATGTTCAATTTTCATCTATGTTCTTTAAAGGTTTCTACATACTGGCGCGACACGCGAAGTGACACAAAGGCACCGCGTGTCGCGTGACGAGCGGTGCCTTTGTGTCGCGTCGCGAGTCGCGCTGGTCTGTAGAAGCCTTTAAACGATTATTTTAATATTATAAACAAAATATTTGTAAATCTTAACAAGTCCTTTTTTTATAGTTTTTGCCCAAAAGTGAAACCCATGTTCAAAATTAATTTATTTACTTTATTCATTTGTTTGGGTCACAGATATTCATATGTGTACCAAATTTCAACTTAATCGGTCCAGTAGATTCAGAGACACACGGACAGACAGCCAGACACCCGAGTGATCCTGTAAGGGTTCCGTACCAAAATGGTAAAAAAGAACCCTTACGGTGAGACTGTCTGTCTGTCTGTTTGTCACACCTGGATATTTCAAGAACTACTAATGCTATCAACTTGTAATTTAGAATAGTTTTAGATGACGTTTGCCCAACTAGTTTGCAAACAAGAAAGAAATTAAAAAATATACCTTTTTTGCAAAGGGGACTGAAAGGGGGTCTTAAAACTTAAAAATTTTAATTTGAAGTGGGGCTACTAGGGCATCTGGGGTATCATATGAAAGAGCGCTGTTTGCACATTCTCAAACATTTTTTTTTTATGCTGCATAGTTTCCAACTTTTGATGAAAAATGTAAAAAAAACCGTTCCCCCCTCTTATCTCCGAGGTCTGCATAGATAAAAATCTAAAATTATGCTATGTGATAGAAGTTTATGTAAAGATTACAGGAAAAATAAAACCGTATCTCTAAATAGCACAGTTTTTCAGAAATCATCAACATCATATGTACGTACGGGACCCTCGGTGCGAGTCTACTAGCTTCATATTTGTAACTGACCGACTTCTTGACAATTCAAAAGTGCCTGTCAATGGTTTAATTGAAATAAATGCTTTGAGTTTGAGTTTGAGTTTGAGTCCGACTCGCTCTTGACCGGTTTTTTCCTTTTGAGTTACGGAACCTTAAAAATAAGCAATGCTACATTTCAGTCTACTATTCTACACCTAGCATCCTACTAGTCCCCTTTACAAATACCTTCGACCAAGAATACCAACCTTCCAGTAGCTTGGCTATAATTTTTATTAGAGGTAAGCCGAAGTAAAAGTTGTTCAGTTCTCATAAACTCTAGATAACATCAAAATTAATTTACTCAAACATTTTATTAATTCCTTTACTTTTCTAAATTTAACGCCAGCTATTCGGAATTCTTTGTTTAGTCAAACAATTTAGGCATTTTTGTAATGTTTATAACTGGTATTAAATATTTGTAATGTGAAGCCGAAGTAAAAGTTGTTCAGTTCTCATAAACTCTAGATAACATCAAAATTAATTTACTCAAACATTTTATTAATTCCTTTACTTTTCTAAATTTAACGCCAGCTATTCGGAATTCTTTGTTTAGTCAAACAATTTAGGCATTTTTGTAATGTTTATAACTGGTATTAAATATTTGTAATGTGTTTGTTCCGAAGAGAAGCCGATAGGAATCGGCCCCTGCAACCTTCAATTCTAGAGCTTATTGGAAACTTCCTACTGTTCATAATCTAAGTAGAACCTCATTAGAAGCAACCGTAAAACTCCTCCCAATCCATATAACGTCGAGTACCCTTGGCATTTATATCCAATAGATAGTAAGCTGTACAAAAATTAATTTCCAACATCGTAAACAAATAATGAAAGCAAAATGTCGGCACGAAGGTATAATACCTACCTACCTACCTAGACGTAAAAATAAATCGATTTTGTGCTGCTCGAGTGAGCACGAGAGGGTAGTCTTATTATAACCCCATAGCTACCTACGAGACACTCGATTTAATTATTTATATCAGCTTAATTTGATTTCAAATTCTATTGAATTGTTTTTTAAGTGTCGGGGAATTTATTAATTAGCTTTTGGGTGACACGTGTAGAGTGCAGGTTCTTAGAGACAGATAGATGTAGGTATAGGATACTCAGCTTTATGTGTGTGATCTTTGATTATTTATATACAACATGTCAAAAAATTAACGCACAACCTCTTAAGGGGACTTGGACTCATCGTTGAGCTCCTTAAGTTCTGAGTAGAGCTGCACGATTACTGACAAATGCGTGCACTGACTGGTCAGGTCCACTCAATCTATGTGGTTCTTTCCTCAAAAGACCATTAGAGACACCAATCTACATGGCTTTCACATGATCTGACCAAGATTGTGACCTCTAAGTTGGTTTCGGCCTTTCTTCTCAGAGTAGTCAGATAGGAAACGCCGACCTCATTTAGTTTTTAAAATATGATTGACGTGTAAAAGTGTTTGTACAAACCTACTTACAGAAATAAAAATAATTATCAATCATCAATCATCATTTATCATTATGAACAACTTTTACTATGGGACCAAAACTGAAATCGCTAAAAAAAACAACTGTTCCCTACATTTTGACGAGTTCGGACATTAATGTGGGGAAGAGCCGATTTTTTTTTGCGGTTTCAGGTTTGGTCCCATTGTAAAAGTTGTACATAATGATGAGTACAATGACCCCTTAAGAAGTTGTGCGTTAAGTCTGGGACATGTTGTATATAGAGGCCAACTTTGTTATGCTGGTGTGCGTGATAGCTATATCTTACACTCACGACACGTCATTGTACTATCATTGTGTTATTCTTGAATACTTGCATTTTGTGGCCAACAGTTGGTCGTAATTCACAGCTTTGACTGTCTATCTAGATATATTTAAATATTTGTGTGTGTTTCGTAATGTGGTTTTCTATTCCAGAATTGTGTTAAAATTAATAGGGTCAACAGAGACACTTACTACCAAATGGAGACATTCCTTGAATTTGGATGAAATATGTATCATAGAGTTAAGACGCAAGCTCTTATCTGCACTTTTTCATTTATACAGAAACTGAAAAGAGATAGTTGAAAGAAGTAGACTAACGGCCTTATTACAAAACAAGATTTATATTTTGACATGGCTTAAACCATAGAGCCATTATTGAATTTCTAATTTTATTCCGTCTATGGTAAAGTTCCTATTAAAAAACCGGCAAGTTAGTACCGAACTAAGTTTTCAGTTTTATATAAATGCCGTTGTATTTCAATCACAGTTACGTTCTTATTATAAAAACTGGCTCCATGGTTTAAGCCATGTCAAAATATAAATCTTGTTTTGTAAAAAGTCGGTTTGAATTTCGATTGAAAACTGACTGAAAAAGATGACAGGTTTTAGGTTAAAGTTGTCAAAAAATAATCGTAGGTACGTCACGATTGCCTATCGACGTAACTAGTGAAGTTACCATACGACACGATCATCATCATCATTCACCCGAAAGACGTTCACTGCTGGACATAGGCCTAAGGCCCAAAGGAGAGGTTTGCCATAATCGCCACGCTTGGCAGGCGGGTTGGCGATCGCAGTATGGTGTTAAAATGCATAGAGAACGCTACTGCCCATTCGCTACTCCTCCTCCTCCTTTCGGTACTCGATACTCACGATAAATCGATTCAAGTTAAATGTCAAAACGTGTCTACTATTTTTTGACAAGTATAGTAATTAGGTTTTATGTTTTGTACTGAAATTTTCACTACAGTACTGTATTTAGGACTTACATGTCGTTTTGACTTTGTCTTATATTATTAATTTCAAGTGTTTACATGTTAAAATAAATACCTAAAGAAGATTGTATGGATGGCCCGTAGGTATTCAATAGTGACGCTCAAACACGACCAGCGGTAACGGCCGAGACTTACGAGTTGTTTAAAGGTCGTAAGTTCGAACCAGACGCTTTACTTTGTGTAAATAATTTCATCATCACTCCTCACGATGTTTTCCATCACCGGAAAATATCGTGAGGAAACGGGCATGTCCTAGAACCAAAAAATCGAAGATACGGGACATCTAACAACCCACACTGGTCCCGCGTGGTGGATTACGACCCGCTACCTGTCACCGAGAGGAGTCCAGTCTAGGCTGATTATGTATAGGTACCTAATTTTACATCGAGACAAAAAGAAAAAAAAAGAAAGAATATACGTTTATTTGCGGTAAACATAACGCAAAGAAATAAAAACACAAACACGAAAGAACAAGTTGAGGGAAAATATGCGTCACTTTCACCAAAACGGCATCGCTCAGCAAAACAGACAAACAAATCAACTAAGCTCAGCCCTGTTCTTACGTCAAGGCTAAAACTTCGACCAAAACACGGACAACGTAAGCAAACTAATACTCGGACCTAATTCTAAAACTTAAACCAACAAGCTCAAAACAATTAAAACAAAAACAAACCAAACAAAAGTGCACTACAGAAACCTGCTAAACACTAAACAAAGATACTCTCAGTTTTTCTAAACAACAAGCAAGCAGTAAATTGTTTTTGAACCAACTTTGAGTTGCTCGTCAGCCCAGGTCAACTCCACTACCGAAAGTTTGGTAACAATATAGAAACCAACAAAATGAGAGTATTATAATTTAACCTTTCTTAGACGTAAAACAAAGGTGAACAATATGTATCGACAGGCTATAGGCCATAAAACTGTTGATACCACAGATTTAGAGTAGAGACTTAGAGCTAGATACCACAAGCCGTCCGAATACTTGCCCCGAAGTTTGTGCTGGGCGCAAACTTCTGGGCAAGTATGACTTCTATGATCGCTGAAAACCAGCGCTGGGGCTCTGTCTTGCATAGGGTCGCAGTATAATGCTGAGCGATAGCCGTTTTGCGTGGATGTGACGCATGTTTCCCCCAACCTTTTCTTATTTTTGTGTTTATGTTCATTGTTGCGTCATGTTTACCGCAAATAAACGTATTTTCTTTCTTTCTTTCTTTATAAATGATAATAAGTATTGATCCTCAAGATAGTGTTCATTTAACCAGCAAACCATTTTCAAAACAGTCATTGCTAGTTTCTGCTGAAAACCTTATATAAAATTACAGGAAATAGAACAAAAAAAAAACGAAAACCATTAATTTACAATCACAACAGAAAACCCTAAACTTATTAAATTCGTTAATATTACAATCGCTTTTCAAACACTAACCCTAAAAATCTGTCGAGAAATTAATTTGACATCAAGTAACACGAAATTAATTCGCCCATTGTAATCTCAGGTTTGAGCAATTTATCACCTTGAACGGTAACATCAATAGGCTAACATTGGTAACCTATGGAAACCAAAAGTTTTGACCAGGTTATTGCTCGGACAATGTCACTTATACACAGTAAAGGGCACAATCTTTGTCGGGTTAGCTTTTGGCTTGTTCTTCAAAACTTGCACGAAAAACTTTTCAAAAGAATTAAAATGAAAACTCCTTCTTCTTTCTGTTTAATTTTAAGGAGCTCCTTCACTGAACTTAACATTGTTTGACTAAACAAATTCTTTTAAGAAAATGGTGGAGTGAAGAATTTATTAATGTTGTAATGTTAATCGTGTCATTTGGTTTAAATAAGTTTTTACTAATATTTTATATAGATTCTTTTATATTTTATGAATGTGAGAACGTTGTAGGTTTAAGGACGCATTCACAAAATTTGACATAAATTAGCAGATTTTCGGTACATTTTGCGGCAAAATTAAACTAAACCAATTGTAAATGTAACTAATAATTTCCACAGATAGACTACTCCTTCATCTCAAATAGTAGCAATTTTTAATTCGAAAATTTTGGTTCTCAATATTGTAAAAAAAATATTTCCGTTGCCTCTTCACACAAAATTGACGATATCGTGTTGAATATTTTTTAATAGGAACATTTTTCTTCAATACAATAACATAAATTTAGTTTTAAAAAATATTTTATTTATGCGGACATGATCAAAAAGGTAGCGAAAAAGAACTATCAAAATGTTACAAATAGTCTCAGAAAATAATGTTGAAAAAAACATTTTTTTTTTTTAAAGATGGACTGCCGAGAGACTTTTAAAAAAAACATTTTTCCTATTATTTAACAAACCTTATCAATAAATTAAAAAATCACACACTGGGCTTCAGCTATCCGTGTGATAAAATCAAAATTTCATTTTATGATTATACGATATCTTCATCCAGTAAATCAACGGCGAAATAAGCTATATTTTCGAGAGCGCAAAAGTGATGAAACTATTAACAGGTGCTGAGACTGACACGAATGGTTTATCACCACGAAAACAGACTTAATGTTTCAATTATTTCAATCTTTCTCACAATTAGATAAGAAATTGACGAAAAACGTTTTTTTTTTTGTGAAAGCACCCTTAATAGACTGTAGATTTGTAGACCATTTTCTATTTTGTTAAGTACCTGGTACTTGTTGACGGGCATACATTGTCCTCACATACCATATGACACTGTAATTTGAAAACATTGTAAAAGCTAATTATTTTTAAAAGAGTAACCGTGGAGTTTCTTGCCGGCTCTTCTCCATAAACGACCAATTGCAACCGTGCACCTAGCTTCTGACGCTTCCTTAAGTGCCCATGTAGGTTTATGTGAAATAAAATATTTTGATTTGATTACTTTGTAGTTCAAAAGGGTACAGTTCTAATTTTAACCACCTTCAGATTAGGCTAATCTTTGAAATCAGCAGACAGTTAGGTATCTACTGTCATTCTGTCTGAAAGGCACAATAGGTATTTCTATTTATCATTAGGGCCCATGCGTGCCAGGGTTGCGAGTTTGTCTGAAAGTGATATCGTGGCCCTGGCACACAGGTAAATGAAGGAATACGGGTGTGTTTTAGTCAGTAAAAGTCTGACATGCCTTCCCGCTCCGCCCAGAGCGGGAGAAGTTATTTGATAATTTCCCACCCAAAAAAAAAAAAAAAGAAGGTACGTAACTGTCTGTACTGTTGAACTACAAAGTAATCAAATCAAATCGAAATATTTTATTTCACCTAAACCTACATGGGCACTTAACGAAGCGTCAGAAGCTAGGTGCACGGTTCCAGTTGGTCGTTTCTTACGGAGAAGAGCCGGCAAGAAACTCCACGGTTACTCTTTTAAAAATAATTAGCTTTTACAATGTTTTCAAATTACAGTGTTATTAGGTATGTTCTCAGGCTGTCATTGTTTCAGATAGTCACCCATCTTTTCTATTGTAATATTAAACTTAAAAAAAAACCGGTAAAAAAAGTGAGTATCGGACCACGCACAATGAAATGGGAACTTGGGATAAATGCATCCTAACTATGGAAATAGTTAGGATGCATTTATCCCAAGAAAAAACTTAACATTGTAGTTGAAAAACATGTTCTCCCATACATTCTAATTGCAAATGTAAGTTTATACGCACAAATCAATATTGAGAGATTTACCATCTATACATATATATAAAATTCAAAGTCCTGACTGACTGACTGACTGACTGATATATCAACGCACAGCCTAAACCGCTGGTCCTAGAGACATGAAATTTGGAGGGTGTGTTCTTTGTGAAGAGTAGGTATCCACTAAGAAAGGGTTTTTCAAAATTCTACCCCTAAGAGGGTGAAATAGGGGATGGAGTTTATATGAAAGTCCGTCAGTTTTGAACTTAGAGTTCAAAACTGACGGACTTTCAAAAACTTCGGAAAAATATTCAAATTTTGTGTTTAGGCTGACGATTGAAAATTAATTTATACATGTCTCAGCGTTTTTGATAATTCTACCCCCGAAGGGTTAAAAAGGGGGATGATGTAGTGTATGGAAAGTCCTTAATTTTCGAAGTAAAATCACTAAATTTAATATCTAGGCTTATGGTTGGAAGCTAACGCAACGGGGTTGTTAGAATTTGAACCCATAAGGGGTGAAAAAGGGGATAAAATTTTATTTTTAATAAAATTTCTTTTTAAGTTAAAATCACTAATATTTTGGCTTATTCTTGGAAACTATAGGCATCCGCTAAGAAGGGATTTTTCGAAATTCAACCTTCAAGGGGTGAACAAGGGGGATAAATCTTATTCCTTGAGTTAATAAACCTGAAACTTGGCACGAATACTAACCTAAGTAAATTATAAAGTGTGACAGTTTTGTTTTTTTTTTAACTACTCCATAATGGGGGATTTGCGGATGACAAAGTTTGTATGGAAGAATTTTAACGCGCGGTCCGATTAACTCGAAACTCAGTATTTATACTGTTAACCAAAATAAATAAAATAATTTATCAGTTTTTCGAAAATTGACCCCTTTTTTTGCGTGGGAAATTATCAAATAACTTCTCCCGCTCTGGGCGGAGCGGAAGGGCGTGTCAGACTTTTACTGACTAAAACCCACCCGTGCCCCTTCCGTTGCCTGTGTGCCAGGGCCATGATATCCCTTTCTGACAAACATCACAACCCTGGCAGGCCCTAACGGACCCCGTCAGTTGGTGCTGACATCTCTTTGAGGCGAGCGTGGAACACAACGCGCAGTCGAACCGGGCCTGGTCCTTATTGGATGCCGAGCTACCCATCGCTCACCGTCCGTAAGCCCGCGCCTACGGTGGCCGGAAGACGGCTTGCTACTCCCGACGCCCGGGGCGTCCCCTGCGGCGACTAGGGGCGTGAGGGCGTGAACCTTGCCTCTCCCTCACGCGTTCTGCCTCCTCCTTCGCGAGCATTACTGTTTCACAGAAGGAGGTAACGGCCTCCCATGCACTCTCGCTCCGAACCATAGCCTAAACCAGGGCCGGACGCGAGAGATCGCCGCCGCCGATAGCTTCCGTGAGGACACAGCGGTGCTCCGCCCAAGCCGGGCAGACCTCCACCGTATGCTCCATCGTGTCCTCCGGGCGATCCACACAGTGGTGACACCCGGGTGTTTCCTCCCGGTTTATCCTGAACAGGAACCTCCCGAAACAACCATGTCCGGTGAGGACGCCACCGTGGCGCCTCTCTAGCCACTCCTTAAAGAGGGGACTTATCGCCACAATTGTGGCGTGCCCAGCGCTCGATTGCGACAATCGCACTCTCCATGCCACCATGAGATCCCGCCGGAGCTCCGTCCGCTGTGCCGTGATTTCTTGCAGCAGCGGAGTATCGACCCAGCGTTTCGCCTCCTCGCGCCACTCCCAGATGTGCGCGAGGACTTTTGTCTCCAGATCCCACGGCGGCAGTCTGGCAAGGAGGCTCGCCGCCTCATGGGAGACCGTGCGGTAATGACCCTTAACAGGGTGAAAAGGGGTAGTCAATTTTACAAGAGAGGATTCTACTGTGTGGCTTGATTAACCCCAAATTATGACGTCGGCATCAGCTAAGAAGGGGTTTTTGGAAATTCAACCTTTAAGGGGGTGAACAGGGGGATTTTGTTTGTATGAAAAATCTTATTCCTTGAGTTAATAAACCTGAAACTTGGCACGAATACTAACCTAAGTAAAATATAAAGTTTGTCATTTCTTGTTTTTTTAAACTACCCCCTAAAGGGGGATTGGGGATATCAAAATTTTTATGGAATAATTTTAACACGTGGTCCGATTAACTTGAAACTCAGGATTTATACTGAAAACAAAAAATAAAGAATAACTTTTATCCGGTTTTTTTTTTAATCTGCCCCTAATAATGGGGTAAAAAGGGATAGTCAATTTACAAGGGAGGATTCTACTGTGTGGCTTGATTAACTTGAAAATTGGTATAAATAACATATAAATCCTATAATAGAAACGTCAAAAACGATGTTTCAACAATTTACCCCTTTGAGTGCGTAAAAAAGGGCGATATAGTTTGTATGAACAGAATCTTATTTCTTTTGATATATAAATTTGAAATTTGGCCCGAGTACTTATTTACATAACATCAAGCCTGCCATCCCCAAAGGGTTAGGTAGAGGTGTATCTTTAGTACACCCACATTTCGACAGTTTTGTTTAAGTCCCATGTAATAGGGGGCGAGCCTATTGCCATCAACCGGGCATAAATCCAGACTTCGGGCTGCTACTAAGAATTAAAATTAGGAATCCTAATGGAAAATCCAATAACACTGCCCGACCTGGGAATCAAACCCACCCCTCATGCTCAGCAGTCGCGCCTGGGACCACTAGACTAACGAGGCAGTCATTACTTAAATAACAAAGTTTTTCATAACTTTTGTGTTTTTCAAAACTACCCCTCAAAAGGATTTTAGGGAGTGTTATGGTTTGTATTTAAAGAATCTTAACGCGCGGTCCGATTAACTCGAAACTCAGACCTCATATTGAGTTTTCGAGAATCGGAAAAAGGGGTACATAGTTTTCGGGAGAATTTTACTGCGTACCTTGAATAACTCAAAAGTTGGTACGAGTACATCAATTATTATTTAAGAACTAAAACGTAGAAAAAAATAACAATACAAAATGTCTTACAAATAGACTTAGACACGAAATGGAGGACACGTAGGTATATTGAACAAGTATGTACAAAATGAAGTTTGTATTTATATGCTTTATATATCCTCCGTAAAGTTGTAAATCAAACTGCACTAATATCTGCTTACCACGCTTACGTTGGTTCCAACTAAGATATGGTATAATGTTTTGGGGGAATGCTGCTGATAGAGAAGCTGCTTTTTTTTCGACATCCACGCGGGCGAAGCCGCGGGCGAAAGCTAGTGTTATTATAAGACCATAGACTTCTTATAGGTTGTCTCGTAATCTGTATAGGACCATTTTCTGTATTTTATTCAAAAATGTAGGCTCAGTAGTTTTGGAGATAAGGGTGGGGAATGGTCAACTTACATAAATTTTCTTAAATTACTTTTAAACTATTTATTTTTTAAAACATATTTGAGATCCTCACAGTAATCCCTTTCATTTAATGTGTCACACGGTACAATTAGTAAAAAAAAATCGTTTAATTTTCTAAGTTGTCTCCCAAAAGTGACCCCCATTAATATTTAACATTAATTAATTTACGTTACACATCCGTGTTTGGTTCACCAATCGGTCCATTACCTTCGGAGTAAATTGGCTGTGACAGACGGACAGACAGACACACGCTTGATCCTTTAAGGGTTCCATGTTTTCATTCAAACGTACGGAACCCTAAAAGTAATCACCTATGAAGTAATTTCAACATAACAATCTACCTATAGTTAGCACTAAATTCGTACTGCCTAGTTACCTACCTAAAGCGTAAGGGTCCTGACGAAAATATTTGTAATCAAGTACCCTTATCAACCCACCAGTCGTTTCAATGACCAATATGTATTTATACAACATTTACCTCCGAGCAAAACGTGTTGTTTATAAAAATTACCTAATAATAGTCCTTATCTCGTAAGAAACTAAGTGGTAATTAGGTTAAACAGGGTACGGGCAGTCGGTGCGAACGGCAAATTCCTATTGTGGCGTTATCGTCGGCCCCCAGTCGCAACCGGGAGGACTGCCATCAGCCAACTTTAATTCGCTTTTACTAGGCAAATTTTTAATTCGATTCAGTTTTTATTTTTAATTGTTTGTGTCTGCTATTTTATTTTAAATAACATTTTAATGTTGTTTTTGTTTTGGGGGATTAATATTTTGAATACGTAAAAGAAAAGATAGTTTTCTGTGTTACCTTAAAACTCAGGAAATTCAGATAATTTAGAAAATCTTTGTCTATGGTCTCCAGGTTAGGGCCAAATATAATTTCAACCACAGGACTCACATCCAGATCTCTAGCAAACGATGAAACACATCTCCAGAAACTATAATCTCCAAAATCATCAGAAATTCAATCAATCTTTTCAATTTCCTATACGAAATTCGGTAGTAGGGTGTCACCATCATTCGTGTCTAAAAGTGAGATAATGCTGGGGAGCCACGTGCGCGGACACACTCCATCGAATAGCAATACGTACCCAATCAGGATTATACAAATCCCCGCGGGCAAACCCGGCGAAAATAATTACGACGAGCCGAGCTAATCAAGTGCTGAGTATTAAGGAAAAACTCTTGTAATGTATCCTCATCCTTAGAATACCATTCGGTTTACGGTTATTTTGGGAATTTGGATTTGGAAATATACTGTTTTTTCTTTGTTATGGCTCTTGTAGATGAGGTTTTAGGGGCAATCAAGTTGATGAATCATTAGGAGTTTTAGAGTCTAATTATGGTTTCTTGAAAGACATTGTATGCTCCAGTTTTCCAGCTTTTTCATCATCAGATTGCTGTTCGCGTTATTAAGTTATTCTTGTTACTAAACTGTTTATCTAATTATGCCAAAAATACTACTACTTGATACCGATATCCGATAATGTTAAGTATGGTTAAGGAAATGCCTGTAACAATGGTTTAATAAATGTATTCTTATTCTTATAGCTGTTAGTGTTAAAACTATTCATTCATTAATTTCAGCCGAAAGACGTCCACTGCTGGACATAGGCCTCCCCCAAAAGGGAGGGGGGTTGCCATCATCGCTAAGCTTGGCAGGCGGGTCGGCGATTGGAGTATGGTGTTAATATGCATAGACAACGCTGCAGCCCATTCTCTAGTAAGTCCCCTAGTCGCATTTTGCCACACCCACGGGAAGAAATTAATAGAGTGGTGCTATTCTTTCAGTCCGGCACCACATGGTACTAGTACCGTGTACCGTAAAAACTATGACATGTTTATTTAAGAATTTTTACAAATAGAATCATTTCATAACTCAACATTTTTTTAATCCACAGTATTCCCGAGTAAATCCAATCGGAAAGATCGGAACTCAGAATAAATGAAGTAGATATATAATTGAAGCCTAAAGGCTAATGTTCATCGGCACGTGATGAAGCGTCACACATCACATCAGTGGGCTCTATGACCGAGCCAATGCACCATTGCACACCCCATAATACCGGCCTCGCCTTTATCGCCTTTAGCAAGAATTCATTTTACATTGAATACATCAAAGATTTTTATTGCAGCCAAAAGCGCGGCTTTGGTTTTCATTATATTATATATGGACAGGTAAATATATTCTAAATGTGCGATCTAATATGCTCTTTATCTATTTAGGTATTTCTGCATAATTATAATCTTGTATTCGCATCCACATTCATTTTTTTTAATATCATCCCCTTTTTTTTATTTTTTAATCCTATTTTCATTTATGTTAATTTCATCTCTGTGTGTTTGCCGATGTTAACTTTATGAATTTGCTAAATGTTATTAATTTAGCAATTTTTAATTTATCAATAATTAATAATACATTTTAACAACTTTTATTTTTATTTAGTTCTTACCAATTTTTATAATATTTAATCAGAATTTCATACATTTTAATTTCATTTATGTGTAACTTTTTACCAATGTTATCAATTTTTCAATTATTTCCTTAATTCATTGTTTTATGCATTATGGTTGTGCATAACACACCTTCTTGAGTTTGTCTATGTTTTTGATATTATTTTGTCTATTGATTTTTATAATTTTTACATTATCTTTTTGTTTTACCAGTTAAGAGAGGAAGTAAAAATTACTACCATTTTAAAAAGCGCCTTTCTTTTAATAATTTAATATTTAAACAGTCCATTCTCACATTTACAATGGTGTTTGCCTATAAGTAACTGATGCAATGTTATTTTACTTTAAAAAATGTATTATGTGTTTGTATCAGTGCAGTGTAACCAATTGTGGGTGAAACAATTTTTTTTTTAAACCAATTTAATAAATCATTATTTCAGACAACTCGGTATAGCAGGGGAGAGACTTTTTGTTGACCATGCTTAGACTTACAGCCAGAATTTGTTATAGATGCTAATCATGGTCATTGTCCACATTGACAGATATACTAGGGCCATCCCTAGTATCTGTCACACTTTCACAAACCGCCTATTTTAGCTTGTACATAAACATATCAGAAAATCAAAAAACCTTGCTAACCTTCATGTCAAAGTGAAGTTAGGCACAACGGCGGAACCCATATCGAGTTACAGACAAAGCCAAAAAACACGTGTGCCTTTAAAAGCACACCTTTTCATGTTGTGAATCGCCCAGTAAGCTTGGAACGTAAGTCGGTCGTTTTAGAAGTCCACTTAGCGAATGAATACTAGCGGGTTGTCCGGGCTGGCGGACTGTCCTCGTAAGCATTCACTACACCCTATATTTTTAATGTTAGGTATTTCTATTCAAATCGACGAACCGATGGAAGGAGACTTCCCAAACGCGGAGAGGTGGCACCGCGTCGATATGATGATTGTCGATGTTTTGGTTGGCTTTGCGAATATATGTTTCTGCTGAAATAGAGTCAGAAGTTTCCGTTTTAATTGCGATGATCCATTGTGCAGTGAACACAGAAGGATAATTTACTAACCATTTACTATGACTAAAAATAATTATAGCTACAGAACGTTCAGGAGTGCAGGTAAACTCAAGGCCTCAATACATAAAAAAAAAAGTTTTTTTAATTTTTTGATGTGTCATCTGGACATTTATTTCCTCTCGCTTGCAGTCGGAGTGATTAAAGGGACGGAAGTGTGTAATACGAAGTGATAGCTCGAGCATGGAATAAGTAAGTAATTTTTAATAGCAATTAGTTTACTATATAGATTGTAAGTAGAGGGGGTCATTTCTATCTGTGCTCAATTGCTTATTACCAAGGTGAGATGTCAGATGTTACACATAATATGCGACTACGGGGCTAGCTCATTTTTTTTAAATTATCAATTTCAGCTCTTTCAAACTATGCTCTATTTCAGCCAAATGAATAAAGCACACCAAGTTGAGCCTTACCTATATCTCATTGATCATCAGGAAAATTCAGTTAGTAAATTTTCCCATTTTTTATTTTTACTAATTTCACTACCATGTCATAGGCTTACTGCCAGGGTTACAAGTTTGTCCGAAAGGGATATCGTGGCCCTGGCACACAGGCAACTGAAGGAACACGGGTGGGTTTTAGTCAGTAAAAGTCTGACACGCCCTCCCTCTCCGCCCTGAGCGGGAGAAGATACTTGATAATTTCCCACCCAAAAAAAAAAGGCTTACTGAGAGTCCTACATTACGAAACATAACTTAACATCACGCCTATAATCCCGAAGGTTTAAGCAGAGGTGTACCTATAGTAGGTACATCCACATTTCGCCAGTTACGTTTAAGTCCCATGTAATAAGGGGCGAGCCTATTGCCATCAACCGGGCAAAAATCCGGACTCCGGGCTGCTACTGAGAAATTAAATTACATGAAATTATTTACATTAAGAAAAAAACATTTTAAACGCGCTTCAAAATCAATGACTGTGTCCAAGACAAAATTCGCGATAAGTAACATCCCTAATCGCTACGAAAGCCCGTCAACCAATTACTCAAAAAGACTCGTCTAACATGGAGGCATTTCAATTTGGCTTATTGGCTCATGTGCGCTTCGATTTTGACATCTTTTTCCCTGCCCACCACTCATTTATTTCCATTTCATCAATCAGCTATTACTTACCAACGAATTGCTTGTAGATCCTTGCTTTTTGTGATTGGGAAGCTAATATTTTTTAAGATGTTGAAATTATCTCAATTTATTTTCAATATTACGAGAAAATTATTTTATTTTTGGTTATGTTTCGATATAAAAATTGGGTGAACTCTTTTACTTGAAAAGATTAACTTAAGATAAGATAGGATCATTTATTTGTACACATACATGGCGGCATGCAAGCTGTTACAATAAAACTATATTACAGTCATGTTTTGCCTTAACAGCGAACAATTACAAATAGGATAATAAATTAACATCAAATAATATTATAAATTCATCCATTATTCAAAACCAAATTACAATCTAAATAATACTTAATATTATTAAAAAAAAAAAATGAACTACAGAACAGTCTCATCAACTCGTCATAGATAGTCAATTTAATCAATTATATTAATGTCAAAATAAATTAGGAATAGGTACACAAATTGGATTATTTTATCATTAAGAAATTCGTCAATGCTGTACTCGTAGTAGGCTTTCTCTAATAGAAGGCTTTTTAACCTACTTCTTAATTTTTTCGCTGTATATTCTTTCCAATATTTTGGCAACGTATTATAAGCCATTCAGGTATGATTTAAGGCACGTACCCATCATAATAATATCATCATCATCGTATTATGTGCCCACTGCTGGGACACAGGCCTCCTCTCGGTGAGAGGCAGCGGGCCGTAATCCACCACGCGGGCCCAGTGTGGGTTGGTAGAAGTCACATATTTTCGAATTTTTGGTTCTTGAACATGCCGGTTTCCTCACGGTGCTTTCCTTCACCGTTTTGAGAGCAGTGGTGATGAAATAATTTACACATAGTACAGCACCTGTCTGGGTTCGAAACTACGACCTACAAACACGTACCGTCTTATTACAAAACAAGATTTATATTTTGACATGGCTTAAACCATGCAGCCAGTTTTTGTAATAAGAACGTAACTGTGATTGAAATACCGTTCTTTATACAAGACTGAAAACTTAGTTCGGTACTAAGTTGTCAGTTTTGTGTTTAGGAACTTTACCATAGTCGGAATAAAGTTCGAAATTCAATAATGGATCCATGTTTTAAACCTGGGTCTGAAGATAAACCTTGTTTTGTAATAAGGGGGGTAAAGTCTCGGCCGTTACCACTGAGCCACCACTGCTTTTACACGTACCAAAATCCAAGTATTATAGCTTATCTTTTTTTTTCTATTGAAAACATATGGAAGGTATTGTTGGTTGGAAAAATGTTGATTAAATATAATTGCAGGACATTTATGAATAACTCTTTTAAGAGGAACTGGACCTATTTAAGCAGGGTTCGGGCTAGCTCCAGCGGCATCCTGAGCTAGAGGTTCGATTGCCAGTACCTGAACCATTGCTGTATGGTTCACATACTGAGCAATCGAATTCTGTAATCGTATAGGGTCTTTATAATTGTGTTAATTTTCTGTGCATATTTATGATCCTTTTGTTGGTCGAAATAAACGTTTTTATATTTTTTTTTTATTTAAATATAAATAAGTTTCTATTTTATTTTTATTTTAATTATTATTCATATTTTTATATTAATTTAAGAATCTGCAGTAGCAATTATTAAATCTAATGTAATTGCAATTTTAAATATTTTTTTCAGGAAAATCAGTTTAGAAGACTTCCTTCCGTAGGTACTACATAAGAATACTTTGTGATGACTCAGTGATATACAGTAAAAAAGCAGTGGAATTACAAGAAGACTGTGCTGTCTTCTTGTAATTCCACTGCTTCTTTACTGTGTATTGCTTGTTAATGGTAGGTGTATGTCCAGGTTTAGGTTTGACATAAATATTATTGCCTAGCTTTTGCCCGCGGCTTCTCCTGTGTAGATATATGACGGGTATCCTACGGAAAAGTACTACCGGGATTAAAAGTTTGTAACCTTGATTAACATAAAGGGTGTGTTAATCCAGGTTACAAACCATTTGTGTGCCAAATTTCATCCAAATCCGTTCAGCTGTTTTTACGCCAATCCGAAAAATACATCCGGACAAACAGACAAACAGACAAAAATTCTAAAAATTATATTTTCGGCATCAGACTCGTTCCACTGTAGCAATTACTTTTTCAAAAATATTCAATGTACAGGTTTGACATCGTCACTATTTCATAATAATAATAATGACGTATATTAGATATTATTGACTATAAATTAGCAAAAAACCCACAAAAGTTAAACTAAAAACTATTTCAAATATTATTTACGCATTAAATAGCACTAAAGGCAGCTCACACGAGCGCAGGTTGCGTGAAAAATGAGCGGCTCGCGGCGATAGCAGCCGCGCCGCCGCCAGCCGCCTAATGAACTAGAACGACGATAGCGTGACCCCGTGTGCACGCCGCTTTACTTCGCGCTGCACACAGATTAGTGTTACAACATGTTAGAAAAAATTAATAAAATGAAAACTGTTATTTTTGTTATTTTATGCATTTTTTGTCCCTACCTAAATGCTAGAAATAATGAGCTGCTTCGATGATTTATGTAGGGATAGGCAGTGAACTAAGAATCGCCCTTCATATAGGGCCGATTCTTAGTTCACTTTTTGGGGCGAATACGATGACGACAGACGATCAAACGAATGCGACTCGTCAACCTTGCTGACTATAAATAAGAAGGCATTATAATGTTATTAAAAAAAAATGTATTTATAACCAACTTATATTTACAGTAAAAATATATTTGATATCCTGAAACTCACAGATTGGTTTTTGCTCGGTAAATACTAAACCACTAACTCTTCACTATTCCGTCACCCAACATAATTAAACTCAAAAACTATTACACAAATAGACATCCATTAAAAGCCCAACGAAACCAAAATCAATTAAAATAATAACACAAACACATCGCCGCCTGCAGTTCGCGATTTAATTTGCGTCCCCGATCGGGCACAATATTCAAATACGGCTTCATCTATTTACGTCCCGTTGCGTATGTCCTATTATCAGCCAATGGCATCTGCACCCCTGTAGGGCTTTATTCTAAGACTTTTTAGCGAGAGTGTGGAGGTAATCAAATAGAAGCTTGTATGGGGAATTTAATGTACCTACTGATAGTCGGTTGGTAGGGCGAAATTGATAACATACCGTATATTTCCTGGCTAAACAACTTATTTCTGACGGATTTTCACGAATACCCGTAAACTAAAGAAAGAAAGAAAGAATAAAAAAGCCTACAATGCCCTGCGCCTCCAGTATAACAACGCGTTCAGGGGCTTGTTGGGGCTCCCATGGCGGTGCAGTGCTACTACAGTACGGCCGGCTTCCAGGCGGTGCTTCGCAATAGAACAGCCTCCCTGTGGTCTAGAGTAAATGGTAGCTCCAACACGCTCTTGAGCGTGGTGTCGGACAGAGTGGACAGCCAAATCCTGTGGCATTGGTCGCTCACGCATGTCCAAAATAATGAATATTTTACATTTTACTAACATAGTTATAAGTATCTACCTACTAACATAATATGGACCTTGTAACATTTACTGTGTGGTCTAAAATAAACATTTTCATTTCATTTCATAAAGTTTATTTGGACACATTTAGTGAAACACAAAATACAAACAACAACAAAAAAACAGTGAAAATAATAATATAAACAACAATAATGTGTGCCTCACGGCTGCGTTAAAAAGGTTCACTTCAGCATTAATGCCAGACAGATGCTGGTTTTCTAATGAACCTTAACTAAACGTTAAGTAAGTAAGTTAAATATAACACCTGAGCCTAAAAATAGCGCAGAGCAAATTACAATGGTGCAAAGTCAATCATCACTTTACCCACTACTGGGCAAGTTCTTTTTGAGGTCCCAAATAAGGTACATACTTGTAAATATATGGAAACGAAGATGGCCTTAGTAGGTATGATTTGCCAATCACTAAGTCTACCAGCCAATCAACCAAACATCCTAGTAAAAACTTTCCTAATAACTTGAAACCAATATACTCACGAGTACAACACGCGTAATGACACCCTCGCCCCTTGCGGTGGAACAAGGCGGCCGGTGGCACTAGTTTTTCAATAACCCCTTGAGGAACCCCGCGGAGCTTCTCAAATACATGGCCGTGTCAATCACACGGAATGAATATTATTCGTGAATGTTTTGCCCCTGACAGATGTATAAATCCTTATTTCAATGCGAATATTTAAGCACAGGTATTGTTTTGAGTAATATTATGAATAGGTATTTAAAAGTGTGTTTTTTACTTTGAATAACTGCATTGACATAGCGTAGGTAAAAAAAACATTTACTTCCAGCATCGCAATAACAACCATAAGAATAACAATTTATAGGAATAAAGAAAAGAAAATAAAATAAAATACAAAACAAAAAATAAGATCTCAAAATCATGTTGTAGAAATATGGTTCTTAGAGAGTAATTCACACTGACCTCCGAACTAGTAAAAACTGTATCACGGTAGGTGGCACCCACGTTCTCCAATAATCACACACTTAAGCACTTTATATTGAACATAATATTTCGATACATTTAGCAGGTGTTCGGTATTAATTAATACATTCGTAAGATGGGTAAAACTAAAAAATATTAAGTATATGCAAAATATTTAGACAAAAAATTGTTTATAAGAAGTTGTTGTGTTGATGTTTGCATGATCTTGTGTGTTTATGTAATTGGTGTATGTGACTGAATATGTGTGAATACGAGCTATGTGTTTGTATTTATGATAGGCTTACATACCCACAACAATAAAAAAAGAAGAGAAAATTAACATATTTTTTTACAAACTTAGACAATTTTTGCTAAATCAAAGCTACTACTCGACGAGTATCTAAGTGATAGACTTATAAAGTCATAACTTAAGTACTCGAGGCTTTAAATTTTACTTGTTTTTATTAATTAATAATACTTACATCTCTTAACCTGTTTATATTTTATATAAAAGCTATTAGCTTATCTTACAAAATACCTACATCATTATTATAATATAGTAGTTTTGCTAAGTAATGTTTATATAATTAGCAAATGCTTCCTCTCTCCTAACTTACTTATTTTGCTGTGCCCGACAACCCTCCTTATGATCTAATTATAAGTTTACCACCTTTTTTTATTTATTTTTTCTGGGTGGGAATTATTAAAAAACTTATATATATAAACCAGTTTAGCCTATCTAGTCTAATATGATAAACGTGAAGCAAGCATGCAGCAGGCATGTTTTCTGTCACGGCTCCGGTGCTGCAGGGCTCCAGCGGTCCCATGCGAGCTTATCGTCACAGATGTGTTTCACGCTCACCACCGAGGCTTCGGCTTGCTGGCCGGCTCAGCCGCCGATCAGTATTTTTCGGGGAAGAATAAAATAGTTATTGTTACAATAGAATATTTGCAGCGCATTACAATAAAAAAGTGTTATATCTTGGTGTTAATTTGGAATTTGTTTGATGTAACATATTTTGTTGGCCGAGTAGTTTAATTATAGTAAAACAATTAAACGGGTTTAAGATCAATATTTTAGAAATGCATACATAGATGTACCTTAAGATTTTTGGTGAACACAAAAATATTATCCATAATAATTTAAAGTGAAAAACATGATATTAATTTGTCGATAAATTCCCAGTGTTTACTGACGCTTGCAAATTGATACTACAATTAATAAAACTTAGCAATATTCAAAGCCGTAGTCAATTAAAACGTACGCACATCGATGTATCGAGTATTTTAATTTCAATTTTATTTTTTTTCTAGCGTCGGGCTGACTCGGCATGATTTGATGGGTCGCGGAACTCGCTTTGTGCCCGGCACAAAAATAATATCGCGCGAGGCACGGATCATTGGAGCTTGCCTACACTTCAGACTGTTTTCATCTGTTTTGTCTGCTACAAACAACAATAGGGAACGATTTAAAAATATTACATAGAATTTTCGTTAAAATTATTGGTGAACAGTTCGATGTATCGGAAGTACAATCGAGTGAGGTCATTAGAACGTTAATTATACAGACTTTTCTCTATGCAACGAAAAGTTACGCGATTTCTGAAGTTTCGTTTGTACCTCTTATCATTACAGCCGAAAGACGTCCACTGCTGGACATAGGCCTCCCCCAAACGGGTTTGCCATAATCGCTACGCTTGGCAGGCGGGTTGGCAATCGCAGTAACGTGTTAAAATGCATAGAGAACGCTGCCCATTCTCTAGTAAGTCCCTTAGTCGCCTTTTACGACACCCACGGGAAGAAATAGGGTGGTGCTATTCTTTACGTCCGGCACCACACAGACAACTGTAACTTGCTAAAATACTCGAATATTCTAAATTGTTTGTACAATTGCCGTGCCCGAAACCCCGAAACACCATTGACATTTCATATTACTTATACATATAGATATAGCTCAGTGTATCAACTTTACAAAACGAGGGTGAGAATGAAACAATAGAACATCATCGTTCACCCCTCAGTCGCAAACCACAGGAGAATATCATAAACGTCGGCTTAAACACTCGTCTCGGCGGACGTTAAGTAAATAAAAACATATAAAATAATACATTCCACGCAACATATGGGAGAAGACAGCAATTGGGTTATGAAGAGTATTAGGGGAAAACTTGTTTATAACGAGGAAATCTCCGGTTAAATTGAATATATTTGCATGAGACACTGTAATAAGGAACTTGGATATCAAGAGAATATTATGACTAATTGACTATCCCATAATAAAAAGGAAATGTCGTATCATGACATTCATGACGGCAAATTGACTTGTATTTATGAAACTAGTTGACAGACTGAGTTCAAGACCTATCTGAATTATAATAGAAAAGTTCTTTAACCTTACAAATAGCGAACATTGTTAACAAGTCCCAAACTCGATTGATCCGTCAACGAATCGATTCGAAAGCCACTGAACGCCACACTCGATGCTCGGTGTAATGCAGCTCCCCGCGATGCATCGAGTGGTGTATCGAGATCGAGACTCGAGTAATAATCGAACCCTCGCCGCGCGGTGTCCCGCACTCAATCTCGGGGATTTGTAAGCACCCTGGGGCATCCTTACTATCACGAAACGGTTTGCCAATCAAAAATGATCCCTTTCACCAAAAAATTAAAGTTGACGTCGATTTATTGGGAAGTAAAGGTACCTTGGTCAAGAACCCCCTGTATTGGGTGACAATCCAAAGAATCGTGGACGTTTATTGAATTTCTTTGCATTTTTGATTTGTCTCTTCATTTAGTTTGTTGATTGATAACAATTTAATTGAATAAATACTTTTTTATCCGTTCACTGTTTGAATTCAACATCTCATAACCCATACCCCAAAAAGTATTAAAAATTCTATTTGTAAATAAAAGCAATGGAGAACAACTTATTTTGCACTTTTTCAAAATCAAATTATTACTCATTATTTTTATTTTTCATTTAAAGTAACAATCACAATGAGACAAATATAAAACTATGAACGACAAATCACGATATGGTAATCATAGTTAAAATCCATGAAGCCACTCATATTTAGTTGTGGGGCGATCGTTCAATCGCACATCCTATGGGGCCATGGGGGAACGTCAAAGTTCATTCGACCAAAACTACATTTTGTCTCTGTGAAATATTCCGAAAGAAATAATTTCCCCTTTGACATTTTTCTAACTGAAGTTCACGGGCGACGCACATAACTTGAATTGATTTGGAGTTTTCTGGATGATTCATGAGGTCACCCAGAAATCAATCTTGAATATTTTCTTTTCTTACTTAAGGTTGGTTAATAGAGTCAGGATGCTTTTTTTCAAAGATTGAAAACATTTATTAATATTGTTAAACACAAATATGCATAGCATTTGGTCTTCAGTAACAATTAAGTTGTCTCTCAGTGTATGTTGTGTTGTCTCTCTGTCTTGTTATTTCTATGAAAAGTAGATACTTAGGTAAGTCACATTTTTTGTAGAATATTTTTTACTATAAATAATAAAAATTAGGGTCACGTCATTTTTCACACACTTCATAACTTCAGCAAATTCAATTTCCTTCGCAGGTAATCTAAATCTTTCTACCATGACTCTTATCAACGATCTTAAGCCAAAAAAGCCAGTTTGCTTTAATCTAGCGTTTACATCTGTTACGCTAAGTCTTCGTTTTCAATTACGATGGCATGCGACCAAAATTAATTCGTCCATATCTCGATTTGCGATAGAAGTAGCGGATTACGCGGCGATTTGCTCGTACTCTTACATTGCAATCTCGTAAATGCTCTGTGATGGTGGGCAAAGAAGAAAATTGTACAGACATGTCACCTTATCGTAGCGGTTTATTTATGAGTGTTTTATACCTACTTTTGTTTAAGTTAAAATCAGTTGCAGCAGTGGTGGCCGGCCCAGTGGTAACGGCCGTGACTGTTGTAAGTCGTAGGTTCGAAGCGCTTTACTTTGTGTAAATTATTTCACCACCACTGCTCTCAAAACGGTGAAGGAAAACATCGTGAGGAAACCGGCATGTTCTAGAACCAAAAATTCAAAGACATGTAACATCTACCAACCCGCAATGGGCCCTCGTGGTGGTTTACGGCCCACTCTCTCTTACCGAGAGGAGGCCTGTGTCCCAGCAGTTGCAGTGGGATCATTATAGGCTGATTATGTTTTGTATGTGAGTTGGAGTGGAGTTGAGAAATGTATATAAAATTATCTAGATTTGCGAGTTTACAGAATAATTGTTATCGTCGTGTGACCACAGGGACTGTATGAATCTAATTAATCTATACGATTAAAGGGCATCGTCACAGATCTTTAATTTTAATCATTCTTTAAATAATATTAATATATATTAATTATATATATATTTTTCAAGTATTTTTATTATTTTCTCTATTATTTCAGTCATATAATTGCAAACCAATTTAATTAAGGCGATGTGTTTTTGGTTTTGGTGCTCACACCATTATTATTATAAGTATATAAATGTGAGGATTTGTAATTGACTTTCTTTGTCTGTTTGTATTAGCGGTAAGTCCTCCATGCATTAAAATAAATAAATAATGACCCATCTTGGTGTAGGCAGAAATCTCTAAACATGAACCCATATTCGTGTCTGCAATTTTAGCAGTGAAGCACATCATCAACGTCAGCGGTGTCGCGGTAATGGAGTGGCGCGTGCCGGCCGACGCCGGCGCAGCGACGTGCGCTCGCGCCGCGTGCGAACACTCCCACCGATTATGTGCCACTATCGCAGCCTGAGAACTAAAAGCATTTCTTTATTTGTTTATAGAACTTAAATCGTCATAATTCTTATTGAAAGTCAAGAGCCATATAAAATTATTTCACTTTTTTTCCATCAGCCTGTCGAGATTTTTCGTACTCACCAAAGTGGCTTCCGTTGTGATCATCGTATGAAAATATTATGTGCAAATTTGCGTTCGCAAAATGTTTTCCATCACGGCTCACACTGTGATTATTATAATGCGCGGAAAATTCTCTACGAAATATGTCATGCCAATAAACTTCAAGTGCTTTCGCCGGCTGCGGCACCTAACCGCAAAATGACTGTATAGCGAACACAGGGTTATACGAGTGCGCTGAGCGAAAAGTAATATTTAGGTGTCAACTGCAGGCGATAATCGCGGGGTAAAAAATTGCTGGAGGTTGGCGGGCGGTGAACTATTTCCACCCTTGCCGGTGGTATCTCGTCGTTTATCGCGCGATAGTATCTGAGTGAGACATCGCCGGTGACGTTTGAAATATGATCGGCGCGGTCCCGGGGGCGCAGAGCGCGGGGGCGCGGGACGCCACGTGCGCCGCATATTCAAATCAGAATCGCACGCGGCGGACCCCCGTGTTGGCTAAATACACCCGCCGCGCCGCCGCCCGGCCCACCCACTTACCGAGGGTCGGCCCTATGTAATCGAATTTGAAAATTATTCTAAAACACTGAATAATGTATTTCGGAGGGACGCAGCGCCGGAGGCGGCTCGCTCGCGCTGATTTTTAAAATAAATTAAACTTAATCAAGTGGGTTCGCGCACCTAAACGGATTAACTTGGCGCTGATTTGACTTCGCTGCTGTTTGTACAGTACATGAGGGGTGACGGCTTAAAGGTTATTTGAAACAGTATCGGACTAACATCGTTTAGCTGACTACTACTACACGCATTTGCAAGCAGATCAACGACAAGCTTATGTTAAAGTTGACAAACACTGCGATTACTCATTAAACTTTATCAAGATCAAGTTAACACTGTTTAATTCCGATATAAATTCATCATCATTCATTATTTCAGCCAAAAGACGTCCACTGCTGGACATAAGCGGCTCCCCAAAGACGGGGGGGGGGGTGTCATAAGCGCCACGCTTGGCAGGCGGGTTGGCGATCCCAGCATGATGTTAAAATGCATAGAGAACGCTGCTGCTCATTCTCTAGTCCCTTAGTCGCCTTTGACGACACCCACGGGAAGAAATAGGATGGTGCTATTCTTTACGCCCGGCACCACACGGACAATATAAATTAGGTGAATGAAAATAAAGTTGGTAGAGCTTCAGAGATAACCAATTTGTGCAATGATAACCATTTGCATAATAACTAATAAACACATCGGCATTTGCAATTACCGCAGTAATAGTCACGTGGGTTTTTTTCCTAAATGGGTCTTCAGGTAAAAAACAGAACAAATCCCACATAATATTTCCAAGACTGTTACTTATCTAAGTTACTGTTATAAAACTAAATATTCAAAATATTAAAACCCCTTTACAAAAAGTATCAATATATCTCTTTTCCCTCCTCAACATCAAACACTTTAATAAAATTTATGAATCGCAAAAATTGGTCAAATTCATATTTGAAAATTAAATATTGAATAAGACAATATTAGTTCACTCGGTACATTAAGTTTTATTACGCTATGAATACATTCGGCTCAGTGCGATTCGCTACGCAGGGCTGTGGCCCCGCCATTAGCACCCGATATGAAATTAAAATTAAAATATATAAAAAGTACGACGAGCACTCTCCACAGACCGCTAAGGGGCAGCCCTAAAGATTTAATGCTAACAAAAGGCGTGGAGTAGCCAGAATACTAATAAAATTGTTTCATCGAAATTACCCGAACTATTTGTCAAGCCATGGGAGATAAATAATGAAATTGTAAACATATTTTTGTAAGTTTATTTAATAAATCAATAAATCTGATGAACATGACTAATAAAAGTAATCAAATGAAATTATTACAATTTATGTATACAAATAAAACAAAAAAAAAAAAAATTAAAATGAAAACCAACAAACAAACAACATAATTATTTAAACAAAAAACTTCGACTCCACAGCTTCAGTTATAAACTATCATGTAGTGGTGTACAGTAGGGGTGCCACTCGATGATTTGGTTTTTCGATTCGTTACGCCGTCAAACTACCCTCTACTCTGTACCCTCAAATATGTTCCCTCGCCTTGAATATTATTTATACGTTTGTTAAGTGGAGTTGTGCGGCTAGAGGAGTAGCCTCAGGAGCTCAGCACTTCAACAAACAACGGTTATGATTCTCATTATCGATTGAGACCGACGTTTTATGATGGTGAAGGATTGTATATGGTGAAAGGGCTGGGCTACTCTGAAAACAAAACTCTGTTAACAACAAGGTATCCAAAACTTTTAATAAAATTTACACCATAAAACCATGACACAATTAAATAAAGGAGCACACAATCCGGAACAATTAATTGTAAAAATATAACCCAGCCATTACAAGCTGCGCATATTGTAGAAACTTTTTAGCCGGCTATTTGTAGAGCCTCGGAGAAAACATGTCAAGGAAAACAGGCGCGCTCTGCCTCAGAGCAAGCTATGGTTAGGTATGCAAAGCAAACATATTTTCTCTTGAGACTAGAACGGTGAGCAAACAGTGGGCAACATGAGCGAAGGTTGGGCCGTGTTTACCAGCTCTGCGTCGTCGCCTGCCCTCATATATTAAACATAGCAAGCGCTACCTTAGCCTGCCTCTGACGTTCGCCGTAACTATTATTCCACATACCTAGACCAGCTTCTAGGACAACGCTCCGTTGCAAATTTAATACGACATAATGTTGCCGTTAGCCCGCAATCGCTGTAATGAATACGTTTTTCAGCAAATTTACATCGGCATAAAAATAAGGTCGCGGCAGTTAACACGTTTATCGGGCGCTCATTAAAGCGGAGGGCGATCTTGCTTCGGAGTCGTTAAGCGCGCAATAGTTCGCGAGATCCTCGTAAAAAATATCTCGCAACCGACTTTACGAGCGCCCTTTGTGAATGCATCATTAAATTTCCATCTAAATTTAAATTACGAACGGTGCGATTCGACGCGCTCTCTTCCACGTGTTTCTGTTTTCCCAGTCGGTGGAAATGTTATAATTGCTGCACAGAGAACGTAGCCGAGTCGAGAATTTGAAAAAAAGATGACGTCAGTTGGAATTATCTTCAGCGCAGCGCAATTGAAACGGCTTTGCGACGGGCTTAGTGAAAAAGTTGGCGTTCGTTTTAATAATTCCCAGCTCCGGCGCCTCGTCAGAATGCCGTTGTCACTTCGCGGATTAAGCTCCGACACGGTTGAGTTGGGATTTGAGAGTTATTTTAATTTGCATTTTTCGTATAATTCAAACTAGAGTGCAACGCTTCCAACGCTTTTTTTCATGTGAAATCGTAACGTGTTTACACGTCAAAACTTTACGACATTTGGATGGTCGAAGGCGAGGGTTGAACTCGTTTGTATGCGGCGCCACACTTCCCCGGGAAAGGCATAAAGTCAGCAGGTGAGGAGCGGGTATCGCGCGGTCACGCTATTTAGATAAGGCCATTTTCGTGACCTCTCTCCCCTTCGGCCTCGGCGATAAGAACCCGATGTGTACGTTACGACATTTTGTTGCAGTGCCACCTTCCGATATATCCTTTTATAATAAATCACAACAGACAACGATAACACCTAAACAGATTAAGTAAGATAAAAACAAGGAAAGCCAGCAAACAAATAAGGTCATTTGATTAAGCGGAATGATTTGCGAATCACTTAAAAATCCAAATGCCACCATTTTTCGACTTCCCTCCTGACTTCTGGCGTTGGAATGGCGAATAAAGCGAGTTTGGAATAAATTGTGGCTCGTCTGGATAAAGCAATATTTGTTCATCTACCCCCGCATTACGACAGCAGCGGCCATTAGCGGGATGCAAATAACGTCTTGTCATTTCTGCTTCTTTATTTTTCCTCAATGCTCGGAGAATTGTGCTACTTGGCCACCCTCCCACGGATGTTGCACAGAGATATGGAAATAAAACCCACTACAAAAACATTGTTTAAGTAATACGCTATTTTTGGAAAAAAATACCTTAATGGTTTTAGTTTTCTTAACCTATAACACAGGCGAAAAATAATTTTGGAGTCTTGTGATCTAACCAAGATCACAAGACTCCAAAATTATTTTTCGCCGTCAAAGAGGTTCTCAAAGATAAAGCCCGAAATAATAATCATGCACTTCCCAGGAAAATTCTAATTATTTTACGATTACCGTCTTCCTATTTACATTTTGTTCTAACCTACCCCTCGGTAAGTACTCCGCAAATCCCTACAAGAGTACCTACAAGCCAAAATGGCGTCGACATTCGAACATCCGAGTGCGTTTTAGCCCCACTTAAAGCGTGGTTTATTTGCAAGCCAGATTGCCTATGGAACATTATTTATAGTTGGGGGTACGTTGTTATTAAATTTTTCCACAATTGTTGAATGATTTAGAGGGTTTTGAGTTTTGAGGTTTTTATTACAATTTTTTACGAGTTATTTATGCATGCCACTTCTCTCTTCAGATTATCTTGCTCCCATTCAAAACTAATCTTGATACTGTTCTAGAAACATCAAAAAATTTCCATACTTCAAAATTTTCTTGACCCCGTATCTCCGAAAACTTGCACCTTTCATCTTATTAAATGTGAAAAATGTATTATTACCCACATTTATAATGCTTGAATCCTATTCAAGCATTTGCATCAAGCCTAATATTTTCCATATAGCAAAGAGAATTTCTGAAATGTATACGAGACAATAAAGATGTCGCTACTGCTAGCGATCTTCACACCTGCCAGCGTGATTACAGGAATATAGCTGTTGTATTGATTCAGGAATATTGGCCATTCCGGAGAGACTTGAGTTATGCAGAGTTTTATTTAAAGTCGTGAAGGGCTGTTCTAAGGAACTATGATCCTAAGATTTTGTGTCAATATGCAAAAATGGATTTAGAAAATTTTACCTGCTAGGTTCTACATTGAACTATTTATCGTGGATTGTTGCATACAGAGAAATGTTTAGAACTTGATAGTTTGCTTTGACTACTGATCATTCTGAATCCTACCCACACACAACAAATACATCAACCTGTCAAACAAGACCGGAGTCCACTAATCGAAATAACGAAAATATCATATTACAAATACAAATAATCCTCAATTCCTTGCACTATATGCAGTGGATTCTAATCGTTTGACACTTAATTAATGGGCACTTTACACGTAGATATTGAATGGAGCGTTCACCCACGGGAGCGGCCGGCCGGGCGGGTGCGCGGGCGCAGCGCAGCGAGGCGCCCGGCGCACGCGCCGCGTGGGCGACGGACATAACTCGCGCGCAACAAGACGCGCGCACGCCACCGCTAACTACCGTCGCCATTTTATATAGGGTGCTCTACTGGTGTCTAGTTTTGCGAAGATGGAATGCCTTGATTATACTGAAATAAAGAAAGTTACTTTCGTTACTTGCCCAGTCCAGATAGACCTTGAACCCATAGAGAAAAAGATGTATGCATGGGGAAAATGCCCCGTCACCAAATCTACGTGTAAATGCAGACTGAGTTCACAAAAGGAAAAAAATGGGAAACATAATTATCAGTACCTACAAAAATTGGATAAACTCTATAGGTAAGGGTTAAATGAAGTATGACGTATTACTAAAAACATTACGTAGGTATTAGTTAGGATATAATATTTGTTTCTCGTTTCGGGGACTTTTCATATTACTTCATCCTACGTCATTCGTCGTAATTATTGTCCAACTGAAATAGCGAGCTAAAAATAAAAGCTTCAAGAACAATAACTCGCATTTATTTTATTACGCAATAACCTTGAACTTTCATTTGATAAGAGGTATTTAATACTTTTAGTTAATTTAGGAATTAACCTTTCTCTTTTAGTTATATATTTGTAAATTCACTAACAGTCTAGGTTGGTTTTTAGCTAAAGACCAAGCAACCAATCAAAACTCTCGAACTCTTGAATATATTAAATGCTGACTCAAACCGTAATCTTTTGACTAGGTACGTAGGAAAAGTAAAAAATCCGTGTCCAATATTTTTTTAATATACAGGGTCAAATCTAATTGCTCGCTGACGTGATGGGTGTCGATATCTAATCTAAACACGATGAAACAAAGCAAAAAAAAAAAAGTTTTTTTTTCTGGTGTCAATGACCAATGTAGTTTAGAAAATCTGTATCTTTTTGTGTTGTTTTCGTGTTTAGAGCTTTAGATATGGATATCCATCACGTCTGTAAAGTTTACACAGAAAAATGAAAACTGATGTTGACACTGATATTGCAAGTAACTACAGTCCCCACAAAGAATATTTTCTTCTTTTTTGTCATTTTATCGTATTTATATATCGATCCCCATCACGTCTGCGAAATTTAGCTAGCTTATTCAATGTACCTGATGGACAAAAAAACATTTGATCGTCCCTATTCACCAAAGGTCCTTAAAATAGGTATATAAGTGGATACCAAACAGTATTGATCAATTAATATTGCACAATAAATTAAAAAGCAACATCCTGTACAGCCGGCTCGGCGAGTGCACATCATAACTATATCTAACAGCGACAGGTACTGCACGCCACCGGATCACTCTTTATGGCCTATAAACGTGTAATTCACGCCACCTTAATCCGGCCCTGTTCGAATAAATCTGGATTAGCCGAGCCCACAGCGATTGTGCGATATCTCCTGATTATGCCGTTAACAATTGTAATTGAAAAATAAAATGCCCAAGTGCGTGCCTGGATTGCCGTTATGGTAAAGTTGTTTGATAATGTATGGAATATTCTTACGTGAATGTTAGTGAGTAATAATGTACGGTGATTTTTATTTTATGTTGTAGTTCATATAGGAATACACTACTAATCGTTAGCGTAATGAGCCGAGTACCTACCTAGGCATCAGTGGCGAAAGCACCATATAACACGATTCGTACCGGCTTCCCTTCGGAAGTTCGCATCAACAATTCTACCGCTATTGAAAAATGGCACAGTCAATAGGGGTATTCAATTCACCATAACATTCAAACATCAAAAACGCCTATTTTATTAGCTTTGAATTGAAATAACAAACAAGAAAGTTTTGTCTGTGTAGTGATGCGTCTTTTTGGTTCTGCTACTTGACGATGTGAGATGAGATGGTGTTAAATTCAGTAAAGGAAAGACTTACTTTGAAGTAAATTAATTAATTTTTACTTTACTGATAAGAAAGTAAGTTAAAATCGGCTTCGCTTCGGGTTCTCTCATACAAAAATTGACACCTCGCCGCTGCTAGGCATACTTATTTCAGAGTCAAATTATTTATTTATTTAACACTTTAAGCACTCAAAATGTACAGAGGCGGACTTAATGCCATAGGTCAGGGTGGGTTCACTTTCTTATACGTATTTTAAAGTGTGCGAATAAACACACGAACCACACACACCCCAATCTTCACACACACCCCACACTCCACAAACACCCCACACTTCACACACACTCACACCCAAAAGCACCTAAACCTGAGGGCCCAGACAAAGTAACATTCGATTAGCGATAACGCTAGTAGAAAAGCCACAAAATGTATGGGGTTGACATAAGCTATCGAAATGTCACGTGATCATAGGTCAACGAATAGAAATTGGCTAGACAATGTTATCATCATTCAATTCCATGAAACGAATCGACAGTGTCGAACGATAATGGCTCCGGCTCCAACTTCCTTTGCAGAATAACTCGAAAAATATAACAGGAATGGGCGTTCTAGGAAACCCGTTAGGAAAAAATAGTAAAAAAAACTAGTTTTATGGTGAAATCCTTTCCTCCCACTTGCTATGGGATACCAGTCAATCTGCCTAGCCTTGTCCCAACAATTTAGGGGTCGGCTTCCAGTCGAACCGCAGCTGAATACCAGTAATTTACATGGAGCGACTGCCTATCTGACCTCCACAACCCAGTAACTGGGTAATACGATACCCCTTGGTAAGACTGGTTGTCAGACTTTCGGGCTTCTGTAGACCCCTAACGACTGTCAAAGATGCACGAATGACAGCCAGGACTATCGGCTGAACGTGCTTTCCGAGACACGCAGGAGTCTTGGTATGTAAAGATGGTCACCCATCCACAGACCAACCCCGGCAAGCGTAGCTTAACCTGATGGATCGACCCGTGTGGCTGGTATTACTTAGCCATGAGCTCCTCATTGCTACGGGATACCAGTACTTTTATTATTTATCTAATGTTTCACTGTCAATGAAAAACACATTTCAGCCTAAGGTTTAGCAAACATACCAAGTACATACAATACCTATTAGTTTTAGTATATGCGAAACCCGAAACACGTTTTGTGTAAACTTCCAACTCAAACCCAAACTCCCCCCTTATTACAAAACAAGGTTTATCTTCAGACCCAGGTTTAAAACATGGAGCCATTATTGAATTTCGAACTTTATTCCGACTATGGTAAAGTTCCTAAACACAAAACTGACAACTTAGTACCGAACTAAGTTTTCAGTTTTGTATAAAGAACGGTATTTCAATCACTGTTACGTTCTTATTACAAAAACTGGCTCCATGGTTTAAGCCATGTCAAAATATAAATCTTGTTTTGTAATAAGGCGGAAAGCATTTATTTCAATTAAACCATTGACAGGCACTTTTGAACTGTCAAGAAGTCGGTCAGTTACAAATATGAAGCTAGTTGCCCATTCCAAATAGTAGGTTCCTATGGAGAAGAACGGGCAAGAAACTCCACAGACATGATGGATATCTAAACATGATTAAACATAAAAAAACAGTTTTTCTCAACTTATACTTCAAGTAACAACACTAAGAGAAAGAAAGAAGAAGAAGATGTTTGTAAACGCATCCACAATACAGGAGGAATTCCTAGTGTGGGGCAACGTTTAAAAAAAAAAGAAAAGAAAGAAAGAAAGAGCGGTCGTTGACCTCCCAAAAATAATATCAAATATTTATGTTTTTATTTTATCGTGTTTAGATATAGATATCTATCGCGTCTGCGTGGTTTAGCTATTCAATTTAAAATAACTTATATTTTTATGTAAAGAATCTATAAATGTACAAAACTTCAAAATTGTATCATGAAAAATCACAAAGTTATAAGGTTGTTAAAAAAAAAAGAAAAAGAAAGCGTTTATTCGTGGTGACACCCAAGTTTTACAAAAGCATGCATTTATGTTACCGGGTTGTTCGTACAAAAACATGCTAACGGCGCCCCCGCGCCTCCACGGTCGTCTTGCGCTCATTGATAATAATTTGGCAGTAGTTACCTAACCGTACGGCGATTGTATTGTAAGTAATTAAATGGTGATAGCATTTTCCATCACACTTAAATATATTTGGGACAAAATATAACATGGTGTAAAAATTATTGAAATCGATTCATTTCCTTATTTTGAACAAAATATATTCAGGTTTCGCTTATACTAAAAATAATGTTGTATATCAGAAAGCACACGTAGCTGGCGCTCCATATTTCACACGCGACACGCAACGCAGATATGTGCGGAAGTGCCAAGTCTTGCGTACACTAGACCTATGCTTACTGGATGAGGCATCGAAAATACGCAGTCATCCAGTCATCGATGACCTCCTAATCGTGAGGTGCGACATTTTATTCATGGCTACAACCATACGATGATCTAATTAAATAACTAAATCTATTAAAGTATGAACTCCAGTGGCAAATTGACAAACTGTCTTAAATCGTTCTGATGTGGAAATTCATGCCGCTCCGTTGTTGAATAAGGGGTGTCACTATCCTGAACCAAGATGGAAGATGGCCAAAATAATTAAATAAGAAAACTTTATTATATACGTACTGCTTTGAGCTCATTCTAATAGATGAGTAAGATCAAAGTTATAATACAGGAACAAAAAAATAAAGTTATCGTTAACGAAAAATATTTACTTTGGAACTGGTTTTATGGTGACTTGCCGGCCGGAGCCGGAACGCGCGAAGGTACTTAAATAGATGTGATCTCGCTCGATTTGTGATTTGTAGGGTTTTCGATATTTTATTAGTATTTCAAGTGAAAAAAAAAAATACTTCAACAAATAATGGAAATGTGTTCTACTACCTACTGATACCGAACCACCAAAAAAAAAATTGTGCACTGGTTAATTTTATTTCCTGTATACTGGAGGCATTCCACATCGGGCACTTTAAAATCATGACCTGCCCAAACGAAGAAAATCGTAGTACTCCGATACCACTTCTAGCACTCCAAATTCATGTTTATCCACCTTTCTGGGTAGCTGGGCCTTGTCGCCGGGCCATAAATTAGCTAAAACAAGCGGCAGATGCCGTGGGAAGCACCCCCCAACCCCGCCACCCCTGCCCGGTAATGGCAGCATTAGTAATACTAATGGTGGTGGACGATGACATCACATAAATCCATGTCAAATTTAGGACGCGGCTGCTGTTAGGTTTTAGTCTTGGGCTTGTCTTGTGATGAAGGTCTTGCTTAATGGGAGCTTTTGTATGAAATACGAGTAAAGGTAAGCCTTGTTATGGATTTAGGCTAGAAGTTATAACTGGATGTAAGGATAAAAATATTCATAAAATGGGAAATACGTACCGATAGAAGGATCGATAAACTGTGTTAATTTGCTTACACATTATGCCAACTACTTACGTTCATATTTCCGGTGAAGAAGCTTCAGCTACATTTTTATAACAAATCAATAATAAAATTATTTATTTTTCATTACGCCTTTCGCAGGCCTGCTGGAAGAAATTTCTTAAGAAATAAGCCGTACCTTTCTACTCACAAGTTATATGTCATATTTCTATGTATTTTACTGTATGTACAAAAATAATAAAATAAATAAAAAACGAGCGAGCCTTACATTAATCGCATAATTATGATGTGTAACATCTGTCATCTCACCTTTGCAACTGAGCAGCGACAGAAATTAACCTCAAATTTTAAAAAAAGTTAAATACTCAAATATTTATTCGAATAATTATTCATTCCTATTGGTCGCCCACTGATCGAAATTCAACCCCCTATACTTACAATCTATTTACTTACTAATTCCATGTGTCCACTAATTCCATGCTATTATAAAGTACTTTCGTCCGTTTGGTGCCGGACGTAAAGAATAGCTATCCCATTTCTTCCCGTGGGTGTCGTAAAAGGCGACTAAGGGACTTACTAGAGAATGGGCAGCAGCGTTCTCTATGCATTTTAACACCATACTGCGATTGCCAACCCGCCTGCCAAGCGTGGCGATTATGGCAAACCCCCCCCCCCCTTTAGGGGAGGCCTATGTCCAGCAGTGGACGTTTTTCGGCTGAAATGATGATGATGATAAAGTACTTTCTAATTCCTGTCAATACCACATATTTAATACTCTGGAAGAGCGACGTCAGTTAAATGATATAATGTTATTGTACGACATACTTAACAATAAATTTGACTGTTTACAACTGCTCAGCAGAATAAACTTTAACGCCCCACTGAGACGTACCAGACATACCACTCTGTTATCCGTACCATCGGTCTCTACTAATTACCTGAAGATGTCACCATTCTTGCGTCTACCTGCATTATATAATGATAAATTCCCAACACTGGACCCCTTCAATACCACACGGAACAGATTTAAAAAAGAGATTATCCAAATCCTTCGTCAAACCCCGGAAACTTAGCTAACTTAGCAGTGCCAGTTTTAGTTAGACTTACACAGACATACACACATCATCCCACACATTTACAGCACCTACACCACACAGTTACACGCACACACACAGTTTAAATATTAATAATTACCTATGTCACCACTCTTTGTATTTCTTATTTTTTTGTGTACTTCGTAATTGGCGTAATGTTTGAACAATCTAAATGTTATATTTACTGTCAGCTGTGTAGCTACCTTTTATTAAATAAATAAATAAAATAAATTCCATGCTATTAAAAAGTACTTACTTATTCCATGCTCAAGCTATAACTTCCTGTTACACTCTTCCGTCCCCTTTCACGAAAACACTCCTACAGAAATCGAGAAGGTAAATGTCACACATCAAAAACTAATTAAAACAACTTACTTTTCCTAACGAAATAAAAGTAAATACTCAAAATAATAAGCATACAATTTATGTGAGAACACTATCCCTCTGTTCAACTCCCCTAAAACAAAGTTATCCCACACCATGGGGCACTAAAAATTTCTCGTAATAGAATGAATCAATTCTATCGCCATTAAATCGAGTTACCGAGCATATTGGGTGAGCAAATTTATTTAGCTAATAACCCCCTGTCTGGTGGAGTGAACCATCCCTTGTCTGAGAGATTCGAACTTGACGCAATTTTATTTTGAGTTTTACAGTGTTGATTTGTATTTGAAAGTGATGTATTAAAATGGGGCACTAGATTTAGTGCTTAGGACAAAAGCAGATAAGTAAGTTAGTGAGTAATTAGTTACTGATAAGTTAAGAAGTGAGAAGAAGGTACGCACGAGATCCAAACATGCTCTGAATTTGCCATTAAATTACAAAAACTATTAATAGTTTCAAATTTGCACCCTGTATCTGCTAACAGGATGGATTTATGAAACTACTAATCGTTTTTAGGGTTCCGTACCCCATACCCAAAGGAACCTAAACGAAACGGGAACCCTATTACTAAGGCTCCGCCGTCTGTCTGTCTGTCTGTCCGTCTGTCACCAGGCTGTATCTCATGAACCGTGATAGTTAGATAGTTGAAATTTTCACAGATGATGTATTTTTGTTGCCGCTATAACAAAAAAAAATAGAATAAAATAAATATTTAAGGGGGCATTTATACAACAAACATGATTTTTTTGGTTCGTGTTTGCTCTATATTGATAATGGCAACAGGTAAACTCTTGAAATATTCACTGAATATTTAGTTATACATATATTCACTTTAAAAATAAGTAATTAAATTAAAATAAAACACATATTTAAGGGGGGCTCCCATACAATAAACGTGATTTTTTTGCCATTTTTATAGATAATGGTACGGAACCCTTCGTGCACGAGTCCGACTCGCACTTGGCCGGTGTTTTTTTACATTTGAGACTGGTAACATCGCAAAACATACCATAACATCACGCCTTGTTTTCCCGAAGGGTTGGGCTGAGGTGTGCCTATATTATAGTACACCCACATTTCACCAGTTATGTTTTAAGTCCCATGTAATAGGGGCCTATTACCATCGCAAAACATCGTTGCAAAACAAAATAATTCATTGACACGTTCTTTCCTAAAGAAAGGTGAGTACCAAAACCAAATCGATATCAATTGTCGACTATCTTACAAGGATCGTCCAACAGATAAATACTGCGCACCCTCAGGACAGCGGTAGTGCGTCCCGCTGCTTTATGTCGCCATTAGCCCGCTCGCATCCGGCTTCACGATTTGTACGTCGTTTGTACGTGTCTTGAGCCAGCCTACAGCGCAAACTCGGCACAGTTATGGCAAATTTATGTCAGGTATTAATTTACTTTAGTTGTCGCCTCCGAAGTTTGTTCGCCGCCCCCGATGCTAAGTTTCGAGACGTTCTTTGCCAGGATTAAATATTTATTAGAGTTTCCAGCAAGTTGTCAGTGTTACTTGGCACTGTTCTGTGCTGAGATTGGATTGTGTTAATTTATAGAAGGAAAAGTTAAATAAAAGTGGCTGTATTTTATTTTATATTGACATTTAGGCGGTCTTGTAAAGATTTTTTTTTTCTAAGATTACATAGCTGGTAGGTTTGTCTACGAAAAATATGTCAGTTTCGCCGCAAGGTTGCCTGCTTGTCGGTTTTCTACAAATTGTAGGTACTTCGGTGAGTGTGCCCAAGAACTCCACGACCTCATTCCACCGGCCCCCTTCTATTATCGGACATCTAGACGCACTGCAGGTTACCATCCCTTCATTGTTGCTATTCCACCAATTCGCACTAAGCGTTTTCAAATGTCTTTTATAATCCGCACAGCAAAAGAGTGGAACTCTCTGCCTGCGTCTGTGTTTCCGAACGCATACAACCCTAATCTCTTCAAAGTTAGAGTGAACAGGCTTCTTCTAGGTAAGCTCACTCCATCGTCGACTTTGTCTCTGTCACTTCTGCCCTAGACTAAGGTCAAGAGCAAACCCATCCTAAAAAAATATAAAAAAATAAAAAAGTTTAATTTTCGGTCAACCGTAATTTCAGGCGCTTTCACTCTTGGGCTATTCAGGTCCACTGCTGGACATAGGCCTCCACCATGCACCGACACTTCAAACTGTCCTGTGCTTCCCGTATCCAACGGATTCCTGCGGCCTTCACAAGGTCATCGGTCCACCTTGTGGGAGGCCTTCCAACGCTACGTATTCCGGTACGTCACTCCAGAAACTTTTGGTCCCATTGGCCATATGTTTTGCGAGCAATGTGCCTTGCCCACTGCAATTCTTCGGGCTATGTCGGTTGCCTTGGTTCTCCTGCGGATCTCTTCATTTCTGATTTGATCACGTAGGGAAACTCCGAACATATCGATCTCCATTGCCCTTTGGGTGACCATAGGTCATCACTGGCAACACGCACTGGTCAAAGACTGAAGAGCAGTGGTGCCCTAGCGGTAAAGGCACTTTACTTTGTGTAAATTATTTCATCACAACAGCTTTCAAAACGGTGAACTACCAACTGCCCCCGGCCCACTCCCTCTCACCGAGAGGAGGTCTGTGTCCCAGCAGTAGGAACATTATACAACATTATTTTTAGTATATGCGAAACCTGAATATTTTTTTTTCAGAATAAGGAACTGAATCGATTTCAATAATTTTTACACCATGTTATATTTTGTCCCAAAAATATTTAAGTGTGATGGAAAATGGTATCACCATTTAATTACTTACAATACAATCGCCGTACGGTTAGGTACCTACTGCCAAATTATTATCAATGAGCGCAAGACGACCCTGGAGGCGCGGGGTGCCGTTTTAGCATGTTTTTGTACGGATCCCGAACCCGGTGACATAACCGATAACCTTATAACTTTGTGATTTTTCATAATACACATAGATTCTTTACATAAAAATACTAGTCACGTGTTTCGGGTTACGCATATACTAAAACTAATAGTGTATACTGATTATGCATATTCTAAACATGACACATAATCCTCTTCAAACTAAAATATACCATTCCCGCTTTGGAAATGAGATAGTTCATCTTATACAAACTTTTCGTTGTTAAATAAAAATATTTACCCTAAAACACACTCATATCATCCACATAAGCTTTCAGGACGTCTCTACGTATCTACATTAGCACCTCACAGCCGCAGTCGGGTCACGTCGCGTGCGAGTTGCTCGGCGTCCAATCACTTCACTAAACTAATAGATCGGAAGGAAGCGCCCGCGCATACGGATTGCAGTCTACCCCCCGCACTGTTATGGTGGAGGGAACTGAGAGAAGTGTGTATATTGGTGGAGGTTCCGTATTAAATTTTCTAAAGTTACAAAACTGCTCCTAAAAGTAAGAAGGTACCTTTATACTCGTATAGAATAAAAACACGATAGATTATTTTTGAGAATCTATTATCACTTGGTACTCGTAAACGCTTTAGTACCTTTAGGGTACCTTCCCTCTTAACTCTTTCTTTGTGAATTACTCACAGATTACAAAAAGTTCAAGTAGGTTCAAATCTGAACGTATTCTGTGAGGTAAGTTATTCAAAAAATATCGCATCATACAGTAATAGATATGTTTGATTAAGAATTAATAATCACAACAAGACACGACTAAAACCAACATCATTACAACACCAAAAATCAGTTAAAAAAACAAAATAAACAAAATCCGCAGCTTGTAAACACGAAATAAAAAAATTAAAACGAACAAGAATGAAACGAGCGCTTCAGCTTCGAAAAGATGACCATCCATCGTGAGCATGGAGTCAATTTATCACTGGGAAAAATGAAAACTGTGCACAGGTCCATTAAAAATAGTCGCACATAGTCGCATGACCCATAAAACGAGAGAGCGGCGTGGAGTTGAAATATGAAATGAAAAAGTGCGCCCCGCGGAATACTCCGAGGTTCCGTGACTGTTTCGCTTTTTTAAGTAATAAGAAAATTTTATGAGGATTAATTCTAGCATTTTTTCTGCTTGTTTGGTTTGGCTTTGGTTTACGGTTATGCTCTCTTATAAGCGCACGTTTCTTTATCCAATGTTGGTTTTACGAAACAAAGCTGATTTACCCCTAAGACTCACGACTCCAACCGAAGATCAAGGTAGGTTTTAACGTAGTAACCAAGTATGTACCCAAGTCATTGAATACACTTTAACTCCATGTCATAGGAAAATAGTCTGTTCATGTAACATTTACAAGCACAACTACTTCTAACAAGAGTTATTCCAGTAAAGCGGTCAAAATTTTATCAGATGATTTGCAAGCATACACAATACATATTTCCAAGTGGCACTAATAAGCACTTGAAAATGGTTGGTCACATCTACAGTTGTTTACTGACGAAAAAACAATTCTGGTGACCTTTAATACAGGTTTTTTCTAAAAACCTACTTCAGACACCAGCTCTCGGGCCTGCGGACGGTGAGCGATGGGTAGGTCGCCGTCCGATAAGGACCAGGCCCGGGTCGACGGCGCGTTGTATTCCACGCGCGCCTCAAAGAGTTGTCAGCACCAACTGACGGGGTCCGTTAGGGCCAGTGCCTGCCAGGGTTGCGAGTTGGTGGCCCTGGCACACAGGCAAATTAAGAAATACGGGTGGGTTTAGTCACTAAAAGTCTGACACGCCCTCCCGCTCCGCCCAGAGCGGGAGAAGTTATTTGATAATTTCCAACTCAAAAAAAAAAAGGCACCAGCTCAGACAATGCGAATTTTTATAGTTCAAAACTATTAAGTGCCTCAAAACCATTGTGAGAGAAAATAAATAAACTTATTATTATTTTTTATTTATTTATTTTATTTATTTATTTCTGTAACAATTTTAACATTGTATTGAAATGAATTGTATTTAAACTTATCACACTCTCACAGTTTCAAAAACAATTAATACCTAAAAAAAATAACAAACCCTTACATTCGCCCACGGAACCCAACAAAATTCGCCACCTCGTCAGGCGAGGTAGCGTTGGTCAAAAAAGAAAACCAATTTGCCCGCATGAAAAGGTTCGATCCAATCGTGCCCGGCGTATCCACTCATTTGATATTTTCACTCCGTGGCGATAGAAAACAAATTACGAAATGTCGCTCTCCTGGATTATAAGCATTAGCTATTTATTTCTATGTCACCTGTCGATCCCTCAATAGCTTGCTTTCTTGCATTTGAAGTTTTCCGATTAACTTGGTTTTTATTGATATTCTGTTTATGTTAAAATATCGGAATCGGAATGCCAGTGAATGTGATTTTGCATTTCTTAAATTGATTTCTGTTGTGAGGTGGTAGACATGAATGGTATTCAATGTTTTGTGTATTCGCTTTATTGGGTTGGTACTTTTTTCTTTTGTAATTTGAAATGGAAATATTACTTTCCATAATTAAATATTGGTAGTTTTATTTGCGCAATTTCATAATATAAAACAACGTTGAGACGGTTCAAATCTGACGTATTTTTTTATTTTTTATAATTAGATATTATGTTATAGACACGTCAAGTCTTTATTTGATTTAAATGAATTCTTTTTCGTATTTAAATTAATTAAATTGGATAGGGGTATCCAATGACGTATTATAAATAGACGCGTCATACACGAACATTAGCGCACTCAAAAACAGCGTAAGCCATAATTGTAGCTACATACTTGCATACAATCATACAGCGCGTGGAGAAAAGGAAAGACCTATACGATATCTGTTGTTAGAAAGTAATGAACATAAGTACATATTTAGATACGTCACTAGCTGCTGCATGTTCATTGGCGCGTACGTAATAATAATTATTATTATTGTAAATGTCAGGCAATTGCCTGGCATTTACTTTGCCATTATTGAGCACAGGTAACGCATCTAAATTTAATATATAATTAAGTAACTCAGCTTCTTCAGTTTAGTCACAACTTGAGGTATCCCTTAGGTACAAACCAGAAATAAAACCAACCTTAAACTCACCAGTGAATTCATGAACATAACAAATACATAACAACGAACCTTTTTCCAAAACAATCCCTCTTCCATACCTACACATATACGACGAACCTATTTATAATATCAATATCATGTCTGAAACTCCCCTCGGTTGCCATGGCAACCGCGTCACCAGCCAACGTAAATGTTACCAGTAAATCAATTAACAACCAGTTTGGAACAAATAAATTTTTGAAAGGTACTATAGAGGGCCTGAAAGGGACATATTTTAGCAACAACGAGACATAAATCAGACCTGGGAATGTATGTGCGAAGATTTTGATTTGTGATCGGTCAGACAATGAAGGATCATTGAATGTGAACTTGGCCTTATTTTGGAAGAATAATGGGCTTCGGGGTTGTCGATACCCTTATTTATATTTCTATAATAAACTTCTATGTGTGTGTTCATAAAAGTAAAAAGATATAATTGTATAGAATTCAGATGATACGTATTTCGACAATTTCTCGATTTCACACAGAGACTTTTAATTTGTCTCTTAAGTTTAAATGTAGAGAACCGATGCATGGTTTAAATATAAAAATATACCTTATGTTTAAATAGGTAATGTTTACTTTAACCGTATCATAGAAAGTAAGCATAATTTTAATGATACGAATTAGCTTTAATTTAGTGCCAGAAGTATTATTACGAACATTATGTGAATGCCAAAGATGATTTCTAGAAATTTCATTAAAATTCCGCTTCGACTAGTCCGAAGGCGATCCTTTCAGGGCTGACACTATGCAGTTAAAATATTACAAATTAAATAGCAATGATAAGAAAGCTGTAGATGAGTGTTGATTTTGTACGTTAAGCTGTTGGTCCCAGCTGTCATTCGTAGATCTCTGACAGTCGTTACGGGTCGTCAGAAACCCGAAAGTCTGACAACCAGTCTTACCAAGGGGTATCGTATTACCCAGTAACTGGATTGTGGAGGTCAGATAGACAGTCGCTCCATATAAAGTACTGGTATCACTGCATCCGGTTAGACTGGAAGCTGACTTCAATAAAGTTATACGGATGATGATGTAGGTATATTGATTTTAAACAGAGAATTTTGAGCATTAGTATAGATAAATTTTAAAAATAAAATAGGTAAAATAGATGATTGATATTGTTCATCTATTTATAGATTTTCAAACGCCAAATGACCGTGTATTACATCCTTACAAGTTAAAAACGTATGGATTAAAGGCTTCTACATACCGGGGCGACTTGTCACGCGACGCGACGCGACACAAAGGCACCGCTCGTCCTGCGACACGCGGGGCCTTTGTGCCGTGTCGCGTCGCGCGCAAGTCGCGCTGGTATGTAGAAGCCTTAAGGCTTTCTTCGACTACATTGCTAGTAATTAGTTTGAACTCAAGTTCATTGCTCACATTCATGTCTAGAGTGAAAATAATAACAATATAAATTCATTTATTTCAGGTAAATAACACCCATTGCCAAAAATAAATAAATAGAAAAGTCAAAAAAAAAAAACATAAAATGTCGACCCGTCTCGTACTGTGTGATACATAGTCATCATTCATCATCATTTCAGCCGAAAAACGTCCACTGCTGGACTTAGGCCTCCCCCAAAAAGGATACCATAATCGCCACGCTTGGCAGGCGGGTTGACGATCGCAGTATGGTGTTAACATGCATAGAGAACGCTGCTGCCCATTCTCTAGAAAGTCCCTAGTCGCCTTTTACGACACCCACGGGAAGAAATGAGATTTTTACGTTATCGTAGACGGAAATTTAAAAGCGTCTATATAAATATTTCCATACATTTTAATTCCCTGAAATATCGTCACGTTAGAAATTATAAAAGCACCCAATCTCTTGCTTTCTCGTCTTCTATGACCTACGTCTCAAAAAAAGGTATTTTTAAACCAACAAAAAGATATTATATAATATTTATCATCTTTTTGTTGGTTTCAAAATAACATAATATTTATACGCTGAAAATAAAATACTATCCCGAATATGATTATAACATGTTTTTTTCAGCCCTGAAAGGCCCTTAGGTGTGGGCGAGTGGGCGCGGCGGGCGGATTTGTCGTAGCCCGGAAACGGCGGGGAATTCATTTGGGCGTAATAGGTTTCCTGCGCCGGCGTCCGGTACCCGTCCGGGGCTCGTCCGACTCCCGTCCGGCGCTCGTCCGGGAGCTAGCGTCGCGCGTCCGACACGCATCGGAAGTAACGCGATATCTGGTAGATGTTAGAAATCTTACATATCGTCGCCGAGTAAAACCCTCGTGAACATATTTTTTTGTTTTTATATATTTGTTGAGTAGGTAACCTTGTAATGCATATTAAGAACAAATATCCACTGCTCTAAGATGCTTTGTACGAGCCTTCTGATGATATTGAAGAGGAAAATTGACGCGCAGCCATTTTTCAGACAGTTTTTATCTTCCACTGCAAAGTAACGTTTATTGCAAGTACGATGTGTTCACAGCACGGCGACGATGTCGTTGTTAAGACTTTTGTCTGTTGGTGTTGTGACGCCATAAGTAATCCGAGAGAAAAAGTAACTTAAACAGCATAAACTATCTCAGTTAATTGATATTATGAACGTGAAAAAGACAAATTCTATAGACAGGGTCAAGTTAAATCAGCTAGCAAAACTTTGCAGACGTGATAGGTATCGATATCTTAACACGATAAAAAGCCATACAGGTATCGATATCTAAACACGATAAAAGGCTATACAGGTATCGATATCTAAACATGATAAAAGGCTGTACACGTATCGATATCTAAACACGATAAAAGGCTATTCAGGGTCAAATTAAATTAGCTAGTGAAACTCTGCAGACGTGGTAGGTAACGATATCTAAACACGATAAAACAAAAAAAAACAAAATTGAGGTTTTTTTATTGGGACACTGTAAAGTCGAGTAAAGTTTATTCAGTTCTATGGTCCAATAGGCACTCCTTAAAAGTTGTCTAGTTCATTTTTAAACACCATATACAAAGCGTTCAGAAATTTCAATTTTTTATGAATAAGCTGTAAGTAGTACTAAATGTGTTTAAATTGAAAGTACCTTTATATGTATAATAGACTCGGCAACAGACAAGCGACAAAGACTTAAATACCTACCTAATATAGAACAAGATAAATAATAATAAGTTTATTAATACATAAAAACCAACAACACAGTATTTTTTTTAATACTTTAAGCACATAACTGTACAGAGGCGGACTTAATGCCATAGGCATTTTCTGCCAGTCAACCTTTGGGCGATGCAGAGACAAGCAGTGGTAGGTGCAATAGCGAGAATTGAGGAAAAAATATTATTTAAATATACATATACTTATTAAAAACTATAAATATAATATATACACCTAATTACATATAAATCTCAGTATATACAGCATATGAAAACAGAAAAGGTTGTACTACCAAGTTTAAAGGTATACCAATAGATAAAACGCGTGAAAACCATTTGATCCATACGTAAACATTATTTTATTCTTGTTCCGTTACCGTTGGCAACTGATCATGGAAAATATTTTTCGAGTAACAGGTCACACCAAAATAAACATAATTTTCATACAAAAACAAACCAAGTAACCAGCTTAACTCCCACACAAACAGGGTTGACATAAAATCCATTTTCCAAAACTCTTCATTTCCTCCCGAGAAGTTTTCAGGCGAGAGGCTGTTTCATTAAAACTTGTGTGACGTGTCATTAAGTCCCGGCCGCAGCTGATTATTATTAATATTCAAATCATAATTCCGACTTAGGTGAACGAAAAAGCAAAGACGTGTTAACTTATGAATAATCACAATTTCACAAACTCTCAAACTCGCTAACTTTCCCCTTATTTTGATCAAAATCTTCGTTTGAAGGCTTCATACGCTCTATAAGTGGATAATACATAATAACTACTAAAACTGAAGCCTTTTTAGCTGAAGTATAGTGTGAGGCAACACAACAATTGAAAGGTACTTCAAGGTCAAATTATATCGGAGGGTGGGTCGTTGACCCCTCGTCCACAAGGCAACGAGATTAGGTATTTGCGTAAATAATTTTGGTGAAATGTGTGTGTTATTGGGTGTGGTTATACAGAGGAGAGTAGCTTAAATGATTCCGTAAAATTCTGAAAAGTTAACCCTCTCAAACTCTTCATTTATTCCAACACTGATTAACAAAAAACGGAAAAAATCAACGTATCTTTAGCAAAACCGTGTGGGACAGTAATATAATTTTCCCATGAATAAAACCGGACTTTAACCCCGTTTAAATTCAAGCGCACGCTATTATTTCTCGGCCAACGCATGTATGTACATACGATTAATAAATAAAATTCCTACACATTCAACCGCTACGAACTCAAATAAAACAAAAACTCATAAACCGGTTGAAAAAAAAAATACTAACGCGATTTACGTTCAAGAGAGCGAAAAATAAAATAACACGGGGTAGGCGCGGTTTGTGCCCGGGGCCAGCCTGCTTGTAATTTCTCTAGATATTTCATATTTTAAGCGTAGACGCCCGCTGGCGTTGCTACGACGACGTAGAACCTCGTAGCGTCGCTACGCCGTAGTCGCGTGACAAATTCAGTTTCAGTTTGGTTATTTTCATATTATTTTAAGATGCTTACATAAGTATTCCGTGTACTCTTTTGTTAGAACTTATAGTTTGAGTTGTTTTTATAGCGAAACACTTTGTAAGTTAGTTACTTTAGTAAAAAACAGTTCAGTTCCACTTATAAGTGCTAACTAAAAGCTGGTAACTGAAAGTATTTACCTAATAATTCGAGTGAAAATCGAAATATTCTGTCTAGACGTCTAATAATATTTCAATAATGTCTATAGTAAAAAGTCGTTTGCTCATAATGAATCTGCTACACCCACGCACAACTTTTACCGTCATTTTCCAACTAAACTCGCACACAACAACGGTAAACACACCTACATATAATAACAACAAACAATTCAAGCCACCTCGAGTTCAAATGTTCAAACAATGGATATCAATAATATCATTGTAAACTTAAAAGTTACGCAGAAAACAATGTTATTCGTACCTACTAAATTGGTACTAGTGTAGTGGTTTTTTGAACCGAAATAATTTTGTCGGTGTGTAGGGCGTACCGTGCTGGCTCGAGGCGGTTTACGACACACGTAACTTGTGTTAACGTTTACTTGCCACGCGAGTCTCGGCACATCACTGCAGGGTAGAGAAAGTGAGTGTTTTGTTGTTCTTAGCTCAATTTCTTTACTAGAAAATAATTGTCAGGTGTTTTGTGACGTATGATAACAGACGGTAGGTATTATCGATGTTAAGACGCTGACAGCAGCTAAAGTGCGGTCACTGACAGACTGCACACAAAAGAAAGAGAAGCGCGATGACACAACGCTTGTAATTTCTTGCAAAATATGAAGCAATTATCTGTTTACTCAAAATGAGTTGAGTAATCGAAAATAAAAAACAACCAAGTTCTGGATTCAAATAAGACGTTCTGATTAATAATTAAATACCAACCGTACGTTGATATTTAATACAGATATTTTGGATTGGAACTCAAAGTAAGAGGTTAGTTTACCGTTAATTTTTATCGAGATCTTTTTTTTGTAAACGTGTTTTGGTAACAACCAAGTTCTGATCAATATGTTCAAAAATAACATATATATTTTCCGCTACCACAAACTATGATACAGGGTGTAAGGGACAGCCCTCCGCAAATTAACAGGGTGCATTCAGCTCCTTATTTTGAATCATATTACACTGAAAATTTTCTCAGGAAAATTGTATTTTTTTTTAATATATAATATTTTTGTATACGTATATAGATTTGGCAATTTTTAGTTTTTAAGACAAGTGTACTTAGATCATTTGCCTCTTGTCAGCGCCTTAAGCCACACGTGTAACATAGCATCACGGTTACTTAAACCGCGTATTTCACACCTCACTAGAAAGTGAGGAAGTGCCAATTCCAAGAGCTAGTCATCTTGCTAATACACACATGTTACGTTAAGTTTCACAACCCATGTAACTTGTTAATGTTAAATCCGGTTACTTCGCTTTGCAATACAACCAAGAGGAGGCTAAAATTGTTTATAATATGCTTGGTATCCGGTTTATTGGCGTGTAACAAGACACATGTTCCTTGTGCTAACGATACCTGTTACCAACTTCGTAACATCAGTAAGGGGTAGGTAATATTACTCGTGTACATACTTACAATGCGATTCAACTAAGAATAGGAACGTCAATAACCTCTCTATCTATGGAATTATACAGCTTGCATAGAAAATTTGTTGTTATCCGTTTTCATAAAATTTGTTGTTATCTGTTTCTGTAATTTGTTATTGTTATATCTGTTGTTGTATCCGTGCAATTTTGCTAAAACACACACAGTATGGCGCAAGGTCATTCCTATTCTTACTTGAATCGCATAGTACTGAAGTCGCTTACTTAATGGTAAAGTTTGACGCTTTCTGCAACACATTTAATTAGGTATATATTTTATATCTTTACATTTAAATAACATTTATTCCTCAATTCTCGCTATTGCACCTACCACTGTTTGTCTCTGCATCGCCCAAAGGTCGACGGGTAGAAAATTCCTGTGGTATTAAGTCCGCCTCTGTGTATTTGTGTGCTTAAGACGCTGACAACAGGTAAACCGCTGTCACTGTCAGTAATTTATTGCAAAATTGATTAATGCAATTATTTATTTCCTCAAAAATGAGCTGAGTAATCGAAATTAAAAAACAACCAAGTTCTGCATACAAATAAGACGTTCTTGTTATTAATTAAATACCAACCGTACGTTGATATTTAATACTGATATTTTGGATTGAAACTCAAAGTAAAGGGTTAGTTTACTGTTAATTTGTATCGAGATTGTTTTTCTAAACGTGTCTTGGTAACAACCAAGTTCTGAGAAATATTTTCAAGAATAATATATATTTTTTTCGCTACCACAAACTATATAGATTTGGCAATTTTTTTGTTTAAGACAAGCCTACTTTTATCATTTGCCCCTTGTCAGCGCCTTAAAGTATTAAATAAATAAATCATGCTAAAGTTCATTGCTTAAAATCTTTGAATATACGGGTTACTGATTTTAAATTATTAAAAAATACTGTTAAAGTTTAAGTATTGACAAATATGTATGAAAAAGTTTAAGAAGTACCTATCGATTGACAGTCAGGGAAATTAATTGTTTATGAAATTGTAACACTAGGCTACTTTGCAATGTTATAGCCATTTCATACATCTGTCATAGAAAAACGGTTGTGATTTGAATGTATGGACAATTTAAGTTGGTAGTAAATTTAGCTAAACAATTAAATTCCTTAACTTTACTTTAAAAGTGTTTCTTGACACGTGTAACTTGTGTATATCCCACGGATTTCACATCACTGGACAAAGGATAAGAAACATGATGACATTGGCAGAATATTACGTACATCCGTATTTCTACAGAGTTATTAGCAAGAAACTAGTTTCAACAGATGGTAAGCAGACATAATAGTTTTCGAAAGACAGATTAATTTGCATGAGCCAAAACGTATTCTTCCCTAAACGCAACTTGACCCATTTTTAACCCACAGACAAACCGCACTAAACATAAAACAAAACAAACCGACGTGACATTCAAACACATTCGCCATAAAACAAACAAGTTACTTCGGCATTATTCACAACAAAATTCATCGCACAGAGTTAGAGCCAGATATTAATCTCTCGACGGCATCCGAGCGCTGGATTCGCCATTTTGCGCCTAAATATGATAAACTTTCCCCCGAATTTCTTCAGCCCCCCCCCCCTCTTTCTTGGCAAGAATACCCCCCGCGAGGCGGAGGCGAGCCCCACCCGAGCCAAGTCTTACGGCCCTGCTTTTAAACTAAGCTCGTTAATTAATTACAGCCAAGTCGACTGCCGGGGGTACTGCCTTATGTAGCGCTATGTGCCAATTTAATATTGCACTGCTACTAGTAATGCTCAAGCACTAAGCATTGTGTTAAAAATGTTACGTAAATCTGCTGTTTTTCTCTTTTTTGAAGAACTAAAATGCTGAAAAAACTTTCAAGCATTATTGCAAGTATTCTTCAATTCTTTGTTCATAATTAAAAATCACTAAAACAAATGTTGTTCCCATGCAGGAAACATACGCTTTGTTAAGTGTCATTCTCAAAGTTTCATGCCAAACGTAACGCGTCGAGCACAACATACATAGAGCTGATAATTACACCCGAGTCGAAAGACAATACAACAACCGCGAACAAACGGCTACCCTATTAGTAGTAAATCATAAAATTATTCACAATAATATTAATTACAAAATCACGGGTCGAGTATTACTGAGAACACTTCCTCGGCTCCATAATTAATTGCTACTAAATTCGGCCCGAATTTGAATCCGGTTACCAAGTCCGCGAAGAAACTTACGAGGTACATAAGACTTAAGGGCAGGGCCGGCCGGAAGGAGGGTAAAATGGCGGCGGAGGGCGCGACCCTCCCGGGGAGGGGGTGCGTCGAGGGGGGAGGAAGGACGTGAGATTTACTCTAAGTAATTGCAGTAATAAACACGCAAATATATCACGGCGGGGTAATGAGAGGAAGCGTCGAAAATTGCCGACGCAAATTGCGTGTGTGAGATAAGCTAATTTTTTCTCTCTCTGTTGAACAAGAGGAAATTTTCGGCCTCTTGTTTTTCGTTTACGGCTGTTCCGCTTCGTCTGATTCGTCATTTGTATTATGGACGAATACTGGCGGAGTCAAACATTTCTTTAGACCAAATTAATATTTATAACGCGGATATAGCTCACTTTGATTACAGCTCAAACTAGTGGCAACCTTGTTTTCTAAACTAAGGGATATTTAAAAACTTGCAACAATAATAATACCTACTACATTTCTCTGGTTGTCCATAACAACTATGTCATCATTATTATCATCATTTCAGCCGAAAGACGTCCACTGCTGGACATCTCCCAAAGGCGGGGTTTACCAACAACTATGTACTTATACAAAAAACTAATAGGTACAGTAAATTGATAGACTCCCTAATAATTACCTATGCACATTTGACCAGTGCCAAAATCCCCTATGTGAATTGAACAATTGGCCATGAATTAGCCATCATCTACGTTGTATGCAAACTAGGTACACATTATGTCACTGGTCTAACAACACGTGCATCTAGCAGGAAACCATGTTCTGAAACTAGTTTTATCAACCAAACTCCGTATCTGCAACTATTTTAATGTTGGTTCCATGTTTCAACGCGAGCAGTTTGCTATAAGTTCGTCTCCAAAGTTTCTATATCGTTTTTTGAAGGAAATTACAATGTAAGGTTTGTTGGGAAATTATGAGGCAATTCCTTTCTTTGCCGATAAACCCCCTGCCGATAAAGCATGAGCTATTGTTTTAATCAAACATATATTTCTTGATGATACTCAGCATCATTACTTCCTTCCATCATTTACCCTTCTTTAACCCATTGATGAAGGACCTACTCTTTTTAATATGATAATCACTTTGATCTTACTTAAAAAAGGTTGTTTTTTAACACAGTCGGTACGGTGCACGTCAATGGTAACAGAACCAGTATAAGCTCTAGGCATTGCTCTAGGCCAGCTCAAAGTCAATCATAACCACTAGCTTGTGGCCTACAGTACCTAAACGGTCGGTAACTTTCCCAAAATCTAACTCAAAATCAAAAATAAACAATGGCCAATGTTCTTTTACTTACGAACTTACAGGTAATCAAAAAGCCGAAATTACTCATCATCATTATCATTTCAGCCGAAAGACCTCCACTGCTGGACAAAGGCCTCCCACAAAAGAGGAGGGGGTTGCCATAATCGCCACGCTTGGCAGGCGGGTTGGCGATCGCAGTATGGTGTTAACATGCATAGAGAACGCTGCTGCCCATTCTCTAGTAAGTCCCTTAGTCGCCTTTTACGACACCCACGGGAAGAAATAGGTTGCTGCTATTCTTTACGTCCGGCACCACACGGACCTAACCGAAATTACTACAAACAGCAAAACATTAAACGTAACCTGAATATAAATATCAACAACAAATTCCAACCCGTTAGTGGCCGAGCCAATTTCGCGTTCAACGCCAGCGATAATTTTTGGCAACAAAACAACTCGCGACATAAGAAGCTACGGCATTAATTATTCTAGCGAGACAAGAAAGGGGCGCCCCATTTCCAATATTTATGTGTTGTCGATGACTACGCGAAAATATTGGGCGTCGACTGCTTTTTAAAACGAAGAAAGGGCCAAGAAAGGCCGCCGGGAAACCGGGCCTTCTTAATGCACAAACACCACTCTGCTCACCTGCCTTCCTTGATTTATTAGACGGCTTTGTTCGCCGCTCGTTACAAGCTTGTTGTTGCGTTTTTAATTTATTTCCTTGGCGAAATTTTGCACGTTAATATTTAGTTAGATAATGCCCCTGTAATGGCTGGAAATCGCTGCGTTAACACATTTTATATAATGCTTACGTTACCTTACTTTACGGTAGATAGAACCAGTGCCCGATTCCATTGTATATTTTTCTGTTGTAAGACGCTTGAGGAGACAATTATACTCGTACATTGAGCAAGACGACCTCACCAAAACAAATAGACACCTCCAAGTACACGACCTAATAGAAATAAATACATTCGTCCATCACGAATCCTAAAACGCCAGCACCAAGACCGCTCCTCAGTAAAACCAGATTTTCCTAAACCACCGTCCAGCGACGGTTTGTTCTAAATTGAAATAACACAGCGAATACATTAACAGGCGTCGGCGGCGCAACAGCCGACGGTGGCAATGGGCCGTGAATGAATGTGAATTGCCGTTGCCACAAACGGACTGGCCGATTGTCGACGACACGACTCATTGCCGATTCAACGGCACGCTCGATGATTTACTCAAAACTGTAGGGATTTGAGTCAATCTGGTGCACCTTGAGGTTTCATTTGTCGTGATTGGTGGTTGTTTTTTATTAAGGAAGATAATTAGAGCAAATTATGCGGGTTGACGATAAGTTATCAATTGATATTTTGAATTTTGATGTGAGATATCGCAATTAATATTTGAAAAGCTAAGTTCTTTTAAATTAATCTGGCAAATTATTAAATAACATCTGCTATCATCATTTCAAATCGCGACAATAAATCTCATTGAAGACCCACAAAGAAACAAAGCGTCAATACCTTTTCTCCTGCAATACCAATTCGAATCTCAAGAACAATGGAAAACTCCGTTAGACACCGCCCGCCCAAGATGCGGGAAGGGCGGAAGCGTATTAGCATATGCGGACGCAGTTAGCATCACAAAGCAGGGTCCGTCGCACCCAATATTTATGTGACGTCATCGATTGGCCGTATTGCCCGTCTCTCTACATTGTAGCTTGTAGCCTGTAGCGGTCATAGCCGCATTGATTGGCCATGAGTACGCATAATTTTCTAACATAATTGATTATGAAAATTATAGCGTTAATTTTGTAGCTCATGTGTAATGAGGCTAACGGGTTGTTTTATGGATGCGGTTCTTTGGTGGTCGTGATGAGAAAATCGCTCTAAGACGACCTGTCGATCGTGAGAAGTGATGAGAAGAGTTCAATAAACACCTAGGTATGTACAGGGTTATTTTTAAAACGTCAATAACCTCTTAAGGGGTCATTGTACTCATCAATATGAACAACTTTTACGATGGGACCAAACCTAAAATCGCGAAAAAAATCAGCTGTTCCCTACATTTTAACGAATTATTCGAACATAAATGTAGGGAACAGCTGGTTTTTTTTCGAGAGTTCATTTTTGGTCCCATAGTAAAATTTGTTTATAATGATGAGTACAATAACCTCTTAAGAGGTTATTCACGTTTAAAAAATAACCCTGTATAGTATTGTCTACTCTAAACAACATGACTGTTCTCTCCATTTGTTTATTAATAATAGCATAATATATGATCACCTTCATCTGATTGGTAAGCATTATGAATTAGTGCTCAAATGGAGACTTACGGTGAATCCGCACCTTTAGCCCGTGAAACGTTTCTTACGTTTTTTTAATTTGCAGAGAGATTCAGTAATCATTCTAATGATTATAATTCTGTAAATACATATCTATTATCTGTACCTTGTGGTGTCGGACGTACACTGAAAAAAAAAAGTGTTTGCTTTAACAAACATCTTGTTTGACTCCATACGAGCCTAACAAGATCTTGACTTATGAAGCTAGGAGAACTTTGTTAAATTATCATAGTTCCGTCAACTAAGAAATTTGTTAGTTTTATTACGGGTAGTTATTTGATTTAACTCAAATGTTGGTCAGTTTAAGAATGATGTAATGCTAACAAGTTGCTTGTTACCATCAACTAAGATTATTATTTGATTTATAAAAGTGAAGAAGTAAAATCAAACAAAGCAGGTATGATGTAACAAAGACCGGTGATTATTCTGTACATGTCACATTGTCGATATAAATAAAATGAATTTGTTCTGGCAACTATGCTATCTTGTTTAAAGTAAATAAATAAATAGTGATTCCAAACATTTTAATGCCAACTAAGAGAAAATGTATCTTAGTCAGCTTGGATTTTTTTTCAGTGTAAAGAATAGCACCATCGCCATTCATTGACACCAACCCGCCTGCCAAGCGTGGCGATTATGGCATCCCTTTGGAGGAGGCCTATGTCCAGCAGTGGACATCTTTCGGCTGAAATGATGATGATGATTACATATCTGTTATAGTCGCGAATCATATTTTGATCAAGGTACCTACAACCTGACACTGATCTACAAATTCCAAAAAACATAAGACAATTCTATTTTCGCTATTTAAGTGACTTTCGATACGAATCTTAAAGAATATTTCGACCCAAAAACTGTGATGGAATCAACGAACTTTCCTGAAATTTCTACACAGTCTAACCCTTTACCTCCTGCTCCACATTTGCTTATCAAGCAACCAAGCTATCAAGATATAATTCAATAAGCACCTGCTACACCCATGTCTGTATTAATGCGACATGTAGAATACAGGGGCGGTGACAGGCTCATGGGCTGCTCACCCTTCCTCATCAGTCATAGCGGCCGTCAGCCGGCTAAGCGACCGCATTCAAATTGCCATCCGATGACGACGTGCTTTCGCGACCCCTGGCTTGTCTGTGGCCGAGGCCAAAGATTAGAGAGAGGTGCGTTGGTGGTTTCTGCCTATGGAGAAAGCAGCTCTGTGATGAGAGGAGAAAAATGACAACACTCAAATAAATCTAAGAAAAAACCAGCGACAAATCAAAATGTATAAAGATACATAACAGGACAATTTTAATCAAAAATGTTTACCTAAGTCTAAATCCACAAATTATTTGTTACCATTTATGTTGGTTATCTATTAATTGACATCATTTTCTTATGATCTTGTCTTAAATTAATTCAGCCTCTAGCAACCAATGAACCTCAAAATCTTGAACACGTTATTTCATTGATACGTTCAATAAGTACAAATTATTTTTGAAAAGGCTAACTAACAGTGACAAATGTCTACATCAATCATACTAGGCAGAAAACAAGCACGATGAATACTCACCAAGTCTTAGGCACAAAACTGGGCTTATGCGTCTTGCACCCTCTGTTTCTTCCCTACTCTTTCTATCGGCCTCGACCAGCATTACATAGCGGGGACATACTTTTTACGTCATTAGACATCGCCGGATCACCGCGAGTTACTGTGGTGACGCTGAATCGATTATGAACTGACGCTTTAGTCACTGGGGTACTTTCTGACTACGTTGGTTTTAATTGTTATAATAAACCCCCTTTTGAGATGTTTGAGGGTGACACTTTTTGGCAATGTTGAGTGTTCATTGATCATTTTTTGGGTTTTAAGTGCGTTTTATGTGGTCTCATCATCACTATGTCTGTAAGTTTTATAGTCTTTCGGTTGTGTACCTTTAGTGGATACACGTTTTCGTAATCATCTGACATAATATCTACCTACACCAGGGGGCCTAAAATGGACGCTTTGGCAGAATCATAATATGATCTACGTACAATTCATACATCCCGCAATTCATCTGTTTGACAACTGCTATTTGACATTAGACTTCAATAAAGCAATTCATAATTTGAGGACCATCTTACAAAACTCCATACAAAACTATGATTGCGCCAAAGCGTCCATTTTAGGCCCCCTGCTGTACGCTAATAAAATAATGTTAATGAATATTGCTCAGCCTGAAACCATCAAAGTTACCAATCGTGCGTATGCGCCACAAATTACTACAAGTAATAACTTTGATGATACACACAATTACTTCACAAACAAAATCAATCAAAAACACGATAGTGAAATAAGTCCATCACGAATTCACGATTAACGTTATCCCAATACTTCTTCAACGAAATGCAAAAATCTCCTAGAAATAATTAAAAATAACAAAAAAAAAATACACACGCGAAATGTAAATGCATTGTGTAAACATGGGCATTCGCGTCCGCCGCGCACGAATATCCTACATCATTGAAAACGAAACGGAAACGCTGCAATAAACATTCATTTCGAAATTAAACACATCTACCTGTGTGTTTACCATCGCGAAATCACTAAAATGAATAAAACAGTGAGGAATTGGACGCCGTAAATACGCATTCGAATATCAATTTGGGCGAACGCCGCGGGGAGGGGAGGGCCGATAAATAAAAAATATATAAAATACACAGTACGCAACGTGAAAGCGGTGAATGGCACTTGTGAAAAATGGACTTGCCGCTCTTCCAGGGAAGCAATCATTCAAACTGGCTGTTGTCTGTTTGCGCCTCTGCTCTTTTTCGCCTAGCCTCGGATATTTTTTGCAATTTTTTTGGCAATGTCATTCGCAGAGTTCAGGTGTGGGGACACGTGGTACCGACAAAGAAAACAAATATTAATAACTGGCATTTTTTAAAGTCCCCGTTTATTGTTGTCAATATTTCGTAAATGATTGTAGTGTGATGCGGCGTTTTTTTGCCGCGCTGCCGCGCTGTATCGCGTCGCCTCGCATTGTCGGCTCGTGGGTGGAGCCGCGCTAACGCAGCAATTTTTTGTACTTTGTTGTGTTTATTTATCGCCTAATGGACAGGTTACGGTAGCGTTACGCTTTGTAAAGAACTTGTATTTTAACTGGAAGGTGCGATTCATTCAAGTTACTAGAGCAGTGGAACATGTTATGCAAATTATTCCACAGGTTATGTGTGTATTGACGACACGGTTGGCGCAGTTAGTTAAGCGGTTGACTGCTGCGCTGCGTGTCGCGGGTTCGATTCCCGCTCGGAACAAATATTTGTATGACCTACAAGTAGTTGTTCCGGGTCTGGCTGTTTGTGTATGTGAGTTTAAATGATTGTAAACGCACCCACAATACGGGAGAAATTCCTAGTGTGCGGCAACGTTTACAAAAAAAAAAAAGAAAGTATTAAGACGGTGCTTCATCATTAACTTGTTTGTCAAATGCCCATAGACTAGACACTAGACTAGTTTCTTTATTTTTTATTTTATATTTATTTTAGTGTTTAGTTTTATCATTGACACATTATGTAATTTAATTGTACCTATCTAATTGTAAGTGCACATCGCATTCGTTTTATAAGCTGTGTTTATAATAATATGTAGAAAATATCGTGGGTTATATATTATGTACTATACATTTACTAACTCTATAGCTCAAATTGTGTAATACTGTAATTATTATTATTAATTCATTTATTTCAGATATAGTCCATACATTATTATAAAAAAAAATCAATTCAATAAAACACATATCATTCAAATAATCAACGATAAATAAAATTAGGTACAACACATACACATTACACGTTAGAATTTTAAAACGAATGAGTTGCCGTTTATTTTCCCAAATAAATAAAATAAAATATAAAAATTACTTCACCAAACCTGATGTACCCACTTTCCAAAAACAAGCAGTGCTTTCTATGTATTTACAAGCTCAAATCGTGCATCACGAAACACCTACACAAATGTACAAGTCAAATCGTACAAGCAGGTCAAAGTTTCGATTGGTATCCCAGGTAAAAGGCATAATAAGTACGCTACACACGAACTCCCATGCAAAGGTACTCACACACGCACCATTACCTTAATCAAAGCCTCGCCAACTTGCTCAGTTAGCCCTCCCTAGGTGAGAGGGGCCCACCATTTTTCCTAATTAAAATAATGCCTTCTTCTCATTCTTCATCCCCCAGTCATTAACCCAATGTGCTGTAGATAAACGTTATTTGCCCGGGAGGACGTTTCTTTTACAAATATGCCTGTTTTTGCCTGTTTTTGCCCGCTTACCAAAATGAGGCGGGAATTTTTATCGTACGCTTTTTAGCAACACATTTATTTATGGAAATGTTTCTAATTAGCTACACTTTTGAAACTTCTAATTAATTAGATGTGTTATTATGGCTGTTCAATTAGATTAAGTACTTACTTGTCTTGTAAGATTGTCAAGCCTGGAGGAAATAATTAGGATCTTATGAGATGATTTATTAAAGAAATATAAGATTCTAATTAAGGTAAGCTATACAATGTTTTACACGCTTATATTATATATAGGATTAAAATAGGACTTTGTGAAGTTATACCTACTCCATATCTTCTTGTAGCTATGTGTGTGTACCTTTATGGAATTTGGAACTGACTTTCAAAGAACATCTAAAGAGCTTACGAAAGTTGCCCTGACAACGATGATACGTATTTAGCTCCGTTTGATTGTGAGCATATGTAAACGACATGAAGTTTCCACCTTCAAAAATGTGACATGATGAAGGGGAGATCCTGGTAACTGTGGTCTAAATAACCTCTTCCTGTAGCTGGTAGATAAGAAACAATATTTGAAGAGGCCGGCGATGGATGCGTAGTTCATACAAACGTAATACCAAAATAATTTGTAAATCAAACATATTCATAAAGTAGTATGTCTTTATTCCGATTGGAATACAGAATATCTAGGTTCCCAAATATTATAATATATATACTTTAAATGGATACTGATTTAAACAAGAGTTATGAGAAAATAAGTTTTCTATAGTAATTTTAAATTCCTCATATCTCGTCTTTATATCATTGTCCTTTCAAAATATATATTTGGGAACATAGATATTCAGTAATTCAATCGAAATAAATACACACTACCTTAAGAATAGGTTTGATTTCCAAATTATTTGGTATTACGTTTGTATGACTATGAACTACGCATAAGATTACTAACAGCTTATTCTAGAAAACTACAACTCTAACGCTACGTTTTTATGATACCTTAGTTGAATTAACTCGACAAGGAAAACTGGATTTCTGGAAAAAAACTATAGCTAGTCAAATTTTAGTATAAACAATGATTACAAACGCAAAACCTATTCTGTGAATTTAGTGACCGGTGACAATGCTAGCAATTGGGATCACAAAAGATGAAAGCGTTCGTTTCGAACCCCCAGTTCTTTCTCACGTAACTTTAAGGAGTGCACCTATAAGCAAGGCTTTTCAAAAACTAGTGATAACACATACTACTAGTGATGTCCACCCCACATAATCCCAGTGTCTACTATTTACTTCAACTCTCAAGTACCAACGCAGACACTGTGGAATATTCCACATTTTTTTAGTAGGCAGTCGACATCTCGACCTCACATTTAACCCGAATTCCAGCAAACTGCATAATTTCGCCACTAATGAGAAGAGCCGGCCTGCGTCTAATTAGCGCAGCCGAGTCGGTAAGACGCCCACTAAATAGAAGCCAACGTAGGACGACCAACTGTCGACGCTTTTTTTGGAAGGTTTCCCGTTTTGTGGAGCGCCTTAGGGGTTGTGGAAGTGCTGCGTCTGGAGGTAAATTGTCACTGCTGGTAAGATTTTCAGAGATTAATTGTAGTTTGTTTTCTTACTATTTTTAACCGACTTCCAAAAAGGAGGAGGTTCTCAATTCGGCTGTATGTTTTTTTTTGTTTTTTTTTTGTATGTTTGTTACGCGATTGCTCCGTCAATTATGAACCGATTTTGAAAATTCTTTTTTTGTTTGAAAGGGTATACTCCCGAGGTGGTCCCATTGCCACCAAATTAGAATCTGATTAGGTGATCCCATGGAAATCGAGGGAAACCCTAAAATTTTATATGTTAACATATAGCGATTTAAGTATTTTTTATAGTAACTCGTGCATTTGCTCTCTGATAGCACGATTTGGTGAAGTGGAACTGATGATGGAGACCACATATGGCCACCGGAATAATAATGAGTACCTATTTAACGGGTTGCGATTAAGCAATTTATGCTCGTCACTATGCATAATGGTGAGTGGCAGTTCTCCTGGTTCTTACCAGGAGAACTCCTCAACAATCAACGTCCCAGCATCGGGAAATGCAATATGTTGTAAAAGGTGATGAGCAGTTAACATTAGGCTATTGTAACTTAGGTAAATTGTAAACTGACCCACTAAAAAGTGAAAAATTAAAAATCTTTTTCCAAAATAATAATAACCGACTACCAAACATAACACTACAAAGTGAAAAATAACTTTAATTTCGGAAGTCGGTGGCCAAAAACTCAAATACAGATCCAAAGACACCGACTTCCGAAATTAAAGTTATTTTTCACTTTGTAGTGTTATGTTTAGTAGTCGGTTATTATTATTTTTTTTTTTTTTTAAGTTTTTTGTTTTCACACGTAAACGATAACCTAACTTTTAGAAAGTACAGTAACAAAATATATTCTAGAATTAAAGCCACGTTTTAATTCTAGAATATATTTTGACGTAGAATGTGGGCGCAAATGGTATACTAATTGCTTGTAACCGTACTAACGTGTACTTCCGGGTAACCGTAACCGATACCCCATCATTCATCATCATTTCAGGCGAAAGACGCCCACTACTGGGGGGGGCAGGGTTACCATAATCGACACGCTTGGCAGGCGGGTTGGCGATCGCAGTATGGTGTTAAAATGCATAGAGAACGCTGCTGCCCATTCTCTAGCAAGTCCCTTAGTCGCCATTTACGACACCCACAGGAAGAAATAGGGTGGTGCTATTGAATACCTACTCTCTATCAATTAGTTTATTAGAGCTTTTTCTGGTGCCAATGTTTATTAATATAAGTATTACGTAAAGAAACTATCATTTGTCAGCCTTGCTTAATAAAAATTTAGATAAACCGTTCGCTTCTCACTTTTCAGGCACTGCAACCTGTCAGTTCATTTGACAGTTGGTGCTAGAATAACAACCTAACAAACTTGGGATAAAACAGGATGATGCATAGCCTGAACAAATATCTAATTTCGCAAACAGATCTACCACTGAACTCAATACCCGGAGCACCAACCCCTTTCCTTGGAGTAACCCCATTCCAGCTGTGCTTCGTAATAGTAGAAAATGATAGTATTTGGGGTAAAGATAAACTACTCCACACAACATTATTGCTCACTCAGCTGCTGAGAACATAAAAATGGAAGACAAAAAAAGGTTTTTTTCTATAGCATGGTGTCCCTACGGCGTCGCAAGGAGCGTCGAGGCGGCGACGGCAGCGTGGAGGCGCGCGGAGCGAGAGGGGGCGGAGGAGCGCCGTGCTCACCTAATGAAGTGTTTCGCTTTGACACGCGTGTTCGTTAGCAGACCACTTCACGATACCGAGCTGTGTTCAGATGACAGCTTCCTCGAATTTACCACTTAAGTGGCGTGCAATGCCACTGCACTTGTTAACTAGTTTCTGTTTAGTTGGCGCGACTTTATTGGGAGACACCTCTCATTTTAATGGATGTGAAAGAAGTTGTGTGGTGCTAAAGTACTCCTGAATGTCTTTGGGGGCTTAAGAGATGTGTTTAGGTGACGGCTTCCTCGAATTTACCGCTTAAGTGGCGTGCAATAGCGCTGCACTTATAAATGTCTTGTTATTATTATTTTTATTTATTTATTAAAAACGTTTACAAAAAATCTTGCCCCGTAAAACCGTTTTCACGGTTTGTCTGAGGGAACAGAACATACAGTTTAACAATTTATGTTTAATAATGCGGACACTTCAATTTCACTAATTGCACATATAAAGTTACTAATAATTATCTAATCTTATGACTTATATCTTATAAAATATACCTAATCACTTATCTGCTCTTCCGCAACAATCTGCAAACCATTTTCCTAAGAACATCGTTTAAAACTCCTGAAAAAGAACTGCTTAAGTAACTTGGCAAATTTACCTTTTATTTCCTGACTTCTTATATCAGTAGGCAATTGGTTGAGAAGGTATGGTACTCTTTTATCAAGCGTTCAGTCGCCAAAATATATCCTTATTCTAGGTGCCTACATCAAATTTACCTGCTGATACCATCCTAGTTGCGTGGTTATGGGTAACTAGCAAGTGGTGGTAGGTGGTGTAGGTTGAAGGTTTGATTCGACTTCTGAGAACTTTCTATAGTAAAGGTATAGTCCCAGTACCCAGCAAACTTCTGCATAAGAATCTGTTACTATTGCTTTTACCACAGTTAGCTGCACATGACGGTAATTTCGTACTTAAAGCGGCATAAAGCAGGTTATAACAGCTATCTTATTTTCTGTTAAGTTACTATATACTTCATAACAGAAACAACGCCTATTTTATGCAGCAGCTGCATAACTGTCGAGATGTGGTGTTTAATACAACTAAAAGAGAACAGAATATAAATTATCCAGTATCATGCTTGATAATGGAATTTTATACCAATGTTATACAAAAGGTTACACAAACTCTTGAGTAACAGGTCTTTTTATGATGATTGTTCAGTTTTAAGAAATAAAATCGGCAAATTACAAAACTAACTCAGCTAATAGCATTATTATAGCAAAAAAAAATGTTTAATACAGAACTTCGTAATACACACAGCTTCTATACATATATAATAAAGCTTAACCCTGCATATGGTCAAATTGTTGGCCAGTAACATGACTTGTGTGCTGCCTGGGCATGAACGGTTCTAGAATTTGTAAATGAATGGCAGTACCCACCTTTGCGCTATCGGTTTATCAATCTCGGTTGCTTAATGTACACACGGCTACACATCAAGTTATACATTTCCAGTATAAGCTGATCTTACATTGTATAGGATTTCCGTACAATGAGAGGTCAGCGTATACTGGAAAATTATAGCTTGATGTGTAGCCGTGTGTACTTAAAAGATATACGTAGTCTATCATCATCATCTGCCTGCCTTTTCCCAACTAAGTTGTGGTCAGCTTCCAGTCTAACCGGCTGTAGCCGACTACCAGTATTTTACATAGAGCGACTTCCTATCTGACTTCCACAACCCAGTTACTGGGTAACACGATACCACTTAGTAAGACTGGCTGTCAGGGACGAAAGCACCGTATAACACGATTCCTACCGGCTTCCCTCCGGAAATTCGGAACACAATCACTCTATCGTCATTGAAAAATAGCATAGTCGAAATTTTGATGGTTTAATAATGCCAAAAAATATCATCACACTATAGGTATTTAATACACCGTAAAATTAAAATATTACAAAACGAATACGTTACATTTTTTGTCTTTATATCCCAACAACAAATCATTTTGCTCTAAAATAACTCGTACGCGTCCGTGAGTCATGACGAGTTTATTTTGTATAGACAGTATATTTTTTGCTCCAGCTTACCTTTCTCATAGAATCACCCTTCGCCACTGGTGGCTGTTGGACTTTTGGGCTTCTCACGACCCGTAACGACTGTCAAAGATCCACGAATGACAGCCGGGAGCAACGGCTATACGTAGTCTAAGTCTACAGGGTGTAAGGGACAGCCCTCCGCAGACTGATGGGGTGAATTCAGTATATCGTACTAAGATGACCGGTACATGAAATTATTTCAGGAACGTTATGGGATTCCAGTGAACGTGATTTGTCGCGCCGGGCTGGACGGCCGTGCTCGCTGATTTCAGGCGTCGTTTGTTGGAGAACTTCAAAATCCATTGCGGTTTTTTTATTATAGCTGTGTTATTTACATTAATGGAGTACTGCGTTCAGAGAATGTAATTTACATTGAAATAAAGGAATAGTAACTGAAATTACAATAAAAAAATTACAATTTTCCTGAGAACATTTTCCGTGGAATATGATTCAAAATAAGGAGCTGAATGCACCCTGTTAATTTGCGGAGGGCTGTCCCTTACACCCTGTATAGTCTACCTAATTAGAAAAACAGCGATGAAATTAGATATATTATAATTAGATCCTCAATTCCTCACATACGTAAGTACGTAGTTGTTCATCACACTTTTATCCAAGGTATAAAACATGTATTCTACATGTCGCACCTTTAAGAGCGTTTACACCTTGCGGCATTTCATACAAACTTTCAAGCCCTTGTTTTTCGAAATGACTGAACCGATTTTAATAAACCTTCATAAGCAGGATACAAAGGTCTAAAAAGTTAATAGAACATTTTCCGAAATGTCTTATTTAAAAACAGCTAACTAGAATCTCTGTTTCTATGGAAAATTTAAAATCGGTCTAATTTGACTGCAGCACTATTTTTCGAAAATGTTCTGTAGTTTGTATGAAATGCTGTACGTAAACGCTCATAAAGACAAACCGTTACTAAACAAAATACAAAATTTTACACAGGAGCTTAAATAAAAAAAATGCACGGCTTTTTCGTAATTGAAAAAAATCTAATCTAAGCTTAAATTTGTTTTTCTATTTTATTTTTCTATTGTGAAAAAGCCGTGCATATTTATATTTTTTATTGAAGCACCTGTGTAAAATTTTGTATTTTGTGCGATGTGTTGTCTACTGTTTTCGTTTAAAAACAAGTTGTAAAGACTATAATTGTATCCAAAACATGTAGAACACTGCACCTTAATTACGTAACACACTATTAATCGCAATCTGAATGATTTTGAAGTATATTGCTAATCCATTGCTTCATATGTTCTAAAAATTTGTATGCTCTAAAACGTAACTCTCAAAATGAAACGCATTGCTACTGTAAGTTTTTTTTTTCTTTATAAAGTACTAACTGCGCCCCGCGGTTTCACCCGGGTAAGTTTCGATCCCTTAGGAATATTGGGATATAAAGTAGCCTATATGTTAATCCAGGGTGTCAGGTACGTCCATACAAATTTTACCAAAATTGATCCAGCTGTTTGAGCGTGAAGAAGTAACAAGCACACATACACTCACAAACTTTCAGCTTTATAATATTAGAAAGAAAGAAAGAAACAAAAATAATTCATATTATTATATATATTTTTTTTTTATTTTTTTTATTTCAATAAGATAAGATAAAGATTTATGGTTCAACTAGGACTAGATGACATGACAAGATAATATATAAAGTTTAAATCTAGTTAGTGGGTGCCGTACTGGTCTCCTAGATAGGTTAAAAAATAACCTGTGTTTAGGAGAAACAGTTTCGATCCCCTTAATACATGATTGACTTATGATAGCACGTGTTAAAATGTATCTAATAATCATAACAGCAAACTAAGTTAGGTACTTAAAAACAAAAAATACTAAAAATCTTTAAATCTAAAACAATAGCAATTTTGGAAAAGACTTTATAAATACAAATATTAATATACAAACAGTTTAAGTTCACTTATATTGCACTAAACTAACTCAATAAAAACCCCATTTAGTCGTCGAACTAAATCAGTGTTGTCAATGAGTTGGATCGCCTTGACATTCATGTGATGATGAAATCAGTGTTCATGAGCTTCTGCATAGCTACTGTAAGTGTTACGCATTACCCCGCTGGTCAAAAATGGCAACATAATTATCTGAAATAAAGCATACATTCAAGACACTTACATGTTTTTTAACACAAACAAGGTTCGGCCATCTCTTGACTTCCAAAGTTTAATTTTTGCCTTTGAGTCCTTACCCGACTTCAAGTCACATTTTTGACTTTGACTTATGTCTTTGACTGTCGTTTTTTTTTCTTTCGCCGTAGTCAGCTATAGTCAGCCGTAGTCAGTAAACATTCGGATACTCGATACTTCGGATTTATCTTCTGAGTAGACCCCAAGATTTTGACAAGTCTTTTACAAGCCTTGTTGAAAACAAGCATCATAACTTGTGGCAGCTTGTACTCAATACTATAGAAAAACATACACTGAAAAAATGCGAGCTAACTAAGATACATTTTCTCTTAGTTGGCATTAAAATGTTTGGAATCATTATTTATGTATTTACTTTAAACAAGATAGCATATTTGCCAGAACAAACTCATTTTATTTATATCGACAATGTGACATGTACAGAATAATCACCGGTCTTTGTTACATCCTAAATGCTTTGTTTGATTTTACTTCTTCACATATTTAAATCAAATAATAATTTTAGTTGATGGTAACAAGCTACTTGTTAGCATTACATCATTCTTAAACTGACCAACATTTGAGTTAAATCAAATAACTACCCGTAATAAAACTAACAAATTTCTTAGTTGACGGAACTATGATAATTTAACAAAGTTCTCCTAGCTTCAGAAGTCAAGATCTTGTTAGGCTCGTATGGAGTCAAACAAGATGTTTGTTAAAGCAAACACTTTTTTTTTTCAGTGTACGTCCGACACCACAAGGTACAGATAATAGATATGTATTTACAGAATTATAATCATTAGAATGATTACTGAATCTCTCTGCAAATTAAAAAAACGTAAGAAACGTTTTATAAATCAAATAATAATCTTAGTTGATGGTAACAAGCAACTTGTTAGCATTACATCATTTTTAAACTGACCAACAGTTGCGTTAAATTAAATAACTACCCCAAATTAAACTAATTAATTACTTAGTAGACGGAACTATGATAATTTAACAAAGTTCTCCTAGCTTCAGAAGTCAAGATCTTGTTAGGCTCTTAAGGAGTCAAGATGCGTGATCACAATAAACAAGATTTTTGTTAAAGCAAACACTTTTTTTTTCAGTGTAGCTTTTTTTTCCCTCAATATCAATGCCAAAATGGCTCATAGTGTAAGGCGAATGGTTGGCAACAAATGCCCGGGCACGATAACGCAGCTATAAAGTCTGTCTAATACTTAATTGCGTTCTATGTCCGCAACACAATGCTCCGCGTAATCAGCTCAGAGCCGCACGATATGAACCTGGTCGCCAGGGTTATCAAAACTGCGTTAAAAAAATAAAGGTAGGAACTAAAAGGAAAAAAGAAAAATGTTTATTCGGCACAGTAACGTATATGTAATTAAAACCACATATTTTGTACAATTTAAAAACTAGGCCTATGACTTGGCTTCACATGCCGTAGAGAAATATCTTAAATAAATAAATAAATCTTTCACTTTACTTATAGATTACAGGAAAACCTATAAGAAGTCTGTGATCTTAAAATAACATGGTAAATCACTCAATATTGTGCGTACAAACTTACATTTGCAGTGGAAATGTATGGGGATCATGTTTTTCAACTACAATGTTAAGTTTGTTTGGATAAATTCATCCCAGCTACGGAACCGTTCATTGTGCGTGGTCCGACACGCACTTGGCCGGTTTTTTAAGCAACTGATAATTATACAATACGCACATGAATCCGAAAAGTCAGAGGTGCGTGACTTGGGTTCGAACTGGAGACCTATGACTTGGCAGTCCGACGGTCACACCACTAGGCTATCACTGCACATAGTTGTATATTAATTTATGTTTTTTTTTTAATTGCACTTATTTCGATTGTTTGGGAAAACTATTTTTTTTTTTTATATTGCTGATGAACAACTGGCATACGACTCTGTTCCGTTGGAATAAAGTAACAGAATTGGTTGTAGAATTCAGAACGCAGTTACTTCTTCCTTGCCTGGATGCCGAGTGCCAACTTTAACACAGTTGGAAGAGAAATTATGGAAATGGACGACGTTTTACCAGAATAAGTAACCATTATTTTCAGGACCTAATTATACCTACTTCATTTGAAATAAGAATAGAAACTTAAATAAACCTTTTTTTACAGTCCGTTCAACAGATTTTGACTTCTATTGCGTTGGTAGCATGACAAATGGCAGGTATAATAAACAGTTGGTATTGTAACCACGAAATTACTTTTAATGACATCCTTATGCATACGGAATCGAAGTCAAAATCGGTTGAACGGACTGTAAAAAAGGTTTATTTAAATGTCTAATCTAATTTCAAATGGAGTAAGTATAGTCATTATTATTTTCATAGATGTCAAGATAGGAAAAGTTTATTATCAAACAAGCATTGATGTGCAAATTCATGGTGTCCAGTGTATGTTGTGGTGGGACCTAGTGTTGCTACCCGACACTATGCTGAGCTGAGACCAGCGGGGTAATTGCGTAATTAGCTGCAGTAAAATGAAACAACTTCTTACTGTAATTTTGTCAATAACTGAGAATTTTTTTTTCAACAAAATGACAATAATAAGTGTCTATTTAAAACTAAATAAAAGTCCGACTATACTATGGCCGCTATAACAACAAATAAAAAAATTTAAGGGTGCCAGCACATCAAGTTACCTCTGTCAAATTTTCTCATTCGATTTTGAACTTAACCTTCAACATTTTAAGGTTAAAATCATTTGGGGAAACTTGACAGTTTGGTATAACCAGCGGGGTAATTGCGGCGTAACACACTATCAGTTGCAATGTGTTTAATTTTGATAGTTCAACAACATTCATTGCGTTATTTACATTGTTGACCAGACTAATTTTTTTAGCTGCAGTAAAATGAAACAACTTCTTACTGTAATTTTGTCAATAACTGAGAATTTTTTTTTCAACAAAATGACAATGATAAGTGTCTATTTAAAACTAAATAAAAGTCAGACTATACTATGGCCGTTATAACAACAAATAAGAAAATTAAATTAAAAATTAAATTGCATTTATTTTTCAGACATAGTCCATAAAATTACATTAAATAAGATCACAAAATCACACATACACAATAATATTATACTAAAACATTCAAATCAAATAAAATTAAAACACATTATCTACACTTATCAAACCAAATTAAAATACACACATATGTCACATCATTTTTTTCATTATCTGAGAGAAATAAAAACATATCTAAAAAGTCAATAATAATAAACAATATAAATTACAATTAAGTATATAGTTCATCTTAGTCTAAATTTAGGTTTGGATCCGGAATGCTCAATATGCAGCCTGGTCCAGTACCGCATTGTCCCCAATTCCCCATACAAGAAACGTGTTGTACAGTCGCCAGCACACTAAGTTACCTCTGTCAAATTTTCTCATTCGATTTTGAACTTAACCATCAACATTTTAAGGTTTAAAATCATTTGGAGAAATTTGACAGGTTGGTATAGCCAGCGGGGTAATTGCAATGTGTTTCATTTTTATAGTTGAACAACATTCATTGCGTAAATAACGCAATTAATGTTGTTACGTTGTTGAGCAGACAATTTTTTCGAACATACACAGCAATGGTTTAGCAATATACTTCATAATCATTCAGATTGTGATTCAATGTGTGTTACGCTATTAAGGTGCCGTTTTGACGTGAGAATTGTTTATTATATTAAGGTGTTTTATTTGTATTTATGCCAATAAAAGCGTTTTCTTACTTTCTTTAAAAATAAACAAGTATCTAGTTTGTTTCTAGTAGTATATTTAACAGTCTCAATTATATTAATTTTCCTTAAAATAAATACCAAAAATCTAACAAAACTTGTGGCACGTTCCGAGTCAACCCTGCGCCCGCCCGTAGGTCGCGTAATCCAACTATTCAATTTTCAGCCGAAAAGGATTGTCCGCGTCTTACGTTTTTTATCTCTGCTGATCCAATACAAGCGGTTATTGCCACTCTGTTTATACCCGATTTGATTGTGATAGGTATATGAAGTTTTTAGGGGAGTGAGTAAACGAGTGTAGGCAATTCCTTTCAGAAACGCTGTTCCTAGGAAGAGATAGAAGCATATCAGTTTAAGTAAAAAACCAGCCAAGTGCAAGTCGGACTTGCACATGAAGGGTTCCGTACCACCATACAATATTTAGCAAAAAACGTCGAAAAAAACACGTCTTGTTGTATGGCGACCCATTTAATTTTTAGCCTTATATTATTTGTTGTTATAACGGCAATAGAAATGCACAATCTGTGAAAATTTCAACTGTCTACCCATTATGGTTCATGAGATACAGTCCGCTGACAGACAGACGGACGGACGGACGTACAGCGGAGAAGTTTGGAGAAGAATTTTAAACCGAAATTTACTTCCTAAACGTTTATTCAAAAAGACGTATCTACTAAATTCCCTATACACAAGTGCGCTCATAACATCTAAATCCCTATTTCATCATCATATTTTAATATTTAAATCTAACTAAAACTCACCCTCACTCCTTATTTCAGTACGGTACATCCTTGTAATAAAAAATCACAACTACCCGAATTTTCATCTCAACTGAAACTTACCGTGCCTGCAATTGTACGATGATTTATACGAAGCTCTAAGTTAGCGGCAGAAAAAAGCAATTATACCCACTGTTTTACCGAGGTGAGGAAGCATATTAAAAAACTTGAAGGCACTGTCAACCCCACGAGTGCTACAGACACTGATGGCTATTAATTAGAAGGGTTGGATGAAGATATTTCATTATTTCTTCTCCTCTTTCCACTGTTTTTCACCACGAAACCTTTTTCAAGTTTATATTTTTTAACGCGGAGCTGTAAGGGTTAGTTCAGTTTTTTTTTTAGGTTTTCGTTTAATAATTTTGGAGGATTAAGTTGCTGGTAAGTTTGGCATACTTAGATTTATATTTCAAGTAGTGCGCTTTTGAAATGAATATTGTAAAATAAGATAAGTCTTTATTTGCGTTAAACATGTTATAAAATTGTTACAGTCTGATTTTGATACAATTTCTACATGTTTAGCTATGCAGAATATTAAATAAATAAATAATAATAAATAAAAATATAAATATGGATGTATAAGTTAATCTAATAAATCCTTCGTGGAAGACTGGTATCTGCAGTAGGAAAACCTGTCACACAGATCACCCCCCCCCCCCAGACACAGTGTTTGAGTAATTAAATCTTAAATATAATATTAACAAACTATTTTACTACCTTTCGTAGTACATTAAACAATAAATAAAGGAAATAAAAAAGATACATTGTAACAATTGCATGTAAAATAATTAATAAACGAGTTAAAGGTGAACTATAGAATGTCGCAGATTAATTGGTAATACAATAATAGTCATTCAACTCATACAACACAAACGTTTTCATTAACACCAGGGGGGCTAAAATTGACACTTTTTCAGAATCATAATATGATCTGCGTAGGTACAATTCATACATCCCGCATCTGTTTGACAGACTATTTGACATTAGACTTCATTAAAGCAATTCATAATTTGTGGACCATTTTACGAAACTCCATACAAAACTGTCAAACACATGAATTGTGGGTTAAGAATTGTACGCAGATCATATTTTACGCCCCCTGTAAGTACATACACATTTTATATTTTCAAGTTAAAGAAAACTTTAATGTCATAAAAGCTATTTATTTTTAAATGAGTTAGTATAATAATTTTAGTTTTTTTGCTATTTTATTGTGAATAAGACACACATCACAAGGCAGCTTTTAGCATACTTGACTATAGGTAAGTACTAAATCTATGCTCCATAACTAGACGTCAAGTGAAAATAGTACTTCAGTGAATCTTAAGTTTTTTTCACATGTTAGTCCAACGTTTCACAATTTTTTTTTCATGCTTCCAATCTTTTTTTCAAAAACCTGAAGTATTTGTCAGCGTACAAATACAAACGCGACACCCGAAACAAGAACACGCACTTATCAACGAATCTCGTAATCAAACACTGCACTTTGTAAACAAGGTGCTAACTCCAGAATTTATGTAAACTGTTTTCTGCTCTCTACACTTATCTGAGATTAAAATCAGGCTCGTGCCAGAGGTAGGCGCACACAATCACTCCTCAGGGAACCAGCTTTATTTGCGGCCTTATCATCACTTAACATATCTGCATATTCATTAAGAGATCAATCAAATTATTGTCTTCACAATTTTACGTATGCATACGTGATGATACGGGGGTTAACTTTCCTCAGTTGGAGCGCAATCGTCGTTTTAAATGCGGTTTATTTCAGTTGGGACGTTTTGGGTAGGAGTGTTCTGGCTGTATCTACATGTGTAGAATACATAGTTGTTATTTTATTTTATTTGAAAGGTACACCAACGACATATTCACTAGAAAATTAAAAATATTTAAAAATTGCATATGCATTGAGTTATGGTGAATTATTCACTTACAGGCGTGCTCTGATATAAAAAATTGCTTCTTAAATACGTTTACACGTTTTGTCAAGATTTTTTACTCGTAGTGAGGATAGAAAAATTAATTAGAAACAAAGAACAAAACATTAAGTAAAAAACAAAATAATAATCGAAATTAGAATCAAAATTATTATTACAATCAAAATTAAAATTGAAACATTAAGATTAAATTAAAATTAAAAAATAAACAGTAAAATTGAAATTCAAAACGGTAACGCGATAACCAGTGCAATAAGTGAATAATCCAAAAATATATGGCAAAAAACCAAAAAATGAAATAGAAAAAAAAAAAATATGTAAAATTACTAACAGTAGTTATGTAGGTAACTTAGATACAAAAGCAGTAATAAGTTGATTATAAAAGTTAAGTTACATAAGATAATTTGAACATTTTGTACATAGACGAAGCGCTTTAAACCTGAATGAATTTACGTCAAGAAAACACAAAGACAAGACACCCATTGATACAGAATTGCCTATAAAATAGCCAACATCCTGACCACCTACTCCCTTGACTGCACAAAAGATATTGTTTCACATTCCATTCAGAAAACGTCGATCATTGATTGTTTTAAACAGACGCTCCGTCGCCGGAGACCGGGCGAATCGGGCCGTTTCGAATGGCCAGAAAACTGCATATTTCTGCCATTGTACTAAAATCGCGGTACCTCTATCAATCAGTAGACCCCCTGGGCCCGTTTCCGACCAGGTGTCCTTTGGAATTTGCGCCGAAAAACTGCGCTTTAAGGATTTTAGCTGAAAAAAAATGACGCGTATTGTTCGTTTCTGCGTAGTCTCTCCCGCTCACCCGGTGCGGCAGGTAGAAGGCTCATAGGTATGTACTCAATTTATAAGTATGGTTAAAAAATTACGCCAACTTACCTAACTATTCATTTATTGATGCATTATTTATCGGCCTTAGGTAAATAATGAATCAGAGTCTTAAGGCGACGATAACCGACTTTTAATGAGTTTATACTGAAGATCACGTCTAAACAAGTAGTGTTAATGATTCGAAAAAAATATATGTTAAATAAGAGCATTTTCTCAATAACATAATATGTAAATATTTTAGATTATGTTTATATTACATAGTGAAATTAATTTGTAAAGTTATGTCTAACGCGGATAAAAAACTGAGAATGGCGCAAAATCTACCAAGCGTATTTTTCTGAAATCTTCACCAATTTAAAGATAATTTAACTATTGATCTTTTAGTATACGCGTTTTATTAAAATACCGTTTGTTTTGTGTATAATAAATTAATAATGCGACAAATTGGGGACAGCGCTCCTTGGTGGGCGAGTCCTATTACTGGCTGAACGTACGACGCGGTGCGTGAGCTCAGTACAGAACACGCAAGCTAACCACTCAAGGTCACTGGCATATAATAATATCTGAGTCTTAATACAAAATCTCAAATGCCACTTCTAACGTCTACCTATTTTAAAGTTCCGATAACGCCAAATAGGTTGCCGTTGAGCTCCTTAAGTTCTGAGTTGAGCTGCACGATTACTGACAAATGCGTACACTGACTGGACCATGTATGACACCAATCCACATGGTCTTCACATGATCTGACCAAGATTATGTCTGGACTTTAAAAGAGACTGTGACCCCTGAGTTTGTTTCGGCCTTTCTTCTCAGAGTAGTCAGATAGGAAACGCCGACCTCATCTGTTTAAAATATGATTGACGTGTAAAAGTGTTTGTACAAACCTACTTACAGAAATAAAATCATTTCATTTCATATCATACAATCATCATCAACATCTGACTGTCCAATTTTGGTAGAAAACCCATGGCTCTAGAACTGTTTGAGCTGTAGTGCCAGCACAAAACTCTCCCACCAAACGATTTTTAAACCTCATATCAGGGTAACAGGTAAAACGTGACCATAACGCGACACCATTAATAGTAAAAGTTAATTTGTCTTCCAAATTAAAGTCGAACGACACTGACGGGCACAAAGCTAATAAATTACGGCTTGTCGTAAAAATCAATGATATACGACAACCATCGGACGCTGACAATTGTAAAGCAATTCAGGATAACACTGCACGACTTCTGGGTTTTGCCAACTTTTATTTTACACCCCAATAAGACGATTAACCTCCTTATAGCACAGATCATAAGGTGCATGGCACTGATAGTTGAAGTGTATGTTTGTTATAAATCATTAAAGGTTTGTAGCAGCACAGTTTATTGGCAGGTAAGTAATATACTGTCTTTGTGGGAGTACGTGATCTATGAATGGGTTTCGGGAATTATCGGGACATGCATACTTTCCTAGATTTGTGCAACGAATTGGTCTATTGTGGAAGGAACGAGTGCTGGGGAACCTTGACAGGGTTATTTCGTGTATTCCCGTTGTCCCCGTACGCCGTGTCCCCGTCCTACGGGGACAGCGGTACTTCAATTAAATATTTAAAAATACTTCCCGTTGTCCCCGTGGTTTGGTTTTACATTCAAAAATATGTTTCTGGCGTTGTGTGGTTACAGTTCTAACCTAACCTAGCTGTTTCGATTTAAAAAAGGTTTACTTCGTACGATAAGGGGACAACGGGAAATAAATTTAATCACGTCCCTCTTTCCCCGTGACGGGGATATGGCAAACGGGGACAACGGGAATACACTGGTTATTTGTAGAATTTCGAAGCAGTTGGTAAGACTGGGTTAATACTAAGTCCCACCTAGCACCTACCACCTGCTGCAGAAGGCAGTAATTCTTAACACATGCAGGCTAGTTAGGAAATCTCTTTAGTGTGAGCCGGACATCTTGCAACATTACTCCCACTCAAATATAAAGTCAAAGTCAAATTGTTTATTTCAAATAGGCACATAAAAGGCACTTTTGAACGTCAATATTTACAAAAAAAAATAGAATTGATTCTAGTCGCCCCTTCCAAAATGTAGTTTCGTATGGAGAAGAATGGGCAAGAAACTCCACCGGTACTCTTTTAAAATCTTGTACAATATTTTTATAGGTACATTAATTATATGTGAAGACGATGCACCTAGAATAAAATTACTATACCACAATAGGTAATAAAAAGAGTTAAGAATGAAGCAATGACAGATAAATTAATTAAGTGATAGAACATGGTGCTCACATATTTACAAAAATTGTAAAAAATATATACGATTTCCTAAAAAATAACAATAATATCAGTGTGAGTTAAGGTAATCACAGAATTTAAAATAAATGTCATAAAAATAATAAATTATACAATTAAAATAGCAACCTGTTTGATTTTGTCTAGACTCTAGATTGTCCTATGGAGCAGGACCAGCATGTTTCCAAGCATTCTTATCTTGTATATAATACTCTAATTTGTAATATGCTTGTTTACAAAGTGTTCTTTTAATATGAGTTTTAAATTTTCTTTCATTTAGTTGCAATATATCACAAGGTATTTTGTTGTAACATTTAACACAGTACCCCATAAAAGATGTATGTACTTTAGATAACCTGAAAAATGGTTGATCTATTTTGTCTTTATTTCTAGTATTAAAATTATGTCTATCACTTATTTTATTAAAAAGATGTAGATTTTTCCTTACATACATAATATTTTCATAAATGAATTGGCAAGGTAACGTCATAATATTAATATTTTTAAATAGTTCCCTAAGAAATTCGCGGCGACTTAGATTATAAATTGCTCTGACAGCTCTCTTTTGCAAAATAAAGATTGACTCAATGTCAGCAGCCCGACCCCACAGTAAAATGCCGTACGACATAATGCTGTGGAAGTAGCTAAAATAGACCAAACGCGTGGTTTCTACATCTGTTTACTGTCTTATCTTTCTAACAGCATAAGCCGCCGAACTTAGCCGCCCCGCAAGAGATGTTATATGTGGTCCCCAGTCTAGAGTGATTCCTAGGAAAACCGTTTGATTAATAAATTCCAGTTTTGCTCCATCCAATATGATATTACATTCACTACTTCTAACATTAGGTAATTTAAATCGAATGCATTTGGTTTTTGCTTTATTTAGTACCAAATTATTTACCGTAAACCAATCTTGGACCTGAAGAATAGAGTTATTCACGTCGTCAAGATTTTGTGACCGTCGGTCTATTTTAAATATCAATGATGTGTCATCTGCAAATAACACCATCTTCGGTTGTTTTTGAAATAATTGGGGTAAATCGTTAATATAAACTAAAAAGAGGAATGGACCCAATATTGAACCTTGAGGAACGCCCATTGCCATTTCAGACCCCAATGAGTTTACGCCGTTCACTTGAACTTTAACCTTTCTATCTTTCAGGTATGATCTTAGTAAATCAAGAGCTGTATACCTAATCCCATAGTGCTCTAGTTTCAGCAAAAGTGTCTCATGGTTTACGCAATCGAACGCTTTAGAGAGGTCGCAAAAGATTCCAATGGCATCTTGTGCTTCCTCCCAGGCGTTAAAAATGTTCTTTATTAGGGAGACACCGGCGTCAGTGGTACAACGCCCCTTGGTGAAACCGTACTGTTGTTCATGAAAGATGGAATTTTTATTAAAGTGACGTAACATTTGATTGAGAATCAACTTTTCAAACACCTAACTGCGAACTGGCAGAACTGACACAGGCCTATAATTGTTGGGTTCTTTACTATCTCCGGACTTGAACAGAGGAACTACCTTACTGTGTTTCATGAGATCCTGAAAGACTCCTTGGGCCACACTGGTGTTAAATAAGAAAGCTAAATAGGGCGCAATGGTTTCTATGATAGATCTACAGACTTTTACAGACATCCCCCAGAGATCTTCTGTTGATTTAATTTTAAGATCTTTAAAAGCTTTTATAACAGCCTCGGGGTTTGTATGCTGAAACCTAAACTCCATAGGGCAAGCCTTTACATTCTTTCTATGTAAGGCAGCAGAAAGCGCGGGTGAGGAATTTAAAGTTTCAGTAGTTTTAAGGGGAATATTAGCAAAAAAGTTTTCGAATTCCTGAGCTATTTCTACATCTGAAGTGATGGGCCCATGTGCAGTCTCTAAATTAAATTCAGTATTACGCTGTTTTTTCTTACCTGTTTCATTATTTATTATTTGCCAGATAGTTTTTATTTTATCATCAGAAGATTTTATTTTATTGCTAATATAAAGAACTTTAGCTAATTTGCACACACTTTTAAAAGTTTTAGAATATTTTGCAACATGCTGATGAAAGCTAGTATTATTCATATGTTGCTTTAGGCCATAAAGTTCAAAAAGATTTTCCCTGCTTTTACGAATACCTGGAGTCGCCCAATCACTAAATAAGAACTTTGTGTAAATACTTTTAGTCTTTAGTGGAAAAGTGTCATTAAATTGCGTCTTTAATATTGAAAAGAACTCGGCGTAGAACTCATTTGGGTCACAAATATGATTAAAACTCTGAACACATAATTTACTGGCCAAAGAATTATTTAATTTCTCTAGTATAGTTTCATCTACCATACAATCTACGTATAATATTACTCCCACACTTAACCCCACTGCTGGACACTTGGCTTAGGCACGTGCCATCAGTTCTACCCGGCTAGGCCGAGGAAAACAAAAATAATAGGTAATAATTTAGAATTTTGGCCATGGCGACCGATCTCAGCGAAGACCAGCGGGAGATATTATATAGTGCTCAAGTATGTGCGCAGACGCAGGTGCTCTCTCTCTTCACTCACTCTTATAGTCCGATGGGACGGCAATCCGACACGATCGGGGAGAGATCAGGTGCAGGGCCAACGGCTTAACCTGCTTTCTGAAGCACGGCCCCACGGGGGTATCACACCGCCGACTTCCAAACTCCGGGCTGTTACTAAGAAATTCCTAATGAAAAAGTTCAATAACACTTTTCCCGACGCGGGAATCGAACCCAGGACCCCAGCGTTCAGCATAACCGCTTGCGACCACGAGACCAACGGGGCAAGACTTGGTTACCAGTGATATGAAACATTTCCTAATGTTTCCAATTTCTCATTGAAAAATTATTCAATAATAATAATTGACAAGCACACAGTTGTCAGTTTTCTATTTTGTTTTTTTAATATAACAGATTATTAATTAAAATGTGTTGCAAGTTTAATTATAATACCACCACCTAATACAAGCAAATCTTTGCTTAAGGGGCCGGCGTAGCATGCGTAGTTCATACAAACGTAATACCAAAATAATTTGTAAATCAAACATAATTATTCATAAGGTGTATTTATTTCGTTTGGATTACAGAATATCTATGTTCCCAAATATATATTGTGAAAGGACAATGATATAAAGAAGAGATATGAGGAATTTAAAATTTCTATAGAAAACTAATTTTTCTCATAACTCTTGTGTAAATCAGTGTCCATTCAAAATATATATTTGGGAACCTAGATATTCTGTATTCCAATCGGAATAAAGACACACTACCTTAAGAATATGTTTGATTTACAAATTATTTTGGTATTACGTTTGTATGAACTACGCATCCAGCCTCTTAAGAGGTGACTCCAAACATAACAATGTAATTTACAAAAGTTGACGATTTTTTTTTTAAATATTTATTTAATATGACTCCCAAGTGAATAAAGATGATATTAGTATCTCGTATAAAACTTATTTTGAGAACGCATAGCAAAAAATCAGTTCAACAAAATTGATAAAATAAAACTCTAATAGTTAACCGTTGTCTGCCAAAAATTGCAAAAAAGCACCTATGTATTACATAATCATGGCCAATTTACAGACAGGTGCGGCCATGTCCCCGAATCACCCTATACCATAACGTCACCTCAACAATGGAAGCTACCTTAAATCAATGCCCAGAATGTCCCAACAATGGATCTTTCGGACTTCTTTGAAGACGCCATTATCTTTGGCCACGTGGGACAGGTGATGCGCGCACGCGCACAGCTGCTCGCACAAAAACTGCGCTTGCGCAAGATTTTAATCGTATTTTTTTAATCGATGACAGTTCTCTAGGCATTTCGCGCCTATCTAACGGCCTCCCGCGGGCAAGCAGCTGTGCCAGTATTTTTACCAAAATTCGTGTTCACACTGCATTAATTTTTGGTATCTTTGATCGTGGATTAGAGGATGTTATTAACTGAGGAATTTCGTCAAAAGTAGATAGATCGATGGATAGTTAGTTATGGCTTTAAAAAACACTTCCTCTTAAGTCATTTCAATAACAGTATTAACAAATAAAATAATAAATACAATTATGTTTATACATCTTCACAAATTACATATTAAACTAGTTATAAATATTATTAAGTTAACAGGTATTTTAAGAAAAATTTTGGGAGACCTGGAGTCTAAACTAAGCCTAGGCCTGTATTTTAGAACTCCAAGGCCCCCATTATATCACATATTATAGGTTAACAACATGGTACATTGATGGTACGGAACAAATGACGGTACCTAAAGTTTGCCAAAGGTAACTTTCAAAGTCAAAGATTTATTTGCAAACTAAGTATACTTTTTGGTGTTATTTTATAATGTAGGTACTTACAACCTAGCGGCCTTTCCCAGGCATCGCAAATTTGAGGGTATTTAACATTAAAAAACAAACAACAACAACATTAGTACCTCTACTGTTGCACCTAATTGGAATCTTTGACAATTATCCATGCATTTTGCAAGACTAAGCTTTATCTTGTTCTTTATCATCTACGGTTAATACAGAAAGTTTTCAGAAACATCACACCAGCATCCTAATTGCATAACACTCTATCAATCACAATCTGAATTATTTTGAGGTATATTGCTAATCCATTGCTTCATATGTTAGAAAAACTTATAACGCAATGAATGTTGTTGAGCTGTCAAAATTAAACCCATTCCTATAGGTTAGTGGTTCCCAACCAGTGATCCGTGGACCACCAGTGGTCCGCAGAAGCCAAAATATGACCCGCGAATGATTTTAAATTTAGCGGCACAGAGTACTTTTATATATACCTACCTATAGGGAATTTGAGATTTTTCTGGTTGACAAAAAAATAAATGATTTGTTAATCATGCAGATGGCATGTCAGATGAATTTGGCTTATCTTGTGGATATTTTCACACACTTTAATAAATTGAATAAACAACTGCAAGGTTCCGGAAATATACAAGGCGAGGAATCGTTTGAAAGTAAGTGATGATTTGTGTGTAGCTTTGAGTAACAATATTAGTCCTAGGATAGCCGAAATCGTGAAGATGATGCAAGCTCAGAAATCACATTAATACAAAATTACAGAAGTTTATCCTAAAAATATTATTATTTCGTGTTATGTAATTTTCTATTGAATTGTTAATTAAAGTTTGATTATTACTGTTTATTTTTATTATACCTACATAGTGGTCCCTGCTAACAAGAATAATATAAAAGTGGTCCCTGACCAAGAAAAGGTTGGGAACCCCTGATAGATAGTGTGTTACCCAATTCAAACTCAAAAACTCAAACTCAAAGCATTTATTTCAAATAAACCAATTACAGGCACTTTGAATTGTCAAGGAGTCGGTCAGTCAGAGAGATGAAGCTAGTTGCCCATCCCAAAGCGTAGTAGGTTCCTATAGAGAAGAACGGGCAATTACTCCGCTGACGCCATTAGCTCCAATAAATAATATATTCCATTCACATCACGATCTCAATAAGAATCGCATTTATAATAACCAAGTAAGTAAGCTTCAAGTGCGAATGCGCGATACGTTCCATAGTCGTAAGCACGAGAAGGTGCGAGTACCAGTTGTCACCCCATTAGAATAGGCACGAGACGGGAATACGCACGCGGCCGCGATTGCCTCGCATCGGATCTCACAATGAGGTACAAAACGCGACTCAACAAAACGATTACCCTCTCGCCCCGTGAGAGGTACATACCACGGTTCTGCGAGTGTGAGATGGGCTCTACTTGATACTTAAAGATGGAATCCTGAAACAGGCTTTTAAGATTTTTCTGAAATTATGCGTTCCCATTTCCGGTGTCGTAAAAGGCGACTAAGGGACTTACTAGAGAATGGGCAGCAGAGTTGTCTGTGCATTTTTAAAACCATACTGCGATCGCCAACCCACCTGCCAAGCGTGGCGATTATGGCAAATTTCCCCCCTTTTTGGGAGGCCTAAGTCCAGCAGTGGACGTCTTTCGACTGAAATGATTATGATGCGTTCATGTTGTGTTTTGTTGAGGAGCAGTGGTGGCCCAGTGGCAACGGCCGTGACTTACGAGTGTAGGTCGTAGGTTCGAACCCAGCCAGGCGCTTTACTTTGTGTACATTATTTCATCACCACTGCTCTCAAAACGGTGAAGGAAAACATCGTGAGAATGTGACATCTACCATTGCACTGGGCCCGCGTGGTGGATTACAGCCCACTCCCTCTCACAGAGAGGAGGCCTATGTCCCAGCAGTGGGAACATCATAGGCTGTATGTATGCGTTGATGTCTTTCGTGTTCGTTATTTTAAAAACCACCTTAGTACCTTGCTGTGCTTCAGTAAGCTGCTTTTACTGCTCACATTCCTGTACACAAAATTTTACATAGATTGATCACAAATTACTGTATACGTGTAATCAAAATTGTAACACGGTCTATATACTACACAACGGAAAGCCCCAGAGTTTAAACATCAGGGGCCTTATTACAAAACAAGGTTTATCTTCAGACCCAGGTTTAAACCATGGAAATATTATTGAATTTCGAACTTTATTCCGACTATGGTAAAGTTCCTAAACACAAAACTGACAACTTAGTACCGAACTAAGCTTTCAATTTTGTTTATAGAACGGTATTTCAATCACTGTTACGTTCTTATTACAAAAACTGGCTCCATGGTTTATGCCATGTCAAAATATAAATATTGTTTGGTTAGGACAGTTTTAACTACCATACTTTTCGTTTATGTTTTTGATTTGTTTTTCGCTAATTTCTTACTTCGCACTTTACACTATTTACTTGTTTTTTTTTTGTAATTATATTAAAATGTGTGCCTTTTAGTCTTTGCTAAATAAATGTATTTCCTTTCTTTTCTTTCTTTTTATGTGACTAAGACTTGGCAGACCTTTATGTCCAGCTTGCATTAGGCTGAGTTGATTTATTGATACAACCTCCATAACAATCATTATATTCCGTACTAAAACCTTGAAGTAAGCCATACCCATACTAGAGCAGGTATTTAATAAAAACCTCCGACAAACGATCAAAACTTCGCACACGGTATCCGGAGCTCCTGTTTGTGAGGTGCGAATAAGTGGTTCCGTGGAAATATTTCAAATCAGAGCGGGCAATGGCGGAGCTATACAGGCAATAACGATTGACGTGACACGCGTGCGGCCCGTGTGTAGACTGCCTAATGTGTGGATGAAAGCAGGGCCTTTCACCCTATTTATTAGGTCTATGTTTTGGAAAAGGTAGGTCTCAAGTGTCGCATACATAATGCATCTCACCTATCCGTCTTTGTTATACTGAGAGAGTTTTATTTTGCGTTTTTGTACGAAGTTTTTGGAAGCGGATTTTTACGAAGTTCAGTTATACCTACACGATTTTTGATAAAGGCACCTTTTTAGTTTATGTCTCGATTGATATAAATTAGGCGTTATACTATTATAACACCTAATATTTGAATTAAGCTGAACTAGGGTAGGTATGTTGACTGAAGACCTTAGTTCAAATGCCAGCCAGCAGAGATGTCTTCCACGAAGTACGTTATACAGGATCAAATTAAATTAGCTAGAGAAACTTCGCAGACGTGTTGGGTATCGATATCTAAATACGATAAAACGAAAAAAAGAAAAAGAAAACATTGTATTTTTTTGGGGTCAACGACTGAGTTACTTGAAATATGAGCTTCAAAATCAGTTTTTTTTTTCATTGTAAACTTCACAGATGTGATGGGTATCAATAACTAAACACGATAAAACAAAAACTTAACTATTTCAAGTAACTTCACTGCCAGTGGTCATTGACACCAGAAAAAAAAACATCAAATCTTTATTTTTTTCGTTTTATCGTATTTAGATATCGATACTTACCCAACACGTCCACAGAGTTTCTCTAGCTAATTAAATTTAACCCTGTGTATCCCGAAAATCGCACCTCTAAATGGAAATCTGTAATAAAGATCTACGTACTTACTGAATGTCTAGGTATTTCAACCACCTTGTACCACTTTGAACTCTGAGAAATCTTATTAACTAATCTTGTAATGAATAACAAACGGGACTGAACAAACAATAAGGTAGGTAGGTACACTCAAACTTCGAACTCAAAGCGGAATGTCGCTGACCCCATGAACGGTCACCAATAGTCACCACCATCCCAAATACGTGCTTATTATTGTTATAAAAACAATGAACAAACAAAAAACCAATTAGTTACGCCACAAATAATATAACGTTTAGAATCTCATTAGTGGACGATTTCGGTATGCGCGCGGGCAATATTCGACGAATTCGACCACCGCGAATAACCAAAAACGCCGAATCCCGAATGCCGAAAAGCCGAATGGTCGGACCCCGCTCGGTGACATATTGGAATGCGACTCCATTTATCCCCGCATCCTATTGGAATCCGGAGTGACGCGGCAAATTGGAAATTGCGGTACCATTTTTGGCGTTATTGATAGATAATACTGCTTGTAACACGGAACTGGAAATGCAAATGTATCGGGGAAATGTTATTTGGATTTCCGAATATCCGGTCAAAACCTCAACTGCGTATCCATTAGAAAAATCCTCTAAAAATCCCAGATCTATATAAAGAGATAGTACAAAGTGCATGAGGTGAACCCCTTAACCGGATTGGTCGCGGCCCGTCGCACGCACTGCACGCATCGCACGTCAAAGCTTGGACTACCCCAGGACTATATTAAATCACATTTTGACAAGCGTACCGTGTAAAATTAATCGAGTGTCGTCGAGTGAGCGGGCGGCGGCAGAAAAAATAATGAAAAATTATGAGTTTCGCTAATATGTTGCGGGTTCTGTATTTATGAAAATGAGATATTAAGAGGCCGGCGATGGATGCGCAGTTCATACAAACGTAATACCACAGAAAATATAATACGAGTACTACGTTAAAACCAAAATAATTTGTAAATCAAACAGATTCTTAAGGTAGTGTGTCTTTATTCCGATTGGAATACAGAATATCTAGGTTCCAAAATATATATTTTGAATGGACACTGATTTAAACAAGACTTATGAGAAAAATAAGTTCTTAGTAATTTTAAATTCCTCATATCTCGTCTTAAAGAATTAAGGTAGTCTGTAAGAATTTAATTTAAATAACATACAAAATGTTGAAAATGGTCAGATATAAGGTTTACCAAGAAACAATATGGTCATTGGGAAAACATAGGTAGATACAAATAAGCCAAGACTGATAAACATGTTGCTTTTCCTACATAAACTATTCTTAGTAGCTTGTATTTTAGTTCAGTCACGAATCAGATACCAATCCTGTTGGATTCCTTCCTTATTCAGAACTCATTAAAACTATTTGAAATACCATGAAAATGATTCAAAGAAGCGCAAAAACGAACTGGTTCATTCCATGATCCAGTCAAACGATCTTTGCCAGCATCTAACACGAACTGAACCCTAAAAATGAAAACATGATGGCATTTCACTCGGTCCCCGGAGCTAGAAAGGTCAGTGGGCAGTCGCTCGTGAAATGTCTCGCCCTCCGGACACCGGCGGCGACTGCCGGCGACTGCACCACTGCGCCATTGGGAATACCGATCACCTTAACATGTAGAGACAACACAATCGACGAGCATAATGCCTAAATATTTTTATGGGGACATGGTTAAAAAAAAACAATTGAAGAAGAACTCAGGTTCGATTGAAAGGAACGAGCGCGAGCGTCATAGATATAAAGAGTTTTTTCTCAAACATGCATGGAAATATTGTCATTATTTTCGAAAAAATAACACGCGAAGTATCGAATTGATGGTCAAAGAAAATCAAATCCATTGCAGGGGCGTTTTTTGAATTTGGAACATTACAACGCTCCAGCAATGTTGTATGAAACGGCGTACTGGGGTTATTAAATAAGTACTCTTTTCGCAAACATGCTTGGAAATTCGAGCATTATTTTGACAACCTTCTTCGAGATTTAATAAATCGAAATTACTGTACTGGCCAAATACATGCGAGCAGCGGCCACCAAAAGTTGTATGAAAAATGCAAAAGCCGTATGTCGTGGTTTTGCGACCAAATAAATGACTTAATAATAAACTCTTGACTATCGTGTAATTTAAAAATGGAACGATCTTTTACTCCGAAACGTGGCAACCAAGGAGCTTATCAAAGGTTTTATTTAAATTTCGAACTGGCTTGCAAATAGAAAGCTGTATATTGAAAAAAAAAACAAATGTAACACATTGGCGCGTGAAAAATTATCTTCTATTTGCAATTATATCTCGTGAGTTCGTCATTGAATCTGGAATTTAGAAATAATTTACTTTCCCTCTTTCCCTGCATTCTTTTGAGAAAAGCACTATACTCGTATATGCCTCGGCGGAAATGGCAACAGAGTGACAGGCGGACAACGAAGTGGTCCTATAAGGGTTCCGTTTTTTCCTTTTGAGGTACGGAAACCTTAAAACATGCAAAATTACAGGTACTACACTACTACAAAGCGCGGTAATATAAAACTTAGACGCATTACCTCACTGGGGGGACACTCTGTTGTAATTCGGAAAACGAAGACATCGAAGCGCATACTTTTCTTTAGAAAGCTGTACGTATGGCCACATGTTGGGGACTGCCGTAAACAATACTGTACGGTTGAGTATGCAATTCTCAGCCCCGAAACCACATTGTATTTGGAAGACAAGTGACTAGCGCCTAATTATTAATTAGCAGATCTTCGTAAACTAATGCAGTAGAGTTTGCGAAGGTCTGCGACGCTGAAAAATACAACCAGAAAAAACAAAACATTAGTATTACTTAATAATTAAACATTATAATCACAGGAGTTATGGAGGGAAGCGATAAAGTTTTATTTTAGAAGCGTTTCAAAGCTTTTTCTTGAAAAACTTTCATAGTCTAGGACATTAACTTTTCCCAAGAAATGAGGCTTATATAGGCAGCCGACAACTATACAAAATTCCGTCTAAATCACGCGTAGACATCCTTACATCCCATACGATAACAGTAATTACAACAATAATTCACACAACCATTACATCTTGTGATAAACGAGATTCTATAATTAAAGAGAAGGGTGTATCCCCTAGATAGTTACCATTAATACTGACATAACACGAAATAATGCAATTAATCTCGCACAAACTGTTTTATGAGATCTATCGTGAGAAGTTAGCACTTGTGTTTTGGTGGGGTAAAAAACAAGGAAAAAATGCGGCTCAGGGATGAAAATGTAGCACGGAGTTAGACGGGCGATGAGAAGCGATTATGGCGCTAAAATATCAAAAGTGAGGGACAGTTTTTTAGTGGTTATATTTTTTGTGATCCCGTCTGTTGCCGGACGTAAAGAATAGCACCATCCCATTTCTTCCCGTTGGTGTCGTAAAAGGCGACTAAGGGACTTACTACAGAATGGGCAGCAGCGCTCTCTATACATTTTAACACCTGCATACTGCGATCGCCAACCCGCCTGCCAAACGTGGTGATTGTGGCACCCCCCCCCCTGCCCCCGCCTTTGAGAGAGGCTTATGTCCAGCAGTGGACGTCTTTCGGCTGAAATGATCATTATGATGAGGATGATAATGAAATGATGCATTTTGTGAAACTGTACTGCTTCTTTTGTATTCCAAAAAGAAGAAAGAAGCCATTATAGGTACCTAACTATTTACATAAGTTAATTAAATTCATTCAACTAATCTGCCTAGATTTTCCCCTGTGTCTTCAGTCAATTCAACGCGGTATACATAAAAGTATTAATTATTATGAGGATAATAATTGTCTTTCATGAAAATTATAAATTTATTTTGTGTTTCCTATAATTGAAAAGTTTAAGTAGGTATATCCACTTGTTTTCGTTATTTCCTTTATTATATTATAGTATAGTCTTCAAAAAAACTCTTTTTCTAAACACCAGCTGTGGATAACATTAGTAGCAATACTATTATAACTTTTCATATCAAAATTATCACTGAAACTGGCGATGTGTTTCACCAAAAATTCAAGCAACTGTAGCACCACAATCGTCGAGTCGCCCGTCTGCCCGAACGCAGGGTAACCGCGGTCGATCCATCACTCGCCTCAGATTAATGTTATGATGTATGCGATACATTATACATTGAATAGACGCTGATACTCAGACAGTCGCGATTCTTTCATGCGTAAATCGCACGTGTGTATAATTATCTATTTTTCTTGCATACATTGAAAAGTGACGGTCTTTAGGTAATGTTGGGCGTGTATATAGCCTAATTAGATGAAGATCAAATTACTGGTAACATAATATAATACGCACTCCAAGTAGATATTTTGTTTACTTTGTTTGTTTGTATCAAGAGTGTTTTGGGAATTAAACGAGACAGGCCTATGATTGTAAACGATTTTTTAAAGGGAAAACTTCATTAGATGCGTTGACCGATTTTTAGAAAAAAAGTTAAAATATAAAGCTTATCGGCTCGCGTCACCGACATGCCCGCGCCGACATGCTGTAGTAGCAGTAAGTGACGTTAAATAATAATTTTCCTCGTGAAAAGTATAATTTGTGTGACGACACGGTTGGCGCAGTTAGTTAAGCGATTGACTGCTGCGCTGCGTGTCGCGGGTTCGATTCCCGCTCAGAACAAATATTTGTATGACCTACAAGTAGTTGTTCCGGGTCTGGCTGTTTGTGTATGTGAGTTTAAATGTTTGTAAACGCACCCACAATACAGGAGAAATTCCTAGTGTGGGGCAACGTTTAAAACTGTCAGTAGTCCCCACCACTGCCTTTGTTTTTTTTTATCAAGTTAGTGAAGCAATAACAAATTATTTAATTCGTCATCATTATCATCAACATCTCAGCAGAAAGACGTCCATTTCTGGACATAGGCCTCCCCCAAAGGGAAGGTTTGCCATAATCGCCATGCTTGACAGGCGAGTTGGCTATCTTAGTATGATGTTAAAATGCTTAGAGAACGCTGCTGTCCATTCTCTAGTAACATTAGTAGTAATGACTTAATTAGATCGCATTTAATTGGTCTAATCTAAGAGCGAGGTAGATTGATAAGTAATAATAGATATCGTTTAGATATTTTTTTAGTATTAGGTCTTCTTCATCAAATAACGACCCACAAAAACGAGCGCTGAATCTTAGTCATCGTCTCATCACAGAAAAATAAACAAATAGTTACCCTTTTTTTTGGGTGGGAAATTACCAAATAGGTTCTCCCGCTCTGGGAGGAGCGGGAGGGCGTGTCAGACTTTTACTGACTAAAACCCACCCGTATTCCTTCAGATGCCTGTGTGCCAGGGCCACGATATCCCTTTAGGATAAACTCGCAACTCTGGCAAGCATTGGCCCTATCGGACTCCGTCAGTTGGTGCTGACATCTCTTTGAGGCGCGCGTGGAACACAACACGCCGTCGAACCGCGCCTATCGCTCACCGTCCGCAAGCCCGCGCCTGCGGTGGCAGGGAATCAGCCTGTGACTCCCGCCGCCCGGAATACCCTACTTTTGCAAAAATACCAGCTTATAATATTATCACCTGCCTCAAAAACCATAAATTCACATAATACTTCGTAATCACTATACATCGACAATATCACCCGAGGCGCCCCACCCCTGACCGGCGCACAATTCACGCGCGAACGATCTCATAACAATATCCGACACTAATAAAGGCCTCAATCCATTCAGTGCGCAATATTGTCTACTCTAATTGGCATTAAAATTCGTCGAAAGAACTGAGGTAACCCCAAACAAGCGCTTATCACCACATCAGTGCACTAAAACCCTTCGCTCTCCCCCCTCGGTCCATACCCCGCACCCCTCGGTCTGCGGCTAATGAATATAATAGATGGCCCCCAGGTATGTAAGTTTATCGGTTCAATGAGGACGCTCCAATTGAGGTAAGAAATTGATACGAGTATTTTTGGTAATGGTTACTCTATTTATAGGGAAAAAACGAAACCCGTGTCTGTATGTCTGTGTGTCTTTCCGTCTGTCACAGCAGATTTTCTCCGAATCTACTGAACCGATTAAGTTGGTACAATATGATTTTCTGTGATCCAAACACGGACGTGCTACGTAAATAAATGAATTTAGAATATGGGGTTCACTTATGGGAGAAAAATTAGTAAAATTAAAAGAAAATGTTTTGTAGACTGTACCGTGTGACATATCAATGAAAGGATTTGTTAGGAGGATTTAAAATATATATTTTTTATAATTTTAAAATATATAGTTTATAGATGATACCATTCCTTGTCTCCGAAACTGTTAAATCACTTATTAAGACTTATTAGAAGACCAAATCAGTGTAGTTACTCAATTACTTCTTTTCAGACTCCATTAGAAGACTAAACAGTTTGTAGTTTGGTATTTTGGTTGTACGCAAAGTTTTAAAACTCATTTTGTGTTGGTAAGAGCCTAATTTTTTTAAAAGAATACAGTAAATAGTTCTATACTAATATTACAGGACAACCTACAGGAAGTCTATGATCTAATATGGTAAATCCACTCATTATTTTGCGTACAAACATACATTTGCAGTTAGAATGTATGGAGGAAAATGTTTTTCAACTACAATGCTAAGTTTGTGCCTGGGATAAATTTATACCAACTACAGTAACAGAACCCTTCAGTGTGCGTGGTCCAACATGCACTTTGCCGATTTTTTTTGTAAAAGGTTTGGTTTTATACGATATTTAGTGGAGGATAGTTTGTATTACGTATGCAAATCCACGTATGAATTAAATTATTATTTTAGTTCTTATAGTACCGTCGTGTTTGTACGAGTTAAGTATATTTAAAATAGCTCAGTGGTAAAAAAAAATCAAAATCGGTTCACATTTGACTGAGAAATCAGTGAAAACACATTTTAAAAAAACATACAGCCGAACATGTAACCTCCTCCTTTTTGGAAGTCGGTTAAAAAAGATTAACCCGAGAGTCTAAACTTTCTAAAAACCGTTCTTCTAGATGACCACGCTCCAACTCCTGAAAGTTGTTATAAAACATTGACGATGAAGTTATCAGACTCCAAAAACATGCTTTTCAAGACTGACAGACATCGCATGTGTTATACTCGAAGTCGTGTTGTTACAGCGAATATTGAAGCATACATTCATGATGAAGAGAACTGACGTAATCTTTATAATTGACGTAATCTTTATAATTGGCGTTTGCGAGCGGCGCGTGGGCATCCAGCTTCTTATCTCATAATATATGAGGGGTTAGGATCAGCTTAGACATTAATAATACCTACAGTTCTGATTATAATATTTAGCATCATCATTTCAGCCGAAAGACGTCCACTGCTGGATATAGGTCTCCCCCAAAAAAGTGGGGGATTTGCCATAATTGCCACGCTTGGCAGGCGGGTTGGCGATCGCAGTTTGGTTTTAAAAATGCATAGAGAACGCTGCTGCCCATTCTCTAGTAAGTCCCTTAGTCACCTTTTACGACACCCATGGGAAGAAATGGGATGGTGCTATTCTTTACGTCCGTCACCAAACGGAACATTATTTAGCATTAATTAATAATAATAAGTTTATTTATTTTCTCTCACAATGGTTTTGTAGCACAGTTTTGAACTATAAAAATTCAAGTTTCAAATTTCCTGAAGTAGGTTTAAAAATAACCTGTAGTACAGTTCACGAATAAAGCTTGGTTGTTGTTGAGTAACGAGGCGATGAAAAAAAAATTACATTACTTTGAGTATTTATTGTTTATTGACTATTTAGTAAGAACAAATTGTAGCTATAATAAGTAGCGGGCCACCTATTTAGATAATAAAATAAGTTAAGATTCAAAAACATGTGTACATCTCTATTTATTCATATAACTAACTAAAAAGATACATTTTTCTTAAAATTATTTTAAAATTGACGTCAGAATTTAATATTGAAAACTCAACGTAATCAATGTCCACACAGGAGCACAAAGCCGCAGGGTGAAAGCCCTCAAGGGACGCACACATTATATTATAACCGAGCATAATATCTGCGTCGTCACTCAAGCGCAATAAATACCCAAATAAAGCGCAAATAATACCCAAATCGCTCATCAGCGCAACCCAACCTCCCCCAACTATAATTATCTATAATCAGAATATACCCCATCTATAATCAGAGCGAACGCATTGCAATTATTACTATTACCATGTTTTGCATGTGGCACCGCCGTGATTACCCCTTTGCACTCCGACCACTGCGTTCTAGCGTTTGTCCAATCAAATCACATTCGAAATATAAATTATGAAAAAAAACGTAAACACGTAAACATTTTTTTCGCGATATATCGTGCGACAGGACAGTTTTGGCACGACGCCATAAATTATTCGCAACAGAGGGCCGGCTGACCCCGACCTCCAGTCGATTAACCATCACTAGGTCTTCCTTCAATTTCATATTTATAAACGGGGATTACGCAAAAATGCCAGTGTAATGGATCACCTACAGGACTTAGCAGGGCGGGCCGTTGTCGGACAGCGGGGGGGTGGAGAAGGCAAATTTGAGAGGGACGGGGGTATGCGGCAAGGGTCTGATCGTCGGACTCATCCATCACGCGGCTCACGCATGTGAATTGGGGCGTTTTATCTGGAGATAGCCGCGGATGGATACCTATTTAAATATTTGGTCGTTTAGCGAGGCGGCCGAGGTATTAGGTAGCTACATGTCGCTGCCGCTAATGGTGTCGTCGTACACAAACACAATGTGCTGCACGCTTAAGGTGGATCGGCAGTGAAACCCCGCGAAATTCAAATATTTCTATGTAATATGTTTCTTGATCAAAAGGAGATGTTTCATTTTCGGCCATTAGTGTACGGTAATGAAAAAAGAGAAAATAATTCCACGAATTGAGGAAAAATATTCTTTCCTGAACATTCCACTGATTACTTCGGCACAAAAAATATTTTTTCATTATAATAGAGAACGCTGCTGCCCATTCTCCAGTAAGTCCCTTAGTCACGACAGCCACGGACAGCCACGGGAAGAAATAGGATGATGCTATTCTTTACGTCCGGCACCACACGGCACGCTCAATCTAATTCCAACTAAATATTCTAAAACCATACAAAATTAAACAAAAGACATTTAACACATGAAAAATCATAAAAGTCCCGTTACACTGAGCTAAAAAGTCGTCCACGTCTATACGTCGCAGTCAATCGCGTTCATTTAGCTGTCACGTCGTCGTCACGTCGTGTAGCAGTCGTCAGAGACACGTCACGTCGTTTACACGCTGACAGTGATCGACGTTTAGACGTGACACAGAAATGACGTACGTTTAAAATGAAGAAATATACTTATCTTAGGCAGATTCACCTGAATGTAATATTTATTTTTCTCTATGTTCAACCGAATATTTAGAACTAGGTATGTTCCAAATGTAGCATTTGGGAATTTCATACAATCTTCGGAAAAACTGATGGAAATGGTACTTTTATTTATTTATTTATTTAACACTTTAAGCACACAAAAATGTACAGAGGCGGACTTAATGCCATAGGCATTTTCTACCAGTCAACCTTCGTCGCTTACGATGTTCTTCCATAACAGGCTCGTTATACGTAGTAACTGGCTTTCTATACTTTTGCGTTGACAACTTTTAAAAGTACCATTTCCATCAGTTTTTATATATTATGAAAAAGTAAACGGAGTACAGTCGAAACTTCACGCTGAAGTCTCGAATGATTTCAATTTTCCTATTAAAGTCAAATTATTAATTCACTAGTGTAATCTGACATGTGCTATCTGTCACTTTATGTATTAAAATGGTCGTAAATTAATTGTAATGGTGATCGTTTAGTTTAATCAATATTAGTTTTAGTATATATGCGAAACCCGAAACACGTTTTGTGTAAACTTCACAGACGTGATGGTTATCGATATCTAAACACGATTAGATAATAAAACAGTTTTTCTTAACTTATACTTCAAGTAACAACACTAAGAGAAAGAAAGAAGAAGAAGATGTTTGTAAACGCACCCACAATACAGGAGAAATTCCTAGTGTGGGGCAACGTTTAAAAAAAAAGAAAAGAAAGAAAGAAAGAGTGGTTGTTGACCTACCAAAAATAATATCAAATATTTAAGTTTTTATTTTATCGTGTGTGTGTGTTTGGTGTCTGCGTGGTTTAGCTAGTCAATTTAAAATAACCCTGTATGAACCAATTCAGAAACCCCATGGTACACCCAGAGGATGACTAAGAATACCTCTAGTCTATCCTTCACCAGGACCCACAATATCCACATGTTCACTAAGATCCACAATATCCACATACCTACTACATTATTCGCGTAAGTTTTTATCTAGAAATTACTAACTTAGTTCTTAACTTAGTTCGTGTCTCTGGTAACAAAAGAATACTCTTACAGAATTTGTTGTAAAACATTTATCAGCTATAATAGGCAAACTACTGACAGCAAAACTATAAACTGCGGACATAGGAGCGTAGCGGAGCGGGTGGCGGGTGACGATTGTAGGTGAAATTCAGTGAGAGCCGTGGCGTTAAAAGCAGTGGTGGTCCAGTGGTATCGGCCACGACTTACTTACTAGTTGTAGGTCATAGCTTCGAACACTGATAGGCGCTTTACTGTGTGTATTTCATCATACTGCTCTCAATACGGTGAAGGAAAACATTGTGAGGAAACCGGCACGGCCTTAAACCAAAAATTCGAAGAATTGTGACATCTACCAACCCGCACTTGGCCCGCGTGGTGGATTACGGCCCATTCCCTCCCACCGAGAAGAGGCCAGTGTCCCAGCAGCGGGACCATTACAGGCTCATGCTTATGCTACGTGGCGTTAGTGATAGTTCACGTGGCGAATACGCGTTGTTCTCGCGACGTCTACGCGGAGTTCGCCTGGCGTCTAAGCGTAGTCCACGTGACATCTAAGCGTAGTTCACGTGGCATCTAAGCGTAATTTACGTGGCGTCTAAGCGTAGATCACGTGGCATATTTGCGTAGTTCACGTGGCGTCAACGCACAATCCGAAGAGAGTTGCTTAAACATGTTGTGTTGTTATCAGGTTGGAAATTGTGATTTTTTGCGCTTTCTATTTTCCACACTCTCTCAGACCCAATGGAAATGAGTTTAGCCTTACTAATTGTACATCCACCCTTGACAAACGTCACGTAAGGCCGCAATACTGGTATACCCACTGGTACTGGTACTGGTGTGACAGTACATGAAAATATATGATAAGTTAAAGGAACCTACAAAGACCTACAGGCCTAACAGTCCCTACGACTCTAAGCCCTACAAGCCCTACAGCCCTAACCTATCATATACCTATTATAGTATGTGATAAATAAATATATAAATAAGTTCAGGATGTCTGCATCATGCGACCTAAGGTTACAGACGGATAGTAGACAGGATTTCCAGGTTTGGGAAGGGAACACTCACAGCAGCCAGTCCCGCAGACTCACGAGACTGATCAGAGATGGCTAAAGGTGTCTTGGCCACAGTGAGGGGTAATGAGACAAGAATATAAAATTAAAATCTGATTTAAGTATTTACAAATTTAGCTTAGATACTACCTACATTTTCTTAACACACACTATTATACAAAATCTTTGTGTCCTATGCTTTTTCCTCCAATTTTATTTATCTTTGCCATTTATTGAGAAAATTCGGCTACATTTTTGCCAGATTTTCATACAAAAACTGTCAGATGTCATTTTTATGAAGATACCAGGCAGAAGGTCAATTCCCGTTTTATTTAAACGTTCAAAATCTAGCCGCAGCTACAATCAACGTTAAAAACTTGTCAAAAATGTAGCTAAGATTAGATTAATTTGGATTTGAGTAATTAGACGTATTTTTTTTACCCGACAACCCCAGAAGGAGGGACATGTTTTTGACGAATCGAGACTGAGATTAGATTGCGAATATTCCTAAAAATACGAGAATTGCCTCTCTGGCGTTGGAAAAATCAGTCCTGGCGTCGTAGCTTTTTATGATGTGTAGTTCTGTTAACTCTTCCATATTTAAATTTTCTTCAAGATCAATAACTGAAGACGACTTTTGTTTTTCTCAATAAACATTATATAATAGAATACTTTTATTTTCAGACAAATGACCATAGAGTTAGTAACAATTTTACTTATCATCTAGTGTTAGTACAGACAAAGATTAACAAAACAATTAAAATATAAATTCAGCGTGGAGCTGCATCTACCTCCGCAACATCGGGGAATCCCACCGATCTGTGAACACACGGAGAATACTGTTGGTGCTGCCGCGAACACGCGACATCAGGGATGTAGGTACATCTTTTTCTTATAATGGCGGCAAAACCATCAATGTTATTAAACCGCTACATCTTCCCACTATGTCATAACCCTAACTGTAAACCAATGACCCGAAGGTTAGACCATCGCTAACTGTACTCGAATGGCCGCGTCGTGCCTCTATTTGTACTTACTAATAGTACTTACATACATAACTAATATATGCATATTTTTTTGCGCTATTGTATTGACTTGTTTGTTCAAAGTAACGGAGGCTTTAATGATACAAGTTCATGGTTCAAAAATGTTCATGAGCGTGTATGAAGAAAAAATGGTGGAAAATTGAGTACCGTTGAAAAGTGCTGTTTGTTTAGTTTTTTTTTTCTGGCAACAAAAGTTTGTTTAGTTTTTTTTTCTGGCAACAAAAGTTGCTAAAAGCTGGCCTATATACTAGGAAAGTAGGTAAGTAGTTTCAGATCACTGCATAACAGATTAACTTATAATTTTTCTTTCTTTTCAAACTCTGATATTTTATTAACGCTCTTCGTTAATGTGATTTCTACATACCTACTTATTCGCAATAGGCTCGCCCCCAGTTAAGGCTTCTACATACTGGCGCGACACGCGACAAAGGCCCCGCGTGTCGCGCGACGGGCGGTGCCTTTGTGTCGCGTTGCGAGTCGCGCTGGTCTGTAGAAGCCTTCACATGGGCTTAAACATAACTGGCGAAATGTGGATGTACTATAATAGGTACACCTCTGCCTTACCCTTCGGGGATTACTGGCGTGATGTTGTTATTTTGTTACTTATTCGATTATAAACGAAAACTATTTTATAATCTAACCTACCTATACCTACCTATTCAAAATATGAGAAGTCTATTAATCTGGTCAACCCATCCAGTAACGTAATATCCGCATTACATTAGTAAAATGTAATGATTTATTCATTTGTAGTAGTAAATTACCTATTCAAAGGTGTCTTAGGACAATAAGCATACAATCTAGATGGTATGGAAGTATGGAGAGATAAATAAATTGCCTGCACAAAGGCATCCAAGTGTCCTTGTTGACAGAACTACGACCTCTCATTAAAATAAATAGATGCAACTAAATAAAACGACAATAAAACAAGTCAGAAGGAACCAGTGAGTCATCTGAACAAGCGACCATCGACAGCTGTCCGTCCGTGGTCAGGAGAGAGCTTTTATTAAGTTTATAAATAGCCGGGAACCCAAACAAATCGGCGTGCGTCTCGGACCCGCGGCAACCGGCCTTGAACTGAGCCGCGGAGGCTCTCGCGCGGCGCGAGGTTCGCGCGGGGGCGGGGCCCGGCCGGCCAATCAGCGCCCCTTCACATTTTTCAGCCCCCGCCCGCATCGCCGGACGCTGCCCAAAAACAAAAGGATCAAAGTCGGCGAAACCTATCTCTTTCTTTGTGAGGCCAGCAAACGGGCATCGATGAGAGGATAGATACAGTGTGTCGCGCGGGCGCGAATCGATAAAGCGCGGCCCCGCCGTCGGCACAGGCTCCCGCCGCGCGCCGCCGGCCCGCCTGCTCGCCTGCCCGCCCGCCACGGCCATTTGCACGGATGTTTACTATTATATTTATTGAACGGACGCTCCTAAGTGGCGATATAAGAATATTTACAAATCATAAGCACCCGATTTGGAGCAATTAGGCGCGTCCCGCCGCCGCTCGCTCGGGTCCAAGTGCCCGCTGAATACACTCGACGCTACACGCGGCTATCTTGCTCGTTTCTTGCTCTCATAATATAATAAACACTCGTAAACCGTCTTACACCAATTAGACTGAGAAATTCAAAGGTTAATTTGAAAGTGATCATTTAAATTCAAATATTAGGTGCCTATTTAAGTAGATACGATCCCACGCAGAAATATTCGAACATTTATAACTTTCAGGACATTATTATGTGATATAGTAAAGGAAACGGATGAAATAAAAATGAACCCTCATATTTTCAGGTTTCATTTTAAATGCCGTCATTCGGGAATGATATAACATTTTAAATTTCTGAAAATCTGAAAATCCCAATGTTATGTGTATGAAATAAATATACCTAATTGTTAAAGGAACTATTCATGTATTTTTATTATTAAAGGTACCTAGTTTATAGTACCTCATCATCATCATTTCAGCCGAAAGAACTCCACTGCTGGACATAGGCCTCCCCCAAAGGGAGGTGGGGGGTTGCCATAATCACCACGCTTGGCAGGCGGGTTGGCGATCGCAGTATGGCGTTAAAATGCATAGAAAACGCTGCTGCCCATTCTCTAGTAAGTCCATTAGTCGCCTTTTACGACACCCACGGGAAGAAATAGGATGGTGCTATTTTTTACGTACGGCACCACACGGACATATTTATAAAGTATAAGGTGTCTTAAATAAATGCCTGTAGAAAATTATTAAAAATAACTTTTTCAGTGCATTTGATAAAAATACACGAGGTTTGGAACGAAAATGTAGTAGGGGAAGGGACCCGAATATCGGACACTTTTTGAAAATTTGGTATGAAATAGATTAAACGTACCCGTAGTTAAATAAAAACTCTTGGTCCCATATACTATATGAACTTTAAACGAATTAGACAAGAGCAGTGTTAAATTATACACAAAATTATATATTTCAATTTAATAAGAAATTCAGGTTCTAACCAAGCAGGCTCCTATCAGATATCTAATAATACCTAAATATTGGATATCCGATGTTAGGTACCATACATCAATCCATCTGCCTGCCTTTTCCCAACTATGTTGGGGTTGGCTTCCAGTCTAACCAGATGCAGCTGAATACCAGTATTTTACATGGAGCGACTGCCTATCTAACCTCCACAACCCAGTAACTGAATCATGCGATTCCCCTTGGTAAGACCGGTTTAATGTCAGACTATAGAGCTTCTGACGACCCCTAACGACTGTCTAAGATCTACGAATGACAGCCTCAGGTCTCGGTATGTTATGGATGGTCACCCATCCGTGGAAAGACCTCGGCAAGCGTTGCTTAACCTTGAAGATCGACCCGTGGGGCTTTTATTACTTATCCATAAGCTCCTCCTCATAAGTATCAATAGGTACCTACCATACATATCGCAGCAAATCAAAAACATAAAATAGTTTTAATATTAAAGTCTCTTCAAAATAAATACAAAACATAATTTTTGTATTTAGGGAACTTTTAAAGTCAACAAATATGGCAATTAATGTATTAATCAACTGAGATATTTAACATTTTAACGTGGCTCCTAAAATCGGATAAGATCTGGTATTGAGCAACACTATGTATCCGATATTGGGAATTTACACATAAACAATTTTTTTTTTTATGTATTAGTTTTCCTACTAACTTTTTACTCTTACTTCATAACATAATCAGCCTATAATGTTTCCACTGCTGGGACACGGGCCTCCACTCGGTGAGATAACGTACTACGTACTTAGTTTTTCAAAATGTTCAAATTCAAATAAGATGTTGTGTTAGTTACAGGTAAGTCTGCTATGTCCCGCCATTGAGGCATACAATATTGATATTATAAGTTCGGTACATAATTAAAATACATCAAATTGTCATGCATTATATATTGCTTCCATCTAGTTTCATATTCATATTGATATAGGTATCCGAAATAAGGCAACGATCCGATATTCGGGTCCCTTCCCTACCTTAATAGTTACTACATTTTTATTCCAAACCGACCTACTATTAATATAGTCCTGTTCTAAATAGGGGACATTATTGAATTCCATAATATGCAACATATCTAACTGAGGTCAGTATAATACTAATAGATACTACCAGTACTTTCCAACTTGTCTGCCTTTTTAAGGCTCGTCCAGACTGGTGCGATATCGCGGGCGCGACGCGACATTAGTAGCACAATTCCTTTGTCGGAGCCTATCGCGCCCGCGATATCGCACCAGTCTGTACGAGCCTTTTCCCTTCAGGGAGAATTCAGGCGTGATATTATGTAGATAGGTATGCAATATATTATGAAATTTATTACCTATTTGGGCAAAACAAAAATCACCCCTAAATATTTTAGACGCACTATAGAAAATATTTTATCCTGACGTGCAATGAAAACACATCTGCATCTGAAGATACAGTGTTTTGTCGTAACACGTTTAAAGGCTTCTACATACCGGGGCGACTTGTCGCGCGACGCGACGCAACACAAAGGCACCGCTCGTCCAGTGACACGCGGGGCCTTTGTGCCGTGTCGCGTCGCGCGACTAGTCGCGCTGGTATGTAGAAGCCTTAAATTAGAGGGAAGAAAAAGTAACGTTCTGTTTTGTCAAAACACTGCCTTATCGATTATTGTTTGTTTTGACAAAACAAAACCGGTGTTTTAGTCGCCCGTTGTCTATGAATACAGTGTCATATCAATCCCCAAAGTACACAGTTCCAGAGATGCTAAAATAAGTAGCGTATTTTAGTATATATATATATATATTCTACATAGATATAAGATAAGCAATCAACATCCTTTAAGTAATAAAAAGTCCCGATTGAACACATTCAGCCTATTTTAAAAATTTATTTCACAATTGCAGTCCATTTTGAATCAAAATGTCGCGTGACACACCCATGAGTTGTTTTTCGTTTAATTAAGTTAAAAAACGGTGAAGAAAACATCGTGAAGAAACCGGCATGTCCTAGAACTAAAAATTCTAAGACATGTGACATCTACCAACCCGCACTGCGCCCGCGTGGTGGATTATCTACTACCTACTCCCTCTCACTGAAAGAGGAATCCATATTAGACTGATTATGCTAAGTTGTTTAGATATTAATCCAAATACAAACAAATCCAAAATTCAAAGAAATCCGACTCGCATTTAAGATTTTATGGTAAATTTTCCAAAAAAAACAGATAATCCCGATTTCTGAAAAATTCATTGCCAGGTAGTATTTTCCTAGCTCTTGTTTCATTTTCATTTCTCTCTCTTGTTTCATGAAACTTTATTGAAAAATACCTAAAGTTAGGTTAGGTAGGACCGTAGGACCGTAGAATATTTAAGTTATCTTTTAGTTCAACTATGTAGGAATAGAAACCCATAATTTTAGTAAAGGATAGTTTAGAAAACTATCCTTTACTACAATTTTGGTTAATGGGGAATTATACGTATCTTTTGATTCCTCATATTAACGGATTTCGATCCTATTACCTGGGGGGCCTAAAATGGTTACTTTGGCAAAATCATAATATGATCTGCGTACAATTCGTAAAGTCCATTTCACGAAAGAAGTCCCGCGGAAATAAGTGGAACTAATTATTATTATACGCTAAGTTAACAACATTCCTAAAATAATCCATGCCTGCAGCGCCACGTCTGCGGGACTTCTTTCGTGAAATGGACTTTATCCCGCAATTCATCTGTTTGACAGCTGCTATTTAGGCCCCCTGTATTTGGTATTTATGTAAATACCTGTATATGTATTATTTTATACACAATGGTGTATTAAAGAACTTTTCATAGATAGCAGAATCCTGCAGTTTAATAACTTCTGTAATGCAATAATAATAATAATACCGTTTATTTCAGGCGACACATGCTTAAACACATGTTTACAAATAACAATAATATAGGCTCTTAAGTAGTAATAACAATATTGCAGCCCACTACATTATCCGCATGTTAACAAAATTAAGATTAGGCAAAAAGTGCCACTAGAGTAGCATTAGGTACTCATTATTTATTGTAATATAAACAAAAACTTGTGCCTTGTAAAAAGGCATAAGACTATGTTAGAAGCACTTCACTTTGCACTAGCTTGACTTGGTGCTGTCCTGTGGAATTTGTCCGCGGAAGCGACGGAACACCACGTCCTGCGGCCAAAAGTCTTTTTCCATGACGAGGGGCAGATAACAGTTCGGTAATACACTAACGAAGAACGCTTTGAAGTTCACCAATGCCAAGATGTCTATAACTGAGCGTAAAATATGAAAATACCATCATTTATTGTCAAGATATTATGATAAGCAGTGAAAGTGTAGGCTCCATTGCCAGAATCTGTAGAAGAATTTTGATTAAATCAATTTCGAGAAGAAAGAAGAATTATGATTAATCACGATTATGGACACCAAAAAATTGTTTCTTGCAGGTGTCGAGGTAATTACCACAAGTTCTACGGGTTGCGGGTTCTGCGGGTTGTGGGCGTAGGTTCAAACCCTGACAGGCTTGGCTTTCATCACTTATGCTCTCAAAACTGTGAAGCAAAACATCGTGAGGAAACCGGCATAACTAGAACCAAAAATTAACCTAGTTACTCTCTCTGTTATAAGTACCGTAAGTATATACCTACCTAGATACTTTCATATATGTAGTATGTTTAGTTAGTTAGTAATAAGAAACATCACTAGTAGATAATAGAGGATGAATGGACGACACTAGACAGAGGAAGAGGAATGGCGTCGGAGAGCGATCACTAAGAAAATGTAATTATGTAAGCGAGCTCAATATATTCACATGTGCAGTATTGTTACATTGTTTTATTCAATTAAACATGATAGGTACAATATATCCATTTAGTAAAAAGCTGTTATTTTGACATTGCAAACAGACACTTCAATTTGATTTATTGGTACAGTACAGACACCAAGCACATCAGCCTACTACAATCTGTCAAATATCTTTAAAATATTTTCATCTTTATCGTTAAAGCTTATGGTTCAAGGTCGAATGGGAAAATTTTACAGTTTCGGGTAGCTTGACCTGCTGGCGTCTGTACCCATAGATAACAAAACAACTAGATACATTGATAGCTAGTCTATCACATGGGTTACCAAATCGCCATAGTTGGCAGACAGATTCCGTAAGTTCTTGAAACGAAATAATGAAAATAAATTATGTTTATTTCTTTAAGTAGATCATAAAGAAAGACCAAAAGCAACCACTCGATCTTTTTGGTCACTTGGGAGAGAGGTTTGTGATTGTGTCGCCAATTTAAAGGTACCTGTTATCTGTCAACATAGCTGCCATTCTTGATGTGGATTCACGGTCTAATTCCTAGGTTTTATTTTGACAAAATCATATTTACCTAGTCTGTAGCAAATTGGAAGCTTGGTGCCCGAGAGGTATGAAACGTATCAGATCAGGGGGCCTAAAATGGACGCTTTGGCAGAATCATAATACCTATGATCTGCGTACAATTCATAACCCGTAATTCATCTGTTTGTCAGTTTTGTATGGAGTTTCGTAAAATGGTCCACAAATTATGAATTGTTAAAGTGAAGTCTAATGTCAAATAGCAGCTGTCAAACAGATGAATTGCGGGATGTATGAATTGTACGCAGATCATACTTTTCGGCCAAAGCGTCCATTTTAGGCCCCCAGAATTTTTTTTTTTTTTTTTTAATATAAATTAGGTAAGTACCTACTCTTTTACTTTTACATCCATAGAAATCAAAATACTTACACCAAAATAAGGAAGAGCAGCAGGGCTAGCACGGCCGTACCCAAGACGTTTGTGACAAGATATGATATAATGTATCTTATCTTACAATTTGTGGCGATAAGTCCTCTTTTTGAGGCGCCACGGCATCCTTACCTTCCGCCTGACGCAGGTCCTCACCAGACACGGTTGTTTCGGGAGGTTCTTAAATGCTAGCACGGGTCCCTAAGCTCGATAGATGGCATTGGCGTCGAGATAGATCTCGCTATGGTTTTGTTACCGGCATTTCCCTTAGTAGGATTGATTTTGTTTGTTTTGTGCATCCGGTTAAGTAGCAACGACCTCTCTAGATCTGCTACGAGATGCCATTCAAAAAAAAAAAAAAAAAAAATTGTTTTGTGTGAGCTTTTGTAACGGTTTTATTATTTTAAATTAAATAATATACTATAAAGACACCGATTTGTGTTCAATTATTTACTGCGCCCATAAACGGACCGAAAAATCAGTTTACTATACCACACTACGTCAGCAACAAGAAAAGCATATCACGCCTCTAGATTATATCACATGGTTGACCCGTGCTAGCATTAAGCATTTGTGATAAAACGGGTTTTTCACCCAAATTGTGATAAAATGTGTGATATAAGCCATGTCACAGTAGGCCATGCTAGCCCCGCAGTGGTAGCCCCATGGTAACGACCGCGACTTACGAGTTGTAAGTCGTAGATTCGAACCCTGATAGGTGCTTTACTTTTTGTAAATTATTTCATCACCATTGCTCCCAAACCGGTGAAGCAAAACATCGTGAGGAAACTTGTGTCTTGAACCGATGTCTTAGAACCAACAATTCGAAAACATGTGACATCTACCAACCCGCACTGGGCCCGCGTGGTGGATTACGGCTCATTCCCTCTCACAGAGAGGAGGCCTGTGTCCCAACAGTGGGAACAATATAAGCTGCTGGTATGCTAAAATAAGTCAATTAAAATAAATAGGTAGGTAAGTAATAGGAAACATTGCGTTTATTAGCAAATGACTCGACAGACGTTGTCTGGTCCTTTCAATAGTTCATGCAAAAATCCCATCCCATAAAAGGACGAGGGTTTCTCCCGAATTTGAAATTTTTCCAGGAAACTTTTCCAATCATTCATAACATAAAACCTAATTCGGACTATTACGAACATTTTAAAATAAAAAAACTGGCCAAGTGCGAGTCGGACTCGCGCACGAAGGGTTCCGTACCATTATCTATAAACACGGCAAAAAAATCACGTTTGTTGTATGGGAGCCCCCCTTAAATATTTGTTTAATTTTAATGTTATATTTTAATTTAAAGTGAATATATAACTAAAGATTCTCTGAATATTTCAACCGTCTACCTGTTGCCATTATCAATATCGAGCAAAAAAATCACGTTTGTTGTATGGAAGCCCCCTTAAATATTTATTTTATTCTGCTTTTTAGTATTTGTTATAGCGGCAACAGAAATACATAATCTGTGAAAATTTCAACTGTCTAACTATCACGGTTCATAGCCTGGTGACAGACGGACAGACAGACAGACAGACAGACGGCGGAGCCTTAGTAATAGGGTTCCCGTTTTACCCTTTGGGTACCGAACCCTAAAAATTGCCATACCGGCCCAGCCGTTCTCAAGTGATGCTCTTACCAACGAACTGCATTTCATTTTTATTTATATAGGTAATTATTACATAAATAAGTGATTATTACTTATCATTTATTATTTCCAATACCTCTATGTATTGGTCAACATTTCAGCGCCTGAAAAAGGTTACCTGCCTTCCAAGTTCAGTTACAATAAGTACACATAGAAAAGATGTCTTCCTTTGAATGATTTTTCAACAAACAAATGAACACAATTTCTATTTTTTATTTATAAATTCCATTACATTTTGATTGTCATGGATTTCCACAAAGTAACACCGATTCCATAACTTAACTTGATAATATTTTCTCAACAGCTCAATATTTTGCCTTATTTTTTTTTGTATTCTATTTTTTCTTCTTTTTTCTTCATTTGTTAATAAATCAAAATCTGAATATTTTTGGATCAATTATTTGTATTTGAATTTTATTTTGAAAAGTCGTCGATCAGTAGTCACCGTTACAGAATACACAAAAGCGCCATCTATCAACACAGGAGGTACCTATCTGAAATTTGGCCTAACCAAGCGTTGGATGCTGCCATCTAGCGTTGCGTAGAAGAACGACGTCACTGTGTAGAGCTCCATAAAAAGCTTAAAACCATCACAGATGGCGCTGTACACAATTTCAAGGCGTTACTACTTTTAATAATTTTCACAAAAATACGTGCTTTAAAAAATAAGTAAAACTTGCTATCGAGGAACTAATAAAATTATAACACTATTTTTGATGAGTGATATTCATGCTACAGCCCTTTTTGTAGTGGATTTCATTGCTGCGTAATAGACTTCTTTATCGACAGAGCTATTTCCGGTTCGCGCTCGACGACATCACGCAACGCGAACTCGCGATTGGAGCTAACTTCACTTCGTAAATGTTCGATCTCTTTCAACTACATCGAGGCTTGAGCTTTTTGGGATTACGCTTTTCGGTAATTATTGTTTTACTCGTTGAATACAGTGTGGTTTTGAAATTCTTAATTGTAATTCTAGTCAAAGGTGAGTGACGCGTTATTTCGAGTGTGGTGTGATCATAAAACCGTAACAGTTTGGCGCGTTGGTTAGATTCTGTCAACATAACTATTAGAGTGATCACACGCAGTTGAGTTTATGCACGTGTAATTACTATACAAACGTGATTTTCCATTTACAGACATGGCTTTGAGCGTTGCACTACCTCTGGCAGGCTTGGAGACAGAAAATTTTAACTCGTTCAGTTCGTTCGGGCATATCATAGACATAGCGGGCCTGTCTCAATCCCAGTCGAGCCCGAGTCCGTCAGTCTCCAGTGAATCTAGCGGTATCGGGTCGCTGGGGTCGCTCAAATCAGAATCAGTAAACAGCGACTCCCTGCCGTCTAGTCCTCAAACAACAGAGAAGGTGAGTGCACATTTTCGCATTATTTTGTTTGCATTCGTCCTGGCCTTGACCTCTCTATTTTCATAATATTCCGTAATGGCGAATGTCTTACGCTATCAATGTTGTGTACAGTATCGACGTGTGATAACGGAAAGATTTCGGAGGCATAGTTTACATTTTATACATTTTTGTGTAATCCAGTGTGCTTGGTGAATATTATAGTACCTTAGATGAGTACCTAGTGTAATTAAAATGTCTACATAGTGCCGTTAGGTTCTTGCCAAAATTTAAGTAGGTACTTGCTCATAATATACCTCACCTCTTGATAATGTTGATCTCAGTGTTGGAATCATTTGTAGTTATTGTGTGCATTTCTATGTGGAGTACTGTTGTTATGTGTCAATGTGTGAATTATTTTCAGAAACTATTCGAGCCAGTGGTGCAGCCCCAGCCACGTCCTATAGAGAAAAAAGCCGATGATGTCAAAATCACGTATGGCGGGCGCGACATCCTGAACCTGATGGGTAATCTCACGGACCCGCGGTGGAGCTACCGCCCCATGGTGCTCCCGCCCAACAATCCGGCGCTGTTCTTCGCCAACCGCTCCCAGTATCACCGGTTGGGTCCGTATGGAACTCGCACACAGTATGTAAAGGACTCTTGCCGCCTCTGCGGCTTCTCATGGGTAGTAGCTGCCACAGATTGATGTGACTATGAGTCAGCATAAATCCTGAACAAACGAATGTTAAGTGAGTATGACTGGAACACATCAGGGTGCATAATAACTTCTCTTACTCTTACAGTCACTTGATGGTGCTTGGAACCATTACTAGCTGGACCATGACTTTAGTTCATACGTTTTTCATGGAATTATTTGTGACAACTTGTTATTTTTCTTAAAAATGACAGATGATCTTTTATTTTGCTCATTGTTATCTTTTTGACTTAAGTTTTTACATTCTATTTTACTACCTAATTTGTTATCAAATAAGCATGAAATGTAAATGTCTTACCATGACTGACAAAAAAATTATATCAAAGTTCCTTTAGTTGAACTAAAGCCAATGGTTCTGTGACACTTTCCTATAATATAGTTTGTTTTTACGCTTCCCTGTTGTGCTCCAGTTATACGGATGACTGTGGAATATGTATGTGGCTATCGTCACGCTCATTCGTAGAGTTACATTTTAAACGTGACTTAATACTGTGATCTTAATTTAAACAAGACAATTTTTGACAAATTCTGTGGATGGAATGCGTGACGATACATGACTTTGTTTTTGTTTTAACTTATTTAATTGTGTGAAATAGTTAGGCTTAATTAATACTACGGACTTGCAATGCCATAAATATTTCCAGATTTATTCCAAAAAACAGCATTTCTAGGTCCCAGTCTAATTGAAAAGACAAAATTGGATCAAAACTTTAAAATCTATATTCCATATATCAACAAATTAAACTATATCCTATAGTAATAATATATTATGCTACACTTAGTTCCTCTTAGAAATGTTAATGATTTGTTATCCAAAGAATATTATATTAACTATAAATTGTTGAGTATACAATTTATATTGATTAGTATAAAATACAAAGGGTGTAACTCAACCCATGGGTTTTGTGTCCAATTACTCTTAAAGCAATATTTAAATTATAGACATTTACTTATGATATCATAATGAGTTATTTCCCACCATTAAATGTAACAGTTATTATTTAAATATTGTTTTATAATATTCTTTAGTCTCTAGGAGATAATTTAGATATATTCCACAGTCATTTATCAATAGGATCGTCATTGTTTAAACCAAAAGGCTGCTTCTCGGATGTTATTTAAATTTACGATTTTGACGAGATAGGCACGAATTTAAAGCCAAGCTGTAGGTTACTTTTAAGATATAATTATGATGATTGTTGGATTTACCGTCCGAGCATTACATAATAATAGTGATGACATATAATCTAGAGGATACGATCTTGACACATTACCCTAAAATCAACTTCTTATCAACTCAACTATAAAGCTTTGAACAACTCATTTGTAATTATTATATGATGAGCCCATGTGGAACATAGTCAAAATGGGTTATCAGTGCATATCATCACAAATTAATGCAGTGATTAGATATTCTAAGGTATTAGTAGTTGTTACAGACCGTTTTAAAACGTTTGAGTCATTGATATGCCCAGATGCTGGGCTTCTAGTGAAATTATAGTAAGTGTCGTTAACAGACTGGCAATATCTGTATGTATGTGCATATATAAATGTAATATTCGTGGTCTCTTAATTTAGTCAAGATATTTAATAGTGTGAGTCTCTTCAATTACATGTAAGTAATGTATAACATACTAACTATAACTAATAATTGATACTGTCCTTTTGTGCAACTTTAGTTCTGCTATGTTGTGATCAGCTTTAAATTGGAACTGGAGTATTTGTACACAATAATGTTGACATATTTCCCATAGAGTTATTTTTATAAAAAAAATGTTGATATGAGACAATACAGTATGTAGTTTTCAAAAAATTTCTTTACATCTTATAGTTTGCTTAAAGGTTTGGCAAATATTTTGGAAGGGACCAACATGCGCGAATTGTTTTCTCTGAACACTAGTTTGTCTGCGTAGAAGTTCAGTTCCGAAATAGTTATTGTCGTTCGTGATTTAAGTTCAAAATGCATTTCAAACGACTAAGTAGATGTCTAGCCATATCCACAAGCTTTCATTTCTGTTTTGTCTGTAATCAATTAACTGGGCTATGAACACAAACTTAAGCAAGTAGTTGAAGTTTTACAAATATTTATTTACGTATTTTATGATTCAGTGGGTAATGACTGAACATATAGCATGGATCTCAGAATGCAGCTAACAGTGATACACATTCTTTATTGCCTTTGTAGGAAGCCTCCCCTTAACGTACTGTTGGCGAATAAATAAATATTATATCAATGTTTTGGGGTGGCTTCATTTGCCTAGTGTGCTATATCCTCAGTCACACGGACTTACAAAATGGTTGTTATTGGTTATTTTAAAATCAAGTGTTGCATTCAGATTATTTTTAGTTATTAACTTATAATAATATGACAAAGCTGCAATCGAATGTAGTTCAAAGGAAAGTATTTGGAGCGATACGCACAGTTACATAGACTAGCTCTTGTTGTGAATGTCTCCTTAAGTTTAGTGATGATCCCCGTAGCCCGTAGGCACGACCGGCGCGACCGGCGCGCGGCGCGAGCAACAAGAGAGGCCGAGGTGCGATGCAATATTTGCATTCCAGTTTTGTGTATAAGTTAGCAGCCGATGGTAGTAGTTGTTAATGTTTATTTAATCCACATTGCCAAATATTTTGGTTGTTGTGCTATTTATTTAACAAAATTTTCTAAAATATCAATTTAATACCTTCCATTAGTAAGTGTCTTCAAGTGATTTTACAATGTTTTAATCATTTCAATTTTATGCATTTTATTTTGTTTTAGTCAAATCATAATTATACATGATATTATACATAATATTACTTATATGTTGTATTATATCTATTGTTCATTCATATGATAAATATTTTTTTCTCATTGAACTGTAGTCAAATGACAGTATTTTTATAATGAAAATTGTATAAGGATGAAGGGTTTTTTGCCTGACGCGCGTTGCCAACGTCCGCGGGCCTGCTCGCAAGCCCCTGGGCTGCAGTGATGTGCGTCCTGTGGGTATTACGTATATCTGATAAGCATTATGTAGGTTTAGCGAAATAGATTAACTCGGAGATGAACTCCAAGTACCAAAACTTATTGGTTCAACGTTGTTCTCGTATTATGGTGATATAGTGCGTCGCGCGCGGCGCAGAGCTCAATATTTTTAGTAACCCTTAAGAAAATTAATACCTCTTTTGAAAAAAATATAATATATATGATATAGTATATCCAATCGATAATCACATATTATGTATTTCCCCGTTTATTTTGATGTGATATCATAAATGACTGATCTGAATTTAGTTTTTAAGTTGGTTATTGATATGCAGTGCTATTTCGAGAGTGTAATTAAGATTTAATATTGAAAGTGCCAATGCTCGTAATTTAATCTTTATGACTGTTCCTTTATCGTAGCTGTTTGTAAGGGCTCAGCCCGCTACTCCTTTGTCAACTTCAGTATAAGCAATCTTCGTTCTTACACTAAGTTTTCAATTTATTGTTACTCTAATGAAATCACGTAACGTGCACAATCTCAGTAATGCTTGCAATATTATGTGTAACATGTTTTATTCCTCACTTATAATTTATAATCCAGCGTAATGTTAAGAGTACAATATGAGATGATGTTATATCATTCTAGTATCAAAATTAGCCGAAGATGTTAATATTATTAGTTAGGTAAAATTTTAACATAGCTTTGTATAATTGGGATGTTTTAGTATTTAGTAGTGTATAATTACGGCGTAGTGGCAAGCAAAATGTCTCGTGAATGAAGTGAATAATGTTAGTGGCAATAATACTCTATGTTAGAAGTCCCCTGCCAAGAGACTTGTACAGGGTCGCGCGCCGTCGCCCGCGCGCCCGCGGTCACCGGCGGGCAGCATACACTGAACGTTAGCAAGTAGGCGTTTATTTGTTGTAATTATAATAATAGACGTAGGTATTTTATCGTACTTAAATAATTATTCTTGCGATGCCTTAATTCTGGTTGTCAATTAGACATGTCTCTGCCTAGAGTGTTATCATTGTTTTTATTTATTTTAGTTTTTGCTGTTCCGGTTTCCTCCGTGAACTTCCAGTCCAGGCTGTTCTTTTGAAATGATTTTGAAGTCGATTTATTTTTACCTAAGTGTTCTTATTAAATGTTACCAAAATGTTTTTAATAAAATATTTTTATATGTATCTTGTCGTTTTATTTTTGTATTGTAAGGACAATTCGCTAACAGCGTTTGTCGTAAACACCCACCTACATTCAACTACAAATACCTATCTGTAATGATGACTGTACAAAATAAAAATAGCTTTGTGTTATTTTTTTCCTGCATGTGATATAATTTTGTCAGCTACACGCTTCAGTAACTAATAAAGTTGGTCACGTTTCTTGGCGTAAACATTTATTTTTGGGCGAGTAGCCAATAACAAAGAAATTAGACACTGTCTAACAAAATAATGTTTACGAGTCGAGTTAAAAAACAATATTTCTACGCATTAATTAGGTACTTACTACATGTTTGTTTACTAATCTAGAATTTATTACTGTTGTTTATATTTTATTATAGCTTACGTCATCACGTTATTGATTGCTACGCTACACTATTTTTGTGAAATATGACCCTGAAAGTGATGTCGGAATATTCCGCTGCAATCCTCGATTTATTGCATTGATACCTAATTAAATTTTAAATTATGTGCAACGAGTACCTAGGTACTTTGTACAGGTACGTGTTGGCTTGCGAATTCGATTTAATTGATTGATCTGTTTAAGTGTAATCTGTTGGAGATAACCCCAATTTATGTAGGTATCTAAGTACCTACCTATTTATTAGCGACACGAACATTTCACCCTATAGTTACTTTACTCTTTGATTTCAACTATCAGCTTTTTACGTAGCTATCTACTGAGAGGAGTTATGAAAAGGGAAATTATCTACCTGTACATCAAATGAGTAGGAAAATAACTTTAATTAATTATACCTAATTGAGTTGGATAGGGAGGTACCCCGTAGTTAATTAAATTTAATGATAATATTTGCAAAAAATATTTTCACATATTACACAGCTCTAATCCCAAACAGCAGTAGGTAATTGCCGTACTTCCGTACCATAGTAGGCATGTTCTTATTGGCACTTATACAGGGTCAAATTTAAATAGCTAGCGAAACTCCGTGGAAGTTTTGGGTATCAATATCTAAATAGGTACGATAAAACGAAAAAAATAATGATTTGATGTTTTATTCTCTGGTGTCAATGACCACTGGCAGTGAAGTTAGGTACTTGAAGTAGTTACGTTTTTGTTTTATCGTGTTTAGTTATCGATCGAACATCACATTGTGAAGTTTACACAGAAAAAAAAACTGATTTTGAAACTCATATTTCATGTAACTAGTCGCTGACCCCAAAAAAATACAATGTTTTTTTTTTCGTTTTATCGTATTTAGATATCGATACCCAATACATCTGCGGAGTTTCGCTAGCTAATTTAATTTGACCCTGTATAAAAGGCTGGCCCTGTTGCCTATATTCTATTATTAGGGAATTATCTTGCGGTATCTAGGTAATAAATTTAGATCCACACAGAATTGGTAAAGGGTACTCTTTCATCGACCAAATACAGCCCCTACGTAATTGAGTCTACAATACCTTAAATTGCGTATCATGATCCTCCGTTATATCAAAAATACAGCAGCATTAATTTTGAAATAAATATACGGTAAAGTTGAACGAAAACACGCTTCCATAAAATTAGATCATGAAACTGCTTAATAACTGAACTAAATAATATTATAATAAAGCAGATACTACCATGTTTTTTTTTAATTATCATTATTTTCACCGTAAAATGAAATTGTCTAAATTATCGGGTGATTCGGTGCCTTGGGAAACTTCGCCCTACCCCGCCGCGTCTCGCGTGCTCGCGGTATGTGAGCGAGATAACCGACTTTTAATGATTTTATATTGAAGATCACGTTTAAACGAGTAGTGTTAATGATTTGAAAAAAATATATGTTAAATTAGACGACTTACTCAATAACTTATTACGTGTATATTTTAGATTATTTTTATATTACATAGTAAAATTAATTTGTAAAGTTATGTATGCGTATTTTTCTGCAACCTTCACCAATTTAAAGATAATTTAATTATTGATCTTTTAGTATACGCGTTTTATTAAAATAGTTTTTGTTTTTTGTAAAATAAATAAATAATGCGTCAAATTGGGGACAGCTCTCCTTGATGGGCGAGTCCTATTACTGGCTGAACGTACGACGCGTTGCGTGAGAGTCAGTACAGAACACACAAGCTAACCACTCAAGGTCACTGTCATATTATATCTCCGTCTTAAAGGCTGCTTTTCGACCAGAGATGTGCTATGCTGCGCTGCGAGGATGTGAAAGCTAAGCTACGATATGTGGACCAATGAATATGATTGGTGGATATCAAACACAGCCATAGCAACGTAGCATATAGCACATCTGTGGTGGCAAAGCACCCTAACAGTGAGGTGGCGGTAAGGTATTATGGACTATTTTCTCTTAGAAAACAATAGGTACCAGCCCGTTGTTTTGATTGATGTGTTGTGTGACTAATATTTTAACATGTCTTTTGTTACCTAAAGAAAAATATTATTTTAAGAATTTAAGTTTTATTATGTGTGTATATTTTATTGTAACTTAAAATTTATCAATAGATTTATAAAGATCCTAATAGATATTTTCTCGTATTTCCATAAAATAACTTAATAAAATAAGTACCTATTAGGTATTAATGTAAAATTAATTTGTATGTCTTATATACAGGCAAAATATAGACTGTACTTATATCTACCACCAACTCTTACAACTGGTAATACCTGTATTTTCTGCAAATAAATGATTCATAATCTATTATTATTCTTTGCCCTATCTGGGAATCGAACGATCTGTCAGATGGGCTCGACTCACCACTTCTGTTTTTGGCAAAGAAAAAAACCAACAATTTTTCCTGTTTAGGCATCGCTTCAAAGTTCAGCAGACAGTTTTGTCAATAAGTACTTCTTTTATAAACGATCGTCGGGACATGGCTTTCTTGTTGTTATTCATTCGTGTCAGGATTTTACAGACCTCATCATTAGTAATAAATAGACAGAAAAAGCATGCGGGGCAGTCTTTGGGGACTGCCGATAAAAGTGAAAACAGTATACATATAGCTCATGGAAAGCGTTCGGTGACGATAACGCGAGTTCCATGATTTTTGTTAACCAAAAGTGCTCAACGCCCCTAAAGAAGTTTTCACTTCAACAATATCAATGGGTTCTGTAATATTCCTTGTGGTGCTCGTTGATCCTTGAACGATGTGCACTGCGTTTCTCTCCTGTGCCCGGTAGGCTAATTGCGTAACACACTATCAGTAGGAATCGGTTTCAATTTGACAGTTTAAGAACATTCATTGCGTTAGTTACGTTGTTGAGCAGACAAAGTTTTCTAACATATGAAGCAATGGATTAGCAATATACTTCAAAATCATTCCGATTCCGATTCAAACTGTGTTACGCAATTAGGGGGCTGGTTCTTGTAGACTCAACCGCGCATTGCGTTATTTACGTTGTTGAGCACATCGATAATAATTATGTTCGAAAAATTTGTCGAACATAAGAATTTATGATGTTCGAAAAGTTTGAACACAATGCGGCGGTCTTTTTTTATTTTTTATTAGTGACCTATCGCAGTTGGCTTCGAAGTGCCACTTCTAAGGCAACCAATTATATAAAATTCAGTAGCACAGCTAAGGGCGTCCCATAGTGGGACGCCCTTGAGTCCCCTCCCATAGTGGGGAGCTTTAGGGGGGGCTACTGACTACTGTACAAGAGGGGTTTGTAGCATCTGATGCGGTCGGCGAATGAACTACCTAGTTTTATAAACAGTGTGTCTTGATAATGTGCACTTAAAGAAAGGCCTTGCACTCGGCTACGTACTTTACTTTAGCAGGTAGGTACAGACAATATTTTTTTTTCTTTTTTTCCTTCCTGCCCTGACCCTGATGCCGAGAACTTTCATTCAGCCTTTTGTCACATTTTCTTGCAATGTAATCATTTATCATTTTTTTCCTGTTATTTTAATATTTTTCAAATAAGTATAATTATTTTGTAACATCTGATTACCGTTAAGTGTCCTATTATTTACTTGATTGTGGATCATGATTAAAAATAATAAAATTTATTTAATCCCAATTTTAAGTCAGAAAGCATTAGTAGTCCCTGTATTTAAGCAGCTGTGATAGAAGAACAGACAGACACGAAAACGAATAACAACTTATGTTGTATAAATTATTATTTTATATTATGTTTCTTTTTAACCGACTTCCAAAAAGGAGGAGGTTCTCAATTCGTCTGTATGTTTTTTTTTTTTTGTATGTTTGTTACGCGATTACTCCGTCAATTATGAACCGATTTTGAAAATTCTTTTTTTGTTTGAAAGGGTATACTCCCGAGGTGGTCCCATCATTGCCACCAAATCAGAATCTGATGAGGGAATCCCATGGAAATCGAGGGAAACCCTCAAATTTTATATGCAAACTTATAGCGATTTGGGAACTTTTTATAGTAACTCGTGCATTTGCTCTCGAAAAGCACCATTTGGTGAAGTGAAACTGATGAAGGAGACCACAGATGGCCACCGGAACAATAAAATAATGAGTACCTATTTAACGGGTTGCGATTAAGCAATTTATGCTCGTCAATATGCATATGGTGAGTGGCAGTTCTCTTGGTTCTTAGCAGGAGAACTCCTCAACAATCAACGTCCCAGCATCGGGAAAAGCAATATTTTATAAAAGGTGATGAGCAGTTAACATTAGGCTATTGTAATTTAGATAAATCAAAACTGAGCCACTAAAAAGTGAAAAATAAAAAACTTTTTACAAAAAATTTTTTTACCATTTCGATACGGAACCCTGAAAAACCTCGATTTTTAAACTCATGTTTTAGAATCTCTAAATATTTTTAGGGAATAGATATATTTTTATAGCCGTATATATGATGAGCTCCGAAAAAGGGGGCATGCTACAGCTATTCTAAGTATACAAATAATTAGTGCCCTTAAATGTGATTCATTTCGTAACAAAAACAGAACTGAAACATTTGTATTTACCGAGAAATCAACGATGATAACTTTCGCGCGCTCGTTTAGCAGGAATATTGAATATTGATTGAAATTGAATCGACTTTGAATATTGATTCCAAGTTTCAGGAGTTAGTCGCTTTCCTCAAACCTACATAGAAAATTAGTGCTCTGCGAGATAAAATTGATACCCAAAATTCAAAATGAGTACTCCAGTAGTTTACGAGATATACCATACCATTAGTGGGGTGGCGGCAGTCACGGTGTAAAATGTTCATTTGAATATTTCCCTATTAAAAATTCTATGATTTCTTCCCAAAATACAAAAATTAGTGCTCTTATAGAAGTTATAGTGACCAAAAATTCAGATTCCCAAGTGTTGTATTTTAAGAGAAATTAGTTTTCATTACTTTTCCATACTAAATCTCCGCGTATCGTCATCAGCCCATAGCAGTCCACTGCTGGACATAGGCCTCTCCAACTGCACGGCATTCAGCTCGATTCTCGGCAACTCTCATCCAGCTGCCACCAGCCACCCTGCGAAGATCGTCGCTTCACCTAGCCTGAGGGCGTCCTACCTTACGTTTGCCGATTCGCGGTCTCCACTCAAGAACACATCTACCCCAACGGTCATTGTTTCTACGGCTAATATGGCCGGCCCATTGCCACTGCAGCTTTTTTATTCTGTGGGCTATGTTGACAACTTTGTTTCTCTGCCGGATCACCTCGTTCCGGATTCGATACCTCAGAGAGACTCCAAGCATAGCCCGTTCCATAGCTGAGTGACCTTGAATTTATGGACCAGCCATACCGTGAGTGTCCACGTTTCGGCTCCGTATGTCATAACAGGTAGGACGCACTGATTGAAGACCTTCGTCTTTAGGCTCTGTGGAATACACGACGAGAAGACTCGACGAAGATCCCAAATGCTGTCCAGCCCAGCTGAATTCTTCTGTTAACCTCAAATCTCAAAGTTGTTTTTAGCAAATTGCAAAGTTTGTCCGAGGTAAACGTATTCTCGAACAACCTCGAGAGCACCGCCATTAACAGCAATCGGTCCCGGAGTGACGTATTCGTTGAACATAACCTTGGTTTTGTCCAAGTTCATCCGGAGACCAATGCGTACAGAAGAATCAACTAGGCCGTCCAGCATCTGCTGCAAGTCATGCAGCAATTCAGCCATTATGATGAATTCAGCGATGTCACCTGCAAATCCGTTGATTCCACATCCTCCATTGCGAGAACAATTTCGGGGAAATTACGTCCCCTTGTCTCACCCCTCGACGCAGGGGGATATGCTCAGTTCGCCGATCCTGAGTTGGACTGTCATAGTCTCGTTATCATAGACTACAATTATATAGGGGGACCAATGGGAATCAAAAAAAAAATTAAAATTTCATTTCTGTTCGTCCCAAAAAAATTACGAATTCCCGTTCGTCTCCTTGGTGGACGAAGTCGGGGGGACGAACGGGAATACACACCAAGGCCTGCCAGGGTTGCGAGTTTGTCCGAAAGGGATATCGTGGCCCTAGCACACAGGCAAATGAAGGAATACTGGTGGGTTTTAAGTCAGTAAAAGTCTGACACGCCCTCCCGCTCCCCCTAGAGCGGAAGAAGTTATTTGATAATTTCCCACCCAACAAAAAAAAAAAGCCGTGATAACGGTACCTAATACATTATGTTTTTAATATTATCGGTATTATTATCTATTTTTATGTAGATACGACACATAGATACGATGATACGATGGAAGGCTCGTCTTTTTTTTTTTTTTTTTTTTTGGTATGGCATCTCGTAGCAGACCTAGAGAGGTCGTTGCTACTTAACCGGATATTCCTGTGGCTGCCCTAAGGTTTTTAATCTTAAAGCCTCCAGCCAGGGCGCAAATTATATATATTAAAAACTAAACGACAGCGCACTAAGGGCACCCCCTGTGGGGTACGGACCTCGGCTCAGGGCGTCGTTGGGGGATCACAAAATTACTAACAATTTGGGGACGGGCTGGATCAACATTTTGATCATGATTATTATCAGGGGATATTATATTTATTGCTACGGCGCTCTCAGCCTCTAACCGGGCGGCTGGCGCATCGACATTCAAGGGACGGGGGGGAGGACTTTTATTACCATTTACTCGGGAAGTTCGCGTGGTACCTCGGCGGCGAGGACGGAAGGTCGGTTTAAAGGCTCGTCTTACTTAATATGAGGCTAAATAGGTAGGTACTTTAGATAACAACCTTAGGTAGGTAGTTATTGGTAGCATGCATAAGTACCTACTTACATTCAATTAAAGTACCTATAGATACCTACTTTAATACCTATTTATACATTTAAATTACCTAAGATCATACTTACCGACCTAAGACAATAACTACCTATACATAATTATTTAACTACCTACCTACTTACATTTATAAGAAAAACATGAGAAATCTATCAATCTGTTAAAGTTTTAATCATTGTGAAAATTTGGTACTTACGTACCGTTTATACCTACCTATCTAAGTAAGATTTAAATTAAGACTGATTATTATTCATTTATATTGGGTACTTACGTACATACACTATCAAAAAAAAGACCGGTCAAGAGCGAGTCCGACTCGCCCACCGAGGGTGTTGATGATTTCTGAAAAACCGTGCTATTTAGAGACATCGTTTTATTTTTGCTGTAATCTTTACATAAATTTCTATCACATAGAATAAGTCAGATTTTGATCTATGCAAACTTCGGAGATAAGGGTTTTACATTTTTCATCAAAAGTCGGAAACTGTGCTGCCTAAAAAAACTGCGTTCTTTCATTATGATACCCCACATGCCCTAGTAGCCCCACTTCAAATTTTTAAGACCCCCTTTCAGGCCCTTTTGCAAAAAAGATTTTCTTTTTTTTTATTTCTTGTTTGCAAAATAGTTGGACAAATGTCATCTAAAATTATTCAAAATTTTAAGTTGATAGCATTAGTAGTTCTTGAGATATCCAGGTGTGACAGACAGACAGGCAGACTTAGTCTCACCATATGGGTTCCTTTTTACCTTTTAGGTACGGAACCCTAATACCACACTGATGATAGGGACCTACGTATATATTTTAATATTGCATAAAAATAAACAACAGAAAAAACCAAAAAGTGACTAATGAAACGTGAAAATCTTATCATTGAGGAAACAACAAAGATAAAAGTAGCTAGTTTTATTAGCAGCTAGGTATGTCTTTCGTTTGTCCGCTAATTCGGTCGAGATTAGCGGTAAACATTGCCTATTTACAAAATGGACGCCTTAGGCATAAACGCCATCTTTCAAGCATTGTGAACATCGCGAATAACGTAGTGCAAAATAATGGCGGGTTTAATTTTTAAGCAGCGAAGCTTCCGTGCAGCGCCATCTATTCGTTTAGTGAGTAAGCTGTACTTCCGAATCGCGCGTTGCTGAATGTTACCGATATTACTGAACAACAGGTGATGCTGCGAACGCTAAGCTTTGAAGTTGTTCTCTGTTACCGCACAGAGATGGCGCTACCAGCTCTTTTCTAACATGTATGGTTCAAAATAAGTTTAAGCGCCAAAAACTTAGATTAGGTTGAGATCTATAGGAGGTGACTCAGTCATAATTTAAGAAAATAACAGCCTACTCCACTGTGAAGTACTAATGCTATCACTGTGATTCTGGTAGTTGTTTTTACTGCCAACAATTGGCACCATTTTTAAAGGTAGAACCTAATTGTTCTCAAATGCGTTGCTGCCGAAGAGACGGATTAAAGCCGGGCAAGTTTAGTAGTGTTCATAATCAGCCGATAATGTTCCCACTGTTGGGACACAGACCTCCTCTTTTTGTGAGAGGGAGTGGGCCGTAATCCACCACGCGGGCAGTGCGGGTTGGTGGATGTCACATGTCTTCGAATTTTTAGTTCTAGGACATGCCGGTTTCTTCACGATGTTTTCCTTCACCGTTTTGAGAGCAGTGGTGATGAAATAATTTACACAAAGTAAAGCGCCTGTCTTGTCTGTGGTAGCCCAGTGGTGAGTCGAGGCCGTTACCACTGGGCTACCACTGCTCTGTGTAGTAGTGTAGTTGGGATGAATTTATCCAAAGAACAAACTTAAAATTGTAGTTGAAAAACATATTCTGCCATTTAAATCGATACACGTCACGGTCAATTCTCTAACTGCAAATGTACGTTTCCGATGACAAAAAAAAAAAAATGTGATAAAACTACAAATTAACGATTTTCGGACTTTACTATGCTGTGAGACCTTGCTTCTTGCCAAATTTCATGATTTTAGGTCAACGGGAAGTACCCTATCCATAGGTTTTGATTTATTTGCGAGTATAAAATGATGTCGCATAAATCGCCGTATTTTTTTATTGCGTTGAGTTAGAAGCTTGATTTTTTTAGAGCCCCAAGGGACCGTAGACCTACGTATTTCAAGACAGACAGTCAGACGGACAACGAAGTGATCCTGTAAGGGTTCACTTTTTTCCTTTTGCGGTACGGAACCCTAAAAAACATACCTGTCGAACAGTATAACCTCCTCCTTTTTGGAAGTCGATTAAAAATGGAATGTCTCGTCTTACAGCCTCGTTTGTCTAGTGATCGCAAGCAATTTTCAGGCTTCAGGAGTTTAAAATGATCTCGGAGTTCAAATGAACTGCGGAGTAAAACCACACCAAAAGTTAGGTACTTACTTAGCTAGTTTAGGTAATTTGTTTTAAAAAGATCGACCCACTCTAGGTTGGTTTCATGTAGGTACATAATGTGGACGCCTTTGCATGCACAATGGCCTAACCCAGAATCAACTATGTGTACCTAGGCCATAAATAATCCATACAAAATCAAAATTAATTTATTCAACCTCTTGGCTGAGAAGCAGCACTTTTCGAACGTCAAAATTACATAACACAGTCCCCCAAAAATGCCCGCCCTTCACCTAGTGATGTAGCTGGGAAGAAGAAGTGGCACAACAAACTCCCCAGCAGCACAGCTGTCAGTTCAGTTAGAAAAACTTGATTCTATATGGTTATTTTTAAAACGTCAATCAAAAATCAAAATCAAAATCAAAAATATTTTTATTTCACATAAGCCTACATGGGCACTTATGAAACGTCAGAAGCTAGGTGCACGGTTCCAATTGGTCGTTTCCTATGGAGAAGAGCCGGCAAGAAACTCCACGGTCACTCTTTAAAAAAAATAAAATTGGCTTTTACAATGTTTTCAAATTACAGTGATAATAGGTATGAGAGGACAGCGTAGGCCCAGCAAAAGTACCAGGAACTTAACAAAATAGAAAATGGTTTAAAGATCTACAGTCTAATAAGAAACGTCAACGTCCTCACATTGACAAAAAAAAAACAATATAAAATATGATTAAAATAATAAAAGTTAGAATCTTGTTGACATTTAAATTGTAGGTATAATAATGTCAAGTAAGAAAAACATTATGTCAGTGAAGTTTGTAAAAAAAAAAGATAAAATTAAATTAAAAAATAACTTCGTAATTTGGGAGCTGTTAATAGACATTTACATAGTTTTGCCGTTAATGAGGTACCAGGGAGGCCACATGTACAGAAGGAATTAATGCCAAACTTCCTTGTCTTCAACGTAGTCCTTAATCTTATAATATGCTTTTTTGATAAGGACACGTTTAATGTGCGTTTTGAATTTTCCATCACTAAGTTCTGTAACCGATTGTGGCAACTTGTTATAAAAGCGGATACTGTTTACAAGAAATGACTTGCTTGTTTTAGTTAATCTAAATTTGGGTAACACAATTTCATGTTTACTACGTGTATTTATATTATGGAAATCACTTCTTATTTTGAATAGTCCTAAGTTTTTGCGAACATATAAAATACTTTCTAAGATATAAAGAGAGGGCAGAGTTAGTACATCAATTTCTTTGAATTTGTTTCTAAGGGACTCACGAGGACCCATTCCATAGATCGCGCGGATTGCCCTCTTTTGTAAGATGAAAATTGAATCTAGGTCGGCTGCCGATCCCCACAGCAGAACGCCATAAGACATAATACTGTGGAAGTAAGCAAAGTACACTAACCTAGCTGTGGCTATATCTGTCAACTGCCTTATTTTTCTTACTGCATATGCAGCTGAACTTAATCTACCTGAAAGAGCTCTAATGTGGGCACCCCACTGCAATTTCGAATCTAGAGTAATTCCTAGAAATACAGTTTCCGTAATAGCATCTAGCTTCTTACCATCAAGTTTTAAATTAAGACCTACTTGGGGTACATTTGGTAATGAGAATTTAAGACATTTAGTTTTGTTCGCATTAAGTAAGAGATTATTAATAACCTCTTAAGGGGTCATTGTACTCATCATTATGAACAACTTTTACTATGGGACCAAAACTGAAATCACGAAAAAAAAACAGGTGTTCCTTACATTTATGTTCGAATAATTCGTTAAAATGTAGGGAACAGCTGATATTTTTTTCGCGATTTTAGGTTTAGTCCCATAGTAAAAGTTGCTCGTAATGATAAGTACAATGACCCCTTAAGAGTTTATTGACGTTTTAAAAATAACCCTGTATACAAGATTCGAACCTGCAACCCGTTACGCAAAAGTTGCTCTGACTATTTAATTTACTGACTGCGCTATAGGTGCCCACGAATGACAGTGTCAGACTGAAAATTACTGCCACATTGGTGTAGTGATCGTAAGCGTGTCTGCTGGGTATTCGATTCCCAGGTGGGGCACAGTATTATTGGATTATTTTCATCTGAATTTTCTCTGTAAGGGGTTTGGATTTGTAGGTACCCGCTTAATGGCGATACAGGCTCGTCCCCATGGAACATACAAACATAACTGGCGAAATGTGGGTATAAATAAAGTATACGTACACTGAAAAACTACTAGACATTTTTAAATAATAGCTCTGTCGACCTACTCTATTAGGCCTGAAACTGCGTTAAGCGGGTACCCGCGCGGTTTCATACAAAAGTGCTCCGTCGCGGGGACCCGCGCGGGCGTCCGTCACGGGGAGGCGCGCCCCGCACTCACGCAACGGGCCCCGCCTCCGTGCGACGGAACCCGTCGCGGAGGCACGCGCGGTGCCCGCCAGCGGACCGGTAACATAATTCATGTAAAAGAGGCATTCTGAGAATACATTTTTATCGTAGGTGATTATGTACATAGATTGAGAGTTCAATATGGAGAAACCGGCTAAGTGCGAGTCGTACTCGCGCACGAAGGGTCCCGTACTATAAAAATGACATAAAAAATCACCTTTGTTGTATGGGAGCCCCCTTAATTATATGTTTTATTTTAATTTAATTATTTATTTTTAAAGTGAATATTATTTATCTAAATATCCTGTGAATATTTCAAGCGTCTACCTGTTGCCGTTTTCAATATTATATGTAGAGCAAAAACGAGCTAAAAAATCACGTTTGTTGTATGGGAGCTCCCTTAAATATTTATTTTATTCTGTTTTTTAGTATTTGTTGCTATAGCGGCAACAGAAATACATCATGTGTGAAAATTTCAACTGTCTAACTATCACGGTTCATGAGATACAGCCTGGTGACAGGCGGACAGACAGACAGACAGACTGAAGGTAAATTGAACTAGCGACACTGCGTAAATAAAATAATCCGGTCTCCGCGACGGATACCCGCGACGGGGACCGTCGCTTTCCCACGGAGCCCACCCGCGTGTCCACGCGCGTAGACACGCGACGGTTGCCCGTCGCGGGCGCCCGCTTAACGCAGTTTCAGGCCTTAAAAGTCTATTCCTTTAGCTAATTAATAATAGTGTCTACGTTATCTACTTTAATATTATTTGTTAATTTATTTAAACATAATATTATCTTACATAATCTAGTTTTAAAAATAATATACCCAAAGAGTTACTCTTTAAGTCATTGAAAATATTATGTCTCCTTTTTAATTTAACCTATTGTTGTCTTCATTTTAAATGTTTGATGTAAATCGATGGCCTGAAACACAGGTTTTTCATAAACCTAGTTCTGCAGGCAGGGGCTACCGCACGGTCTCCCGTGAGGCGGCGAGCCTCCTTGCCGGACTGCCGCCGTGGGATCTGGAGGCAAAAGTCCTCGCGCACATTTGGGAGTGGCGCGAGGAGGTGAAACGCCGGGGTGAAACTCCGCTGCCGCGAGAAATCGTGGCACAGCGGACGGAGCTCCGGCGGGATCTCATGGCGGCATGGAGAGTGCGATTGTCGCAACCCAGCGCTGGGCACGTCACAATTGTGGCGATAAGTCCCCTCTTTGAGGAGTGGCTGGAGAGGCGCCACGGCGTCCTCACCTTCCGCCTGACGCAGGTCCTCACCGGACACGGTTGTTTCGGGAGGTTCCTGTTCAGGATAAAGCGGGAGGAAACGCCCGGGTGTCACCACTGTGTGGATCGCCCGGAGGACACGGTGGAGCATACGGTGGAGGTCTGCCCGGCTTGGGCGGAGCACCGCCGTGTCCTCACGGAGGCGATCGGCGGCGGCGATCTCTCGCGTCCAGCCCTGGTTCAGGCCATGGTTCGGAGCGAGAGTGCATGGGAGGCCGTCACCTCCTTCTGCGAAGCAGTAATGCTCGCGAAGGAGGAGGCGGAACGCGTGAGGGTGAGGCAGGGTTCGCGCCCTCACGCTCTTAGCCACCGCAGGAGACGCCCCGGGCGTCGGGAGTCGCAAGCTGATTTCCGGCCACCGTAGGCGCGGGCCTGCGGACGGTGAGCGATGGGTAGCTCGCCGTCCGATAAGGACCAGGCCCGGGTCGACGGCGCGTTGTGTTTCACGCGCGCCTCAAAGAGATGTCAGCACCAACTGACGGGGTCCGTTAGGGCCAATGCCTGCCAGGGTTGCGAGTTTGTCCGAAAGGGATATCGTGGCCCTGGCACACAGGCAACGGAAGGAACACGGGTGGGTTTTAGTCAGTAAAAGTCTGACACGCCCTCCCGCTCAGCCCAGAGCGGGAGAAGTTATTTGATAAATTCCCACCCCAAAAAAAAAAAAAAAAAAAAAGTTCTGCAGGCAGGTCTACATTACAGTTAGAATTACATTTTTCCCTGGTTGTAATTAAACTAAATCATAATTTTACTTTACTTAATACTTGAATATATTTTTTTTTTTTTATACGTAGCTACATCTGTGACTAATCCTTCGGGAATACAGGCATGATGTTAATGTAACGTTACGTATCCTTGCTTGTGCTTGCTTCTAGATAATTTGAATGGGGTTTCAATCAAACCCGTTAAGGGGACGATACCTGACTTTTAGGCGTCCCCCCACCTCCCCCACATTAGGTGTGCGCGTTCCTCGTGTGTTCCTCCACACACGCCGCGCCGCAGGGCACCAAAACGCGACGCTCACGCCCGAGGAACGCGCACGCCTAATGTGGGGTCAGCCTTAATAATTTTATACTGAAGATCACGTCTAAACGAGTAGTGTTAATGATTTGAAAAAAATATGTGTTAAATTAGAGTATTTTCTCAATAACTTAGAATGTGAATATTTTAGATTATGTTTTTATTACATAGTGAAATTAATTTGTAAAGTTATGTTTAACGCGGATAAAAAACTGAGAATGGCGCAAAATCTACCAAGCGTATTTTTCTGAAACCTTCACCAATTTAAAGATAATTTAATTATTGATCTTTTAGTATACCCGTTTTATTAAAATACCTTTTGCTTTGTGTATAATATATTAATAATGCGACAAATTGGGGACAGCGCTCCTTGATAGGCGAGTCCTATTACTGCCTGAACGTACGACGCGTTGTGTGACCTCAGTACAGAACACTCAAGGTCACTGGCATATATCGCACTATGTATGATTGTGATGGTTTTACGTACAAGGCGCGTACTTTGCGTACGGATGTACAAAATGTTCATTATAATCAACTTTTAGGTACCAAACCTGAAATCGCGAAAAAAAAATTTGCTGTTTCCTACATTTTCACGAGTTATGACAACATAAAAGTAGGGAACAGCAAATTTTTTATTCTCGATTTCAGGTTGGTTCCACATGGTTCCACAATAAAAGTTGTTCATGGAATGATGAGTACAATGACAACCCCTAAAGAGGTTGTGCGTTATTTATGTTACACTTTGTAGTGATGCAATGATAGTCTAATAAATAAATACAAACTCATAAGTCAAATGGAAATTGAAATTATTTCCAAATCCTTTGCTACAAAAGAACTAAAACAAACAGGCCAACTTTGTTATGCTGCGGGGCGAGCACGGCCTACTGTGACATGACTTGAGTCACACATTTTATCACAATTTGAGCGATAAAACTGTTTTGTCATAAAATGCTAGTACAAATTGACATGACATAATTTATCATGTCTTGTTACAAACGTCTTGGGCAGCCCATACTCGGCCCGCAGGTGTGCGTGACAGCTACGTCTTACAGGGTGCCCGCGCCACGTCATTGTGCTGTCATTGTGTAATTGAAACTTATTGAAAAAAATAAAAATATTTTAGGTACCTATGTGTGGGACACGCACAAGAAATACGAAATGTAAAAAACCGGCCAAGTGCATGTCGGACCACGCACAATGAAGGGTTCCGTGGTTGGGATGAATTTATCCCAAAAACAAACTTAACATTGTAGTTGAAAAACATGCTCTCCCATACATCGATATACGTTACGGTCAATTCTCCAACTGCAAATTTAAGTTGGTCGACTATTACTCGTTAACTTGTGAAGCCTACTTAGCTGTGATAGTTTTCCTTTTAATTTCGTTATATATACTATTGCCATGACTTTTTTCACATATCCAAAACCAACCATTTAGCTGGCAGGGGGGGGGACACTTGACTCTAACAAAAACTAGCACTTTAAAGCTTAATATTACCCAAACGGATCCCTTAATTGAAAAATGGTTTTCCCAAACCCACAATATTTTTGAACGGCCTACCCAACGATACCCCACACCATGGAATAGACGAGAAAAAAAAATATCATCCCCACTTCACGTGTAAGGGAGGTACCCTAAAAAAAAATGTTTTTCATAATTTTATTTTACCATTTTTTTGGCATGATTAATATGTATACTCATGCCAAATTACAGCTTTCTAGGACTAAGCGTCTCTGAGCTAAGCTGGCGACAGACGGACGGACGCACAGACTGACAGACAGACAGACAGACAGACAGACAGACGGACAGACAGACGGACATGGTGATACTATAAGGGTTCCTTGTTTACTACGGAACCCTAAAAAAGAGCATTTAAAATAAAAAAAAATTACATATTTGTACGATTAGATATACGAAATATAAAAAAAAACATTTATGACTTGTGCGACGCCAAAAAGGTTTCTATCTCTCAGCATAATGCTACAAAATTTAAAAAATTTATATCGCAGAGCTTATTCTAGTGTGCGTGCATTTTGCGGCCAACAATTTAGCGCAATTTTTTTCGATGAGTTTTCAACTGTGACTGACCATAAAGACATTTTTATATCTTTGGTCAAATCAAGGCACTTTAGAACGTCAACATTTCCCAAAAAATTGAATTAATTCTAGATTTAGACTTTCAAAAGCTGGTAGATTTGTATGGCGAGCAATGGGCAAAAAACTCCACTAACATAAAGGCTCTTACACACTCGCGCGATATTGCGGGCGCGACAGGCACCGACAAAGAAATTGTCTTCGAACAGCCTTAATACGTCAGAAGAGGTAGGTACCAAGTAGACCATAGGTACCATCGTACCTATTAATTGGGTCCCTTGTAAAGAGTTAAAAACCTCCACTGCTCTGGTTCAACTTGATTATCTTACGTAAGTAACTATACTTGACTATCTTATGTAACTATAGTACGTCTATAAAAATAATAAAATATAAAAAGCCATTTATTCAGACTATTTGAAACTTATGCTACTAAAATAAAATGATTGACAAGTTGTAAAAAAAATAAAGTTGAAAAGTAAAATAAAAATAATTATATTACTGACACCGGCTGCTTTAGTCTGTGTGTCAATTGGCAAAGGGCTATCAACTTCGCTACCATGGTGACTGGCTTCTGCCATGAGCTATAGCTCAAGTTTAATTTGAAGGAATTGCTTGAAGGGTTTACAAGTGCTGAACGCGTTCAGTTTCACTGGTGAAATTCGCCGTTAAGGGCCGGGTAATCGCCGTTGACTTTGGCCTTGCAAATGCGCGTCGCGTTCACGCTGCTCCGCCCCGCGCCGTAAGGTTTCATATGGAATATTTATTTTTAGTAACAAAACTATACTTATTTGGAAAAAAATCACAGACAGTGTTTAATTGTAGATAATAAAACAGTCTGTTCATACAAAAAACAAATGTTATTAGGTATCTTAAAAGTAGATTGAAACTTTGAAAGTAATAATAAGAATTTATTTCATAAAGTATGTATTTGCATGACTACAATCCTACTAATATTATAATATAAACGCGAAAGTTTGTAAGTATGGATGGATGGATGTTTGTTACTCTTTCTCGTAAAAACGGCTGGAACAATTTTGATAAAATTTATTATCGAGGTAGCTGACACCCTGGATTAACATATAGGCTACTTTTTATCCCGATATTCCCACGGGATCGAGACTTACGCGGGTGAAACCGCGGGGCGCAGCTAGTACTTAAATATTTCTTTATAGAATTGATGTGTATGTTTTCTAGTTTAACATAGGTACATTTTTTGCATAACTTACTTGCATTATTTGAAGGCGTAATAACAGACTTAAAAGTCATTAATATCATTTATCTGCGTCTTAAGGCTCGTACAGACTGGTGCGACATCGCGGGCGCGATACCTAAGGGTCGCGCTGCCTATCGCGCCCGCGATATCGCGCCAGTCTGTACAAGCCGTTACGCATCGATTCTGATTCGTAGGCCACTCGAACAGCTTATTCCACGAATCAAAAATAGCGACAACAATAACCAAACTTCAAATAAATCATTACGTCACGAGCCAACAATCTCTTTCATATTAAAAAAATAAATTTAACAGCGACAATAAATCCAGGCGCCGCGTCGATTCCCAACATTATTCGCGACAAAATACAATTTCACCAACTACATTGTTCGAAATCATAATGGAATATAGTCCGAATTGTTTTTTACGCTCCGTAATAACCGCGGCAATGATGTTTTTGTTTGGAATACCCACTTTTGTGTAGCCATAATGGGTGTATTCATTCAGACGGGAGCAACTGAAAAGTGTCTCTTTTATCAGACGCACAATAGGCGGGAATCAAAGAAATTACGAATTCCACGGACCGATGTTCTAGAGTGTAAAATAAAGACGGGGATTGTGGCACCTTTGTTGGTTATATTATATAATATATTTATGTTTATAATATATTTATGTTTATAATATATTTATGTTTATAATATATTTTCATTGTTGAATAAGGTGGGCCAATACAGCTTCTGGATATTTATGATAGATATGCATCTCGAAAACAATGGGGCGTTATGTAAACTGTAACAAATAGCGGTTAGGATAAAATGTAGGTCGTAAAGGACAATGATAACAAACTTTAATTTTAGTTATGACCGATGAAATCTCTGATCCTATAGCTGTCTATGTAAAGGCTTCGACGCGACTCTAGTAGAGCAATTTCTATGAAAACTTCATGGAAATTGCACCTGTCTGCGGGAGCCTTAAGTATAGGTACATAGACTATGTCTCTAGGTATTGAAAGTAGTCAAAGTAGGTAGTACTCAAAGTTACTAGACAATTAAACACGACTTGTTATGAGGGGCTTGTGGCAAAACAGCCGTACGGGTCGATCGACCTGTACCCTAATTGCGTAACACAGTTTGAATCGGAATCGGAATGATTTTGAAGTATATTGCTAATCCATTGCTTCTTATGGTAGAAAAAAATGTCTGCTCAACAACGTAAACAACGCAATGAATGTTGTTGAACTGTCAAATTGAAACCGATTCCTACTGATAGTGTGTTACGCAATTACCCTCTGGGCCTCAAGTCTGCTTTTACAATAGTGTCAGAATGGTCGATCATTAATTTCATAATTGTTGATTTTGACAAGTTTGGTAATCTATTATTATAATGGCGTCATTATGACTTTCCAATTGCATATGATTTTTCATACTTTCATTCCCAACGTCCCCTAAATATAAAATTAAATTATTTGTAAAGTTCACACTTGACCAATCCTCGTACTGACGTGTCCAAAAGTGTTAGAATAAAATAAAATCAGTACGGTCTAGTTAAAATATACCTTATTTTGAAGATATATTTTCACTTTGTACCTAATATTAGTGCTATGTGTTTTTAAATGTTTTCGAGACATATCCAAGGTGTGTTAAGGAAGTACCTATCCAGGGGGTGAGTCAGGAATGTATCCAGGTTGTTCTAGGTGTGTTGGGGGTGCATCCAGCAAGCAATTCTTTTGCTCAGGAAAATTGTAAGTAAACACATCATGTAGACATTTTTATAGTAAAATAAAAAAAAACTTGAACTGAACCTGACTACAATAAACGATACTGAAAAGATGGAAACAAGATGAAAAGAAAAACGAGTATCTTTTTTGTACCAAAAATACATGAATGTTGTCGGAGTCATTTAGGATGTAACGAAGGCCTTAAAATATGGCAAAATTTAAAAAATGGAAAAATATATTAAACAAAGCGTTCCGATTTCCAAGATTCTACCAAATTGATGGTTCTGTGACGCATAGCTTCACAATTCAAAAGCAGGTTCAGGTAAGCGTTTTCTAGTCATTGCGTCACAAAACAGTCGTTGGATTTTCCATTTGGTCACTATTGGGTCCTGTAGACATCACTGTTAGCCAAGCATCATCTAAATCTTCTGCTGGCACGAAAGCTAATGAAGCACATTTTGTCGCCCATATTCCCAAAGTTTTACATCGCTTTGCACAACAAGCAACGTCGCTATGAAAACTGCAGTCATAGTGCCAGATAGACAAAAACCAGGACTCCAGGACGAGGAAGTGAAATAAGTTTTGAAACTCTCCTCTCATTCGCACAAGTGCAGAAGCAAGTTTTGATATTTCCCTCTCATTCGCACTCATTCACACCTCTATTGATGAGCGCCTATTTGGTAATTAAGTACAGAACAACGTCGTTGGATATCTGTCACTTATTAGTATTGATTAATGTTAATATTAAAGTTGTTTAACCCCATTGGTTCTCTCAAGTAATAATAACAAATAACATTAAACGATACTTACGTAAGCATTGATTCGGCGACTGTACCATTCATGATTTCGGTCAAGACAAAGTCGTACAACTTTTATTTAATAATATAAGCTATGGGGAACTTTGAACTTGGGGACATCGGGAATCACCCCCAAATAGGTTCCATCTTCAAATCTATCGTGTCATCATACAAATTCAGAATTCGTACCTATACTTAGGGTTTTCAGGTCTTAAAACCGAAAAGCCGGATAGACCAGCCAGTTTAGCCGGACAAATGAGTAAAGGCTTCTACAGACTGGCGCGACACGCGACGCGACACAAAGGCCCCATTTTCCGCGCGACGAGCGGTGCCTTTATGTCGCGTCGCGAATCACGCCGGTCTGTAGAAGCCTTAAGGCTTCTACATACTGGCGCGACTTGACGCGTGACGCGACACCGGTAGAACAATGTCTATGAAAAATTCAAGGAATTTGTTCTACCGGTATCGCGTCGCGCAACAAGTCGCGCCAGTATGTAGAAGCCTTAAAAAGGTCGGACACTCTTAATTTTGTACAACTTTTTTTAAAGTAAAACAAGGCTTTTCTTATAATTTACCTTAAATTCTTCCTAAATTCTAATTAAACAACAATAAAATTGAATGAATTCAGTCTTCTTTATTATTAAAGCGGAAACCGACTAGGGCTTTCAGTCTCGATGCATCACTGAGACCCGAAAAAAAAAACGAGACTCGATGTGGTCTCGAAATTCCCGAGGAAAACGAGACTTTCGAGACTATTTCAAAACTAGGTTTCTTACTTATAGGATATGCAATTAGGCAATCAAAACAAGATATTTCAATCAAGTAGTTTATTAAACAAACGCTAATTAAATAAAAAAAATATATATTGAATGAAGTTTTTTAATTTTTGTAGTGGGCACGTAAAAAACAAAGGGCGTTTAATGTGGTTTCAGACAGAGGACCTAATTTTAATACAAAAGTAACCCGCGTTAGAAAAAACAGCGCGAAAAAAAAAAGCTCTCTGCTTCTATACTAGTGGGGGGAATAGATATTAAATAATTGTAGCAATCATTTAGGTATTTCCCTCTGTCGCCCTCATTTTCAAAGAGAGCTTTTCCTACGTGCAAGGATGTTTGGTATGTCATGGATAGACATGGAAGTTATTATGTCCTTTGTCTTCTTGGAGGTTTTACCTGTTCTTCTGTAGTTAAACTTGTGTGCTCCGCAATCGTCGCATCATTTGAATAACGGGTATTTGTGTTATACCTAATTGTCAGTTGTGGATTTATTTAACCTTTCGTTCATACAATTCTTTTAGAGACACTGTAATTTTGTCGTTGCTTAATATTTAAAAGGCGGTTGTATCAAGCTACTTTTCAAAAAACTAAGAAGGCATATGCAAGTGGGCATGTGCAAGTATTGTAAGATACTTGCCTCAATCAGTCTATTTTCCTTAATACGGTCATTCAATCTCCACAGATAATACTAAGCTTTACTCCCATAACAAAAAATACTATTGGTTTAGTAGATTATTTAATACTATTAAGTATGTGACTCAAGTCTCAAAAGTCTCGTTATTCCCGAGACCGAAAATGTCAGTCTCGAGTCTCGAAAATACCAAAATATCGTCGAGACTCTCGAAATTTTCGAGACCGAGATTCCCGGGACGAAAGCCTTAAAACCGACACATGACAAAAGTAAAAAAAAAATGTCAAATTTAAAAAGCCTAACAAAAGCCGGACATACCTTACACCCTCTAATGGCAACAAAAAGCCTGGCTGTGTCCGGCTTTATCCGGACGCCTGGCAACGCTACCGATACTCCATTTGAAATAAGATTAGACATTTATATAAACCTTTTTTACAGTCCGTTCAACCGATTTTGACTTCTATTACGTTGATGGCATGACAAATGGCAGCTGTAATAACAGTTGGTATTGTAACCACGTTTTTGCTTTTAATGCCATCCTTATGACTACTGAATAGAAGTTAAAATTGGTTGAACTGACTGTAAAAAAGTTAAGTAAAATTTCTAATCTTATTTCAAACGAAGTTTAGTTAGCCAGCTTATTCCGTCTACTTTCTAAAATACCTCCCTACTTTCCCTGAAAACTCACACGTTCCTACTTATCCAGTGAAACTTTAATTATCATCATCTCCCTAGCCAGCTAGCTAGGTTTCACTGGGAAGTAGGAACGTGTGTGGAGTCAGTTTCCAGTCTAACCTGCATACAGCTGAATACCAGTATTTTACATGGAGCGACTGCCTATCTGACCTCCACAACCCAGTAACTGGGTAATACTATACATCTTGATAAAAGTGGTTGTCAGACTTTCGGGCGAACCGTAACAACTGTCAAAGATTCACGAATGACAGCCGGGACGCCCGGGAACTACGGCTTAGCGTGCTTTCCGAGGCACGGAGGGGTCAATACTCCATTTGAAATAAGATTAGACATTTAAATAAACCTTCTTTACAGTCCGTTCAACCGATTTTGACTTCTATTGCGTTGGTGGCATGACAAATGGCAGCTGTAATAAACAGTTGGTATTGTAACCACGTTTTTGCTTTTAATGCTATCCTTATGCCAACAGTATAGAAGTCAAAATCCATTAAATTGACTGTACAAAAGTTTATTTAAATTTCTCATCTTATTTCAAATGGAGTATAGGTGTGTAAAGATGGTCACCCATCCGCGGACCAACTGCGGCAAGCGTGGGTTAACCTGGTCGATCGACCCGTGCAGCAGTTATTACTTTACCACAATCCCGTCTTCCCAGTGAAACGTACATCGAATTAAACCTACTGAACCAAAATCAGTGAATACACTTGTACAGTGCGCAAAATATGTGAATAGACTGAAATTGAAAGCCGCGGGGCGCTGATTGCCAGCCACATCTTGGAGGTATTGACATTCATGAGCCAGTATTGCGACGCACTCATCAAGGCTTATAGACACATTTGTTAAAAAAATGTTAAATCGACACGTGCTTGAGGTGAATTAGGATACGTACTAAAACGTTGTAAAGCATAACGCAGCCTACCACAAGTCATTAAAACCGGCCAAGTGCATGTCGGATCACGCATAATGAAGGTTCCGTAGTTGGGATCAATTTATCCCAAGAACAAACTTAACATTGTAGTTGAAAACCATGCTCTCCCATACATCGATATACGATACGGTAGGGTCAATTCTCCAACTGCTTTCAGTTGGTCGACTTACTTGTTAACTTGTAAAGCTGTGATAGTTTTCCTTTTAATTTCGTTATGTATACTAATGCCATAAATTTTTTCACATATCCAAAACCAACCATTTAGCTGGCAGGTTTGGGTGGGAAATTATCAAATAACTTCTCCCGCTCTGGGCGGAGCGGGAGGGCGTGTCAGACTTTTACTGACTAAAACCCACCCGTATTCCTTCATTTGCCTGTGAGCCAGGGCCACGATATCCCTTTCGGACAAACTCGCAACCCTGGCAGGCATTGGCCCTAACGGACCCCGTCAGTTGGTGCTGACAACTCTTTGAGGCGCGCGTGGAATACAACGCGCCGTCGACCCGGGCCTGGTCCTTATCGGACGGCGAGCTACCCATCGCTCACCGTCCGCAGGCCCGCGCCTACGGTGGCCGGAAATCGGTTTGTGATTCCCGACGCCCGGTCCTTGTTGACTACGGAACCCTTATAGTTTCGCCATGTCCGTCTGTCTGTCTGTCTGTCCGTCCGTCCGTCCGTTTGTCCCCAGCTTAGCTCAAAGACCCTTAGTACTAGAAAGCTTTGGCATGGGTATATTAATCACGCCGAGAAAGTCGTAAAATAAAACCATGAAAAACAATTTTTTTATGGTACCTCCCTTGCATGTAAAATGGGTATGATATTATTTTTCTCGTCTATTCCATGGTGTGGGGATCGTTAGATAGGCTGTTTAAAAATATTGTGGGTCTGTCAAAACTATTTTTAAATTCAGGGATCCATATGCGCAATATTAAACTTTAAAGTGCTATTTTATGTTAGAGTCACCCCCCCCTGGGCAAATTGCGGAATTGGGAATTGTGGCGATAAGTCCCCTCTTTGAAGAGTGGCTAGAGAGGCGCCACGGCGTCCTCACCTTCCGCCTGACGCAGGTCCTCACCGGACACGGTTGTTTCGGGAGGTTCCTGTTCAGGATAAAGCGGGAGGAAACGCCCGGGTGTCACCACTGTGTGGATCGCCCGGAGGACACGGTGGAGCAATCGGTGGAAGTCTGCCCGGCTTGGGCGGAGCACCGCCGTGTCCTCCCGGAAGCGATCGGCGGCGGCGATCTCTCGCGTCTGGCCCTGGTTCAGGCCATGGTTCGGAGCGGGAGTGCATGGGAGGCCGTCACCTCCTTCTGCGAAGCAGTAATGCTTGCGAAGGAGGAAGCGGAACGCGTGAGGGAGAGGCAAGGTTCGCGCCCTCGCGCCCCTAGTCGCCGCAGGAGACGCCCCGGGCGTCGGGAATCGCAAACCGATTTCCGGCCACCGTAGGCGCGGGCCTGCGGACGGTGAGCGATGGGTAGCTCGCCGTCCGATAAGGACCAGGCCCGGGTCGACGGCGCGTTGTATTCCACGCGCGCCTCAAAGAGTTGTCAGCACCAACTGACGGGATCCGTTAGGGCCAATGCCTGCCAGGGTTGCGAGTTTGTCCGAAAGGGATATCGTGGCCCTGGCTCACAGGCAAATGAAGGAATACGGGTGGGTTTTAGTCAGTAAAAGTCTGACACGCCCTCCCGCTCCGCCCAGAGCGGGAGAAGTTATTTGATCATTTCCCACCCAAACCTGCCAGCTAAATGGTTGGTTTTGGATATGTGAAAAAATTTATGGCATTAGTATACATAACGAAATTAAAAGGAAAACTATCACAGCTTTACAAGTTAACAAGTAAGTCGACCAACTGAAAGCAGTTGGAGAATTGACCCTACCGTATCGTATGTCGATGTATGGGAGAGCATGGTTTTCAACTACAATGTTAAGTTTGTTCTTGGGATAAATTGATCCCAACTACGGAACCTTCATTGTGCGTGATCCGACATGCACTTGGCCGGTTTTAATGACTTGTGGTAGGCTTTTTTTTTTCTTTTTTTTTTGGGTGGGAAATCATCAAATAACTTCTCCCGCTCTGGCTGGAGCGAGAGGGAGTGTCAGACTTTTACTGACTAAAACCCACCGTGTTCCTTCAAATGCCTGTATGCCAGAGCCACGATATACCTTTCGGACAGGCTCGTAACCCTGGCAGGCATTGGCCCTTTCGGACCCCGTCAATTGGTGCTGACGTCTCTTTGAGGCGCGCGTGGAACACAACGCGCCGTCGACCCGGGCCTGGTCCTTATCGGACGGCGAGCTACCCATCGCTCACCGTCCGCAAGCCCACGCCTACGGTGGCCGGGAATCGGCCTGCGATTCCCGACGCCCAGGGCGTCTCCTGCGGCGACTTAGGGCGGAAGGGCGGGCACCCTGCCTTACCCTCATGCGCTCCGCCTTTTCCTTCGCGAGCATTACTGTTTCGCAGAAGGAGGTGACGGCCTCCCATGCACTCTCGCTCCGAACCATGGCCTGAACCAGGGCCGGACGCGAGAGATCGTCGCCGCCGATCGCCTCCGTGAGGACACGGCGGTGCTCCGCCCAAGCAGGGCAGACCTCCACCGTATGCTCCACCGTGTCCTCAGGGCGATCCACACAGTGGTGACACCCGGGCGTTTCCTCCCGCTTTATCCTGAACAGGAACCTCCCGAAACAACCGTGTCCGGTGAGGACCTGCGTCAGGCGGAAGGTGAGGACGCCGTGGCGCCTCTCTAGCCACTCCTCAAAGAGGGGACTTACCGCCGCAATTGTGGCGTGCCCAGCACTGGGTTGCGACAATCGCACTTTCCATGTCGCCATGAGATCCTGCCGGAGCTCCGTCCGCTGTGCCGCGATTTGTTGCGGCAGCGGAGTTTCACCCCGGCGTTTCGCCTCTTCGCGCCACACCCACATGTGCGCGAGGACTTTCGCCTCCAGATCCCATGGCGGCAGTCCGGCAAGGAGGCTCGCCGCCTCACGGGAGACCGTGCGGTAACCCCGTACCAGCCTGATGGCCATGACCCTTTGGGACGCGTTCAACCGCTGGGCTGGTCGCAGCCTCAGTGAACGCGCCCACACCGGTGCCCCGTAAAGGGCCATGGACCGCACGATCCCCGCGTAGAGCCTCCGGCAGAAGGCGTTTGGACCCCCCAGATTGGGCAGGAGCCGCTTCAAGGCAGCCCCGGCCCGCTCCAGTCTGGGAGCCAAACGTCGGAAGTGCTCGACGAAGTTCCACCGGCTGTCGAGGATGAGTCCCAGGTACTTCATCGTCACCTCGACGCCGATGTGAACCCCTCCCGCCGTTATCTGGGAACCCGACAGTGGCGCGTTCTGAGGACCATAAAAACACATGGCCTCGGACTTGTGCTATGCCACCTCGAGTCCCAATTGCCGGATCCTATCGACGATTGTCGCAACCCCACGTTCCGCCAGTTCGGCCGCCGCCTGATGTGAACTCCCCTGTGCCAGGACCAGCGTGTCGTCAGCGTAGCAGACTACGCTGACGCCACTGGGGAGGTCAGCGCGCAGCACCCAGTCGTACCCGATGTCCCACAGATGCGGCCCCAGAACCGATCCCTGTGGAACACCGCACGACATCTCTCGCCGGTTCCACTCTCCTTGGTGACCGGGGTAGATGACGGCCCTGTCCGTCAAATAGGCCTCGACCACGCGACAGAGGTAGGTCGGCATCCGGTGATACCGAAGTGCCTCCCTGATGCAGCTCCAGGGCAGGGTGTTAAACGCATTGGCGATGTCAAGAGACACCGCCAAGACGACCCCACCCCGGGCCACAGCATCCCCCGTCGTGAGGGCTCGAACGCGCATGATGGCATCCACCGTAGAGCGCCCCTTGCGGAAACCAAACTGGCTCTCCGCCAAATCCGGCCCCACCCGTACCAGCCGCCCGACAAGGCGGTCTGCAATGACTCTTTCAAAGAGCTTGCCCACCTCGTCGAGCAGCACGATGGGCCGGTAAGCGGACGGAGAGTCCGCTGGGCGCCCCGGCTTCTTAATGAGGACCAGTTTCCCCGTCTTCCAACATGCATGCGCTTAGGAGCCCCCTTAGTCGAGGCCCGAGAGCCTCTGAGGCCAGAACCCAGGCTTTTCCAGGCAAGCCGTCGGGTCCTGGGGCGGTATTCTTGGCATTCAGCCTACGTACCGCCACTCTCAGATCTACCTCGGTCACCTCCGAAGCATCGTCGTCGTTGGCGGTGTGGTCCGCATCGGGCACCGCAGGAGGCGGAGCCATGGGCGGGGGAGTATGTTCCCCTCGCGAAGGGAACAGAGCGCTCACCACGTCCTCCACGAGCTGGGGCCGGAGACTCTGCGTCAGCGGGGGAGCCCATGGGCGGAGTTTATCCCGCACCATATTATAGGGGCGTCCCCACGGGTCTCCGTCGATGATCTCCAGCGACTGCTCGCGGGAGAGTCCTCTGGCCCGCTGGATCTCCTCTTGGAGGGCGTTCTTCGCCACTCTGTAACCCTCGTACAGCTCCGCCTGAATGGCTACCGTATCCGGAGGGCGGATACGGAGCCTGCGGTGCCTGGCATACCGGCGTCGCGCAGCAACGCACGCCTCGCGTAAAGCGGTCAGCTCGCGCGACCACCAGCACACCTGGCGCCGGGCACGTCCGGGCTGGACCCGGGGCATTGCCACGTCACAAATGTTGGACATGGCCTCCCGGAACCACTCCGCCTCGTCGTTGATGTCGGCAGGCCTGTCCGATGATGACACCCAGGCCTGCACGATCGAGGCTTCCAGAAGGAGCTCCCGGTCCAGCTGCTTCAGCGCCCACCGCGGACCACTCGGGGCCTGTCAGACCGGCGCGCTCGAGGTCGGCCGGTGATCGGAGTATGTCTCCACCCTCTCCATGACGCACCAGTCGATGACACGCGGCGACAGAGCGGGGCTGGCGAACGAGATGTCCACCACTGATTCACCCCGCATCCGCACACACGTGGGGACAGAACCCCGGTTTAAGACGACCAGGCCTGTCTCCAGAGCCCAGTCCTCCACCATCCTGCCCCGTGTGTCCGTATACCGGGAACCCCAAGCCACGTTTTTGGCATTGAAGTCCCCGAGGACGAACACGGGGAGTGGATGGTACCCGACGACGACGACTCTCAGCTCCCGAAGGGAGTTGTGGAACTCGGCGAGAGTTCGGTTCGGGGAGAAGTATACTCCTACCACGACAATCTCCCCGAACCGTGCTGCTACGCAACCCTGTCCCCTCTTGACGGCTTCGAGGGACAGGGTACCGGCGGCGGCCGACGAAATTAGGGTCACTGAGCCGCTCAGGTCCTCCACCCAGTCATCCCTGGGCGGAACATAGTACGGCTCAGCGACCACGGCGATGTTAATCGACCACTGCGCCATGCTCTGGAGCATCAGATCCTGAGCGGCGGCGCAGTGGTTGATGTTCGCCTGGAGGAGGCGTAATGGGGCCATTTATTGGCAATCCATTTGAGCTTCCTCCCGGGCCCCCTGAGATGGCCCTGCCGCGGTGTTAGCGGCGACGACGACGGTAGAGGCGGCAACGGCGGCTGCGGTGATGACGACAGTTGTTGAGGGCTTGCCCCTTCACTGTTCACATGCAAAACAGTGCGGCGTGGCATCACAAGAGGCGGCCTTGTGACCGGGCTGACCACAGCGGAAGCAGTGGTCGCTGCGGTCCACCTCTGAGGTGCAGCATACTCCCACGTGGTGACCCACCCGGCAGCGGAAACACCTCAGAGGTCTGGGTTCCAGCAGTTTCACCTGCGCGGATACCCAGCCCACCCGGAGCCTTCGGCCCTCCCCGGCTATTTTTTGGGCCACCGACACGGGGCAGCTCACCGTTATGGTTTGCATGCCCGTGGTGTCAGGACGGATGGTGCCTGCCCGCACCTGCTCGGCAGAACACCCCCCAGTCCTAGCCACGGCGGCCACAACGTCATCCGCCGTCACGCAGTCGTCCAGGCCCAGGATGCGCATTTCAGCGGACTTAGTTGGTCTGGACACTCGGACCTCCTCCGCATCGAGGGACGCCCTAAGTCTTTCGGCCAGGACGTCAGCGGTCGGGCCGCTGGCCGCACCGCGGATCTCGAGCATCCGGGCCCCCGTCGCCGTCACCTTCATTCTGAAGCCCTCGGTGACACCGATCTCCTCGAGGTTGACCGCCTTCCACGCCTTGGTGAGCACTTCGTGGTACGACACGCTCCTCTTTTCCGCTTCCGGCTGTAGTGTTATCACTACGGCTGCGGACTTCGGGGCGCGGAGCCTACCTGCGGCGCTACGCTTCTTGCGTTGCTGCCGCCTCTCCTTCTTTTTGGCCGCCCTAGCTGCCTTTCCCGCCTTCCTGCTCTCCCCAGCTACCTGCCATTCGGCATCGGCCGTAGAGGAATTTGGGGGCGGAGGCGGGGGCGACCCTCCTGCCGCGACGGCGGGGACCTTCGCCTTCTGCGCAGCCGTCCCAACCTTCTTGGGCTTGGGCGGCGCCTCTTTCGCCGGAGGCGCGGGTTTGCCCGCGGCCATGGCCGCAGGCTTAGCTGCAGGCTTAGCCGCGGGCGTGACCGAGGCAGCCACTGTGGCGGCAAAAGTGGCCGGCCTGCTCGCCGCTAGCGGTGGGCGAAGGACAATTCCCTCCAGTACAGAGAACCGGCTGCTGAGTGCAGCCAGCTCCTGCCGCACCAGGGTCAGAACCCGGTCCTCCGCCGGCAAGGGCAGGCCTTGCCCATGCTGCGCTCCCCCCTGGGGCACCTCCCGGGGTCCAGCTCCTCGAAGCTGGGCCAGTTCCGCTCGGAGCTCCTCATTCTCCTTTCGGAGAAGCTCCATGGCGGCTGTCAAGCGGCCAATCTCGTCTGACGAAGGCCCGACTTGAAGGGCTTTCGCTGCCGTCAAAATGGAGGCCGTGGCAGTGGGTACGATCTTGTCTTTGGAGGACTGTATCCTCTTCAAGGCCACACCCCTGATCGCGGCTACCACGACCTCCTCAAAGCTACTGGCCGCTCCCTTCACCTTGGAGCTGCCAGCGGCTTCCGGCTCACCGCCCGAGGACTCGGAGAGGGCCGCCTTGCGGCTGGTCTCTCCGAATTGAACCTCCTGTTCCATCGGTTCTTGGGTGGTGAGCCCTCTGCCTACCCCCCGTTTCCGAGCTCCGCCCCTGCTGCTGATTTTCTTGCGAGCCGTGTTTGGTCCATCTTCAGAGGACGACCCCTGGCCGTCCCCTGGTTTGGAGCGCTTGGTAGGCTGCGTTATGCTTTACAACGTTTTAGTACGTATCCTAATTCACCTCAAGCACGTGTCGATTTAACATTTTTTTAACAAACGTGTCTATAAGCCTTGATGAGTGCGTCGCAATACTGGCTCATGAATGTCAATACCTCCAAGATGTGGCTGGCAATCAGCGCCCCGCGGCTTTCAATTTCAGTCTATTCACATATTTTGCGCACTGTACAAATGTATTCACTGATTTTGGTTCAGTAGGTTTAATTCGATGTACGTTTCACTGGTAAGACGGGATTGTGGTAAAGTAATAACTGCTGCACGGGTCGATCGACCAGGTTAACCCACGCTTGCCGCAGTTGGTCCGCGGATGGGTGACCATCTTTACACACCTATACTCCATTTGAAATAAGATGAGAAATTTAAATAAACTTTTGTACAGTCAATTTAATGGATTTTGACTTCTATACTGTTGGCATAAGGATAGCATTAAAAGCAAAAACGTGGTTACAATACCAACTGTTTATTACAGCTGCCATTTGTCATGCCACCAACGCAATAGAAGTCAAAATCGGTTGAACGGACTGTAAAAAAGGTTTATTTAAATGTCTAATCTTATTTCAATGCGCATATGGATCCCTGATTTTAAAAATAGTTTTGACAGACCCACAATATTTTTAAACAGCCTATCTAACGATCCCCACACCATGGAATAGACGAGAAAAAAAATATCATCCCCATTTTACATGCAAGGGAGGTACCATAAAAAATTTGTTTTTCATGGTTTTATTTTACGACTTTCTCGGCGTGATTAATATACCCATGCCAAAGCTTTCTAGTACTAAGCGTCTTTGAGCTAAGCTGGGGATAAACGGACGGACGGACGGATGGACGGACGGACGGACGGATGGACGGACGGACAGACAGACAGACAGACGGACAGACGGACATGGCGAAACTATAAGGGTTCCTTGTTGACTACGGAACCCTAAAAATATTCAAGAACTGCCGACAGAAATAAAAAATTGAGGCGTCACGGGACGACTGGCAGATGTGAAACATTGCACTAGCCTACACACACATTTGACACACTACTACTGACTGTACAGTGGCCGATCGCCACGCGGCATGCGTCGCCCCGCCAGCAATCGGTTTTACGTGTGCATAGATGTTTCACATCAAAAGTCTAGTATATACAAGTGGGTTTCAGAATAAGCTTATACTCGTATCGAGTATGTTACACATACTCGTATAAGCTTATTCTGAAACCGTATTCTAATAAAAAATAATACAAAAGTCGAAAGTAATATAATTTTATTGATTTGAAATGAAAAATGTATCGAATTTTATGAAATGACTTGTCATTTTTATTTTTTTTATTTTTATTATTATTTTCATTTTAATGTAGGTAATTTGGATAATTTGTAATAATATAAATATAGATGGCATGCATGATGTTTCTTATTATATTTAGTTAAAGAAATTCAGACACGATGTAAAAATTGTTATTGAATTTAATTGAATAGAAAAAACATTTGTAAGTAGGTACCACATTTTATTTTATTTTACTCTACTCTACTCTACCAGTAACAACTTTCAAAAATAAACTAACTGTAGTTCTATTAAATAATTAATCTTACTACTCCGTCACGGATTTTGTAGCTGAATGTTTGTATGTTTGATGATGAAGTGCATCAATGTTTGCATTCGAAAATGGTAGAATGTACAAGAATTCTTAAATATTATTGTAACCACCTTATTGTAAATACCAACATTCTGAGCGAATAAATGAATATTCTATTCTATTCTATGGGCCTATTTTAGTCACTTTTCGCCAGTTTCAAGTAAGTCCATTAAATTTAATTCCCCATTAAAAGTAATACCGAAGATTAAACATCAGCCCTGTAAAAAATAAATAAATTAAGTAAAATCAATTATTGAGATTACTTAATTATTATTTTTTTTACATTGTTATCACTTAGAGAAGCAACAAGAATAATGTAACCAGGATTTCGTAATATCTTGATTTAAAACAGTGTCCTCGGAGTTTCTTGCCCGTTCTTCTCCATAGAGATCTACGTTTTGGAATGGGCAAATAGCTTCAACTTTCTGACTAACTGACCGATACCGATTCGCCACGGATTGGACGCACCGCGAAGGACGTATTTGCGCTACCACGGACGATACTCTTTTCATGGTGCGTTGGTGCGGGCAGGCCCGCGTCCGTCCGCAATATCACGCACCGTGGGAAGCCAGCTTTACAAGCAAGCAAGCCAACAAGGGAAGCGAAACTTTAAAATGTTTTGATATGGCCTCCTAATGCCAACTTTGAATCCTCAGAGAACTAGCTTTTCAAACCATTAATTCACCAATATATTTTTGCTATAATTTCGTAAATAAACCATATTCGAGGGCATGGTTGGCACCGTAAGTACGAATAGGTAATCAACTTCTGCGCGTACCCGCGGGTTCGATTCCCGCGCGGAACATGGCCTACAGTCATGTCTGAGTGTGACCTCTGTGGCTCCGTGTAATCTAATAGAAATAAATGCTGGTAGTTTTGAGATTCATAAGTGAGAAAGATATACAAAAGAATACTTTAGTAGTTATCACTACTTAGTATAAAACATGGTCGCTTCCCGCTTCCTGTCTGTCCCTATGTATGTATCTTTAAAACTACGCAACGGATTTTGATGCGGTTTTTTTTTAATAGATAGAGTGATTCAAGAGGAAGTTTTATAATATGTTTAAAGCCACGCGGGCGAAGCCGCGGGCAGCAGCTAGTAAGACATATTCCTTTATTGTAGTTACAAATTATAATATTAACCAATTTTTTATGTAAATTATCTTATTATAACAATACACTAATAAATAAATGGTGTCTCTGCCTTTTCAACGGCGGGAGTTCCGTACCGCCAGAAAAAGAATAGAAAAAAACCAATTTGAATGACTAAGATCAGGATAAATAATCCTGCTTTGATGCAGCATTTTGAATCTACGGCTGATGCACTGCTTGCAGAACGTGAATAGTGTTCGCTACTGTCGCTGCCACTGCCAGGTGACTTTTTCAATGAAAATACCATTGTTAATTAATTTTTTTCAAGAAATTCGTATCGTATTATCAAGTTCCATGGGTATGAAACTGTTGAGCATTCTTACTTCTAGAAATGCAGCTTCTATTTAAATTGTATCGATCTCGAAACAGATTTTTGCTTTAGATTTCAATTATAATTAAATTAATTATTGATTTTGTAATAGTAATTTACAGAGTAAATAAACGTCTTGTTGGGTGACAAGATGGCAAGCTTGACGTAAATGACACAGAGCTATAAAAAATATGTGAGATGTAAAACCTCTTTATGATTACGTACCTTATTCTTTTTTTTTTAATACACAACAGCTTTACTAAACTTCACACTCTATGACAGTTGAATAGCATCCTGAGCTGGCTATTTTTTGTTCTTTCCAGCCAGCTCTATTGTTCAAAACTTCTTTTTAACGTAAGTAAGACTTCACTTTGTTATCAGCAGTACTATTCTGTAACCATTTCACCGTGAAAACTTAGATGAAGTAAGCCACAGATTAATGAAGTAAGCGTGGAGTGAACTGTCACTGACATCCTAGCTGATGCTAGGGATGGACCAAGGATTACATTAACAATCATAATCGAGATTTAGAACAGAAACTCAATTTAGTTTTTTAAGTACAGGCACATCAAGCTACTACAATCTGTCAAATTTCTTTAAAAGATTTTCAACTTTATCGTTAAAGCTTATGTTACAAGGTTGATTGGGAAAATTTTACAGTTTCGGGTAGCTTAACCTGCTGGCGTCTGTACATTAAATTGAGTTTGACGCAAGAATTCACGGTGAGATTTTTACAGAATCGACATGCTGAAGAACAAAACCGACTTTCTTGGCGAGTGAAGATGTTTCGTATTGCCTTTTTACGTGAGAGTACATGTTTTTACAAAGAGTCTCTCGTATATTTTGAATAGGAATCAGAAAATAGGTATCGCTCAATGAGTAATGCTAAACAGTGATCCATTGAAACGGCTGAAGCCTTTAGAAAATCACCCTCGTTTCGAGGCGCTTTTTGCAGCCTCTATTTATGTTTTCCACATTTTCCATATAGAATTTCGTACTTGTGATGTCGACCGAATCTTCCATTGAAATCTCACACTCGGGAGTTGGCAATTCAGTAGTAAATTAACACCATTCAGTGGCGGTCTGGAAGATGCCTGAAAGGACTGTTTGTGACTTTTATTAATATAATATGTAGGAATAAAAAGCTTTTTTTTCTTCATATCTATTAATGCTAAGTCAGAATTCAAATATATTCTCGCGATATTTTTTATGATGTAATAGATACTCAAGTGTTTTGTGGCTCTGAGCTTGATTTGAATTATTTTAAATAGCCTACTCGGTTTATCGTTGGGTAAACTCTGATTAATTAAATTTGTTATAATGAAAATGGCGTTATTGAACAATTTGTCATGAACAATGTCAGATTTGAAAAAAGTACGAAAATCACTTTTTACCATAATTGGATACACATAAATATCGCATTAGGGCAACTTGTAATGAATGATTGATTTAAGCCGGGACTCCACCAAAGTGGAGATGTGTGTAAACGACCAATAAGATACCGATAAGATAACGTTACCGTACCATTGCCGATATCTTATTGGTCGTTTACACACATCTCCGCACATCTCCGCATTGGTGGAGTCCCGGTCTTAAAGGTGTTATAATAAATATATAAATTAATGTAGTAATAATATTTTTATAATTTAGTATCCAATTATAGTAAAATAGATTTTTTTTTTTTTTTCAAATCTGACATTGTTCGATCATGACGAATTGTCAGATAATTTAGCAAATTTTCCTAAAGTCCATTTCACGAAAGAAGTCCCGCGGAAATAAGTGGAACTAATTATTATTATACGCTAAGTTAACAACATTCCTAAAATAACCCATGCCTGCAGCGCCACGTCTGCGGGACTTCTTTCGTGAAATGGACTTTACCTACGAATGATTTTTAGTTGTGTTATAAAGTTATAAATGTGTATACTTCCTGTTAAAAAAAAAATTGTGAGCCGTCACGTGACGCCTGGCAGATGTGAAACATCGAAATCAAACAAACAAACATCGAAAAAAAAATCAGGGTCGCGTAGCGGGGGGACCGCGCGCGCGGAGTGAGTGGTGAATCGCCACGCGGCATGCGTCGCCCCGCCAGCAATTGGTTTTACGTGCACCTATAGATGTTTCACATAAAAAAAAATGTTTGCTATTTAACTAAAACCAAGTGAATAGACAAAGAAAATCTCTGTTTGTAAGTCTCAGGGCGTCTATAAGAGCAGCATTGTGTTACCCTCAATGGATGTCCTCATTAAAATCATCAATAAACTTCTTGTGTAGGTTTCATAAACATATTTAATGACTAACGCAAAACCTGTTTCCAAAGAATTTCCCATTCAACTCATTTTCCTATTTGGCGGGACACAAAAAGCGGGTGGCTGGTAACACAATTGGGCCAGCTTTTGTTCCGCGCCGCTCCACCGAGCATTCTTTTACCAGCGGCTGGAACAACTGTTTCTAGAACGATAGCCTCACAATGCGAACTATTGTCGCCAACGTAATTGTTCCTTGCCTCATCTACTCGAGGGCTAGCTAATAGCGCCGTAATTTAACACGTAATTACTTCATAAATTGCTTAAAAGCAAGAAATAAATGATAAACAAAACACCAACATTATTTTCGAACAGTATTTATTAGAAAACTAAGTCCCCCCGCCGCCGTGTCTGTCTGTCTGAAGGCGATAAACTCAAAAACTGCCGAACGGATTTTCATACGGTTTTCACCAATGTACGGAGTGATTCATGAAGATGGTTTAAGTATATAATGAATTAAGGTTTTGTTTTTAAACGTTGCCCCACACTAGGATTTTCTCATGAATTGTGGTGCGTTTACAAACATTTAAAATCATTTGTTCCGAGCGGGAATCGAACCCGCGACCCGCAGCGCAGCAGTCAATCGCTTAACCACTGCGCCAACCGTGCCGTCGAAATATGACGATGGTTGAAGATGTCGGTAAAAATCATGCCGACTTCGGGAGCTTTAGGATTGGCTTGCGCCGTGTAAACCAATAGAGTTATATGAAAACAATGTATTACGGAATTCATGGGTACCGTTCCCGTTGGATATTTTCCAACATCCACGCGGGTGATGCCGCGGGCAAAAGCTAGTTCGGGTATAAAACGCTTCATAAAGCTATTCACCGAGCTAGCTAAGGAGTGAATCTTTATGAATGCGACCAAATTGTATGAGAGTAGTCCTCTTTCAAAACTTCCCATGAATAGTGTTAATTCGCTATAGCGAGTTTGCACGGAGCTCGTCAATGGACTATTTGGAGACTTGAGAAGCGCGCCGCCTCATAAAGTCGCAATATTGTGTATGGAAAACGCGGGAAATATGCATGGTGCTTCGAGGCGACACACGAGTGTAGGCGATTTTGTAAAGAACTCACAATGTTAGAGAATATTTCAACTGTGTCTATTCATTCAGACGTGCCGCTGATTTACGTCTATACCAAATCTGAAACGGATTTAAGGCTTCTACATACCAGCGCGACTTGTCGCGCGACGCGACACGGCACAAAGGCCCCGCGTGTCGCGGGACAAGCGTTGCCTTTGTGTCGCGTCGTGTCGCGCGACATGTCGCCCCGGTATGTAGAAGCCTTTACAGAAAGGATTATGTTTTATGGTGTGTGTTCAAGTCGATATGAACATTATACTTAGTTCAATTTAGTAACCATAGCCAATATTCCAGGGGCCCAAGTCTGCTATTTTTATAAATTCAGTCATTCCAACACGATCCCATTGTCATGCCATTGTCGTTTTGCTAAAAGTTCGTAATCTGCTAAATTCATAATGTTCGATCATTGGTCGGTCAATGTTCTCGTAATAGAATTGTGTTATTATAATGGCATTGTCTTATTGCCATTATTATAAAACCCATTAGTAGAAATGTTATTCATTTGTCATTATGTACGAGATTACCAATAAATGCAATTTCTTTCAATGTAGTGTCAGTGGCCGACCATTGTAAAGTCATAATGACGCCAATAGTAGATTACCAAACTTGTCAAAATCAACAATTATGAAATCAATGATCGACCATTCTGACACTATTGTAATAACAGACTTGAGGCCCTCTGTTCCTATGTTACATTTCTAGTTTCATAAACTGATACGTAGTACGTGGTACTTACGTAAAAAATTGTCAGGGTCAAGAGTAGAGCACAACTCGCGTCTTGACCCAAGACGCGAGTTGTGCTCTTTTAAAAATGGAAATAAAAAGTTTATACTCGTATCTTCAAAATTAACTCATTTCATTTCGAACAGTGTGCTTACATAGTACATTTTTAATGACACGAGTTTGCAATAACCTACACACCCGTGTATCACACGACGTTTTTCAATACATTTGTGGGAAATAGCTAAAACAAATTAAAGAATTAAATATGTTTATTTCAAATAAAAAATACCAAATAATTAATTCTGAAAATTGAGAGTAAAATTGCACGGGATGAAGATCGCTTAAATCGTATAGACTGAGTCGTTTTTGAGAATTCAATGCTAAGACGTACGGACTCATTCATTTTTCCTCGTATAAAATCTATCCCATTTTATTCTATGTATCAAAACTCCTTGCCACTAAACTTTTTAAATTGACTTATCTTAAATCTCAACTGCAAAACTAATGATAGAGCTCGTAAACAAAAGTCACGACCGCGTAACAGAAAGATCCTATGCAAAAGATTTAATTTTCGAATCATAAATTGTAGCCTCTGAAAGTACGCCATGTTTAACAACTGTATTGAAAAATGTTGTTGCGTTCATTCTGTTAACGGGCAAGCAGTGAACGTTCACATGCAGTTACAAGTGAAATAAAAAACTTGTAGGTAAGTATATTCTTATTTAAATATCAGTAAAGTTAAGTAATAGGTATAGGATATAACACTGCTCTGCATTGTCCTTTACAGTCGTAGAACGAGTTTTTTGTTTATTGAAATTAAATGTGGTTTCTTTTTTAGAGTTCCGTACCTCAAAAGGAAGAAACGGAACCCTTATAGAATCACGCAATGATGTTTCTGTCTGTCTGTCACAGCCGACATGCTCCGAATATACTGGATCGATTAAGTTGGAATTTGGTTCACAAATAAATCTCTGTGACCCAAACACGAACGTGTAACGTAAATAAATTAAGTTTGACTAAGAGTTTAAATTGAATATCACTTTTGAGGGAAAAATTGGAAAATTAAAAAAAAAAATGCAAACTGTACCGTCTGATATATATCAAATGGAAGGACTTTTATGAAGATTTAATTTTATTTCTTCAAATTATTAGTTTTTAAGTTATTAAAGAAAATAGTTGAAAATTTACCTTACCCCCATTTTCTCCGAAACTGTGCAGCTTAAAATTTCGCCCTATGTAAAATTTCAACATTTATATCTGTAACTATATGGTGTACATAATAAAGAGTATTCTATTCTATTCTAATATTGTGCATAAAAACTTACATTTGCACTTGGAATGTATGGGGGAACATATTTTTCAACTAAACCCAGGAATGGAATTCGAGATAAAAAATGTAAACAATGGTGTTGCCAATTTTCAATAATAACCTCAATCGTGCCGTTTGCCGAAAAGTACTATAACATAGTGCTAAAATTGTAGGCATATCTTAAATAGTTAAAATATAATATTGGACACAGTTTTCAACTTTAAAGTGACGTAAACTGGGATCCAAGAATAAAATATAACTGTGTGAAATAAAATCGTGCAAATTATTTTTATGCTACTGGCAATAAGACAGTTGTCTTAAACATTTGGACTTCATTTAGTGTTTTCTACTAGCGAAAGGCCTCGGCTTCGCAGAAGGTTTAAAAGAGATGACGCTGCAGCGGTGACGTGATTGCGTTAAATGTATACATAATAAAACAAGAGGACAAAATGTGTGATCTCGATCACATTATAGACAGGGTGACGGATCAGTTCATAAGTAGTGTAACTGATTCGGACTCTTCATCAAGCTCTTCAAAGTCCGAATCACAAAGTGAATAAGTCATAAAATTATATAAATCCTAATTTCAAATAAACATGAGAAAATAAAATAAATATATTCTTATGAACAAGTTGTGTTCATAAGAATATATTTATTTTCGTTTACCTTACCTATAATATTAGGACTTACCTTAGGCTATCATATTTTTGACACGCTGCTTTAGCGTTCTTCCAAAAACACAAAATAAAAAAATAAAAAATACCTATTTTGAATAACTAGGGAACCATTTCCCTACTTATTCAAAATAGGTATTTTTTATTTTCTGTCTACCCCTGAACTGTCACTTTGACAATGACATTTCTTTGTTTACATTTTTTATCTCGAATTCCATTTCTGGGTTTACAATATTAAGTTTTTTCTTGTGATAAATTACGGAACAATTCATTGTGTGTGGTCCGACACGCACTTGGCCAGTTTGTCTGCTTTCCTGTCTGTTCTCCTTTCCGTATAAAAAGAAGCGTAAGTGTAACCAACTGCAACTACATAATTTTTCTGTCTCTCTTTCGACTCACTTCAATGCTCTGTGCTTCAAAGTCGCTGACCATAAACAACACAATCTCTGCCACATTTTCTTCACATTTTTAATGGGGAGACAAAATCCTGATAATGTAAACACGGAGCTACACCTCAACCCTTGTAGCTCCGGCCCTTAGTTTTTCAGCGCCGTTTCGAAGGCGAAAAGGAAAAAACGAAGCGTGCCCTAACAAAGCGAGTCACACAATGGAGCCGCGAACAATGCTAACTAGAGGAGCTTGAGCTTGTATCATTTGCAAACATGGGTAGATATCGATATGATCAATAAACATGACAGCTTGTAATGTGGGAAAAGGTTTGAGATTTCAGGACAAGATTATGTTACGAAAGACGGCTGCGTTTGCGACGTTCCGATTGGCTCGGCGACTATTCTGTAAAAATAACATCGTGAAAACGTAGGTGGAGTCAATGACGTATTTTAAAATTGCGCCTCAGGCCAATACGGTTTGCGGCCCCGTAATTATTATCACCCCGCCTCCTATCCACCCATGTTAGGTTTTCTTTTGACCATTCCGTCAAATAATATACTCGTAGAACATCGTCAACTTATTGATAAGTTTTCAAAATTTAGAAAATGCAAGAGCGAGCAAAGCGAGCTTGATAATTTTAGCACCCGGATGATAAATCAATCAATCAACTCAGCCTATCGCAGTCCACTGCTGGACATACCTAGGCCGCTCCCAGGCTGCGCCACAACACCCTGTCCTCCGCCTTCCGCATCCAGTCTGACCCAGCCACCTTCAAAAGGTCGTCGGTCCATCTAGCTGGAGTGTGTCTCACACTATGCTTGCCGATACGGTGTCCAGGACTCGTCTGCTCCATCGACCATCTGTCCTTGGACAAACATGACCAGCCCACTGCCACTTCAGTTTGCTTACTCTGCAAGCTATGTCGGTAACTCCGGTTCTTTTCCGGATAATTTCATCCCTGATTTTATCCTTCAGAGAGACTCCAAGCATAGCCCGCTCCATAGAGAGCTGGGCAACCCACTTCAGTTTGCTTACTTTGCAAGCTATATCGGTAACTCCGGTACTTTACCGGATAATTTCATTCCTGATTTTATCCTTCAGAGAGACTAAGCATAGCCCGCTCCATAGAGCGCTGGGTGACCTTGAATTTGTGGACCAGCCCGAATGTCAGTGACCACGTTTCGGCACCGTATGCCATGACGGGCAGGACGCGCTGGTTAAAGACCTTAGTAATATTATTAATGCAACTTAATGATTACTTAGAAGTTTCAAACAATTCTTTTTGGGCAGTTTTGATCCTGAAAACCCTGTAAAAAAGACTGCTTGTAGGAAAAATAGATGTTTCATTGAACACAATGTTTTTATACAACCCAATCCGTTTTCGTAGAGTTGCAGTTATTTTTGTATTGTTCATAGAGGCTGTGAAATTAATTCCAACGCCAGATGCATCGGAAATTGGAAAACTACGCCTCTCTGCATCATAAACATTTTACATTTATATTATCTTTATCAGCTACGTCTGCATAATATCAATAGGTAGATGCATTTTAGATTTTGATGAATAGGAAATTGTGTGCAATGCACGAAGGTAATCAATTTATAAAGGCATTTATATGTCTTCCTTTTAAAGAAAACCGGTCAAGTGCGTGTCGGTTCCGTAGTTGGGATGAATTTATCCCATGAACAAACTTAACATTGTCGTTAAAAACATGTTCCCCCATACATTCCAACTGCAAATGTAAGTTTGCTCGCACAATATAGAGAGTTTTACCATATTAAGTTAAGACCATAGACTTCTTATAGAATTTCCTGTAATTTACAGGTAAAGAACTATTTTGTTTTTGTTGTATTTTTTTCAAAATTTAGGCTCGGTAGTTTCGGAGATGAGGGGAATGGTCCATTTTCACCGATTTTCTTGAATAACTTTAAAAGTATTAAGTTTAAAATAATTACAAAAATATAAATGAAATCCTTATAACAAGCCCTTTCATTTAATATGTCACACGGTACCGTTTGCTAAACTTTTTTTTTCTATTTTGCCCCTCAAAAGTGACTCATATTCTAAATTCATTTATTTACGATTTCTTGTTGGGTCACAGAAATTAATATCTGTACCAAGTTTCAACTTAATCGGTCCAGTAGATTCGGAGAAAATTGGATGTGACAGACGGAGAGACAGACACGCGAGTGATCCTATAATAGTTCCGGTTTTTCCTTTTGAGGTACGGAACCCTGAAAACAGTTTGATTTTTATTCCCTAGCCTTAATAAAGGTTTCAATCCCCCTTATTCCAAAACAAGGTTTATCTTCAGACCCAGGTTTAAAACATGGAGCCATTATTGAATTTCGAACTTTATTCCGACTATGGTAAAGTTCCTAAACACAAAACTGTCAACTTAGTACCGAACCAAGTTTTCAGTTTTGTATAAAGAACGGTATTTCGATCACTGTTACGTTCTTATTACAAAAACTGGCTCCATGGTTTAAGCCATGTCAAAATATAAACCTTGTTTTGTAATAAGGCCGAATAGTGTTTCCAACCAATCAGCGAGGTTTCATGAGTCACACACATAAAATATGCAAAACGGGAACTAACTTCCGAAAACAATGCTGCTTTACACTTACTTTACAATCAGCATGAACGAGAGCACCGGCACCGGTACAGAGCTACAGATTACCGTGTCAATGAACTAAACAAGACACTATCACAAAGCGAGCCCACCACCTACCACACTTTCCGTCGTATTAAAATTCAAACGACACTTAGAACATTGCACATCCGCCAGCTCAGCACTAACGACGAAGTCCACAACAATGTGCCCTCTGAAGAGGCCCGAACAATCGAATGAAGACAATAAGCAGCGATACTCCGAGACAAAAAGAGGCGAAATAAAGGCTCACTTGTTTCCTGGCCGCATTGTGAGGAACGGGAGAGGGCAGAGACAAAAGCGTAATGTGCCACGGCCCCAAACAATGGGGGCCGAGCCATTATTGTTACAGTAGCGCCGCTTTGCGCTGTACCTACGAGGTGGCTCCGAACTTGACATAGAGCTGGCCTTGTCGGCCGCCGCGCCGCATGCGTCCGCTGAATTAATCTCATTCGTGATATTAATACACGGTGTTTTTTAATTCACTGTTAACCTCTCAAGAGGTGAAAGTACTCATGTTTATGAGCAACTTTCACTATGAGACCAACTCTGAAATATCGAAAAAAATATCTGCTGTAGCATACAAAATTTAAATATTTACCCAATAAAAATATATGAAACAGATGTTTTTTTTTTTGCTATTTCGTACTTGGTCTCATAGTGAAAGTTACTCATAATCATGAGTAAGTACTTCCACCTCCTTCCTGAAAGGTTAACAGTGAATTAAAAATCACTGTGTATAAGCTATATAAACTTTAGAACTCTGTGTACAATAGGATATGTGCAGCAGCTGCTGTATTTATGAGAAGCACATCCAGAAAATTATTTAAGCTACAACGTATTCCAAAGGATGTATTGTATCGTGGTAACAGAGATTTTTCTTGCATAAAAGCGTCCTTTTTAATGATAAATGATTTTATTTCTGTTCAAGAAAAAAACAAGATTTTATTTCAGCACTTTGTCGGCGTTGTTAATATGTACCGATGCCAAATTACAGCTTTCTAGTACTAAGAATCTCTGAGCTAAGCCGGGGACAGACAGACAGACGGACATGGCGAAACTCCTTGTTCACTACGGAACCCTAAAACTAGATGAGGTCGGCGTTTCCTATATTTTTTTCCCCATTAAATCTTTGATATTATTCCAATTTGTACCTTAGATCTACTTACATCACGTAGAGGTATATGTATTTACTTATACATCATTTCAGACAGTAGTACTTGCTAATTCGGCAGACGAGGTCTTCGTGAGTCCACCGGAGAGCCCGGTGGGGAGTATCATTTCGTTATCGGGGTCAAAAAGACCGGCCGCCGTTTGATCTCTCGCCTTTATGATTTCTGCAAAGCCGGTGGCGAATCGCACAGTGTGTCGCCCGCCCAATAAATTTAGACACTGTATTGATTTAAATAATGTAGCAAAACCAACATTTTGAGTTATTTGAAGAAATATAGTTGTGTATTTTTAAGCTCTTTGTGTCTTAGAGATTATTATAGACTACTAAGTACGAATCGCACTTAAAGGGTCCCAGTACCGATAAGCTGGTGAAAATATATGGACCGTATTTTTCATCTGCTTTTATTAGACACGGTATCAGCTCATGTTTTTTTGTCGTAGGTTATTTCTGCATTTAGAATGCAGAAATAACCTACGAATTTAGACATGCATGCTTACTAGCATGCATGTCTATACAGTCATACCCTAACGACAACACCTGGGCCCCTAAAATTGACGCTTTGGCAGAATTATAATATGATCTGCGTGCAATTCGTATCCCGCAATTCATCTGTTTATTAGTTTTGTATGGAGTTTCGTAAAATGGTCCACAAATTATGAATTACTGTAATGAAGTCTAATGTCAAATAGCAGCTGTCAAACAGATGAATTGCGGGATGTATAAATTGTACGCAGATCATATTATGATTCTGCCAAAGCGTCCTTTTTAGGTCCTCAGCTCTTTGAAAAATTTTAAATTTTCAATACCTCAACAAGGTGTACCTACTTGTAAATAACTGAAGATTTACTCATTATTATCAACATCACCTGGGATTAATTCAATCAATTTTATCTCAACCAACGTCAGAAGGTACCAAAAAGTTCTTCATCTGTGACTTCCATCTTTGTCACTAAGTGATAAGTTGTGAGTTGTTATTGCAATTATTATAAATGTTAATGTTATACAATGTTAAGGAACGATGGGGTTGGCGTATCTGTTTAGATAAAAACCCCTAAACAAATAAAGAGAAAAAAAACGTTTACCATAGGACCAACACTGAGATCTATATCTATACACTAGCTCCCGTCAGCGGCTTAACTCGCGTGATATCTTTATAAATTATAGCCTATGTTACTCATTGATAATATAGCATTCTACTGGTGAATGAATTGTTTAAATACGTCCAGTAGTTTTTGAGTTTATTAATTACAAACACAAAAATACAAATATTTTTTCTTTAATATAATATTAATGTATATTAGATACAAAAAAAAAATAGTAACGAAGTCAAAACTGAACATTGAATATTTTTATTGCTCCTTGGTTACCGTTTGTCTGAATGTATGTTCCGGATTGGCGCAAAAACGGCTGAACGGATCCGGATGAAATTTGGCACATAGGTAGTTTATAACCTAGATTAACACATAGGGTAATTTAAATCCCGGTAGTACGTTCCCGTGGAATATTTTCTGACATCCACGCGGGAGAAGCCATGTGCAAAAAAAAAGTATTTTCTCTTTATATTACTAGTTTAAATACGCACAAAACGAAAACCCCGTACTTACCTATCTGTATGCAAATAACTACAAAGAAAAAATAACAGACACAAAACAGAAAATATCATATAACGCTTTGTTCACCTACGTAGCTGTATCGCTGCAACGTGCAACACGCCCGGGCGAAGTTGAATGGCGGCCGCGGGGCGAATCTCTGGGACGCATAAGAGACGTATCAAAATTCAATCTCTCACTAGATACGATGCAATATTAAAATTGAATTTTACTGGTCATGTTCCCAACTCCGTTTTGAATAATATGTGCTGCATGAATCGCAACGGAGTTTTGCACAAAGCCGGTCTGATGAAAATGTAATGTTTGTTGATGGATGGATTTTCTCAAAAGAAATCTTTACGCATTAATTTGCTATACAGAGTGCTCGGTAATTCGACTAATTCTTTGAAAGGGGTTAACTAGAGGTAATTTCCAACAAATTAAATCAAGTCAAGTTATCATACACACATTCACGCATCACAGACACATATTTTTTAAGTAAAACACGTCTAAATTTAAAAATTATAAAATAAAGAAGGTTTCTTTTGCAGCCAAGACCTTTTATTTCTGAAATTATGGGAATTTATGGCATGTGTTTTTTTTTGTAAATGAGCACTCGTGTCCATAGAGAAGTAGTTATTTTTAAATTATTTGTTTTTGGTGACCAGTCTGAAAATTTGAACAATAATCTAAAAACCTCCGTAACTCGGAAACCATTAATTTTCTAACCCTAGGTGGCGGGCTTAATTTGTTGGAAATTACCTGTAGTATAACCACTTTCAAGGAATAGGTCAAATTACTGAGCACCCTGTATGTATGAACATACTATAACAAAATAAATTAATAACCCTCTAGCCATATTACTTCAATCCAAACAGTGTTTTCGGCGAATTTGAGCAACGGTGATTATGTCTATTTAATACTGATCATCATCATCATCTGCCTTTGCTGACTTTGGGGTCAGCTTCCAGTCTAACCGAATGCAGCTGAATACCAGTATTTTACATGAAGCGCACTCGCTTCATGTAAAATACTGGTATTCAGCTGCATCTGGAGGGAGGTCAGATAGGCAGTCCTATCTGACCTCCACAACCAAGTTACTGGGTAACACGATATCCCTTGGTAAGACTGGTTGTCAGACTTTCGGGCTTTTGACGAGCCGTAACAAATCTACAAATAACAGCCGGGACAAATATTTAATACTGATAATATTTTACATAATTACATCTCTCGTCTTTGCCATTATTTTATGTGGTCGGTTACTACGGTCAGAATTTGCATTTTTAATTTATCTATTGAATCCTTAATCCATTTATAAAACACTAGCATTTGCCCGCGGCTTTGCCCGCATGGAGGTCGAGACATTAATAAGACCTATAAACTTGTACTACATTATTTTGTTCTAAGCGGACGCCAAAAACAATTTTTGGTTTTCTACCTTGGGTTACTATATTGCAATTTTATTACAGATCCCTAGCTTTTTTGAAAATAAATTATAGCCTATGTTATTCCGTTTTAATGAGCTATCACCTGGTGAAAGAATTTTTTAAATCGGTTCAGTAGTTTCGGAGCGTATTCGTTACAAACATAAAAACAAACAAAAAAATCTTTTTTCTTTATAATATTAGTGTAGATAAACGATATTAAAATAAAACATTACCGACTCCGACATTACTACATATTTCATTTAACGATTTCTGATGAAAATTCAACGCGGACAGCGCAGCCCTATCACAAAGCACAATTAATAAAATTTCGCTATGGACAGAAGGGGTCCTTTGTCCACTTTATTCATATGCTAACTCCAGCCGACTCCTATTTTATCTGAGTACTTCATTGTACTTCAAAAACAATAGAGAAATTGCGACGCGACGCGGCAATCGTTGTGACGTGTCTGTAGATTGTGAACCATGTAAAAAGTTTTGTTTTGTTGAAAATCATTATTATTTGTACTTAAATGTATGTATCTTGTTAAATATGAGACTTTGTCAAGGGTATTGTGCTGAGGAAAGACTTAACGAAATCAAAACGTATTTTAATTATACATACGAGTATGATCAATATTATTTTAGCTCTTAATTTGTGAGTTTATGTTTTTATTTAATTTAATCTTCATTTACCTTATATTTTGTATGCCTTTTTGGCGAGACATAGCACACATTCCTGATGATTTTATTTTTTTCTATCTCTGATTATCAGTGTTCACGAAATAAATGAAGTGAGTTGAAAAGTTCTTGGGATATTCAAATCAATAGGGAGCAAGATTTTTAGACCGCCTCTCGGCATAGCTTCAGGTTAAAAAAAAACAGTGAAAGATAATGTAAAAAAAGAACTAAGGAAATCAAAAACACGGACCCACTTAGTGCTGAAAAAACCCTCTGTTTTCATATTGTTTGAGACTACATAAAGAATGGTCTAAAAATGTATTGTATAATTTTTAAGAATAGAGATGAGACGGACAAATGTAAATTTAACGAACATCGTTACAAATCTACTCTGTCGCTAGGTTTTTCTTTTTTATGCACTTTCCTGAACACTTTTTCCGAGAGTAAAATATACGCCGGTTTAATCAATTTTGCGTCCACTGCGAAGAATTGCCAAGCTTAAGTGGCAGTGGGCAGGGCACATTGCTCGCAGAACTGATGGCCGATGAGGCCGAAAGGTTCTGGAGTGGCGACCGCGTACCGGAAGACGTAGCGTTGGAAGGCCTCCTACAAGGTAGACCGATGACCTTGTGAAGGCCGCAGGTATCCACTGGATGCGGGAAGCACAGAACCGGTCAAAGCGGCGGTGCTTGGGGGAGGCCTATGTCCAGCAGTGGACGTCTTTCGGCTGAAATGATGATGATGATGATGAAGATTGTGAGAACCGTTAGTTTATAATCTATCGGACTTATTTCCGTTAGATTATAAACTGTCGAAAAAATGTGAACTGGGTGAAATGGGTTAGGTCAGGTTAGAACTGTGACCAACCACGCGCGAGCTGAGCGAGCGAAGCGAGCGTGGCCGCTGCAGCAGCCGGTGAGTGCTACTTCCAAGCTGCTCGCAGCTAGGCAGGCTAATTTTAGTATAAGCGCAAGGTGCGTTACGTCGCAAGCAAGTTTGATACCAGTTCACAATTTTTCGATTTCCCATGAATAGATTATAAACTATCGAAAAATAAATCGTTAAATTGTAAATGGTTTTTGCAGGTAACAAGTTTTCGACGGCTTTTAATTTAACGGAAGTAATACCGATAGATTATAAACTAATTATTATACGGTGACACATGCATAGCATACACAAGCTTATTGAAGGAATGTCGATTATATTATACTTACATTAGCTGCCGCAATATCAATATTAATATCTGTATCTATACTTATTTTCGTATCTGTCCGCGCGTATGACCGCGTTGTTCTTATACACTATAGGATTTACAGATTTACCTACCACAGATTTTGATGCGGTTTTCACCATCATTTAGAGAATTTATTCCGGAAGGCTCATTGTCTATAAAACATTATATATAATAAAGAAATCTCTTTGTCAAGCCGTAAAAACCTTGCGAAGCACTCTCCAAGTTCGTCAACGAAGATATACTTTCAAAAGTCCGTCAAAATAAGTGACAAATTAAATTTTTCTAACGGTTAAATACACACCGGGATTAGGGACACCTGTCAAATCGTGTTGTCATTCATTCTTAGTTCGAGCCCTAAACTAACCTTATGTCCGTAAGTAATACGGAGTAGAAAACGCCCAAAACTTCGGCTGAAACTACGGATTTCGTTATTAGGGAGGGCTCACAGGCAAATGAAGGAATACGGGTGGGTTTTAGTCAGTAAAAGTCTGACACTCCCTCCCGCTCCGCCCAGAGCGGGAGAAGTTATTTGATAATTTCCCACCCAAAAAAAAAAAGGGATGGGTCGCTAGTAATAAATAATTTACATTGCAGTTTTTTAAACTCAATAAATGTTACACAATGCCCCCCTCTTTTACCTTTATCCCATTAGAATACATTCAATTATCATTAAAATCAACTACAATTATGAATTCATCCTTTATCTGTCCGCCATAAGGTCAACCTGCTGAATCACTATCGCCAAACAATAGATAGTTGCCCGAAACTCAGGTTCTATTGTAATGAATTAATTAATAAAATCAGTGGGACGGGCGGGGGTGGCCATTGTCCAGCGAGGATGGATCTGATCTCATTAACCAGTCATTGTGGTGGTAGAACAATGGTGGTCAGTCCGCCACTCGTGGTGATGTCGCGTCATCCCTCCGAGCTTCGTAATGAGGGTGATATTGTTCTGGTTTTCGTGTTCAAAGTTTGTGATGGTTCTGCGACATCCCAAACTCAAACTCAATACATTTATTTCAATTAAGGGGGATGCGCTAAGGTAGCCCATGAAATTCAAATTTTCCAACGTTTTTTGCAATTTTCAGGTCAGTAACAGGTTTTATGTTGATCTAATGATGATTCGCGGCCATAACCAATATGGCTTTACAGAATTATAATCATTAGAATCGGCAATACAACTAACTCTCTTCAAAAATTCCTACTGAATGATTATTTCAGAAATTATCATTCAGTAGGATTTTTTGAAGAGAGTTTAGATTAAAATTTTATTACGTTTTTTCCGCGCATCCCCTTAAACCAATTACAGGCAATTTTGAATTGTCAAGGAGTTGGTCAATCAGAAAGATGAAGCTTATTAGGTTCATAAGGAGAAGAAGTAGGTTGTAAGTCGTAGGTTCGACCCCAAGTAGGCGCTTTACTTTGTGTAAATAATTCATCACCACTGCTCTCAAAACGGTGAAGGAAAACATCGTGAGGAAATCGGCATGGCCTAGAACCAACAATTCAAAAACATGTGACATCTACCAACCAGCACTGGGCCCGCGTGGTAGATTACAGCCCACTCCCTCTCGATAAGAGGAGGCCTGTGTCCCAGCAGTGGGAACATTATAGGCTGACGGAGGAAAACCGGCAAGAAACCATGTCCATGGACACTTTTAAATCAATATATTGAATAAACTTCCCCTTCATACACACATATTTATTAATTAAATAACAATATTTTGTGTCTGTTTGTTTCAGTGTCGTTTCAATTAAGTCGTCAACAAGTTTCACATTAAATTCAATTTTAATTCAAGTTATTACTCAGCTTAGTATTTTAGTTATTAAAAACAAAAAAAAATCTTCCTCACGTTTTCTCTCAGCACATCTGACATTGGCAGAATTGTCGACATCGGCACCATTGCCAGAAAAATAGAATAGAATAGACTATTTAGCCATAAGTTTTTGACGTTTAAACGTCAAACCCCCTGATGATTGATGGGATGTCATGTCATGGTTAATCATAGACAATTTGATAATCATAAAATAGGAGAATCTGAACTTTATAAACGTGTTGGGCATTTATATGGTTTCCGTGGGTGACGCTTTTACCATACGTAACTATGTACCACCGTAAAGATCGTGCGAAGTTTGGATATTTAATCAATGAACATTTATTACTAATCAAACAGGTTTAAAAATTATGTTAACATTTATTAAATCGTACCTACATTATCATTACATCAGATTTATCGGCGTCATCCAAAGTGAAAATATACTTAAAATAATACAGTTACGAAATAACAAAACATATCTACTTGTTATTTTTTCTGGAAACAAGATGAAAATTGAGGAAAATAACAACTTCACAAAACAAAATTATAAGTTGGCAAGTTTGACATAATTTTAAGAAGTAAGTGTACATTTAGGGGAAAACGATTAAATCGATACTCGCGAATTGCGAAACCATATAAATTTGTTTCTAAAAAATAATTTGTGTAAAGTTCGTAGCGTTACGTAGCCGTGCTACACAGCTACGAGGTTATGGAATTTCTTATAAGCTACAGTTACGTGAACTGTTTCATTGTTTTCTTTTACGGAAACCAAGTTTTATTGTGGTTGAAAATAAACAATTTCAAAGTTACTTAACGGATTTATTCCTACCAGGAATAAAACCGTTAAGTAACTTTGAAATTGTTTGTAGCCGTAAGCAAAATCTAGGAAAATTCACTTTCATAGTTTATTTAACGTCGAGATAAAACGGTGATGTATAATAATGTTAGTTTACATATATCTGCCATTGGATGTAGAAATGTTTCTGATTTGAAACATCTATAGCCGCACGTGACACCGATTGCTGGCGGGGCGACGCATGCCGCGTGGCGATTCCTCGCTACTATAGGACAGTCTATTTATGTAGTAGTGTTTAAATAATTACGATGTTTCACATCTGCCAGGCGTCTCGTGACGGCTCAATTTTTAACCGACTTCACAAAAGGAGGAAGTTCTCAAGTCGGCTGGTTTTTTTTAAATGTTTGTTACCTCAGAACTCCGTCGTTTATAAAACGATTTGGAAAATTCTTTTTTATTTGAAAAATTGGTTCCATTTTTATCAAAATTAAGTTCTGATGATGGGATCCATGAGTTATTGAGGGAACTCCTCAAATTTTTGGCACTCCAGGCGTCCCGTGACGGTTTTTATTTCTTTGGAATGTTTTTAAATCGCAATCGACACTCCCAATAATATATTGTATAAATTTATGTACCACCGCGAACGTTCCCGGTCGACCACGTTTCGCCCTTATGCCCATAGTAATAAGGTTGAAAAGTGGTCGACCGGGAACTGTCGCGGTGGTACATACATATCTAACGTCACGCCTGTTTTCCCCGGAGGGTTAGGCAGAGGTGTACCAACACTACCTACACCCACCTTTCGCCAGTTATGTTTAAGACCCATGTAATAGGGGGCGAGCCTATTGCCATCAACCGGGCACAAATTCAGACTCCGGGCTGCTCCTGCAGTCAGACAGTCATCAGTTGATGTTTCCCGCTAAATTAATTAATAGATCTTTTTCCTAATAGAATAGAATTTTGACAGCACGGTTGGCGCAGTGGTTAAGCAATTGACTGCTGCACTGCGTGTCGCGGGTTCGATATACAAATATCTGTATGACCTACAAGTAGTTGTTCCGGGTCTGGCTGTTTGTGTATGTGAGTTTAAATGTTTGTAAACGCACCCACAATACAGGAGTAATTCCTAGTGTGAGGCAACGTTTTAAAAAAAAAAGAAGAAGAGTAGAATACTCTTTATTATATGTACACCATAAAAATTACAGATATAAATGTATACATGTGTTTGTGTGTGCAAATGTATGTGGGTGTGTGTGTAATGTATGTGTGTATGTCCGTGTGGTGCCTGACGTAAAGAACAGTACCGTCCTATTTCTTCTCGTGGGTGTCGTAAAAGGCGACTAAGGGACTTACTAGAGAATGGGCAGCAGCGTTCTCTATGCATTTTAACATCATACTGCGATCGCCAACCCGCCTGCCAAGCGTGGCGATTATTATTATTATTAAGTATTATTATTTATTTATTTATTAAATACGTTTACAAAAAACTTTACATATGGACTATGCCCCGCAAAACCGTTTTCACGGTTTGTCTGTGGGAACAGAACACAATTTTACAACTTTTGTTTATTAGTGCGGACACTTTAATTTCACGAACTGAACCTATAAAGTTACTAACAATTATCTAATCTTATGAATTACAACTTTTAAAATATACCTAATCACTCATCTGCTCTTCCCCAACAATCTGCAAACCATTTTCCTAAGAAGAAACCCCCCCCCCCCCTTTTGGGGGAAACCTATGTCCAGCAGTGGACGTCTTTCGGCTGAAATGATGATGTCTGTGTGGTGTGTGTGTGTGAGTGTGTGTATGTGTGTGATATAATTTCGATCTAGAATTATTTACCCCCAGTCTATACATGACTTCAATTAGCACTATACACAACCCCTTATTGTTAGCCGACAACTCAAGGTCGATAAACCGTAACGAAACTATCCGACCAAACGCTGAAAAGGAAAGAAAATTCTTACACAAAAGTCTCCGCGACGGACAATAGATGGCGCTTGATCTAGATAACGATATGTTAACATTGTCACAATGGTGGCGGTAATGGTGCGATTGTACTGCTTGGCACAATGCTTTTAGATGTCACCTCCAACAATGGACTCGCTCGATATCTGCTACTGTTGTGCCCGCTCACTCAAACGGCCAAATCGGATGAAAATCGTTTTAGTAACTAACGTTGAAGTCGTGATGAGATCCGAGACGCAGACGCGATTTGAATGTCACGGCGGGGTCTCTGCATACTCAGTTAAAAGGGGTAACTAAAACTCTCTTGTCTCCCGTATCACATCTCTAGAAAGATGCAGAATGCCCTGGTTTGAGAGGCTCTAAGCCATGCTTTGATTGCCTTGATAGCTATAATATTGCTATTTAGTTGGCTAATCAACTTGCTTTTATTGAAGTCCAAGATGTACCAATGCAGGTTTTTAGACATTTTGTTAAGAAGCACAGCATTCTATCTTTAGAAATGTCAACAAAGGTACTTTTGTTTGAGAAACACAGCAATCTATCTCTAGAAAGCAAGCAAATGTACCTTAGTAGGTATTATAATTAACAGACCTAATAAACCTAAGTAGGTTCATCAAATATGTTGAGAGTTCCGTAACCTGGCTGTTTTTAGTAATTTAAAGTAGCCCAACATGATCAGCGAGGTTCAATTAACCGAATTTGCATTGTTTCGCAGGTAATTAGCGTCTTAAAGATCAGAATCTGCAAACATATAAAGCAGGTCACTTTTGGCCCAACGTGCGCTCCTTGGTTCGTTCGGAACGAAACCCTTCACTTAGACCTTAAAATGCCCACCATCAGGCAGTTCATGAAGCGCATTACGAAGCGTTTCTTTGATTACGCGGATAGTCATCACAACCCTCTGGTTGTGCAGGCCGCTAGTTATAGGCCTTCCACTATTGGTCAGTCTTGCCGACCAAGGCATACTCTCTCAGATCCAGGTAACCCCATTACTCTCCTCCAGGAAAGCAATAGGGCCACCAGTACAGTGCACAAATTACACAAACCGTCATTCCATTCTCGCCGCCGAGGTCCCTTGCACGTCGGATCGCCAGCCGCCCGCGCCGAGGCTGAGTGCGCCGTAGCATTAATAGTGATAATAATCATGATCTAAACTTTGATCCAACCCGTCCCCAATTTGTGATCCCCTAACGACGCCCTAAGCCGAGGTCCGTACCCCACAGGGGGTGCCCTTAGTGCGCAGTCGTTTAGTTATAATATATATTTTACGCCCTAACTGGAGGCTTTAAGCTCACACCTTAAGGCAGTCACAGGAAAGTCCGGTTAAGTAGTCACGGCCTCTCAAGGCCACCTACGAGATGCCATACACAAAAAAAAAATAACCGACTAGTCAGTCTTCATCCAACTCGCCTGAAAGCAACTAGTCCTCAAAAGAAAGTAGTGAACCATAGTCAGTCCGCACTTAGTGCTCCTAGCTTATAGTAAAAGCTCATAAGTATTTATAATAGTGTTAATAGTGGGTAAGATTGATTATTAGTGTGGGACGCCCCCCAGCTAGATGGACCGACGACCTTAAGAGATGGTGATGGCTGGGTCAGACTGGATGCGGAAGGCGGAGGACAGGGTGTTGTGGCGCAGCCTGGGAGAGGCCTATGTCCAGCAGTGGACTGCGATAGGCTGAGTTGATTGAAGATTGATTATATGTGTTTTCTAATAACTTAGGTTAGGTTTAACATGCCACTCACTTAAGAACAATAATGGAACAGAACATAACATAACATAACAACATAACATAACTTCATTTGTACATTGAACTGTTGTGTATTTCTCTACCGTGTAATGACTATTTGTGAGTGATTTAGAACTTTCGTTAATAACTATTTGTGATACTAGACTTTTGATAATTCAATTCGTGTGTGAAAACCAATCAGCCTTCTATTTATTTCAACAATACATTATACCCTGCACCTGAATATCCTACACACTTGCTTTGACCGGTCGTTGAAGTCGTATACTCGTATCCATCGTGTCGTCGGTAGTTTTGTTTGACATCAAAAGATTTTTTTAAAGATTTTCACTTAAAAAATCATCTTCAATTCAAGTAAATGTAGTTTCAATTAATATGTGCGTGTCGTGGGTTCGATTCCCGCACGGATCAAATATTTGTATGACCTACAAGTAGTAGTTCCGGGTGTTTGTAAATGTGAGTTTAAATGTTTGTAAACGCACCCACAATACAGGAGCAATTCCTAGTGTGGGGCAAATTAAAAAAAAAAAAAATCATGCTTAAGTTGCAACATTATTTGAATAAAAGTAAAAAAAAAATTGAATAAGAGCCAAAGTAACGAAGCACCATCATCATAGACGTGCTTCACGTAACACAAAAGCTCATCAATTCCTCACAGTCGGAAAAACGCATGAGAGCTTTGAGTACCCTAAAGTAATCATTGAGGCGTAGAGCCGACTCATTAGAGATTCCCCGATAACCAATATTTTGCACAGACTTTCGAATCAAGACGACAACATATTGCACAAAACTGTGCAAACATTCTGGCGCCACTACATTCACAAATGAGTCATCATCCATTTGTTAGGAGTTGAATAATAAGCGATTGATAAAATCGTCCGACTGCCTGTGACAATTCGCACTCAAATCCAACGCAACAACAATGGTTCGGCCCCACCATATTACCCTGGACCCCCTCCCCCTTTCACATAAAACAATAGTTGGTATTAGAGGGGTGCTTCGAGAGGTCTCTGAAAGCTGGTCGCGATTCATAAGCCGCCCACCAACTATTCAGTGTGATGTTATTCAGCCCATGATGGATCACAATTTCAGACAACATTGTATGGAAACAAATGAAGTAGTACAAAAGGGAATGGATGTGATTTATTTAAGTTTTTTTGTCCTTTTAATTATTGTTTTACGATAAAATCTTTGGTTAAATAGTGATCGTACTCATCGCTAAATAAACGGGTTTACAAAATGGTCTTTAAACACGAATGTAAGTTAAATTCATCATCATCATTTCAGCCGAAAGACGTCCACTGCTGGAGATAGGCCTCCCCCAAATGGGGGGTTTGCCATAATCACCACGCTTAGCAGGCGGGTTGGCGATCGCAGTATGGTGTTAAAATGCATAGTCCTCTATGCATTTTAACGCTGCTGCCCATTCTCTAGTAAGTCCCTTAGTCGCCTTTTACGACACCCACGGGAAGAAAGAGTGCTATTCTTTACGTCCGGCACCACACAGATCAAATTAAATTAATTAGCACTAATAGCTATTAATAACTAATATAGTAAAAGCTATATTGGAAGCTAGCGCTAGTTTCTCACTTCGGTGTTTTATTTTTATTTAAAGGTTTAATTATTTGATTTTACCATTAAATTGTCTTTCAATCTATTTAATAAATGTATGTTAGATGGGATCAAAATATCGTAAGAAACATGTGAGATATTTGAAATTAATTTTAAATGCCATCGAAATGATAATGCGATCCACCGAAATTATATATATCTTGCCACCGAAATTAGATTAAGGTCATCAGCATCATTTCAGCCGAAACACGTCCACTGCTGGACATAGGCCTCACCCAAGTGGGGTTGCCATAATCGCCACGCTTGGCAGGCGGGTTAGCGATCGCAGTATGGTGTTACAATGCATAGAAAACGCTGCTGCCCAATCTCTAGTAAGTCTCTTAGTCGCCTTTTACGACACCCAAGGGAAAAAATAGGTTGGTGCTATTCTTTACGTCCGGCACCACACGGAACAAGGATTAAGGTCACCAAAATGAAAATGTAAATATAAAACAAATAGAAACAGCTTTGTTGCACAATGTCACAAGCCAACAAGGTCCATTTTTGAATAACTCTTACGCATAGTAAAGTTACGCAAAGTCCCTTTCGCAAAATATCCATTTCGCAAAACGTCTTATTTTAAAAGAGCAAAATGGCGGATTAGTAGAAGTCTCCCAGCCTCGTTTCTGAGTCCAACTCGCAGAGAAACCCCAATATATAAGTACCTAAAATCCTGACTAAAATATTTTTATTGCCTCACATGTGTAGCTACATTTTCTATTAAGAAAAAAATATTTCTACCGTATTTTAACTTTCTGCAGTGGCGTTTTCATCCACGCCACGAAGATTTTCTGTTTGGGAAATTCAACCAAAAATATATTTGTCACCGTAAGATTGTGAGAACAGTTTATAATCCATCGGTATTATTTCCGTTAGATAATAAACGGTCGAAAAATTGTGAACTGGGTGAAATGGGTTAGGTTAAAACTGTGACTAACCGCGCGCGAGCCGAGTGAGCGAAGCGAGCGGTGCCGCGGCAGTGATGGGCGAGCGCTGCTTCCAAGTTCCTCGCAGCTAGGCAGGTTATTCAGTATTAGCGCAAGGTGCTTTACGTCCTTACGTCGCAAGCAAGTTTGATCCCAGTCCACAATTTTTCGGTATCCTATGGATAGATAGAAAGAAAGAGATAATAAAGACATAATTACACGGTGACAATATATTACGACGACAATATAATTGAATATGACAATATCAAACTTTTTTAAAATTTCTATAGAAGTTATCAACTTTGTGTTCAGAACTTTACCACATTCAGAATAAGGTTCGAAATACAAACTCTGGCTTGAAGGTTTGAGATTGGACTAAAGTTAGAACTCGTTTGTAATACAAACGAAACGTAATAAAAACTCCTAATAAACAGGTGGCAGGGACTTCAACCCGCAGCTTGTTACCATGGATTCAGTACATGATTCTGAACCACCATGCGTTGAAATGTTTCGTCGGTCATTAAAAAAAAAATGCTATATTACATACATTTTGACCGCGTAGCTATTGCACTTTTTAACGAAAAAAAAATTATAAACACATAACAAATGACGTAACATCACGCCTGTAATCCCCGAAGGGTTAGGCAGAGGTATACCTATAGTACGGGCACGCTTCGCAAATTATTTTAAAGTCCCATGTAATAGGGGGCGAGCCTATTGCTATCCACCGGGCACAAAACCAGACTCCGGGGTGCTACTGAGAAATTCCTAATGGAAAATCCCAATAACAGTTTGCCCGACCTGGGAACTGAACCCAGGACCTCATGCTCAAAAGTAGCGCTTGCGACCACTAGACCAATGAGACAGCAGGTAGTAATAAACATCCTGTATATTAATAAAATATAATAGGTGACTAAGGACTTACTAAAGAATGGGCAGCAGCGTTCTCTATGCATTTAACACCATACTGCGATCGCCAACCCGCCTGCCAAGCGTGGCGATTATAGCAAACCCTTTGAGGGAGGCCTATGTCCAGTGGATATCTTTCGGCTGAAATGATGATGATGATAATAATAAAAAAATCGAAAAACCTGAAAACCCCGACGCAAATAAAAAAAACAAAACAAGCTCACTTTTCAAACAGTCTGATGCAGAGGTGGCATAAAATCTGAGATTACACTGAAATAACTGCATCAGACTGTTTAAACCTTTATATTTTTTTGGAATCGTCACTTTTGCAAGGTAAAAATACCGTGTAATCCCGGTGTCCCCGTACGCCGTGTCCCCGTCCTACGGGGACAGCGGTACTTCAATTAAATATTTAAAAATACTTCCCGTTGTCCCCGTGGTTTGGTTTTACGTTCAAAAATATGTTTCTGGCACTCGCCGGTCGCTGCCGCGGCACCGCTCGCTTCGCTCGCTCGGCTCGTGCGTTGTGTGGTCACAGTTCTAACCTAACCTAACCTAGCTGTTTTGATTTAAAAAAGGTTTACTTCGTACGTTAAGGCGACAACGGGAAATAAATTTAATCACGTCCCGCTGTCCCCGTGACGGGGATATGGCAAACGGGGACAACGGGAATACACTAAAAATACGTGCAATACATACATAGGTACATGATCATTGATCATACACGCCTACGCACATAACCATCTAACATGAAATACAGGAGGTGTAGATTAATGTGTCTATTCCGGAAACAAATATAGGTTGTATACACTGGGATATCTGTCGATTGACCGTAAGGGATGATGCGATACCGGAGATATGGGTTATCTGTGTCTGACCTATTGAATTGTTATCGAGACCTGTAATTAATGGAGTGCGTGGTTGTAAATCGGATTAGGAAAATGTTTGACCAATAAAATATAGGTACCGAATATTGGAGGTGAGTTTTATTTTAATGTTTGTGTCGGTATTGCACCATTCACTTCAACGCGATTTTACTAAACTAATTATAAATAAATATAATTCATTTAATTCAGGTAACTTGATCCATACATCCATACAATTTAAATTAAAATACAACAAAATACATTAAAATTACCCGCTTAATTAAGGATCTCCATAGCGGAGTAGAGATCCTATCGGCTACAGTCTTCCGAATTCCGTTGCAGCTGCCACGCATTCTGCAGATCAGGGATACAGTTTTCTTGCGGATGTATTGGGATATCAAAAATTTAAGTTCTACAAGATCGTACCTACTAAAAGAAGACATCCTCACTAACGGAATCGCTTTTATCTTGCTATATATGGAGCTAAATTTTAGAATCAGTTTTTTTTTTTTTATAGAATATTTATTATTTTTATACAATTTTTTTTTTCTCTATAGATAGAGAAGTGTAGATATATACCGCCTTATTACAAAACAAGATTTATATTTTGACAGGTTTAAACCATGGAGCTAGTTTTTGTAATAAGAACGTAACAGTGATTGAAATACCGTTCTTGTATACAAAACCGAAATCTTAGTTCGGTACTAAGTTGTCAGTTTTGTGTTTAGGAAGTTTACCATAGTCGGAATAAAGTTCAATAATGGCTCCATGTTTTAAACCTGGGTCTGAAGATAAACCTTGTTTTGTAATAGTTTGCAAAAAATGCAAGGAACAATAAAACAGAACAGTTATTTTGTCTTCCTCCAACATTTGCTTTTCAACACCTTTTTAATATCGTGTGTATTATCAAGTTCAAGTGTGGCTAAGCAATGAACTGCAGGCTAATTGCCTAACATACTATCAGTAGGAATCAGTTTCATTTTGACACTTCAACAAAATGAATTGCGTTATTTACGTTGTTCAGCAGACAACATTTTCTAACATAATTTATGAAGCAACGGATTAGCAATATAATTCAAAATCATTCCGATTGCGATTCAATCTGTGCTACGCAATGAGGGTGCTGAACCCAGAAGACTGGGGTTGGAAATTAATAGATAATAGTTTGGAGCAAATTCAAAGTCTACTTTCGCTTGCTCCAGAAAATATGAGTTTCATAACATTGCATTTCATTTCATTCATCATTGGGGTTGTAAAAATTTTAGCTGTCAAAAAGTCGGATTATTTAATTTGCCAGGATGAATGAAGGCTTCTACATACCGGCGCGACTAGTCGCGCCGGTATGTAGAAGCCTTTAATTGTCAAGGCCAGTCGTGCTCCAATTTTGAATTAAATACACCTGATGAGAATACTTATGATATTAATGAAGAGACAACTGATGCATCTTTCTGCTTACAACAATGTACAGAAATCCAACAAGGTGAAAAAGGAGAAAGCGAAGATGAAGACATACGACTGTTGAAGTCGAACTTGATGATTATCAATTATAATAAACAGACCCAGGATCAGAAATCAACAATAATCCGTTAGTACTTTGATCAATAGTACAACCAATCAATCCTATCTGTGACCAAACTTCAACACAACATGAAGATTGATCATGATCATGAAGTATGACTACAGGGAAACCACGTTAAAAAAAATAGGCCTAGTACACTACCTCATACGTGGAACGGAAATGTGAGCAATTTATGTAGAATAATCTCATTTTCCAACTTTTTGAATTGCGATATCTTGGGAATGGTGATCCGTAGGGAAAAAAGTATCTGAACATTTTTTGTAGAGAATTGCATAATCTTCAGGTTTTTACGATAACAATTACCATTTAAGAGATATGCGAAATACCGAGGTTTTCGACCTTGAATATTTTTTTTACCAGAAGTAGAATCGGTATATTTGAAGTTTTTAGTTATAAGAAAATTGTGCCTGACTTAAATGTCTATTTTGACTGAGCTATAGTGATAGCGCCCACAAGACCAGCAAAGGCAATATCAGAAACACATTATTTAGCCCTCCCATAACAAGAGACAACAAATTACGACTATAATGTAACCCATTACTCGCCACACGATAATATCCGATTCCTGCTATATTTCAATTATTCGTGTAGGTACATACTAACAAGTGGATATTCATGCTGATAATAGGAAAATCTGTCAACACTGGGACAATACAGGAAGTTACATGGATCAGGAATTAGCTGACATTGTTCTAGCACAATGGAGCGCGGCCGGCGGAGACGTCGCAATATAATTAGATAACATAACTAATACTACATATTTCGTACTACTATTTGAATGTAGGTTTGTTTGCTTGGAATAAGTATTTTATGGGATTTCCTGAAATGCAATGTGTCGAAAATACCCATCGTATACAATATTATGTGGTAGAGTCGATCAGTTAAATACGTTTTTGTATTAAAAATATTGTTATACTGTAAATGTCTGTTATTGTACCATAAACTCGTAAATCTTTATGAATATAAAATCACCAATTAACTTTTATAATAATTGTTGATTTCATTTTCATTAAGATTTTGGAAGTCCATTTTGCTCTTTGTACACTATCTTCATGATGAAAACCTCTACGTAGTATTAGGAAAAACTGCACGAAAGCTCAGGGGGCAAAAAAAACGAGTGTGCTTTAGACACTGACCCCTAATATACAAGTCTTGTTTATTAGAGGTCAGTGGCTTTAGACCACATGTCTGAAGTAAAACAGAAATCACCGTTCGCTAGCAAAATAAATTTTACCTCAAAAAAGCTGCGGTCTTGTGAGTGTATAAACAGCCAGTGTGAATTTAAAAAAATACCTATTAAGCGGGACGGCCCGCAGCGGTGACGCGGTGTGTTCCATGTTTAAAATTTAAACAACTTGCCTGGCCTCTTTCCATAACGCTCTCGTCACGCATTCACCAGCTTACTCCCCAAGTCAAGTGTGCGTAAAGAAGTTTTACTTCAATATTAATACTAATTATACTTCCGTAACGCTCTCGTCACGTCCGTAACGCTCTCGTCATGCATTCACCAGCTTACTCCCGAAGTCAAGCGAACCTAAAGAAGTTTTACTTCAAAAATTGTGTGAGCACGATTTGTTACCAGAATAAAACAGCGTTAATGAATTTTCATAACAATTTTCATACAAAATCATCAAACTACAAAAAAGAAAACTCAAATTCATCAAACATATCCCCTTATAAATGATAACGTTCAGATAAAAGTGAGACATTTAAAGTGATATGTATTTCATTCCCCTCCAAAAGTAAGGACGCAAATTGAGTGTTTGCAGTGCACTTCATTTTGAAAGCTTCCTGTCGCTACAGCACTGCAGTTCCTCTGCTATTGAAGAAATATGTCACACACCGCATGTGTAACTTGATAATAATGTGAGGGTGACAAATGACGATATTCTCGATACATTACACACGTGTCAAATGTTTTTGACAACTCAATAATACATATTATACAGAGTGTTGTCATTACTACGCTGATGAAGAAATATTTGTATCAGTTTTTCTGGATGTTGTAGATACTTCTCGAGATTGCTTTTGGAACGAAGTTCCTTCACTGAAAAAAATGCGAGCTAACTAAGATCCATTTTCTCTTAGTAGGCATTAAAATGTTTGGAATCACTATTTATTTATTTACTTTAAACAAGATAGCATATTTCCCAGAACAAATTCATTTTATTTATATCGAAAATGTGACATGTACAGAATAGTCACCGGTCTTTGTTACATCATACATGCTTTGTTTGATTTTACTTCTTCAGTTTTTTAAATCAAATAATAATCTTAGTTGATGGTAACAAGCAACTTGTTAGCATTACATCATCCTTAAACTGACCAACATTTGAGTTAAATCAAATAACTACCCGTAATTAAACTAACTAATTTCTTAGTTGACGGAATTATGATAATTTAACAAAGTTCTCCTAGCTTCAGAAGTCAAGATCTTGTTAGGCTCGTATGGAGTCAAGATGCGTGATCACATTAAACAAGATGTTTGTTAAAGCAAACACTTTTTTTTTTCAGTGTTATCGCACATTATATTATGTACACTTTTTTTTTTTGGGTGGGTAATCGTAAAATAACTTCTCTCGCTCTGGGTGGAGCGGGAGGGGGTGTCAGACTGTTACTGACTAAAACCCACCCGTGTTCCTTCCGTTGCCTGTGTGCCAGGGCCACGATATCCCTTTCGGATAAACTCGCAACCCTGGCAGGATACTTGGCGAATAAGAACTAGACCGAAAAAGTATAATTTTTTTATCGTCACGACATTTTTTTTTAACTGACTTCCAAAAAGTTTTAAATGGTGACGTTATAATGCTTGTCTGTATGTCTTTTTTATATATTTTTATTTTTATGGTTCCGTACCTCAAAAATAAAACACGGGGCCGTTATAGGATCACTTTGTTGTCCGTCTGTCTGTCTGTCTGTCAGTCTGTCGAAACCCTTTTTCTCAGGGACGCGTAGAGATATCAAGTTGAAATCAAATAAGTAGGTCTAAGGTCCCTTGGAGCTCTAAAAATATCAAGCTTCTAAGTCAACGCAATAAAAAAAAGACGGCGATTTATGCGATTTATTTTGATACTCGCAAACAAATCAAAACCTTTTCAAAACCGGTTACTTCCCGTTGACCTAGAATCATGAAATTTGGCAAGAAGCAAGGTATCACAGCAGAATTTTTTTGCAATTACTAACTTACTTTTTCAGTTGGAAAATTGACCGTGGCGTATATCGTTGTATGGAAAAACATGTTTTTCAACTACAATGTTTCTTTTTGGCATAAATTCATCCCAACTACGGAACCCTTCATTGTGCGTGGTCCGACACGCACTCGGCCGGTTTTTTTATGTATTTTTACCGATTTCTCCGTCAATTGTGGACCGATTTTGAACATTCTTTTATTCATTTAGCTACTCTCAAACTTTGTTAATTTATCTCATTGTGCTGTTATTTCATTATTCTCCTGCCCCTTTATCACAATTTTATTTGAGGTCGGCGCAACATTTATTTTTGTACCTGTTATTTAATAGTACATATTATACAGCAATTAGCGGATATACCATGGGCCGCCATGAGAACGAATGAATCCATACTTGAGGAACTCAGTATTACCAAGCGACTTTCTACAATAGGCCAGGAGCGTGCCCTCAGCTTTTTCGGACGTATTATGCGTTTACCTAAGCATATTCTGGAAAGGCTTATGATACTGGGCCAGGTGGTAGGACGCGCTCAAGGCAGAGCACCGGCAAGAGGGTCCGACGCGATCAAGAAGGCTGTTGGAGGTAGCATTTACCGAGCAGTCCACACTGCAGAAGACCGCATATCTTGGAGACGCGTCGAATATGGTCGCGATCCTCAGCATTGAGAGAACGACGAAGAAGAAGAGATACAGCGAAAAGAGGCGAGGGGCTTGTGGCTAACTAATAACAGCCACACGGATCGATCGATCAGGTTAAGCTTCGCTTGCCGCGGATGGTCCGTGGATGGGTGACCATCTTTACATACCGACACTCCTTCGTGCCTCGGAAAGCACGTCAAGCAGTCACGTGCCCTCAGAAGCCCGAAAGCCCGACAACTAGTCTTACCAAGAGGTATCGTATTACCAAGTTACTGGGTTGTAGAGGTCAGATAGGCAGTCGCTCCGTGTAAAATACTGGTGTTCAGCTGCATCCGGTTAGACTGGAAGCTGACCCTAACATATTTGGGAAAAGGCAAGCAGATTGACAGGCTCAAATTAAATTAGCTAGCGAAACTCCGCAGACGTTATGGGTCATCGTTCATCATTTCAGCCGAAAGACGTCCACTGCTGGACATAAGCGTCCCCCAAGGAGGGGGTTTGCCATAATCGGCACGCTTGGCAGGCGGTTTGGCGATCGCAGTATGGTGTTAAAATGCATAGAAAACGCTGCTGCCCATGCTCTAGTAAGTCCCTTAGTCGCCTTTTATGAGACCCACGGGAAGATATATACGTTATGGGTATCGATGTCGAAACATGATAAAACAAAAAATAAAATTAATTTAAAGATTTTTTTGTGGGGCCATTGACCGTAGTTTGTGTCATTCACTTGAAAACATAGTTTGCCTATGAGACATAAAGATAATCATAAAATCAAATAAGTTAATAATAATAATAAAATCAAATAAATTTAAATGAACAATAAAATCAAAGTACTCAATAAAATAAAATAAATAAAATTAAATTATATTCATTTATCAAAAATAATTGCATTCATTAAAAAGTTTATGTTCTAGCAAAGAATAAGAATAAAAGGAATAATATTTCTAGGTCTCGATATTTAAACACGATAAAACAAAATAAAACGGATTTTCTCAACTCATACTTCAAGTAACAAACACTAAAAGCGGTGGTTGACCCCAAAAAAAAATCTATCAAATATTTTTTCTTTAAATTGTATCGTGTTTAGCTTGTTCTACATCATAGAATCATCAATTTGCTGTTTTTTTTTTGTTTTAAAACCCAGGGTAAAGGGTTAGGTTTATGGTATCATTGGCTCCTATATACATTTATGGATATGTTAATATGCTGTCATGGCCATGCTACCCGAACCTCTATAGTTTTCTTACTCTAAGCTAAGAGCTAAGACATAAATAATCAAACACTCCCCTATTTCTTTTATTTCCTGAAGGCAGTTTTCAAACTTCCAAGATATTGAATTTGATTTCTTGAGACAAACATAGTAGCCCCACAAAAAAGTCACAATAATCCTTTGGCAGGTTTCCCATTACTTTCAAACATCACCATACGTCACGATGTATGTATTAACACGACGAAATTACAACACAAGTCTATTGAGAACTTAACAATGCCGTAACTGGCTGGGTTGACGTGAATATAAATTGTATAATCGGCGGCTTACCGACCGTGCTTTTGTCGCAGCCTGCGACGTCACGTCACGAGACGGATGCTAAGTCTATTCAGTTAATGGAGAAGTGATCAAGAATGTGACGTCATTATTATGAGAAATTATTTATGGTGTGATAATGGAAACTATATTTAGGCGCAGATGGAAACCTGTCTTCGAAATTCTGTCAAGTCTCGTTTGCACTAACTACGTCACAAATAGCGATGAAAGTTTTTGTTGTTTTTGTTTGCCTTGTTTCTTTCATTCCTGATACAATCAGTTGCAATAAAAAGCCCATATATATATACAGGTTGTCTGGTAAAGAATGGATAACTTTAAAACAGCATATAAGTAGTAGACATAAAGGCAGTTCTAAAAAAAAAACTAAAAAAAATATCTTATGTAATACTTACCAAATTTTTTTTTTTAATATTTCTGTTTATTTTTACCTCATTTTACATTCTTCTTCACCACGACCACAAATGAATGAATATTGTACGTTGACAATGCCGAGAGAGAGGCAGTAAATAGTGTGACTAGAAATTTCACAGTATTTTTTTCAATAAAATCGTGTCATATGTACTACTTGGGCTAAATATTTTTTTGTATTTTATTTAGAACGTATGTTATATACTATTTCAAGGTTATCTATTGTTTACCGGACACCTGTATATAATAGAATACTCTTTATTATGTACACCATAAAAGTAAATACCTACAAAATACACCAATAATAATAAAGGTTTTGTCTGTGCAATTATGGACGAAGAATTATCGGAGATTTATTGTGAAGGACGGCACGGTTGACGTGTGTCGGGCATGCCACCGTCCGGGAGAATCAATCCGACACATTATCTCCGGGTGTTCTCGTCTAGCTAACGAAGAGTACTTGCATAGACACAACCTTGTAGCCAGGATTATCCATCAGCAACTTGCTCTGAAATACAGCCTTGTGGAATCGGAGGTGCCGTACTACAGGTAGAGACCCAGTTCTCGAAAGTGGAAATATCACATTGTACTGGGACCGGTACATCATCACTGACAGGACTATTGTTACCAATAAGCCTGATATAGTGGTGGTGGATCGAATAGAGCGGCGCACAATGATTATTGACATAACGGTCCCTCATGACGGGAACCTCGTGAAAGCTGAGAAAGATAAACAAATCAAGTATCTTGACTTGGCTCGCCAGGTTGTCGACATGTGGGATGTGGATTCAGCAATCATTGTGCCGATAGTTGTATCAGCCAATGGCTTAATTGCCAAGAGCCTCGACCAACACCTAAGGAGGCTCTCGTTGGGCAGCTGGATTAAGGGCCTGATTCAGAGAGCGGTACTTCTGGACACGGCTCGCATTGTTAGGAGGTTCCTCTCTCTGGAGCCCTGACCTAGTAGAGTAGCTTGGACCTTGTTCCCGATACCGGTGGGCTACTATTTTTTATATTTTTAAATGTTTTTATATTTTTTTATATTCTAATATTTAAAAATATAATTTATATGTGTCTGCGGAAAATCTCAAGCGGCGAAAGTATATTAACCTTATCGGTAATTATATTTTCGAGCCGTTTGGGGTTGAAACCCTCGGGCCGTGGGGTCCGAGTGCTCATGATTTGTTCAAAGATATCTCCAAACGGCTGGTTGACACTTCCTGTGACCCAAGGGCTGGCTTTTACCTTGGCCAGAGGTTAAGCAGTGCCATACAACGTGGCAATGCCGCCAGTCTCTTAGGTACATTACCAGTCGACAGCGATGCGGAGGAATTTTTCGACGCTATATTTTAATGTTTTATAGTTTTAGTTTAGTTAGTATATAATTTTGTTATTTTTATAAATTAATTAGTTATAAGTTGTTATTTATGTACATAATATTTTAATTCTTACTAAATAAAAAAAAAAATTATATGTATATTTAATGAAATAAAGGATAATAATATAATAATAAATACTATAATTCTGTAAATACCTACATATCTGTTATAGTCGCGAATCATATTTTAATCAAGATACAACCTGACACGTCCTTGTGGTGCTGGACGTAAAGAGTAGCACCGCCCTATTTCTTCCCGTGAGTGTCGTAAAAGGCGACTAAACTAAGGGACTTACTAGAGAATGGGCAGCAGCGTTCTCTATGCATTTTAACACTATACTGCGATCGCCAACCCGCCTGCAAACGTGGCGATTATGGCAACCCCCCCCAACCCCTCCCCCCCCCCTTGGGGGAGGCCTAAAACGTAAGTAAGTACATTTTAATTTCGCGAGCTGCAGCTGCGGACTCACCGTATGGTGATACGTAAAAAATAAATCATAGCGAACTGAGCTGGCATTAAAAAGTGACAGAGTCAATTACTTCCACATGCGAAATAGACAGCGCCACAGTGTGCTGGAACCAAAATAAATCAACATAATATGTGCGCCAAACCAAATAAAAATCGTTTAAAATAAATTAAGCTATGCTTCAAAAATATTTTCAGCCAGTTTTCAATTACCAAATTCGCTCATTTTGAATGCAATTTGGTATTGAAATTATTCATGATTTTATAATTAAAGAATTAAAACAAAAAAAACTAGAGGTCTTTTCGGAATTAAATTCTATTGAGGAAATTTAACCCAATTGCGTTTTCCTTCAGTCAGAGTATTAACCAAATAGTCAATAAACATAATTATATCCAATAATTAAATACACACATGCTGTAATAGTCAAATAAAATGCCCCCAATTTATTTTGGTATCGCCATAATTGGAAAAGGCTTCATGACGTCACGTCCGCCGACTGAAGGCGGGCAGGCCGCTCAGCAAACGAGAGTGGTTAGAAAAAGGCGTTTCACGAGTTGATCGAGTCCCACAGTCTGCGTGCAGTTCTCAACGAATCCACAACTGTCTACAGTCTGTGAAAAAGGGTAACAACTATCAATGTGTGCATAAATCCTAACTATGTTGTAATTCCTAAATTCGTTTGATTGTGGCAGCTAAGTAAGTAAATTAAAGGAAAATTATTAAATGTGCCGAATATGATTTGAAATGTGATTCTTTATGTATTTTCATAACATGTATGTTTGTGCTTATTAAATGAATATTATTCTAATCTGCGTTATTTCCCACATATGAAAATTAATTTCGTTTTTTTTTATCTACTGTGAATCTGGTTTACCTAACGGTTATTTATAAAGTCCAAAATAATATATTTACTCTACAAATGGTGTCGCTAAGATCAGATAGTTTAACCCTAGATTACTACTAAACAATACGACACGAAAATAAAACAATAAATTGAAGAATCATTTCAATCATCATTTTAATTATTATAGAACACAACACACAAACATAACATCACGCCTGTAATTCCCGAAGGGTTAGGCAGAGGTGTACCTATAGTACACCCACATTTCGCCAGTTATGTTTATTGTGTGTATTATTATAGAAGTTACCGTTAAATTCTTTAGGGTTTTAAGAGATCATACATATAATAATGAAAATAGAATATATTTTTTACTCTACCCAGTTCGAACACATATTCGTCTTGTGCGCACTCGGCCCTACATAATATGGCTCTTTTGCATTTCATGCAAGTTTGTTGGCATTTTTCTTGACTTAGACGGACACAAGGCACAGAGATATTGATTGATATAACGCAATAAACAGATGACACCTGACCACAATGACAGTGCGTGGTACACTGACGCACTGACGGAACTAATTAAGAAGCTACAGTGAAGTGGGGTACGCGGGAAAGACGCGAACCTTGTTTTTTAGGGAATCGTTATTATGCCGTAGTCATTTGTACGATAGTTTAGTAATCTAGGGTTAAGAAAACGCTCATCTTCCTAACCACTGTAGGTTAGAGAAAATTATTTCGACATTTCACATACGCTCTTCAAGTTCCTCTGTTCGGAAGCCTCACATTGACAGACAATGCAACCCTGTGACTGCGCGGTCACTTTAACTATTACACGGTAATGTGCGGGCCCTCTATGTTTGAAGGTTAGGTAACTTTGTGCTGGCTCTTTGTAGTCTTTGTACTGTACAATACTGATATGAATTCACTCAGAATTTATCTGTTATCGTCCGCGTTGTAGTCGTGTGTTTTGGTAGGGCGGTAAAGAATATGAAGTGTCTTTAAGAAAATTGAAAAAATACTATAATCAGTTGACGTTCGTTTTTATACAAAGTTTTTTTATTATTCGTAATTTATTACATTTACGTTTTATATGTGCATCTTAAAAAAAAATGTTTTATCCTCAAAACGTAGGAAATCTCTGAAAGAAAATTACATTGGATATAATATTCTTTTTCTGAAATTTCTTTTAATATTGCTGATTGTTACCAGTTTTCGTTTCTTTTAATGGATTTAAGTAGGTTACATTTTTATTTTTATATTTAGCCTAAATACTCCAAACATTTTCGGCGTTAGTCCAACCGAGCGGCAGACCTACCCAAATGCTAAATCCCAGCCATCAATATGCAGATTAGCTAATAAATACCGATCAACAATCGAATCCCCACACGCCATCGCGTTAAACACCAACGTAACAAATAAATACACGCTGCAGATAAGTTATCCGTTCAGAAACGATATGAATAGAATGTGGAACCGCATGCGTCGACTGGCGACAATCGCAATAGAATATAGGTAGAGTCCGCACAAAGTTCTTTTGTCACGATTATCGTGGAAAATCCGATCGGGGGAAGTGTGGCGGTTGCTTTCAACATCGGCAAACTGCATTATGAGCTATCTGAGCCATTGTTGAGCCGCGCAACTCTATAATCTAGTGTTCTGTGTTCTGGTGGAACGGCGGCGGCGGTGTAACTTTGCGTCGTCCGAGCCTGCTCGATTGCGAATCGATTCGACGATAATCGTTCTTAAGTTTCAAGATTTAAAAAGTTTCCATTTTCAAGTTGTTTCGGTCATTCTCTGAGATTTTCTTTAACGTAGCTTTTGTATAGGCTGTAAGATTTTCCGATAATGAAATAATGATTTTCTAACAAAACATGAATGTAATGCAATATAAACGTACATTTTGATACAAGTGGAGAATAGAAGAATAGTTATTGCATTCGAGGCGGAATTAAAACCCGAGCCGTAGGCGAGGTTGTTTTTGAGCCGTGAATTGCAATAACAAATGTCCACGTGTATCAAACGATGTTTTTCAATACACTTTTGAAGAAATAAAAATAAAATAACGAAAAATATTTTTGTCTTGAATTATTAGGAAACTATGATTTAATTTTCTTTTTTTTTCGCGCTTTGCTTTCACCAGGTTGAAGGAGAAGCAAAGTTATAAAGCCGATAAACAGCCTACTACGAAAAATTGAAAATTCTAATATTTTTGAGTTTAGAACACAAATAAATGTTAATTTGTTCATAAACGTTTTTTTATTGTAATAATCATAGAATTCTATTTAAACATTATTTAAATATTCCAAAAATATGAACATCGTAAAGACGCATCCTTGCCGAGATTAAAAAAAAATTACCTCCAAATAGAGAGGACCGTCTCTGGCGCGAGACGGTGTGAATGTGTGAATAGAGGTATTGAACCAATTTGGAATAAGTATAGGTATAAGTTATCTGTGGCAATTTTTATTCCCGCACCCGTGTTGGAAAATAAAAAATCACACGCGTGTGAAATACATTGCATTGTGAACCTAATCGTAGTGCGATATGAACCAGTTTTCGAGGAAGTGTATTGAAAAATCATTTAATGTGAACTTTTAGCTACATATTAAAACGAACTTTTTCAGACTTCACCACATTGTTACACAGCATGTAAAGAAAATCTACTTTCCAAAAACCCATAAGCGATAATGGGCAAGAGTTCGCAACTTCATTCACCAGATTATAGCCGATCCATTGAAAATATCCATAAAAGTCGAACATTACCCGAAACAATGGAGGGGTGGGCTGGGTATTAGGTGCTTGCGCTATTGAACAACTTTTGTCCCATTGTGTTGTCCACTAGAGGAGGCAGGGTGGGCCGGTGGGCCGAACAAAGACACCGCGCAGACATAGACCGAAATTCATCAGCAACACGATTGTTTGCTACATAAAGGACGCCATTGTCGACAAATATGATATCGTAACACAATGTGGATGTAATAATTAGACCACTAAAACGACGCATTTAGCGCTCGCTACTCGTAAATCTGGATAGATTTAAGATAAGTGCTCGAAAATGTTGATGTTTTCGTTACAGTAGATAAGTAGAATCATTTTAGGGATTTAATTCCTCTGAATTTTGCTGCTAAACAACCAATGACGTTGCAGCTGTCCGGTGTCCTCATAAAAACTCAGTAATCATTGTCATCAAGGGTCTGCCAACAGAAGCAGGTAAAAAGTTATCGCTCAACGCGCATGCTACTGCAAAATGGTTGCGCGGCAATGTCGATGACGCGAACCCATGCCGTCTTATTACAAAACAAGATTTATATTTTGACATGGCTTAAACCATGCAGCCAGTTTTTGTAATAAGAACGTAACAGTGATTGAAATACCGTTCTTTATACAAAACTGAAAACTTAGTTCGGTACTAAGTTGTTAGTTGTGTGTTTAGGAACTTTACCAGAGAAGGAATAAAGTTCGAAATTCAATAATGGCTCCATGGAACTTGGGTCTGAAGATAAACCTTGTTTTGTAATAAGGCCCATGAAGTTTTTCCCTTACCAAAAATCGCTCCACGCGCTTATGGAAGTTTTCACTACAAGAATAATCAATAAGTACCTAAATAAAACCTACAACGCTACAAGGATTTTTTTGGCACGTGGCGAAAATTAAAACTAGTGCCGCCATCTTGGATTTTCAATACAATTTCGCAAAACCTTTTCACAAATGTTTACCAACAACGCCCACCTGCTTTGGAGTGCCAAAAAATCCTCGAAGCAAGACCTATGCAATTCAATCTTAAACTTTTTCGTCAAAAGTGAATTAGATAAGCATTGGTCGAAAAGAAAAACGGGAAAGCCATATTTAAAGCAAAAATAAGGTTACCTACTTTTACGCAAACCAAATGGCGTCAGAATATTTTTTCAAATGTGACGGCCAGGTTGAACTTCTTTCAAAAAAGTTCCTTCTATTATAAATATTTCTATAGTAAATCAAAAGTCAACACTTGTTCCGTAGTCCGACTCGGTACTTCCAAAGGAATTATATATTTTTATCATAACCATCAAAAAAAAGTTTAAGGCAAAATCCATCAAGGTAAGTATATTGTCGTGACTTCTTGGCGGGAAAGTGAAGCGTCATGTTCAGTAGTTTGTTTAATTTTCCAAAATTTGTGTTTAGCCGAATATTAATGTGTAATAATGGTGGATTATTAACCATTAAGTGTTTGTGAACGTGCATTAGTGTAGGCAAATGAAACAAAACAGTGCAACTTCGCTTCAAGTTCTCTCAAGAAGTCCGTTTGAGGTCTCAGTAAAGTGCCACATCTTTACTGAAACTCAAGGGGAGTGGGCGGGGATATCATCATCATGCATTTATAATTCATTTCATCAATATTATACAAGAACTAAAACGTGACATTGGCTAAATGCACAAACCGTGCGAAGCCAGAAGGAAAAAAAAAAAAAAAAAAAGTATATTGTCAAAATACATAAATAAATAGTAGGGTGAAAACTCTAACCACCTTATTACAAAACAAGGTTTATCTTCAAACCCAGGTTTAAAACATGGAGCCATTATTGAATTTCGAACTTTATTCCGACAATGGTAAAGTTCCTAAACACAAATATGACAACTTAGTACCGAATTAAGTTTTCAGTTTTGTATAAAGAACGTTATTTCAATCAGCGTTACGTTCTTATTACAAAAACTGGCTCCATGGTTTATGACATGTCAAAATATAAATCTTGTTTTGTAATAAGGCGGTTTAGCTTGCTCGTTTGATGGCAGTACTGTTGAGTGTTCTGTCACTGTCATTATTCTGTTTCTGTTGTTGTTTACACTGCTACAAGGATCTTTCGTCACTCGAATGACTTTGACAGGGGGGCGCTGTTATCGTGGCCCTGGCACACAGGCAACTGAAGGAACACGGGTGGGGTTTAGTCAGTAAAAGTCTGACACGCCGGGCTCCCGCTCCACCCAGAGCGGGAGAAGTTATTTGACAATTTCCCACCCAAAAAAAGAAAAGGGGCAGCTGTTGGTAACACATTTGTGCAATTATTTTGTAAAAAGGAATTGAAAAAATTTAAGCCGTCACGGGACGCCTGGCAGATGTGGAACATCGAAATCAAACAAACAAACTATAGATGTTTCACATCAAAAACAAGGATTTTGACACGCGCCATAAGAACCTAGCTATAGTTTTGAACTTTTACATACATGCATAAACTCACATCTTCTTCCCATGGGGCAGAAACTATAGAGTGCCTCCTGCTACGATCCTTAAATATACTCCGTTTGCTTCTTTTACCTTCATAAACGCACACCGGTTGCGAGTATACAGGGTGGAAGGGACATCGACGCGAATCCCTTTACCAGGGATTCAGTACATCATTCTTGACACCTGCGTTAATTTTTTTTTGTCGGTTATTTTTAAAAAAATTCGCTGTTCCATACATTTTGACCGAGTAGGTATTGCACTTCTATAAGAAACAGCAGTTTTTTTTTTAAATTACCGAAGGGAAATTTTAACGCAAGGGGGTCAAGAATGATGTACTGAATCCATGGTAAACGGATTCGCGTCGATGTCCCTGTTCTTCGCCAAGTTTAGTGATTTTTGCCCCTGCCAAAAATCACTCAACTTGGCTAAAGAACTTCAAAAATACAGTAACCCTATTCCAAATAGAACGAAATATTCGTAACCGATCCAATCCGAAAACCACAGAGTAAAAAAGTTAAATAAACTTCATAGTAATTACATTTACCCGCTGGCTCTTCCAGTAGCATACCTCCCCCGGCGTGTGCCAAAGTGATTCCCAGCGACAATAGAAAGCCACCACTTTCCCTTTTTTCATATTTGAACTCACTTAAACCTCGCGATTTGTGGTTTGCTACTTTTGTCTGTCTGTTTGTTGGCGGATTTCCTTGCGTTTTTTATACATGCTAAGTGGTGGTGTTGTATCGTGTTACTGTATGTGGTTTTTGTTGAGGAAATACGGATTTTGGTTTCGTTGTATCTTAAAAAAAAGAAAAGACTTGCAGATGTTAAAGTAGGTACACAAACAAACCTTACAATGTGAGTACTTAATGAACAAAATGGCAGTAAAAATGTATCAGCTGTTCCAAAAAAATTGCAATATTATCACGATCAAAATGTACAACAACAACAACTGACATTGTACTTAGGTGTTTCATGAATATCAACCGGCTTGATATGCTTGAAGAAGAAGGTACAACCATAAATCTCCCACTGGTCACTTGAATAAATTCCCTTTCCAGTACCAGACCGCACTCTCGCTCCGAACCATGGCCTGAACCAGGGCCGGACGCGAGAGATCGCCGGCGCCGATCGCCTCCGTGAGGACACGGCGGTGCTCCGCCCAAGCCGGGCAGACCTCCACCGTATGCTCACCGTGTCCTACGGGCGATCCACACAGTGGTGACACCCGGGCGTTTCCTCCCGCTTTATTCTGAACAGGAACCTCTCGAAACAACCGTATCCGGTGAGGACCTGCGTCAGGCGGGAGGTTAGGACGCCGTGGCGCCTTTCTAGCCACTCCTCAAAGAGGGGACTTATCGTCACAATTGTAGCGTGCCCAGCAAAAAAAAAAAGAATCTGAGTAACGTTCTTAGAGAAATCCATTTCGATATATTGAAATAACTTCTAGTTCTAGGCAAAACCTGTCTTTGGTTAAGTACAGACAATTAGAATCTCGTTACAAGAATCGCAAGACTTTGACCTAGACCAACATACAGATGCTTTCCATCGCGAAAATTGCGTATTATCGCCTTCAAAAGCGTATTTAGGCTGGCAGATAACATCCAAGGCTCGGCATAATCCGTCAAGAGCGAACCCCTGCCTAATCTACATCGCTTGCCATTCACAACTATTGTGTGAAAGCCCGTCCATTGTTTAGTGCAATCGATAAAAATGACACTTTGGCCCTTTTCCAACTGTAGACACTGTTGGTAAATGCAGTTTAGCTTTTCTAAAAATATTGGATGTTAAAAAATTGTTTCGAATTTTCGTGTATGAATAAGCAAAATACAATGTGGGCTCACTTTTGACAATAACTTCGTTATCCATACGCTTTCCGGTTCTCAATAAAAAAACAAACTGGCCGCATTGTTTATGGCAGAGTTTAAAAAAGGATTTTTTGTCAATATTCCTTTTTTAAACTGTGCCATAAACAAACAACGAAGATCAATGTTTGGAAATCTAATTATAAACTAAGTTAAGTTAAAGCTTTACACGTTTAAACTTCGTTTTAAATTAATAAACCCATAGCCTAGATCGTGTTTTGGAATAAGACATTCCAAAACACGATCTAAATTTAGTACTAAATAATTACTAGTTTTGCCACCATGACTAAATAAAACGTTATTATAAAATGAAGTTTATCACTAGTTCATGAACTAGCTATGGTACTAAAGATAGTCCGCTGAGACCCCTAGTTTTTCTATGGGCTAACTTCGGTACTAATTTATTTGAGGTTAGCGTTTATTGTTATTGTATAGCTTTTTATTTACAAATCGACTTGATGGATTTGGAAGATTTGGATAATTATGCTGGAGACGTCTCGGTGATCTTACAGACATTGTCATACGTAGTACGACGTAATATTTCCTATAATAATATGAACATTCGCGTTAGGCAGTCGAAATAAGATGATACAAAGCATTGCTTACCTAATATTAATTAAAAATCCATGTTTTGGTCAGTGGGTCGTCTTAGGGTTTTACTAAGTTTATCTTCAACGGTTTAACCAGACACAACTCACGAAAAAACCACATATTATCAACAGTACCTAATACTAAGATTTATTATTTATGGACGGACACAACATAAACATTCGTCTCAAATTACGAGTGCCGCGCCGTACCTATGTAATTCACTCCACTTCACGCTAGAGGTGTTAAAAAATATGATAACTTGATTATAAAAAGCACGTCAAAAGTACAAGTTGTGCTTGTTCAATATATTGTAACCTAAACCAAGAACGATTTATGACATATTTTTGTATTGATTAATAATTATTTATGCATTTCAAGTGTTATTATAATATCAATATTTAGAGAAACGAAACGTTGCTTCAAATAGATACAGAATGAACGAATGAAAGAATGCCATTTTTGTTTCTTATCTGTGGAACCATGAACCTTCTTTGGTACTAACTGATCCTCAAAAAGTCTTCGTTTTGTAATAAGAACACGTTTTGAGCCTGATATTAACTTGAATACCGTAACAATCCTAGACCTTGTGGTCTTGGTATAAAACAGTACTTAAGCATTTTTTTGTAATAAGACGGTAGGTGTCTAACTAAATGAATTTACGAAGACTACGCTTATTTATGCGTTTGCATTATTTCACATCACAAGTGTGATATAATCTTTTTGTCACATTCCCTTCGACAGTTTTCTATACCCTAATTTAATACAAAAAAGCCACACATAGCCGTCACCACGCCACCCCACATTACGACGTGAATGGCTATTATTGAATCGCATTAAGTTAATACAGCCATGAATAATAGGAACGCTTTATTACAATTGTTGTCTCCTGGTTTAACCGTGATTTCGATTTCGAGGGTTGAATTAGGGGTAAAAAGTGCTGTAGACATTTTTATTTACTAATGAAACACGACATCGATCAATTTAGGTGAATAACGTTGTGTAATTCGTAAAATGTACGGAATTATTTATGTTTGTACTTGTTCAATAGAACTTTTATTAATTAGAACGAAGACACTTTTGTACAAACGATTACTTTTAGCCACAGAGCACGAAGACACCTCGGCGGCCACCGCTAGAGGCGGCATTACCAACACTATCCAAATCGTCGACCTAATTCTAATATGGCGTAAGTCAAAATTGGATAACTATTCAGGACGCGAAAAAAACGTTTTGTTTCTATGAAGTTCTTAGGAAATATAAAATTAATGTTCTACCGAAAATATGACAAATCAAATCTGCTTTTTATTTGTAAGGTTTTATTATTTAATACACTTTGGATTGATCAAAATCGGAGTAACGCCTTATTAACAGTTGGTAGATCACAATTTGGACTTACGCTTTATTAGAATAAGGTCGACGAAATAAAAACTGTTGCAGTATTTAAAAGAAGAGTGAAAGAACACTATCTTTCCACTTCGTCATAGTTGCGTTTGTATTTATTATTTTAATTGAATTTAAATTATTAATATGCTAGTGATATTTATTTTAGAAGTATGTATGTATGTATATTCTCATAATGTTTGTTTTATTTTATTAAATTAATTGGTTTTTTTTTTCAATTCAATTCAAATATTTTATTTCAGATAAATTACAATTACAATATAATTATCCATACATGTTAATTTATTTTTAATAATATAGACACACAACGCAATGACACAACAATGGAAACTTTGGATCAGGACCGCACTACTCGTACGTGTAGTTTAGTCCAATGCTCCACGAAGGAGCAATCCACATCCATTCTCCCCACAATAAGCTGCAGGAAGCTGTTGGGGCTGCCCCGTATGCGGTGCGTTTTTGATTTTATGTATCCTATTTGCTCTTTTACTCTTAAACACGGTGTCTACATCTCTTTGTCTACTTTCCTATCGCAGGTATACTGGAAGAGATTTCTTTAGAAATAAGCATCACCTTTGTACGTATTTTTCTTATATGTGTGTACATAAATGGTTAAATAAATAAATAATAAATAAACCAATCGTGTCACCCTTTATTCGCACCACGACACAAATGATCGGAGTTTCTATACAAACTGACGGATTTTAAGGCGGTCCGTGACAGAAGTTGTGCGCAGAACGCAGTTTCAGCGCCACGCTTTTTTTTGTATACATAGTGCCGTCTCTAGACGCTGCCGGTGGGCGCGGGCTAGTAATGGCAATTAATGCTATTTCGAATTAATTTCATTAGCGTGTGAACTCTTGAGTCTTAGCGTGTTAATAGCTATTGCTATGATATTTGCTGATAACGATAATTGATAATAATGAAGTATGTCAATTTTGTTATTAAACGAATTAAAAATCGCGTTCGCGTTTAGTTTACTCGCCAACTCGCCGATAATTAAATATATTTAATATATTTAGCACACCACGCTACCGCGCTGCACGCGCATGCGCGATTGCTCGATGCTCTGACTATTTAGAAAAGTACATCGCTTCGCATTTCACAGAATTTCGCGACTACATTTAATTTGCTAACTGCTAAATGATCATTCACACGCTAACAATGAATGCGAATGCTAATTAATCCATCACTAGCGCGGGCGCAACGATTCCGTGCTGTGTATTTCTTAGCCTACATAAGTGAATCAAAACTGGTCTAAAACTATAGAAAGATATGGCATTGTATTCCATCCATAGACGCAAAGATTACTTATGAAGGACTTTTGTCTGTAAGCCATAATCCTCCTTACTTTCCTCTACCCTCGTTACTTTGTTGAAAGTTTACTATTTCGATCACCAAACCAAGATTGTGTGGTGAATTCCTGAAAACTCTATCCGTCTTATTACAAAACAAGATTTTTATTTTGACATGGCTGAAACCATGGAGCCAGTTTTTGTAATAAGAACGTAACTGTGATTGAAATACCGTTCTTTATACAAAACTGAAAACTTAGTTCGGTACTACGTTGTCAGTTTTGTATTAGAACTTTACTAGAGACGGGACAGTATATCAACAAAAGTTAAAGTTTATTACATGTTAATATAATTATTTATAATATTTACTCGATTACGTTGATTTATTGAATAAAAACACTTACTGACGTCATCAACCAATAAGATACACCATCGAGATTATCCTATGGCGGCCTTATTTTGTAAATAATATCAAAGGCAGCATCGAGTGGCTTCAGACCTTCAATTATAAATTACGTTCAAAGCAGCTGAATAGCGAGTAATTTTGTTTCTTTCAGGGAAAATTTGGGCTCGGAACAAGGTAGAAGCGGAAGCGGGCAACAGTCGGTTCGTTGCGAGCTTGATGTAGGTAGGCACTAAAGCGTTAACATTTTTAACCACTATAAAAGGCAGCAATTCTATGTTACATATGGCAATACTGCGTTGAAAATATCAAAACATTATTTTATCAAAACATTGTTTTTCTGTTATCAAAACGTGAAATGATTCCCAAGATAAAAGTAAATTCATAGAAATATCACACCTTTGCTTCTCTTGGAAATAGGTACATAACACCGTACCGCTACGCCGTACTATGCCGCGCTACGACACGCTAAACCGCACTACGCCGCGCTATGTTGCACTATGCTGCACAACGCCAAGCTACGACGCGCTACGCAGCGCTACGCCATGCTACGCTGTGCTACGGAAGCTATAATCCGTAAACAACACACTTAAGGCAACGATTATTATATTTTATTATTTTTTATTTTATATTATTGTTAATTTTAGTATTATTTTTTGTGTTATTAATGTAGGAAGACCAAATTTTTTTTTTTTATGCTTTGACTATGTATACTTAAAAATTTGCACGACTAGAAAGTCGAATATAGTGAAACCATATAAAAAATTTACCATATACAATGTACCTATATTCTGGCAAATAAAGAATTCATTCATTCAACGATAACCGACTTTTAATGATTTATACTGAAGATCACGTCTAAACGAGTAGTGTTAATGATTTGAAAAAGATATATGTTAAATTAGAGCATTTTTTCAATAATTTAATACGTATATATTTTAGATTATGTTTATATTACATAGCTAAATTAATTTGTAAAGTTATGTCTAACTCGGATAAAAAACTGAGAATGGCGCAAAATCTACCAATCGTATTTTTCTGAAACCTTTTCCAATTTAAAGATAATTTAATTATTGATCTTTTTGTATACGCGTTTTATTAAAATATCTTTTGTGTTGTGTATAATAAATTATTAATGCGTCAAATTGGGGACAGTGCTCCTTGAAGGGCGAGTCCTATTACTGGCTGAACGTACGACGCGTTGCGTGAGCTCAGTACAGAACACGCAAGCTAACTACTCAAGCTCACTGGCATATATCTCCGTCTTAAAGGTATTTTGCTCAATAATGTTTATTGATGAAAACCCATTCAAACTATATACCTACTGCTACAAATTGAACCATCACTTACGTTCGAGGATGGCTCATTGTGACCAATACAAGGCCGACCCCGCTTTCAGAAGACCTCAACGAACACTTACCTACTTTGCCTAACCTTACCTAAAACTTGACATATTATACTTGGTTTGAGATCAAGGCGGAGTCACAAAGTAGTCTCAATATGTACTGGCTACACTGAGTGATAATTATTTGTGTCAAGACTGATTGTGTAGGTAACTATATGTCCTAGTAATTGTTGACAGGCTTACAGTGTCCTCCCATACCGCCGTATTATAAACGCCAATTATTTTTAAAAGAATAATCGTGGATTTTCTTGCCGGCTCTTCTCCCTAGGAAATGACCAACTGGAACCGTGCACCTAGCTTCTGACGTTTTATAAGTGCCCATGTAGGTTTATGTGAAATAAAATATTTTGATTGACTGAATTTATTATTTTCTTAGGCCGAGCTTACACTTTTCAGGGCTCCGGATTTCACCAATCAAGACGAAATCATAGTTTCAAAAAGAAAATAAAACAGATCGAAGCCGATGCCGTAGGTTAACAATAAGTCATTAGAACTCATTTAACTCTTGATGAGCAACAAATAACATAGTTTCAATACTGAATTCCAAAAAGCTTGAATATACTCTTCTTCATTTCTGAAAATCGTACAGTCATCGGATCAGGGCCTCAAGTCTGCTATTACAATAGTGTCAGAATGGTCGATCATTGATTTCATAATTGTTGATCTTGACAAGTTTGGTAACCTACTATTATGATGGCGTCATTATGACTTTCTATTGGTCGGCCACTGACACTACATTGAAAGAAATTGCATTTATTGGTAATCTCGTACATAATGACAAATGAATGACATTTCTACTAACTCGTAATAATGGCAATACGACAATGCCATAATAACACAATTCTATTACGAGAACATTGACCGACCAATGATCGACCATTATGAATTTAGCAGATTACGAACTTTTAGCAAAATGACAATGGGATCGTGTTGGAATTTCTGAATTTATAAAAATAGCAGACTTGGGGCCCAGGAGTATTGCGAAGAATTTGGAACCATTTTCTTGAATTATCCAAATAAGTAATTATATTTATTTAAGTAAAAAAAGCAGTAAATATAAATACTTTTTTAATTAAGGCAAAACTGCAATATTTTATTATTTTGCTTCAGAATTTTAAACTGAAAAAAAAGTACTACCTTATATTTACTATAATTATATGAACGGCCACAAAGCCTCCATGGCCTCCGTGATTTCTATGGATGTTATATGAATAGTAAGATTTGTAAGGCCTGTAGGAGTAGGTTACCCATTTTTCTACCCCCCTTTGTGTGTCGCCCTCGTTCTTCGCTTTGCGAGATGTGGCGAGATTCCGACGTAAGTGTCGCCGCTTTTACGAAACTTCTGTAATAATGCCTCTATGATTATCCTTTACACTTTAAAGTTAGAGCATAGTATGGAAACTGTTTTAGAAGGCTTGGTTGAAAGGGAAATCTGAATGGAATTATTAGTTCTTTATTTAAATTGGAAGAATAGAGATATGATTGAAGTTTTGGGCGTCGGAAAGTGTGTCGCGTGGCTTTCATAGAAATTTTGGACAATTGTCTAGGACCGAGGAGTAAAAAGGATCATTACTGTCCTCTTGTGGATCAAAAATTAATCCTAAATAAATAGTCAATTGGGAAAAAAATAATTGTTATCGCTTGACTGATGGATTGGCGATCACAGTTAGCTATCGTAAGCCGGAGTGCTACTGCATTTTTTTATTATAAATGTCTATGACCTCAAATTTGATGTCTAGTAAGATTATCCTTCGCCTTCTTAAGCGGAGGATTTATATACTTACGGGTTTCCTCACTAAAAAGTCTACCTCCCCACTTGCAACATTTAACACACCGCAAGCACAGACGTTTATTTATTTATATAAAGGCTTACCAACTAAAAACATACACACCATTAACCCGGTGTGATCTATATTATGTCTTTGTCGTAATAAAGATCTCGCATGTATCTAAATTATAGGAAAGCACTCGCGGCACTATCAATTAGCGTACTAGAAAAAAAAAACAAAAAAAAAACTCACAAACAACACACCAAAAACAACAGACATTCTACGAACCACGCGTCACTTACGTGTTAACTCTGATAACAGAAGCTCACACAATGATTGCCATTTCCATTTCATTCAATTAATGCACTTGATTGTACCGAAGTAATGACGCGATGTTAATGTTAACACAAAGAGCTGAGTGCTCCTTACATGATCAAGATAACAGCTATTGATCAGGGTGACAGCTTTCAAAATAGCTATTGTGGCTATTTTTGGCTTTGTGAAGGTTAGCCTTCACAAAGCACACTTATTAAGTGTAATGAGTAGATTTTCACTTTGCTTTACAAATAATTTAGCAGAAAGAAAACGACATATTGGTTGTAATAACCAAACTCTTCGGTGTTTATTTTGTAGAGGATGAATTAACTGTTTCTGCAATGGTCAGTTTCAGATTTATTTTAAGTTTGAAAAAATTGAAATAATAAAGTCTTGACAAAATACAAGATGTACTTAAACATGCATAATGAACTATGCCCGTGAACGAGGCCTTCCCAAGTCTTCTAAAAAGAATAGGTATATCCCTAATCCAAAAACAGCGAAAATACGTACAAATCTAGCTGCAAACACCATTAAGAAACGAACAATCGGCGCTCTGATGAATTTCGGTTTATGTTCCACGCCGAAGAGTCTTTGTGGCTCTACTTTCAGCTACACAATAGGGACAAAAGTTATTCAACGACAATGCGAGCACCAAATACCGATCGCCCGGCCCCCCTACACCCTCTGGTACCCTAGTACCTAACCATTGTTTACTTTAATACTCTACTTTTATGTATATTATTGATAGACAGTATAATCGCAAATATTGTCAAATTACAAAATGTTGGAGACAATTTTCGTTTCAGATATTTCAACATGATTGGTCTTTACAATTGAGTTGTGTTCAAAAACTCATAAACTTCATTTGATTTACCATTAAATAAATAAAATATAAATAGCCTTTATTCCCTCTGACCCTTTGTACATAAACAAGTTCTCACTAATTAGCTACCAGGTCAAGCTGTCTTGCGACATCACTTATAAATATATTCTCAATAATATATGACGGAAGCCATATTGTTTAACAGCTGCGAGAGGCGGCGACTAGATGGCGCTAGTGGAACGTGCACCATAGACAATCATTCATTCTATCGGTCATTTGACTTAAAACACTTGGAGTCAATTGAGTGAAATATTGTAACGTTACCCCCCATTAGCGGATCGCCTTTATAAGGAGCTACGCTGTTGAGTCGGTACGCATTTTGAACGGATGCGTCTTGGTGCACGGACCACTGTCTCTCGACAGTCAGTACTGCCCGGTTATTGGATATGGAACGCTGTCTCCGACAAATTACTACTATCCTTATTGCGGTGGGTGCATGGACCACTGTCCCTGACAGTCAGTGACCGCAACTACCATTATTAGTTATTTAATTAATTCTATTTAATTTCTATATTCTCTCGATTTAAAATAACTGATTGTTCGATTGAAATATATTTCTGTATTGCCATATCTGAGTATTACTTCTGATGTCTGAACCTATCCCGACATCAGAAGTGAGATACGAAGACCACCCCACTTCTGGAGACTCAGCTTCCAATATCATGCAAGACCAGATGCTTTTGTTTAGTAACGGCATGGAAGCCTTAATTTCTAAAATCATCGGAAGTTTGTCATCTACCGCCTGTACACTAAGTCCATTAGTCTCATTCGACCGTGACGCGTCCGCACACATCGTATTTAATGAAGGAGAGAATTACTTGTAAATTTAGAGGTAGAAGAGTAAATGATGTGGTACCTTTAGTAGGTATAGGCAATAAAAATATCAATAACACTTTGCAATTGCTGTGTCAGGCAGAAATTAACGATTTCGCAACGGAGATTCTATTCCAAGTTTTGCTAGATAAGTACTTGCGTCGTAACATCGTATTGAGTCGAGACATTTTAAATAACGGTTTTTGTTCGAGCAACTGAATTAATTTTGCCTAGAACTATAAACGTGTGTAAAGTTATTCAGACTACGGCAATAATTAATTGTGTCGATTGGATTCTTATCGTTTTCTTTTTCGTGATAACTGAGGGGTTGTTTCTTTGACTAAAATGTTCAAAGGCAAAATGTAAAATGGCTGAAAGGATTTGACGTCTCCCTCCTGATTGACTGAAAGGATTTGACTAAATTGGTTAATAAACTTCGAAGGATTTGATTGAGTTAGATACCGGTGGTAACCGGTTTTTGCCTTCATTTAAGTGGATATGACTACTTTTGTAAATGACAAGCGATAAAAGACTTTGTTTTTAAAAAAATAACGTTCTTAACTTATTTTCGTTTTTTTGGAGATGACCAAATTTGATTTTACCAGTTGATAGAAGACGTGACCTTGTAAACATCTTAGAATTATACTCTGGACTTTTTTAGTAACGGTTTTCCGACAACACGTGTTAACACTGGTGAGTTGGAGGTAGGGATTGTAAATGTTCGATAATTTTTAGTATTCGAATACTTCTTCAGCCTAGTTCGAATGTTTGAACTGTTCAAGTGATGTGCGAGTTATTTACTCGTACAAGTCGGTATTCGAATATTTGATTGCAATGCCTATTTGAAAGTAAGATTGATAGACCCTAATCGTACAGTGCAAAGACGTTCTTACAGACTGTCTCCGGACGAAAGTCGAATCATGCGCGATAGGGTTAATTTACTGTGGCAAGCCTAAATAATTAGACCCAGTAGTAGTAGTGTAAATTAATGCGAATTAACCCATCAGTACCCACTAGTACGCCGTTTGCTAGGCGAGCCCTTTTGGTTATAAATTATGATGGATCAGACCGTATTTGCATAGATTATAGAGACGTTAATAATAATACAGTGACAAATAGTAATCCATTACCGTTGGTTTCTGACCAAATTTCTTTACAAAGTTAGATTCAAAATTTAAGGGACCGTTTGAGGTCATAGGTTCTTGACGGTGATCGCTATACATTGAGAGCATTCAACTTCAAGCGTATTTACAAGTACGTGCATGATAGCCATTTGAAGTAGTAGACGTTGAGTTGAGTGAAAGTGGTGAACTTGGTTCAGCTGGTCGAACCGTACCAGTAGCCATTTCGTAGCCGTAATCCGTTAGAAGTCGGTATCTGCTTATAGTAGTCCGTGGATGCGCGGTGCGCGGGTGGCTCTAGTGGAGGTCGGGTCTTGTAGTGACCATAGAGTCCGTGGGACTCAGAATTCAAGTGAATTCAGTGAAACAAACATGGGGTTTGTTGAACGGGCTTAGTGAAAAGCCACAAGCCACTGATAAGATTCCTGCTTTGTGTTTTGTTATGGTCTAAGGCTGATTTATGAATTGCTCTCACATGTTTAGTTTGATTTTCTTTTGCGAGATGCGCGATAAATGTGTAGTCAGATCTTTGACTACGACTTTGAATTTCCTGAATATTGATAGCATGTTAATTTTCTTCTAATTTTTCATTGATTTATAGTAATATGGTACTCTAGTTTAATTCAAAATGAAATAAAGAGTTAGGTTAGCAGATACCCTTTTCCCTACTTCGTTCGTCAAAGTACTCTTTAAGTACTTTGACGAACGAAGTAGGGAAAAGGGTATCTGCTATAAAACTATACAGTATCAGCCTCCTCGTATACCGTGGTTTGCTATCAAGGAAATGAATAGGTATCATATTGTTCTGTTTCATAGATTACGCTCTGGTCACTACCCATCCCGCAAGTTTGGTTATTTGATGAACAAAGTAAATCCCAATTGGGAAACATGCAGATCGGTTGAAGATGTTCACCATCTACATAAAGAGTGTTTTAAGACTAAGAAGGAACGAGAATCATTGTTGAGTGTGGCAAAAGGTAATGAATATGATATTGGTAGATATGTTAAAGTTTTGGCGCAGCCTTCTCCCGAGATAGCAAACCTACTTACTGATTTCTTTAGTCATCAATAATTTATATTGTATGTGTAGATTTAATTAAGAATAGTTTGAGTTATGATGAGGCTGGCATGCCACTGTGGATGCCTCTTGTAAAGAGTTCTGTAAAATTTTGACTTTATTTAATTCTGACAAATCAGATGTCATCATTGTCGTAAGCCATTAAATGAATTAATGGCTTACGACAATGATGACAAGACCTTGATGACATTAAGAGATTGGCATCTGAAGGCGTTGAGAAGTCCACGCGTTATGTTGAAAGTCGTTTTAATAGTACAATGGCAAGCGTGAGTAAGTTCTCTGTCGGTGAATTCGTGCTTATTGAGAACGAGAAGCATTCTATGTTAGAGGGTTTGGTTTCCGCACTTAGTCCTTCATGTGGACCATTGTGCGTGTTATTCCAACCAGCCCACCTACCTCCAGAAGCTGTTTAACGATCAGTGTCCCGTGATGGTCCCCGTCACCGGACGCAGGCCGTTCCTGTCCAGGCGTAGCAAGCGCCTGGTTAGCCTGCCATCTAGGGATGGCATGGCTTCCCTGGATTGCCTGCAGCCCGGTGTCGAGGTCCACCAGTTCTCCGCTTGTGTGTGGATGAACTCCTGTAGCCAGAACGAACGAGGAGCGTAATCAAACTAACTTTGAAGTGAAGTATAGAGGCCCTTTCAAATTGTTGAAGTGTTAGATGACAATCGGTATGTTTTAAAAATCTCTAGTTAACAAGCGTACTTACAAACGCTCATGACCGTTTTCAGAAAATGCCCGATGCCAAGTACCAATTGAGATTGTAGACAAAATAGATGAGTTGGCATCACTTTAGTTTGTATAACAGGTTCTCGGTTCAGTGGGTCGGAGACTATACCAGAGTATCGTAGTGCTCAATGAGTAGTCCATGGGTACACGGTAGGCGGTAGCTCTGGGTGGTATAGTCGGGTTTTGCCTAGAAGCAAAGACCATAGAGTCAAGGGTTGACTCGGTATTCCCGTGGGGAATAGTGCGTGAGCAGATCAGCTTAAGCTTACAATTCAAACGATCTGCTAAGGCTGGAAGTGGCTACAAGTCCCTCAAAGTGACCATGAATGAGATACCTGAGGTTTTGTTCTATTTGCTCGGTAATCTCAAAACTAGATAGTTCCAACTAGAAGGTTGGTCTAGTTTATAGTTTCTAAAATTTGGTTTCAAATTGCTTGGAAATTAAAACGGATTTTAAAGAGATAGTTCTCAAAACTTAAATGCCAGTCGTGTCTTAGAATCAAAAAAAAATATTATCGATTGGTTCACAAACAGTAACTATTAATTCTGAAGATACTTTATCTATGGATTCTGAGGCGACTGTATCCTGTAATTCTGTTCTGTATAACCCAGTACCGGAACAAGCTCCCTTGCTGGATGACTAAAGGTACAAGTACTAGTACTAGTTTATATCGTAGGGGTTGCAAGAGTTGTGACCTAGTCCTGTTGTAGCTGAAGGGGTTTCACCTGTTTTTGTGGGTTGATAACCTAGCCCAGCGCTATGTGAGCTGCAGGAATCTCACCTGCTTTAGTGGGTGACGATTTAGACCAGCATGTTTGAACTGTAGGGGTTTTCTGTTGTAAAGAAATACCTAGACCAGTGATATTTGCTAATTTGATATGTAACGATGATGATGATGTGAATTAATGAAAATCCTTTTTTAATTTTTTTTGGATGAATTTATGCACTCGAGGACGAGTGATTTATCAGAATGGCCGTGACGGAAGCCATATTGTTTAACAGCTGCGAGGGGCGGCGACTAGATGGCGCTAGTGGAACGTGCACCATAGACAATCATTCATTCTATCGGTCATTTGACTTAAAACACTTGGAGTCAATTGAGTGAAATATTGTAACGTTACCCCCCACTAGCGGATTGCCTTTATAAGGAGCTACGCTGTTGAGTCGGTACGCCCAGCCCGTCCCCAAATTGTTAGTAATTTTGTGATCCCCCAACGACGCCCTGAGCCGAGGTCCGTACCCCACAGGGGGTGCCCTTAGTGCGCTGTCGTTTAGTTTTTAATATATATAATTTGCGCCCTGGCTGGAGGCTTTAAGATTAAAAACCTTAGGGCAGCCACAGGAATATCCGGTTAAGTAGCAACGACATCTCTAGGTCTGCTACGAGATGCCATACAAAAAAAAAAAAAAAAAAAAAAAAGAGTCGGTACGCATTTTGAACGGATGCGTCTTGGTGCACGGACCACTGTCTCTCGACAGTCAGTACTGCCCGGTTATTGGATATGGAACGCTGTCTCCGACAAATTAGTACTATCCTTATTGCGGTGGGTGCATGGACCACTGTCCCTGACAGTCAGTGACCGCAACTACCATTATTAGTTATTTAATTAATTCTATTTAATTTCTATATTCTCTCGATTTAAAATAACTGATTGTTCGATTGAAATATATTTCTGTATTGCCATATCTGAGTATTACTTCTGATGTCTGAACCTATCCCGACATATACTTATTACGATTGCCTAGTTATAAGTTTAAGAAACAAACAACCGCTAGTCATACAAATTAAATGCCCAAAAGAAAAATCTCCGTTGCACTTAAAATGACCATGAAAATTTAAATTAGGAAATAAAATACTGGCCGATAAGCGATACAACCACCATTTTCAGAAATCACCAACTGTCAAACTCATTTTAAAACCAGCTTTCTCAGTTAAACCATCAAAATAAGTCGCCGTCTGCAAGATGACATCATGCTTAACAATATTTCGACAGTTACTATTCACGTCCGCAGCATTGTTACAAAAAGCCTGAGCGTTCCTACAAAAGCTGTAAAGAATGAATGGGAGTGGGTGAGGGGGGGGGAGTCAATTCAATAGGAGAAAGGAGGGATGTGTAGTTATGTAAGTATGTTTTGTGGTGCGTGCCGGGATCCGAGTTGAGGGAGCTGATTTTTTAAATTTAAACGAAGATATTGTATTGGTTTTGACGTCATTTCTCATATGTAAGCTCTATACTTGTCGATTTGAAAAGATATTTTTATTGTATTGCACTGAATTTTTTTTATTGGATTTATTTAAATTGTGGGTTGATTGTAAACGAAACCAAGGCAAAAGACATCGTGAGATTTTTTTTTACAAGTACATATAATTTCCTGAAAGATACTTCAAATAGGTAGCTATAGACTTATTAGTGCCAATTTCACCAATCAAACTGAACGCGATCAGCACATCTAAACCGAGTTCAAGAGCTGTCAGTGTCAATATTACAAAGAAAATAATGACACTGAGAGCTCTTAAACGTAGTTTATGTGCTGATCGCGTTCAGTTTTCATTGGTGGAATTCGCCCTTATTAGTACACTTACTAAACGTAATAAGCTATTATCAAGAAGCGCCAAATACGAAAATAGAGACCTAAGTAGGAAGGCCTACTACACATTATGACGGCGGAGCAAGTGGCGCCGTCTATTTTTGTAACGAAGTTACTGGAATCACCGAAAAGGTCGGATAAGAGTGACACTGGCTGGTGACAGTCACTCTAGCAGAGCGTCGCATCGGTGGTTACGTGGCGGCTGCCTTCTAATGACAGAAGGTGTGAAGGGAGCCGCTGTTGTACCACGTCCACGACGAACTGCTATATTCCGGCACAATCCTGATGATATTGAAGCTGCTGAACCACTAATACGATGATCACTTCTGGTAAAGGCTATCCTGCGCCGTTACATACAACACTGCAGACCAACTTTATTGTTCTAGTTTCGACCGAGTGTTCAAAACTAAATTCGGTCTAGCGAGTCATCTAAGGGCACACGCAAGAAATACATTTCTAAGGGTCGCCGTTATCGAAATCGATAAGGAGGATACTTTACTAATATTCTTATGGTAATGAGAATATTGCACAGAAGGTAGGTATAACATTTACGTATAATAAAATTAATCAAGGTTCCAACTTTAACTCTTTTTAACTCTTCCAGTGTTTTCAAATGGAGTTTTTAAGATTCTACAATACCTCAAAGTTCTTAGCATGAATCTGCATGATCCTCAGTTATATCGTAAATACTGCAGCATTAATTTTGAAATAAATAATTGTTAAAGTTGAGGATTCATGTTTGACGAAAACACGATTCCGTAAAATTTTCTCTACAGATGAAAAATACAATGTTACCTCCAAACCGAACAATAAACCGCTAGTATTCAATAAATACTTCAAATTAGATCATGAAACTTTGCATAATAACTGTAGATACCAAATATAAATTTAGATATGTTTTTTATTGCCATTATTGTCACCTTAAAAATAAATTACCTAAACTATCGGCACCTTGGAGCCTTCTCCCTGCCTCGCTTGCTCGAGTGACTGCGAGCAGTAGTGTGCGAGCGAGATAAATAGTGAGTGGCGCTGAGTTAATTATAACACTAGTCACTTTTATTAAGCGCGCTCGCAATGCTTCTTCAATTAATTGTGATAAAAGATTCGTTCAATGAAGTTTATTCACACTTTAGTGATTTGAAAGAAAACCGAATACAAAAAATCTTTTTGATAGATTCAATAGAGTACGACCGCATTTTTAAAATTATTTTTATATTAAACTGACTGTACCGTACACTAATAATAAGAAAGCCATTCAAAATAATAACTCAATTGACACGTCGATTGTGCAGTCTGCACTATAGAACAACATTTTGAAATCCTCCATGTTTCCGAGCGACGATTCTATTTTCAAATAAGCATGACTAATGATTTCTTAACAAGCAGGTTCTTTTAGTAGCCCCTCAATGTACGATAAACAAAAGTCGTAGACTTACTCACTGGCGGTTTCACGAACAAGTTTAGTGTGACCCCACAAAGCTGTGGAACGTCATTTAAATGCACACGTTTCATTGGCTCTGAATGCTTCAGGGAAGTAAAAAAAGAACGGGCCAATTACGACGCTTTTGTGACGCATACTCTTTGGGTCTCGAGTGTAACTTTATGTGGGGATCTGTGAGTTTTTTATTCGGTTTTCGTCTGTCTCCGCATTTCACCCATAACGGAATCTTTTATAAGCAAAACTTGGCCAAGTGCGTGTCGCACTTGATTCATTGTAGGCTTTTATTTCATAGCGCGCTTCACACAATTCTTCTTGGGTATAGAAATGCACAAACAGTGACGCAATGAATCTTATTAGCATCTTTCATATAATAATATGTATTATAAACTGCACTTAATATATTGCAATAGGTAGGTACGTATTCTACAGAGCAGTGTTTAGAGTTTAGATCCGTGCTGAACATTGGCAGGTCTAATGCGACGACAAATGCGTTGGCATTTTATGCTTCTATAATAAAAATACGTTTGATAAATACTATCAAATATTTCTCAAAATTCGTCAAATGTAACTTAAAAACTTGTGGGGCTTTGAAAAAACTATCAAGAAGCCAAGATACGAATCCGCTAATGGCCAGCAGCCGCGATTGGCCTGAGGCGCAACCGACGCACCGCAAAGCATCCGCTGACCACCTAGTTTCCTTTGCCTCCCTTACAGTTTACCTTACCTTGCTTACCTTATTTTTTGTAGAATGAATATACACAAAAAATACATAGAACCTCCTCCTTTTTTGAAGTCGGTTAAAAAAGAACATGCGGCGTACGCAATTGCACTCCGTTGGCGGGAAATCGCGGAAGCTCTAAGTGAAAAGAAAATCGGAAAATTTTGCACACCTATCAGAATCCAATCAGATTACATTCATTAACTATGTTAAGTATTAGTATTATAAGTATTCAGTTTCAAAACGGATAATGGTCCTACTGAAACATAATTATTTGAGCATTTCTCAATTTTTTTGACCATAGCCATAAAGTCAATGTCATTGTCACATATTTTTGTCTTTGATTATTTTATTACTGAAATATTATAAGTAATATCATGATTGTCGTAACTGCATCGTTATTATTAAATTATCAGACAAAATTCAAAACAGTGTACAAATTAATAAGTTAATTTTAAAATTTAATAATCTGGTAATACCGAAATTTTCGTAGTGTGGATAATAGTTTGTCCCGTTGTGGCCGCAGTGATTTCGAACTCATTTATTTTCATTACATTATAAGAAGTTTTACGTATGTGATAGTCTAAAAACAATGTAAAATACTTGTTTCAACTGTTTTAACCTTAATTAATTTTTATGAAAATCTAAAACCTTCATTTCATTACATCTGTTTTTGTTACTTACTATTAATTATTTTAAATTAGCGATTTCCATAATATAAATACACGTAGTAAACATGAAATTACGATACCCAAATTTAGATTAACTAAAACAAGCAAGTCATTTCTTATTAACAGTATCCGCTTTTATAACAAGTTGCCAAAGTCTGTTACAGAACTTAGCGATGGAAAATTCAAAACCCACATCAAACGTGTCCTTATCAAAAAAGCATATTATAAGATTAAAGACTACGTTGAAGACAAGGAAGTTTGGCATTAATTCCTTCTGCACATGTGGCTTCCCTGGTACCTAATTAACGGCAAAAATATGTAAATGTCTATTAACTGCTCCCAAGTTGCGATGTTTATGTTATTTATTTTTTACATACTTCCTTGACATAATCGATGTTTTTTGATTTCAACAAGGCTGTAACTTTTATTATTTTAATTATTTTATATAGTTTTTTTGTTAACGTTGGACGGACGTTGTAGGCTTAATATACTGTAGATCTGTAGACCATTTTCTATTTTGTTAAGTACCTGGTACTTTTGACGGGCCTACGCTGTCCTCTCATACTTTGAAAATATTGGAAACCCATAGGAAATGACCAATTGGAACCGTGCACCTAGCTTCTGACGTTACATAAGTGCCCATGTAGGCTTATGTGAAATAAAAATATTTTTGATTTTTGATTTGATTTGATTCAAGGTTCTATAGGTCAACAAATTTGAGAAATGCTCATTTATCACATTTATAAATACACCTGGATCAAGTCATCCGCAAAATATTTTTTAAATTTAGTAACTGTCTTGTCCGCTTGATTAAATGGACAGTATTTTTGAAGTGAAAACTTCTTTAGGAGCGTTGAGCGCTTTTCGGGTGAACAAAAATCATGGAACTCGCGTCATCATCACCGAACAGTTTCCATGAGCTACTCGTATATATATACTGTTTTCACTTCTATCGGCAGTCCCCAAAGACTGTCCCGCAAGTTTTTAATACATTGTGTTGTAGGTAGTTCTCCTCAAAAACTTTACTCCAGTAAGCAATAACACTTTAATAATAAACAGATAGGTAAGTACAAAGTTACATAACCACGCACCAATACCTCGTCTAGATTAGAGTCACATAATCTGTGTTCCGATCAAAATGCATTTATGGTGTTGGTCGTTCGTTAGCCGGCCGTCAATACGGCTCTCAGTCCACCGGCTATAAATTTAGTATTGAGCGGACACAACAACAAAGAGCGTTTTGTCTTGCAAATGAAAACGCGCACATTTCGCGGTATTGTGCGCGGCTGTTTCGGTGCCCGCCATTATTAACGGCGAACATGAAAGACAAAAGGTTCGTCTGCAGCACTGAGGCTGGCCTAGATAGCGGATTATTGTACTAACACAATGGGAGCGTTAATTCCGCGACTCGTACCATTATTTTGTTGTTTGCAACTTTATCGCGTTTATCGATGTGCTGCGCGATTGGTTTTTTGATGGTTCATTTGGTTCGCTGGTGTTGTTGTATTAAAATTATATTCCGGGTTGTGATGGTCCGTGGAATATAAAATTATATCCTTCGATGGCGGGAATTAGTTAAAATCGTATAAAATGTCCGAGTTATTCACACATGACATAATTAAAAACTCTTTTTTTAATTATATGGTACAGTTTTTAATTCCGATTATTTTAATTTAATAGATACAATATTATTATCTTATTATATATTATTTATATTAAATTATTATGAAATTGTATTGAATTAAAATAATCGGATTTAAAAACTCTACCATATCATTAAGAAAAGTTTTTCCTTGGCCATTATAAAATTTTATTACTTTTTATTATGATTTTATAATCGCGAAGGTACTAACATGAAGTAATCACTGTCTAAACCAATTATGTTATTTTATTAAGTAGGTATGTATCTAAAAATTCATATGTTCAGTAGATTAGGTAGGTAACCTGTAAATAAAATCCAGTTAGATTCTGATTGCTTTAAAAAATAAAACTTACCCCAATAATCCAAAAGCGGAGTCAGTTATTCCAATAAATTCCCAATAAAAGCACAAAACATCACGGATCCACATAAAATTCCACTTAAAATTCACACAACTAATAATTCTGGCACACAACAAACACGATCACACCAAAAAGGAAAAAGAAAATTCGAAAAATAATGTGGCGGGAAAATAAGTTTACGAAAAAGTTCGTTCGGACAATGGCGCTAGTTGCGTTGGAACGAACGCATGTCATGGACGCCGGGCACAGACTGTGGCTTGTGAGCCGGCCGGCGCGTGCTTGGCGCGACACCCGGCGCACGGTCTTCGCGCATCTCCGGCTCGTGGTCAACATTCACCCTTTCGCATACCCTTGCATAATGCACTTCCCTCTTACAATGTAATTAAATGTTTATATTACATTAACTTTAGTTAACCATTGTTTGCTGACGGAGAAGCAGTGCGGGCGCTTGGTTTAGTTTTAATTAAATAATTATGAATTATTTCATTAAAACTAAACCAAGCGCCCGCACTGACTAAGAAGACTTAATCAAAATTAAAATAGACCGCCTCAAAATGGCCTCAATGACTTAAACTGGTGGCGAAATGCAAAAGGAAAGGCAATGGTATATGTATATGATATGCTTCTGAAACAACAGATTGATTTAGGGATATCATTTTGGAATAAAATAAGCTGAATATTATACTGCAACCTAGGGGGTTTTGACACCGTAGTAAATAATCCGTTTTATGCATATCATCATTCATCATTACAGCCGAAAGACGTCCACTGCTGGACATAGGCCTCCCCCAAAAGGGGGGTTTGCCATAATCGCCATGCTTGGCAAGCGGGTTGGCGATCGCAGTATGGTGTTAAAATGCATAGAGAACGCTGCTGCCCATTCTCTAGTAAGTCCCTTACTCGACTTTTACGACACCCACGGGAAGAAATGGGGCGGTGTTATTCTTTACGTCCGGCACCACGCAGACAATGAAACAACAAATTATGCATATGAGTTAGCACTATTCCGTATCCGTTGTATAGCCTAATTCCCAGTCTAAAGATACGGAACAAAAAAGCTCATGTTACAAAACTGTTATTTTCATATTTTAATTGATCATTTTAACCGCTTAGCGCAGGTAACCTCAACACTTACTGGAAATAAGTCTGTCTCGAACAACAATAGTATTCTTGTAAGAATCGTCCTATACAAAAAACACGAATAGTAAGTCTGTAACACAATAGTGCGTACGACAAATAAGATACGTCCCATCAAAGGAAGAAGCCAGAGACAGCAGGAGCAGATACAATGTGGAAACGTTGGGTAATATGTCCGACTACAATGGCGCGAACGCGAGACACAAAGCCGCGCCGCGTATTGTGTGAACCTGCACAATACACCTTGCATACACAGTACACACACATAACCACTAATCGTACACTCAATACACTAATTGCCAAATCATAAACCACCTTATTACATACCAAAAAGATTCAATAACGCAAATTCTGGTCGCACCCACAAAGTGGCCGCCGCGTATTGCGTGTCAAAATAACTGATATTAATGGAAACATAGTAGTTTTCTGTATGAATTGATCTTTTATTTTATGCACACGGCCTTGTTGATTGTTAGGGTCGTTCGAGCGTGTTTATGTTGGATTTGTATAGAGGTATGGCTCTGATGGGCATCATGACAGCTTATAGCCATACAAAGCAGATAAAAACAAAAACTAACGTCAGATCCATCGAGATATAAGTACTAACGTACTAGAGAAGCTACGTCAAATAACTGAATTGTCCTATTCTTCGTAATTTGAATGTTAAGTTCGCTGCAGCGCTAAAATAATAACAATTCGTCTAAACCGTAACTAATTTACCACAGCGCTAGATTTGCTGCGGAAGTGTATTTATTCTCGGCAAAAAGGTCTTAAGCGCCATGTAAATCACGGCACTTACGCGTTTTCTTCGACAAAGTGACGACGGTGCGGCGCGATCGCCGCAGTTGAACGAGACAAAGTAGGAATTTACGGTGTCTTCTCTAGTACGTTAGTACTTATATATCGATGTATCAAACAGATATGTTGTGACCGCGCAATTAAGTAGACTCGAAAACGTCCTAATTGGGACGTATTTGTTAGTCTGTGATGCCAACATTCGGTGATTTGTGGCCAAAATAATGTTTGTTTACATTCCCGCGCTATTGACAACAACTGTCTCTTTATTTCTTGTTGTTTTTATCAAGCTATCTCTTTTCTATAATTTTTACTTGTAGTGAAATGTAAATTTAATGAAAAGTGGGTAAGTGTGCTGCCGCTGCTGCACGGAACACTTTTTTCGGTTGTTTTGTGAGTGTATAACATATCTGTTTTATATCATTGCGTCAGATGTTTAAATGACAACAAAAACACTATTCACAAAAATATGCCATCAATTTGACCATTACAAAATTCAGACAAAAACCCGACTGCGTAAAAAGTGAACTTAAAAAAAGATGGAAACAAGTTTTATATAACTTAATACTACAAACAATCTCATGCAGTCGGAGGCATCATCTTAACAATAACGAGCTATTCTTGCCTCCGACTCACTTTGGTTTTTTGAATATTTGAATTTACTTTTTTTATTTTACACTTAGATTATAAGATGGTAAATTAGGTTATTTACTCACTTATAATCGGGTGATAACGGCCTCTTACTCAAAAGTTTGGGATAGTTTTTTTTATCATTTCTTATTTAAATTACATTTAAACATAATAATTTGTATATATTTTTTGCAATCACCTTCATTATGATAGGCTTAGATTTTTTATCAAAACCACATTTTCACGCCAAAAATTCGCCATTTAGATTTTTAAAGACGTTTAGTAGTTACGAGGGAACATAGGGACGGACATACATACATACATAAATACAGGTCAAACACATAAGCCTCCTTTTTTGGCTTCACCGTGTAAAAAATAAACTCCGATAAGAAAAGACTACGACGTGATTCCCGTAGACGCTACGCTGCGTAGCAATCCGTAGCACGCGTAACCGTAGTCTACGAGCACTCGAGATCTCGTGTATTTATTTGTTACGCTTTTCACTACAATCTGTATTTCTTAGATGATAATATATAAAAAATATACAATAGCAGCTTAACTATCATATTGTTATCTTAAGGAACAATATTGAAAAAAAATGCTTGTTCTCTAAGGTGTACGATTTTTAATATAGAATAGCGATTTAATATTTTGGTGTATATTTTTAGATGACAATCACCCTGCCTCCTCCTGAAATCATCCTGAAAAAAAGGCTTCTTGGCGGGAAAGTGAAGCGTCATGTTCAGCAGTTTGTTTAATTTTCCTAAATTTGTGTTTAGCCGAATATTAATGTGTAATAATGGTGGATTAATAACCATTAAGTGTTTGTGAACGTGCATTAGTGTAGACAAATTAAACAAACCAGTGCAACTTCGCTTCAAGTTCGCCGCAAGAAGTCCGCGTGGGGTCTCAGTAAAGTGCCACATCTTTACTGAAACTCAAGGGGAGTGGGCGGGGATATCATCATCATGCATTGAATATAATTTATTTCATCAATATTAAAACAAGTTTTGTAACTAAATCAAACCAGTCCATTAAAATATTATTTAAAAAAAAATAATAACATCCTGAAAAAGGAATACACGATACAATTCAATTTTCTCGATACAAAAAAATCCAAAGTTCTGTCTCATTTTTATGTTTTTTTTAGTATCAAAGCGTAGCTCTGAAGAGTTATTCAATGGAGTTTACTTTGAAACATAGAGAGTAAACGTATCGAGTTTTAAGGAAAGCAGTTTTAGTTTTAATAATACTTATTATAATAATTATTATCATCATTTAATAAAGGCTTGCTACGAGTCGTAGCCACTCGTAGCGACGAACACGTCATTATACTCTGATTTTTAATTTGCTAGACTAAAATGACATTAGGTGTCTACATATAAATAATCTAGTTACGGAGTGACACTCACGAAGGACCACTGAATCATTCTCTGCAGGAGGACCTTCACTGTTGTCGTGTTGTCTCTGCAATATTAATTATTTATTGTGATATCATTAAAAAATCGGCCAAGTGAGCTCGGAGCTAGAAGTACAACATACAAATGGCATTTGTAATTCAGAAAAGAGCTTTAAGGGGCCGGCGTAGCATGCGTGTTTCATACAAACGTAATACCAAAATAATTTGTAAATCAAACATATTCTTAATGTAGTGTATATTTATTTTGATTGGATAACAGAATATCTATGTTCCCAAATATATATTTTGAAAGGACAATGATACATGAAGGGTACGGAACCCTAGAACCCGAAAGTTAGGATGAATTTATCCCAAAAACAAATTTAACATTGTAGTTGAAAAACATGTTCTCCCATACATCGATATACGCCACGGGCAACTTTCCAACTGCAAATGTAAGTTTGTAATCGCAATTTTTGTTATAAAACTACAAATTAACGTTATTCGGACTTTTTCCTTAATTTAAAGGAAAACGTCCGAAAAACGTTAATTTTGACGCGTATTGCCAAATTTGATGATTCTAGGTCAACCGGAAGTACCCTATAGGTTTTGATTTATTTGCCAGTATCAAAATATGTCGCTTATATCACCGTATTATTTTATTGCGTTGACTTAGATGCTTGTTTTTCTCAGAGCTCCGAGGAACCGTTAACTTAACGTAACTTACGTATTTGATATTAATTTCAACCTGATATCTCCACGCGTTCCTGAGACATAGGGTCTTGACAGACAGGCGGACAACGAAGTGATCCTATAAGGGTTCCGTTTTTTCCTTGTGTGGTACGGAACCCTAAAAAGGTCGATCGCAGCTGTCATTTCGGTCTAGCAAAATAAAATAAAATATTATATATAAATATATATATATATATTTTTTTTTAAACGTTGCCCCACACTAGGAATTTCTCCTGTATCGTGGGTGCGTTTACAAACATTTAAACTCACATACACAAACAGCCAGACCCAGAACCACTACTTGTAGGTCATACAAATATTTGTTCCTTGCGGGAATCGAACCCGCGACACGTAACGCAGCAGTCAATCGCTTAACCACTGCGCCAACCGTGCCGTCAAAAACCACCGCAGAGGCCGATCAAAAATATGGACACCTATTGTAATGAAGAGGTTTCTCCAGCAGCGAACAAACGCCTTGGAGAACTATAACTAAAACTAAAATGTATTGTCACTTGATACTAAAATAAATAATATAGTTATAATTTAAGACTGGAAGCCATCTTGTAAGAGATTTTGAGTAGCCCAAGTAAATTTTAAAAGTAACAACATACATACATAAACTCACGCCTTCACGCCATGGGAACATGGGGGTAGGCAGAAACTATAGAACTCCACCTGCTACGCTCCTTACATACTCCTTTTGCTTCGCCTACGTTCATACATCTGGTCATACACGCACGCATGTTAGTTCAATTAATTAGTTAGTTCGCCTTTCAGTCATCCTCTCAATGACCAAACCATCTAAGCATACTATTTTAAATTGTTGTTACTACATCTTCTAAAAGTAACAATATCAACTATAAGTAATTGTTATATATTCATATACAAAGCAACAGATTCCATATACCTAACACCAAAATATTATCCATTTAAAATCTATTTTTACAACAATGGCCAGCACACAATTGTAAGCATTCACGTGTAAAACTTGAAAGTAGATAGGTACAAAAAATAAATAAGTGTGGAGGAATAAAATAAGTTTCGCGGTGGACCATTGTACGGAGTTACGGAGGGCGGGCCGCCTCCTAGTCCAAACAGTATTTCCATTGTGTCTGCCATTACCTAGCCCTCTTTTCGTCTTTTGTATTCGGCTCTCTATAGAAGTGAGACCTTCCCAATGACGCTTTATGGCCGCTTTGAAGTATGCAAGATATGGCCGGTATATCTACATTATTCTAAAATATTAGGAGGCTACATTATATCCTACATAAGAAAGTTACGTTATTATGGTTATTGAAGATCGTACTCGTATTTATCGTACTTTCAATATATTTATTAGTTTCAATGGGTTTTAGTTCGAGTCCTGCGTCGACGATCGAAATTCTATTGGAGCTGAGATCCAAGTCCCTTAATTAAATAATTATTCAATTATGGTTTCTTCAGTTTACAACTACAATTAATTCTAATGCCGAGGCATTAGAATTAATTGAATTCTAATGCCTGAATGAACTTCTGGTTCTTGATACGAGTATCAAGAACCAGAAATAAGGACAAATAACGTGTTCCATTTCACCGGCTTCATAATGAGTTCTTAACTCATTTGTTGGGCTTGGTATAACTTTTTATAACAAGCTACCCTCTTCTTTGCTATATTTGCCTTTTAATGGGTTTAAAGCTAAAGGTAAATCCAACCTTTGTTCAAAGGCATACTTTTATATCAACGACTACATAATATACATATACGATAAGAATAGTTGGTCGCGTTTATGTTCATTCTCCAGAATTTGCTTGCCTATTGACAGGTTATATGAGTTCATATAATTGTTTATTTTATTTGACTGTATAAGTCAATTTATTTTAGAATAGTTGGTCGTGTTTAGGTTCATTCTCCAGAATTTGCTTGCCTACTGACAGGTTATATGAGTTCATATAATTGTTTATTTTATTTGACTGTTTAGGTCAATTTATTTTAATTTAACTTTCATTTATTAGTGACATAATCTACTCATTACAATTTTTTTTATGAGTTGCATTGCCATAAGTGGTTAGCTAGCGACCTCGCCAATTGGTCATATTATTCTTGCCTGAGCATCCGGTAGCAAGTTCGTCGTGCTCCCTTAGTTGTCAGTAATTGCAGTAGCGTCTGGGGTCAGGTTGCCTCCTTCCCTCAAATATGGCAAGGGGCGTGATGGCTGATCTTTGCGTTATGATTGTGAACGGGTGCTGCTTGTGGTGACTGGTCGTCTTGCTGACCATGGTTTTGTTATTGTTATTAATAATTAACTGTTATTTATTATATAAAAAAACGTAAACAGTAATACCTAAATAAAAGCGTCCAGGCATAAAGGGCGTGCCCGCTTACATAAATATTATAGCTGTAACTCGAAGTCGCAAATGGTAAACTAGCACCATCGAAGTAAAATAAATATGTATAAATTTATATACAACATTATTTTTAGTATATGCAAAACCTGAATATAGTTTGTTCAGAATAAGGAACTGAAGCGATTTCAATAATTTGTACACCATGTTTTTTTTTTCAATAATATTTAAGTGTGATGGAAAATGTTATCACCATCTAATTACTTACAATACAATCGCCATACGATTAGGTAGGTAGGACCTTATAACTTTGTGATTTTTCATGATACAGTTTTGAAATTTTGTACATAGATTCTTTACATAAAAATACTAGACACATGAGTCTTTCGGGGTTCGCATATACTAAAAATAATGTTGTAACTATATTTATTTTACTTCATGTACGTGAGGGAAAATCTAAATCTTTTCAGTAAAAGAGGTGAAAGACGCAATTATGGGACTAGAAATAGGGACCAATTAGTTCAACCTGGTTTCAAACTGGCTAAAGTAGACTCATCCTAAAATGATAAATGATTTATTTTCTGTAAGTAGGTTTGTACAAACACTTTTACACGTCAAACATATTAAAAAACAAACAAAAAAAAACTAGATGAGGTCGGCGTTTCGTAACTGACTACTCTGAGAAGAAAGGCCGAATCAAACTCAGAGGTCACAGTCTCTTTTAAAGTCCAGACATAATTTTGGTCAAATCATGTGAAGACCATGTAGATTGGTGCCTGAAATGCTACAAGAAAATACCTCCCCACATACTCCAACTAAATGAAATGAAATTTAAATCTTGTATAAAACGCACACTATGTAGCCAACCATATTATACATAAGTTGGGGGATTACATCGCTGACAAAAATGCTTAATTGTTGCGCGTTGATCCTGCTCCACAAGGGCGCATAAACTAATTGATTAGCATTCTAAAATATTGTTGCAGCTGCTGAAGATTGTAAATACTATCTTTATATTGTATAAATTCAATTTCTTAGTATTGTATAATTGCATAGCATATGTGTGAGCATTATGTACCTACCATTTACTGAGTACGTCTTTCACAGTGACTCAAGGCTTCTACATACCAGCGCGACTTGTCGCGCGGCGCAACACGGCACAAAGGCTCCGCGTGTCGCGGGACGAGCGGTACCTTTGTGTCGCGTCGCGTCGCGCGACAAGTCGCCCCGGTATGTAGAAGCCTTTAAAATGTATGATTAAGCTGAATGGTGCTAATCCATGCGTCATATTAGTAAACGGGCGCCGCCGTCTGTAGGGACTGATCATTTCTTAGCTGCCAATAAGGCTTATTTTAACTTTTTTTTTTTTTAACGACGCTTTTAACGTGCACGTCTTTCTACATTGTTCTCACATGTATAATTTCAACTTGAATGATGTAACCAAACTTTGTTACAATATTTTGATTTAAAAGAATGTCCATGGAGTTTCTTGCCCGCTCTTCTCCATAAGAACCTACTACGCTTTGGAATGGGCAACTTCAACTTGGCAAGCTTCATCTCTCTGACTGACCGACCCCTTGGCAATTCAAAAGTGCCTGTAATTGGTTTATTTGAAATAATTGCTTTGAGTTTGAGTTTGAAAATCGATATTGTCAAAGTTATGAGGATTGCATTTTGGACTTTTGAAATAAATAATGCGATTTTGGAGTATAAGTATTTTCAATTTGTATTTCATGTGCAGTTTCTCGTTTGTAAAGAAAAATGGATTGAAGCGACGGGTAAAATAGACTGGCTTCCTTCAAAATATAGTACTATTGCTTGGTTTACTGGCTTCCCTTTTCGCAGCTAATATCTTTTGTACTTTTTCCTCTTTTTCATTCATAGTCACTCGTAATTTGTCTGTAACGAACATAGATAACGAAGTTCAATAAATATTGAAATCATAAGAATGTAAGCAAATATCTAAAACAAACTACGATCTTAAATCGATTTAGCCGTAATTACGTAAAACAAATTACTACATATTTAACAACACATTTTTTGTTATATTAAACATTCACTATCACTATCTAAATAAAATGCATCAAACAGAGCTCTATATCTGCAACACGGACGAAATTGTTTGAAGAAAATGTTCAACGAGTTGTCACAGAGATCTAGTATTACCTACCTATTTTATCAGCTGCTGCGTTAAGAACTCGTGACAAGGGTATTTACTATCTAAATACAGTCATAAAACGATATTTTTATTCTTAAATATTATACGTATTGCTAAGCTTACCTGACATAATTTTTAATCATTAAGGCAGAAATAACAAGTAAACTTTTTAAAGATAATATTTTCGTTTTTGTTTGTGATGAACTAAATTTTAATCGGTTAATTCACCGGATAAATGTAAGCTTATAACATTGTTTAAATAATTCAATTTAAAATGAAGCGACCAGAATAACAGCAACTTCAGTTTCATGCATGGACAATTTATTTACTAATTGTAAAATAAAAGACTCGTCCTTAATTAGTGGCGTCAGGTCTGACCATACTGGTCAACTTGTATCATTTGACTTAGATAAAACCATTGAATTAAGAGCTCTCATTAAAATAAATTAAAAATGTTTAGTAATAATTTTCTTAGCAATCTTTCAACAGCTAGTTGTGATTCACAAGACCCCAATATAAACTACGGTACATTATTTTCTACAGTATGCCAAGAATTCAATAAAGCCAAAAAAGAACAAAAAGTTACAATCAATACTAAACCAAACGAATGGGCTGCTGGCATTATAAAAATCGGAGATATTTTATATAATTTGTACCACGAGAAATCATTGATTTCTGATCAAGCCTTTGATAATTATGTCAGAAACTATTCTAAGATATTCATAAGAGTCTGCGGTCAAGCTAAATCTAAATTAATAAGTAATAAAATAAGTATTTCTAATATAATAAAATAAAAGCTGTGTGGCAGGTAATTAACAAATAAACTGAAAACACAAAACAGCGAGATCAGAATGAATTGTCTGTAAAAATTCATAATGAAACCATTTCAGGTAAGTTCAAAGTTACTGAGACACTAGAAAATTTATTTTTCTGTGACCTCTCAAAAGCGTTTGACTGCTTTAACCACACACACACACTGTAAATTACACTACTACGAAATTCGTGGACAAGCTGCACTGATCTTATTTTTTTATATTTATCAAACAGGCAGCAAAAAGTAAACGTTAACGGCGCGTCGTCTCTAGTTAAGATGGGTGTACCTCAAGGTTAAATTCTTGGCCCTTTCCTATTTCTAGTTTATATTAATTATCCTCCTTACATGATGGCTAACTTATCGGATATAATCTTATTCGCTGATGACACTTCTCTGTTTTTTCAGATAGAAAAGATACGGATGTACATCCATGTCAACGATAGTCTGGCTGCTCTTTCGGAATGGTCCGCAGCTAATAATCTTTTACTTCATGCGAATAAAACTATATCTTAAGTTCACATTACGAAATGTACACCAAGTGGGTCTAAATTTAAAACTTCGTCGCAAGAAACTAGATGCTATTACGGAAACTGTATTTCTAGGAATTACTCTATATTCGAAATTGCAATGCAACCCACGCTCTTTCAGGTAGATAGTTCGCTGCATATGCAGTAAGAAAAATAAGGCAGTTGAATGATATAGCCACAACTAGGTTAGTATACTTCGCTAATTTCCACAGTATTGTCTTATGGTGTTCTGCTGTTGGGATCGGCAGATGAAGTAGATTCCATTTTCATTTTACAAAAGAGGGCAATCTGCGCGTTCTATAAAATGGGTCCTTGTGAGTATCCCGAACTCGTGATGCCAGTTCTGGAAGTTTCAGAAGGTGTGCCAATGGATTTTTTAAATTACGACTGTCCGGCACACTACCAACTGGCCGTGCTGGCGGGCATTTAGATAATGCCTTTCCAAACTCATGGATTGGTAGAGGCGGCCCTATTCCTTGGCCCGCGCGGTCCCCAGATCTGACGCCTCTGAATTGGTTTACCAGACAGAGGTGCCGATTAGGGATATTCTTATTGCACGTATAACCGGTGCGTTTGAAATAATGAGAGAAGAAATGCGACTACGTACAACGACCGTTGAAATAAGAAACAGATGTCGAGCGAGCATGCATACGAAAGTAGGAGGTAATTTCGAACAAGATTTGTAATTTTAGTTAGCATACCGTCAGAAAGGGTATAATAAGCTAAATAACTTTTTAAAATAAAACTTAGTTCAAAATGGCTGCTAGTTTTTTTTAATACTGCATTTAGAAGCTGTGATTTTTCATACATTTAAAAACAAAATTGACTTTGGAAGCACATAAGTATTTTTTTACAGATCAATTGCATAAAATAATAATTTATTTAGAATTTTAATACATTGCAAAATACAATAAAAGTTATTTCGTGCAATTAAACCCTTAAACAATAAATTAATGACGATTTAAAGGCGAGATTTCGGGTAATTTTGAAAAAAAAACAAAAAAAATCATATTCCGATAACCGTGCACTTAGGACATCGGGTCTTTGGGTGAAATCTCTCAAATGACCCTCCCAATCCTCCAAAAAATAGTGTCTGTCCATGCGCCAAACAACCTGTATCTGTATAGTGTGTATTTGCATTTTTTTTTGTGTATTTTCTCCGATTTCTTCTTCAATAATTTGTGGACCGATTTTGAAAAAAAATTTTTGTTTAAAAGGGTATGCTCTCGAGGTAGTCCCATTGTCAACAAGTCAGAATCTGATGAGGGGATCCCATGGAAATCGAGGGAAATCCTCAAATTTTTTAGGCACACCTTCAGCGATTTGGGTATTTTTTATAGTGACTCGTGCATTTGCTCTCGAAAAGTTTCCTTTGGTGAAGTGGAACTCATGATGAAGACCGCAGATGGCCACCGGACTTAATAGTAAGTATTTCACGGGTTGCGATTCGATAGGTACTTAAATATGGTTGCTAAGCAATTTATGCTCGTCACTTTCATTTAGGCTCATACCAAGAGAACTGCTCAAAAACAACCGACTTCTAAAAAAACATTACAAAGTGAAAAATAACTCGGTAGAAAAATAAGTCGGTGGCCAAAACTAAAATACAGATCCAAAGACACCGACTTCCGAAATGAAATTAATTTTTCACGTTGTAGTGTTTTTTGGAAGTACCTAGGTTGTATTTTTTTATTTATTCTTCTTTCGTTCTGAAGTTTTGTCCAACATTCGAAAAAAATCTTAGTTTGTCCCATATCTATCTATATAACTATCTACCTACATTAATAGTAAAGCTGAAGAGTTTGTTTGTTTGAACGCGCAAATCTCTGGAACTTCCCGTCGTATTTGAAAAAATATTTTTGCATTTGATGGTCCAATTCTTGAGGAAGGCTATAGGCTATTTAACATCACGCTACAACCCCGGAGCCGAGCAAAAAGAAAACAAAGAACACTAAGCGAAAACACAGGCAGGCGATGCGATGCGACGCGGTGGGTCGAGGCATCAAGAAATTTCACGCGGTCGAAGTCGCGGGCATATAAAATCATTGGGTTTTCCCTTTCGGAGCAAACAAGCGTGATGTTTTATTTAGGTCACCGAGAGCATTATTCGCATTTCAGCTACTAGTGAACTATGAATAGATTCGATTACAACCTGTACATTAATTTAACAAAAATGAAACAACAGATAATAGTAGATTGTTTGCCCAGGGCCATCAACTATTTTAAAGGCGAGTGTTTCATTGAATTCAGAGCGGAGCGAAGGATTCTAGAGTAGAATCCTGAGCGCAGCGAGGGATTCAAATTACGTCACTCGTGATTAAAATAGTGTTGCTCCCGAGGTGGACATTTTCTAACACCCTTTATGAGAAAATAAGTAAAACTAATTAAAATCCGAATTTGCGAATGCATTTCACACGTTTTTAATTTTTTTACAAACAATTTTTTAATTTGGCTTGCGCGCGGTTTACTTTATTATACAGCCTGTTACCATGTTCGTGATTGATATCTTTAGTGATTGGAACTTTTACTTACAAAATCCACATTCCAAATTCAAATCACTTTTAATCCCTAGAGATTAATTAAGAACTATTTTAGTCCCTGTTTTTAAGAAGAATAAACTAGCTCTATTTGAATAAATGTGTTAAAAGTAATTTTATTGTTCACACGGTTGGCGTAACCTGTGTATGCCGTCCTATTTCGGAAATAAGCTACATCCAGTTAGACTGGAAGTCGACCCCAACATACACACGGATCAAGTACATTTTTAAATATAAAATAAAAACATTTGTACAAAAAAAAACCGACTTCCATAAAAAGTGAAAAATAACTTTAATTTCGGAAGACCAGGGTTGGGCAGAGGTGTACCTGTAGTACACCTATATTTAATATTATACTTAATTTAATTTCGGAAGTCGGTGTCTTTGATTCTGTATTTTTGTTTTTTGCCACCGACTTCCGAAATTTCGGGAAAACCAGGCGTGGTGGAGTTATGTGACCAAAAATCACTAAAAAGTGAAAAATTACAAAAAAAACAACCTACTTCCGTAAAACAACACTAAAAAGTGAAAAATACTTTAATTTCGGAAGCACGTATCATAGCATAACTTGACGCCTTGTTTCCCCGAAGCGTTGGGTAGAGGTGTACCTGTAGTACCTACACCCACATTTAATATTATATTTAATTTAATTTCGAAAATCGGTGTCTTTGATTCTGTATTTTCGTTTTTTGCTATCGACCGCCCAAGCTTCAAATGAAAGAATTATAAATATAATATAAATAAGTTATGCCCGAACATTTCTAATACTAGCTTTTGCCCGCGTCTTCACCCGCGTGGATCTCGGAAAAATCTCGCAAAAACCGGATTAAAAGTACCCTACATAAAAGGAACCCTACTGCAAAATTTCACGTCGCTCGACACACTTAGGAACATAAAAATACAAAAATAATATAAAAAACTGGCCAAGAGCGAGTCGGACTCGCGCACGAAGGGTTCCGTACCATTGTCTATAAAAATAGCAAAATAACACGTTTGTTGTATGGGAGCCCGTTAAATATTTGTTTTATTTTAATTTAATTATTTATTTTTAAAGTTAATATATATCTACATATTCTGTGAATATTTCAAGCGTCTACCTGTTGTCGTTATCAATATCGAGCAAAAACGAGCAAAAAAATCACGTTTGTTGTATGGGAGCCCCCTTAAATATTTATTTTATTCTATTTTTTAGTATTTTTTGTTATAGCGGCAACAGAAATACAGCATCTGTGAAAATTTCAACTGTCTAGCTATCACGGTTTATGAGATACAGCCTGGTGACAGACGGACAGACGGAAGGACAGACAGACAGACGGCGGAGCCTTAGTAATAGGGTTCCCGTTTTACCCTTTGGGTACGCCCTAAACCCTAAAAAACAAACTAGAATGTAAATAAAAACAAAGTCCTGCACGAGGCCAAAAGGCTCCTATCTCAGCATGATGCTGCGACAATTAGGACTTTTTAGATTTTTTTTGTTGTTCAAGTGTAATCAATTTCAGAATTCATGACATTTACGTGATCAACGTCCCGACCACTGGTCCCGACAAACCTTGAAAATGACACCATGTTGATTTATAGACTATTTACCTCTTTTCAAGATTTTTCAAAAACAACCCCATCAGTGGGCGAAGGGGTTGTTTTTGAAAAAACTTGAAACACATTTTATTTATTTTTTGACAGGAGTAACCTGCGAATTTTTGAAGTGATACATTTTATATAATTTCTCCATACAAATTTTGAATCCCCGGTACACCCCTTTAGCGGTTGAATTTTAAAAAATCTGTTTTTAGCGGATGCCTACGACATAATAAATAGCCCAATCCATTCAGTGGTTTGAGCTATGTGTTGATAGATCAGTCAGTCAGTCAGTCACTGTTTCATTTTATTTAAATATAGATTTATACATAAGTATAATTAGACATGTTAGACGATCCCAAATAAATTAGGATTAGGACAGGAGACTGATGATGAAGTATTCGGGCTAAATTTCGAGTTTATATATCAACGAAAGAAGATTTTTTTCATACAAACTCTATCCATTCCCCCTTTACGTTCCACCTTTACACCCCCAAATAGGTTAATTTTTAAAGTGGTTTGCGACTTTTCTATTATTTTATTTTCGAGTTAATCAAGCCACGCAGTAAAAGCCTTCCTTGTAAAATTGACTACCCTTTTGACCCCGTTATGGGTAGATTTTCGAAAAATCCTGATACAAATTATTCTTTATTTATAAAGACTGAGTTTCGAGTTGATCGGGCTGCGCGATAAAATTCTTCTATACAAGCTTTGACATCCCCCTTTCAGGGGGAAGTTAAGATAAACAAAAAATTACACACTTTAATTTACTTAGATTTTAAGTTTTCGTGCCAAGTTTTAAGTTTATTAACTCCAGGAATAAGATTTTGCATAGAAACCAAATCCCCCCTTTTCACCCCCTTACAGGTCGAATTTCCAAAAACCCCTTCTTAGCGGATGCCTACGTCATAATAACTATCTGTGTGCGAAATTTCAGCCCAATCTGTTCAGTGGTTGAAAGAAAAAAGAAAGAAAAATAGTTTATCTGCACAAACAAAACGCACATTTCAACAAATCTACACAATTATAATACACACATACAAAGTAGCCAAAACCCTCGTATCCAATACACAAAAAAAAATTGACAATCATTTCCATTGGTTGCAATTGGTTGAAGTTCAGAGGGCTAATTGCGTAACACACTATCAGTAGGAATCGGTTTCAATTTGACAGTTCAACAACATTCATTGCGTTATTTACATTTTTGAGCAGACATTTTTTTCTACCGTAAGAAGCATTGGATTAGCAATATACTTCAAAATCATTCCGATTCCGATTCAAACTGCGTTACGCAATTAGGGTACAGGGTCAGGGACCAAAGATAATTTACATTGCGTTTACTAGAATAAAATGTCTATGTATCTATTCTAATCTGTCGGTTGGTGGAGCTATGTGTTGATAGACCAGTCAATCACGGTTTCCTTTTTTATAAATGGGTAGATATACGTATTGAGAACCTCCTCGTATTTAATTTATAGCCAGAGTGCATCTCATGAGAATTTCAATAAGATCAAACACGACTAGGATACATTGTTTTATTACGGAGTTCCAGTGCCTACCTTCCAGCTTCATCATCAGATCAGTTTGATGGTACCATTTTGATCAAAACTATTTATTTAAATTTGCTTCTCAAGTGCTCTTAATTATCTTAATCAAGATATCTTATCGCCACCCGTGAAATACTTATGGTTGAGGAGTTCCGGTGGCCATCTGTGGTCTTCTTCATCAGTTCTACTTCACCAAATGATACTTTCTGAATGCAAATGATTGATTTGTTGATGAAAATATAAAAATCGCTTTAAATGTTGTGTACCTGATCCCTAGACACTTTTGATGTGTGTAGTTTGGAAAATGCTAGGCAGATATTGTTTTTGAACTAAGTTAATCTTTCAGTGCCAAAAGCCTCGGTTACAAAGCATATTTCCATTCAAACATAGATAATGGGATGGGCTCGTTCTTGGTTCTTAAATTCATTCAAAGTCATACTGTTTCGAGTGTTTCGTTCTATTCACTCAATTTCATTCGTCGCCATTTTACTGCAAAAGTGTGGTGGTTTGTGTGGTGTTTTAGTCAAATAAAAACATATTTTTTCGTGGCATCGTGTAAAAAGATAACAAATTATTGAGTTAGCAAAGGTTAGTCGTATTTATATAGTTTCTATCGATAATACTACTGTAAATAATGTTTTATCTTCTCCGGGTGATATTTTACCAAAATGGCGTCGTCGATCGGCGTTCTTTTACTCTCACTTTTATTGAAAATGTTTCAATTTTATTTTTATGTTCTAATGAATCCCCTGGTCTTACATTATGTTTTTGTTGTAGAACTGCACTATGGACCCGTCCCTGGATGCGTCCTTAGTGACGCAGTCCATCAACTACCATGGTCAACAATTGCAAAAAACGTGGGAAGCAGAGAGAGGAGAAGACGATTTGTCTAAAATTGGTGTGGGTGGTTTGGATTTCGCTGTATACCAGTCGAGGCACAAGCACCTGACGTTCCAGGATCGTGGAAAGCGGTTGAAACTGCACCAGTTCATTGCTAAAGAGGCCAATGCTTTGTTTGACACCTCGATTATGGAGGAAACTCCGTCATCATCTAGCCTTGGCGCTGACGCTCCTACCCCGGAAGACAGTGAGTTTTTTTCATCACATGATTGGTTTCTATGTTCAGTAGGTTCATGGGTTACCATAGCAACAAACTGCACACCACATACTGTATATCTACTGCTGATTTATGGTTGTGTTGGCCAAGGCCGGTTGATAACAAATACCTATTTTAAGTACCAATGTTATATAAAACATTTTTTTTTTAGGATAGTATTAGCTACTTGTTATTCTGCACAAACCTTATCTGTGCTAATTCAAATAGAGATTTGTCACTTTCATAAAATTTGCTACATCCTTGCTTGAACCTTCCTTTCATAAATATAAATTTCATGCACATGATGGAACAGACATTCCATATTTAACTATTCAGGAACTCTCAATATCCAATTTATATGAAATTCTCATTTTTAGGGTAAAGTTACTTCTGATGAAAGTTTACCATTACCCCCCCATTATCTCTGAAACTACTAAACCTCAAATTAAAAACAAATTCAGAAACTAGTTTTTTACTTAGATTACAGGAAAACCTATAATAAGTCTATGGTGTTTAAATAACTTGGTAAATTACTCAATATTTTGCGTACAAACTACATTGCAGTTGGAATGTACAAACATATACACTTTCCTCGCTTAAAACATACACTTTCCTCACTTATCACCACTACATTACTCACCCACATTACTCTCACCACTTATTATAACACACCTATCCATACCTCATATCTTCTATCTCACCAACAAACCCTAGCACTGTCTAATTGTACCTACTTCTAAGACGCATTATATAAATAGTAGTAACACACTTGCACCTTGTTATGATCACCACAAAATTTTTGAAATACTTAATTGTATCTAATAATGGTCAGAAATAAACTATGTATGTGGGTACATGTTTTTCAACTACAATGTTAAGTTTGTCCTCTTGGGATACAAAACATGGTAGATAACAATATAATTATTGTATGCAACCCTCACCACGCAAGTTCAACTCGCACTTGTCTGGTTTCTATTGTTTAGATTATGGGCTCTGGCTGGATATCAGAATGTTTGTCAGTCAGTTTAGCAGCTTGTGCTGCTGACTGAATGATGCATACACAAGGCAGTCACTACGGAACTGTCTTATAATGTATTCATACATAATAAAAGACCAGTGACTAGACTGAACATGGCATTGCGTCCAGAGTCCATTGACCGTCTATTCTATAATCGACATTAGTAAATAAAAACTATGTAAAAAAAATCTCAACCTTTGTTTCAGATTTATATGCTTTGATACCACCGTTTGAAACATTTTTGAATGTGGACAAGCCAGCAAGATTGAGACATTTCTTTGATGTAAGTACATTTTAAACATTGACCATCCAAAAAATTAAATATTATATTAGTTTTGGGAGTGCATGATTTTGTTGATTGTGTTTGGTTTTTGTTATTATTATTTCCACAAAGTTAAAGTCCATTTACTACAAAGAAATATAGTGAAAGAAGTAAATTAATTTAACACCACCTGAACAAACATCTTAATAAATCATTGGAACAGTAATTTACATACTACAACACAGTCATATTTTATTTTCATTATTATGCATAATGGAAACTTACAAATGGTTATTTATGTGCCACCTAGACAAATTTTACAACGCTTTCACTTTTCGATTCGTATGAAGGAATTCGAATCGAAAACTAGCGATAATTACTTGTCAAAAAGCGCCACTTGGCTACGCATCTATATGGAAGTTATCGTTCGACGCTGTTGATTCGTTTCATGGAATCGGGTGATGATAAATTGATAATATTGTCTAGCTAATTTATATTTGACCTATGATCACGTGACATTTCAATAGCCTATGATTTGAATCGAAAACTAGCAATAAATAGTTTTCGATTCGAATTCCTTCATACGAATCGAAAACTAGCGTTAATGCTTGTCAAAAAGTGCCACTTGGCTACGCATCTCTATGGAAGTTATCGTTCGACGCTGTCGATTCGTTTCATGGAATCGGGTGATGATAAAATTGTCTAGCTAAGTTCTATTCGTTAAACTATGATCACGTGACATTTCGATAGCTTATGTCAACCCCATACATTTTTTGGTTTTTCTACTAGCATCATTGCTAATCGAATGTTACGTTCTGGGCCCTCTTTACAATTAGTAAATTAATGGGGCTTAATAAAACAATACACTTTAATAGAAGCAAATGGCTGGGCAGACATACAGAGCATGACCATTTTTTCCACTTTGTGTATAATTTCCGACACAGTATCCAAGAGTCTGTAACTAGATTGATAAAGCTAACTGCCCTATTTCTAATTCCCACCGTCTTTTATTTCAGAACGTGAAGACAGGTGAACTAATTATAGGAGCAGTTATCAACAGGACAGCTTCTGGTATGATGCTAAAGGTGCTATGCACTTCCGGTCCAACCTCAAGATATGTGGCTGACATCAATGTGAAGGTATTGTGTAATATTGTGAAACATTTAATATTTCTTATATTGAGCAGTTGAGTACTAGCATAAAGTGGACAGTCCCTTATAAGCACATAACTATGACGAAAGCTACCACCTACACATGTTCGCAAATTAGAAATTCAAATTTAATATTGACTCATTTAGAGTCTGCATTGCCCATTTATGTGGTTTCATTATTATTCATTCTCAATGGGGCCGGCAAGTGAAAGCTGATCTCAGATGGCGCCACTACTGTACGAACCCTTGTCATTAAGTGAGATAATCATTTACACGCTTCGGATTTCTTATTTGCGTTGATTTCTTGACAATTTTCCTATTTAGAATAGTTTTAAATTGCATTAAAAAAGTTCAATAAAATTTCTTACATTATAAGTTATGTGATCCAGCCGATGTAGGTAGTATAGGTTACATACCAATGAAAGGAAATAGTTATTGAAGACCTAGTCAAACTTAAAATAATCATTTTTAAGTTTCTCATCTCGAGGAAACTGGTGGCTTCCAGTTTCTTCACAATTTGGTACACAACATCTAGGCATTTCCTCAATAATTGTCTCTAATTATGAATTCACTACTAATTCCTTACAAAAACTGCTTTGTTATTGGTCTTTGTGCTACTAGCGCCACTTTGGCAGTTGTCGGCCCCATTGACTGTGCTGGCCTTTGCAGTCTTATAAAGTTGTTTCTGCATTTATGTATTCACAACTTTCAAGGGTAATTAATATTCAGGGCCAAATGGTGCTATTGTTCAAAGTTCATACTGAAGCCACTTGAGACATCATAATGCTTATTTTTACTACAATGCCTATTTTGAATTGAAGAATGTTTGAGTCCAAACTAATTTTAAAGAATAATCAAAAATGCAATTTATGCAAGCATTCCACCAAATAATATAAAATTTAATAATTTTTCCTTAACAAAACCAGAAAAAAGGATATAGAATATACAGCATGTTATCCTCCTCAGTTAATTAACATTTGATATTCAATATTTTAGGATACTATTACCTCATCATTGACTGTAAATTTTGTTCACCAGGCATTTTTACCAGTTACAAATATCATACCAGCGGTCGACAAGAAAAACGTTTCAAGAAACTACCTGATGAATGATACTGTATGCTGTGAAGTAATAGAAGTAATCCCCGATACCGACAAAATGGTGTGCGGCATGAAGGGAGTGACGCGGGGCCCCGATGACCCTCCGCCTAAGCCGCCGCTAGGCCTCCTCAGCACCGACGACTTCCCACTCGTCTACAAGTATGTACTAACTCAATAACACACTTCTGAGTAATCACATTGTCCCTACACTTTTACAGGTTTTACTGTTTTGCTTTACACAAACATAGTGTTGTTTTCATGTATTTATTTGTAGTAAAGTCGTTTCTCGAAACTACGAAAACAGTGGTATTTTTTATTATTTGAAATGAAGGATTACTTGAAGATGTTTTCATACAAATGAGGAAGAATATTATGGACTGGATTGACTTCGAACTTAGAAAACTGGGAAGAAGTAGATATTAAGGAACAAATAAATGCACGTAAGGGATTTCAAGAAAATTGGAACATAAATCACGCATAAATTAACCTGTCACAATGTATGGAAGAAAATACAAGAATACCTCTGGTTTTTTAGATGCTTAAAAGATTAACAACATGTGGTTTGTTTCACACAGCTATTTGAAATGTGTGCCACACTTTGGTAGGTATATGTGTAAGTGTAACAGCAGAAGGAGTGTTGGATGTGTTTTCACTGGTTTATGATCACTTTTCAGTACAAAATCACACTGTTCACCAACTTGTGAAAATGATTGCATGATAATGTTCAAAGTTTAATCTGATGTGAACAAACCTTGGGATTCTTGAAGGATGTTTTTATAATAAATATTTCTACGAGATTCCTGCACATATATGTTGAGGATTTTATCAAAATGTTCAAATTATTTACACATCTTTTATTTTTTGACATAAAATGGAAAAGGTCAGTACAAATATCATTCTAGGGTCTCTTCAATATTGATATCTATAACAGGAAACATGTTATTCTGTATTAAAGCTAATGTTTAACATTCCAGCATTATCTGAGACGTATTGATTGGACTTTTATAATGAGCATTTATTGGATGTTGGAGTTATTTATATTATAATAAAAAGGACTTGCTCCCGACGATTATCAATTTAGCTGATGTGAGGCTCCGAGATGACTCAATAGTTAACAAGATAGCATCGCAGTTCACGTCGTTGTATCTGACGTATCGTCCACGGCAGTGGACGTACAATCCCTCTATTATTATAGGGTGTTCTTTTCTAGGTTTAGCGAGGATCTCAAGACACGTGTCACACCTACTGAGTTATACTGTGACCTTAGCGAATGTCCCGGTAATATTAATGTCACATTGTCGAGGCGGCATCACCTAATCTATGATGTTATATTTATGTGTGAAAGAAATAAAATACAAGTAACATAACATTTTTTGAACAGCTCCATTGGAACAGGTGAGGATAAACGTATGTGTGACACTAAGCAAACACTTTAGGAATTAAATGCTTGAAAATAAATAAATACCTTCTTTGAAGATGTTATTCTCATCTCAGTGAAAATACTCCATTATCAGAGGAAAATTAATTATTTTTACAACTTTTCACATTATTTATTTGCATATTATTTCCTCCAGGAAAACTGTGGATATGAAGGGTGAGAGTTATGAAGCCATATTGGAGAAGAGTCCAGGCTTCAATAACCCCAACTGCATCCAATTTCTTTCTGAACTCCTTGGAATCTCCAACATGCACTGCACCAACTTTACATCATTGAGGTAAATAAAGTCTATGCCTTATCTTATTGTTCTCTAGATGAATTAAAATGTTAGCCTTAATGAAGATGTTAATTAAATTCTATTGTATTTTTACCAGGGGAGGATTTACATCAACGGAATATGCTGATGAACTTCGTCAAGCTCAAGCCAGCAAGTGGGCATTCCGCTCTGTCGCTGAAGGGATTGAACATTTCAAAGCTGGACGCCACTCAGAGGCATTCCAATGCCTGAATAAAGCTTTAAGCATCGACCCCAGGAATGTCGAAGGATTGGTTGCAAGAGGAGCTTTATACGCCAATAGTGGAACATTTAAAAAAGCCATTGAAGATTTTGAGACCTCTTTGAAACTGAATCCTAACCACGCCAATGCAAGGAAGTATCTAGGAGAGACGTTAGTTGCCTTAGGTCGGAGTTACGAGGATGAGAACAAGATCACTGAAGCACAGAAAGCGTATGAGGATTGTTTGGCGATTATTCCTTTCCACGAGGAGGCGCAGAATTCTCTGGACTTCTTGAAGAGTAAGACGTCGACGACGAAGCCTTTGATTGAACCAGCGGAGTTGTTACTGCCTGGTTTGACGGGAGCTAAGTCGTATGAGATGAAAGAGACCTTGAAGCAGTTGTTGAATTTGACTGAGAAGAAGGATAAGAAGAAGAAAAAGAAGCGCGGCAAGGGTAAGAAGAAGCGGTCGAGCAGCTCGTCGTCCTCATCGAGTGACTCATCGAGCTCCAGTTCATCGTCAGAATCGTCGTCCTCATCGACCGATACTAGCGGTAATGATTTTATGTTCATTTTAATAATCCATCCATCTGATACTTGTCTGGCGAGCGATTTTGATATTTTAAAACTGGTTTACGGACAAAACATCACCCATCACCATCCTTTGTATCTGAAAGAAGGCACTCAAAGTAGCACTACAATTCGTAAAACAGCTTGACAGACTCATACAATGCATTTCCATCAAAGCTAAGGCCCGTATTTATAGAACTTTACTCATTACTCAAGCATTACTTAAGACTAGATGCAAGCCATTGGATTGGTTGAATTTAGTCTTAAGTAATGCTTGAGTACTGAGTAACGGTCTATAGATATGGGCCTTAGTCTATTTCTTGTCTTGTTGTAAATAGCGTACTATGTGTAAATAATACTTTCTGAATATTTTAGGCCATCACACACTAACCATTCAAATAATACTAATTATATTGTGCTATGATTTTCGTTTCCTCAAAAATCTCTAGTTCTGCACTAAAGAAGAAGAGAAAAACGACGAATGTAATGCATGCTCTAGAATAAGACCAAAATGTTCTGTATTAAAAATATCGCGTGTGTGTTACTCCCAATAGATTCTGAGGGTCCTAATCGCAAGAAGAAGCGTCGTTCTCAGCCTAACAACAAGAGGCAACGTTCTCTGTCGCCGCTCAGCAAACGTATGGAGATGATGGGTGCTCCTGAGGCAGGGGCAAGGACCCACAACTCTCAGTTCAACCATCCGTACGGCTACCAGCCGCCGCCGCCACCCGTGGAGGAAGTCCACCCTGAGCCGCAGAGGTCTCAGGCCGATATTGATTATGAATTGAAGGTATGTTACTCATTGAAGACTGTACTAACCTTCGATCAATAGTAGCACTAGATTAAGGATCAGGAACAAAAATATGTCGCTCAAGTGGCCACGTTTGCACACATAAACATTTATGTTTCTTACTACGAAATATAGAAAAAAGTTTAATAATGTTAAACACTTCAGTTTATTATAAACCTTATAACTGAAACATAAAGTTCAATTATTATTGCATAATATTTATATTTAAATCCTTCTGTCATCGGAGAAAGGTTAAAACAAATAAATTTAAAATGTCACTGGAAAATAAAAAGTATTTTTTTTATATGTACAAAAATAATTATACTAAAATGAAACTAATTAATAGAAAAAAAATCTAATTCATAAGGTTAAAAGTTTTATGTAGACAATGTCGTGCGTACTCTATTTTGGAACTAGACGTAGTTCTTAGGCCCGTATTTATAGAGCGTTTCTCAGTACTCAAGACTAGATTCAAGCCATTGGATTGGTGGAAACTAGTCTTAAGTAATGCTTGAGGACTGAGTAACGCTCTATAAATTAGGGGCTTAGTATTCCATAGTAATTTGAAACAAGACCACAAAAGTATTTGTGCTCTTATTTTTCGGGCCGTTTTTGAAGCGCTTATCGGGAATCTAGTACTATTATTGAACGAAGGTATTAACTTCTTTTTACAGATCCCCTTCAACTTTGATCGTAATTAATAGATTAAAGTTTTAGTCGCCATAAATATTTTATCGGATCTTTCTAGAGAGGTCCATAGTCTACTAGTAAAACACAAATATTGGCTTGCATGTTTTGTCCCAATAAACAATTAAATCAAGCTGCACATGTTTTACAAGATACCATTTAATACAATTAGATAAAATAAATGAAGAGCAGTGGTGACCCAGTGGTAACAAAAAATACAAAAATATTTATTTTTCAACTTAAACATTGTGTCATACATAAATTGGGTATGTAAAGTAAAAATTAACCTATGCCGATTCCAAAACCATTTCGAGATTTTAAGCTTCTAAGACTTATTTTTCTATCAATAGGTCTTAAAATTATGAGATCGTATTTATTTTCATAAAAATACTTAAAATCACTTGACTTTTATTTGACCTCTAAATGACGTCACAAAGCAGCCTGAATTTGAAACTTTCAGTGCCTCTTGTAATTAAGTTGTTCTTTATGTGTCAAGTGTCATGTCAACGTCAAATTTACATGAAGCACTTATTATTATTCTATTCAGCTATGTAAATACTGTAGTTTTTCACCAGCGGCGGACAGTATAAGTTGAATCACATCGATGTATCGCCTCAGGCAAACTTAACTTACGTTCAAATGATCTGCACAATAAAACAGACGCCGCCCAGACTTGTACTCAACATTTACTTCCTCGCACCATTTCCATTTGAAGGTTTCTTTTACTAACAATCAATTTGTGTCGGCTATTTGTTGTGGTGTTTATACTTGACGGTATGAAGCACTTAGCAGAAGTAGTCTTTGAATCCATTCATTTTATTAATAAGCCGTAACTTTAAACTGAAGTAAGTACGGAAATCGCTAAAGTATGAAATGTAAACAAATTAATTGTCAAATTTGACAGTTTGACTTTACTGAATTTTGGTTTTAAATAAGTGTTAAACGTGGCAAAGATCCTAAGCTATTAAGCTACTAGAGACGTCAGCACGAACAATACTTTAAAAAAAAATATAAAAATAACTACAGCTTGTAAAAACAAAAAGATGAAATTATGTATTTCAAATACTCTTATCATTAAAATAAAAATATAAAAAACATACCTGAAAAATACTTTACATACCTAATTGAGGCAGCCCCAGTAAGTTACAAAAGTACTTGTGTCGGAGCTGTCTCGCACTTCCATATAGTGGTTGCTTTACAATGACAAGTAAATAGAGTATACAGAAAAAATAAATAAAATAATACATTAATTTAGCAGCTCTAGGTGTATGAGGTGTGCACATGTATGTGTACGTATTGTATATTGTGTGTGTATATGTGTGGGTGTGTGTGTGTGTGTATGTATGTATATGGTTGTGTGTGTGTACCGTTTTTGTCTTTTCTTGTTTTAGCTTAATCTTGTCAGAATGTTTTCTGTTTCATCATATGTTAGGGATCTCAGCCATTCAATTATTGTTTTTTTTACAATCGTATAACAATAGGGGATATATATCTAATTGACGGTTCAATTTATTAAAGGTGGATTGTGTAGCATATTGACGTCTAGCAAAGACAGTTCGAATCACTGGGGAGTGGGCCACTATATCTCTGCGCCTTCTGCTCTGAGTTGCTAACTAAAGACCGCGAATTTTCGCATTCGAACCCTGACAGGTGCTTTACTTTCTGTAAATCATTTCATCACCACTGCTTTCAAAACAGTGAAGGAAAACATCGTGAGGAAACCGGCATGTCCTAGAACCAAAAATTCGAAGACATGTGACATCTAACAAGCCGCACTGGGTCCGCGTGGTGGATTACAGCCCACTCCCTCTCACAGAGAGGTCTGTGTCCCAGCAGTAGGAACATTATAGGCTGATTATGTAGATAAAATAAATACAATAACTTGTTTTGCTTAGGTACGAAAGTTCCTAGAGATGACCAAAGAGGATTCGGACTACGAGGACAAAGTGCGTAACTTCTTAGAAGAGACTGCTCAGTACAAGCGCAACCGCAAGATGCAGGAGCTCGGCCAACAACCGCAGCCCGGTGCCGACCGCGACAAGAAGAAAAAGAAGAAGAAAGACAAGTCAGTACCTTTCACTGAACTGTTCTGTTTGGGGTGAGCAGAGTTATCAGCCAATGTGTAGAAACTTGTAACTTTATTTATTTTTTGCCTTTAAAATATACTTTGCTCAATCTCAAACATTATTTTATAACAGAGTTGACACAGTTATTTAAATGGTTTTTTTTTTTTCAATTTCTGTTACGTTATATTATCAGCATATATACAGCTTTGGATACATTTTCTAGCATCTTACTATTTCTTGAATCATCTAATAAATATTCCAAGTCTAGGATTTTTTCTAGATTTTACATGGATAAAATGAAAATTCAATCTTGCAATGCCTTCATTTAATTTTCTAAATCGCGTATACTATATATAGCTAACCAAAACGGTAATTTAACGGCTATTTATGATTTAATAGAAAAAAGAAGAAGGAATCAAAGAGGAAGCGCAAAGAACAAGAACGGGAGGAAAAGCGAAAGGCCAAAATGGCGCGCAATGCAGCCAACAACGATTACAATATACGAGACCTGGACAGCATCGGCGACAAGAAACTCAGAGATGCCATCAGGTACGTCACTTATTCGTGAAATTATCCAGAAACTGGTGAAGGGTCCTTTGTCTTTATGACCTTTGAAAAGTGTTGATGTCATAGGTTGAACTGTAAAGTTTGACCTATGAAGCCTTGAATAATGAGACAAAATTCAAATTCGAATTTCTGCTCGCCCCCTATTAGTCCAACAAGACGCCAACACAACATCAATAAGATTTTTGCCAAATTTTCTGGGTGCAACCCCATCAGGGTTTAATGTGCACTTAACGCATGCACGTTCAATCTATAACACGATCCATAATCCTCCCCCCATTAGTCCAACAAGACGCCAACATAACATCAATAAGTTAACTTTTATTCATTTCGATTTTGGAATTATTCCAAAGTTTTCTGGGTGCAACCCCACCAGGGTTTAATGTGCACATAACGCATGCACGTTCAATCTATAACACAACATAATCGTGATTACTTGCTGGTATGTATTCGAATATTTGACTAAAATATTTATTGGTATTGCAGGAAGGAGTTGAAAGGCAAGAAGCGCGACCTCAGTTCGGACGGCGACTATGATAGAAAACATGATAAGAGGTAACAAGTCACAAATAACCTACACATTTGTATGTAAGACTGCAATGCATTATGTTAATTATTGTTTAATTCCGCCGCTAATTGTATAAGTCAAATAAAGGATGCGTGTTAATAATTATGCCTCGTAAGCTAAGCTGAGCTGAAGAAAATAAGACTCCAAGTATGAGTTATCATTGTATGCAGATAGTCTGATATTATAAAATATAACAATTATTATTATCTTCGCCCTGGGCCCATTCGAGCAAGCCCGCCGTGTCATTGCTGATAGAAAACACGCTTCGTGTGCGCTAACCGTGAATGCGTTACATACTGAAAATAGTTTACACATTATTATTTGCTTGTATATGTATTGTACGCAATAACCATATGTTAGACACACTTATTCAAAAACAATTTACTAACTATAAATTATCTCTTTAACAAAAGACATGTTATGTAAAAGAGCCGCAAAATTGTTTGTTTTGTGTTTGTGTCAATAAATGTGTGTCTATTTATGAGCATTTATTTATTAAAATGTGTACGTATTTATCAGGATGCTAGACGATATGCACGGGCTCGAGGAGTTGGAGTCAAAGCTGAGCGCGTACCACGTAATGGTCGAGAAGGAGGTGCTGCACAAGCGCGACGGGCGCGGCTCGCTCAGCCCCATAGACCAGGCGCCGCCGCCGCCGCTCGAGAAGCCCAAGTGGAAGATGTCCATGAGCGCGGTCAAAGACACGTACGTGTGCCCCGCGACGCTAGCTCACGCGTGACGCCACGCCGGAGCGGAGCGGGCGGCGCGCGCAACACGCGTGATATAGCGCTGGCTCCTTTATTTACCACGCGCGTTCATAATTTACAATAAGTGTTAATCTTGGTATCCTGTTAGACATAAATATGACGACTTGTTAAAATTTTAGTTAAATAATAGATTATGTTTTACAATGACAGGCTGCCAATCCATCCTACTTTTCATTTGACTCATACAATTAGCGCGGGATGTTAAGCAGTTTACTTAATAAAATTTTGTTTTGTTTGTTTTGTTACATACATATTATATTATTATCAGCATTAGACATACTAATATACTTTTTACATTTGGGGGTACACCAAGTTTAAAATAAGACAGTAAATATAAGCAGTATCCATTGAACTGTCTTTCTAAATCTTTTCTAATGGGTCAAACATTTTATTGAAGTGTTGGTAGCATTGTTTGAAGTCATAATGGTGTGTTTGTTAAAGCTTTTGCAAATATATTAAAAAACTTATGGCAACACTGCAGTTTTAATCAACATGTATTTTGTGTCGACAGGGTCAAGAAGAAGGAAAGTACAGTACCTAAGGGTTATAAAGAACACTATGCCTTTGAAGACAGCTCAGATGATTCGCAGGACAATAGAAAGGTCAGAAAATAACGTTACCGACTCGTAGTCACACCAGATTGACACCAGTATGACAAACAGGATTTTTTTTCTCGTTTGTCACACCACTGATTTTACCACACCATTTATTCCTAACTAGTGCTGTCCTAGTTATAGGTACTTACTTAGTTAAAATTAAAAACCTCCAAATTAAGTTTTTAACACAATGTTTCAAGGAAATGTCCCAATGATATTTCACCATTAAAAAGTTTTAATTGGCAGAAAATTATAAAATTATCTTTATCAGTTTGGTTGGCCCTTCTTTTTTTTCGATATTAATTTCCTTTTAATTGAATAATACTGAATCATTTTAGTATGGTTACGTAGCTTTTATTTATATTTTTATTTAATTGGGAGTGCCAATTTCACAAACGTTGTTGGTTCTGTGCCTTTGACCAACTATATTCCAGTCGGTGATATACTGTTCATCATTTAGCCATTGTCGGGCCATGTATGTACACTGTAACACTGTAACTGTTTCATCTTTTCCCTGCTAAATTCATTAGATTCTGTTTTTATGTACTTCCATCCGTTTTTAACAAGTTCTAATGGACTTAGCGGCAACGCCGAACATAGTCCCACAATTATTTTATGAAGTTTACTTTTCAAACCAATTGATTTCGCTTTTCGTCATAAGCTCTGACAATAATGATAGTAACACTTTTTTACCGATATATGTGGAAAAAAAACATCTTAAGGCATTTGCTACAGCAATCTCGAAATCTGCGTGGAATACAGTGGGATACCAATCAAAAAATTTAGTTTTCAGGATGTCAAACAATGTAGCATATGTCGACTCTTTTGTGTCGCTCATGAGCACATGAATTAGCGGTATCACTGAAGTTGTTTGAGACGTGCTCCCCAAGTCGCCGAGGATAGAAAGTATTTGTGGAAAGGTCGTGGAGAACTCTAAGTCGCATCTATAAAATATTCTTTCACACTTTTTAATAATTGCTTTGCTTCTTCAGAACAAAATACTAATAGTCTGGTATGCTCATATTGATTGTCAGCAACAACAAATTTCTCAAATGTAGCGGGTACTTGTACTTCTGAGGTTGACTGGTAGAAAATGCCTCAGGCATTAAGTCCGCCATTGTACGGTATTTTTTTTACTCTTGCATAATGTTTTAATAAATAAATATAACTAAAAGTAAAAAAATCAAAATAGAACAAAAGTCAATTGCAAAGAACGAAAGCCGGCAAATGCCGATCAGCAGATCGACTTTATTAGAATATAAAGGTACAGCACTAGCAATTATCGTATACACGGTGTGGAAAAAACAGTGGTGTGACTACGAGTCGGTAACGGAAAATAACATCTCCTTTTTCCTATTGCCTATAAGTAGACGCGCCTACTAAGTTCTCTAAGTCAAGTGTAGTATGACTCATTAAAAAAAATCCATGCCTTTGAACCTCACTTTTTTTAACCGACTTCTAAAAAAGGAGGAGGTTCTCAATTCGGATGTTTGTATTTTATTTTTTTATGTTTGTTCGCGCATAATTCCGTCGCTTGCCAACCGATTTGAAAAATTCTTTTTTTGTTGGAAAGAGTATAAAGTTCTTTTCTTCCCAAATGGTCCCATGAAAATTTTATCAAAATCGGACAAGCAGTTTTTGAAAAATCAACAAAAATCTAAAAATGTAACTACATTGTCTACATTGATGATCTTTTCGTTTACTCTGCATTGCGTTTTTTGTTCGCGCATAACTCCGTCATTTACGAACCGATTTGGAAAATTTTTTTTCGGCACTGAAAAGTGAAAAATAATAAACTTTTTACAAAAAAAAAAAAATAACCGACTTCCCAAAAAAACTACAAAGTGAAAAATAACTTTAATTTCGGAAGTCGGTGACATACAACTAAAATACAGATCCAAAGACACCGACTTCCGAAATTAAAGTTATTTTTCACTTTGTAGTGTTTTTTTTGGAAGTCAGTTATTTTTTTTTTTGTAAAAAGTTTTTTATCTTACAAAACATTCTGCATACAGGTTTTGTACAAGTTTGTCAAAGCCTCCATCCAAAGCTCTTGAAATAATAACGAATATTTTTAATGTGTAGCCGTCACCTTCAAGTGGTGACAAGAACGTGTCGGTTCGTCGAGCTATGGCCATGAAGGAACCGCCACCGCTACCGTCGGCGCCTCCGCCAAACAAGCGAGAGCCCGACCCGCCCGGCACCGAGCCTTCACATCCGGTAAATAAAATAACATGTACAATTAATGCTTTATTTAACATAAAATAACACCACACCAGTTTAATGTTGCCATGTAAATGAGGGCTGCACGACCCGGGAATCGTATCCCAAGACGTCATGCAGAACAGTAGCGTTTTGCGATCATTAGACCAACGAGGCAGGCAGTGCTTGTGTACCGGAAACCGCAGCGTAGGTTGCTTGTCGGACCATTAGTTGCTGTCAATGCTTGAGAGAGACCTAGCAGAGAGGAGCAGTGGTCAGTCTTGTGGCTGATATGATAACTGCTGACAGAAAAGTAAAAAGATACTACTATTACTTTGCACAATAACATAATTGGTAATACGGGCTGGTGTCCGCAACTCCACGTCAATGCGCGTATTTTGCGTACGGGTGGAAAATCGATTATTCGATCCACCCCAGCTCCTCAAAGAAGGCCAGCAACGCCTTGGTCTTACTGACAATCTCACGTAGGATACCTGGGTTACCGAAGTACTTTGCCCTGTATGTGGCGACCACCGGGCAGTTTAACAGCACATGAGCTGCTGTCGTGTCGTCCTCCATGCAGGCCCTGCACAGCGGACTGTCTGTGAGTCCTATGACAAAGAGGTGTTTATTAAACGACCCATGGCCAGTTATAGCCGCTGTAACTGTACGCAGCTGTTGTTTAGTTAGTTGTAGAACCCGTTTCGTGAGGCGGCCGTCGATAGTAGGGAGTGCCTCCTTCGCCTGCCTGCACTCACTTTGGTCTAACCATAGTTTGTAAGCACAATAACATTTAATTTTCCTCTTTCTGTTTGATCTGATTTCTCAGAAACGTAATCATCACGAAAATTTTTGTTAATATTTCTCGAATTGTTTTTTTCAGGTCCGTAAAGGCAACATAGTCCTAGACAAGTTCGGGTCGTTCCGCCTCGCGCAGGAGGGAGAGACTCCGGTGTCTGTCGGTGACGGTCGACCAGAACAGTTTGTGACGCGTATCAAGCCGCCTTCACCTTCAGGTCGCCGCCCACGCTCACCACCCTCGCCGAGAAGACGATCATCCAACTCCTCAGACGATGACAGGAGATCCAAGCGCTCTAGGAGCAGGTTGGTACATTTTAAACATTTTCAAAGCCTATAACAATCACTTCATGTAAAAACGTAGTACCACGCTTATAACCTACAATCGGTGCAGTTTTTGACATTACTAATGGAAACTAAATCTTAGATATGTTGGGTATGCTCAATGCTGTAATCGTACAAGTCCTAAATCCAGACGAACTTGGACCTACTCAATATTTGGGACTTAAGTTGCGGCCGGCGTAGCATACGTAGTTCATACAAACGTAATACCAAAATAATTTGTAAATTAAACATTGGGCAGTGTGTATTTATTTCGATTGGATTTCTGTATATCTATATTCCCAAATATATATATTATAAAGACGAGATATGAGGAATTTAAAATTTCCATAGAAAACTTATTTTTCTCATAACTCTTGTTTAAATCAGTGTCCATTCAAAATATATATTTTGGAACCTAGATATTCTGTATTCCAATCGGAATAAAGACACACTACCTTATGAATATGTTTGATTTACAAATTATTTTGGTATTACGTTTGTATGAACTACCCATTCATCGCTGGCATCTTAACCCACATGTCGGTCTGTCTCTATCTACAATACACATACAATGGTTTGACGGTTCATTCCCAATTCGCCGTAGATCTCGGCCACGCAAGTACCGCTCCCGGTCCCGCTCGCGCTCCCGCTCGGCGTCGAGCGCCAGCGGCTCGGCGGGCTCGCGCCGGCGCCGCTCCGGCTCGCCGCGCTCCCGCTCGCGCTCCGACGCCAGCCGCTCCTACTACTCGCGCAGCAGATCACGATCACGGTCTGGCTCAAGGTATTTTTGGCTGCTGTGTGTTTTTATTTTCAATCCCCATTAGATTTTTATTTTTTGCATTTGCGCATGTAAAAATATGCCTTTGTCATGTATTCTAAAAAATATACTAGCTGTAGATAGCTCCTGCCAAGTTTTTTGTAGTATACCCTCTATCTAGCATGGAAACTAAACAAACGCTTTTAACGTTAATGATAATCAAACCTTACAAATCTAGCACAATGTTAACAATACCAACACTTTAGATTCCGTCGCTTCGTGCGTCGTGGAAACTGGCGCGGGCGAGGAGGTTACGAGCGCGGGACGTACTACCGTCCTCGCTTCCACACGTACAACGGCGGAGGGCAGCGAGGGCGTGGACGCGGCGGCGGAGACTTCCGAAGAGACGACGGGCGGCGCTTCCAGCAGGAGTGGCGCGACAACCGCGCGCGCGGCGGCCGGCCCTTCCGCCCGCGTCGGGGCGGCGGCGGCCGAGGCAGGCCATTCAGGTAACACTATTTATGCATAATGTTCCAACATATCCTGGGTATGCTAAATTGAACATTGTCACAATAAAATCCTAAATAAAACATTGTCCAGTTACAATTATACTCGTACATAATATAAACACAAGTACGTTGATGAATTGAATAAATAAACATTTATAATAAAATTTCTTTGTTGTTCCACAGAGGAGGTGGTTTCCGTGACTTCAGAGATCGCAGAGGAGGAGGCGGTCGTTACTCAAGATCGCGGAGCCCCGAAAGACCACGCAGGTCTAGGTCGTACAGCCCAGAAAGACGCGACAAAGACAGAGATAGGTCAGTACTTTATTAACACAAATGAGAAAAAGAACATTATTAAGAAGCCGGATGCGTAGTTCATAAAAACGTAATACCAAAATAATTTGTAAATCAAACATATTCTTAAGGTAGTGTGTCTTTATTCCGATTGGAATACAGAATATCTAGGTTCCCAAATATATATTCTGAATGGACACTACACTACACACATTCTAGTATAAAACTCTTTCAATGGGTTACCTTTATCATGTAACTGATAACCCATTGAATGAGTTTTATACTAGAAACCCATTCAATGGGTTCTATACCTACTTGAAACCCAGTAACATGAAAAAAATCATAATATTATGTTATTTCGATTTCCGCCACGCACGCGTAGCATGACCAATTCTATCTCTATTCTACCCAGGGACCATTTTGGTTACCATTTTAGAAAAACCGTATCGAAAACCCAATGGAAAGGGTTTTCGATAGGGTTTTTCTACGCAGTTAATTAAGAACCCGGTGTGGGTAATTTTGAATGGCTTAAATTAAGCCATTCAAAAGGATTACTGCTGTCGTATGGGTTTTTATCTAAAACCCTTTCAATGGGATACCAAAATTTAATTTAAGCTGTTTATAAGGGTTGGTTACCTTTATTGTATGGGTTTTTGTTTAACCGCTTAGAAAAACCCTATCAAAAACCCTTTCAATGGTTAACCAAAATGGTCCCTGCATGTAACCCAGCTTAAATATAATCTCTTTTCACAGTTACTCCCGTTACTCTGAGCGCGGTAGTCATCGTAGCGAGGGCGAATACGAAGAAGAGAGATACGTGGACAGAAAAGAATACGACGGAAAGTGGGCAGATGGCAACGAGCCTGAAAGAAATCCCCACCCTGAAGAAAAACAACCACCCGCCGAACCAGCCCCCAAAGAATAAATCACAAATGTTTGGATTTGCCACAGAGTGCTAGGTTTACGGTTAGGTTTTAAGTTTTGTTTAGGTGCTACACACCATTATCTACATACATTTTGACTGTGAATCAACTGATCATTTTAACAATTTAATGACAAATAATTCACACTAATTTCACTGCAGATAAACATCAGTTATCCACGGTCGATTTTCGGTATTACGAAATATATTCAAGTTATTATTAGCTGTAAATATAGACATAGAGTACAATATGATGGATTTTCTTTTTTCATAATTGTGAATTTATAATGGTCTACGTAGAATAGAATACCAATTTCGCATTTAGGTTTTCCACTGGGATACTGCTTAGTTAATACTTTGCTATTTAAACGCCACAAAATAATGATCGACTCCCTATTTCCAAATTATAATGACAATTTCCACTCGGCAAACAGATCATTCCAAAAATAAGTGGAATGGAATAAAGTAAGTCAGTCACTACAATATTGTTCCTTTAATTTGTGATTGGTGAAACTAATTCAATAAAGTGACTTGATGTAAATATGTAGTTATTATTTAATAGTAAACTATCCAACACCTACCCAGAGAATACACGCAACCCTCAGACTACGGGCGCGCTCACTGCCGGCACGGCACGGGATGGCATGGCAAAGGATTTTATTACTAATCAAGTTATTTTGAATCTTATTTTAATGATTTTAGAGTTCATGTTACTTTATTTCGATACCACGATGCCGCGGGATGCTGTGGCGTGACGCGACGCGCCCCTGCATACCGCAGGATGCTGCGGCATGACGAGTCATGCCGTTTCATTCCTCGGGTTGCCGCGGCACGCCATTGCATCTCGCGAGACGTATGGGTCACTTTGTGTCGAGGAATTATGATTGCTAAGCTAGCAGAGTGGCTGGGCTTTCAGCAGAATGCCGGAGCACAACCTGCCATGCTACGGAACGCCACGGGATGCCGCAGCACAATCTGCCGTGCCATGCAGGCAGTGAGCGCCGGCCCCTATAGACACACTGGCATTTATCATCTCGAATTCCATAATCATTTATACAGGGTGAAAAGTTAAGCGGGCCCGCTGGGGGGAAAGTACCCTAAATATCAAGAACAGAGATAGGAGACGACGCTGTCGTGCGAGCAAAATCGCGTTAGGGCCTGTGCACACCACGTTTTTTAAACGGCCATTGACGCGCGTTTGTAGCGATACAGACGCGATACGCACGCGAGTCAGACGCAGCCTGTAGACCTTTGTAGGATAAAAGCGCGCCGTCGCAAATTAAAAACTGTAATTGTGGAGATTGATCAACGATATCCCATGCGCGACCGAGTGCCATCTCCGGGCCATCACTTAGTTTGATAGGACCAGGCGCTGTTACTAAGTCCCATAACTACCGCTTTGAAAACATCCAATGGATTTATCATATTATTTTAAGATCATAGACTTCCACTACATTAAACTCGTAAGGTAGACTCGCAAAATGTTCTTGGTAATCTGCGTTTCTGCATAATTAACAGATAAATTAAGATTTTAGTTCTTTTTCCATGTCCATTGTAAATATGCGTCTCAGCTGAGATCTGCTTAAGGCCGGGACTCCACCAAAGCGGAGATGTGTGTAAACGACCAATAAGATAACGTTACCGTACCATTGCCGATATCTTATTGGTCGTTTACAAACACACATCTCCGCTTTGGTGGAGTCCCGGCCTAACGCGAGGGATTTTATTCACAATGCGCGTTAATTTAAATTCCGTACACTAAAAAAGAATAAATATAGCGCGGTGAGATTTCGCAGTGCGGGCTTAGCCTTTGTATAGCGACACCGTTCGAGTCCACCACTTTTCATAGAGCTCTTTAGGCAATGCCGCCATACATATTGCTAGTGGACCCTCCAGGAGAGGGTCACCGGCGTTACGTTTGCATTAAAGTGAACCCTCTACGAGGGTTCTTGGCTAATGCCAAGAAATTGGTTTGAAGGCTCTTACAGACTCGCGCGACAGAAATTGTGCTACTAGTGTCGCGTCGCGCCCGCGATGTCGCACCAGTTTGTACGAGCTTTAATACAGTGTTATGAAAGCATGTAAAATGGTGTCAGTTAAACTTCATCCCCCGATATTCATCTAGGACTGGGCGAACGTATGTCTCGGATAAAATCACCGAACGAAAAAATATATTTTCTTATTATATATTATCTTTAAGATGATTTTGATTTCGTAATAATACTTACACATGTTATCAAATAAATGAGTAAGCAGTCATTTTATCAATCAGCAGATAAAAAAAACAACATTTGAGGTAAAAATGTTTTAGTAACATTATTATTTTAATAAATTATGCATGTTTCTTCTTTTTCTTATTTTTGATCTGGGTTCCCTTTACGACGTTCCAGTACCAGAGTAGTTGGGCTACTATGGCGCCATTGGCCACTGTGGACACACAGTAGGTCACAATAATGATGAAGTCTCCTGTTTCGACAAGTGATGTGAATATTCTAGCTATACTGCCTCCAAACAGCAACAGACACGTAATTGCTGATAACTGCCCAGTGCTGCCGTTTTTGTAGTTTGTGATTACTTGAATAGACTGAAAAGAAACAAAATGCTGCTTAAAAGACTTATAAATGATTGATGGCCATAGCATTATTTACATAACCTCTTACTTATAAATTCCAATTAATCTTGACACAGACTTAATGTATAAACAGCTATTATATTATTGTAAATAAATATGTAAAGCTGCTTTTGCTGCTCATGTTTTGTAATCTTTGTACCTATTGCATAATAGACATTATGAAAATTTCCTGCTAAAGTCCGGTCGCGAAGCAGAGAGTATTTCGTACAATGACCCCTCATTACTTATCTCTATCGCTCGCGCACAATTGTATTGCCGTCGCACTCGCACATTATAAGGACCTTAAAATGCGCGAGCGCAACGGCAATACAATAATAGTGCGCGAGCAATAGATATATGTAATGAGGGGTCATTGTACGAAATTATTTCTGCTTCGCAACCGGACTTTATTAGCTCTGAACACCTGGCATGAGTACCTAAATATAGTGTATTTTTTTCTATAATTGTCATTTTCATCAGTTATTATTATTATTATTGGTTTGATCTTCCTAACTAATATTATAAATGCGAAAGTTAGTTTTTTTGTTTGTTTTACTTTCACGCTAAAACGGCTGAACGGATTTGGATGAAATTCGGCACATGGGTATACCATGACTAGGGTCAGGATAAAGGATACTTTTTAATCCCGGTAGTATCTTCCCGTGGGAGAATTTTCGACCTCCACATGGGCGAAACCGCAGGAAAAAGCTAGTTTTATTATAAACAGAAAGCACATACTTGTCTGCTACTATGAGAGTTTCTCCTTAGACTACTATTTGAACTAGTTATTAGAATGGAAGGTCCAGTTTCAGTAGTGGGTGTTTATGGACTCGTAAATGGAAGAGCAAATTTACTTATGAGATGGTCACAAGTTACTAGATAACTTATTACTCATCAATGCGAAAGTAAATCAGGTTTTGTTAATAAGTGGAGCTTCAAGTTTTTTTATGCGAACAGACAGCTGTGCTGCTGGGGAGTTTGTTGCGCCACTTCTTCTTCCCAGCTAAAGTACTAGGAAGTGGTGAAGGGTGGGCATTTTTGGGAGACTGTCTCATGTATTTTTTGACGTTCGAAAAGTGTTGATTCTCAGTCTAGATTTAATAAATGACTTTTGATTTTGAGTGTAAAATCATGAATGATCAGAAGTGGATAAATAAAAAAAAAATGCTCATTACCTTAGCTATAACAATAATAGGAACAGTAAGAGCTTGCATAGTCCACAGCACATGTGTTGGTGTGAACCCGCTGACTAATACTGACACATAGCCTGCATAAGCGCTCAAGAACACAACAGCCCTACCCGTCGTCCCACCATAGTGCAGCACTAGGGCTGCTATCACTGCTGTTTGTATTGCAAGGAATGTACCTTCTCCCCATGCACTGCAAAATAAAATTTAAATGTTTAGGTTTTAGTTCTTATCTTTTTACCAACAGTTAAGGGAAGAAAGTCCTTGCCTCTAATCACTCAAGCAATGTTATGTATTCTTTATTTACAATAGGTAAGTTTAACAATGCAAATAAATCACAAATACAACAATACAATACAAATATTCCCAGAGATTGTTTACTCTCTGCAAGACATAGAGTTTATGCTTCAAAGTACAACACTTATTTGAGTTATTATTATGAAATAGGCAATTTATCTGCATTGTTGTTTTGTTTATACATACGAAAAACTTGAGACAATGCTACTTACCTAAATGGAAAGCCCCTAACGTAACTGTACGCAAAATTTGCTGTGATCCCAAATAACTCCAAATATACTCCATAAACATTGATGCCTTCAGCACTCTTACTGCTCAAAATCTTCAATATTTGAGGTACTTTCACAAGGATGGACCCGGCAATGATACCGATCCCGAGACCCTTGCTTAGCGTCGCGGTCAAACAAGGACCTAAAACAACAAAAAATATTTACGCCTAAAACTTTAAACTATACCTTCCGAAATGACACACACAAAACAGTAACTCGGAATCCAGCACATGAAGCACTTTCAACTAGAACAAAATTACCATCAAGAAAGTTGAATTTCACAAAATATTCTTCGTAACATTTCTCTGTTAAAACCGACAACAATAAACCTTTCAAAAATTCTGCCATTATGCTTAAATAGTTTACAACTATAACAGTTAGTATATAACAAAGATATTGTTTCTTCAATACATTTAAAACAATTATTGATCTATTGCCCTATCGACTACTACAACAACCGGCGACGAGCAAAGTTCACGTCAGTTCACGTAATGAAAAACTGTGAAAAACCGGAAAATGAATTACTTTGACATTGGTGACACGACTTAAACAAGTGACAGCAGGGGGGGCACACTTAGCACTGTCATCAATTTCCATGGGCGACAGCGACATCTGGAGTTTGGTGGGTTAACAAAACTTGGCAGCCATCTTGTCTTGTTTGTCAAATTGTCAAACAAATGTCATTGTCGCTATTCGGCCATTGTCAGCTCCGGTTTTACCAAGGTTTTACCGGCGTTGATGCGCTTCCCGAGTTAAACTCACTAACTCAGCTATTTCTAATAATTGTTACTTGTTAGTCTTGTTACTGTTATTTGTTTTGTTTTTATTTCATATTATTGTTATCACTTTGTTTTTTGTTGTTTTGTTAATATGAGTGAACTCCGAAGAAGATATTGTATTTTTGGCTGTGATGCTTTAGGTGAGTGTTTATTACCATACCGTACCGTATTTACTAGAAGCAAGAAAACAGTTTTATGTTATTCCATAATTTCATTTTATTTAGTCATACTCTGATATTCATAAATTTCGTTCCATTTTCAGTTGCATACGGTGTACCCCTTCACCGGTTTCCAAACCCTGAAAACCGACCTGATTTGTTCGCTGCTTGGATAGCGGCTGTTGGCAGCAAGGTTACAGAAAGGGACCGTACGAAGATATACAAGAACAAAAGAATATGTGATCACCATTTTGATCCTACATTCAAGACAACTGGAGGTCATCTTATTTGTTCAGCCATACCATCAGTTAATTTGAATCGTAAGTAGAATTAAATTAGCTCAATATTTGTGAGAAAATAACATTTATAACAATACCAAATTGATTCAGATTATCAATTTTATTGATTTGTTGTACTCGTCAGAGTAACATAAAAGTACTCTGAAAATAAAATTGTGGAATAAACAGGGATTTGGGATCTATTATTTTTGCATTTGAACCAAATCCCTGTAAGACTAGTGAGCTGCTGCTGTACAAGAGATTTGTCAACTTACCTGTCAGGTGTCATGGCAAAACTTTGATTGCGTTTTTTTTGTTTAATAATAAAAAAGTTAATCTGAAGGTTATTATAATGAATGTAAGGGATCCCTGTTTTGCTCTATTAATACAGAAACCAATTAAATTATTATTTTATTTACTCAATGGTGGGTTTTCATTGGGATCAAAATAAAGGCACTTTTTGTTCCTTTACTTAAATTCTCTAATAAAAAAGAATTAAAAGACTTATTTCTCAAAGTATCAAAGGTACAAAAAGGCAACATAGATATAGTTTTAATATTTATGTTACTGAATTATAAACAACTATTTTACGTAGTAAAAATGGAACATCTTAGTTACTTCACACAGACTGAAGTTGCATCAAAACACAGAAATATCAGAAAAAAAGTAATTCAACTGATTATAATATTGCAATGTTATGTTACAGGTGTTCAGCAAACAATCAGTACTTTTGTGGAGACAGACCATAGCTACTGTCAACCTAGAAGACAATCTGGTCATGGCGGACCTATGATTGATATCATCAACGTGGCTGGGTCATCGGTTCAAACTAAACACCTACCTGGTCCATCCAGATCTGGACCTTCATCCGCTGTTGGTTCTACAGAATTCTCAGGGCCATCTGGATCTACCTGTTTAATGTCAAGTGAAAAGTGCCATGCTCCCATACCATTGACAAAATTTGATGCAGGTACTTTGTTTTTTTTATAATTATTATTATAAATGTGAACTGGTCTGTCTGCTTGTTTGTTATATATTCACATAGCACTACCTAACTGGTTTAATTTATCATTTGCATACATAATTTCTTTTCCAAATGGTGGGATGTTTTAGGCTGTTTATCCATTTAACATGATGTGTGTATTGTTAAGTTTATCCAAACTCAATTAATCTGCCCAGCCTTTTCCGAATTATGTTAGGGTTGACTACCAGTCTAACCATATGCATATATTACATAGAACAACTGCCTATCTGACCTCTGCAATGTTACTGGCTCAACACTATACCCCTTGGGTAAGAGTGGTTGTCAGACTTTTGGGCTTCTGATTATCCATAATAGATGTCAAAAATCTACAAATGATAGCCGAGACAGAAGGCTTAACGTGCTTTCCGAGGCACATAGGGGTCTCGGTATGAAATGGATGGTCACCCATCTACGGACCGACCACGGCAAGCGTAGCTTAACCTTTGATTGATTGACCTGTGCGGCTGTTTCCTAACCACGAGTCCCTCGAGCTCGAGTTTATCTAAACTTTTGGTAGATAAGGATAGTGCAACACTGACCTTGAGGTTTATTATAAGTCTCACATTTTAAATATGTATAATAATAAATATGGTGGTGGGCAGGCAAGAGCAGCAGTGGGAAACTGCACAAGATAGTGAAGTTTGAAAGGCAAAAAGGGAGGCCTTTGCTCAGCACTGGGACATACCATAGGCTACAAAAAACGAACAACTTTTTATTTCCATCCATTATACATAATTCATAGAATTTAGCAAATCTTTAGTCTCTTACGTAAACAATTTTATCTAATATACCTGAACATCCTAAATATGTATGTTTTAAAATTTTAAATTTAATATTTCAGGTAAAACTGTCGAGTTTCTGCAGAAAAAGGCTGAAACGCAGTGTGCTAGAAAAGCAAGACAAACGCAAAATGAAGTCAGGAGATTGCGCCAAAAACTTAAAACTTTCAAGTTGCGCATTAAACAAATCCAAAAGAATAGTGCGAACAGAGATTTTGAGAAATTAACTCGTAACATGTCCGAGTCGGCTAAATTGTTTACTCGAATGCAATGCATAGAAGGACGGAAGAAAAAGAAGGGGCATAGATTTACCCAGGAAGAAAAGATTTTATCGCTTTCAATTTTTAAGAAAAGTCCTAAAGCCTACAAGTTAATGTGTAAACATTTTACATTACCATCTAAGAAAGTCCTGAAGTCATTGCTTGCTCAAGTAAAATTGACTCCAGGCATAAATTAAATCGTTTTTAAAGAGTTAAAGTCCACAGTGTCGAAAATGTTGCAACAAGATCGTCTGTGTACGTTAGTATTTGATGAAATGTCCATATCTCCCCATATCCATTACAATGTATACACAGACGATCTTGTTGGTTTTGAGAACGATGGGAAATGTAAGATGCCAAATTTTGCCAATCATGTTTTGGTGTTCATGGTCAAAGGGGTGAGGAAAAATTACAAACAACCAGTAGCTTACTACTTTACCCAAACATTAAAGACATCAAAACTTAAAGAAATGTTAGTAGACGTTATAGCCAACGTACAAGCTACTGGTCTAAAGATAATCGCAACTGTATGCGACCAAAGCTTGGCAAATGTAAGCACTATAAATAGCTTAATCTCCGAAGCCAAAACTGCATATTTCCAAGCAGGAAAAGAATGGCGAAAGGACGTAATACGTGTTAACAAATATGATATAATCCCGCTGTTTGATGTTCCCCACTTATTAAAAGGAATTAGAAATAATTTATTAAATAAAGAAATGCATTATATGCACGAAAATGTATTAAAAATAGTAAAGTGGGAATACTTTCAGCGGGTTTTTGAAGCCGACAGGTCGCATGGAGAGTTGCGTATGCTACCCAATTTGACCAATGAACACATAGATCCTGGCAAAATAAAAAAAATGAGGGTGAAAAATGCGGCTCAAGTATTAAGTTATAGTATGGCAGTTGCTACTGATAATGTAATTGCAAGAGGAGATTGTCCCTCAGAATGTCGGGATCTAATACCGTTTATACTGCTAATAGACAAATTGTTTGACACATTTAACGCGTCATCTTTTACGCCGCCAAATGGAAAAATATACAGAGCTGCTGTAAAGCGAGATTCTCTTCATCATATGTTATGGCAAGATGCGTTGATAATGTTAAAAACTGCCAAATTTATGGTGAAAAAAGGTGATGAGAAAATTGAAAAGTCTGTCCCAACTTTAAATAATTTTATTAGAACAATAGAAGGTTTTAAATCGATTTGGCAATTATTATCAAAAAAATATTCCTTTGACGCGATGCTGACACGCAATTTTAACCAAGACCCACTCGAAAATTTCTTTGGATGTGTTCGAAGTTTGGGTGCGCGAAATGTTACACCCAACTGTGTGGGATTTGAGGGAGCATTTAAAACATTATTATTAAATAATTTCAGCACGAATCATTCAGTAGGCTCCAATTGCGAAGAGGATTCTAATGACTGTCTACAATCTCTCTCCTTTTTCCTTAAAAATAAGGAAAAAGGTAATGCTCCCTTGCAATCCCAAAGTATTGTAATTGATCAGCCCCTAAATGTTATGCAAAATACAAGAAATATTTCTGATTCAGGGGCTGATCAAAGAACTTATGTCTGTGGGTGGGCCTTGACGAAGTGTCTACAAAAAGTCGTCAAAGGTTGTAAAGATTGTAAAAGCAAACTACTGGGCAATTCGAACAATGAAATATATACGTGCCAAAGAATATTGCCAAAATAAGAAATGGCTTTGCTATCCCTCCGACTGCCTAGTAGCTTGTTTTCAAGAAATACAAGAAACAACTGTTGCATTTTTGAATAACGATTGCCACGAAAAGAACATCAAAGAAAGAATAAAAAGTTTCATTGAATTATTCACCGATTTTAGTTTTATAGACTGTGAAATACATCATGAAAAAGTAAAACAATGTTTTGTTGACACTTCCATACATATAATTATTTATAGTTGGTGCAGGTCTATAAATAGAATATTAGAAGGAAAAATCACCTACGAAGGTGGAGATGTGACAAAAAACGCAGCTCAGCTGTATTACAACAAATACAAAACGAAAAAATATTAAGTCGTTTGATGTTAATAAAATGACACTAATCTGAACATCTTATGTGTTTTTTTTAATTAGGTGAACCCACCCCCAGCTGACCCTAAACAGACTCGCTCTACAGATTGTCCTAATTTCTCAGTTTACTTACTTTTGACTTCGTTCACTATTGAAGACAAAAGTAATTTGTAAATAAGAGAAAAATACTAGGACAAAAAGTTGAGTAAGATGTCTGTAAATTGAATAAGAATAATAAATCCTCATTTGTATACACCTACCTATAGGTATACATACTTATTAGTATATATACCTATATGTATATTAGAGCCTTAGTTCACCCACCAAACTCAAGGTGGCACCACTTTCCGTACATGCAAATTTTACCACAGAGTTGTTACTCTTTCCGTATATAGTTACTCTACTCTTTGAGTGACAGTGACACACTAGTGATTTCAAGGGTCTTATTGTTTTCGATTCAAACAGGAATTATCGGTTTTAAACGATGATCGGTTTATCGAAAATAGTTCGCGTATGTTGGTTACTCCCAAAAAGGCTTGGATTTTTTATTTTTTGGGTGGCAAATCATCAAATAACGTCTACCACTCGGGGCGGAGCGGGAGGGCGTGTCAGACTTTTACTGACTAAAACCCACCCGTATTCCTTCCGTTGTCTGTGTGCCAGGGCCACGATATCCCTTTCGGACAAACTCGCAACCCTGGTAAGCATTGGCCCTATCGGACCCCGTCAATTGGTGCTGACACCTCTTTGAGGCGCGCGTGGAACACAACGCGCCGTCGACCTGGGCCTGGTCCTTATCGGACGGCGAGCTACCTATCGCTCACCGTCCGCAAGCCCACGCCTACGGTGGCCGGAAATCGGCCTGCGACTCCCGACGCCCGTGGCATCTCCTGTGGCGACTAGGGGCGTGAGGGCACGAACCTTGCCTCCCCCTCACGCGTTCCGCCTCCTCCTTCGCGAGCATTTGTGCTTCGCAGGAGCCGACGGCCTCCCATGCACTCTCGCTCCGACTCATGGCCTGAACCGGGGCGGACGCGAGAGATCGCCACCGCCGATCGCCTCCGTGAGGACACGAGGGGGAACGAGGGTGGTGCTCCACCCAAGTCCAGACCACCACCGTATGCTCCACCGTGCCCTCCGGGCGATCCACACAGTGGTGAAACCCGAACGTTTTCTTCCGCTTTATCCTGAACAGAAACCTCCCGAAACAACCGTGTCCGGTTAGGACGTGCGTCAGGCGGAAGGTGAGGACGCCGTGGCGCCTCTCTAGCCACTCCTCAAAGAGGGGATCACCACAATTGTGGCGTGCCCAGCGCTGGGTTGCAACAGTCGCACTCTCCATGCCACAGAACACTATTAATCCTCTCCATGCCGCAATGAGATCCCGCCGGAACTGTCCGCTGTGTCGTGATTTCTCGCGGCAGCGGAGTTTCACCCCGGCATTTCGCCTACTCGCGCCTCTCCCAGATGTGCGCGAGGACTTTTGCCTCCAGATCCCATGGTAGCAGTTACAGTGGCAATGTTATCGTTTATTTTTATGTAATCAAGTTTTAGTTGAATACTTCAATAGGTAATAATAATTTTCCTTTTGCTAGTAAAATAGACGCAGTTATATGCCAGTGTTCTTGAGTGGTTAGCTTGCGTGTTCTGTACTGAACACACGCAACGCGTCGTACGTTCAGCCAGTAATAGGACTCGACCATCAAGGAGCGCTGTCCCCAATTTGACGCATTGTTAATTTATTATACACAAAACAAAAGGTAATAAACACAAAACAAAAGGTATTATAATAAAACGCGTATACTAAAAGATCAATAATTAAATTATCTTTAAATTGGTGAAGGTTTCAAAAAATACGCTTGGTAGATTTTGCGCCATTCTCAGTTTTTTATCCGCGTTAGATATAACTTTACAAATTAATTTCAATAGGTAGTAGAAACATAATCTAAAATATTCACATAATAAGTTATTGCTCTAATTTACCATATATTTTTTTCAAATCATTAACACCACTCGTTTAGACGTGATCTTCAGTATAAAATCATTAAAAGTCGGTTGTCGTCGCCTTAACTTTGAAATGCTATAGTTTTGTATAATTTAAAATATTTTTTTTCAATTTTGAAATGTGAGCCGTTTATTATACTTAGGATGTATGGTGACTTAAAAATGTTTGCCAGTTAGGAGTATGTCATGCTCACTTAAATGTCTCGCTGATTGTGGCGCGTGTCTTGGATCATTCGGTTCCCTACAAAATGGTTGAGCTGGTAGGTGCTGATCCACGCGTCATGTTCGTGAACGGGCGCCGTCAGTTGAGACTGGTCATCTCTCTATCTGCCAGGGCTTATTTGTAATCCTATAATCTTATATTTTGTATTGTTTCTAATAATTTATTTTTTTACATTGTTCTCACATAGAGAAGCGACTAGAATAATGTACCCAGTATTTTGTAATATCTTGATTTAAAAGAGTGTCCTTGGAGTTTCTTGCCTGTTCTTCTCGATAGAGATCTACGTTTTGGAATGGGCAAATAGCTTCAACTTTCGGACTAACTGACCGACTCTTTGACAGTTCAAAAGTGCCTGTAATTGGTTTAATTGAAATAAATGCTTTGAGTTTGAGTTTTTGCAGTCCGGCAAGGAGGCTCGCCGTCTCACGGGAGACCGTGCGGTAACCCCGTACCAGCCTGATGGCCATGACCCTTTGGGACGCGTTCAACCGCCGGACTGGTCGCAGCCTCCGCTTGGGTAAGCCGGTTTTTAGTCCTGTGCGTCTATATTGCATTCTATTTAAATAAATAAATTATTTATTTATTTAATTGCATCATTAATTTGCGTGCCGATTTAGGTAGGGTAAACTTCCAGTCATTGGACACTTAAGGGCCATAAATATGAGAAAAATAATTCTTGGACACATTTATGAAGCTACATGCTAGAACTGTTATTATTTTGTTTATTCAATATGTATGAACAGAATTTGCTTTTAAAAATTATACTTTACAGCAGCAATATTAAAAAAATCGTGTTAAAAAAAAAGTAACCAAATATATATAGTCATTGGACAGAATTTCTATTGTTGGACAGTCTATACTAGTTAATGGACAAGACAATTTAGCTCGTTAATGTTATTTTATAAATCGTTAAAATAGCGAATAGTAAAGGGGACATTTAAAAACAACATTTTTTTAAATGTTTATTATTATATTAGGTATTAAAATTGCTTATACCTACATATCTCTTAGAAGGAACATTAATAATCACAGTTGCTTTCAAAACTATTCAGTCTTAGCAAGTCTTATGTAATACAAAAAAAAACTTTCTCATAAGCATTAAACATAAATAAAAAGATACTTCTTATAAAATTCACATCAAACAAAACAACTAACTGAGTTCTATATTTTCTCAATCAGCACCTAATGTTAATTATTAAGCATATTTTTTATTTTCATTAATAACCATGTCAAATATTGTTAGTGCTTCACCACCACTATCTTCACTATTCCTTTCAGAGCTGAGATCTTCAATTTCGTTATTATCCTCCCTGTAGCAACCATGGCATACGAAAAGATCAATTGCTATATCATCGGGCACATGCTCTTGATGCTTAGCTGGTATGCATTTTACGTGGAATATCGCCCTACACATACCACATTCTAGTCGATTTGTTGTTTTAGTTGCCTTGCAGCATATTTTGCAAACATTTGTTGCAAAAACTTTGTTAGTGTTGATCTTGATTGCTTTTCCTATTTTTCCCTTTTCTTTTTGTAGTTTAGTTTCTTCTCTTTTCTTCTTTTTGTCCTCTTTGGCTTTCGTTTCTAATTATTTTTTATGCATTTGTTCCTTAAACATTGCCCTGTATTTAGCAGATGTTATGGCAAATGGCATTCTTATTGTATTTCTTTTACCTTTTCTTTCTGGTGTTTTAGGCAACGTCAAAAAATTTCCCAAGATAGTATTTGAAATAACTTTGAAGGCAGGGCTGGTTTCAGGTACAGGTTGCTGAACATTTATTTGTGATGTGTTTAGAAAAATATTGTTAGAACTAATAACTTGTTTGGCAGGAGTCATATGTATTGGGTTTTCTGGAACAATGTCGGCAATAAATGGATTTTCATTTAAATTACTACTATTAGAATAGGTATGTAAATTATTTGTCTCATCCAACTCATGTGCGTTAAATACATTGTCATTAAAGAAATTTTCGTCATTAGCTTGCATTAATTCTTCATTAGACTGAACAGTCCTTGGTGTATCAATACACTCCAAAGAAGTATTTTCTTTGTCAATGACTAATCCTATATTTTGTCCTGATAGTGATTGTGAGGAGTTAACATTAAATACTGAGTAGAGGCGGTATAAAATACTCAAATATTCATTATCATCTGGATTACTTCCATAAGTATCAAGTTTTAACATTGTATCTTGACCCACTATGTCCTTGAATTTCGCATAAGTGATAACATTTGAGGAACTTATATTGGTTTGGTTCAGAACAGATAGCCCATCTTCACTTGAATTGTTATTAATTCCACCGAGACACTTGCTGTAATCTACTGCGTTCGGATCAAATGGTACCAACCCACAGCAACGAAATCCATTAATCAAAGTATCTGGTTTTATGGATTTTTTTAAAGCTATATCCAAAACACAAGCAAAATTAACTTTTGTAATTGGTTCTCCATTATTATCTAAGTGCTATGACTTTACAGCATCTTTCCAAGCGGCTTTAACTGGCCTGAAGACTGCTACGTCTGCTGGCTGGAGGATTCTAGTAGCATTAGGATATAATGCTATTACTTCGATGCCCAACTCTTTGCACAGCTTACTTACACCATAAGTGAGATGGGTTTTATGTCCATCTAAAAAATATACGATAGGAAATTTGACGCCTTTTGCAACCAAATAAGGGTGAAATATATTGGCGATGTATTCAAAAATTAGTTTGGATGTCATCCATCCATTATCACTCCTACCAATTCCCCATTCTTTGGGAACTCCATCCGCTATTTTTTGTGGTATTCTTTGGTAGTTGTATACAACCATAGGGGGGACTTGTGCTACCATCAGCGGAAAATGTAAACATGACTGTTATTGACTCTTTGGCATTACCTTGATCAATTTTATATACATTTTTGATTCCCTTAACAGCTAATACTTTACCCGTTTTGGGACATAATTGGAAACCACTTTCATCTCCATTATAAATCCTAGATGGCTCATTAAAAATATCTAACAGGTTGTTTTCCAATAAGTAATCATGTATTTCAGAGAACCATTTCCTTAAATCAGATTCCGATACACACGCACTAGATTGTGTTACTCCTTCACTGGTACGCTGTACAATAGCTGGGTGTCTTCTTAAAAATCCTCTCACCCATCCATCACCTGGGTAATTATTAATAAAATTATTAGGTCGTGGATTTTCTGTCAAAAAATTGTAAACACTTTGTTTTAAATCATCTATTTTCAACGGAAAACCTTTTCTCATGACTTCCTTTATCCAAATCTCTAAAGTAAGCTCTTCTTCTTCGGTCAGAACAGGTGGTGGTCCAAACGACGTTTTATGGGTTGGGTTTTTTAATTTGAAATGTAATGTTGACTTAGGAATATTATATTTACGCGCAACCTCTCGAATTTTACCGGTTTCTCTTATTTCTTTGAGTAGTCTTTCTTTTTCCCCTTGGGCATCTTTGGTTTACTTCTGAACACCGTTATTTGAGAGTACCTGCAGAAAACGAGTTATTGGACAGATTAAAATTAGTCATTGGACACCCTGTCCAAAGACTAGTAGAAGGTGCCTAAGAGCAATACTATTAAAAATGGTTCCTTTAGCTTAAAGTTATAGGCAGTAGAGTCCAAAATAGTTTCAATTTCTGTTAATTAAAAAAATGCAGTTATTGGACACTTGTCCAATAAGTAGATTTCAAACAAAAAAGTTTTCAGTTATTGGACACTACATAATAACCTAAAAATGTATTTGAATATTAAAATCAGTACAGAATACCATAATACATTACTGTGCAAACTACTAAGAACATAGGATTGTCAGGTAGAATACAAATCGTTAAAAAATTTATAGATAAACTTACCTAATTCTTTATTTCTCACTAGAATGACCGTTAACCGTCCGGACGCCGAGAAAAGTAAATATTTTCGAGCAATTACTGCCATCTATTAGAAATGTTTTGAACTTTTAAGTATGACCAATAAAAGAAGTACAGAAGAGTCAGTTGCGTTATTAAGCTCTTAAGTCATACTCTTAATAAAAACGATTAAAGGGAGTTCTGTCCAATAACTGATAGCGTCCAATGACTGGTAGTTTACCCTATCACGATTATGACAGCTGAGAGCTGTCAACAATTCGGAACGCTCGTGAAGGCGCTCACGGTTGGATTTACTTTTCCTTATTCTAAGGTTGGATTACAGTATTTCTTTGTCACATTTTCTTCTTCTTTGGTTAGGTGGCGACTTTAGCCAGAAGCACAATTTCGAAAATGCCACGTTATTAAAGAGTTAAGATGCGATTCAAAACAAAACAGCACAACTGCCACTTTTGACAGCGCTCACGGTGATAATTTAGGGCACGGTCGACGGTCGGCGATATCGCAAGATGGCGCATAATTATGACGTAAACTATGACGATTCACGGGACATCGTTTTCGCGCTCACGCTAATTCGGAACGAGTGTAAGCGCGCTCAAATCGATTACAGCGCAACTCGGAACTCATCATAAGGCGGGCGCATCGGCGATTCGGCGCATAGCATACACATAGCGCGACGGGCACCGGGGCACGAGCAAGGCGCGTTTGCAACATGAATAAGATAAACGGGCCCACACGCCCACAGCACATTTGTGCGAGCCTGCCTAGTCAGCAAGCGACCTAAGCGTGTTTCCCTTTCCGTGTTCAACTGGCGACACCGGTCTCGCGAAATCTACACGCTTTTGTTTTACTACGGAATCCTACGATCCCGTGTTCAATTCGCGTCAACTGAGCACGCTTTTGCGATCAAGCAACGTTAAAAGAAGTTTTACAAAACAGTGTGTAATTGACTACGGGGACAGCGGTACTTCAATTAAATATTTAAAAATACTTCCCGTTGTCCCCGTGGTTTGGTTTTACATTCAAAAATATGTTTCTGGCACTCGCCGGCCGCTGCCGCGGCACCGCTCGCTCGGCTCGTGCGTTGTGTGGTCACAGTTCTAACCTAACCTAGCTGTTTCGATTTAAAAAGGTTTACTTCGTACGATAAGGAGACAACGAGAAATAAATTTAATCACGTCCCGCTGTCCCCGTGACAGGGATATCGCAAACGGGGACAACGGGAATACACTCTAATAACAGCTACATTGCAATGAGAAGCGCGCGAATCCAACTTCGACGCTCTCGCCTGCTTCGGCCCGCACGATTTATCCCGAACATTTACGAACGCGCTTAACCGCTTAATCAGTACGGATTTGTTTCGAATAGACAGGTTAAAAAACCGTGTTCAATTCAATTACACACTGTTTTGTAAAACTTCTTTTAACGTTGCTTGATCGCAAAAGCGTGCTCAGTTGACGCGAATTGAACACGGGATCGTAGGATTCCGTAGTAAAACAAAAGCGTGTAGATTTCGCGAGACCGCTGTCGCCAGTTGAACCAGTATGTGTTCTGTGAGTTGAACACGGAAAGGGAAATACGCGCGACCTAATGCGTGGGAGAACATTGTGTGCAAGTGGCGAAATAACATTACTGTAATTGTCTCCTTGCAATGCCTATTTTTACATAGCTTGTATGGTAAATAAAACAATTAGACCGGGCTTTTAACTTGGTCAACGTGAGTTTTATTGACTGTGTGAAAAGTTAACATCACGCCTGTATTCCTCGAAGAGTCAGGCAACCGTTTAATAGTACATCCACAGTTGTCTGTAATGTAACTTCTGTAAGTCCCTATGTGTTATAGGGGGCGCGTCTATTGCCTTTTAATAAAAACCCAATACCACTGCTCGACCTCGGGGATCGAATCCAGTACCCAACGCTCAGAAGTCACCTAATAAAATCGCTGATCAGTAAAAAAATGGTTATTAAAATGAAACAAACACATCAGGTGAAGGGCTTTATTTAATTAAATGAATAATGAGTCACTAACACTAAGAATGTTCAGGATGCACTTTACGAAAATTTATGTAAACAAAATTTTTCAAATCACATCATGACATCACACAACATCATTATTTTGTTTGTTCAAAGTACGCATAATGTCAGGACGATTGAAAATTCAATGTCGTAATTCAATAATAAAATTGATTATGTACTTCCTTTCATACATGTGATTTACCAATAAAATAATGTTTATTTTTAAGTGAGGCCTTTCTTGTAAGGCTACTGATGCCGATCAGTATAAATATCTCTTTTGTGCAAAATACATAGGATCTACATTATTCTATAGCAATGACAAACTTCGTCATTATCATAATACACATAAATTTCTTACAATTAAGTAATGAAATAGCGGACAAAAAGATTTATTCAAAATAAATGAGCCGAAGGAGACATGATAAATGGATGGAAAATTCGATGATTTCAATTTAAAAAAAAACCAATAATAATATAAATGTTTGCTTTAGTCCTCAAACATTAATTACTTATATTATTCATTTGTTTGCATTTTCACATGTTTCTAATGGTTCATAGAAGAACTTGAGAAATTAAAAGCTGGCTCCACATTTCAATAAGTGAAAAGTCGTGAATGACTTTCGCGCGTGTTCCTCAGTCAGTTTGATAAACCCGCAAGACCGAATGAGTCGTAAACGCATATTAATGCATAGCTTCCGGGTTATTTACAATGCCAAGTAGATGAGATAGCCTATTACCGCACCAATAAATAAGGTGGCATCAATTTGTGACGAAATGTGCACCCAGCTTACAATGTTCAACTCGTCTATCATTTTTTTTTTTACTGATACGAGTAATGAAATGAAACCTACAATCTATATTTTAAATTTACAAACGTATGTACATTTAAAAAAGTCTATCTATCTTATAGTTTTATTTTCATCATCGAAACTAATAATTTGGACCTAAAACTAAATCTTTTGATTTGTAGAAGCTTCCGTAAGGTTTATTGTAACTTCACTAGCTTTTTATATCACTGCACTACATGATGAATACTGCACTACCTCAAAATATTTGACTGAAATAATGCAATCGTTTTTTTACACAGTTTGGCTGATTCATTTGTCATTATAATGCAGTTCAAAGATTATTGTAAGGCTGTGAAATGTTATTTAACAGCAGCAAAGATAAGATTACCTCATACAAATATTGAATATAATTTGTTTACTTTTCAATGTAGTTCATATTATTATTAAAGTTCACAAAAATAGGTCAGTATTGTTGCCTATATAATCTAACAAACCACCAGTACAAATAAATTATTCATAATTATGTACACGACATTGTGGACGATTAGTGCGAGATTTACCAATATGTACTTACACGTATTGTTGACGAATTTGAATAATACACAAGCTTACCATTGATGAAAACTGGGTAATAATGTTCCACTACAATTGTAACACATTATAAACATTGTTTTACAAACATTGATGTATTAAATAGGAAAATATGGTACGCGCTCCTCGCTGTGGATCGCATAAATTAGGGGAAAGGACACAATCGTAGCACATTACTCCCGGTTTGCGGGGAATACCCGAATCGTAGTTTGTTTGCGAGTTGTTATGGGTACGTAACCGTGACAATTATTGCGATCTCATTCCCACTATAGCCCGCGTAATATGTCTATCTATTTCGGTTGTCGAGCACATGACGCACGACATCGGGTCCATTTAATATTTACGTGATGTTAGAGAGTGGCCTATCTTCCTATTTAATACATCAATGTTTACAAATTGATTACGCGTTTAGTGTGTACTAGATCCAGTTGTCTCCTCTTAGATGCAATAATGACCCCATGAGGTGTCCTTCTTAGACCTGCACACAATTTGTTTGGCACCATGTCTTGAAGTGCTGTCTTAGCACCTTGGTGAATTTGTTCGCCGAATTTCTACCTCAAGTCCTTTAGTTTTTACTATGCTCATTAAAACTACCTCTTTGCCTTTAGAAAATAAGAAATTAACTTGTACACAGTATCTAAGCTAATGAAAATGTCTCTTAGGTAACACCTGTAAAGTAAATATGATCCTAATAAATAATGATGATCTTCATTCTTTAGGAAGTGGGCATCACCCTTACTGATGACCACAACTCATGATAGTGGGTTCAAAGAGAACGATAGTTTAGGTCTTGAATTATTTTTGCCTAATATCTTTCTCTGTTCCTCTTTTACTCTTTTTTCTTGTTCTTTTTTCAGTTTCTGCCTTTCTTCGTCCATTTTCCTTTGTTCTTCAATCATGGCTAGGCGCTCCTCAGCCTGGAAACAAGATAAAATTATGTTTACATATGATTTTATAATTGTAATGATTCCTATCTTTCATGCAAAGGCTATTCAAATAAATTGTAAGGGTATTAAAAATAAATTACTCTAATTAATATAATAATATACAAAGTTTATGAATTATTTGTTTTGTTTTTTACTTACCAGCTTGCGCTGAGCCTCTTCAATCTTTTTATTATTTTCTGCCATGATTTCTTCCAGCTCTTTCCTTTTACGAGCTTCTTCCTCCTGTATAATAGAAATAATATGTTAATACTGTTCTTTATTTACAAGAGTAGCACTATGCATTAAAACAGAGTTTACGTAAACATCGTCTTTCTAAAAAGTGTCTGTTTGCGGAAACCTCAATTTGTCAGCTCTTGAATGACAAGATATTGTTGATCACACATGTTTAGGCTGATATTGAAAAAGTTTTTCATCTCCTAAGATAATAATTTTAAGTAAAAAAACATAATTATGCAATGCCATAAAATGTATTATGATGAAACATCAGATAAATGTGTATATCCTTCATTTGAAACAGTAATGTGGTTATACAAAAAATAGATTCAAAAAATACCTTCAGCGCTCACGTCTGGATCCTCAAGCTGCGTCTCCAATAAATTCTTAGGGCTTCTTGCTCTTGATCAGTCTTCCGACCTGACTTATAGACTACGTGACTGCCAGGGACAGTCAAGCGAACAATTTTAAAATGCTAGCCGGACGCCTTCATGGCAAACTTACAATATGGCAGGATATAGTATAAACTCTGCCTTGTTGGTGCGTATGAAATATATGTGGTTATAAAAATGGACATGTTTATAATTATTAATTACAGAGACAGCCAGCCTCGGTGAGTGACAATTAATAAGAATTCAAGAAACTAATTCTTGTATGCACTCGAACTACACCTGACTGGACCTTTAACAGATATGATCGAAATAATACTTTTATTAGTTCCTCTATTTGTTATGATGCTGGTATTAAATATTGCATTTACACTAGTGTGTTACTGCGAGAGCAACATAATTATGTTGCTGTCGCAGCGTATGTGTTGTCATGTGTATATGCAACATTGTGTAGTGTTGCCAGTACACATGACTGGTATGTACTATAGTCAGTTACCTGTCTAGCCAGCTCCTCGCGTCGCTGTTGTTCTCTCTGTCTCTCAAGTTCTTCCATCATTTCTTTCTCCATCTTGCGTTTGGCCTCTTCAACCCTTTTAGCCACTTCTTGTTCAATTTCATCTTTTCTTTTTTCTAATTCTTCTTCAACTCTTTTCTTCACTAGTAGTTCTATTCTTTTTGCTGCTTCTTCTTCCACCACCTAAACATATTACATTTAAAAATCTGTTGTTAAATATAATATCGTATGGTCACTAGACTATCCACTCTATTAAGGCTTAGTTATTTGGAACTGCTAATATTAAGAACTTTAACACATAATAAGGACTTAGATTGACATTTGAGTTTTGTGACCACTTAGGCTGCATTCTGAATTAATACCATAATCGCTGTAATCGATTTTAGTAACGTTCCCTATTACCGTTTAGCGCGCTAAAATCGATTACAGAGATTATAGTCTTAATTCGGAATGCAGCCTTCGTCTCTTCTCAATGACTAAATACAAAATAGATTGTGATACAGTTTCCACCATCATTTATAATTTATTCTTAAAGGTTAATGTGATACATTGATATATTTAACTTAGATATAGAAAGCGACCTTTGCCCAATATTGGGACAATAAAGGTAAGAAAAGATTACAACTAAATAGTTAAGTATTCTACTGGTTACCCTAGCACAGGCCAGATTACCACACCCGAAGCGATCATGATTGTATAGTTTGTTATCTAAGACAATATTTACTTTTTGTTCGGCTTCTCTTACGCGTCTCTGTCTTTCCATTTCAGCTAGTCTGTCCACTTCATCCATTTTACTGCGCCCCTTCGATTTCTTCCTGTGACTTCTACTTCCATCATATGAAACGTCACTGCTGGTCGAAGAAGACGCGGAATGAGATCTTTTTCTGAAATTATACCACGGATACGTCAAACCAATACATATCAGATAAGTAGCTCATAATGTGTCAAATCATTTGCATAAAGTCTACCTGGATTTCGAGCTCCTTTCCCTCGACTTTTCTACGAGTTTCGAACTTCTGCTCCTTGATGTAGAACGATCCTTGGAGCGACTCTTCTTCCTAGAATGTTTGCTAGTTTTGTGGTGGCGCCGTGGCGACTTACTACGTGATCTCGACCGACCCATCGTTTATCAATAGATAATAATTAACAAAAATGCAGTAATTTAAATTGAGCCACACTTTTCCGCTAAATAGCATTCACATCAACAGACTCAGTACTCACAGTCACGCATTGCTATGTTTGACAAGCGAGTAGCGACGCCATTTTTTGCAAAGCACAAGCTGAACCATAGATTATACAAGCTGAAGCTCTCAGTGAGATACAAAGAGGCAAAATATCTAAAATTACAATCGGATACATTCAGTAATGCAGTAAGCAATAGGAAAGTTGTCTTTGGTAGGTGGGTGAGTAAGAAACAGCAACTCGGAAACTGCTTAAGGAATGGGGATAAAAACTGCCACGTGCTCACTTTAGATGTCGCTGCTATCCAGCGTCTAACAATTTGATAGCTGTCACCATCCATACATTTTTTATGTGAAACATTTCACACAAACATCTCACAGCGCACGTAAAACCAGGCTGGCGAGGCGACGCATGCCACGTGGCGATCGGTGGCCTTAACACTAAACAGTCTATGTGACAGTGTGTGGGTGTGTGTGTGTGGTGTATGAGAGGTATGTGTGTGGGTGTGTGTGGCAGTGTCTGTTTTGTCAGTCTGTATGATGTGTAGTGTGTAAATGTGTGAGTAGTGCGATATTTCACATCTGCCAGTCATCCCGTGATGGCTCAATTTTTTTTTAAAACAAGCGACTTTTTTACGCATATATTAATATGCCCTGTTGCGCAGCTGTTTACTGCAAAAATAAGGGAACCCATGTATTTGCCACTTAAGTTAAAAGACAAATAAAGTGGAAGAAAATCTCCGAAAAAAAAATGGAAACCCGATATTTCGTCGAGACTATGTATGTATTATCCTTTATAAACCTGATGACTTCGATGGGAGAAATTCGTATGTATAGGTGATGCTCCGAAGAGAACTAAGTGTTTTCATTACCTACAGGCACTTGTATGATGTTATGTTTTTGTAAAGGTGTGTGTGTTTATGTTATCTTCTTAGCTCAATGCTAGAATTAACAACTCTGATTTTTTTTCTGTCAGAAAGATCATCCTCGAGTTGGTTTTCAACATCGATCAGGGTTATTCTTGTCGTACACATCCAGTCTTCAAAAAAAAAAAAGAACGTAGCCAAGAGATTTCGTAGTGTATGAATGGTGGCGCTCGTCAATCACCAATGTAGAAACACTTCCCTTCGCCTGATTGCGGTAGTGACCACCAGCTTCTAGTCACTGATTTCAGACTGCGTTTAAAAACCCCTCGGCGGAATCCTCAGGCCCCTGAGCAATCAAGCTCTAAACCACTTCCAGGAAACGATTAGCGACAACTTAAAAGTCACTAAAATTAGATCCATTTGACTCAAGTGAAGGTGACTAGAATAACCTCAAGAGGACTGTTCTAGGTATGGCCAAAGTGAGTCATGATGCTTTTAAAACAGTATGGAAGAAGGAAGAGTGGAAAAGTTAGGAGTCTTGGAAGCTGATTGTGGAGAGAAAACAGCTGAAAGCGGAGGGGCTCAGTTCTGATAGACAGAGACGCAGATACAATCAGCTGCATGCTGCAGTAAAAAAATCGACTCGGAAGGATAGGGATATGCACATCAACAGCGTCTGCGAGGAAATTGAGGGACATGCAGTTAAGTGCAAACTAAGGATCTGTTCATGAAAGTTAAACAGCTAACAAGGACCTTCAAACCGAAATGCTGGGTAATGGAAGACAGTAGAGGTAACATTTTGTCTGAACTAGATAGTATTTTGGATAGATGGAGAGACTCTTGCTACAAACTATATTGGGATGAAGATGGTTTAGTCACCGAGAGAAGATGGGATGCCCACTTGGAAAAGCCAGGTATACTACTATCTGAAGTCCAAGATGCTATAAAAAACTGAAGCATAAAGCAGTGGGTCCTAATCGTGTTTCTGATGCAATGTTACAACATCTTGGTTTTGATGGGACAAAGATTGTGCACCCTATGCATAAAGATCTGGAAGACAAGCCAGTGGCCAAGAGACTGATTACAATCCGCTGTCATTCCTCTTCACAAGAAGGATTCCACCAAGAAGTGTGAAAACTACAGATCCTTATCGCGCATGTCCCACGCAAGGGAACTCGAGAGCAAATTTTGAACGTCCGCATTCTCATCGAGAAATGTCGTGAATTTAACAAGGCACTAGTCTTGTGCTTCATAGATTACGCTAAGGCGTTTGACTGCGTAGGTACAATGGCAGACAATGTTTGATGTTCTTTGATATGGGCGTCCCCCCACATCTCACCTTTCTGATCCAGAATCTGTACCTTGATGGCACCAGCTTTGTGAAACTGGAAAACAAAAAATCGCAGGCTTTCCTCACGGAACGAGCCGTGCGTCGACGCTGTCTTCTGTCGCCAAAGCTATTATACGGGGAGCACATTATGAGGTGAGCGCTTGACGGTTGGCACGGAGTCCTTGTTGGCGGTGAAAGACTCACAAACCTAAGATATGCTGACGATACCACTATAGTTGCGTCTAGTGAGGAAGAGATGGCGGAGCTGCTGAAACTTATAGAAGCAGAGAGCACTAAACTTGGACTCAAGATCTACCATGCGAAGGCCAAAGTAATGGTCGTAGTGGTCTGCAAAAAAAGTAGGTATAGTAGACTGGATACAACCACTTACGTATGAGGAATCCGAGGAACTTCTGGAATACGTTGTGTAGCCGAAACACATCACGTGTAATTTGCCATAACCTAAAGCACCGCATCTCACACACCACGCACATCACACTACAACACACACACCTCTTCACACACACTACACTACACCACACACCTCATCACACAGCACACGAAAACATCTGCCTCACTACAATCCACACTACACCACACCACACCAGACACTATACACACCACATCACAACATATACCCACATCTTTTATTAAATAATAAGTACCCCTAATGTCACAGTACACTTTTTTTGTTTTTTGTAACTCATAGTTAGTATATGTATACTATACGGCAATATTATGGAAGCGCAGAGTTTCCTAATACAGGCACTGTTTTGCTTGAAAGAAGGCTCGGAAAACGTTTAAATGTATTATGCTAATTGTGACAATAAACTATTTTGTATTTGTATTTTGTAGACCGTGCTCATCGTCTTCCGAGCTCAAATCTACTCGACGGCTATGAGAAAGTCAGCGACTTCATGTATCTTGCGTCTTTGATCACGAATGAGGGCAGCTGGTTTGAAGAAATCCGCCGTCGTACTGGTATTGCCAAAAGTGCAATGACCAGTCTATGGAAAATTTGGAAGAATCGTAGCATCCGTCGGTATACTAAAATACGACTGATCCGTGCTCTAGTTGTTTCCATTTTTTATATGGTGCTGAAACTTGGTGCATCAAAAGCCGCGAAAGCAGTAAGATCGATGCTTTCGGGATGTAGTGTTGGCGGAGGTTACTTCGTATACCATGGACCGCCATGAGAACGAATGAATCCATACTGGAGGAACTCAGTAATACCAAGCGACTTTCTACAATGTGCCGGGAGCGTGCCCTCAGCTTTTTTGGACATATTAAGCGTTCACTTAAGCATGGTCTGGAAAGGCTTATGATACTGGCCGGGTGGTAGGAAAACGCGCTCAAGGCAGAGCACCGGCAAGATGGTCCGACGCGATCAAGAAGGCTGTTGGAGGTTGCATTTACTGAGCGGTCCACACTGCAGAAGACCGCATAACTTGGAGACGCGTCGTATGTTCGCGATCGTCAGCATTGAGGGAACTACGAAGAAGAATGATAAAATAATAACACATATAAATGTGAAGAATTGTATTGAACTTTGATCTAAGTTATGTTACATTTTTTGTTACATATTTGGTTATTTACAGAGATGATGTTTGATTAATATATGAATTACAACTCATTTCTGCATACAATGTATGATATCAAGGTAACGAGTGTTCTATAGAATATTCTTGTTCTTTTTTACTTATAAAATTAATGAGTTTCGTTGCAGCCTCAAACATAAAATCTGTTGTTAAAGACGTGCTTTCTGTACTTGAGCTTTCCAAAAGTTTGAACTCCATCAGTTGTTTAAAACAATTAAATACTTTTTTAGGAGAATAATTGATGCCATCAATACTTGCCTTGCCTAGTGAACCATCATCAAGCTCACTAAAATCAAATGATTCTTGCGTGTTAATAATTCCAGCAGAAATATATTTTTTCAAAGCCTTGTCCAACATAGTTTTGATGTCGGATACACTGTGAGCAGGTGTCAAATGAAATTTAACAGAATCTAAACTCTCAAACTCAGGTTCAGTATCAAGTCTTGATTTTAAATTCAAATTGTGTTCTGAAACAATTCTGTCCATGAGCTCGTCCAACTGCGCTGTAATTACATTCGCCGCTATGTTTAGTTCATTATCAGATCGGGAATTGCGAGTGGTTGTTTCTTTTTCCATCTTTAAAAACACATAACTATCATCTTCTTCTTCAGGTTCTACCATTATTGTGTCTGTATCATAGGCATGTTTTATTTTATCTAGTAAAGCTTTAATATTATTATTTTTTCCTATATCCTCGTCATAGTCGTAGGTTTCTCTCAGATCAATATCGCCTTTGTAGAAGTAATCATTTGGTAAGGCCAAGCCTCGTACATACAAATCTAACGCGCCTCCGTATCTGGGTATGGTCATAGGCTGTCGATAAATACATTCAAATTTTCCTGTTGGTGATGATGGATTTTTAGCATGATCAATAACAACTGAAAGAAATTTAATAAAGGATTATACACACATTCGTCAAAAATGGTACCTACAAACAGTTTTACGAAGCATTTATTAATGGACAGCCCCTTAATAAATGCCTCGTCGTCAAACATACCTTTAATAACATCTGATAGCACGTCAGGACAAATTCTTGCGGTAACGGGAGTAGTAGGGTTAAGATCCGGACTTGAATTAATCTCAATCAGCCATGGTTTATATTCTTTGTCGAGGACAAAATCGCAACCGTACAGCTCAAAGCGATTCTTACTAACTGATAAAAAGTCCTGGCCAGTTAACATTATGCCAATAATAGACTTCTTCATTCCAGAATAGATGATTTTATCCCAGACCTTGCACTTGTCAGTCCTGTTCAAATAATCTTTGTACTTTTCAGAATGCCACATGTTCGCGGTTGGAAGTTCTTCATGTCTTCCTGCACAATTATTATATTTCCTCTGAACTGCGTTGTTAGTTAAATGTATGGATTCATGATAGTTCTTAAGATTGTACTTCTGTGAGCTGAACTTCAAATAACAGTCTCGGTACATCCATATTACTAAAGGATATGTGCTTGTGACCAAGCAGTATTGTCTGATGTCGAATTTTGTTTCGTGAATCAATAGCGGCTCTTCTGCAAACAAAACACAAAAGTGAGAGTATTTATTGTATTAGGAATAATTAGGTTCCTATTCACGTACTTAAGATTTCCTAAAATTTTAACGTCTAGGAAGACGTTAAATTGTCTAGGAGACCTCAGACGAAGACTTTGGAATCAGCAACGTGTAACACAGCATTGCGAATTTGCGACACAGAAAAGAGTCGAGAAAGCAGCTGGACCATTTTTTTTTGTTTCCGGCGTGGAAAATCCTCATGGATGTCCTCCGCCCTGTGGCGGGCGGAAGGTTCTGTCAGATTCTTACTGACTAAAAACCACCCCAGTGTTCCCTTCCTACACTTGCACCGGGGATCTTGGGATCTAGTATTATTTCCGCAATCCCCGGCTAGGCCCGGCCACCTAAATCTGGGGCGTGCGTGGATCACTACGCGCCGCCACCTCGGATCCAGTGTGATAGGGGGCGGCGGGGGACGTCCCCAAGTCCGCAGTCCCTGGACTCATTTAGGGGGGCCGGAAGAGGGCGTTGGCAGCCCTCTGTCGACGCCATGGTGCGGGCCGGGTGAGCGAAAGAGATCTCCCGCTCCCTTTCCGCAGCCTTCTTTCTGCGACATGATTGGCTCGCAGAAGGATATGGTCCGTGTCCCAGGACTCCTCGCTGCCGATCATCGACTCGACCACGGCCGGCAGCGACAGGTCACTGCCTACTCCTGATATGAGGGCACGGCGTAGCTCCTCCCAAGCGGAGAAGCAGTTGGACCTGAGCCAACCTGGCGGTGACGCTTAAAATATGCCCATAGATAAATATCACCCGTCTCTCCACTATTCCAATGCTCAAGGATGCATATCCGGTACGGCTCTAATAATCCTTCCATATCCCAAGGGCACGTCTTCCCTACCATTATTGCGCCCCCCAGTCTACTCTTTGATATACAATGTTCTCTGTAGTTCCATGAAACATGAGGCTCCAGGGGCTAGGGTTCATTGGAGTAATCGAGCCTGGTCTAACCACGCTGGGGTCGGTGCATTTCATTCAGTCATTCATTCATTTCATTCTAGAAAAAATTATTTGGGCGTCCGTCGGAAGGGAATTACCTAGGTAGGGTACTGAACTATATTGGTTAATTAAAATAAAAATGGCATGGACGTACCGATGTACTTCTGAATGACATATTTATCGTTCGCTTTTTTTAGCAGGTCATCTATAACTGACAATTTGGAAGCCAATCTAATGCCTCTACCTCTTGAATTATGTGCCGGTTTAATGATCCAAATGTTATGGCACCCTTCGCAACTTAATTGGGGTCGGAATCTATGCATTTGTTTTAGTAAAAATTTTGCGTATGCCATATAAAGTGGTAACTTATTTTCTGTATCCTTTTCAAAGACGTCGTCCTTTCCTATTATGCGGTAATATTTTTTTAAGAAGTTATTCCATTGTCCGTTAGACGCGTTGTTTAAAACTCCATCTATGTCCCTGTTCTCTTTTCTATAAAGATATTCTTTGCATCTACACAAAGCAAATAGGACAACATTCAAGGAAATCTTTCCCTTGTTTACAAACACAGGCCTCTCGTTAGCAACCATTGAAACAACCCATTTCAACAAGCTAGTACAAGCTGTAGTTTTGTAGTCTTTTACAAATCCCTCCATTTCCCCAGAATTACTAGTGCTATAGCTGCGCGGGCCAATAACTTCGGCCACATCTTCAATGTAGAACCAGTAGTTCCTTTTCATGGAAGAGCATAACCCCTGCTTCGATGTCCACAAAGCATCCGACTTTAGTCTGTTAACTATAGTTGGACATTCACTGGTCATGTCGATGGTATTATTGTGGAGTACATCTCTTGTACGCCAAATGAAATTGGGTGGGTATTTGTCAACTAAGTTCGACAAGAACAATTTTTCTAATTCACTGAGTACTTCGGGTTTCGTGGTAAATGTGCCGTTTTTTATTTTGGATAGGTTCATTTTCTCTGGAGGTAGTTTTTCTACCCACCCTCTTTCCAGCAAAGCTGCTCGTACGGCATTACAGGAGCCGAAGACGGAAAATATTTTATTTTCACGTATAGCTTGTGCAGCTTGGAGTTTTAATGATTTGTAACGAACTGTTTTGGCCTGACATCTGCTAATTACATAACTCTTTTCTTTGTGTGAAAGACCATCTGGACGATTAACGCCCCTATATTCCATGAACTTTGTCTTATTGATTACTTCCACCTTTCTTGTAAATTTCTCTGCAGATTTTCTTTCTTTTACGTCGCCTTTGTCGCAACATATTGTTTTCTGCAAAAATACCAAATACTCAGGTCGTGATATGTTAAATAAGTATAAATTATGTATAGCAAAAATCATACTTTAACTGTTTGGACTTATGAAAAATTAATACAACAGTTTTTGAATCCTTGTTAGTAGTATAAAATTGGGGGACCTGGATCAAGTAGATCCAGGTTCCCCCAATTTTACAATTATTACACTCGTATTATTTTTATTTGTAGGTTTGACTATTCATTCAATCATTACATCAATGCAGAGTTTTTTATATCTTCTTTCTTTCGAACTAATGTAAGAAGCTCATTGTGATCACTTTTGCAGTAAAAGCACTAATCATCAATTCATTAAATGCGATAATTTATCTGCGTGCTTAGTATTAAAGTCCATCAAACTATCACAACCATATTATATACGGAACAGGGGGCCTAAAATGGACGCTTTGGCAGAATCATATTATGATCTGCGTACAATTCATACATCCCGCAATTCATCTGTTTGACAGTTTTGTATGGAGTTTCGTAAAATGGTCCAAAAATAAGAATTGCTCTATTGAAGTCTAATGTCAGCTGTCAAACAGATGAATTGCGGGATGTATGAATTGTACGCAGATCATAATATGATTCTGCCAAAGCGTCCATTTTAGGCCCCCCAGAGCAAGATTCAGTAAAATCTACCTTTCAAAAGCAATATCTTACCTCCCTTCACAAGCCTACCCTTCAAAAGTGATCACGACGATGAGCTCCTTCTTACATTAGTTCAATTCGAATGAATGAAGATAATATATAAAAAAAGTTAATTAAAAAATCATACACCCGACTGCGTAAAAAGTGAACTTAAAGAAAGATAGCAACAAGATTTATATAAACTAAGTTTTAACAATCTCATGCAGTCGGAGGCATATATCTCTCTCTCTCTTAACAATAACGACCTATTTCGTTTTTGATTTTTTAATTACCTTTTTTTATTTTATATGTTTTAGTTAGGATTATAAGACGGTTAATTAGGTTATTTACTCACTTATAATCAGGTGATAAGGGCCTCTTACTCACTCACTCCAAAAGTTCGAGATACTTAGTGTTTTTATAATTTCTTAATTAAATTACATTTAAACAAGAAAAAGCTTGTAATATTTTTGTAACTACCTTTTAAAACCCTTCTTTTTTTGATACCCCACTCGATAGGCTTGATAGATATTTTTTTTCGAAAACACCTTTTGGCGGACATACATACATACAGGTCAAGCACATAACCCTCCTTTTTTGGCTTCGCCGCAGTCGGGTAAAAAACTCTGCATTGATGTAATGATTGAACGAATAGTCAAACCTACAAATAAAACTATAATAGGAGTGTAATAATTATAAAATTGGGGGAACCTGGATCTACCTGATCCAGATCCTTCAATTTTATACTGTTCATGTTGACCGTTGAGTTTTGTATGTCTTTTACAGGTGGTTCCGATTGGTTTCTGTGGATGCAAATAAATAATTATGGACTTATATATTTAGATGGTAGGTATGCGAACATTTTTAATATTGCTAACTGTGTCGGTCCATAGTTACCTTTTTTCGCTTGAGAATATTCTTTTTTCGCCTCGGCATTTTTAAGTGAGTGGTTTCATTTTATTCAAGTTCAAGGGCAAACCTGTATCTCTACAAAGTAAGAAAAAAACATGGGATAAAAAATACATAAATAAAACAGTTTTACTTACAAAATAAATAAATTCAATCAGAAAAAAAATATATGAAACGTGTCAGATTACAAAAAATAAAATGTTGTATTTCAGATCTTAAAATCTAACATGTATAAAATGGCACAGTAAAGGCTTCTACATACCAGCGCGACTTGTCGCGCGACGCGACACGGCACAAAGGCCCCGCGTGTCGCGTGACGAGCTGTGCCTTTGTGTCGCGTCTCGTCGCGCGACAAGTCGCCCCGGTATGTAGAAGCCTTTACACGTCCAGTTACAGGTCCAGTATTGACCTAAGAGTGAGACCACACGATGCGTTAACGGTGCGGTGCGGCAACGCACCTGAACGCTGTTTACCGCGGTGCGGCGGCGGCGCGGCACCGCAACGTCAATGACTCAGTGTGTAGGATCATTTCAGTCTAAAGATATATGAAAATCAATATTAATATTATCGGTAGTTACTCATCGTAAGAAAGATAAATATTAATTTTAATAAACTGTAGCAAACAACAATGAATAAACACGTTCGATACAATACTGCGGTGGCGGCACGATGCATTCCGGCGCCGCAGCGCATCCCCCCTCCCCGCGGCCCCGCCTCGTCTCGCAGGTCATAAGCGCGGCGCGCCTACGGTGCGACGCCGCACGGCCGGCGGGCGGCCCAACGCATCGTATGACATGGCATAAGGGCCAGGCCACAACACTGCGATGCGACGACGCGTCGCAAAAACGACGCTACTTACAATACGATTAGACGTAGATTGACGACGTAGATTTCTACGGTGCGTCGTCGCAAAAACGACGACACTACTTACAATACGATTAGACGTAGATTGACGACGTAGATTTCTACGGTGCGTCGTCGCATCGCAGTGTTGTGGCCTGGCCCTAAGTGGTTGATTTGTATGTAGGATGACGTTGCGGCACCGCTCCGGCGGCGGCGCCGCACCGCACCGTAAACGCATCGTGTGGCCTCACTCATAGTTGAAGTATTGACATAAGGTACTGATGACTAGGATTTGGTTTTGAGAAAAAAAAATTACCGCTGCATGGTGGTCTCATTACAAGCAGCCTACATACTGGCGCGACACAAAGGCCCCGCGTGTCGCGCGACGAGCGGTGCCTTTGTGTCGCGTCGCGGGTCGCGCTGGTCTGTAGACGCCTAAGTCGTAATAATGTTTTACGTATAAAAATAATCATCTGTCTGCCTTTTCCCAATTATGTTGGGGTCGGCTTCCAGTCTAACCAGATGCAGCTCAATACCAGTATTTTACATGAAGCGACTGCCTGTCTGATCTCTACAGCCCAGTTATTGGGTAGCACGATATACCTTGTTAAGACTGGTTGTCAGACTTTCGGGCTTCTGACGACCCGTAAAAATAATACCTATACAATATTAGTTTTAGTATATGCGAAACCCGAAACACGTGTCTAGTATTTTTATGTAAAGAATCTATGTACAAAATTTCAAATTGTATCATGAAAAATCACAAAGTTATAAGGTTGTTATGTTACCGGGTTGTCCGTACAAAAACATGCTAACGGCGCCCCCGCGCCTCCAGGGTCGTCTTGCGCTCATTGATAATAATTTGGCAGTAGGTACCTAACCGTACGGCGATTGTATTGTAAGTAATTAAATGTTTTGGGACAAAGTATAACATGGTGTAAAAATTATTGTAATCGATTCAGTTCCTTATTCTGAACAAATTATATTCAGGTTTCGCATATACTAAAAAGTATAATGAAAACAAGCAAGGCAAGCGTGAGTGCTGACCATGAAGCTCTGGGTTCAATTCCCAGGTCGGCCTAAGCGTGTTATTTGTTTTATCTATATGGGATTTCTCAGGAGGAGCCCGGGGCTTTGATTTGTGGCTGGCAATAGTCTCGCCATATCTTCTTCATAGCGTATCGATGGCAATCTACATAGCCTCGGCCCAGAATTTGGCTACGAGTTCGACACCTTCACTAACGTCCATCAGCTTTTGTAACGTGCATACAACAGGACTGTATGCTAGACACGATTTTGAGACTATTTTTAAAGTTAATATTATTATATAATTTTTATAACGATATTTAAAAAGTATCCCATGATGACACCAGGAATCACGATGGCAATCCAAAGTCCACCTATAAAGCTGGCTTTGTGCGTAGTCTCGATTAACATAGAATCTCACAAGACAAATCAGAAATTCTGACCGATGTCTACGGCAAAACTCACGGCGACATTCTTTGCGTCCAAGTGACCCGGCAAGATGAAACCCAAAGCCAGCCACACATCCCCGGACTTACGCTTATATCGCCGAGATCTGTCACCCGAAGCACGGTAGTGACGGTGACGCAGTGTTTATTGCTCACGGCCGGCGTAAGCAGCACCGGGATTTGGGGGCGGACCGGAGCGGTAACCTTGGTTCGGTTCGGGTTTGTTAAGAAAATCTCTTTTCATAAATTAGTTCCGACGAGGAAAACGTGTCTGCTGTTCTAGCAATAGTAGGTACGTTTAGTTCTACAAAGAAGAAATAGAAATTGATTTCGTGTCCGTACGTTCGTTTAATATCAAATTTTATCAAGAACTGATAATTTATGCTAATTTCAGTATAAAAAAAAAGATGTTCAGAAAGCGATTTTGAAGAGCTGTTATCATACTTATCATGCACTTGAAAATTAAAAAATGTCACGAGACGTCTTCATCTGGAGAGCAGTGAGAGCACTTAACACGAATGAGTCCCTTCACCCCCACCCGGGCCCCCCAGGCTAACGCGGTTGATGTTTGTTATTCCGTTCGTCGCGACAAACATGTTCTGTTAAATGTTTGTGTTTTTTATTTAGGCCACGCCCCCATAATGTTTAGCATGTTAGGTGTTTCTAAAACACGAAAACATGGCGCAGCGGTCTCGGCTTAAGGTGGGGTCCGCACCTGTAGCCAGCGAAATTGAATTTTCTTACGTTTTTTTGCGGGCTACAGCTGCGGATTCACAGTCCACTGCTTTAGCTGCCTACCGAATGGTAATGGAAGGTAGAAGTCTGCAAATTCGGGTAGGTGTACAGTCAGTGCTCTGCATAACCCGACCCACCCCTTATTCCCCTGTTCTTCTTTGTAAGAGGGATCAAGTAATGCAGAGCAATGACTGTACAACACGAAAGTGATCCATTCAGTAGAAATCATCTATTGCGCCATGTCAATAATCTCAACCTTTATTTATATGGATGAATATATTGTATAAACGCCTCTCTGTTTTAAATATGTAGCACAATATTGGCACCTGCCTGCGGCTGCTGCCACCGGATTTCCAACCTTCGGGCCAGTCTTTCTTACTACTCTAGAACCACTTACATACAATAACTGTATACTACTCATTCTAAATTACCTACTGCATAAAATAAAACAATTAGGTACCTCGTCACGTATTGGCAACATTTTTCTGTAATTTGTCTGTATCATATTTGACCGTTTGTAATTTTTATTGTTTTTACATTTTATTGAAAATTTTGACAGAGCACACTGACGTACGTCAACTTTTTTCTCTCGTTAACGTCCACTAAAGACATGATTTCTGACATTTAACTTACGTATACATTTTTGTTACCGAACAGTATTTAGTTGCTTGGAGAGGTTGTAGCAGGTATGTAAGGAAAGGGATCCATGAAAGACGGAGTGTCTGCAATAAAAAAAATTGCAATGCATAATTTTTTCTAATACTTTATTTATATTATAGAATCTTAGAATTTGAACATGCCAACAGTCGATAGCGAAAAATAATATTACTTTTAACAATTTCAAAATGTGAAAATTCGACATAACATTTCGAAGTCTTTTAAGTTTTATATTATTTAATAAACTACAATATTTTATTTAGAATAGCAAATACCAAACATTGAACGATTTCCAAGGTTAATAATATTTGAACACAGGTCTAAAGAACTTATTTCTTTCTTTTCAAGAAAGAATTCGATGATTCGTCACATAAAGGCGAAGGAACGACCCTGTACGGCGTATATATCGAAGAGCAACTCTTTGAAAATAATATAGTTTTGTTTTTGTTTCTGTTATTACCCTGTAATTTGCAGATACTTGTGCCTATCGCGCTTAGCTTTTTTATTGAGTCTGAGTCGTCCAGACTATTTCGACGGTTTACCGTGTCAACAGATTTGAGGTTGGAACTAACTACACTGGATTTGGCGTGTCGTACGGACCCGGCAGGTTCTGGTCTGCTAACTACTTTATTATGAACTGATATTGTAGACCGGAGAATACTAGCGGTTTCCCGCTCCCATTCAATAGGGTCTATATAACAACGTTTGTTACCGACCGACCTGTCAACTTTGCTCTTCTCCACTTTGCTCGCTGATTCGGTCCGGTATTTACTGGTCTGATTATCGAACTGACCTTCATCAGGTCGACAGCACGAATGAGGCACGATTCGTCGTTTACAGTCCGTATTTCTTTCTCGTCTTCCTCGATGAATCCTAAAAGAAAGTGATGTTTTACGCCTTTTCGGTGCGCTCTTTAACGAGATGCTCGATTTGACCACAGTGATAGCTTGGCGTACCGTGAGTGATTCTCTACCACCTAGTACAATACCGTCCTTATTGGTGGGCAAAGTATCATAGGGGTTTAACCAAGTGAGGAAGTCTGTGATGATGGGGCCGCTGTACTCTGGCGGTATCGGTTGATCTTGGTCCAGTAAGATGGCGTCGCCGGAGGGCACACGCAGTGCAATCGGGTTAGCAACACTCTTCGACTCGTGCTTACGCTCTTTGTACTTCTTGACCACCCGCTTGCCATTAATACATAATGATAAACCGAGATACGCTGGAGCTTTTGGTAGTGATTGTTTATAAGCTAGTTCAAAAGTTCCTGTATCAGCCTCAAGACTGTAGCGCCGATCCAAAACAACTGTGAAAAAACAATTTCTTAATTATTTTTGAATGCGGCAAACGAATTCTTATTATTGTTTTATTATTAGGCTTCTTTAATTACCTTTTATAACGTCCTCCAGACATTGAGGGCATAACCGGGCAGTGACAGATGTAGTAGGTGCTAGGTCAGGACTAGAGTTAATTTCAATGAGCCACGGAGTGAAGTCTTCAGTCAGCATGAAATCAGCTCCATATAGTTCGAAGCTATTTTGTCTTTTATCCATGGTTTCCTGACACGCTAACATTGCGCCTATCAAGCATTGTTTAATTCCAGGATATATTTTCTCTTCCCACAATTCATATTTTCCTATCTGTCTTCAAATACCCAATAAATTTGTAAGTAATATATATTATTGTTGAAAGTATTCAAAGTGTTTTTTTCATTCTTACCTGAGATAAGCTTTAAAAGTATGGCAGTCCCACATATTTTCATCTGGTAAAGCTTTGTCTCGCTCACCGGTGTTTTTATATTTTATCTGGACTGCGTTATTCGTGAGATGAACAGATTCGTGGTAGTTCGACAAACTAAATATTTGTGAGCTAAATCTGAGGTAGCTGTCCCTGTAAGACATAAAAAAACTGCAATATGTCTAAACGTTACGACAAAAATAAAGAGTTCGGTTGCTCTTACTTGTAGACCCAAATCGTTAATGGCTGACAATTCGTTATTAGAAACCACTGCCGTATATCAAATTTAGTATTGTAGATAACTAGCGGATTTTCTGTAATCAAAGATGTTGCATGTAGTTAGCATGTGAACCACTTCCATTGATTCAACAAAGAGCCCAGTTCTACAATACCGATATATTTCTGCACGACGTATCTAGTTTTATGAGCCGGTATGTTGATCAGGCCTATTATGTCTTTTATGTTATTCATGAGCTGAATGCCTCGGCCGCGACACTTGTTTCCAGGCTTCACGATCCATAGGTTAAGTACACCATCTATGTCTATTTGAGGACAGTACTTTGCCAATGTTGCTAAAATTTTCATAGCTTTTCTTTCCAATTGCCTGTAAAATAAATATTAGACACTGAAACGAGTAACCAATCTAAATATTAGCCGTAGGTACCCAGCTGTAAAGCGAGCAGTGGTGACCCAGTGGTAATGGCCCCGACTTCCTAGATATAGGTCGTGGGTTCGAACCCACAAGCAGGCGCTTTACTTTGTGTAAATAATTTCATCACTACTGCTCTCAGCGGTGAAGGAAAACATCAGGAAACCGGCATGTCCTAGAACCAAAAATTCGAAGACATGTGACATCTACCAAACCGCACAGGGCCCGCGTGGTGGATTACGGCCCACTCGCTCCCGAAGAAGATGCCCGTGTGCCAGCAGTGGGAACATTGGCTCATGGAGTTTTAGAAGTTCGGCTGTATAAAGTGTCCTCTCTACCTACCACTATACTGTGCACAATTTCAGTCTAGAACTCCATGATTGTGTGAAATCAACGGCCGCGTTACGAGTACATGATCGAATCTCATAACGCGTCAGTGTTGACATTCAATTCGCACAGTAGCCTGTAGATATAAAATATTGATGAATTGTTTTCAGTGATACAATCGATAAACAGTGATCTAATTACTGCAATGTTGACACAAAAATGTTTTCACACAAATAGCGAACGCAATGATTACGAAATATATGCGTACCGAATGCTGGAGTTTTTGTCTTCCATAAATTTTGCTTTCTCATGCACCAAGAGATAATGATGCGTCAGGAACTGATCCCACTCGTGCTCCCAGACATGCTGCTGGTCTTCAGTATCATCGATGTCCTTATTGGTGAGGAACACTATGAATTCGTTTAATCTGGTAATAGCAAATTCTATTGCACTGAATGGAACTTTTCCGTGACTCTCAATAAGACTTTGCTCGTTGTTGTTTTGTAATGCCTTTGATAGCCATTTAAGGACACTGATGCAGGCTGTTGTTCTAAAATCGTCGATAAATTCCTCGAGGCTATCAGAGTTGTGAATGTTGTAACAACGTGGGAATTTAGTTATTGCCACTCCTGGCTCTGTGTGCCAATGCATTTGCGTGAGGGAACTTGTTAAGCCTTCTTTTGTAGTGAAAACAGATCTGCAAAATCTATCAAAACAAGTCAGTATTAGGAAAACGCATTTACGAATGATTCTCTCGAGGTAATGTTATTTGTATGGTTACCTGCTTATCATAACATCCTTGTTACTAAGCAACCAGTCGTACTTATCCCTCTTCGTTGTCCAGAGAAAGTCGACGGCGTGGTGCTCCATGAATTTGTACAAAATCATTCTTTCCACTTTAGAGAGCTCTTTGCCATGCAATTTTTTGGGATCTACATTTGATGGAGGATGGCGGACCTTGAAATTGCCGAATTTAAAAAATCAGTAAAGGTAAATTGATAGTACTTTACCCAAAATGAAAGCTACGAAATATTTAAGCGTAAAAATAATTTTTTTTCAAACTATCGAAAGTTTGGTTTGGGGTTAGTAGTCCCCATAATTTTCGGCCAATTAGATTACATCTAAAAACAAGTTGACCACTGACTTACCCCTGGCGGTAAACTTTGGAATACCTTATGCGACTCATATTTCTCAATCCACCCCCGTTCGAGAAGCGAGCGGCGCACCGCTGGGAATCCTCCGCCTTTTATCATAAACACTTTACGATCTTTCATAGCGCTGTCAGCGATCTTTTTCAGCTCATTCCATCTTTCGGTGCTCACCCAACTTTTGTATTGCTTTAATTGCTCGATCGATGTAGAAGTTTCTATCAAATAATGTAAAGTGATATTAATTACAAACATGCTCTAGTAGAATGAAACAGACAGTGGCTCTGAACAGCAACACAAACCTGGTCCATGTTCGGATTTGGACAAGGAGACAGAACTCGATGGCCGCAACTCCTTCTTGGACGTGCTATCTCGATGTATTTTCGAGTCTGACGCGCTCTCCTCAAGCTCCATCGTTATAGCCATGAGCCTCGCTTGCCACTCACTTGAATTCTGCAACAGACCAGTCTGTTACATCTGATCAACATTTTAGTCTTCAATCTCTAACTTCATTTATACGTGTACACAGTTCGACAGTCTAACATGGACTGGCCGACTAAAAATAACCCTGTAGTGCAATAACCTACTTTATTTTAACCTACATCGGGGGTCCTTGGCTATCAGTAGCATCCGTGCTCATCCCCGCCTGGCACCTGTGCGAATGACGTCATAAACTACCTACCTCCTTGGGAAATCGTGCATAATGTAGTTACACGGAAATTAATAAACCCAAATTACTCTTACCTTCTATTATAAGGCCAGCCAGTGCTCAGAAAACTCGGTTAAAAACGAAAACAATAGCATTCGTAAAATAAAACTGAAAATTTATAATTTTAACATCTTCATTTTCTTTAGATATTGGTCATGATCTACTATTAAAATTTACTTAAGTAAAATATCCTCTCTTTTCTGATGGCGTTTAGAGAATGACAAGAGCGACATTTTACAAGTTGGCTATGGCTCTTTGGCTACACATGGACAACATCGTAAACCAAAAAGATTTTAATAAATTAATTTTATTAAAATAATATAAAGGTAACACACATGAGGACAGTGAGCAAGCCGTACATACCACTTGGATGCCGCAAGTCCGCATTTTAATATCTTAATATGTAATAAGCGAAAATTTATTAATCTCTCAGTGTCCGAGACTCCATTGCAATCATCTGTCTCTTCGTCTGAAACTGTTACAGATACGGCATTGAAGTACTACAAAATCGATTGTTGAAAGTAGAGAGGTATATTCATAAATAGAGAAGGATATTGTACCTTTAGGTACCTAATCTTGGAAAATGAAATCTCAACAGAAGCTGTGCGAACACAGGCTATGCGGATCCTATACTGTATGGCTGGTAAAAGGAGAGACATATACTTTTCCATACTTATTGATTGGGTTTGTATTGCACTTTTGTATGGAACAGCCGTTTTTTTTCATATTTCGGAGCTGTTCCCATGATATAAGTTGTTCATTTTCATGAGTAGGTAGGTAGGTATCTACTAGACTACACTCCCTAAAAGTACGTTTAGGTATAGTCAGCAAATCTGTAATTCAGTCTATAGTAACGTTCGTTCTTAAGTATTCCAGGTATTCCGTCAGTATACGTATACCTATAAGGTGTAATATTAAACACCTGTTGCACCTACAGTATACCAGGGGGCCTAAAATTGACGCTTTAGCAGAATCATAATATGATCTGCGTACAATTCATACATCCCGCAATTCATCTGTTTGACAGCTGCTATTTGACATTAGACTTCATCATATTTTGTGGACTATTTTACGAAACTCCATACAAAACTGTCAAACAGATGAATTGCGGGATATGAATTGTACGCAGATCATATTATGATTCTGCCAAAGCGTCCATTTTAGGCCCCCAGTAAGGTGCAACAAATCTGCTTAATTATTTATTTAATACAGTTCAAGATTATTTCGTCTAATTCAAATTAATGACACTAGTGGTATGCGGACCATGTCGATTTAGTTGTAATTACATAATTTTCGTTGCGTGATCAACAGCTGTAAATGAATACCCACATTTTATTGTATAGTGCAAAAGAACAAATTAGCATCACCGTTATATAGGCAGTTACAATTAGTTCCGAAAGTAAATTTTATCATTGTAAGTAAACCTACTTAGCATAATCATTACGCCTGTAATCCCCAAAGGGTTATGCAGAGATGTATAGTAGGTACACTAGGGTACATTAATCAGTTATGTTTAAGTCCCATGTAAATGGGGCGGGGAGGGGGCGAACCCAGCACCCTAACTGCGTAACACACTATCAATCACAATCTGAATCATTCTGAAGTATATTGCTAATCCATTGCTTCATATATTATGTTCAAAAAACTTATCTGCTCAACAACGTCATAACGCACGACCACTAGACGAAATAAAACACTGGTAAGGCGACGATAACCGACTTTTGATGATTTTGTACTGAAGATCACGTCTAAACGAGTAGTGTTAATAACTTGAAAAAAAAATAAGTTAAATAAGAGCATTTTCTCAATAACTTAATATGTGAATATTTTGGATTATGTTTATATTACATGGTGAAATTAATTTGTAAAGTTATGTCTAACGCGGATAAAAAACTGAGAATGGCGCAAAATCTACCAAGCGTATTTTTCTGAAACCTTCACCAATTTAAAGATAATTTAATTATTCATCTTTTAGTATACGCGTTTTATTAAAATGCCTTTGGTTTGTATATAGTAAATTAATAATGCGTCAAATTGGGGACAGCGCTCCTTGATGGGCGAGTCCTATTACTGGCTGAACGTACGACGCGTTGCGTGAGCTCAGTACAGAACAAGCAAGCTAACCACTCAAGGTTACTAGCACATATCTCCGTCTTAAGTATAATACTCACCAACCACCTAGGCACCTGCCAATAATAATAAATGTTTTTTTAATACTTAAGCACACAAATGTACAGAGGCGGAATTAATGCCATAGACATTTGAGACAAACAGTGGTAGGTGCAATAGCGAGAATTGAGGAATACATATTATTTAAATATAAAGATATAGGTACATACTCGTATACCTATTAAAAACTATATAAATAAAATATGTACACCTAATTTTATAAATCTAGGCACAAATAAATATACATAAATATTATATATTAAAACAAATATGACAAAAATGGGAAAACATTACCTTTGTGATGATACTGCCAGCTTCTTGTAAATGTGCTCACGAACTTTAACCCTATGTGTTTTCTATGTTACTATTCGTCACCCACCCATGCTTAGCAAAGCCTGTGCTAAGCATGGGGGACCTGCACCCTAATTGCGTAACACAGTTTGAATCACAATCGAATCGGAATGATTTTGAAGTATATTGCTAATTCATTGCTTCGTATGTTAGAAAAATGCGTCTGCTCAACAACGTAAATAACGAAATGAATGTTGTTGAACTTTTATATTGACACCTATTCCTACTGATAGTGTGTTAACCCGCTGATCAGGTCTAGCTACCTTTGCTGCAAAGGTTGGCGATCGCAATAAGGTGTTAAAATGCATAGAGAACGCTGCTGCCCATTCTCTAGTAAGTCGCATAGTCGCCTTTTACGGCAGCCACGGGATGAAATAGGATGGTGCTATTCTTTACGTCCGGCACCACACGGAACAGGATTACAGGACGTACAGCATTTATTTTACCATGCTAACGCTACCTTTATTAGGTAAGTACTTAATTTAGGCCCGGGCAACGGGCAGACACGTCAGCAATGGTGCGAGAGCTCTAACTCTCTTGGTAGCCAGTGCTAAAGAAAGAGCATACAAAATCACTATGTTTTGGCTACCACCACCCATTCATATGAGACGCTTACTTTACTTTAGCAAAGTAAAGTCAAAGTGCGGTCTGAGAATCTTTCCCATGTTGGCAGTTTGAAACCGCTCTACAACAAAAATGTCTGCGATAGGCTGTCGGCTTTTCGACAACGAAGTACCAAAGCGATAATCATCAGGTAGCTTTATCTTTCCTTTTTTTTTTTTTCCTTCTGGCTTCGCACGGTTTGTGCATTTAGCCAATGTCAAGTTAGTTCTTGTATAATATTGATGAAATGAATTATAAATGCATGATGATGATATCCCCGCCTACTCCCCTTGAGTTTCAGTAAAGATGTGGCACTTTACTGAGTCCTCACGCGGACTTCTTGAGAGAACTTGAAGCGAAGTTGCACTGTTTTGTTTCATTTGCCTACACTAATGCACGTTCACAAACACTTAATGGTTAATAATCCACCATTATTACACATTAATATTCGGCTAAACACTAATTTTGGAAATTTAAACAAACTGCTGAACATGACGCTTCACTTTCCCGCCAAGAAGTCTAGCTTTATCTTATATTGTAATTAAAAGCCTTAACTTACCCCAAGGAGTTTCGAAAAGAAAAGTATTTCTACCACCGTCGAGTCCGTCCTACCGGGAATTCCTAAGAACAAGGATATTCTCGATATTCTAAATTCTAAGGGGACTCGGGATCTTTTTTTTTTATATACCTAATATTTTAATGGCCTGGTTGCTGGAACCTTTTAGCCAAGTCTTTATTTAGTTACAAAACTAATGATGAAATTAATTATATTCAATGCATGATGATGATATCCCCGCCCGCTCCCCTTGAGTTTCAGTAAAGATATGGCACTTTACTGAGACCTCACGCGGACCTTTTGAGAGAACTTGAAGCGATGTTGCACTGTTTTGTTTCATTTGCCTACACTAATGCACGTTCACAAACACTTAATGGTTAATAATCCACCATTATTACACATTTTTAATCGGCTAAACACAAATGGAAAATAAAACAAAACTGCTGAACATGACGCGCCACTTTCCCGCCAAGAAGTCCCCGGAATTCGGGATCTTAGCAAACCACACCACAGCACCAAACACAAACGTTCTTTTACAGTAGTTATTTAATTTTGAACTAGATGGCAGCACTAAAAAGCCCTTTATGTACTTTTCTTTAGGTAATTGGGATATACGTTATGATACGTTTGTAACCTATTCAAAATTAATTTATTCCTTTAAACAATAAAACATTGGTTTTTAAATTTAAAAATAGATAATTTATTTATTCTCTTTCGTAGCTTACTTCACTTTGATGTTCCTTAGGTTGCCTAACCTAACACAACGGTATCGATTCTGAAGTTTGGCACCACTGATTATGACATGAAAGCAAGATGGCGAGTTCATCTCCGTTTGATGGTTCTCTGTGATAATTCACACATTAGATGTCATTTTTCGAACTTATTTCGTAATGGTCTGGCAAATCAAACATTAGTGAAAAAATCTCTAAGTAGTGTTAAAGTGTTTTAAGTACTGTAAAGTGTTCTTATTTTAGTTAGATGTGCATCTAACCCACCTGAGGAATGTTGGTTTTTTCAGTGATTTGTGATTCGGTCAGGTGTTTTCGTTTTAGTCAAAATTAAAATTTTGTTCTTGCGCAGTGAGTGAAGTTACATAGTTCAGATGTATTTGTGCTGTGGGGATGCTAGATGTCGGGACTGTTTCCAATGTTGGGAAACAAAAGCGTGAACTATTTGTTTTGATAGGCCGTGATAAAATAATTTGAGAAGGTCGGACGGAGAAAGAGCTCCGGCCGGAGTTATGGCCTTCAGTGAGGTGAGTGTCTTTTTAATTGTATTTAGGGTGCTTCATAGTCTTCTTTGTTGTTTGATACCTGCCTAATCCGAAGAAATTACAAGAAATGTGTGATTTACCTACTTTTGTGCAGAAAAGTTTTTTTATCAAAAATATTTTGTGGCAAAGCTATTACCTTTTAATAACATGCGATTAACTTAATTGAAATCAGCTACTTTGGCACTTGCTAGTTATAAAAATATTTCGCATTGATAATTCTGTAAGTCTCTTATCTGTATCTGGGAATTAATTACAACTTTAGATTAGAAAGGAATTGATAATGCCTTGTAATAATCTTCTGTGATGCATGTATAATGTATCTTGTTATAGCTGCTACTTGTCTCAAGTAATTGTTACTAAGATTGTGAGTCATATTGAGCACTGTACTTATCAAACTAGTTTTATCACACCATATTTTAGATGACATCACAAGTACCTTGTTCAAAAGCAATATATTCTAGAGAATTAATAAGTTTAAGTATGTGAAACATGGAAGATTTTGTAAGTTATAACTATTCAAATCCGGTTTTTACATGTTGCAATGCTTGTGACTGATCTGTGAACTTGATGACCTCAAATTCTTTTGAGTATGCTCTTGCTCTGTAGTTTGCATTTAAGAGTGTGGAAGTTTTGGTATTGGTAATATTTTATGAACATTTTTGATTAAACAAGCTCTTAATGAACCCGAATGATTGATATCTTGTACAAACCAAACATTGCCATAAATAGGCTCTATTACTCATACCTATGCAAATCACATTTAACGTAAATCCTAACTATTCACGCACAATGGTCCACATGTGGGCCTAAGTGCAGAAACCAAACCCGCTAACATAGAACATCCTAACTACCATGTTTGTTATGCAAAAACGTCTGACGGATTTGGATGAAATCTGACAGATATGTATCCTGGAACCTAGAGAAGGACATAGGCTACATTTCATCCTGGATCGCAGACAAAGTTGCAGGCAACAACAAGTATAAAATAATCCTGGGACTTTTCCAATAAGAATGTGTCTTTTACATTACACCCACACTTACATTACAAGGGTTCAGTAGAGTAGCTGCTACAAGAAATAAATGCAGATATTTATTTCTAAGACTGGTAATTACTTCCTTCTGAGAAGAAATTACTGCACAGCATATTTCACGGCAGAACTCACGTTCCATGCTGGTATAGGAAGTATACAGTACTAGTTCTAGCAAATGTGCTACCACATGCGTTTTAAATACTTGGCTTAGAAACTTTGCACTTTTATATGGAACTAGATTTTACCCGGAATGTCCCTCGCGTTCAGTGTCATTCCCTCGAAAACAGTTCTTTTTTACTGGATGAAGAATACCCATGTCCTTTTCTGTACCCCTGGCCCTGGCAACGTGTATGCAAATTTTCATAATGATCGGTTGAGTAGTTAAGATATTGTGAAAGTGTAACAAACAAACTCACTTTCGCATTTATAATATTAGTTAAGATGCTAGCAAAATTGAAATAATCCTAATTAATTAAGAATACCTATACTCAAATAATTCATTGTGTCAGTGTGCTTACTATCATCATTTATAGTTTTTGGTGTTTCGTTTGCCATCTCAAAATTGGAAAACAAACCCATTTGGAATGAGTTACTGGTAGACATTACTGTTAATAGGAATATCTTTCTAAATGACTTTTTAAATAAGTTTTCCAGTTACTTGCCTAATGAATTTATGGAGGGTTCTTATATGACCATAATGTGACAAACTTTTGTTAAATAATGCACAGCAAATTGAGTGAATCAGTGTGCTCTTAAATATTTTTTCATACCGGTATTGAATAAATTTGGTAATTATTTATTTCTGTTAAATTGGTACTATTCAGTAATATTTTTCGAACATCATTATTGAAATACAAGTTAAAAAATAACCTTCACTTATCAAATGAGTACATAAGGTGATTTAAGTTGTCTTTCCCATTAGATGTTGCAATTTCTAAGTAATTAATGAATCAGGTACTGTGCCAATAAGTTCCATTAACTAACTGCATTCATTAAGTTATGTACCATTTCAATAGCATTTTGCCTCTAAAATGTTCTATTGAATTCAGTTGCAGAAACAATTTTAACAATTTTTTTTTTTTTGTTTAACGTTGCCCCACACTAGGAATTTCTCCTGTATTGTGGGTGCGTTTACAAACATTTAAATTCACATACACAAACAGCCAGACCCGAAACAACTACTTGTAGGTCATACAAATATTTGTTCCGTGCGGGAATCGAACCCGCGACACGCAGCGCAGCAGTCAATCGTTTAACTAACTGCGCCAACCGTGCCGCCAATTGAAACAGGACCTTACAACTTTCAATAAATTATTTTGATAGGTCCTTTCCTAGAATCCAAGCTTGATAGTGCTTGGAAGGACTGTTACAAAACAGGCATAAAATGAATGTTACTGAAATGTCTACAAAAGTTTATTACTTACCTAAATATAAAATCAAGGCTACCCGAATAGCACCTAAGCACTAAACTTGATTACAATAGCACAGATTATTTATAAGACCCAGTTTTGACGTATTATGTTTTATGAGAGCTCATTGCTTATTCGTTCCTGGTGCATGCTGAATTCTTCCATTGTGCTAAAAATTATACACTCGAAACTTACACAATAGTTAATCTCTAATTTGAGAGCTCCAAAATGTCAGCGTCGGGTGGATTGGCCGCAGCGCTCATGACGCAACAACCGTTACCAATTCACACGACGGGTTTCTTATTCCTCGGGGGCCACACGCCACGCCACGGCCACAGCCTAAAAGTGAAGTTAGTGAAGTCATTTGGCTTTGGATGAAACATCCTCAGATTGGTTGTAGGCGTTTTATAATTGTGGCGTTTAGCGGCAGTTTCCCACGGTTCGATTGTTATTCTGTGCCCGATATGAGACGCGTCGTGCGTAGCCGTCGAGGTGACTGATATCTCTCTGCGTGAGACTGCACTGTTACGTTTTCGGAAACGGAGCCATAAGAAGTAGGTCTCCGTCTTCCTCATGCCATTGTTATGTTTGCTGTAAAATTTTGGCGCAGTGAACATTAAGACTCGTGCAGATCAGCGTGACGCGTGTCCCGCCAGTGTGCACGAGCCTTTAACCTTTTGAGCTGTAGGTACATTTAATATCGACCAATAGGTAGGTACTTACATAACGATAATAATATAGGAAGGACTAACATTTAATTTCTGTTGCCAACAGGAAAATGTTGTTTTAATTAGGTAGGCATGTGTATCTATTTACGGAAGCTGCGGAGTAATATGACGTATGTATACGCCTATCTAGGTTTACATACGTTTCTTCCTGTGAAAAGTCTTACCTAAATACTTCCTCTTTTACACGTGTACTGCAAATAAACGAGAAGAATAGGCACTGACGAGATTTTTTCGACTCGGCTTTCCCTGTAAAAAGATTAAATGAACAGAGAAAAATATCCAAGTAAAAAAATTCAAGAAAAGAAAGAATCTGGGGAACGTGTAATAGGCCAAAATTATACTACGTTAACGGAGTTTCTCTCAGGTTAAAATAATCATTTCAACCTAAATTATACGCTAGAAAAGGCTTCGCTTCGTGATGTTCGCCGAACCAAGCTGATATAATTCAAAATAGGATCTAACAGAAACTGTATTTTATTTAAAACATTTTTATCAGCACTGACTTTAGCCGTGTAATTTTCCAGTAAATCTTCAGATAACCCTCGACCATAAACTGTAGTTAAAAAACAAGCCTTAAGGCTTCTACACACTGGCGCGACACGCGACGCGACACAAAGGCCCCGCGTGTCGCGCGACGAGCGGTGCCTTTGTGTCGCGTCGCGAGTCGCACTGGTCTGTAGAAGCCTTTACAGTAGTCGCGTATATGTAACATTATGACATCTCACCTTGGTAATAATCAACTGAGCAGCGACAGAAATTAACCTCAAAATTTTAAAAAGCTAAATACTGTAATATTTGTATGACCTACAAGTAGTTGTTCCGGGTCTGGCTGTTTGTGTATGTGAGTTTAAATGTTTGTAAACGCACCCACAATACAAGAGAAATTCCTAGTGTGGGGCAATGTCTTTAAAAAAACGAAAAAACGAACGAAACGAATCGATATATAGTACTTACTAATTCCATGAGCCCACTAATTCCATGCTATTGGAAAGTACTTACTTATTCCATGCTCAAGCTGTCACCTCCTGTTACACACTTCCGTCCCTTTTCACGAAATCACCCCCAGAAAGCGAGAGGAAAGAGGTTAGACATCAAAAATAATTAATTATTGATGCCTACTAATTATGTAATGCAGAAAGTAATATAATTTAAAATAAATACAAAAAAAACAAAAGTAGGAAGTGGCGTACCGATTACATGTAACGTGTCGGTACTTATTAGCGTATAACGTGATACGGGCATAAATATCATGTTATAGTTTCCTATGAACTTTAACCGTAGTAGGTAAGTGCCCTATTGTGTGCTACAAAGAAACGTTATGGTCTTGTTAGGTGGTAGAACTAGTAGGTAGGTAAATATTGTGGTGTTTGCCTAGTGTGGCGGTCGTTATCTATATGGGCCATAGTTTCCTCGTGGGGCCCCCGATTGCACCCGTATGTGAACAAAATCTATCCTTTTATTTTAAGTTCGTTCGTCTCAAAATTTAACTGTTGGTAAAGTTGGTGGGATCTAACAATATTAGCAGAGACGTGCTAGGTTGGTAGTTGCCGAACTTAAATACGTTTTGTGAATGTGGCCCGACCGCCTCAGATGTTTGGGCTGCGGCGTCACTGAGTTTAATGAAATTCCAAGTATTTAACTCTTCGTATTTGGGAATTTGCAAGAGAGGCATTGTCTTGTAAACTTGTTATGTTCATTTTGTCTAATTCTCAAGTCAATATTTAAAATAACTTCCGAAGTTGTCAGTTTTGTTTGGTTGTTTACTTACGTAGAAATGGTTTTACCTTATAAAACACACAGTCATACCTAACATTTATACTTAGATCATTCATTCATTACTAGTTGTTGAAACCACAAACTAATGAACAAACTGCAGACTAGCCTGAATATAATGCCTAAAGAATGATACGTGATATTATTTACCTTTACTTTTTTGTTAGTAGAAGCCTAGGAGGTATAGTCCGTATAGTACGCGTCAAACTTTACGACCGCTCTGAAGTGCGCTACTTGTTGCGTATTACTCATGTTCCGTGCCGCCATAAAGTTTGAATCGGACTATTCTCTAGTAAACCGACTAAACCAGAATCCAATTCAATACAAATGTGCATCACACGCCTTTACTCATCAAATTCAAAAATATCATGATTTTGAAATAGTTGCGGTATCCAACCGATGTTAGGCTCTGCCATGATGACGTGACGTCAAAACGAATCGGTCAAATTTTAGACAGTCGTGCGCGCAGGTCATCAACCCGAACTTTATAAACAATCAAATTGGTAGAGCCCTCCGAACAAAGTCTCCAACATCGAAAAGTAGGTATTTGCACAGGAGTTTACACCCTGTCACTCACAAAAAGAATAAGTTAACCAGAAAATTCCATTTGGAGTAACGTACATTGTTCAGTTTTGAACTTAAATTCTCCCGAAGGACGACGCCACCCAGCTATGCACAGTCAACTTGGATAATTTCCAAACCGACGAACAATTTACTGTGAAGCATTGTAAACACCTGCTTGAGTCAGACATTCCCTTCTTTGTTTATCTTTTCTGGATGTCGCAGCCGTTTGTGGGAAACCCACAGCGGAATGATAGCCACAGACATTCGTTAAGTATGGGTAAACAGAGTTCAAAGTTTGTAAAAATTGCTCAAAGCCAAATAAAATGTAGTAAGTACGCATAATTTTCACTTAGTACTTTGCTTATCATATAAAAAACCGGCCAAGTGCGTGTCGGACCACGCACAATGAAGGGTTCCGTAGTTGGGATGAATTTATCCCAAGAACAAACTTAACATTGTAATTGAAAAACATGTTCTCCCCTACATTCTAACAGCAAATGTAAGTCTGTACGCACAATATTGAGAGCCACCTTATATTTCTTATAGGTTTTCCTGTAATCTATAAGTAAAGAACTATTTTTGTATTTTTTTCTTAATTTTAGGCTCAGTATTTTTGGAGTTAATGGGGGGGGGGTGTTTAATTTTCATATATTTTCATGTTACTTTAAGATTATTTATTTTAAAATTATAAAAAAAACATATTTGAGACCATTTGCAAGCATATTATTTTTATTTTCTAATTTGCCCCCCAAAAGTGACCCTCATATTCAAAATTCATATATTTACGTTACACGTCCGTGTTTGGGTCACAGAAATTCATAATTATGTGTACCAAATTTCAACTTAATCGGTCCAGTAGATTCGTAGCAAATTGGCTGTGACAGACAGACAGACACACGAGTGATCCTATAAAGGTCCCGTTTTTTCCTTTTGAGGTACGGAACCCTCAAAATGCAGACTGTACCTAATAACTGTTAATAATCTTTGTGTACATTGTAATGCTATTGATGTTGCTATCAAATATACAACAGAAAACATCTTACTTAATAGTTTATAAATCGACTGATATATTAACGTAATTCACCTCTGACCTCGTTCGTGCTCCACGTGAACTATGGGGCTCAATAGGTGAAAGGAGCGTGATCGTACCACCAAGTACTACTTACGGTTAATACATAAACGTACATAAATTTACCCATATAGTACATAACGGTGGGTTATTTTGACCTAGACACACCTTGCCTGCTTTGTGACATGATTGATTTGCAAGGAAGGAAGTATTTCCAAAGAATGTTCAAAAAAAATCCCCAATGCTCATTGTTTAACTAAACATTTATCTTAAATTAAATCTTATTTGTGACGGAAATGTATCTGATGCGTAAATATATAAATTCATAAATAATTGTATAAACATGAGCGACCATTATAATGCAAATAAACAGAATATAACAAAGATATAATGCGGCTATGCGAAACTACCTCAACTTTAATTTGATCTGATACGTTCACTTCTGTCGTGTCGTTGTTATATTCATAGCGTTATTGTGACGAAACTCGAAATGTTGACCTAAATATGTTAAAATATTGTATTTTTAAATGTTGCACTTTATCTTGATACGCGCTCGGAGCCAGTTGAAATGGATTAATAAAATAAACACGCGTGAAGGAATGTGGGGCGAAATTGGAAAGCATCGTTTTCTTAACTACGTAAAGCCATTTGTAATATTTAACGAAGCAATTTAATACGTAAAAAATATTTATTACATTTGAGAAAATATTTTTGCGCAACTTATTTCAGTAATTATTCTTATATTTATCATGATAATTTTTCACAGAATGAAAATTCAATAAACACATTAATGTATTTTGTATAAATTGTTGTAAATAATTACTTACAACAATTTACGTATTCAGCATTCTCTTTGTAAGTACGGTACGGGTTGGGAACGTTTACATAAATATTCCTCTTCAATAATTACTACGCAATAATTGCACATTTATTTATTATTTATTTATTTAAACTTCTCGCACACGATAATGTACAAAGGCGGACATTGAGTATTTAATTACAAAAATGTTGGTTCGAAAGTTTTTGTTATTTCCTATGACAATATTTTTAATTCCACGTGTTATTTAAGTATGTTCTTGAAACGTAAATTAATTTCATTGCGTCACTAAACAAGAAAATGACATAAAACATTACGTGCTTCTCTCACATTACATACAAGACGTAAGACGTCTCGCAAGTCTTGCATAACTTTACAAAATTGACACTCAAGCTTTTATGAAATGTTAATTACTGTGTGCCCTAGCCGAGAGACGTGTCTAAGGAACGTCAGCGAGGCATAATATCGACTTGGACCTTAAATATTCACACGAGGCAGCCAACGCTGGCCCATCAATATTAATAACTTACCGAGCCCGTGGCTCGTGATAGAAAACCGCTTCACCAATAAATTGTTCAGGAAACTGTTTCTTAATTATATTTAACCACTGAGCTTGTCTTTATTTCTCCTGCATTTAGTTTAGACGGTAGCTCAACTGACTTTGGATACATGTAATTATAGACGTTGGTACAGCTGAACGCGTCTATAGTAATTACGTTTTTAATAGTGCTGATATGATCAAAAGAAAGTCGACAGCACCAATTAATTTCAAACTATATTTATAAAACAAATACGATACATCAACTTCTACTTCCCTATTTTGATTTCTCGCTTTCAAAACACAGTTCGTGCCATTAATGAATGGATAAATTGAAGGAACCGCAAATTGATAATGGATTTTAATTAAGGATCAGATAATCGCCGTTGACCTTGGCCATACAAAAGCGCGTCGCGCTCACGCCGCGGAACCATTCACTTTCATAGGGAATATTTATTTTCAGAAACGAAAATATGAATATTTGAAAAAAATCACAGATAGAATTATAGATAATAAAACAGTCTACTCATAAAAAAAAAACATGAAAATATCTTAAGTAATTTGAAAGTAATATCGTTTTTTATGCTTTGGGTAGACATTAATTACTTCCAGAATTTATTTCATTAAGTATTTTACTACAATACTTAAATATTCACATATAGAATTGATGTGTATGTATGCGTTCTAGTTTAACATACATTTTTTGCATAACTTACTTGCATTAGGTATATGAAACCGTAATAACAGATTTAAAGTCACTTTTTTTAGGGCGTCCACTCTGAACATAAATCCGAAGTATCGGCCGAATGTTCGGCCCCCTGGGTTCGATTCCCAGGTCGGGCAGTGTTTTGGGATTTTCCATTAAGAATTTCTCAGCAGCAGCCCGGAGGTCTGTTTGTGCCCGGTTGATGGCAATAGGCTCGCCCCCTATTACATGGGACTTAAACAGCTGGCGAAATGTGGATGTACCATAGGTACACCTCTGCCAAACTCTTCGGGGATTACAAGCGTGATGTTACGTTGTATATTATGTAATCGTGTATTCTAGAAGCATGCTAGGTTGACTTATTGGATACCTACACCTACCAATCGTCTGGAGGAGGTATGTATGCCATTTGAAATATTATTGGTTTTTTAAGAGCACCTTACGGCATTACATACAAACTTTCAAGCCCTTGTTTTTCGAAATGACTGAACCGATTTTAATGAAACTTCATACGCATAAGCATCTTCGATCAGATTTTCAATCTTCGTAAGTATGATCATGTGTCCGCGCACCGATTGGTTTTAAAATGGTTGCCCATTCGTCAGCGCAGGGAGTTGAGGGCTTTGTCTATGTTGTTTTCCATACTCGACAAACCCACTTCTCCTTCTTACCTAACTTCCCATGTTCAATACTTGTGCTCTGCCCACAGTAAAAATCTCCGTTCCACCAACAATCGTCTTCTACGATGTCCTTCTCACCGCTCTGGTTTCATTCACTCTTCTTTCTTTGTCCAGGCGGTTTTCCTTTGGAATGCGCTCCCTCTGAGCATCAGGATGGCAACCGGACGGTTAACGTTTAAAGTGAAGGCACGGGAATATATTCGTAAGAAGTTGGCAGAATCATCCCAGTGTTGATTCGTTTTCTCCTCCACCAATCGTTATTTCTCCTGACACTTTTTATTTTGTTTATAAGTATGTATGTATGTATTAGTATATATTTTTGATTTTCGAGTTATCTATCCCATATGTTGCACCTACCATGTTTTGTCTCTGCATCACCCTAAGGTTGACTGGTAGAAAATGCCTCAGGCATTAAGTCCGCCTTTGTACAGTATTTTTTTCTTGTGCATGAAGTTTTAATAAATAAAATAAATAAGCAGTATACAAAGGTCTAAAAAGTTAGTAAAGAACATTTTTGAAAAATAGTGTTACAGCCTAATTAGACCGATTTTAAATTTTCCATAGAAACAGAGATTTCGAGTTATCTGTTTTTAAATAAGACATTTCGAAAATGTTCTTTACTAACTTTTTAGACCTTTGTATCCTGCTTATGCGTATAAAGTTTCATTAAAATCGGTTCAGTCAATTCGAAAAACAAGGGCTTTGTAAGTTTGTATGAAATGCCGTAAGCTGTAAACGCTCATAATATATATTATAAATAATTATTGAAATACAACTTTCATGTCCTTAATAAGTTGTTTTAGTAATTATTTTCCTCGACTACAAATATAATTAATGGAGGAATAATATTAATTCGGTGTGGGAGTCCTTGTATTCTAACTAATATTGTCCTTATCGCTTTGAATTTGATTGATTAATGTTTCCGAAGTTAAATTAAACATTTACAACAAAGGATCTATTATTGTCGAAATTGGATTTACCAGTATTTACTTAGTCATTGTAAATAAACATCAAAACTTTGAATTAATATTGCATTTACTCCCTTCGTGAAGCAGTGGAAGGAATATTTTCGTTTGCTGAATGATGCGGCACATTCTCACCACAGAGTACCGTATTCTCGCCAGTTCGGCACTGGCTACACTAACAAGGTTATTCGATGACGGATCGCCTAGTCGATGATTGATCGTAAATATCAATTATTTTAAGTGGTAACGGCTCAATTTATATACAAAGCCTATCTTAACTTTGCCTATACCTAAAATGGGAACCTATAATGTCAATTTTTTATGAAAAACTAATTTACTAAAAACTTTTATCTGTTCTTAAGGCGACGATAACCGACATTAAATGATTTTATACTGAATATCACGTCTAAACGAGTAGTGTTAATGATTTGATAAAAATATATGTTAAATTAGAGCATTTTCTCAATAATTTAATATATGAATATTTTAGATTATGTTTATATTACATAGTGAAGTTAATTTGTAAAGTTATGTCTAACGCGGATAAAAACTGAGAATGGCGCAAAATCTAGCAAGCGTATTTTTCTGAAACCTTCACCAATTTAAAGATGATCTTTTAGTATGTACGCGTTTTATTAAAATATGTTTTGTTGTGTGTTTAATAAATTAATAATGCGTCAAATTGGGGACAGCGTTCCTTGATGGGCGAGTCCTATTACTGGCTGAACGTACGACGCGTTGCGTGAGCTCAGTACAGAACACGCAAGCTAACCACTCAAGGTCACTGGCATATATCTGAGTCTTAAGGGGCAAAAGGCAAAAAGGGGCTTAAAGTACATGGAAGTATCGTAGCAAATGGCGTTCTGTAGTTTCTGCCTACATGGTAAAAAGTCATGAGTTTATGTATGTTTGTATGTAGTGTGTTCTTTCCTAACTAATGGCCCTGTAAACATTTAATACGCTAATGCCTCTATCATTAATTGGATAAAAGATTGATAATTTAAAATGTAAGCAAGTAGCACGATGATGTTCCGAGGTCGGGCCCGTTATAAGTCAGGTTTTGACTGACCCATGCCGGTTTGCGGTGCACATTATAAAATACTCAACGGTTCATATGCCACAGATTAACCAATAACGTTTGGTATTTGAGATAGAGGAGCTAACTACTGAATTACATCTGTAAGCCAGTAATAAGAATACCTGTTATTGGAATCTAGGTAGCTGACCCGATAGACGTTGTCCTGTACAAACAATAGATCATACAAAAATCCCATAGCTATAACAACTTTTTTTTATGTTTCGTTTTTTCCTATTTTCTGGGAAACTTTTCCAGATTTTTTCCTAAAAACCTTAACTATTTAGGCTCGTACAGACGAGCGATATCGCGGGTGCGACAAGCAGTGCGACCCTTGTTGCGCCCGCGATATCGCACCAATCTGTACGAGCCCTTACGAACATTATAAAACAAAAAACACTCAAATTGGTCCAGTCGTTCTTACCAACGAACAGCATTTCATTGTGACTGGACCCCACAACACGGGTAATCCTGTGGGGTACAGGAAATTTGTAAAAATCTCGCACTTATGGCTCTTATGTAATCTATTACTAGTTTTTAGGGTTCCGTACCTAAAAGGAAACAACGGGACCCTTATAGGATCATTTCGTTGTCCGTCTGTCTGTCTGTCAGTCTGTCAAGACCCTTTTTCTCAGGAACGCGTGGAGGTATCAAGTTGAAATTAATATCAAATACGTAAGTCTACGCTGCCGTCCTTACGAAAAGTGCAATAACTCGAGTTTTGCGCCGAATTGAGATAAGTACATATTCGGAATTTGCAGAACGAGATCTATATATTCGTTTTAGACACTTTTTACGTATCTATGACGAAGCCGGTTTTAATACTAAGCCTAACTGCAATATCTAGGTCGGTGTTTATGATTTTCATATCAAGACCGAAATAACTATAGATAGGATTAACTTACTTTACGCTATTAACTAATTTTACTAACTATATCTCCAATAAGTATAGTTACTACATTTATAATTAGCATAGTTCGTCATTTTTAATATTCATTTACTAGTTATAAATGCAGTATGTTTGAGTTATTGCAGATATGTTAAGGTACCTTACTACTAATTATGGGAAGAAGACTAAAATTGATGTAGTAAGTAGATATTTATTGCATTTATTTGTAGGAAGATTAAACGAATACAATTGCAATAAATTCACCATTTATTGCGTTTATAACTAGCAGCAGGGGGTGAGGGGATACGAGGGTAGTAAAATATTTCGTGCAAACGTCAGTCGCGGCGCTCGCTTACATCGAGTCGGACGATCGCACGCACGTGCGAGCCAGTTTGGCCGGTAAGTAACGTATTTAATATTAGGTACTTATTACACACGACTGCCCAAAAAAAAGAGTGTTATGTTTTCAGGGTTCATGTAAGTATGTATGTAGGTATGTTTGTGAGTTTCTTTATTCCACCATAACTTCTTAACGGCTTAACCGATTTTAATGTATATGGTATTGCTAGAAGCGTTGAACTATTCCGGGTATCATAGGCTAGTGAACATTAAAAAATATATAAAGGGGGAGCCATGGTTTATGAAAAAAATGGTAATAATTTGTTTTTTTTTTCATACATATTTGAATACGTATACTATCGTCTAGAGCTTGCTTAGTAGATAACAAAAATATATAACAGTAGTATTCAATATGCATTCGTTCACTAATAACAAAAGAAATTAAATAAATATAATGGTAGTATTCAATAACCCATAGAAAAAAAATTGTCTTATCCTCACCATGCAGCAAGTAGAAATCCTGGATCGTCGTAGAGTACCACTTACTGGACCATTCACAGATGGCGCGTGTGTGCGAATATTTGCCACGTCAAGACAAATGTTTGCCAAGGGGCATGCTCTTGTAGCTCTTAGTCGCGTGAGACAGCTAGAAGGATTGGCAATAAATTTGGTGTTTTAGATCCACGAAAGCTTATCAACGAGCCCCATGATCAGTCCAGTCAGAAGTCCAGTCTCTGCAAGAACTGTATCGCCTTAGAGATCTTATTAATAAAACATAAGAAAAATAATTTGGCGTTCCGAAAAAAATAACGTTATCTTTCGTAGCACATTGTGTGTTTGCAAAAATATTGTTTTATCACTAAAAGGTATAAAATAAAAAACAAATACTAAAAAAACACGCCTGCCATATCAAAAAGTGAACTAAAAAATTTAAAACAAGTTACATGATTTTAGTATTGAATGGCTACAAGTTAGGTACTAAATAGATTATAATATTTACTGTGTAATTAAAACGCCATTATGCCCAAAAGTGGAAAACTGAAAATCAATCTTTTCATAGAAGTCGTAAAGAACTATTCTAAGGATCCGTCCCGCGACTGCAATTTCACATTATTTTAAAAACACATCTGAACGCAGCTATGATGAGTAGACTTGGCTTTACCGAAAACAGTTTCATACTAAATCGGTGATAGGAGGAAAAATAAAGTTTTGCAAACTTCTATTTATTCATATTTGACATAAAAATGTAACATCGCTGTTTTTCTAATAGTAACAAGGTAAAACTTTGGCGTTTTAAACTTGTCTCTTCCTAATGAAAACTGCAATAAAGTAAGAAACTTAATGCACCTTTGGTTAGGAAACAGTTTTAGTGCAATACATAGGTTACTTATTGCGGTTATGACTAGTAAACATTCTTTCTACATAGTAATAATACTTAACATTATAGTATTTATTGTTTTTATAGCGGGAATAAATGCAGGAACAAACATTAAGTACCACATACTATTCTCTACATTGTTATTTATCATTTAGTGAAAATTTCAACTTGATACCATGTATAGTGTTGGAGATAGAAACAAAACAAAGATAAAATCTTTAACCTAGTTATTGCACTTTTCGTAAGGACGGTAGTACGGTCCCTTGGAGCTCTAAAAACATCAAGCTTCTATGTCAACGCAATGAAAAATACGGATGCGACATATTTTGAAACTCGCAAATAAATCAAAACCTATAGGGTACTTCCCGTTGACCTAGCTAGAATCATGAAATTTGGCAAGAAGCAAGCCCTCACAGCACAAGTAAAGGCAAAAGTCCGAAAACCGTAGTAGTTTCATCATATAAAATTTTTTTTTTTCGGGATAATTTCATCTCAACTACGGAACCCTTCATTGTGCGTGGTGCAACACGCACTTGGTCGGCTTTTTAAGGTTCCGTACCAAAATGGTAAAAAGGAACTCTTATGGTGAGACTTAGGCCCGTATTACAGAACGTCACTCAATACTCAAGTATTACTTAAAACTAGGTTCAAGCCATTTGATTGGTTGAAACCAGTTTTAAGTAATACTTCAGTATTGAGTGACGTTCTGTAATACGGTCCTAAGTCTGTCTGTCTGTCACACCTGAATATCTCAAGAACTACTAATGCTATCAACTTGAAATTTAGAATAGTTTTAGATGACGTTTGCCCAACTATTTTGCAAGTAAGAAAGAAATTTAAAAAAATATATCTTTTTTGCAAAAGGGACTGAAAGGATGTCTTAAAAATGTTAAGTGGAGCTACTAGAGCATGTGGGGATGAAAGAACGCTGTTTGCACATTATCAAACGTATTTTTTTTATTTTTGTTTCCGACTTGTGATGAAAAATTAAAAAAAAAATACCGCCCCCCACCCTTATCTCCGAATTTTGCAGAGATAAAAATCTGAAATAATTCTATATGATAGAAGCCTTAGTAAACATTACAGGAAAAATGAAACGATGTCTCTAAATAGCACAGTTTTTCAGAAATCATCAACATCATAATTATATTCGTACGGAACCCTCGGTGCGCCAGTCCGACTCGCTCTGACCGGTTTTTTTTTTTAATGATATACCGTGTTTTTCAACAAAAAAAAGTTTTTATTTATTTATTTTTATTTATATACTCGTAGATATTTGACATCAACGCGTTGATCTGCACAATTTACTCAATAACTTCGCGTATTTAAAAGCCACGTGACGTATTTTAAATTATAATCTAATAGCCATATTACAAGACTTGTATTCATTTTGGCGTCAGCAAAGCTGACAGTTAAAGGCCAACACAAATTATATTTATGAAGCCCTTTAAGTGTGACCCAGGGGTAAAGGAAAACTAAAGTAACATTAGCGGTTAATTACACACAATGTCCAGCAAAATATTATTGTCTTATATTAGGACAGTAATTGCAAAATTACGGACAATGAAAACGTCCGGTTATGTCTTAAGTAGCAATTGATTTCCAGACATAGTAAGAGAGACTGAATTAATTGGATATGCGTGTACATCCGACCTTGGCCTTAGATATCATTAGTTTGGTGTCCCACACGCGATGCCTTGGCAATTATTGTTGTAAGAAATACCAATTATGTATGCAAACACTACACACATCTGTAATTTAATGAAACACGATTGTCACAGTACTTAAATACCATGGCGTTCTAATTATTGTCTTCCAATTTAAGTATATGTTACTCTATGCACGATATGGAGGCGGAGGAAACCGTTGTGCCGTTGTTGAAAGCACAGGCATCACCCAGATTAGGACAGAAACGCTCTGGGTAGCCAGATCCTTCACAGACGTTGTAAACAGACCAGGAGTCGTGATCAACTTCTGGAGGGAGGTGGGCTTGTTGGAATAACCACTGACCGACGGCCGCCATAGCCCATGCACAATGGTCCGCCTGAAGGACTAAGTGCGGAAACCAAACCTTCTCAACATAGAAGGCGGCGAGCTCGTCATCTTTATAAAAGGATTGCTGTGACCGGCGCGATTACGCGGGCGCGACAAGCATTGACATATAAATTGTGCTTCTAGTGTCGCGTCGCGCCCGCGATATCGCGCCATTCTTCACGAGCCTTAACTTTTTAATGTATGGAGTGTACAAAAATGTGACGAATTTACTTTGTGGCGAATGTACAATAAACCCGTCTCTATGCACGACTGACGGTTACGCCAGTTGATTAAATTCGACCATTTCATTGAATTCGAAATCTACGCAATTACTGCGTTTCAGAACACGTAGTATTACACCAGTTAGTTCGAAAAGGCCACGATTTTATCTGAACATTTTTATTCACAGTTGCCTTATCAACGTTATCGCGTTTCAGATTATCATCAAACAAGTTTTTAAGATGATACACTGACGCGCTGTGTTGAAATCTCGGAGAACGCCTTTAAAATCCGATAAATTACTCGGTAGTTTTAGTTAAGATTAATTGACCTGAATTGTTAGTACTGTTCGTTAACGTTTTGATTGTTTTATTAATCTGATGATTGTTTGCGTCACTGATTAACGAGCTATTTCAGTTGCAGATTGATTTATATTTTTGACTAGCTGCTGCTTGCGGCTTCGCATATGGTTTTTTCTAAAATAAAATTAACTAACTCTTTATAACATCAGCTATCTGCCAGTGGAAGTCCCGTCAGGATCGGTCCAGCCATTTCGGAGATTAGCCGGAACAAACAGACAGACGGACAAGTATTTTTTAAATTTGTTTTTTGTTATAAGTACCGTATATACCTACTTTCATATGCATTTGGTAAAAAGCTGTTATTTTGACATTACAAACAGATTCTTGAAATTTATTTATTTGTGTATAAGATAAATTTCCTTATAAGCCTTCGCTGTTTATCATTACTTAAACGTTTCCCGGTAACCTAGCTATGTTCTAGATCAAGGTGTGTCCCGCTATTTGCAGCCCGAAACCACGAGACTAGAATCGATTTTTTGCACTCAAAATAGAAAGAGTAAATTCAATTAGAAGTATTTCTGTATTTGTACTACTTAAAGCAAGTGGATCATATTATAATACCTAATTAAGGCTCGTGCAGACTGGCGCGAGATCGCGGGCATGACTGGCTGCGCGACACTTTCCATTAAGTTTTCATAGAAATTGTGCCACTACTGTCATGTCGCGCCTATCTGCGCCTTTACGATACAGGTATCAAATATTTTTGATGATAATCTAAACTCATTTACATAGCCGCCACATTAAGGACGCTTATGTGGTGCCGTTATGTTAGTGCTAAAAGCTCCAACTAAACAAAATAGTCTACAATCTACATTCCGTAGAAATGTTGAATAAAGATGTTAGAGATACCATAAATTTCGCGAAAACGGGATTCCTGTCACCCGCCACGCTTTATCTTTTCTCTTAATCCTTTTTTGTAAACCGTTTTAGTCGCGTTTAAGTACCAATCATGTTTAGTGTTTTAAGTAGGTATATTGTGAGTCTGTAACAGCTCTTTAATTTCGTATTCATAAATAACTTCAAATGGACCTAGATTTATTAATTTAGGAAGGAAGAGAAAGTTATTGGTTCTGACACCTGTTCCTAGGGACTTGAGTCACTTGGGGACGGCAAAGAAAGAATGTTTCCGGAATCTATCAGTGGCGACGGCTTCATACAACCCCATTCCTACCGGCTTCCCTGCGGAACAACGACTCTACTGAGTTTACTATTATTAAATAATATGATACATACATACTTATCTACTGAGTTTACTATTATTAAATAATATGATACATACATACTTACATAGTCACATTACAGGTATTTAATACATCATAAGATAAAAACAACATTATAAAAACGCGTACCTATAGTCTATCCTAAATCGCGAACGCAGCTTACATTCTTTTTGTATCCCTTAAGGGTGTTATCACAAAAAAAAAGATTTTCGTCAGTTTGTTATCTAATTGTGAGAAAGCTTGAAATAATTGAAACATTAAGTCTATGTAACTATAAAAGTACAGTTTTCGTGATGATAAACCATTCGTGTCAGTCTCAGCACCTGTTAATACTTTCATCACTTTTGCTCTCTCGAAAATATAGCTTATTTTGCCATTGATTTACTTAATGAAGAGATATTGTATAATCATAAAATAAAATTTTGATTTTATCACACGGATAGCTGAAGCCTAGTGTGTGATTTTTAAATTTCTTGATAAAGTTTGTTAAATAATAGGGGAAAAAAAACAATACCGACAGTGTTTTTAAAAAAAATATAGGTATTTTCAACATTATTTTCTGAGACTATTTGTAACATTTTGATAGTTCTTTTTGCTACCTTGTTGAGTTGAACATGTCTGCTTACATAAAATATTTAAAAAAACCAAAATTTATGTTATTATATTGAAGAAAAATGTTCCTAAATTCAACACGATATCGTCAGTTTTGTGTGAAGAGGCAACATAAATTATTTTTTACAATATTATGAACATTTTCGAATAAAAATTGTTACAATTTGAGATATGAAGGAGTAATATAAATGTTGCAATTATTAGTTACATTTGGTTTAGTTTGATTTTGCTGCAAAATGTACCGAAATGTAAATTTTTGACAAATTTGCGAATGCGTCCTTAAGAATTCCGTCGACACCTAGCGCCAATAAGGCGCAAGTCGAGTGTCAGAATACAGTACTAATCGTAGTACATATCAATCTATAGCGCCTTATTACCTACTAACTACCTATGCTATAGTAATTCTCTCTCAGCAGCGCTAAGTATTTCGTCACAAGCGCGTTTCGCGTAGGTGTGTATTTGACTCTACAGTATATTTATATATATACGCATTACATATTCACAATACCACTGCAAATTCATGCTAATTACGTTCTGAGCGTACGTACAGTGTCAGCCCGGCCTTGAAGAAATATTATATTAATACTGGCTTTTACGCCTTGTATAATTGATAATTTATGAAGAGTGTGTAAACGAACCATTTACACAAAATAATAGGATTACGTTTTCAGGTGAACTAATGTTTGTTTACTTTAAACTTTATGTCGTAAAAAACGTAAATTAATATAAAAAAAAATCCGACTGCGTAAAAAGTGAACTTTAAAAAACATGGAAACAAGATGACCTAGAAAAATATAAACAATATTTTGCAGTCGGAGGCTTTTTTTTTTAAAATTTAAGTAATAAATACCTAATAATGGCCTCCGACTGCATGTAGCTGTATTATATAGATATACAAATAGGTCATCTTGTTTCCATCTTTTTTACAGTTCACTTTTTACGCAGTCAGGATTTTACGTTTATAAAATTACCTTTTTAATTTTTACACTTTTTAATAATTATTTTTCACATTAATAAGACCTAATATACGAATATATATAAGAAATTGATCACAGCATTATTATAAGTTTTGAAAATTTAGGTGAGGATGTTTGCTAACCAACTTTAAACCGTTATACATCCTAAATCTTTACATAAAACAAAGTCCTCCGCCGCGTCTGTCTGTCTATCTGTCTGAACGTGATAAACTCAAAAACTCCTGAACGGAGTTTCAATCGGTTTTCACCAATGGGCGGAGTGATTCATGAGGAAGGTTTAGGTGTATAATTCACTAAGATTCTGTGTGAATTGACTGAAACATGACGATTATTGTTGAAGATGCCAGAAAAAATCATGCCTTAGCTTTACTGGCGTGAGCCGCGTAAACCGTACGAGATACATATAATTGATGTTCTACAGGATTAAAGTTCCACTAAAAAGTCCGCCATAGCATAATATGGCTATCTTCTAAGAATGACCCACAGTAACCGTCTTTATCTTTCAGAATTTGGTAAAAATGTCATTGTTATTTCCGAAGCTATTTTGAGGCTCGTACAGACTGGTGCGATATCGCGGGCGCGACGCGACACCTAGTAGCACAGTTTCTTTGTCGCTACCTGTCGCGCCCACGATATCGCGTGAGTGTGTACGAGCCTTTAACCGGTATTATCCTTATCCAATGAAATATGTTTTGTAATTGGGCATTTAATTTGGATTTAAAATGCGCCTTTACATCATGAATCATTTAAATGAATACTTTACAAGATATCACAGATTCAAAGTTCATCATCATCATCATTCCAGTCGAAATACGTCCACTGCTGGACATAGGCCTCCCCCAAAAGGGGGGGGGGAAGGGTGGCCATAATCGCCACGCTTGACAGACGGGTTGGCGATAGCAGTAACAAAATAATTATGGTTGACGGCGACGGGCCCAATGCAATAGTAGTACGTTCCCGTGGAATTTTTTCCGACATCCACGCGGGCTAACCCGCGGGCAAAAGCTAGTGGTCATGAAAAATTATTAGAGAAACCCGAAGATGAATTTCAAATGCCTATTCAATGATACTACTTGTCATACATAGTTCGTCGACTTTAATTTATTTATTTTCCACTACGTCAGATTGTCGCCATATTGAATTTTGATTACTGTCATGTCTTTATTGACACTCACAAGATTAAGACAAATAGAATTGACGTCAGAATCATCAAAGTCGCCCCACGCGTTTGGGCTCTAGAGCGCCAGAAACGAACAAACATACATAGGCTGATAAACACATTACACTCTTTTGCGTCGCGCAGTCGGGTAAAAAGAATAAGATATTTTCAAATTGAAACTTAACGTGTTTACGATATTTAGTAATCATTACCTCCGATTGAGTTCATTCTAATCCACGATTTGATGTTGCGTGACCGTTCGTTCTAGTCGCTGTCCGTAAGCACTTTCCAAAATTACGTCCATTCAGCTCAGTGTAGTATAGATAGTAGGTTCACCATCTCATATAAATCTAGCGACAAATCAATCGGTGAAGAATGTAGCAGAAAAGTTGGCACACAAGGTCTGAAGTAGTCTGAACTGTGAAGGCCTCATCCAATAAACTCACGTGCAACTTTATAAATTGCATATTTATAACAAGATTACGTTGTTTTACGTCCATTTTTAGGGTTCCGTACTTAAAAGGAAAAAACGGAACCCTTAGAGCAGGGTTTCTTAAAGTGGGGTCCACGGAGGGTCTTAGGGGTCCGTAGCATGTGTATCAGGGGTCCGCAGTTATTAGGAAATTGTGTAGTAAACTCAGCATTTCTCGGCCAAGCCACGGCCTGGGCCGCGACAACGACGCGCATCGTCGTCGCGGCTTGTTTTTTTAATCAAAATTCAAAATTAGGCTTGTTTTCTTTTTCTAAAATATTCTTTGACAGGGGTCCGTGGAATTGTTTTCATTGTGAAAGTGGTCCGTGACTGCAAAAGTTTAAGGAAGGCAGGGTGCCTTAGAGGATCGTGTGTCTGTATGTCTGTCCGTCTGTCCCAGCCAATTTGCTACGAATTGACTGGATCGATTACGTTGAAATTTTGTATACAATATGCATTTCCGTGACCCAAACACGGGCGTGTAACGTAAATAGCAAAATTTTAAATATCGGCGTTACTTTTAGGGGCCGAGAATATTAAAAAAAAGTTTTGCTAACTGTATTGTGACTTACCAAATGAAATGTTGTAAATAAATGAAAATTGACCATTATCAACTGGTCGTTGATAATGGTCAATTTTCATCTATTTTCTAATTATAAAAAAAATTATCTGAAATCTTCATTCATTATCAACGACCAGCCTTATCTCCGAACGTACTAAGCCACCATAAAAAAATAGTTCTTTATTTATAGATTCCAGGAAAACCTATATGAAGTCTATGGTCTTAAAATAACAGGGTAAGTGTCTCAATATTGTGTGTACAAACTTACATTTGCTGTTGGAATGAATGAGGGAAAATGTTTTCAACTACAATGTTAAGTTTGTTCTTGGATAAATTTATTCGGATAAAGACTACGGAACCCTGCATTGTGCGAGGGCCGGTTTTAAGTGAGCGTGTGCTCACTAAAAATGGACGTAAAATAACTGCTTTTGACTGAAATAATAAACTTCATTCACTATACTAATAGACCATTGCAAAGTTTATTAAAACAAAAAAATACGTTTCATCTCATCTTAACACTGCGCAATGTCATAAAAGTTTCAACGAAATTTGAAATCAGTGTTGTTTTATGGCTGACATAGTGATGTTGTTCAATGAGCACTGAATGCGCTATAGTCAACTAATAATTTACCGTCAAATAAACAATTTACGTATTACGTAATTAATTATTTATTTCAATTAAACACCCCTTTATCGAAACAAGAATTCTTATTACGGTGTAATTATTCAATATTGATTGCTTCTCCATTAGTGACGTTGTTTTAATCTCAATTCTCAATAGAGGCACGCTTAATTGGTGAGAGCTTAGACCGACTGACGTTTATTAAAGCAAAGCTATCTATAATTGAAACGATACTATGTTATCGTAAAAGGAGACCTCTTTTGCATAAACCCAGTGGTTGGCGTTTCAGCGTAATTAAGTCGTTTACATAAACATTATCAACTGAGAAAGTGGTGTAAAATCTTCTATAAAAACCGGCCAAGTGCGTGTCGGACCACGCACAATAAATGGTTCTGTAGTTGGATTAAATTTATCCCAAAAACAAAGTTAACATTGTATACATACAACGATATAAGACACAGTTAATTTTCCAACTGCAAATGTAAGTTTGTAATTGCATTTTTTAAATTTTTAAGTGATTATTATATAATATGAACTACAAATTTACGGTTTTCGGACCTTTTCCTTTAATTGTGCTATGAGACCTTGCTTCTTGCCAAATTTTATGATTCTAGGTCAACGGGAAGTAGGTATCCTATAGGTTTTGATTTATTTGCGAGTATCAAAATATGTCGCTTATATCGCCGTATTTTTTTATTGCGTTGACTTAGAAGCTTGATTATTTTAGAGCTCCAAGGGACCGTAGACTTACGTATTTGATATTAATTTGAACTTGATACCTCCACGCATTCCTGAGAAAAAGAGTCTTGACTGACAGACATACAGACAGACTGACAACCAAGTGATCCTATAAGGGATCCGTTTTTTCCTTTTGAGGTACGGAACCCTAAAAAGAAAGAAAGAAAAATAATCTTATTCGTCACAGAAACACGTGCATACGAAAACATAAAATCGAGTAGGTAAACATTACACAATCATAACACATCTACAATATAATCACGAGCACAAAAAAAAACGAATAGTCGGCAACTGCACGTCATAACTGTGACAAAAAGGCTGTGGAAAATAGAGAGTAAATTATTTAGAAATTAATTATCAGTAAAGAACGCACTTAATAAAGATTTATTTAGTAGTCACGCAACGTTGTCACCCTACTTTAATGGCTGAATCAATATTTTGATTAATTAATGACCAGTATTTATGATCTAGTTAGTGGCCCCCGAATTTAAATAGGTTAGTAGTGGTTAATTAATTTGATCGTCTCGTTATAACTTTGTTGAACTGTTCACAGTTCTACCGCCGCTTACTATACTGTCAGTGCAAACAGCTCGGTAACAACTTTGCTTAAATATACATGGAAATAGAGCCCTACTTAGTTTTAGTTACATTCAAAGTGTCCTCCCCCTGTGCTATTTGGTACAAAGTTTGTGAGATGAGAGTTCCTACTATAATTACCATTTATTACTGTCAAAACAGGACTCCAGTGTTGAAGATAATGTTTTGTTATGTACAAGATGTAACATAAATAACGCACAACCTCTTAAGAAGTCATTGTACACTCAACACTTCCTCTCTCCTTAATCATCATCATTACGTAATACAGTTCCCTGCTCTTGTTTCATGTGTATTATTGTATATATGTATATATTTATTAGATAAGTGTATGCTTTGTCATGTATTTATTGTATATGTTAATGGTACACCACTGACTACCTGCAGTATTGTCACTCCTGCTCCCTTTAATTCATCCAAAGGTTGTCCTGCTCCCTTTAATCCATCCAAAGGTTGTCTGTAAAAGATCGCTTTTAGCGATAAGACCGCCCATTGTGTCACAACACTATGTAAAATTTAAACATTTATATCTGTAACTTTTATGGTGTACATAATAAAGAGTATTCTATTCTATTGTACTCATCATTATGAACAACTTTTACTATGGGACCAAAACTGAAATCACGAAAAAAAATCTGCTATTCCATACATTTATGTTGTCACTAGCTGTGCCCCGCGGTATCACCCGCGTAAGTCTCGATCCCGTGGGAATATCGGGATAAAAAGTAGCCTAATGTTAAACCAGGGTGTCAGCTACGGGGTGCATGCAGAAAACCTCCCCGTATGCCTGATGCCTGCTGGTCCCTTATGGATACGTTCGAGGGGAAGAGCAGTCGTCGGGCCGGTGCACCCTGGGCACGGACAGTACTCTCTTCGAAAAAGGTAGTGGAGTTTTTCGGAGAGGGTATTGTTTGTGGCGAATTTCTGCGAGGGGGAGAGCGTAATGCTCCTCCTAGGTGGACGGTGGCCTACTCCCTCTTCTGCTTACAGAGGGAAGGTCGAGTGGGCGCAGGACCTGAAGGTCCGTGGAGGAAGAGCCCAATATGGGCCGAAGGCGGAGGACGTTTCTCCACGTGTTGTGGAGAAGCATGGGCGGTGCTCGTTGTGCACTCACCCTGCCAACGAGCTGGCAGCGGGAGAAATGTTTTGTGACTCGGAACGGGACGAGGATCTTGGCTTGATCGCCCGGATCGCGAGGACGATAACCTCTATAAAAAATCCTCTAATACCAAGTTTTGGTGCGTGGCGAGGGTATGAATGGCTGAGGAGTAGTGCCACCTGTAACTTTGTAGTTGCAGGTGGCGCATCAGTCGTTAGCGCACCCCCAGCCAAGGACCAGTGGAATCCTTAGGTTGGGAAACAAATGTCACACTTACCTAGGCACACGGGGTAACCCTAGGAATGACTTTTTAAATCCCCCATACTCGTGGGAACAATATGGATATTATTTTTAAAAAAACCAGCAACCCAAAAAAGGTGGAAGAGGAGAGGAGTGATGTGGAGTCGGAGTCCGACGCCGCACCTGGCACGAAGGGCTCTTTTAAGAGTCCGGAGCCCGTGGAGGTGGGAGCATCAAGGAACTCAAAGTTCCTAAAGAAAAAGCGCTCCAAGCCAGGGGACGGCCAGGGGTCGTCCTCTGATGGCGGGCCGAACTCCGCCCGGAGGAAAATTGGTCGGTGGGGAGGGGTCCAAGGACGGGGTGTGGGCAGAGAGCTCACCACCCAGGAGGCCAGCGAGCCCAGCCGAGCCAGCACTGCCGAGTCAGAGCTAGAGCTGGAGCCCCAACTTGGAGAGACCAGCCGCAGGGCGGACCTCTCTGAGTCTTCGGGTGGTGAGCCGGACGCCGCTGGGAGCTCCAAGGCGAAGGGAGGGATCAGCAGCTTCGAGGAGGTCGTGGTAGCAGAGATCAGGGGGGTGGGCTTGAAGAGGATTCAGTCCTCTAAAGAAAAGGCCATACCTGCTGCCAAGGCCTCAATAATGGCGGCAGCGAGGGCCCTTCAAGCCGGGCCTCCGTCGGACGCAATGTCCGAGATGCGGGAGGAGGTCGGCCGCTTGACGGCCGCTATGGAGCTTCTCCGAAAGGAGAATGAGGAGCTCCGAGCGGACCTAGCTCGGCTTCGAGGAGCTGGCCCCTGGGAGGCGCCACAGGTGGGAGTTCAGCATGGGCAGGGCCTGCCCTTGCCGGCGGAGGACCGGGTTTTTGTCCCTGGTGCGGCAGGAGCTGGCTGCCTTCAACAGCCGGTTCTCCGTACTGGAGGGCATTGTCCTGCGTCCCCCGCTAGCGGCGAGCAGGCCGGCCACTTTTGCCGCCACCGTGGCTGTTTCGGCGACGCCCGCGGCTAAGCCTGCGGCCAAGCCCGTGGCCAAGCCCGCGGCCAAACCCGCGCCTCTGGCGAAATCGGCGCCGCCTAAGCCCAGTAAGGGTGGGACGGCTTCGCAGGCGGCTGCGCAAAAAGCGAGGGTCCCAGCCTTGGCGGCGGGAAGGCTGCCCCCACCTCTGCCTCCTATTTCTTCTCCGGCCGACGCAGAATGGCAAGTAGCCGGGGAGAAAAGGAAGGCAGGTAAGGCCAAAAGGGCGGCCAATAAAAAGGAGAGGCGGCAACGGCGCAAATAGCGTAGCGCCGCGGCTAGGCTCCGCGCCCCGAAGTCCGCAGCTGTAGTAATTACGCTACAGCCGGAAGCGGTAAAGAAGGGCGTATCGTACCGCGATGTGCTCGCCAAGGCGTGGGCGGCAGTGGATCTGGAGGAGATCGGCGTCGCCGATGGCTTCCGGATGAAGGTCACGGCGACGGGGGCCCGGATGCTAGAGATCCCCGGTGCGGCCAGTGGGCCGACCGCTGACGCCCTAGCTGAAAAGCTTAGGGCGTCCCTTAATGCGGATGAAGCCCGAGTGTCCAGGCCTACCAAGTGCGCTGACATGCGCATTCTGGGCCTGGACGACTGTGTGACGGCGAAAGATGTTGTGGCCGCCGTGGCTAGGACTGGAGGGTGCCCTGCCGAGCAGGTGAGGGTGGGCACCATTCGTCCTGACTCCACGGAGATGCACACCGTTACGGTGAGCTGCCCCGTGTCGGCGGCCCAAAATATAGCCGGGGAGGGCCGAAGGCTCCGGGTGGGCTGGGTATCAGCGCAGGTCAAACTGCTGGAACCCAGACCTCTGAGGTGCTACCGCTGCCGGGTGGGACACCACGTGGGAGCATGCTGCACCTCGGAGGTGGACCGCAGCGAGGATTGCTTCCGTTGTGGTCGGCCCGGTCACAAGGCCGGCTCTTGCGAGGCCACGCCGGACTGCTTTGCATGTGCGGCGGCTGGCAAACCGGCCGATCACCGGGCTGGAGGCAAGGCCTGCGCTCCCCCGCCCAAACCTAGGGGCAGGGGAAAGCCCTCCGCCACCACCGTCACCGCCGCAGTCGCCACTATTGCCGCCGCCGCTGCCGCCTCCACCGACGTCGTTGCCGCCGCTACCACCACGGCAGGGCCATCCCAGAGGGCCCGGGAGGAGGCTGATATGGAATGCCAATAAATGGCCCCATTACGCCTCCTCCAGGCGAACATCAACCACTGCGCCTGCGCTCAGGATCTTTTGCTCCAGAGCATGGCGCAGTGGTCGATTAACATCGCCGTGGTCGCTGAGCCGTACTTTGTCCCGCCCAGGGATGACTGGGTGGAGGACCTGAGCGGCTCAGTGACCTTAATTTCGTCGGCCGCCGCTGGTACCCCATCCCTCGAGGCCGTTAAGAGGGGACAAGGTTGCGTGGCAGCACGGTTCGGGGAGATTGTCGTGGTAGGAGTATACTTCTCCCCGAACCGAACTCTCGCCGAGTTCCACAACTCCCTTGGGGAGTTGAGAATAGTCGTTGTCGGGTACCATCCCATTCCTGTGATCGTCCTCGGGGACTTCAATGCCAAGAACGTGGCTTGGGGTTTCCGGTATCCCGGTCCGAAATATGTGACGTGGCAATGCCCCGGGTCCAGCCAGGACGTGCTCGGCGCCAGGTGTGCTGGTGGTCGCGTGAGCTGACCGCTTTACGCGAGGCGTGCGTTGCTGCGCGCCACCGGTACTCAGGCACCGCAGGCATCGTATCCGCCCTGCGGATACGGAGGCCATTCAGGCGGAGCTGTACGAGGGGTACAGAGCGGCAAAGACCGCCCTCCAAGCGGAAATCCAGCGGGCCAGAGGACTGGCTCGCGAGGAGTCGCTGGAGACTCTCAACAGGGACCCGTGGGGACGCTCCTACAAGGGGGTGAGGGATAAACTCCGCCCATGGGCTCCCCCGCTGACGCAGAGTCTCCGGCCCCAGCTCGTGGAGGACGTGGTGAGCGCTCTGTTCCCTTAGCGAGGGGAACATACTCCTCCGCCCATGGCTCCGCCTCCTGCGGGGCCCGATGTGGACCACACTGCCGACGACAACGACGATGCTCCGGAGGTGACCGAGGTAGATCTGAGAGTGGCGGTACGTAGGCTGAATGCCAAGAATACCGCCCCAGGACCCGACGGCTTGCCTGGGTCCTGGCCTTAGAGGCTCTTGGGCCTCGACTCAGGGGGCTCCTAAGCGCATGCTTGGAGAGGGGCCAGTTCCCACTTCATTGGAAGACGGGGAAACTGGTCCTTATTAAGAAGCCAGGGCGCCCGGCGGACTCTACACGCTGGTCCTGGCGCAGGGGAGGTCGCATCAGGCGGCGGCCGAACTGGCGGCACGTGGGGTTGCGACAATCGTCGATAGGATCCGGCAATTGGGACTCGAGGTGGCCTTGCACAAGTCCGAAGCTATGTGTTTTTATGGTCCTCGGAACGCGCCACTGTCGGGTTCCCAGATAACGGCAGGAGGGGTTCCGATCGGCGTCGAGTCGACAATGAAGTACCTGGGACTCGTCCTCGACAGCCGGTGGAACTTCGTGGAGCATTTTCGACGTTTGGCTCCCAGACTGGAGCGGGCCGGGGCTGCCTTAAAGCGGCTACTGCCCAATCTAGGGGGTCCAAACGCCTCCTGCCGGAGGCTCTACGCGGGGGTCGTGCGGTCCATGGCCCTTTACGGGGCACCGGTGTGGGCGCGTTCTATAAGGCTGCTACCAGCCTGGCGGTTGAACGCGTCCCAAAGGGTCATGGCCATCAGGCTAGTCCGAGGATACCGCACGGTCTCCCGTGAGGCGGCGAGCCTTCTTGCCGGACTACCGCCATGGGATCTGGAGGCAAAAGTCCTCGCGCACGTCTGGGAGTGGCGCGAGGAGGCGAAACGCCGGGGTGAAACTCCGCTGCCGCAAGAAATCACGGCACAGCGGACAGAGCTCCGGCGGGATCTTATGGCGGCGTGGAGAGTGCGATTGTCGCAACCCAGCGCTGGGCACGCCACAATTGTGGCGATAAGTCCCCTCTTTGAGGAGTGGCTGGAGAGGCGCCACGGCGTCCTCACCTTCCGCCTGACACAGGTCCTCACCGGACACGGTTGTTTCGGGAGGTTCCTGCTCAGGATAAAGCGGGAGGAAACGCCCGGGTGTCACCACTGTGTGGATCGCCCGGAGGACACGGTGGAGCATACGGTGGAGGTACGCCCGGCTTGGGCGGATCACCGCCGTGTCCTCATGGAGGCGATCGGCGGCGGCGATCTCTCGCGTCCAGCCCTGGTTCAGGCCCTGGTTCGGAGCGAGAGTGCATGGGAGGCCGTCACCTCCTTCTGCGAAGCAGTAATGCTTGAGAAGGAGGAGGCGGAACGTGTGAGGGAGAGGCAAGGTTCGCGCCCTCGCGCCCCTAGTCGCCGCAGGAGACGCCCCGGGCGTCGGGAGTCGCAAGCCGATTTCCGGCCACCGTAGGCACGGGCCTGCGGACGGTGAGCGATGGGTAGCTCACCGTCCGATAAGGACCAGGCCCGGGTCGACGGCGCGTCGTATTCCACGCGCGCCTCGAAGAGATGTCAGCACCAACTGACGGGGTCCGATAGGGCCAATGCCTGCCAGGGTTGCGAGTTTGTCCGAAAGGGATATCGTGGCCCTGGCACAAAGGCAAATGAAGGAATACGGGTGGGTTTTAGTCAGTAAAAGTCTGACACGCCCTCCCGCTCCGCCCAGAGCGGGAGAAGTTATTTGATAATTTCCCATCCCAAAAAAAAAAAAAAAAAAAGAAGAAAAAAGGGTGTCAGCTACCTCCATACAAAATTTTATCAAAATTGTTCCAGCCGTTTGAGCGTGAACAAGTAACAAACACACACAGTCACAAACTTTCGCATTTATAATATTAGTGTGATATTTTAAAACTATGATATCTCCTAAGATATTCATTGAAATCAAATGATGGCAAGGGCATTTTTTCACAAAATTAATTACTTGTTATGAATATCGTATTTATTTGGATCAAGGACCGTACAACCCCGGTTAAGAGTTAAGCCTTTCGAAGGGGTAACCCATTCAATGGGTTACCTATATCATGATGTAACCCATTTAAAGGGTTTTATACTAGAAACCCATTGAAAGGGTTACATGATAAGTTGATAACCCATTGAATGGGTTTTATATTTGAAACCTAGTGAAAGGGTTACATGATAACCCATTCAATGGGTTCTATACCTACTTGAAACCCAGTAACATGAAAAAATCATAATATTGTGTTGTTTCGATATCCGCCCAGCACAATAGAGATAAAATTGGTCATGCTACGCAGCATGACCAATTTTATCTCTATTCTACCCAGGGACCATTTTGGTTACCATTTTAGAAAAACCCTTTCAATGGGTAACCAAAATGGTCCCTGATTTGGTTATGGATTAATATCATAGTTATAATAAAAAAAACAGCTTCGTAAATAATGCATTATTTTAGAATAAATTTGATTTTCATAAAAAGGTTATAGTGAGTCAATCTTAAAAGATAGAAATATGCTGGCGCGGAGTTTTTAGAACTTTTAAAAGGGAACAATTCCGTCATACTGTCTTACATGATTTTTGCGTAACTTTAATCGTTTACGCAATCAATGGAAGCTCTCAAAAGGATTTTTTTCCCCATATTGCAAAAAAAATCATTGATGCTCCGCTCCTCTTGATCGTAGCGTGATTTTATATAGTCTATAACCTTCCTCAATAAATGGCTATCCAACACAAAAAGAATATACCAATTCGAACCAGTAGTTCCTGAGATTAGCGCGTTCAACCTAACAAACTCTTCACCTTTAAGGCTTCTACATACTGGCGCGACACGCGACGCGACACAAAGGCCCCGCGTGTCGCGCGACGAGCGGTGTCTTTGTGTCGCGTCGCGACTCGCGCTGGTCTGTCGAAGCCTTTATAATATTAGTATAGATAACTCGTCAAAATGTAGGGAACAGCTGATTTTTTTTCGCGATTTCAGGTTTGTAGTAAAAATTGTTCATAATGTTGAGTACCATGACCCCTTAAGAGGTTGTGCGTTATTTATGTTACACCTTGTATATTTAACTTTAAATGTTTTCACTGTCTGAAATTTAACGCTTAATAAAAATTATTTTTAAATTAAAACGCTAATTAAAACTGAACGTCACATTATCCTCACAGTCTCATAAACAAAGTGACATATTTTCAACCACAAACTTTTCTAACGGTACTGGAAGCGGAATTACAGCTCTGCTAGACAACACAATAAACAGTATATTATTATACTATGTATGCGCTTACATTCGCATAATGCACGCCACACAAACAAACGCATCGAACTCGGCGTCAGGTTTCAGTACAAACGCACAATATTTTACTATGAAAACGTGATGTTTTCGCACCTCCACTCGAGAGGAAATGGACCGTTTTACATTATACAAGTACGAAACTTATCCGGTAGCTAATTTGTTAAGATTCATGCGAATCACACAGGCGCCAAATGCGTCATGAACTCATGATTGTTATTGCACTGCTTTAGATTTGGTGGTTATGTCGCAATCAAAATCTGCTTAGATTTTCTCTACGCTGTAAGTAGATTTAGTGATTTGCAGAACTTGGTCCTTAAGGCGAGCATGTAGCGGAATCAACATCGCCACATACGAACAACGCGTCACACTGACGTCACGCGAATCCTGCATCGCGCAAGCAGAGTTTACCACGCAACTAGCATATATACAACGTCCTGACATCAACCGTCGGGCAGTTGCCCACCAGACACAACACCCGTCGGGTCGGAGGATCCTCCCTTTTCTATGGTGGATGAGTGAACTTTACACCCTGTTCCTCATACCACCAAACTGGTGACCCCGAGTATGAACGTCAGCGCAGCCTTCGTGCAACTACTTCAGCGTGACTGTCATCATCACTTCCTCAAGCTTTCGAGCGGCGAGTCACACAGCCAGCCAGCACCCACGGCTTCAACGGGTATCCTGACCACCAGCATGCAGCGGACGCGCATTCCTGGTCATCACCCACAGCCTCATCAGCAACCTTGGCACAGCACACTGCACTTTCGGCCGGTCCACAAGCAGAGAACATGCCTCTCCTGGTCGACGCCAGCAGTCAGCCACAACCCGGCGCTGTACTACATCCGACGCACTGGAGCATAACGCAGCGCCACCCCGACTCACTGGGGAATCACCGCAGACAGTTCCGACTCACCGAAAACTATGCGGCACCCGGTACCAACACACTGGAACCCCTCCACTGGCACTGGCAAGCATCGCAAGATAAACGACTCAGCCCACTATCGACCTCTGGTCTTCGGAGGGGAGTGATGTAGCGGAATCAACATCGCCACATACGAACAACGCGTCACACTGACGTCACGCGAATCCTGCATCGCGCAATCACAGTTTACCTCGCAACTAGCATATATACAACGTCCCGACATCAACCGTCGGGCAGTTGCCCACCAGGCACGACACCCGTCTGGTCGGAGGATCCTCCCTTTTCTATGGTGGATGAGTGAACTTTACACCCTGTTCCTCATACCACCAAAAGCATACCAACTAGCATGAACTTAAAGTTCATAAACATTTTGTACCAACGTAAGTTAGCTCTGCGAAAGTAATCCGTAGCTCGTGCGCTAAAATTGTTTTTCGCGTAACTTCTTTTAGTTTGTTCAAAAGTATTCTAACATACAGCGCTGCCGGTGCACGGTGGCGCGGCACGTCGTCGTTTTCTACGTCGATTTTCTTTATCCACTGAGTACCATGTGGAAATAGCTCTTTTCGGACGATTGCCGTCGTTGAATTCACTCCACACACGTACATTGAATAATCGAGTGCACTTGAGCTAGAAGACGTTGAAGCGAAAGAATTTTATTGGAATGAATTTTTCAGCTACAAAAGATTTTTATAAGTATCATGTATTTTATCTCCTCAGGTGAAACATTGATCGAATGTATTCCATATTTCCTCGAAATAAATTCTCTAGATTTTATTACGATACTCCAGATTCAGGGCATCATCAAACCCATTATGTCTGTAACTTTAATAAGTTTTCAGTGCTTACTGTACTCATTGATTTGATTGTGACTTAGTACCGTTTTAGTGATTACGTATTGTACTTAAATCAGGATAACAAATATTACATTTTTCACTGTTACTCAATTAGAGCGTTATTAATGAACCACTAGCAATTATAACTAGTGTTCGTTCACTGGACTTTAAAACACTAATAAACACTGCGACACTATTTCACCGTTAATGTACCGGCGGGAAACATAAACCGGGACGTGGCACATCGTTCACACCCCACACACGACATTGAGCACTAATACAAAAACTTTACACTGTTTGTTTGGGACACAGGTCCCAAGCTCCCAAAACACCTCCTTTGAATAGTATATAAGCGTAATATAAAACTGTTATCTTCTTCAGGAGAACTATATTAACACAAAGCTCTTTATTTTCTGAGATTGGTGCACGTTCTAGTGAAAACTGATGAAAATATTTGCGTAAACATTGACGCAAGAAGAAAAATGTAAATCCTCTCGCCGTTATTAAACCAACGCTGTTTCTGACTTTACTGTAGTTCAAGTCTTCACTTTAAGGCTTCTACATACCGGTGCGACTTGTCGCGCGACGCGACGCGGCACAAAGGCCCCGCGTGTCGCGGGACGGTCGGTGCCTTTGTGCCGGTATGTAGAAGCCTTTATTTATGCTGTTCGCTCGTTCATCTCTCTTATTCCGTCATTACGATGTCTTATTTAAATGAATGTTAACACTCGACTGCAAAGGCCGTCTGTCTCAACATCAGTAGCGAAAGCACCGTATAACACGATTCCTACCGGCTTCCCTTAAGAAATTCGTAACACAACCACTATATCGTCATTGAAAAATTGCATAGTCAAAATGTCGATGGTTTAATAATGCCAAATAATATAATTACACTGTAGGTATTTAATACACCATAAAATTAAAATATTACAAAGCGAATACATTACATTTTTGTCTTAATATCCCAACAACAAAACATTTTGCTCTAAAATACGCGTGTCCGGCTTGCCGCGAGTTCAATTTCTTCGACGTCATGACGAGTCTATTTAGACAGGACCCTAGACAGGATTTTGTTTTGCACCAGCTTTTTTTTTTTTTTTGGGTGGGAAATTATCAAATAACTTCTCCCGCTCTGGGCGGAGCGGGAGGGCGTGTCAGACTTTTACTGACTAAAACCCACCCGTATTCCTTCATTTGCCTGTGTGCCAAGGCCACGATATCCCTTTCGGACAAACTCGCAACCCTGGCAGGCATTGGCCCTAGCGGACCCAGCCGCCCGACAAGGCGGTCTGCAATTACTCTTTCAAAGAGCTTGCCCACCTCGTCGAGCAGCACAATGGGCCGGTAAGCGGACGGAGAGTCCGCCGGGCGCCCTGGCTTCTTAATGAGGACCAGTTTCCCCGTCTTCCAACGAAGTGGGAACTGGCCCCTCTCCAAGCATGCGCTTAGGAGCCCCCTTAGTCGAGGCCCGAGAGCCTCCAAGGTCAGAACCCAGGCTTTTCCAGGTAAGCCGTCGGGTCCCGGGGCGGTATTTTTGGCATTCAGCCTACGTACCGCCACTCTCAAATCTACCTCGGTCACCTCCGGAGTTGCACCAGCTTACCTTTCTCATAAAATCACCCTTCGCCACTGCTCAACATTAGCGGCAATGCAAATACCTGGAAAGACTTCATACATTAATTTACATGATTAAATCAATTAATCTGCTTTGTTGCGAAAGCCGAAATTTAAGAGGACGAGCTTTCCGCTTTCTATTCTCGTTTATGCATACTTAAATTCAACATTTGATAATGGTATCTGTTTATTCTTCGCTCCTTTTACGTTTAGCTTTGAATATATTTAAAAATCTAGATTGTATAACGACATTTAGTGGAGTCAATCTTTTAGTTGCAGTAATACCGGTATAGTGGTACCGGTCGGATATTGCGCTCTTATGGCGTCATCGGTTCGCTTAATGCGTTTCCGATGTGACGCAAATGGGATGTTTTGTGCCTCCGCAACAGCGCTCACGTCACTCTACCGCTACTGTTGTGCACTGTGCAGGTGTGAACCATCCAACTGGGACAGATTACTGTTCCTGCATAGCAACCATTGTATCAAGCAATGCTTTTGTTACCCCTTGTATTCACAGTTTGATTCTGAAAACACATTTCTTGCCTGTTTTTTTCTTTTCTGGTCTTCGAATATTCATTTGAATTTCCACAAAATCGGCTCTCGAAGCCACAGCTTAGGCATTGAACAGTGGTTTATCCCTGTGAAAACGAAATCGCGGCTATAAATTCTGCATGCAATGCGTTTAGGTTTATGCTCCGAATAGTTTGATCGGAACCCTCTAGACTAACGATTATACCTGTATGTGAGGTGCCGGACGTAATGAATAGCACCACCCTATTTCTTCCCGTGGGTGTCGTAAAAGGTGACTAAGGGACTTACTAAACGCAGCGTTCTCTCGCCATACTGCGATTGCCAAGCTGCCTGCCAAGCGTGGTGATTATGGCAAACCCCCCCTTTGGGGGAGGCCTATGTCCAGCAGTGGACGTCTTTCGGCTGAAATGATGATTATACCTATAATTAGATTATCATGGTTTCGATCAGTGATGCTTCCATTTCTATTAAAGCGTATTGGGTAAAATCTGTTGTTAACGGAATCGGGTACATGTGAATTTGACTTCACAAGAGAATTTGTCTCTGTTGTGTTCGTCCAAGTGTTGTTATTTTTACAAGATCTCTTATCAAATATCTTTACAGTACATAGAGTATGGAATGTAATGTATCGCGATAACGGTAATTCTTATCGTTTACCTTGCTTCGTCTGAGCGACCAACTGATATTGGGAATTAAGACGATTTAATTCAAACAGTTCTCGTACTACTAAATGTTTAGAGAGCCATATCACGTTCATTTTTTACGTTATTCGAATCGTTTTTGTTAGTCGAGCTCGAGACTAAGCTCCATTTTAAAAGGCTTCTTTTTTACATTGGCCCACGTTAGTTTTTGTTCAGAAAGTAATCATTGTTCCTAGATGGGTTGTCTCCATTCTTTATAATACATGTCGGTGTTGGTTTGTCGTTGATTTTAGTCACGCGTAGGCATCGCTGCCTGTCGGTTGGATGCCTTTGTTTTTTAACTAATACCGTTTGTACCCTGTTTATAATGAACATTATAGCTACATAAAAAGTGACAGTGTTTGTGATTAAACTCATTCACAAGTAAAGCAGCGAAGTGATTAATCAAAATAGTCCATTAGTCCCCAGGCAGCAAACATTTATTAACAGCTTGGCTTTATATTGAGGTTTATTAGCCCCTGAGTTCATATGGCTTATAAATTCAACGGCTCGGTAAATTCCTAATCATTACATAATGTATTTGACATTTCTCATAACACCATTCATATGTATTTGATAACATTTAAACTGTCATATAAGTATGATGCGACCTCGTTGAATTCCTCTATGAAACCCACGCATTTTTGCACACCTGTTGATGTCTCCGTGTCCCTGTCAAAACTCTATTATTAATAATTAACTAATTTGTAAAACGTATCTAGCTCATATAATCACAAACGTAAATTTGTGAAGTTTCGTTGTTACAATAACAAAAAATACATTGTTATGAGAACCATGACAGGACCCACAAAAGGTTCTAACGGACCGTAAACCAAATAATGTAAATGTATGTGGGCCGCATTGCCTAATGTCGAACGCGTATGGCGATGCGTAGCACTGCCGTAAACGCATGGAATTCCTTCCAGTTCAGAAAGGACCGTATTCAATGCACGGCTGTGCGGGTGCGGTGACTCCTCGCGACAGTCCACCGATGCCATGCTCGACCGTCCTCACACTGAATACTAATGTATCTCCTATTGTGCGTCCAAATTCAGACACTCGTTGTTGCGGTCCAACGAAAGTTTTGTAATGCCTTTGTCTTGCTGACTTTCGCGCTCGCTAACTGGAACGCTCGTTTGACGGATCGCCTATAGCTATGCGAGTCATTTACTGCTTGGCGTGTTTTGGCAGCTATTGATAAAGATGGCAGTATTGGAATCTAGCAGTTATGAGGCACGTTTCTCTAATGTGTCAGTTCCAACTGTTCCAAGTCTCTCATTATCATTAAGTATCTAGGCCATGTCATATTTTTTTTGTAAAACCTAGCCTATGTAATGTCTGCATAACTTTCGCTATACAACCAAAGGAGCAATGCTAGTAATTTAATTCATGTTACAATTCTACTTTGCTGGTATGTGGGGGGCGATAGTATCGCGGACTCTACCCGCATCTGCATAATTTGTAGATCGCTGGCGACGAGCAAATGATATGGCAATAGCATTGAATAGCTGTGAATACTTATGCACTGCTGGGTACATGAAGTCTGCGCGCGAGTTTCGCTGCGTTGAGCCGTCGGAGCAGCCGCTGCTGCACGCTCCGCTGGCGCCGCTCACCGTCCGCGCGCTCGCTTCACCCCCGCGGTCCCTTGCGAAAAAATCATAATGCAATCGCCAGGACGGCCGGTGTGGACGGCAACCACTCGCAACACGCAACCAGTCTACATTCAAATGCGTTGAAACTCACACGCCATCCATCATGATGGATTTGTAGTGTCGGGAAACAGATTTCTCTCACAGCCGGTGGTGTGGAAACTATCTGTGTAGCGGTGACCATAGTGACGTTAGAATCAAAGTTGCCACTGAATGTTGTTATTCAGTGATGTGAACTTAAAAATTTCGTCTGTCCCTATTTTCGTTTTATTGACTGTCCCACTTCATGTAGTCACTTGTGCTGATTAAAATTCGATGAACGTCTTCGGTACATTAACGGTATAATCGTGTCGTGCCCTAAAACTGCCGATTTTATCGAGCGGTGTGGGCTGACAGCATCCCTGGGGAACACTTTGGAGACCTGTATTCCTTGTCATATTAAGTAATGACGTTAGTGAGGCTTCATTAACTTGTGATTTTGCAAAGTCCATCAGTTTTTAGATCATTAGAGACCTTTGTGGACAAACAATTGTCCATCAAACATAAATTAATTCTCTACGCGTCTCGGTTACGTCCGGTGACGGTTGCTTTCGAGGCGTTCATGTTTTCAAGCTGTCTTTCCATCGCGAACAGTGGCCTGGATCACTCGCTACCGACTGGTAGCCGATAGAAAATGTGCGCATTATCAAATGTTTAAAAGAATATACAATGAAACGATTGGCTAATTTGAAAATATCGTCGTTTTAAGAGATAAGACTTGTAACTCTCAAAATGCCATTGGATGTCAGTGCTTTACCAATATCTATGTGATGAGGTGATATTTGGATTGTGCAGTGTTTGTGAGTGACTCAAGACGTGTAGTATAATATGTGGGGGGCGGCGGTGTCGAATCCACCGCATTATCACTATGTTCAAGGACCTGCGGGTCCCATACCCCAAGTTGGGCCAAATGGTCCCATATTGTCTGGTCCTACAACGAGACATTTAAGACCACAGTCATCGTATTCTCTGCCACATGGCAGTAATGGGCCCGGGCGCTGGGGGTGGTCAGGCAATCATGTGTCGTCCTTTGACCGACGACAGCTAAAGGTACCTCCGCAGCCTGCGCGCCCGGCCCCCGTCCGGCCTTCACAAAGTCGTTATACTGGAAATAATGTAAGTGAAACATGAAAAGCAACAAACCGCCTTGTAATTCAATGCGTTTAGTAGGTACTTTCATGTCCTGGTATAATATGCGTGAGTTGGTCGGCTGTTTTATATAGCTATAATGTATTTCCTCGTCTCTCGCAATGCGTGTCGGATGTCGGCTTGCGCACGCGTCATTCGACACGAACTGCAATTTCTCTCTGGCAGGAACTCCACGTATGTAACCCTTGTTACGTGATGACCATTAGATCTTAAGATTCATATATTTTGGTAGATATCATATTGAATGATGATATGGATCGATTAATTGAGGACTATATTGCTGTGATTCAAATTATGCTAAAGAATGTTGATAAACTGGGCTTCTAACAAAAACTTCTTCGTTTACTTGCACACTTTCTCACGACTCCGTCCCCAGAAACGTCCATGTTTACTTATTTACGTAACTCTTACGAAGGTCCAGCAAAAAACGTGTGTTCGCCGAATGCATGCCGTTAGCCCTTTTATAGTGTGCCGGTGTAAGGCGATTTGCTATATAGGGTAGTATCTAATGAATAGCAAATGTAGTCGTAAGTGAGGTTGTTCTGTTTACGGTACGAGGACACTGGCGTTAAGGGGACTACCTCCAGCGAAATGTAACGGAGGCGTGTCTTTAACGTTGGAAGCACTTTAAACTTTGTTTCGCTATTCTATTATGCGCAATATTTAACACGAAATACGCCATAAATCCATAACCGCAATAGTCCCGTGTGGTGCCGGACGTAAAGAATAGCACCACCCCTGTTCTTCCCGTGGGTGTCGTAAAAGGCGACTAAGGGAGTTACTAGAGAATTAGAGAATGGGCAGCAGCGTTCTCTATGATTTTTAACACCATATTGCGATCGCCAACCCGCCTGCCAAGCGTGGCGATTATGGCAAACACCCCCCTTTGGGGGATGCCTATGTCCAGCAGTGGACGTCTTTCGGCTTAAATGATGATGATGACGCCATAAATATTTCAAGTTGTCAATATATCTCATTGGACATCGACCCCCTTATTACAAAACAAGGTTTATCTTCAGACCCAGGTTCAAAACATGGAGCCATTATTGGATATCGAACTTTATTCCGACTATGGTACAGTTCCTAAACACAAAACTGACAACTTAGTACCGAACTAAGTTTTCAGTTTTGTATAAAGAACGGTATTTCAATCACTGTTCTTATTACAAAAACTGGCTGCATGGTTTAAGCCATGTCAAAATATACATCTTGTTTTGTAATAAGGCGGTATATGTCCTATTAGTTTTGTCCTTATAAAGCTCTTCTATAAAATCAATATTATTTAATGTTACTTTTTTCTCATATCTCCACCAAATGCTTAATGAATCAGGTCATCAATAAATTTATATGTTCTTCATTACAGAGCATTATTAAAATCAAATCTATCTTCAAGCTGCGTAACCAGTAGTTGGCTTTTCTTTTGCAACAAGGTCAATGTTGCGTTATGTATAATAGCAGCTAGTTTCGTGACTAGATTGCAACAGATATCATTATCATGAAAGTTTAATTACTCCAGCATTGTAACGCATATGCCACGAATGGCCACGATTTGGTCATTAGCAGTTTTGAATTGTTAAAAAAAAACAATACGAATGAATTAAAACTCCTAAAGAGTAGGTACTTACCTTTTTATGTAACCCATATTTTTTCCTTCTTTTTTAGGGTTCCGTACCTCAAAAGGAAAAAACCCTTACAGGATCACTCGTATGTCTGTCTGTCCGTCTGTCACAGCCAATTTGCTCCGAATCTACTGGACCGATTTAGTTGAAATTTGGTACACATATGAACTTCTGTGACCCAAACACATTACGTGTAACGTAAATCACTTTGGGGGAAAAATTAGAATTAAAAACAAAAAATTTAGGAACTGTACCGTGTGAGATAACAAATAAAAGGGCTTGTTGTAAGGATTTCAAAGATTTTTTTTAAATAATTTTAAAGAAATAGAAAATAGAAGAAATTTTCCCATTTCTCCGAAACTAATGAGCCTAAAATTTTGAAATTAATACAGAATATAGTTCTTTACTCATAGATTACAGAAACCCTATAAGATGTCTCTCCATATTGTGCGTACAAACTTACTTTTGCCGTTGGAATGTATGAGGGAACATGTTTTTCAACTACTATATTAAGTTTGTTCTTGGGATAAATTCATCGCAACTACTAGTGTGTGGTCCGACACGCATTCCTATTAAGACGCAGATATATGCCAGTGACCTTGAGAGGTTAGCTTGCGTGTTCCGTACTGAGCTCACGCAACGCGTCGTACGTTCAGCCAGTAATAGGACTCGCCCATCAAGGAGCGCTGTCCCCAATTTGACGCATTATTAATTTATTATACACAAAACAAAAGGTATTTTAATAAAACGCGTATACTAAAAGCTCAATAATTAAATTATCTTTAAATTGGTGAACGTTTCAGAAAAAAACTATCAGTTTTTGTGCCATTCTCAGTTTTTTATCCGCGTAATCTAAAATATTCACATATTAAGGTATTGAGAAAATGTTCTAATTTAACATATATTTTTTTCAAATCATTAATACTACTCGTTTAGACGTGATCTTCAGTATAAAATCATTAAAAGTCGGTTATCGTCCCCTTAATCACAGAATTTCTTATGGTGGTCACTATTGTACAATTTTTTTTGTAAATTATTTGATTTTGCACTTGTTGCTATCGTAATTTAAATTACGTAATAAAGAGTATAGTGCTAATTAAAACAGATAAAACCTATGTACCTAGCTCTAATGTAACTGTACTTGATTAAGCCATTATCATAAACAGGTTATTATATTATTACTCGGCTTTATTTTTATGACATCAGTTTAAATTAAACCGTGAGTGGTCTGTGCTGGACTCAGAGCCCCTAGGGCCGCACTTATCTAAGGTTTTAGCGATGTGATTAAAAGCTTAGAATACATATCTCTCTCGAATGATAAATACCCTTGGTATTTTCCCAACCACGAATAGTGCCCAGACATTTTAGCAATCTATGCGAAGCTAGATTTAAGCCGGGACGGCCTTCACATTTTCGTGAAAGAACTTAGATAGCGTTTCCTTAAAAACGGTATGATAATTTAAGTTTGAAAAGAGATTTATTACAGGAAATTGTTTAATGACTTTCAAAAACAAATTTTTATAGAACGTTAGGACTTTACATATTGTATAATAATATAATAATAAGCCGTTTATTCCGAAATTAGGTCACATTATAATAATTAGTTAACTAGATTTACAAAATATCCCTGATCTCGTCGTGCCTGTTGGCAAAGGTCTCCTCTAACGTCTTCCATTGCTTCCTATCTCGTGTGACCCTCCTCCAGTTTGGACCTGCTGTTATTTTAACTTCATCCTTCCATCTGGTAAACACATTGTATAATCAAATACTATGTAACGTTTCGCAAGGGAAATTGAGCAACGATTCAGAAATTAAATACCAAAATAGTTTGGCGTGGTTTACGACACAATTCAATCACGGCCGTAATAATCTGTGGACGTGACTCTTCAAAAAATGAACATCAACTTTATCGCGTGTATTTACCTATCTCACAATGGACGGCCATGGATAAAACGTATAAAGTATTATAAAAATAACACTCCATTAGGGCCTGCCTGTCCATAGCTGGATGGTCTGACGTCGCCCTAGCTTACGTCATTCTATACAACCTGTGTAAGTATGACCTTTGGTAGCAAAAAGTCATGTCATAGAGCAGTTTCTAGAATGTTTGTAGGTAACGTAAACATAAACTAAAGTCCATTTCACGAAAGAAGTCCCGCGGAATTAAGTGGAACTAATTATTATTATACAAGTTAGCAATGCCTGCAGCGCCACGTCGCGCCTCGTCTGCGGGACTTCTTTCGTGAAATGGACTTTAAAAATAGAACCACCATGACATAGACAAAGTTTGTATTTTTGGTTAGATAATTCGTAAATTCCAAAGAGATTTAAGATAGACTACACTACTACTACTACAATTTTTCTATGACATTAGCCATAGAAAAATTGTGATTGTGTTTTATTGTGAGATTTGCAATACCATATTGCACAATTAGGCATTATACTTCGAAAATAATTTTCTTTTGGTGGACATGAATGCGAATTGCGACTTGACCACACTAGACTGAGCGATTTTTGCCCACTAGGTTGCTATAATCGCCACGCTTGGCAGACGGGTTGGCAATCGCAGTATGGTGTTAAAGTACATAGAGAACGCTGCTGCCCATTCTCTAGTAAGTCGCCTTTTACGACACCCATGGGAAGAAAAAGGATTCTTTGCGTCCGGCACCACACGGAATATCGAAATTTCAATGTAAAGAACATAATTATTGTTTGGTCAGTTCCAAATGTGATCGTCACTAGTATTTCATTTCAAAAGAGCTTCGTCTCTCGCCGCCTGTTAATAACTTTTATTCCTTTCTTATCTTAACCACTTATTTTGTCCCTAAACTTGTCGCATAATATTAAGCTTTTAATTTAAAAGCCTTCTTTGATGTGATGATAAGTTTCAAAACTTCATACATTTACTAATTCCAGCAATCTTATCTAGCTCAATTAAATAATAAAGAGAAAATTGTAATAGACTATTGACATTTTCTTGTTTATTTTTTTCATTTGTGCGTTAATTTAGTACCATCTCGGATTTTTTACAGAAACCACCTTATTTATAAACGTTGCTTAAAGTTAAAAGGCGTTTTAAACGTCAAAAATTTGTGGTTAAGCAGACGCAAATTTGTACAAGCCTGTCCGTGTTGTGAAAAATGTGCGTCTTATAAAATGGTACTACAGTTCAGTTTACCTCTAAAATGTTTGGTTGGTTCTGTATTATTTAACTTAGTACAAGGTGAACGGCTAACGAAGAGTTGCTTTTCTCTCTTGTACTAAAATATATTTTTCATCCCATATATTCGAAAAGAGCCGAAGGGTTCCTTGATAAGTGCGAGCAAAGTGGGTCAGTCAACGACATTTTCTGTTCCCAACAAAACAGTTACTTACAATAAACTTCAAAAAATTGCGAAAACGTATCTAATATTATTATAATTTTGTCATTTGGTTATGTAAATATTAATATTCGTCACTACTAAAAGCATCTTTTATTTATTTTTCTCATAGAGGGGGATAAAAAGCAGAGTGTGTCACACGGTACCAAAATTATTTAACCTCAAGCGACGTACTTTGAATCCCTCCGGTTAGGATTCTACTCTAGAATCCTGCGCTTCACTCTGGATTCAAACAATCGCTCTCGCCCTCAATACATTATTTTAGACCCATAGGACACAATCTACTATTTTTAATATCTCGTCAGTGAAATTGATCTAATACTTTGCAAGCTCGTGTGAAACTGGCTTACCGAACACCATAAGCCTTTTTGTTCGTATAAAGATGAGCCTTTTACTTTATCATCCCCTTTTCAGTCCCTTACGGGTGGCCTTTTAACAGGAAATAATAATGTTACGTTCCCTACCTTGTTGTTTGGGTACCTGCTTTTAGGGACTGGCTTTTACGTACACTTCCTAACTTCCACGAAAGCTTATTCTACTCTCACTAATTTATTTAAAAAAAATGTATAAGAGTAGCAGAATTTAGCAAAAAATTCTTGCTATTTATATTATTTTTAAATTTTCAGTATCTGCATCGGTTAGTTTCTAGAACTAGAAACCTAATAGATTTCTCCGAAGTATGCATGTAATTTGCGTAAACGAGTCAAATTATTCCAATTCTTCGCTAGAAATCCTCTAATTCACTCGCAATGTTCGATTTATTTGCCCGCTTATCTATCGCTTCGACGTTATTGGAAGCAGGCGCGGATAAATGGAACGTCTCCTACGCTGTTACCGTGTCGAATAGGTTTACTTAACCTAAAACAGTTTTATTTATTTACTGCTTGTGCTACTAGATTAAAAATAAGAAGATTTACGTCTCAATATGCTCTCTGCCAGAGCTCATTGGTAGTCTGGTCACGTCCCCCTCCGACTATGTCTCGTGCCGTCTCAACTCGGATAAAACGATCCACGTGCTGTACTTATCGCAACGGGGAAACTATGAAGCTTTCGTCGAGATCTCATTTAAAATTTCCTGCTTTTCTCCAATATTTTTAAAACGTGATTTGCGTTTTAAGGCGACGATAACCGACTTTTAATGATTTTATACAGAAGATCACGTCTAAACGAGTAGTGTTAATGATTTGAAAAAAATATATGTTAAATAAGAGCATTTCCTCAATAACTTAATGTGAATATTTTAGATTATGTTTATATTACATAGTGAAATTAATTTGTAAAGTTATGTCTAACGCGGATAGGAAACTGAGAATGGCGCAAAATCTACCAAGAGTATTTTTCTTAAACCTTCACCAATTTAAAGATAATTTAATTATTGATCTTTTAGTATACGCGTTTTATTAAAATACCTTTTGGTTTGTGTATAATAAATTAATAATGCGTCAAATTGGGGATAGCGCTCCTTGATGGGCGAGTCCTATTACTGGCCGTTCAGCCACGACGCGTTGCGTGAGCTCAGTACAGAACACGCAAGCTAACCACTCAAGGTCACTGGCATAGATCTCCGTCTTAAGACCAAACGCTTCATAGATTTCGCAATGATATTGAAACAAGTATCGTAGGAGGAGCTCATGGATAAGTAATAACAGCCAAAGGGTAATCCATCAGGTTAAACTACGCTTGCCGATTGATCCATGGATGGGTGACCATGTTTACATACCAAGACTCCTCCGTGCCTCGGAAAGCACGTTAAGCCGTTGGTCCCGGCTGTCATTCGTGTATCTCTGACAGTCGTTAAGGGTCTTCAGAAGCCCAAAAGTCTAACAACCAGTCTTACGACGGGGTATCGTATTACCCAGTTACTGGGTTATGGAGGTCGGATAGGCAGTCGCTCCATGTAAAATAGTGTTATTCTGCTGCATCCGGTTAGACTGGAAGCCAACCTCATCATAGGCAGATTGATTGAAACAAGTATCGTATATAATTTAATATGAGTAATAAATCAAATATCTGCGACATCATTTGCTGATAAGATACTTCAATTTGTTTCATGTTAACAGCACTTGTAGCGCCGTCTTTACCTCGCGTGTATATTCAAAGGAATGCGCGTTTCACTCCATGAATTTGCTATTGGATCGATAGCATCAGTAGATTCTTTATTAAACAGCCTCATTTTATCATCTCACGATTTAACGACAGAGAACATGAAGACGTAAACTTTAATGCTTTTTAGGGTTCCGTACCCAAAGGGTAAAACGGGAACCCTATTACTAAGGCTCCGCCGTGTGTCAGTCTGTCTGTCTGTCTGTCCGTCCGTCTGTCACCACGCTGTATCTCATGAACCGTGATAGTTAGACAGTTGAAATTTTCACAGATGATGTATTTCTGTTGCCGCTATAACAACAAATACAAAAAAATTGAATCAAATAAATATTTAAGGGGGCTCCCATACAACAAACGTGATTTTTTTTGTTCTTTTTTGCTCTATATTGATAAGGGCAACAGTTAGACGCTTGAAATATTCACAGAATATTTAGTTATATATTCACTTTAAAAATAAATTATTAAATTAAAATAAATATTTAAGGGGGCTCCCATACAACAAACGTGATTTTTTTTGTTCGTTTTTGCTCTATATTGATAAGGGCAACAGTTAGACGCTTGAAATATTCACAGAATATTTAGTTATATATTCACTTTAAAAATAAATTATTAAATTAAAATAAATATTTAAGGGGGGCTCCCATACAACAAACGTGATTTTTTTTGCCATTTTTTATAGATAATGGTACGAAACCCTTCGAGCGCGAGTCCGACTCGCACTTGGCCGGTATTTTGTAGTAGTTTATTATATTTTAAGTTACTAAAATATTAGTCATTTAAGTCGTTTCCGTGTTATAATTTCCTTTAAGATAACCAATATTGTATATAATTTATTTTCATGATTCAGTCCGTGACTCACAAAAGCACTCTCAAGGAAAACACGCGGTTGTACCTACTTAACAAAACTAAGGACTCTTGTGCTATATCTAGATCGTAATAATATTCCTTAGGCAAACTCATACATAAATATAACATTGTGTTCGATTAAATTTGATAGTGGCGCGTTAAGGCGCTGACAAGAGGCAATTTATGATAAAAGTAGGCATAGTTTAAAAAAAAAATTGCCAAATCTATGTATAGTTTGTGGTAGCGGAAAAAATATATGTTATTCTTAAAGATATTTCTCAGAACTTGGTTGTTACCAAAACGCGTTTAGAAAAAATATCTTGATACAAATTAACGGTAAACTAACCCTTTACCAGTGGCGAAGGGTGATTTTATGAGAGAGTAAAGACGGAGCAATAAAATCTTTTCTATAAAAAAAAAACTAGCCATGACGTCGATTTTGAATAGAAATTGAACTCACTAGATTATTTTAGAGCAAAATGTTTTGTTGTTGGGACATAAAGGCAAAAAACTTTAATGTAGTAGTTTTGTAATGTTTTAATTGTATGGTGTATTAAATACCTACAATGTGATTATTATATTATTTGGCATTATTAAACACTACTGACTGTGTGCCATTTTTAAATAACGATACAGTGGTTGTGCTCCGAATTTCCGAAGGGAAGCCGGTAGGAATCGTGTTATACGGTACTTTCGCCACTGCCCTTTACTGATATTTAATACAGATATTTTGGATTGAAACTCATAAGTTCGAATCCAAAATATCTGTATTAAATATCAACGTACGGTTGGTATTTAATTAATAACAAGAACGTCTTATTGTATGCAGAATTTGGTTGTTTTTTATTTTCGATTACTGAACTCATTTTTTAAGTAAATAAATAATTGCTTCTTATTTAGTAATAAATTACAAGCGTTGTGTCATCGCGGTTCTCTTTCTTTTGTGTGCAGTCTGACAGTGACAGCGGTTTACCTGTTGTCAGCGTCTTAACTTCGATTGCATCTTGCTGCGCGAGGCCTTGACTCCGCATGCAATGTCAGCTAAATGCCAAAAGGTTCACCTCTATAGCTTTATTGTACGTTATACATTTGCCGTACACATACTGCAAATAAAACGTCTAAAATAATAATCTCCTGTCTAGACCAAAAGGGAACAACATGAGGTTTTAGCTCAAAGTTAACGAGGCATACGCTGATAAGAGGTATGTCCGCCTGACCAGGCAATCAAACTGAGTCACCCGCAAAATGTAATCGTGGATAACATAACCTCGCTGTGGCCAAGGTACATCTACTTAACACAGATAACTGTAAAGCTGCTAGCTGATGAATTTATGTTAGCTTTTGAAGCCATTGTTAGATACAACATTCAACCTATTGACACAAAACCTCATTTTCATGTAAAGCAACGTTTTTGAAGTGAAATTTCTGCGTTTCAAGAAAATAGCTAAGAAATATTAAATCAGAAGTGTGTCCGTTAAAAAGACCATAGAGAAGATAGGCCCTTTGACATGACAGTATTGTTAATTTAATTATCTTAACATGTTTTCATTAATCGGTCGTTATCGAATTCCATTCTTATTACTATTACCTACCTATTGAGTCAGGGTTTAAAATACTTTCTTGAAAGATATGATAAATTATTGATAACTGAAAACACTTGGTTTATATATTCATTTCATGTAGGCATTTCAATATCATGTGTATTGTAGGAGATTGTGGTTCTCCAGGCCGAAGTAAAAAGCAACGATATGGAACTCGTAAAAATGACAAAAAAACGCAATTATTATATTCACAGCTCGTGCGTATGAATATTTTATATCACGCCATGAATAATCAATCATTGCTTTTGAAAACCATATTTAATTTGCGTATAAATAAGGCACCGAAAATAACGCTGAAGGTGAAATTATGTGCCGCCCCGTCTGTTAGCTCGTTTATTTTTAGATTAAAGCACGTGTCTTCTTATTCATGACATGATACTTTGCCGCAATTGTTTGTTTTCCTTGAATTATCTCGTTGATAGAACCATTACTGTTAATAGGACAAGATTATGAATTGATTTCTTTGAAAGTGTCGATTTTTCATCTCGTTAATAATAGAATTCAATCTTTAGCTTTGTTGTACAAAAACCTGCAATGTTATAATTATTGCATCTGATTTGTTTATTGTGGATTTATGTTATTTGATTTTTAACATTTTATTTTTCTTTGTTCCACAGAAGGTCGACCCCGAGCTGATCTTCACGAAACAAGAGAAGATCGGCAAAGGCTCCTTTGGTGAAGTGTTTAAAGGTGTCGATAACAGGACCCAACAAGTGGTTGCTATTAAAATAATCGACTTAGAAGAGGCTGAAGATGAAATCGAGGACATCCAGCAGGAGATCATGGTGCTGTCACAATGTGACAGCCCCTACGTCACTAAATATTACGGATCATACTTGAAGGTAAGCGCATGATTCATTTCTAACTTTTACTATATCGTGGTTGATGTCTGATCTAAATTAGTTTAGCTTGATACACGACGTGATAAATAACAACCGTCCAGACTCCAGGTTAATGTAAGCATGATGTTAGCTATTCAACAGATTTGACATTCATTACAGTTTATAAAGGCCTATAATCTTGTGCGTATTCATATTGAGTCACAGAGTAAGATAAACCTTGTTGAATATATTACGTTTAATCTCGTCAGTCTGGGGGCACGAGGCATCAATCATTGTCTGTGAAGCTGTGCCTTCGTCTGCTTATCTACTGCCAAGCCTTTATAAAGGACGAGGATCAGGCGTTATGGAGTCCATTACGTAGTGTATTCTCTTGTTGAGTGATATCCCCCTGCGAATTCGTGTCCGAGGTATTTTCCATGGCTCCACAACAGCGCTTGCTATTCAAACGTTGAATTGCGTGACATTATCTGTTGTAAACAACAGCGTGACGCACCGGAATGCTTTGCAGTTTTGCTGTATTGTTACCGCTTACCCAGATGGAATATCAGAAAGCGCTGTGGCGCGCGGCGCAGTCGCACTGTCATGAAATACTAGGATAGTTATTACCCACCGTTTTGCGGAGTAGATGTTGTCTCTTTGTAATTGTACACCCGTGGTATTACATCCAGGTCTAGGTAATAGGACATTGATAGTGTCGTGACTGTGCGAAATAAGATTTCGCCTAGTAATAGACAAGCAATTTAGTCAAATGCGTTATTGAAATCGACTCCAGTGCGATTTTGTTTATTAGATTGCGGTGATTGCGCAATGTTCGCTGTTGAATGTCACGAAGTAGTAACAAAGTTACTATGGAACGTTCACCCGATCGCGTAATTCGCTCGCGTGCTGTACCGCATTCGCAGTGTACTGTACGATGTCCGTCACGAAAAGTTTGGGGTCAGAACACGACATTAAAAACAACCGGTCAGTTATATTTAGACCCACAATGCCTTTGGAGCTATACATGCGTAATTATAATTATAATACCTGCCTAACTTTTTGCAATACATAACACAACGTTTCGAAATCGAAGACTAAACATTGCACTTTTTTCTGTTTTGTGCATGGCGCTCAACAAGTTTTTAACACTGATTTGGCTTCAAAGATTATTAATCTTCTACATTTTAATCCTGCCCTTTTATCCAAAATAATATTTTAGTCTTTGTTTGTCAACAGACAAGACCCATAACATCCAAATCAGCAATAAGACAATCATTAATCATTTGTATTTATTATTGCCTTTGCCCTTCTTTGATACACGATGAGTAAGTTCGTGGGTGCTGACGTCGTAAACAGATTTGGAAACAATAGCTGGCTAATTATGCCTAATAGTAGATTTCGAAAACACTTCTATTCATAAGCTGACGAATGGGAAGCACGTCATACTGTGAAAACATGGCTTCTATTGAAAGGCTTGGAAATTTGGCTCTCTCTGTGTCTACATTTCACTATGCTAAAAATAACGTTTTCGGGCCAATTTGCTTCAGTTGTGTCCGACTTCATCGTCGTCAACATCAGACAAATCGATATGGACATTTTACATCACTTATCATGAACTCGTATAAGGCTCGAATAGAATGGGAAGCATCCTGCCACCACGGACAATCATGTCTGGCCCGTTATAATCGATATTTGCATTTTTATTGTTCCCCACTCAATTCAATTTTATTTATGTGTCTGCGTAGATTAGTGGAATGGGGTCTAATGAACAATAGGTTTAACGTAACTGTTTCCACAAATGAACACCTACATTAAATTTTTGTTCGTTTCGAATTCTTTCACTCCAAGGCGCTCAACTCTTTTATTCGGAAGATTGTTTCTCGACTTAAATGTTAGGAATCGTTTTTGCTCTTCATGATTCATCATAAATGTGTGGCGACTGACGGCTCATTAATATTCATTTCAGCATCGGAAATGTAGTAGGTTTCAATAATTGCTAACGCGGAAGGCCTATACATCTTTGGTAAATGTTTACAATGTGTTGCGTTTCCCGCTTAGCGCATCGCGTCGGCTCCACGTTGCTATTGCAATCTTGACACACTTTCGAATGTTGTTGTTATGCGTGCCTTGCAAAATACGATGCAATGTATGCGGGTCGGTATGTACATAAATCTGCAACATAATAATATGTGTATGAAACTTATCTTTGATCTCAACTATGTGCACAATTAATATTTATATTGAGACATGTAAAAATTTTATCTTTCATTTCGCTTTCATCTGAATTTATGAATATAATCAGGCTGTGTATAAACAAACATGCGTCTGGCATATGAAAGGTGATGTTACTCGTTCGAGTTATGAAAGGCCGGCTCGCTCGATCAGCAAATGAACTTGAAGTTACGTGACAGCAACGTTTTGTAGGGTACGTTTCACTTTCCCCTTTTACATTATTAATATCTTAATGCAAGCAAAGGCTTTATTGAATTTCCATGATGCTTTGACAAATCCCTTGATGACAAATCTCTGATTGAAAAAAAAAACATAATTACTTACAAATATAGCCGTCAACAAGACGTAATTTAGGCTGTGTAGCTTACAAGTACTTAAACAAATATTTCAATTGTTTTGATGAGCAAATTGAATTAGGTATGTAAAGTATTTTTCAGGTATGTTTTTTATATTTTTATTTTAATGATAAGAGTATTTGAAACATAATTTCATCTTTTTGTTTTTACAAGCTGTAGTTATTTTTATATATTTTTTTAAAGTATTGTTCGTACTGACGTCACTAGTAGAACTGAATAGCTTAGGATCTTTGCCACGTTTAACACTTATTTTAAAACCAAAATTCAGTAAAGTCAAACTGTCAAATTTGACAATTAATGTTTACATTTCATACTTTAGCGATTTCCGTACTTTAGTTTAAAGATATGGCTCAATAAAATGAATGGATTCAGAGACTTCTTCTGGTAAGTGCTTCATACCGTCAAATATAAGAAACACCACAACAAATAGCCGACACAAATTGATTGTTAGTAAAAGAAACCTTAAAAAGGAAATGTGTGAGGAAGTAAATGTTGAGTACAAGTCTGGGCGGCGTCTGTTTTATTGTGAAGATCATTTGAACGTAAGTTAAGTTTGCCATAAATCGATGTGATTCGACTTGTACTGTCCGTCGCTGGTGAAAAACTACACTATTTACATATCTGAATAGAATAATAATAAGTGCTTCATGTAAATTTGACGTTGACATGACACTTGACACATAAAGAACAACTTAATTACAAGAGGCACTGAAAGTTTCCAATTCAGGCTGCTGGTTGTGATGGCATTTAGAGATCAAATAAAAGTCAAGTGATTTTAAGTATTTTTGTGAAAATAAATACGATCTTATAATTTTAAGACCTATTAATAGAAAAATAAGTCTTAGAAGCTTAAAATCTCGAACTGGTTTTGGAATCGGCATAGGTTAATTTTTACTTTACATACCCAATTGCAGTATCTACCCCAAACGCATGTGTGGGACTTTCCACTACGTTTATTGTCGCGTGTTTTGATAATGACCGTGAATTTTACTATACTACTAAATGGTATTGCAAATCAAGGACATTTTTAGCTTGTTTTCGTCAACACAATAGTTTGAACTTTATTTTTCTGAATTATACATGAACTTGTTTTATCAAGTGAACACTTTACAAACAATTTTCTTGGCTCGCGGTTAATTTACTTTGCGACATTTACTATTTTGCGATTTGTTCTGCGGAGAAAGTGTGGTAATGTTGCGACTGTGTCGTAATCGCAATGTTTCGTGTTACTATTTGCTTGAGTAACGGGTGTTGTTTTCTTACATCTTTCTCATAATATCTTCGTTGACCAAACAACCAATGCATGATTGCACGATTTTATGATACATTTCTTCTGACAATAGACCTTGTTAAAGATAATTGTCTCTCTTAACATTGGCTACCTATTTTGTTTCTAAGTGGTCCTTATTCTCCACCCCAAAAAGGTCAAACATTTGAGTCATTTTATTTAAGTGTGCTTGCAAAGGCTTTTGTAGAAGAATCGTCGCAATTACGTCAGAGCTGTGAATGAATTAAAATGTGACGTAAATAAGCTGTGCTCGTTGAGAGAGGGTTTTAGTGGGTAAAATTGTAAATGCGGATGTCGGGCGGTGCGGCCGGCCTGAGGTGAAGGACGCTGGTGACTCATCGTGTTAGCCTCGAGGAATAATGTCAAGAATTTATCACATTTACGGTGTTGAACATAGTTATGTAAATATATAGTTGTGTATTTATTGTATATGTTAATGGTACACCACCTGCAGTATTGTCTCTCCTGCTCCCTTTAATTCATCCAAAGGTTGTCTGTAAAAGATCGCTTTTGGGCGATAAGACCACCCATTGTGTCACCCTATGTCAAATTTAAACATTCAAGGCTTCTACATACCAGCGCAACTTGTCGCGCGACGCGACACGGCACAAAGGCCCCGCGTGTTGCGGGACGAGCGGTGCCTTTGTGTCGCGTCGCGTCACGCGACAAGTCGCCCCGGTATGTAGAAGCCTTTATATCTGTAACTTTTATGGTGTACATAATAAAGAGTAATCTATTCTATTCTAACTAATATTCCGAACTATTGTAATGGAATTCAGTTTCCAACTGTTGGCATCAGGTTCAAATTGTTTGTTGTGTCCTTTATCGATCTTGCCAGTGTTATTTCTTCAACATGTCTCACTACTTCACTGGCGAATAGATCAATTATATTCACGGTCACGTCTTCTTTCTAATTCAATATTTTTCGTAAATAAACCGTTTAATTACACAGTCAACTTTGATTGATTATTATTAGAGGCTTGCAGCTTAAACATTGTATGAACTTATTTTTAAGGATTTAGAAATATATACTATACCCCTATTAAAATATGTGATGTCCTCAATATAAAAACAAAATGTTTTCTTAAGACAAAACATCTCTAACAATGTTTCGAGGAAAATGAACTCTACCCTGAATGGTACCGTCCATAAATTCCACATCAAAGCAAAATCTGATCTATACGAGTATTTTATTCTTCTTTTATTTTTAGGATTTAAGAAATGGCCGTTCAGGGCCGAGCGATGACTATAAAGTGCGCAAGGTTGAAAGCCATAAACGCATTAAAACCACCTTGACCTCTGCTCGTATACCGGGTGGTGTCAAGGTCCTGCTAGCCCTATCGAAGCTTTCCATAGCATTTTATTACGAAGCTGCCCCTTGAGCCCTGACCCCAAATAGCCAATTGTCTCTTTACTGTCGTTCAAACTATTGGGTGCTATTGGCTTCCAAATAAGCATTTCGTCTCGAAGGCAATACAGCAGATGAAGAATTGTGCAGTTCAATACGGAGGTCGACGACTTTTGAACGACGCGAGGAGTCATATCGTTGAGTAGAATCAAAGGATTTAAAAGACTTGATACAGGTCTGGTTCTTATTTCGCAGTCTTTCCGTTTCACTGCAATGCGGGCTGGGTGAGGCGGGGGAGGGTAGGGGGAGGTGGAGAAGGGGTTCAGTTCGCATCTGAACTTGGAAGGTCAAGTTCTGAAAGTTTACAATTTGCCTTATTGAGCGACTGGTTTTGACGACTCCGTGATTATGAAGTTGAAGTTGATAGTTGTCATTGATTCGTTTTCGTAAATTGATAAATGTTTATGGTAAACAGATTAAAATTTGCATGCTACCTATTTATGTACGATTGGGTAGCTTATTTTACCATTTTTTTTGTTTTTATTTGCTTATTCGGTTTTTTACATGCAGACAGCGTACCTTTCGTAATGTCAGCTGGAAGTCAATGTCTTCTAAACTTCATTATCTCTGAAGTTCAACAACGCCCTATCTTCGTCAAGGCAACATTTAATTTTTTTTTGCTATACACCTCCTTTTTTCAAGCTTTTATTTAACTTGCAGTGTTTGTTTGTCAGTTAGTTTGTTTAGGTCGAATCTTGCAAGCTGTATTAAAACCACTTCCTCTTATCCTACGGAGTTAGCATATTACATGTTGGTTCAGTTTCGAAGACAATGCATATTTATGATAAGCATAACCTGATTATACACCCAGGATTGGCTCCAGACGAGGGAACTCCTCAACAATCACCAGTAGACACCAAATTTTATATACGCATTAATTATGATAGTCCGTCCTTAATTAAGTCCACTATGACCTGGCTGCTGCACCCAGGCTTTGGCCATGGGCTTAAGACGAGGGTACTCCTCAACGGTCAACAGTACAGACACGAAATTTTATATACGCTTTAAGTCTATTACAGACTTACACGATATCGCTGTCGCGACAGGCAGCGACATAGAAATCGTGCTACTAGTGTCGCGTCACGCCCGCGATATCTCACCAGTCTGTACGAACCTTTAATTTTGATAGTCCGTTATTAATCAAGTTCACCATGACCTGGCTGCTGCACCCAGGATTGGCTTCATACGAGGGCACTCCTCAATGGTCAACAGTATAGACACGAAATTTTATATACGCTTTAATTATGATAGTCCATTCTAAAGGCCACCATGACCTGGCTGCTACACCCAGGACTGGCTTCAGACGAGGGAACTTCTGAACCGTCAACAGTACCTACCTACAGACACAAAATGTTGTATACGCATTCAATTATGATAGCCCGTTCTCAAGTCCACCATCCTTGGCTGCAGACAGACGAGGGAACTCCTAAACGGTCAACAACACAGATACTGATACGCATTCATACACCATGATAGTTCTATGTTTACGTAAGTTTTATTTATTACTTTTTAGTTCAATAAAAGCTTGTTTAAAAAAAAAATCCTGTAATTTTAAGGCTCGTACGCGACGCGACACTTGTAGCATAATTTCTATGTCGCTGCCTGTCGCGCCCGCGATACCGCGTGAGTCGTTAATAGCCAGGCAAAACAAAGAAGTTGCAAAACGCCCCTAAAATTCCTGGAAGAGCTATTGGGCCATGAAAGACCTTATCAAGGGTAATCTTCCTCTATCCCTCAAGAGAAGACTCATTGACGTGTGTATTCGTCCCATCCTCAGTTATGGTTCTTAAACATGGTCTTGACAATTCAGCAGAGATCCTCGCTCGAGGTTTGCCAGAGAGTTATGGAACGGATTATTCTGGGTATCGAATCTTGTGGACCGGGTCAAGAATACAACAATTCGTTCCATCACCAAAATAACTGATGTCACTCGGAAAGCTGCCACGTTATTAGGCTGGACACATTTGCCGCATGTCACGATCAATGGAACAAACTTACGACCCAGAGGGTCTCGCTTAATGGCAACCGACATCGCGGCAGGCCCAGACGGAGATGACTGGTTGAGCTGGACTCCTTCACAAATATAGGTAAATGGCGGCTTTGAACAGAGATAGGTGGAAGGAGAGTAGGGAGGCCTTCGCCCAGCAGAGCGACAATAACGGTTAATAAAAAAATCGACAATAGAATTTGGGAATGAAGTTTGTTCGAACCGAATTTCTTTGCAGTCGATTACATTGTGTTCTAAAGAATGTCATCGATTATTTATTGACTCACTTTTAATTACTTACAAATAACTCAGGGTCAGATCCGCATTATTGAATAAACTTTCATTAATTAAGATAAAAATGTCTTTTGGTGATTCAAATTTATTCAGAAGAATTCAAATTGGTTTCTCGCGTTTTTGCTTATTATGGAGTACCTAATTGAATGTGTTTGTGTTTCAACTCAGTTCACTTCTCTTTGATTTGGGCTACAAATAAACTTAGGCTATGTGATTTTGGTTTAGATTGTTTTATACGATTTGTTCGAGCCAAGAAGACGTGATAACTTCAGTAATATCTTTATCGACTTTATCAAAAAACATTTACTGTTCTGATTGGTAAAGTTTCCGCACCTTCTGCCACCACGTTCTCTTTCATTCCTTCCAAATTAATTCCGTTACCATTTCCTTCTTCTGGTTATCCGCAAATTGTAAATGACACTCTTCATATCGCAGCTTTTATTACAAAATTACATTTTGATTCCTCCACGTTTCCCCCCACGAGAGATTTTCAATGACTAATGGCTTATTTAATTTCATACTAAGTTGTGATAAATGAGATTTTGTATGTAGCCTGTCACATGCAACCGCTATCATTATTTCGATTTAATGGTTGATATCATGATTCATGAACATTTACGTAAACGATTTGAAAGAGCGCCTCTTGAGAATTGTACATCATATTTCATATTTTTCGTACATTTCTCTGGGGACAAATCAGTTATTACTCGTCATTATTTTTTAATCGAATCGCTGCACGAATCAAAATCGGATTCCTTGAATTAACGGTACATTTTAAGGTCATTTACTCGTTTTGGGTATCTGATTCTACCGGTTTTTTTTTAATATTGGATGTGGTCAAGTTGAATTTAAATATAATTTATTGCTTTATGTTCAAGTAATATAATATTTATTTTCATATAAAACGTCTACCTTCTAGCTATCCAATGAAGCGTCCAACTGTAGTTAAAAAAAATGTACCGTAAATAATTAACCATCTCAGTCTCGAGTGATTAATTAATTAGTCGTCTTCGTTCATCCACTTTGATTAAAAGGTAGCTAAATATGTTTACTTATTATACCAAAATACTTAGAAATTATTACTACTTAAAGGCTCGTACAGATTGACGCGATATCGCGGACGCGACAGACGGCGCGACCGCCCGTGATATCGCGCCAGTCTGGAGTGTTGTCCATTTTCCCTCAGCTTTTATGGGCTTTTGTCTCATTTTCTTATTTTCCTTGTTGAATTATCTTGTTATCGGAATTCCTGTTTACATTTACGTAGTTCTCTCCCGGTATTGTTTTCGGTAAACAAGATTGAAAAGTTGAAAACACCAGAGTTGAGTCTCATCGTTTCTTAAAAATACTAAACAATATTATTGTAGATAGATATATATATGTATTATACAATATGACATATCAAGTGGTTGTCAATTTAATTATCACCAGGATGTTTGTTTTTTCAATGTTTACTTGTTAGTTCCTTTCGTATTCAAACAAAAGTATGTCTAAAAACATTCAATGTAAGGTTTTATTACGATATTTGGTATTCCTATTAGACCATATTGAGCTCAATAAATTGTTATGACAGCAGTAAGAACGTGATGACTGCTTCAATACGTGCCTACGGGGCTACGGGCTATAAACTCACGTTTTGGTCATAATCTGCCAGTGCCTTGTTATAACCCTACCGAGATATCGCATGTTATCCTCGTTAAACCTAAATCCAAGACTTATGCGATGAAAGCTAACGACCTGAAGCCCTGTCTGCTTCGTTAGCTCCTCGCATAAAACAGTGTTGTCCACTGCGTGCAGAATCCACTCAATTACAGAAAATAGGTCAGATTTTCTCTTTCATAAAATGGATAAAATGATTCCCATCTAGCAATTAAAAAGTTTAAATTAATTTCTGTGAACAAAATAATGAAAACTGATTATGATTGTATTCTCAAGGGATTATAGGTAATAGGATTTAACGTCAGTATGGATGAATTGAATTAAATCCTAATATAATATTATCTGCTAAGGAATTTATTTATCGAGTGACGCACTATTCTGAAATACACACCTCTCATGTATGAAATACTCGACGCACACTTCTTAAGGCTACTACAGACCGGCGCGACACAAAGGCCCCACGTGTCGCGTGACGAGCGGTGCCTTTGTGTCGCGTCGTGGGTCGCGCCTGTCTGTAGAAGCCTTTATGCCAGCTAAGTGCGGGTCACACCACGCACAAATCACAATGTAGGGTTCCGTAGTTGGGATGAATTTATCCCAAAAACAAACTCAACTAGTGAAAAACATGTTCTCCCATATACATATAGATAATATGTATAAATATACGTCACGGTCAATTCTCCAACTGCAAATGTAAGTTGGTCGTCTATTACTCGTTAACTAGTAAAGCCTACTTAGCTGTGATAGTTTTCCTATTAATTTCGTTATAATTATATACTACTGCCATGATTTTTTTCACATATTCAAAAACAACCATTTAGCTGGCAGGTGCACTCACTTGACTCTAACAACAAAAAATAGCAGTTTAAAGCTTAATATTATGCAATAAGATCCCTGAACCGAAAATGGTTTTTACAGACCCAGAAAATTTCACGACAGACACAGACAAAAAACAGAACGGCCGCGGCCTATCGAACGATGCTCCACACCATGGCCATGGGATAGACGAGAAAAAAAAGAAAGACAAAAACAACAGACTGAAAAATATCATCCCTACTTTACGTGCAGGGGAGGTACCCTATAAACATTTTTTTTTAAAGATTTTATTTTGTAAATTTTTCGGCGCCGGCGCGCGGCGTGATTAATATGTACACCCATGACAAATTACAGCTTTCTGGTACTGAGTGGCTTTGTGCTAAGCTGGGGACAGACAAACAGATGGTCATGGCGACACTGTAAAGGCTTCTACAGACCGGCGCGACACGTGGGGCCTTTGTGTCGCGTCGAGTATCGCACCGGTTTGTAGAAGGGGTTCCTTGTTGACTACGGAACCCTAAAAATGAGTCCCAAGTAGTGGCAAGAACGCTATTTAATGTACTGAAGTGCAGTACATTAAATAGCGTTCTTGGAACCATAAGTAGTTGTTCTAGTAGCCATATTTATTGCTAGATAACTAACATAATTAAGTGCTGCAATATCCCCCGAAAAGTGACGTAAGTTAGCAGCAAAACAGCGCTCGGTGCTGACAGGCTAGGTAGTAGAGGGGAACATGTCGACATATGAACCGATAAACTAGATTACTGTGTACGATGTACTGTAACTTGGACATAGTAACTGGGTCGGGAAAACCACACAAGACAAGATGTAAAAATTCTAGTAGTATTTTAAGATTAATCATAAAATTTAAAATAACTTTGCAAGAGTAATAAATGCAGGCATGTAAGCACCTAAGGACCTACATGTCGATGCATAATTTCATTCAAATATTATGCAAGGACAGTCGTGAAATTGAACGCAGTAAACGGTTCTTGGTGCTGAGCATTCTTTAGTTGAATAACTCATGGTGCCATACTACTCTGATGGTAGTTGCACTGTGTGTTTGAGTTTTTAGGGCTCAGTAGTCAGCAAGGAGGTTCGCCATATCTGTCGGTCCGTCAGTCCGTGGCTTAGCTCAGAAATTTCTAAGTACTAGATAGCTGTATAAGCTTCTACATACAGGCGCGACACAAAAAGCTTCTAAGGCGCGACACAAAAAGCTTCTACCGACAGAACGGCGCGACACGCGACGGGACACAAAGGCGTCGCGCGATGAGCGGTGCCTTTGTGTCACGTCGCGAGTCGCGCCAGTATGTAGAAGCCTTAATTTGGCATGGGTATAAATATTAAACACGCCGACAAATTGGTAATCATAAAATAAATGTTTTTTTAGGGTACCGCTCTCTTATACGGAAAGTGATCTATCACAGTTAAGTAGGCTTTACAAGTTAACGAATAATAGTCGACCAACTTACATTTGAAGTTGGTTTTGAAGTATGGGAGAACAGGTTTTTCAACTACAATGTTATGTTTTTTCGTGGGATAAATTCATCCCAACGACGGAATCCTTCATTGTGCGTGGTCCGACACGCACTTGGCCGATTTTTTGTTTCAATTTTCTTTTTAGTATGAAAACAATCAAATCATAAATCTGTGATTCTTGTATAACTAAACTTATTCCCCCTTATTATAAAACAAGGTTTAGCTTCAGACCCAGGTTTGAAACATGTAGCCATTATTGAATTTCGAACTTTATTCCGTATATGGTAAACTTCCTAAACACAAAACTGACAACTTAGTACCGAACTAAGTTTTCAGTTTTGTATAAAGAACGGTATTTAAATCACTGTTACGTTCTTATGGAGCCAGTTTTTGTAAACTGGCTCCATGGTATAAGCCATGTCGAAATATAGATCTTGTTTTGTAATAAGGTGGAGAAAGTTCCCGACGTTGTCATCCTCTTCATATGGAAAATAATCGAAAACCCACGGCTACACATCAAGCTATACATTTCCAGTATAAGTTGACCTCTCATTGTACGAAAATCCTATACAATGCGAAATCAGCCTAAACTGGATTTGTATAGCTTGATGTGTAGCCGTCTGTACCAACCGCTTAAAGGCTTCTACATACCGGGGCGACTTGTCGCGCGTCGCGACGCGACACAAAGGCACCGCTCGTCCCGCGACACGCGGGGCCTTTGTGCCGTGTCGCGTCGCGCGACAAGTCGCGCTGGTATGTAGAAGCCTTTAACGTTGTTTCGTCCTAGCTTGCAGGTTAATCTTATTACGTGGCGTAACGTCGTGGCGTAAACACCACACCACTGCTCTGTTATCCCTCACACGACTCAACGCCATAAATTGAATAATAAAATGACATTATACGAGACCCACGTGTACTTTTTTGTTGTTCAACAGTTGTTTACGTGGGCACGTGAATTTGCAATTAGATACCATAAAACGTTTCGATGACCTTAAAAATGTTCAATCGAAACTTATTAAAAAGTTCAATCAACTCAGCCTATAGCAGTCCACTGCTGGACATAGGCCTCTCACAGGCTGCGCCACAACACCCTGTCCTCCGCCTTCCGCATCCAGTCTGTCCCAGCCACCTTTTTAAGGTCGTCGGTCCATCTAGCTGGGGGGCGTCCCACACTACGCTTGACGATACGCGGTCTCCACTCCAGGACTAGTCTGCTCCACCGGCCATCGGTCCTTCGACAAACATGGCCAGCCCACTGCCACTTCAGCTTGCTTACTCTGCAGTTAAAAAGTAAAAGAGAAAAAATAGATTAAAAAGTTAAGAGAGCTTTATTTATTTAATAGTTTACATTATGTATACACACATATAAACTTACAAGAAGAAAGGAACAGAAAAATACGTACAAAGGTGATGCTTATTTCTAAAGAAATCTCTTCCAGCATACCTGCGATAGGAAAGTAGACTAAAGTGTTAAGGGTTCTACATACCGGGGCGACTTGTCGCGCGACGCGACGCGACACAAAGGCACCGCTCGTCCAGCGACACGCGGGGCCTTTGTGCCGTGTCGCGTCGCGCGACAAGTCGCGCTGGTATGTAGAAGCCTTAAGAGTCGAAAGAGAAAACAAAATATATACTATAAAAAAAAACACGAATTTAAATATAAATATACAGAATATAAGAATAAAGAACAGAGAGAGCTTTATAAGAATGTGAAGCCGACGAAGAATTTCATACTTAATTTGTTTTCCAATTTGATTGTTTTTGAGTTTCCACTTCGCAAACTTGCAAAGAATTCGATGTCTCGTACTAGGAGATAATTAGAAGATTTCACAAAACCTTCAAATAACAATTGGAATTCTATTAGAAATGTTATCTGCTAATTTGCGTAACAAGTTAGGTAAGATTAAGGAAATAGAAATAAAAGTAATCTAATTTATTTAGTTGTAGGAACTCGTTATCGATGATACGTTTTATCGGATTTATCCAATGATATACCTATCTGAAATGTAATTTAGAAATAAAGACACAACTTTAAAAATAATAATATAATAAATAATGTCATCGTACAGAGCAATCAGGTGTTTTCCCTGTAATCAAGAAGTGGACACGTGTTACAAAGATGACTGCGTTAATTTCCTCTTCTTTTTGCTCAGCTTCATTCCTGCAGAAATGGAGTCGAGCTCGCTCCGGGCGATTCAATTAATCCAACGTTAGATTACATACGACCGTATCCATCCTATTCGAACAAAACTTTTTTATTGCTCACTCCGAGTTCAAATCTGTGGGTTCAATTTACAATCCGGGTCATGGCATAACGTGGTCATTGCGATTAATTGAGTAGGTATACCTCCAAAAGTGAAAATAAATAACATGAATTATCTTTAGTGAAATCCACGGTCAATTACCGATTACGAACACTTCCAGGTACCTACGCCTAATTACACCGCAATGATAACGTTTATTGTTGGTTCAATGAAGACCTGTTTCATAACACACCGCTGCGGGTTGGGTTCGTTATCCTCAGCCGACCTTGCAGCTGCCATAAATTCAGTTAAATTGACCGCAGGAGGCGAGCATGCGTCACCGAGGCCGATGCGCTCAGATTAGCAACGAAAGCTTGAAGTAATAAATATATCGGCATATCTGTGTAACCAATGAATTCTAGCCATCAAAGGACAGAACTAGATCGAGGTGCGCGCATTCAAAGGCACAATTTTCTGGTGTCTCTGTAATACAATGATTTTCATTATATAAAAATACATAAATACATTGGTACACCAACGATACACTTTTTACTGTAATGTTCATTTTTTTGGGTTCTGTACCCAAAGGGTAAAACGGGAACCCTATAACTAAGGCTCCGCCGTCTGTCTGTCTGTCTGTCCGTCTGTCACCAGGCTATATCTCATGACCCGTGATAGTTAGACAGTTGAAATTTTCACAGATCATTTTTTTCTGTGGCCGCTATAACAACAAATACTAAAAAACAGAATAAAATAAATATTTAAGGGGGCATACAACACACGTGGTTTTTTTTGCTCGTTTTTGCTCTATATTGATAAGGGCAACAGGTAGACGCTTGAAATATTCACAGAATATTTATTTATATATTCACTTTAAAAATAAATAATTAAATTAAAATAAAACAAATATTTAAGGGGGGCTCCCATACAACAAACGTGATTTTTTTTGCCATTTTTATAGATAATGGTACGGAACCCTTCGTGCGCGAGTCTGACTCGCACTTGGCCGGTTTTTTACTTAATAATTTGTTTTATAAACCATACATGTGTATTTTCTGAAATAAAAATGTATAATTATTAATTCTGCCATTTTAACCTGTAACGGATAGGTGCTAGTTTTTACTGCTTTTGTTACCTATGCCTATTCATAATTGCGCATACCTTAAGGCTTCTACATACCGGGGCGACTTGTCGCGCGACGCGACGTGACACAAAGGCACCGCTCGTCCCGCGACACGCGGGGCCTTTGTGTCGTGTCGCGTCGCGCGACAAGTCGCACTGGTATGTAGAAGCCTTTATCCTCTTTCGAAAAACATATTCAAATACGTACGTGAAACATCCCTCGAATCCGCGGCGGTCGCTTTGCCCGTCCATCTGTGTGAAACATATTCCGCGTCAGATGTCTGGAACACAATGGATTTTCCCAACAATTCCTATTTCTCAGTGTGTCGGGGTGATTGAAAGGCGACGGGTGTCCGTTCCGAAGGCAAGATATAAATTCCGAATTACCCAGGCGCAGCTGACTGTCCGCCCGGAAAATTGAAATTTGCGCTTTCGACCTGCAGGTTTATTCGCCATACTTGATTGCTATTGTCGTTTGCGTTGTTATCATGGATGTGTGGTTGTCGGAAATCGTTGCCATTGTATGTTAAGATTCAATATAAAGAAATAGCATGACTTTACCCTGCTCTGGAAAGAGAATTGTTCATCAATGTGACTTGTAGAAGTCATCTCTAAATCGTCTGAACAGACTAAGCTCACTTTTATACCAAGGCTAAATCGTTGGTAGGACGCTAATGTGGCGTCGCCGTTTCCAATATGAAAATTGATCGCTGAGCGTGTTCCTAACCTATCTAGGTCGTAGCAAACGTCGTTAATGCGGGACGGGAGGCAATTAGGGCAAGCCAATAAAACATCGCCATCAACGAACACCGGTCGTTCCTCCCCGCCTGCTGCACTAGCCTCGTTAATCAACTAGTTCACTTATTTTCGGTATAATAAAATGAAATGTGAAAGGCTGGGATAAAAAATCATCCGATGCAACTGCACGATACGGCAAAACACCTACTCCTTTCAGGGTATGTTATCGTTGTACACATCACTCCAGCTAACCTTCCATATCCTTATCGACACTAATAAATCCTTGTTAATGAAAACGTGGAAGTTACGAAACAGTTTTTACGACCGCATCAAGGTCCAGCGGAAGACGAGCATGGAGCGGTGGTCCGGCCGACAGGACAGGCCTATGTTGCCGTCACCGATGTCAGAGTTAAGTGCCGTCGCACTTGACGTATCCGCACAAAGGCCGCTCTCTCCGCTTTGTTCCGCCTCTTTGTTTGTCTTGACGAAGGCACAGTAAAAAACTATAACACGGCCTACGTCGACACGGCTGGACCCTCGGATCTCGCGAACTAAATGTACAGCTTTATTGGGCCTTCTCCCTCCTCCAGCACGAATAAGTTTTGCATGATTAATGGATTCGTATATGAACGAAAAATACCCTACCGAAAATATGAGCTCAATGCTTTTGGGCTAACGTTAGTGGTTTCGTGGAATAAATAACGTGTGTAGTTATGTAAATAAATACCCATTACCTCAAATTACACTAAAAGGTCCATCCTCTCAGATATAATAAGAGACGTCAACTTGCGGAAATGATCCATTGTGGAGCTGTACCTCTGCGCATGGGGACCGCAGCTATTTTCGTTATGATTATGTGTTGATGAAGTGCTCTCTTTATGAGGGGTTCTCAAATAACCCTACTTCACAAACAAGACTCTAGAGGTCGTTTTAATATTGTATATTGGTCAAATGGAATGGAATGGTATTGGTGGAATGAAAGGCAACTTACAAAAGGTATTTTACAAGGCAGAAGTGAGTGGAAGCGCCGCGCCGGGAGGGGACGCTCTAGATTTCTAGAAGGACATTATAGTGACCTAATTGGTGATGTTCTTCAGAAAGGTCAGGTGCGTAGTACTCGCAACCGGCGTGCGTGTATGACCATATGTGTGAACCACGGAGCACAAAACCAGCTCCGTGGTGTGAACCGTAAACGAAGAAAAGGAGTATGACGTAAGGAGCGTAGCAGGTGGCGTTCTATAGTTTCTGCCTACCCCCATGGGAAGAAGGCGAGAGTTTATGTATGTATAACGGTCAAAACCGTTTGCTAAATTTATTTATTAAATTACGTTCCTCCTAAAATAAACGTTGGTTGCCGTCATTTAGATCGCGACGGCCGTCTTATGAACGGTTAGATCTATCCGGCATTTAAATGTCAAAAAAATAGAACAGGTGCATTACACACCATTGAACGTCATTACCCTTTATAAATGAGCAGCTGTTTACTCTCGTTAATTACGTTTTTAGGGTTCCGTACCTCAAAATTAAAAACGGAACCCTTATAGGATCACTTCGTTGTTCGTTTGTCTGTCTGTCTGTCAGTCTGTCAATACCCTTTTTCTCAGGAACGCGTGGAGGTATCAAGTTGAAATTAATATCAAATACGTAGATCTACGGATGGTCCCTTGGAGCTCTTAAAAATCAAGCTTCTAAGTCAACGCACAATATACGCGCAATAAAAAATACGGCGATTTATGCGACATATTTTTATACTCTCAAATAAATCAAAACTTATAGGGTAGTTCCCGTTGACCTAGAATCATAAAATTTGGCAAGCAGCAAGGTCTCACAGCACAAGTAAAGGAAAAAGACCGAAAATCGGTAATTTGTAGTTTTATCACGTATAAAACACATTTTTGCAATTACAAACTTACATTTGCAGTTGGGAAATTGACCGAGACATATCGATGTATGGGAGAACATGTTTTTCAACTACATTGTTAAGATTGTTATTGGAATAAATTTATCTCAACTACGGAACCCTTCATTGTGCGTGGTCCGACACTCGCTTGACCGGTTTTTTATTTATAAATAAATTTCGAACTACGTCGTAAACGGCTGCTATTTGTATTCCTGTATTGATATACAATTGTATAAAGGCTCTTAAAGACACACGATATCGCGGGCACGACAGGCAGCGACATAGAAATTATGCTACTAATGTCGCGTCGCGCCCGTGACATCGCACCAGTCTGTACGAGCCTTTACTTGCCTGGAAGCGTGCACGTCGTAATATTCACATTTTTTCCGTGAAGTGCTTGATATTGTTATTTCCCAACTATCGGTTGAAGTGCTCCTCGCAACTGGCTGTGCGCGTTTATCTAATCGATATTTTATTATCGTCGCAGTCCCTTGATTTCCGTACTTGTCTCAACAAATTGCATCAATTTATTATTTGATGGAACACGGAATGGAATGTTCAAAGATTATTTTCAAGTCGTAACTCTTCAACAAACATTGTAATAGCCAGCGAATGTTAGTTAGGAAAGTACCTATAAAGTTTTGCAGCGCAATTCATCTTATGTTATTATTATTATTAGATTATAAAGTTTCGAAAGCAATCCTCCAGTTTAAGGGGGATGTGCCAGTTAGTTGTATTGCTGATTCTAATGATATTAATTCTGTAAAGCCATATTTGTTACGTCCGTGAATCATATTTAGATCAACATACAACCTGTTGCTGACCTGCAAATTGCAAAAAAAGCGTAAGAAAATTTGAATTTCGCGGGCTACCTTAGCGCATCTCCCTTAAGACGCAGATATATGCCAGTGACCTTGAGTGGTTAGCTTGCGTGTTCTGTACTGAGCTCACGCAACGCGTCTTACGTTCAGCCAGTAATAGGACTCGCCCATCAAGGAGCGCTGTCCCCAGTTTGACGCATTATTAATTTATTAACGCGTATACTAAACGATCAATAATTAAATTATCTTTATATTGGTGAAGGTTTTAGAAAAATACGCTTGGTAGATTTTGCGCCATTCTCAGTTTTTTATCCGTGTTAGACATAACTTTACAAATTAATTTCACTATGTAATATAAACATAATCTAAAATATTCACATAATAAGTTATTGAGAAAAAGCTCTAATTTAACATATATTTTTTTCAAATCATTAACACTACTCGTTTAGACGTGATCTTCAGTATAAAATCATTAAAAGTCGGTTATCGTCGCCTTAAGGTAGCAACATTTTAATTATACATATAGTTATAAAATTATATAAATATTATTTTAATTTGTCATTAAAATATTAATGAACAGAATACTTAAAGAACACTTAAAAACAACAAGAAAACCAGAGACAGCTAGTGTTGTCAATTGCGCGGATTTGCGCGTGAATGTAAAGAAACATTATTCTGGCCACCAATCACCGATTGTTGGCATCACAGACTAATAAATACGTCCCAATTAGGACGTTTTCGAGTCTTCACGATTGCGCGCTCACAACAAATCTGTTTAAAATATCATTGAATAGTACTGCTATTGTAGAGTTTGGTTTTTGTGCGTAACGGGTCCAACTTTTTAGAGCGTCTTTCGACAGATAAATACATGTTGTTGTTTACAAATATACAGGCTTCATAGACATAAGTGTAAGGCTTCTACATACCGGGGCGACTTGTCGCGCGACGCGACACGACACAAAGGCACCGCTCGTCCCGCGACACGCGGGGCCTTTGTGCCGTGTCGCGTCGCGCGACAAGTCGCGCTGGTATGTAGAAGCCTTTATCACTAAAGTTTGGTCTGGAGCGACGACGTAAGAAGATAAGTGCTAACTTGTGAGATCGTCAATATTATATTATTGTTACGCGCACAACTAAAAAGCCTGCTACTAGCGCCATCTAGTATCGAGTGGCGGAACTAGTAGAGTCAAGATGATTCTAGAAAGTTCGATTCTAGAACTATCGACACCCGGTCAGTCGGGGCCGGTATGTACTCGAATGTTCTAGATGTTTCGGGAACTATCCGAGGCCCTATATAAGGCCGGTATGGGCCGCGACGAAAACGAGACAAGCGAGAACAACTGAACGATATTTGAGAGTGACATTAAGTGATTGTGTTTAAAGTAGTAGTGTGTTTAAATTGGTGTTCTTAATTAAAGTGTCTATTGTTTAGTTATTAAATCGGCAGTTTTTATTGTCACGAACCCCAAGCTCGTAACAATTCGTGTCAGAAGCTAGGAGTAAAATCATGCCGATTTTACCTAAAGACGACACGGAGGGTATCCGTACCCGGAGTCAACGCCAACAGGAGACGGACCAGAGACGTTTTGGTGGAGCTACGCCACAGAGGTCGGAGGGCCAGCTACCGACCACGAAGGCTGACCCGTCCGCAGCAGCACCAGCATCAGCAGCACCAGACTTTGCTGCCCTGGTGATGATGCTGCAGGAGCAGTCCCGCCGTCAGGAGGAACAGGCTCGTCGGCTGGAAGAACAGCTCCAGTGCGATAAGGAGGAGCAGTCCCGCCGTCAGGAAGAGCAGTCCCGCCGTCAGGAGGAACAGGCTCGTCGGCTGGAAGAACAGCTCCAGCGCGATAAGGAGGAACAGTCCCGCCGTCAGGAGGAACAGGCTTGTCGCCAGGAAGAGCAGATGCTCCTCATAAAGGACCTTCACGCAACCTTCAGGAAAGACATGAAGGAGGTGAAGGAGAAGGTTGCCCAGCATGACAACCGCCTGTCAGAAGCTGAAACTCAGATCAGCAAGTTTAACAACGTCATTGCTGATTTGAAGCGGGAGTTGGGTAACCTTAAACTGGGGGATGGAATCGCAGCTCCCGTAGCTACAACACCTTCGCTACGTGGATTCAAAGTGCCACCGTTCGGTGGCACTTCTTCCTGGTCAGCCTACAAAATCCAGTTTGAGGCTGTCATGAAGGCGAACGGGTGGAATAACAGTCAGGCCATGACTGCCCTCACCCTAGGCCTGCGCGACCAGGCCTTAACTGTCCTGGAAGCTCTTGGTAAGGAAGTGACTTACGAGCAGCTCCTTGAGGCATTAGAGGCTCGGTATGGCGATGCTCACCTGGAACACGTGTTTCGTGCGCAGCTCAAGGATCGTGTGCAACGCAGTAACGAAAACCTGCAGCAGTGGGCTCTTGAAGTGGAGAAGCTGGTTCGTAAAGCTTACCAGTCCGTACCTGCGCTTATTGATGGGAACCTGGTGCAGGCATTCATCGACGGCATCCGCGGCCTCGAAGTTAGAGCTGCTGTGAGGCTCGGTCACCACGGGACGCTTAAGGACGCCTTGGCCCATGCACTGGAGGTGGAAGCTGTGCGGCAGGATAATCGTTCCCATCGCGTCAGGGAGGTTGCAGCGTCTACAGTTCGCGATCGTAAAGGATACATCCCTAGGTGCTACGGCTGTGGGGAAAGGGGCCACCTTCGATCTAGTTGCCCTAGCCCTAAGCGAACTACAGAAAAGGAAGATGGCCGGTCTCCAGAGGGTAGGGTAGTGCGGCTAACAGCACCACCCACCAGCAGCAGGGAAACGAGTAATAGCCAGGACTGCGGGGCGGGTGCTGGCTGATGTTCAAAGAGCCCCAAGGAAATCGCATGGCAACGCGGATGCATTGTCAAGAAGACCTTGTCCTGAAGACTGCAATCATTGTACTAGGCAAGAGGGTAAGGAAGTGGTACCTGTGAGAATGCTCAGAACAGACCTCAGCAACGAGTGGAAGGAAAGCCTACAACGTACACAGCAGGAAGATTCGGACATCAAGCCGATTCTGGAGTGGATAAAGGCCAGAGCTCCCAAGCCCAGCTGGAGCGACGTCTCAGCGATGAGTTCGATCACAAAAAGCTATTGGGCCCAATGGGACAGCTTGGCGATTCAGGATGGAGTCCTGTGCCGTTAATGGGAAAATGCTCGGGGAGACAGCTGTCATTTGCAAATGGTTGTCCCTAAAGCTCAAGTACCGGACGTTCTACAGCTGTACCATAATGGTTGTTCAGGAGGTCATCTGGGAGTAAAACGGACTCTACTGAAGATACGAGAGCGGTTTTACTGGGTCCACTGTCGGGACGATGTCGAGGACTGGTGTCGCAAATGTACAAGTTGTGCAGCTGTAAAGGGACCTCAGATTCGTAGTAGAGGTGCATTGAAATTGTACAATGTTGGTGCACCATGGGAAAGGATAGCCCTTGACGTTGCGGGGCCATTTCCGGAGAGTGAAAGTGGTAACAAGTATTTCATGGTTGTGATGGATTACTTCACTAAGTGGCCGGAAGTCTTCGCCATTCCAAACCAAGAAGCTTCAACAGTTGCAGATAAACTGGTTCATGAAGTCTTCTGCCGTTTTGGAGTACCCTTGGAAATTCACAGCGATCAGGGAAGGAATTTTGAGTCCCAAATATTTCAGGAAACTTGCCGAGTAATGGGTACTCATAAAACGAGAACAACTTCTTACCATCCACAATCGGATGGAATGGTGGAGCGATTTAATCAGACATTGGAGCGATACCTGGCAAAAGTTGTGGAAAATCGGCAACGAGATTGGGACAAACACATACAACCGTTTTTGTTGTCATATCGAAGTGCTGTTCACGAAAGTGCATCGGTGACACCAACTTTCGCAAATTTTGGAAGGGAATTACGGCTGCCTGCAGACCTGATCACCGGAATACCACCTGATGCCCCACGCAGTATTACCGATTATGCGAATGACTTGCGGAACAAAATGAATGACATCTATGAGCACGTCAGACAATCAGGCCAGCAAATGTCTGAAAAGATGAAAACCCGTTATGACCGCAAAATGAACAATAAAGGGTTCGACGAAGGTTCACCAGTGTGGTTGCACAACCCAGTCCGCAGCAAAGGGAAATCTCCTAAGCTTCAAGCTAAATGGGACGGACCGTACCGGATTGTGACAAAGATCAATGACGTAACCTACCGGATACGGAAAGGGGCAAGAGGTACTCCTAAGATCGTCCATGTGGATCGACTGGCGCGTTATCATGAGGCCGATAATGCTCGGGACGAGCATGTCTTAGGAGGGGGCAGTGTTACGCGCACAACTAAAAAGCCTACTACTAGCGCCATCTAGTATCGAGTGGCGGAACTAGTAGAGTCAAGATGATTCTAGAAAGTTCGATTCTAGAACTATCGACACCCGGTCAGTCGGGGCCGGTATGTACTCGAATGTTCTAGATGTTTCGGGAACTATCCGAGGCCTTATATAAGGCCGGTATGGGCCGCGACGGAGTTTAGTTTACTTTTGAAAACGAGACAAGCGAGAACAACTGAACGATATTTGAGAGTGACATTAAGTGATTGTGTTTTAATTGTGTTTAAAGTAGTAGTGTGTTTAAATTGGTGTTCTTAATTAAAGTGTCTATTGTTTAGTTATTAAATCGGCAGTTTTTATTGTCACGAACCCTAAGCTCGTAACATTATGATCGCAATTACTCCGAATTGCGCGTAATTATGTAGAGAATTTCGGCGGCTCTGTGAGCTCTCCATAATATTATTAATCTGTTGCGAACCAGAGGACATTGATCACTCTCTAGTTAAATATAAAGTAGGTATAGCAGTATCTGAATATACTGCTATCTATGCTTTATACACGGTATATGGTCATTATGTGGGATTGAATGTTTCCAATATCGGTGCGTTTGTTATTTCAATCGTTCAATCATGGATTTCAGACTAGGGTCTGAACCTAGAAGTCCAATCGGAAATCCATTGTTGCCGTGATAAAATTGTTATAAAAAACATTTCCTCGTATTTATTTGTAGAGATGAGTTTTTTATAGAACCAGTATCTTTTATCGATGCTATAGTCTGAATTGCTCTTATTCCAGGCCGGTTTTATTTAGCGATTCAAGTAAAATACTTATCGCTATATCACTCAATATCTATTCCAAATATCCTACATTCATTTTTTTTGCATTCTACAGTAAAACGGTCAGCGAGAGTCCAGTGTCACCATCGTTGGTGTCAACGACCGAATGACTGTACGGTTGACCGGTCCCGTCGCGATCTGATTGTCGCGCCAATAAACGATTTGCATGTGCTGGTTATTGTGACAGTGTTGCATTTGCGCACCCATGCCTCACCTAATTAGTGTTATCAGGTTGGTCAAGCGCTGTTGTGGTGATCATATTGTACCGTGGCGTGTTGGGCGTGTTTTGCGTTTGTATTTGGAATTGTGTGCAACCATTCAATAGTATCATCATCATCATTTCAGCCATTGCTGGACATAGGCCTCTCCCAAGCACCGCCATTTCGACCAGTTCTGTGCTTCCCGCATCCAGCGGATACCTGCAGCCTTCACAAGGTCATCGGTCCACCTTGTAGGAGGCCTTCCAACACTACGTCTTCCAGTACGCGGTCGCCACTCCAGAACCTTTCGGCCCCATCGGCCATCAATTCTGCGATCAATGTGCCCTGCCCACTGCCACTTAAGCTTAGAAATTCTTCGGGCTATGTCAGTTACCTTGGTTCGCCTGCGGATCTCTTCATATTCAATAGTATACCAAGATCTAAATCATTTATCTTCGTCCAAATAACACAAAGCTCACGAATCAGCCGAAATCAATAAATTCCACTCATCCACCGATTCATTTTTGATAGGTATTACACGTAATAGATTGTACCAAATGGGATTCAATTTCCTCTCCCTCAATACTTCCGTATCAACTACTCGGCAAACACTGGTATGAACAACTTTATTCTATAGTGCAAACGTTGCGAGCCATATAACGCTTTGTTAAGGTAGTGCCAGTTTTAGTGTCGGTGTTGATTTACTGAAGCCGATGGTTTCATTCGGTTCGCACTAAAAGCTTTTGTGCGTAATGGATATCGGTGATAGATCGCAATTCCCCAAGACTTGGCGAGTGCACTTCTTGATGTTTTTGTCTACAGTTTGGCAAGTATATAACAACTCCCATAGATAAATATCACCCGTCTCTCCACTATTCCAATGCTTGCCCAAGGATGCTCATCGTGTACGGCTCTAATAATCCTTCCATATCCCAATGGCACGTCTTCCCTATAATTATCGCGCCCCCCGGTCTACTCTTTGATATACAATGGTCTCTGTAGTAGTGTAGTCCTATGAAACATGTGGCTCCAGGGGCTAGTGTGGTTCTTTAGGTTCATTCGAGTATTCGAGTCAGGTAACCACACAGGGGTCGGTGCATTTCATTGATTCATTCTATTCCTTTTAATATCAAGGCTTTATTTCCAATTTTAGTCCTGCATTTCACATTTCAAAAAATATCCCCGAATCCGTGTGGTGCCGGACGTAAAGAATAGCACCATCCTATTTCTTCCCGTGGGTGTCGTAAAAGGCGGCTAAAGGGACTTACTAGAGAATGGGAATCAGCGTTCTCTATGCATTTTTGCGATTAAGGCAACCCCATCCCCCCAGGCCTATGTCCAGCAGTGGACTTCTTTCGGCTGAAATGATGATGATGATCCCCGAACAGTTAGTATATTGAGACGATTGTTGTTCCAAACTTTTCCATTCTATTTGTACGGTACCTCAAAACAGATATTGGTTTTTATTTCGTGAAAATGGACACCGATTTTTGTAGTGCTTCTTTGATTTAGCTGTGAAATGAATAACGAATGTGTACTGTTTCCATTAATTGGATGGGTTGCAACTTGTCGTTAATACTGCATTCATTCAATTTGTTGGGTTTTAGTATATTTGGCATTCAATTAGCTCAATACTGTTGATATTTGGCGTCGTTCAAATAATTGCCTTTATGCGTCAGCTTTTGTGCTTTAAATAGGTTAGCAGTAGTTACTTAATTAAATCAATTGGAATGTACTGGTTTTAATTTTGTGGCTTACCTACTGTTTGTTTTTGCGGTGTTGTGCTGCCAATGCAATTCAATGTGAAAATGTAGGCAATAATGTTTAAAATTTTAAATACAGATCTATTATGTTCGTGCTTTAAAAGTTTTCTTTAATTGCATATCACAGGTGTGAGTACTATGTACAATAGAGCTACCATTTACCGGGAAATATGTATTTCATTGACTTGAATGTGCCCTGGCTGCTGAGAGTATGTCATGCTCACTCAGATGTCTCGCTGATGGTGTTGGATCATTTAGCTCCCTTCAAAATGGTTGAGCTGAATGGTGCTGATCCATGCGTCATGTTCGTGAATGGGCGCTGTCAGTTGGGACTGGTCATCTCTTAGCTGCCACGGCTTAAATTGTTTTTTTTTTTGTTTTTTATCTTTTTATCACGGACGCTTCTGACGTTTTGCATCGTTCTCACATGTTTAACTTCAATATGAATGGTGTAACCAATATTTTGTATCAATATTTTAATTTAAAAGAGTGTCCGTGGAGTTTCTTGCCCGTTCTTCTCCATAGGAACCTACTATTTGGAATGGGCAACTAGCTTCATATTTGTAACTGACCAACTTCTTGACAATTCAAAAGTGCCTGTCAATGGTTTAATTGAAATAAATGCTTTGAGTTTGAGTTCACGGAATATAATTCCAATTTTGTATCTATAGCTTGTACAGACTGGCGCGACATCGCAGTCTTTACTTGCAATTTGCGACTTCCAGTGACATGTTACACATAGACATACTGCACTGTGCACACATGCAAGTTAGCATAATAGAGATTTGGAAAGGTGCTACAAACTCCTCCATTTATGTGTTCAGATCAGAGAAGGCGCGCATTATGTAAATCATTCTCGATAAATTTCGATATTCCGTTATATTACCCACATACACCTGAACGAGACAGACAATTCAACAAAAAAATCGCATTGGAATCGTGGTCAGGTTTCCGATTACGTGCGCAAACGCTTTTTAATTGAATCCCTGTTGCGGCCGACAATTTTTTTGCGGCACAAATGCGTTAATTGTTGGGCCTTTGGTTTTTCGGCTAATTACACACAGGATTTCTGGCGCGAGCGAAAATGTTCCCAAAACTGGTCGCAACTGTAATAACAATGGTTTAGCGGTATCCACCAGTTCCACTACATCCATATGTATTGTAAACCTGTTTTTGAAGAAAAACTTCTTTACGCACGCTTGACTTGGGGAGTAAGCTGGTGAATTCATGACGATAGCGTTGCGGAAGTGACGAGAGCGTTACGGAAGCATAATTAGTAATAATATTGAAGTAAAACTTCTTTACGCACGCTTGACTTGGGGAGTAAGCTGGTGAATGCGTGACGAGAGCGTTACGGAAAGAGGCTACGGAAGTCGTTTAAATTTTAAACATGGAACACACCACGTCCCACCGCGGGCCGTCTCGCTTAATAGGTATTTTTTTTTAATTCACACTGGCTGTATATACACTCACAAGACCGCAGCTTTTTTGAAGTAAAACTTCATTTGCTAGCGAACGGTGATTTCTGTTTTACTTCAGACGTGTGGTCTAAAGCATACTCGTTTTTTCTGTGTACATTGTTTTAACCCCCAAAATACTTACATTAGTCGATCTTTGATTACGAATCCATCATCATCATCTGTCTGGCTTTTTCCTAACTATTTGGGGTCGGCTTGAATACCAGTATTTTACATGGAGCGACTGCCTATCCGACCTCCACAACCCAGTTACTGGGTAACATGAATAAAACACTGAATTCTAGAACAATCTGCTACTGATAATTAAAGGTCAGCAATATTTAAGCAGCTATCGGAAAGGAAAAGGCGGTACGACTTAAAAGTCACAGAAATATGAATTCTTAAATACCGAACGGGGTCTGTCAGACCCCGCGCGAGTAATGAAGGGTTAAGTTTGTGTACAAACAGTTCCATTATCCCCCGTATGAATCACTGACTATTGTTTACTGCCGACAACTCTTGATGACATATTTTGGATGTTGAACATGTGTTTCGAATGGAAATCTGATAATTATCAATTATGCGTCATAATTATTCAAGTTTCACTTGCATATAAACGCACTTAGTAACACTCAGTAATCGTAGTACTAAGTGAAAATCTGGGACCATGAGGAATGATAATATCGCAGTGATCCTGTAGCTCATGATGACATTAATTTATGTGATTTATTTTTAGCCTCATTCATGATGTCAAACGTTTTAATTGCATCTACACAGCATGCATGACAGACAATGGTAGAAAATATTCCAAGCGTCACGTTGTGTGTGATGAACTGATGAATTTGATTATATCATAATTCAAAAAATAAACGTCAGTCCTACTTAGCCCACATGTCAACAGACCTGTTGGTGTTGATGCAAGGATAACAAAAGTCGTTTGAATTGATGCATGACAGTAATCGATCCTCAATCATTAAGTAGTGCGGTATCTGTTACGCCCGCATCAATTGACATCAATGTGCATCGAGTGTTATTGTTGCGACATGATTATCGAATAGCCTAAATACGACGCCGGCGGTCGTATGACTCACTGTAGGACCAGACTGTGGAGTAACTCCTACCAAAATAAGGATTCGACGCTCACATAAAATTGTTTTTCCATATTACATCCGATTCGGAGTATTGGAACATATTGTTCGGTTGCGCAATGTATTGCGAAATGTAATTTGTAACGTCGTGCTAACTGTCAATTGTAGTGGAGGCCTTGGATCATCGATATGGATAAGCACGCAATATGAATAGTCGCGCATGAATTATAACTGGTATCGGATATAAAAAGTTGCTTTCCAAACATGCAATGTAATTAATAGACGGTAACGGTACCAAAAATCATACTTTGATTAACGAATTTTTAATTACAAAACCTCATATCAGACCCAGAGATTTAAGGCACCAGCAAACAGGCGCGGCGCGACTGCGCGACGCGTCTAGTAGAACGACTTCTATGATAGCTTCATGGAAATTATTCTACCAGAATTGCGACGCACCGTCGCGTCCCGCCTGTCTGCGGGAGCCTTTAATCAACTTTAAGTAAAGTCCGACCGAATTTTCGGTTTCGGTCTTAAATCATGTTTCGGCCAAAAAACAGCCAGACCTTTCGGCCGCGCCGAAACTTACAACATCGCACTTTCAGGTCAAGTTTTATGTGAAAAGATCTAGTTAAAACGTTAAATTTGACTTATTTTTTTAATTGATAATTTTAATTGTGTTGGTTGTATTCAATAAAAGGTTCGGTTTCGGCCGAAACTATAATCAAAACCGAACCTTCGGTTTCGGTTTCTGTTTCGGCAAAAAATCCTTTTTCGGTCGGTCACTAACTTAAACTAAACTATTTAAAGACTTGGGTAAAGTCCCAGCAACCAAGCCAAAAAAATAAGTAATTGCGACATTTTGCCTAGCACGAGGAAGATACTAACTGAAAACTACATAAACGTATGGAACGTCTGATAAGAGCAAGCGGTGACCGGTAATGACCGCGCTAATATCGGATGACCGAGATAACATCAATCCTTTTAAGGTTCGGTTTCGGCCGAAACTATAATCAAAACCGAACCTTCGGTTTCGGTTTCCGTTTCGGCAAAAAATCCTTTTTCGGTCGGTCACTAACTTAAACTAAACTATTTAAAGACTTGGGTAAAGTCCCAGCAACCAAGCCAAAAAAATAAGTAATTGCGACATTTTGCCTAGCACGAGGAAGATACTAACTGAAAACTACATAAACGTATGGAACGTCTGATAAGAGCAAGCGGTGACCGGTAATGACCGCGCTAATATCGGATGACCGAGATAACATCAATATAAATAACACGTCATCTTCCTAAAAGGCGCGGTGGGTGTGTCGCAGTATTTGGTATCGTTCATCAAGGTTAGGTTTACGCAAGCAGTAGTCACATTGCATAGGTCATTTAACATACGACTTTTGCTTTCGTGGGACCTTTGAGCCAAAACGTCAAACTGACACGTCACGTTGGGTTTTCCTCAAAATCAAAGAAAATATGAAGGTCTTCGTGTTCATTACCAACGTAAATTATTTATGCTTTTTCGTATTGCTTGGGTTGGACGGATATGATCGTATACTTCAGTACACCTACATACACATTATGTAGAATTGCAGAATCACAAATGCTGCTTATTGCTTTATTATAAGCACCGAAATACCTTTCGTGCAGTTGACTCTTACGTCTTGAAGGGCATTATTAATACTAGCTCTTCTTTTTGTGATAGTGCCAAGTAGAAACAAAATCAATAAAACATGCGCTGTACTCATTTGTAATTTTGCAACAATATTTCCTTCAATCGCATTCAAATGAAACAGCTCCTCTGTTGGACAGTATAAATAATTAATGTTGCATAACAATCGCGTCTTTATCACGCAACCATTGAGAGATAACCTCATGGTAGGTGGTGGCACTTCCCCTGAGATACGATGTCCTCAGAGTGTATTGTGTAGGCTTAAAACAATGCCCCTTTCTATTCCCCGATAGAACGCTTCGCATACCTGATTGAGTTATTCCTCCGATCGATAACAATGACGCATACCTACTTTATAATCTATATCTGCATAACTTGAATGTCAGTCTGTGCGCAGCTTGTTTATTTTGCCTTTATCGTTATCTATGCACTCAATTTCTGAGTTAAAACTAGTATGATTGACAGCAAATGGTTAAACATATGGATAATCACTCTATAATATTCTCACTGCTGGTACGCAGACCTCCTCTCGGTGAGGTAGTGGGACGTAATCCACCACGCGGGCTCAGTGCGGGTTGGTAGATGTCATATGTCTTCGAATTTTTGGTTCTAGGACATGCCGGTTTCCTCACGATGTTTCCTTCACCGTTTTGAGAGCAATGGTGATGAAATAGTTTACACAGGCGCTTCACTTTGTGATATGGTTAAAATTATACATAATTATGCCTGGTTTCATTTTTACAACTTCAAGTTTAATATCAATTTTGAAAACAGAAATGCTAGCCAGTGCCACGATGTTGATTGAACAGACATTTCGATGCTGCTGAATGATTTTACCGTTGTAACAGTACGCGCATTGTAAGTACAATAATGCTGCACGAATTGTTTGCTTCAATCAGCCCATTTGGCAATGTCAGCGCCAGTTCCTATCCGAACGCACGCCGAAAGTTTGTATTGTTGACTCGAAAATAAAATATGATTTTCACTCGAAAACTGCCAACAAAAAGCTCCAGATGTCCTTGTCAGATTTTTTTATCTGTAAGGCAAAATTCATTTTACTCTGTTCGTATCTCATGAAATATAGCAAAAACGTGGTCAATGAAAATCGATAAATATCCGATACGGTTGCCAAGCTGTGTACGATATTAAATCATCGCCACATTTAATCGTGTCAACAGCAGCAGGTACATCGCTAAATATAGCTATAACCTTCCGTAAGTCATAGGCAACGTTCACATCTATAATTAGCGTGACATATTTATTTATGAAGGGACTCGAACGTCGCAGCTCCTGGCACGAAGGCCTCGCGAGTCGCGACCTACATAATATGTGATCAAGTCGTTTAGAAAACTTGACATTTCGCTTAATCACATCGCATTTCAACAAATACCACAATCAAAATGTTAATTGTAGCCAATCGGGCCTGGTTCAGGCCATGGTTCGGCGCGAGAGTGCATAGGAGGCAGTCACCTCCTTCTGCGAAGCAGTAATGCTCGCGAAGGAGGAGGCGGGACGCGTGAGGGAAAAGCAAGGATCGCGCCCTCGCGCCCCTAGTCGCCGCAGGAGACGCCTCGGAGTCGCAGGCTGATTCCCGGCCACCGTAGGCGCGGGCTTGCGGACGGTGAGCGATGGTTAGCTCGCTGTCCGATAAGGACCAGGCCCAGGTCGACGGCGCGTTGTGTTCCACGCGCGCCTCAAAGAGATGTCAGCACCAATTGACGGGGTCCGATAGGGCCAATGCCTGCCAGGGTCGCGAGTTTGTCCGAAAGGGATATTGTGGCCCTGGCATACAGGAAGGAACACGGGTGGGTTTTAGTCAGTAAAAGTCTGACACGCCCTGCCGCTCCGCCCAGAGCGGGAGAAGTTATTTGACAATGTCCAACCCAAAAAAAAAAGCCATCTGGTATCTAGATCAAATTATAATGTTGTATAACAAAGCGCATCATAAAAAAGTTAGGTGGTAGCCGTAACTTGGTTATCTATTTCAACTTTTCCAATTTTATAAAGCGGATTGTATTGAGTATTTTACTCGCCATGTTTTTCCTTGTTCTGGCGTTGTTCCTATTTTTAGGAACATTTATATAATATCTTTCTATTTTTGTCTACTTACTTTTCTCGATGTAAATCTATGCAAAATAAGGTTTGTAATGGAAATCTTCAATATGCCTGTATTAAGATATGGTTGGGAGTTCTAACTGGATTAAACCTTCTTTTTAAAGAAATATATTCCTTTTAAAATATCGTAGCTGTAATTTTTGCGCTCACGCGTCTCCTTACATTTTTCTAAAATGCTCTAACATTTTTCTCGTGCGTAATGATTATGAACGACATTTAATGCACGACTTTTAATGGGTGGGACCTCATTCACCGACCTCTTTAATAACCAAAGAGGCTGCGTTTGTTTATTACCTGTATTTATTTATATGTCGGTCACTAGGCGGCTTTTTATGTTATGAAACTGTGATTTAAAGTGTAAATAAATAACAATTTTAACTGAGTAGGGTATTTAGTATTTACCAAGGGTAGACGAAGAATAAAAAATATGTTGTGTTCGTAATTGTCAGGACAAACGTTTGTATGAGAGATGACAAATCCACCGGAAAAATCGGAAAATTGGATGGTATTTTTTGTATGAAAATCTAATTAAAAAAAAAACGTAACTGGAGGTAGAGATATGAAATTCTCCCGGGCGACGCCGGGCACGAACAGCTACTTTAATGTAAATAATTAAATTGATTAAACCTACAGGGATGTCTCATAGGCCTGCCTCTAACTAAGGGATGGTACAAAAAAGGGTCGTTGGGGAGCCGCTTAAGGATTGGAGCCACCTATTACAAAGAGATTTATGGTCCTACAAAATTACTATGTTACTGTACCTTATGTGTTGTTATTATAACAACAAGAAACCTTTGCCCTTTTGTAGTATTCAACACACAAACTCCGGACAGACAAGGCGGAGATTTCTGAAAATGGTAAAAAAATTGTTTTTTTAAAGAAGTGTATCTCTTAAACCGTAAATAATTTTTCCAAAACAAAAACAGTATGATATTTTCAAGTCTTTTGTGCATACGGTGATGGAACTCAAAACATAATTAAACATAATTGAATACATAAAAAAAATCTTTAAAGACAACTCTTAATTATTTTTAAAAGCAGTTTATCCCTTCGTTAACAGTTATAATTATAATTAAAAGTATACCATAAAATTGCAAATGCTAAACTGCATCCGGTGATGTATTAAGTTTTATTAATTAGTTAATATCTAATTTTCTACGATTTTATTTGCATTTTTACGTCATACGTTGTGTCATCGCGCATCTCTTTCTTTTGTATGGAATCTGACAGTGTCAGCGGTTTACCTGTTGCAATTGGTCTTAAGCAATCACCAAAAGTTCTGTGTATCCTTGAATTTCACTGTCGAGTTACAGTACTATTAATTCAGTTAGTCTTCTACATTTCGGAATTCTAGCATACCGGTATGAATTTGTTGAACAGTGGTTACAGATGCCGCCTATCATTAATCACCACAAGTCCTACAGTAATGGTTAAGGTCCTGTTATTAAAAAGCACTTTGCGTTGCGGTGAAACACGCGTATAGTTTTTGTCCAATTACACCTGATGGGGATTTTGCGACGTGACTTTAAACCCCTTTTCAGGGTTCCGTGATGGTCAACAAGGAACCCTTATAGTTTCGCCATGTCCGTCTGTCTGCCGGTCTGTAGCTGTACGCGGCTTAGCTCAGAGACTCGTTAGTTCAAGAAAGCTGTAATTTGGCATGGTATACCGCCTCGCCTCCTTGTACGTAAACTGGGGAAGATATTTTTTTTTCTCGTCTATCACACCCAAACTCAAACACAAGACAGACCGTTCAAAAATATTGCGGGGTTGTGAAAACCAATTTTTGTTAGAGTCAAGTGTCCCCCACCCGATCCAGCTAAATGGTTGTTTTTGGCTATGTGAAAAAAGCCATGGCAGTAGTATATAATTATAACGAAGTTAAAAGGAATACTATTACAGCTAAGTAGACAAGTTAACGAGTAATAGTCGACCAACTTACATTTGGACAATATTCGCTTGGTATGGGATTTGAAGTGGGGGCATGTAACAGCATCCTAGCGTCCCCCGGAGGCTAGGATGTTGTGTCGACTGTTCTGGTTATTTACCAAAACGAATAGGGTCAACATATTAAGTAGGTCATAATTATAATAATAACTGTTTACAACCCATTGTTTAGTTGTTGTTGAATGTTTCTGTTACGGAGGTGACATTATCACTAAGTGATAAAACACTTTTAAATAAAGATTTAAAAAAAAACTTACATTTGCAGTTGGAGAATCGACCGTGACGTACTTATATCGATGTATGGGAGAACATGTTTTTCAACTACAATGTTAAGTTTAATTTTGGGATAAATTCATCCCAACTACGGAACCCTTCATTGTGCGTGGTCCGACACACACTTGGCTGGTTTTTTTTTGTGATTATATTCGCCACGGGCGGTGACTTAATGTCAGCAGATCGATTAATCATGATGTCACGTCCACCACACCGTGATACGACCCCAATAACTACATCGAGAACATCTTCATTGCTCTTCTAACCCCAATACATTCCCTTCCGACATTGACGAATTACTTGAAAAACTCGAACCGTGCACCCTTTAGGGTTAATAAGTTATCGGGTCAATATATACAAATCAGTTCCCTTGGTGCTGTGCCAAAGTTGTCTGAATTTAATTATGTTAACGTTTTCCTGTGCCGGAATTTCAGGCTGATTTATTAGCTTCAAGTGATCATGGTCTGCGTTTCCTAGATTCGTAACTCATGCGATATTTAAGACGGAGATATATGCCAGTGACCTTGACTGGTTAGCTTGCGTGTTCTGTACTGAGCTCACGCAACGCGTCGTACGTTCAGCCAGTAATAGGACTCGCTCATCAAGGAGCGCTGTCCCCAATTTGACGCATTATTAATTTATTATACACAAACCAAAAGGTATTTTAATAAAACGCGTATACTAAAAAATCAATAATTAAATTATATTTCAATTGGTGAAGGTTTCAGAAAAATACGCTTGGTAGATTTTGCGCCATTCTCAGTTTCCTATCCGCGTTAGACATAACTTTACAAATTAATTTCACTATTAATATAAACATAATCTAAAATATTCACATATTAAATTATTGAGAAAATCCTCTAATTTAACATATATTTTTTTCAAATCATGAACACGTTTAGACGTGATCTTCAGTATAAAATCATTAAAAGTCGGTTATCGTCGCCTTAAGCGAGAGTATAGCCAAAATATTTGGTGTGGTGGGTGGATGATACATTTTCCAGGCTTCGAATGACAGCGATACGACGCAATAGCGTTTCTCCGGTTTCGGTCGTTACGTTTTGTGTGCGGTTTTTGCTCGGCGGCGCGTGCCAGGCCCGACGGCAATCTAGGCAAATCCTATCCATTGTGCGCGTTGACAATAGTTCCGGTGCTAATTCAAGGACGGCCCGCCATTGTCCCGCGGATGACGATGCGCGCCGCTGCGCCACTCCCGCCCTATCTACCATTATATACCCACAAACGTTTATCGATTTGTTTAGTCACGGTATAATAAATATTTGATACAATGATACAAACATACTATCTGTGTTGTAAATGGAAGTCAAATTGGACGACGCGACGTCACAAGATATTATTGTTTAATTTATTGGTTCTATTTCCGTCTATTCATGTCCATGTTATCGAGTGGGATATTCCATTAATAAATTTTTTAAGGTAATAAGAATGTAAAAGTGACCGGATATTTTGGTAGATAATGGAATTTCTGTTTGCCTTTCTATCACACTCTCATCCATACTCACACTTATCACACGTATAGGTACGCGCGTTTTGGCCGTGTTCTATGCAAATGCAACATATCCTATGTTTCGGTATGCGTCTACAGACCGACGCGACGCAAAGGCCCCATGTGTCGCGCGACGAGCGGTGCCTTTCTGTCGCGTCGCGAGTCGCGCCGTTCTGTAGAAGCCCTAACGATCATGCATTTAAAGTGCTGTTTGTATAATATTTTATTTTATTACTTTTTATTTTTAGTTTTGCATACATTGTCTACATTTCAATTGCATAAGATAATGGTAACTGGAAACGCGGAGTCTCATAACACAAGCAATTCCTTGCTTTTTATTTTATTTATTATCAGGTCTCAATTATTTTAATTAGTCATAGAAAACTGCGTTTGTCAAAAGTTCAAAACTTATTATATTGCCACAATGTGGTCAAATGGCGATGGTATTGTAATTCCAACAATACCCTATTCAACCTTATTCAAATTCAGAGCCACTCCGTACCCAATCGATTGTGCCCCATAATGTTAGTACAATGTGAGTTCCACAAACTATTGGCGTGTAGGGTTGGATGAATGGATGCGTGCAAGTTCAATCGTTCACTGCAAAAGCCTCACTTTAACTCCTTTACCGGCTCGGGCGCCTCGACTTGAGGCATTAAATAGGAAACATTCCATGTTCCTACACTATCCACTAGGTATCAACCATCTTTCATCCGCAGGAGACGCCCTGTGCGTCGGGAGTCGCAGGCCGATTCCCGGCCACCGTAGGCGCGGGCTTGCAGACGGTGAGTGATGGGTAGCTCGCCGTCTGATAAGGACCAGGCCCGGGTCGACGGCGTGTTGTGCTCCAGACGCGCCTCAAAGAGATGTCAGCACATATTGACGGGGTCCGTTAGGGCCAATGCCTGCCAGGGTTGCGAGTTTGTCTGAAAGGGATATCGTGGCCCTGGCACACAGGCAACTGAAGGAACACTTGTGGGTTTTAGTCAGTAAAAGTCTGACACGCCCTCAAAAAAAAACTTTTCTATTCAATCTTTCATATTTCTTTTTGGTTTCCTTTGCGAAAACTTTTGTGTCTGCTTCCATGTGACAGATCGTTACAAATTTCACCACGTCTTTGTAAACCTGACTTGATTTATGACTGTGATAATAATTTCCGTGTTGAGGTAGGGCTCGTCTCGCCCGCATTATATTGTAATGGGGCGTTATTTGTAGCTAGGGTTGCCAGGTCTCAAAACCGAAAAGCCGGACAGACCAGCCAGCAGGCTAATTGCGTAACACACTATCAGTAGGAATCGGTTTCAATTTGATAGTTCAACAACATTCATTGGGCTATTTACGTTGTTGAGCAGACAAATTTTTCTAACATAAGATTAGAAGAACAATGGATTAGCAATATACTTCAAGATTATCCTGATTGTGATTCAAACTGTGTTAGGGCGCTGTTTAGCCTGACATTTGGGTAAAAGGCCGGACACATTTTTTTTTTTTTTGTCTTTAGACACGACAATTTTTTTTTTATAATTAAATAAATAAATCTTCTTAAATTCTAATAAACCAACAATAAATTGGAATGATTTAGTCTTCCTTATTATTAAAGGCTTCTACATACTGGCGCGACACGCGACGCGACACAAAGGCCCCGCGTGTCGCGCGACGAGCTGTGCCTTTGTGTCGCGTCGCGAGTCGCGCTGGTCTGTAGAAGCCTTAAAGCGGAAACAACCAACACGAAAAATGAAAAAATAAAATGGTCAAATTTAAAAAGCCTAACAAACGCCGGACAGGCCGTGCACAGTTTAATTTGGCCGCACACGCAACTAAAAATCCTGACTGTCCGGCTCTATCCGGACGCCTGGCAACTCTATTCGCATTTGCGGACTTGGGCAAATTCGCAGGTCACGTCGTAACCTATAATGTCAGACTTATGTGACCGTATTGTCGTGAAGGCATAATGACGCCTATTACGATATCAATTACTCATCTATTACGTACGGTAAACGGGAATCATCACAAAATTACATGGCTTATTGATTGTTCTATTAGCAAGCCTAGGAGTACTGCTGCGTATTCATAGTTTATTCATACGTTCTGATTATGCTCTCGCACGTCCAATACCTGTACACTCATATTCTAACGATTATTATTTCGCGTGGCAACGCTAAGAAATCTATTTAAAGCTTCCATTAAATAATCTTCAAAGATTTAATTAAACATCTATCTGTCATGATTATTCGTACGTAAGAAAGTTATTAATAAATATTGCATTTTTTTTTTAATTATTTGGGATGGTTTTGTTCTTGACCTTAGTCTAGGGCAGAGGTGACAGTGACAAATTCGAAGATAGAGTGAGGTTACCCAGAAGATGCCTGTTTACTCTAACTTTGAAGAGATTAGGGTTGTATGCGTTTGGAAACACAGACGCAGGTAGAGAGTTCCAGTCTTTTGCTGTGCGCATTATAAAAGTCATTTGGAAACGCTTAGTGCGAATTGGTGGAATAGCAACAAAGAAGGGATGGTAACCTGCAGTGCGTCTAGATGTCCGATAATAGAAGGGGGCCGGTGGGGTGAGGTCGTAGAGTTCTTGGGCACACTCACCGAAGCTAATAAACCGCTAATAAACCAACATTACAATATCTTTACCATCAAGCCAAACAATTTTTTTTAAAGGCTTGTGCAGACTGGTGCGATATCGCGGGCGCGACAGGCAGCGCGACCCTAGTCGCGCCCGCGATATCGCGCCAGTCTGTACGATCCTTAAAGCGAAAGAAGCCAATAAACTCGTAGCTAGCAATTCCGGTTCCTAGAATATAACAAAATGGCTCATTATTCCGTCTCGGATGAATTCGGGAATAAGTTTTATTGAGCGGACGGTAATGCCAGTCGGCGTCTAGTGTCGTTAACATTAAGACTTGGCTGTAATTGGTCCCTCTCGTTACCCACACACTGCAGTGATTGGCTCGATTACTGTTTCTCGCGTTCGACGCTTTCAGACTACAAAGTACAAAATGCTGTCTAGACAGTGGGGCCCTGAAGTTAGTTTAATAAAGCCCTTTTCGCTTGGTTGTATTGCATTCTTAGTTAGTTTAGTAGCACGTAAGTAAGTACCAGGACGTCTACTACCTAATCTCGAAATCCGTAGTTTTCGCCGAAGTTACGGGCGTTTCCTACTCTGTATCTCCTACGAACATAAGATTAGTTTGGGGCCTGAACTAAGAATGAATGTCAACACGATTTGACAGCTGTCCTTACCCCCAAAGTGTTTTTGCCCGTCCGAAAAAGTTAATTAATCTGAAGTAGGGTTTACTCCGAAGTATCTGACTACTTTTGAAAGGGCCTGTATCTTTGTTGATGGACTTAGAGAGCCTCTCCTTGACCTCTGTCGTAGGAAAATTTAAAGGAAAAAGGTTCTTAAGAAAATGGTTCATGATCGACAATCGGCTGAATGTAGGCATTCAGACAAAATGTAACTTGGACGAACTTAAAGACAGTCACACTTTGGTAAAACTTTCTGTTAATGCAATTGGAACCTAGTAATGCCATAGTGCCATAAGTTAGCAGTTTCGGGTGTAAGGGACATTTTACGCCCCCAGTTTCGGCTCCCTGTAACGCTACTGTAATGGGAAAACTTTTGGGATCTTGAAAGCGTTTGGCGCCGGCAACACGTCTCCTTGCCAAGATATTGTTTTTCTACTAATTTTAATGTTACGGTGTTATACTATTATTTTATTTTTATGTCTCAATTATTTTAATAAAATATTTTTTTCCGTTGGCCTTTCAAAAGTCTTTATGAAAATGTCTAAACGTCGAATCGCTATCTTCTTGTCTCTCTAGGATTTATTAAAATTATTCATCTAGAATCTTAAATGAAAATACTAACTCAAATATTATTTCTGTTTCAGGTAATCAGATGAACATTCAATCTACGAACAAAATGAACGCATTTGTTAACCGTGTTCAAGGTTTGTTTAAATTGTTATTTTTCGTAATCACTTGAATAAATTTTAATTATTTACCTACTTAGTTATGTTTGACGATATCACGTGGCGTGGTAAATGCGTGATATATTTGCTACTTAACAGTTCTATGTTTCTCCTGATAAAGCAGGTCAATTTAAGAAACAAAAATGTCATAGACCAAAACGCATAATTTTAAATTCGTAATTTTCCTCTTCTTGAGTCAGCTAAGGAAGAAGAGAACCATATAACAAGTCCGGGCAATTTATTCACCCGTTTGACGATGGATGCTATTAAAAAGTATTAAGTACTTAATAACTGAATTTGAAAGAAAACTGACAGAAAGCAAACCTTTATGTTCTTATTAAAACGCGCATCAAAATGCTCACACCCACATCGAGACGTGTTTTCTTTTCGTATGAACTGTTTACCGTTTCGTTTGGCAAACATACCAAAATGTGCACTGCTCGCAGAGATAAAACGTGAACCCAATTAAAATGCATTAAATGTCGAACTGAAAAGCAACAAAAACAAACGCGAGCGAATTCGTTGGTCCCGGCGAATTTAAGAGCAAACAACAATTAAACTTATTTCTATTATCTCTCTAACCTCATTAATTCTAGAGCTCCTTTGAGCGCTTTTTGAAAAACATCGTTAAGATAAATGTTCAGTAAATGCTGCACCACGGGAAATTTGCTGAGCGTCCAATTTAAATAGTCGGGTTTTTACAGATAGGCACGGGGACGTCTCTCGTCTACCGTGTTTACCCGGTTAGTAGCCGACGCATTTATTCGCCTGGTTGCTTCAGCTGAAGTGCAGCGGCCACTCTTAAATTGTTTACGTCTCCCTGCTTCGTTACTCCCTGGGCGGTGGCTGTTCCGCCGAGAGATGTCTTACTTTGTAGTATCTTTTTCCCTTTCCGGCTCATCGAGCTAAATTACTTAAATACATTTTTCTGATGAAAATGTTTTTACCATGCTTGATTTTATAGGCATTACTGAGATTATTGCTCAGGTATTTCCGCAAATTGATATTATTAGCGATCCTTCACATCGCTATATGCATTATCAACTTTATAAAATATGATTGAATATCTTTGAAACCGGCCCTTGGTCGGCCGCGAGCGGTTTTGTGCCCATTACGCAAATCGTGACGCGACAAGGCGAAGTTATGGCGAAGGCTCTTTTATACGAGCTATCAAACTTGTTTAGATGCCATGCTATAGCTGGGCACAATAATGTTCACAATTTTGTTACATCAGTGTGATTTTGTAAAGCTGGACAAAGTGCACACAGACAGGGTTTAATAAATGGGTAGCTGAAATACTAAAATACGAAGCATTCGGGCTATTAATGAAGAGTGTATTTCAGTCTAACGTTTTTGTATCTAAACAGTCTTTGAAATATTTTATTACCAATAAACTGGACTCTAAATATTTTTTAACAAATATTGCTTCTTGAGGTGGAAGATAGAAACATAACAAAATATAAAAATGATCGAGTTATCCTCATACCAACTGATCCCGAAAGATCTGCGCAGAAAATAATCTATGATGAAATTAGTGTGTCGTTACTATGCTGCTTTTCCATGCTGCTTTTCTTAGACATGCCTGATGAAATATGAAAGACACGTGTTTATTTAAAGGGAGATCTAAACAGACTAGGGAGGGATTGCAAAAGAAAGAAACAGTTATGTTTAACACATGCAAATGTAAATAACATGGTGCTCTTTGAAAGGATGACTGGGGGACCCCTGTAAATGTTGAACAAGTGAACTGTAGAAGAAAAACGCTTCTACCCAGCGCGGCAGCGTCCTAACCAAACCGAACGGTCGCGCGAATACGTAATCATGGCGTTCCTATGTTACAATTTTTTTCGGAAAACAGACAAGCGAATACTGTCCACGCGTTCAGGGCCTCAAGTCTGCTATTACAATAGTGTCAGAATGGTCGATCATTGATTTCATAATTGTTGATTTTGACAAGTTTGGTAATCTACTAATATAATGGCGTCATTATGACTTTCCAATGGTCGGCCACTGACACTACATTGAAAGAAATTGCATTTTTTGGTAATCTCGTACATAATGACAAAAGAATGACATTTATACTAATGGGTTTTATAATAATGGCAATACGACAATGTCAGTATAATAACACAACTCTATTACGAGAACATTGACCGACCAATGATCGACCATTATGAATTTAGCAAATTACGAACTTTTAGCAAAATGACAATGGCATGACAATGGGATCGTGTTGGAATGACTGAATTTATAAAAATAGCAGACTTGGGCCCCAGGTTTGCCGAACAAAATGAACGTGACGGTCGCGTGTTCGCGCGATGCTCGCTTTGTTTAGTACGCGGCTTCACTGTTGTGACAATTCCGACACAAATAAAAAAGGCAACGGACAACCTAACAAAGCAAAATAACCTCGTCTTATGATGCAATTACGTTTCTCTACAGAATAACAGGTGGTAATCTCCAGATTTTCTATTATCCTTTTTTCTCTACCCTCCAAGTTTTGATATTTTGTTATAATATTTTCCCCGTAAATTCGCCCGTGGCGACATCACTGGCTCGGGTTGCTAGTATCCCGCGAGGTTTAAATAAAATTTGCTCATTTTTCCCGAGCGCATACATCTAATTTTCACGTTTGGATGCTCTTCATCACTAACAGACCATATTACATTATTGGAATTTTGTCATACATTCCAATAACTTTAATGCGTGGCACATAAAATTAATGTAGAAACTTTGTATTTTGACAGATGCATAAAAGCATATTACGGTGTTCAGGTATTAACTTTATTGAGTATAACAATGTTGTCAGCTGAATGATCAATGTAATGTCCAAGTGTCTCCGGGTGATGGAGTGCGCCAATCTTGTTAGACTTGTACTATAATCCAGTTTACACTTTGCTCATAAGACTTGTCGTACGAGTATTGTGACCGTGAAAATGATCATATACTTGTTACATTGACATTATTAATTTTGTTTAATATATTTTTGCTCTGGAATTAGATAGTGCTGTTCAATGACCAACATGAATAAAACATTCAGTTTCAGTAATTATCGTTTACCCGTTCGCGATCGACGATTTCAATCTCAACTCGGTGGATATAAATGTCGGAACGTTTATCCGCAAGCTTCCTGTAAACATTACATTTTTACTACTTTTATTACACACGTTATAGCAATGTAAACGGCATGATGATATTTTAATGTCGCAACCGACCGCCTAACGTGATCAAACGGATCTAACACAATGTGGCAACAACTGTATTTATTCCTGTACTATAAATTACATTTTCATTGTTTAACTTCGCGTATTATAATTAGGAAGTTATAAACGATAAAATAAACGTGACGAATACGCAAAAAAGGTGGTACCATTGTTCTGTGAAAGCAATGCGGCAGTCGATTGTCACAAGTAATAATATTACATGCATAGAGCGATAGTGAGCTCCGTTATATCGCGAACACACGCGATGTTCGCGCGAACCGCCACGCCATCGCCAACGGGATTTATGTGAGCACCACGCTTTTTGTACGTGGAAGTAAATTGGTCAAACGTAACAAACGTTATATTAAAATTATAATAAATAGAACGTGAGAATCGCAAAGGATCGCATTGTTAAATACTTACATGAAACTGTCATATTTAGTTGTTTACATGCACCTTATATTAACCTTTGACTCGAAAAGAAACCACGCACGCAGTGTTGTTACATACGTATGTACCGTATATGGTGACTTTTCACTATAAGTTAAGTATTGTTTAACTGCGATCATTGACATTTCTTGGCCGTGGATGTTTGCTGTGTACGTTGTTTACTGTTTCGGGTCACTTTCTCTCATTACAACCAGAAACCATTTTGGTTACCTCTTGAAATGGGTTTCGCTTTCTAAGCGGCTAAACAAAAACCCATACGATATGGGTAACCCTTATGAACGGCTTAAATTAAATTTTGGTAACCCATTGAAAGGGTTTTCGATAAAAACCCATACGGTGTGGGTAACCCTTTTGAATGGCTTAATTTAAGCCAAACAGAGAGGACCGAAGCCAACCGGGTGGCGAAGCTATTAAAAGATGCCCCTCCCATAGATATAGAATAGGTATAGAACCCATTGAATGGGTTATCATGTAACCCTTTCACTGGGTATCAAGTATAAAACCCATTCAATGGGTTACATGTAACCCTTGCAATGGGTTTCTAGTATAAAACCCTTTCAATGGGTTACATCATGATAAAGGTAAACCATTGAATGGGTTACCCCTTCGAAAGGCTTAATTCTTAACCGGGGTTGTACGGTCCCTGATTAGAACTGATTTACAAATGTTGTCCAAGAAACACATGCTCAGAAACTGGGTTTCGTTTCCCTTTGATTTGAATATCTGTGCAATAAAATCACTACTACATATTATAAAACGAAGTGCCCCCGCCGCGTCTGCCCGTCCGTCTGTCTGAACGCGATAAACTCAAAAACTGCCTAACGGATTTTAATCAGGGACCGTACAACCCCGGTTAAGAGTTAAGCCTTTCGAAGGGGTAACCCATTCAATGGGTTACCTTAATAATGTTGTAACCCATTGAATGGGTTTTATACTAGAAACCCAGTGAAAGGGTTACATGATAACCCATTGAATGGGTTTTATACTTAAAACCCAGTGAAAGGGTTACATGATAACCCATTCAATGGGTTCTATACCTACTTGAAACCGAGTAACATAATCATAATATTATGTTATTTCGATATCCGCCCAGCATGCGTAGCATGACCATTCTATCTCTATTCTACCCAGGGAACATTTTGGTTACCATTTAAGCAGTTAATCAAAAACCCATACGGTATGGGTTTTTATCGAAAACCTTTTCAAAGGGTAACCAAAATTTAATTTAAGCCGTTCAAAAGGGTTACCCATATCGTATGGGTTTGTGATTAACCGCTTAGAAAAGCCCTATGGAAAACCCTTTCAATGGGTAACCAAAATGCTCCCTGATTTTAATGGGTTATTCCCTGAGTACCCCGATCCCCGAGCCCCCGTCCCGGAGGAACCCGATTTATTTTTATCTTGATAAACTCAATTAAACGTCAGTCTAGCTTAAAGTACCGTCAGCAGATGATATGAATAAAAAATCATTACTGACTAAAATTATAACACTTAACTTTAAGGATCAGGAAAAAACCATAGCCTGGCTTGGTTGAGGTAAATATTATAATTAGATAATGCAATATAGAGTCTCCTAGAACAATCACAGGTTCTAATTACTATCACAATAGTTCCAATTATTCAATACAAAAAATCGAAACTACCACACTACATGGAACATTAACATAATTTAAAAAATTCGCAAAAACAGTCTCAAGCTCAGGATTATTTATTATAATGTAGCATATTAAATAGTTAAGTCTAAAATAATCTTTTAACAATAAACTGTTTCTTTAAAGTCTGATTGAAAGTAAACACTTTCCCCCCAATCTGTTACTTCTATTCAATTTTTATTTAACATATCATCTGCTGACGGTACTTTAAGCTAAACTGACGTTTAATTGAGTTTATCAAGATAAAAATAAATCGGGTTCCTCCGGGACGGGGGCCTCGGGGATCGGGGTACTCAGGGAATAACCCATTTTAATACGGTTTTCACGAATGAACGGAGTGGTTGATGAGGATGGTTTAGGTGTATAATTCATTAAGGTTTTGTGTACGATGTTTATTCAAGCGCTAAAAAATGTGCGAAGGGGCGGGTTGCTAGTATTTTCTTTTTGGTCGATATATAGATACATAGTATTTAGTGCAGGTGCTGCCAACAACACTACGATTATTCATTTTTTCAAATATTTCCGTTGAAGAACATCGACTAACAGACCTGTTAAGTGTTACCTGGTAAACTCATCGCTAAGATACAGCAATATAGTAAATAGTAGTTACACTCGTTAGTTCAGAATCGAGTTTATGAGACAGGCCTAAGCTACTGATCCACGTGCGATTTATCATCGTGTTAAACCTATCTGTTACACAGTAAGTAAACTTGTATTGCTAAGAATTTAGTTGCTAGGCTACGCACGTAACTGATGCGGCTTGATGCTATGTAACAATGGCATTTTGTTTAGCTATCGATCAAAGCCGTCCATTGTACCAATTGAAAAACCGGCCAAGTCCGAGACGGACTCGCGCACGAAGGGTTCCGTACCATTATCTATAAAAAGCGTCTACCTGTTGCCGTTATAAATATAGAGCAAAAACGAGCAAAAAAAAACACGTTTGTTGTATGGGAGCTCCCTTAAATATTTATTTTATTCTGGTTTTTAGTATTTGTTGTTATAGCGGCAACAGAAATAGAGCATCTGTAAAAATTTAAACTGTCTAACTATCATGGTTCATGAGATACAGCCTGATGACAGACGGACAGACAGACAGACGGCGGAGCCTTAGTAATAGGGTTCCCGTTTTACCCTTTGGGTACGGAACCCTAAAAATGATCGTGTCAAGGCCCATTACGATAGCATCCGCAGTGCTTATAGCCTAGCCTAGAATATTGGCTATACAACGACTGCACAGCCGCACCAATAGAACTGTCCAATATCCGAATTGTACTGGGAATTGGGGAACGAGAAACTTTCTAAGCGCACAGCACTCGATTACAGTGCAATTGATTTTAGTTTGATGAAAACTTAAATTAGGATATTCACTGAAACCAGCTTTTGAAAGTTGTTTAATTTATATGGTATTGAAAGACCTACGAGAGCTACCCATTTATCGAATTGGCTACTAACGTGTCCACTGTCCTGGGTCCTATAAATCACCGTGTAATGGTACAGCATTCATAGCGTAAAAACTATACTAACACAGCAATAAAGTCGGCTGTGTCATTACAAAACAAGGCAAATAAAATTACGGACCATTGCAGTAACATTAGAAAGTAAGTTTCGTCATACAAGTAGCTATTCATCGGGATAATGGGTAGTAAAACGACATCCACCGCTGCTCTTGAGAGCAATAATGAACTGGTAATGCGGCTACGCATAATGCTTGTTGACGTGTGGGAGTCATGCCATTGTGTCTATTGTGATGAGTGCAATGATGAGCCAGCAGATACGTCAGACCGGGAAAGCGGCACTCGACCGGCTGGGAACTTTGCCGCAGAAAATAATGAAAAAGATAATCCTGATAAGATTAGTAGTTTTAATTAAATACGTTATAAACTGCGTATCTCGGCTAGTATTAACACTTTGGTGCTGTTTTACTAAAGTAACAGTAAAGTTTATTATTGTTAGTTACAGTAACGATTTAATTTATTAAATCGTTACTGTAACTGATTTATTTTCTATAAGTAGGTTTGTACAAACACATGTCAATAATTTTTTTTTCTAAACTAGATTAGGTCGGCGTTTTGTAACTGACTACTCCTGAGAAGAAAGGCCGAAACAAACTCAGAGGTCACAGTCTCTTTTAAAGTCCAGACATAATCTTGGTCAGATCATGTGAAGACCGTGTAGATTGGTGCCTGAAATGATCTTTTGATGAAAGAATCACACAGATTGAGGGGACAAGTCCAGTCAGTGCACATTTGTCAGTAGTCGTGCAGCTCAATTCAGAACTTGAGGAGCTCTTTAGATAAGACAGAGACAATTTTCTAGATATAATGAAGGCACATTAAGCGAATGTCTCCTTAGAAGATGTAACTAAACACAAATCATTAAGTTAATATAAAAATGCGGGTGCATATGTCACTGACACCAATAATGAAATGATTTATTAGACCCCAAACGCTGTTAAATCAGCTGTTGAATTGAATGGGACAGAGAACAGACTTCGTAATAGTAAAAGTATGTTGGCGGGCCAGCCATACTTATTGGCCAAGGACTATACTGCTTTGTTCTCTGAGATACAGTCCCATTGTCGATTTAACTATTATCTTCTATTTAATTCAATTAAGTGACTAAACTTGTTTATGATCACACATGGAACCGAGGGTATTTGTAATTGATTGGTCTTGAGATAATAAATGATAAAGTTATAAATTGCTCTCCTGATACTGAAAGAATTCCTGCATTACATAAGTTCTAATCTAGAGGAATCTTGCTTGTTTGTTTAGAGCTTGAATGAACAGTCCCAAATTATTCTCGTCGAGATTCAGACAAACTTACAAAACAAGTTTTTGTCTACATGATACTCGACGAGATAATTGTTTAACTAACTTAGCTCTCTCAGTTACTACGGTTAAAGTTTAATGACTGTGTTCGCGAACGAGCCATGTGATAGCCGTAGACTTGAGGGTGTGAGTGAGTTTGTTAACTCACCAGTAAAACTTTACAGCTGCTAAAAGCTTTCACACTAGTTTTACAGGATGGGAGATTGAAGGACATTTTTTATCTATTGGAATTTGTAAGAAAGTTACTTTTATAGCGACTACAGTCCGGCCGACGAGACAATGCGTTCCTGAAAACTGTCAGTTGGACAATTTCTAGTAAATATAGGGATCAAATTCGCACAACACATATTCGTTAGTATGCATGAAACTGACAGTGTCAAGAACGCATTCTCTCGACGGTCTTACTATAAATTGTGTTGGAATTCTTTCTGTATGTATCATCGTGTAGGACCTTAGTCCCTAACAAAACGATTCATTGGAATTCGAGGCCACGTATAGATGAAATTTGGCCAATAAATTTGGAGTAAAGCAATTCTATCGAAACGAAACCCTTACAATGTTTCCTTCCAACATTGGAAACGTGTGTGCTTAGTTACACGTGGCTCTTAGATATGAGAGTCTATTGTGCGGTGTGCCCTGTATGACTCAGCCCCGGTCCTACCAATCGCGACTTGGCGAGCACTCGACCTCAAAAGTAGATTACCTACACCGTTGTTTTGGGGAGCCGCCTATTGTCTTGCTGCAAACCGCGTCTAACTTAACAAAATAACACCCAGATTACCAAGTTTCCGAAATTAATTAGGAAAACATTTCCCGTTTCTCTAATCGTTTTTTTGGAAGCGTTTAATTCTCCTCGTGCGTTGTGGCGTGTGACAATGCGTTTTTGTGGTCGTCACGGTTACGTCAACCGCCTCTCAAATTACAACAAAGCCGTTGTAAATTGTTTAGCTCTTACTGTGACCAAAATTGGTTATTATTACTTTGTTTAATTAGTCAAAATCAACTTTGTAGTCGCGCTGGAGATTCAGCACAACATAATTTTTTCTATGACCTTAATTACTCGTAGAAAATTCAATTTAGTTTTCAGTAATTTTCCACGCAAAATAGAGGATAATGAAGTTACGCTCGTCTAAACACGACCGTGTTTAATCGTTCATATTGTATGCAAATAATGACAATCATGTAAATCTAATTCTGTTATGTACGATGTAGGTACATTACATAGCATTCCTTATTCTGTTTCAAACAGTACGTCGAATGAGATTACTAACATTTGCATACCATCAATATCCGAAACCGCGTAGGGAGCGTGGTTACTGTCCCGTTACAACGCGATTAGCATTACGCTTTTACCGGAGGGAAATGACTTCAGGGGTTTATAAAATAATGTCCTATATCAACTTTGGAACGAATGCTTTTCTTATCCAAAATATTTTTCCTAAATATTTAAATGGACAACCTTTGTGTTCAAACTCCGCTTGTATTACCAACGTTACATTTATTTAATACTTTATAGTACGATACCCCTGATAAAGGAATAAATAAAAAAATATGTACGCAAAGGGAAACGCAGTACAGGAACAGCCTGTGCGCAAGAATCTCCAAGGGTTTTCCCAGTATGATGACTCGATAAATTCGGTGTTGTTATTACCGGAGCTATAAAACGAGAATTATGGTCGGGAGCTGAACGCCTTGACGATAAAAAAGTTTGATTCTCCATGTAATTTTTGCCTCAGTTTGATGCGTTGCTTTAAGGCTTTTACATACTGGCGCGACACGCGACGCGACACAAAGGCACCGCGTGTCCCGCGACGAGCGGTGCCTTTCGCGGCACGAGTCGCGCTGGTCTGCAGAAGCCTTTATGCGTTAAGACGCCGAGAACAAGTAAACTCCTGTCACTGTCAGATTGTATACAAAAGAAATAGATGCGCGATGACACAACGTATGGCGTAAAAATGCAAATAAAATCGTAGACAATTGGATATTAATAAAAATTAATCCATCAGCGGATGCAGTTTGGCATTTGCAATTTTATGGTATACTTTTAATTATAATTATAACTGCATGTTAACGAAGGGATAAAGGAAACCTTTAAAAATAATTAAGAGTTGTCTTTGAAGATTTTTTTGATGTATTAACTGTTTTGAGGTCCATCACAGTATGCACAAAAAACTTAAAAATATCATACTTTTGTTTTGGAAAAATGATTTACGGTTTAAGAGATACACTGCTTTAAAAACCACCTTTTTGACAATTTTCAAGAAATCTCCGCCTTAAGAGTCCAGTAAAAATTAGATTTGAGTAATGGTAATGTTTGTGTGTCTTATCGAGACCAAAAATACTTCCTATAACCGTAAGAATTTTCTGGTTTTGGTTACTTGAATTATTATTTATTTCAACATCAACACGAAATCATAAATCTGTCTTGGCCTGCATTCAAACAAGCAGTCTACAATTTAGTGTTTGCTTACAAATGAGCAAAGATTCCTCACGCCTTGGCGCCATTCCCAATTACAACAATCGTTGGAGTCATATCGATTAGAATATCGATCCTGCGTCTTGGATGTGAGGGTTGTACAACGCAATACAGCAGGCGATGACATGACTCGCATAATGGCTTGCGTTCACTCATCTCACAGTTAGCCGATATTGTGTCATGTGTTATTATAATAATAACATAGTTTCGCTGTTGCGCTTAACAATTAGAGGCGTGTGCTATTAGACCTGTTAATTATTATTACCATACTCGACGACTAAAGATTTCTAACTTGAAGGAAAACTTTTGCGCATGTGAAGCCACTGCTAAACATAGGCTCACTATTTTCCTATGAAAAAATAACCATTCAGTTGCTACGAAAGTCTTAACAAATTACAGCGGCAAAATTCTACTTAAACACTTGGCCTAAACTAGTTTTACAACTAGGCTAGTTTTTGTTACGTCATTCCATTAGGTCATACGCCATACCACAAACAGTAGTCATCAAAGAGGGTCAATAGTTGAATAACCATTTTGAAATTCTATTTACAATTAGTATTACGCTAGCCATGTTTCTGAAACGACCTGCTTTCTGTCTAGTTGGATTTCGGTTTATTTAATTTGGCTGTTTGTGTATGTGAGTTTAAATGTTTGTAAATCCACCCACAATACAGGAGAAATTCCTAGTGTGGGGCAACGTTTAAAAAAAAATGTGTAAGCAGTGGCTTATTCCCAGGAGCTCCACATCTATTGTTTTCAGATCTTTTTCTCTCCCAACATTAATTCCCAAGAGCACCATAATTTTATTAGTTAAATAAAGAAATACTAAAATGGTTCCCAGCGGCTCCAAACGAAATTGCGTAAGGTCAACAAAACACAAATTGCTAACATTAATATTATACTTTCGTGTTTCAGTTTCAGTACATAGGCATTCACAATTCAATGTTATTCTAACTATGTACTGTGCGTGCTATTGTAAAATTTAAAACAATAATCTCACAATGCACTTTCTGTCATCACATAATGACTTTAAGTCACACAATATGAAGTTAAAGAATTAAAAATTACAGACTTCTTTAAATTGTTGTTGTGTGTGTTTTAATAAAAACAAAATACAATTCAAAATCACAGTTCCTGATATCACAAATTAACCCTTTGCCATATTAAAATTTTTAAGTTTAAGACTCCATTAAATATAAAAAATGAACAAATTCTCTTAAATATAATTTTTTGTCCAATTTAAAAATTTTGGAGCTCATGGGAAGGATTTTATTTATTATTGTTATTTTTCTTTTTAAATTTGGAGCCGCCGGGAATAAAATTTTGGAGCGCCTGGGAATAAACCAAAGCAGCACCCTAATTGCGTAACACTGTTTGAATCAAAATCTGAATTACTTTGAAGTATATTGCTAATCCATTGCTTCATATAATATGTTCAAAAGATTCTGCTCAACAACGTAAATAACGCAATGAATGTTGTTGAACTGTCAAAACCAAACTCATTGCTACTGATAGTGTGTTAAGGCTCGTACAGATTGGTGCGATATCGCGGGCGCGACGCGACACTAGTAGCACAATTTCTTTGTCGGTGCCTGTCGCGCCCGTGAAATCGCACCAATCTGTACGAGCCTTTACGCAATTACCCCGCAGATTACCCGGAATCAACTGAAAAAGGTTTATTATTTGGAGAATACAGAAGGAACTGAAGCTACATCTTAACATTTTGATTACAGTGTCTATAAAACGCCCACACGAACACTTCAAGTTGTAAGACTATTGCTTATCTAAGCGCCTGGTTTCAGTCGAAAGTTTTTATCACCACCATTTTTTTGTAAATCCACAATCTTTATGGGGGTAATTTTATTTGGGTAGCTTTCTCGTAAAACCAGGATCTTCCGGCAATAGTCCTCTGATCGTTTTACGTTTAATTTAGAAATGGTTGCACGTTTGTGATCCTACAAATTTTATAACAATTCCAGGGTGTAGTGTCGTTTATTCTCGTTACCTTCGTGCCGGTCACCTTCAAGAATCCTCAAGGGGAGTTTTTATGAGGTGGTGGCTCTGACGGATTTATGACCGGTAGCACGATGTCGAATAAGGGTTCTTCAAATGTTACTGCCAACATTTCCTCCAGCCGTCACTTTATATACCTTTTCGCTTTTCTTATTGCTAATGAAATGGAACTTCGTTATGAATCGATACTGTACAAAGAAATTAGCACTAAGCGTTTCCTATGTCTTTTATAATGCGCACAGCAAAAGAGTGGAACTCTCTGCCTGCGTCTGTGTTTCCGAACGCATACAACCCTAATCTCTTCAAAGTTAGAGTGAACAGGCTTCTTCTGGGTAAGCTCACTCCATCGTCGACTTTGTCTCTGTCACCTCTGCCCTAGACTAAGGTCAAGAGCAAACCCATCCTAAAAAAAAAACGTTGCAGTTCTCACCTCACGAAATCCATTTTCGGTTATCAAATCTTTCGACACGACTTCGATGTGCGTAGGACGTTATATGAATAATTTATTTAGTTATTATCGCGCCTATGTTCTTTTATTTCCTTGTAACAACGAGAAGAAAGAGGCTGTATCTCGCACCCCTCGGCGTAGCTGGCGGCTATACGGCCGTCTCTGCGCAAAATGTTTGCTAGCAAACAGCCGGCTATCGCTGCAATGGCCCTTATCTCTTGGCAACGGCAGACCATCCTACAAAACACAACTGAAGCTTTTATAATTTTGGAAACTGCAATACATTCTATTGTGAAATATTTTATTAACCTTCCTTACGTATCATCTTGTGGAATAACTTGGAGACATTCGGTCCTTCGGGATAATTCCCCTTAATATGGGGATTACTTGGCGTCGCGGTCGCGTCGCGGTGCAGCTTATGACAAATGGGAAAATGTCGCCGGGTCTTAACTTTTGCCGTAATACGACTAAACTTTTGGGGACCCGTCAAAAACTTTTCTAAGTACAAATTACTGGGTAAAATGCTACGTATGTGTGCGTGTAATGTTATTGTTCCTTTATCGTATCTTAAGTTTGTCCTCCAGGAATTTTACCTGCAAAAATGCTTGTTTTTTATGATACATTTTATAAAAAAGGGCCTTGAATAAGCAAAAATATTCTTAACCGTAAACAATCTTAGAAATTATACGTATCGTCCCAATCACAAAATCTTATATCCCTGCGGTAATAAAATCCAACAGCATGTTACTGTCCCAAGCAATACGGGAATTCTTTATCACTTTTCTGATAAAGGGAGGAGTGGGAATGTGATTTGTACTAATACCGGCATTTAGGAGCTTTCCCTGTGGACTGCGTTGGGGGATCTGTCCTACGGGCGTTATCTCTCCTATTCTCTCTGATCCCCTGGCTATAGAGTATACAGCTGGCGCTGCGCTCTCAGTTCGAAATGAAAGTGATTCCGCAGCAAGTCGCGCCGTGTAAATTGAAGTGCACTAAATTAATTCCACCACTGATTGAAAAGTTCTCACGAGTTTGGAGGGTGAATTTGAAACTGTGAAGTAGTCGTGATTTGCATTCTAAAATTATTGCTAGTTTTAGAATTTTAAAATACGAACCCGCTCATTGTTATTCTATGCATAGGTAATGAATGCACTTGTTTGTTCTTGAGAATTTTAATTAACTAAATGAATGCAATGATTGCAAACTTGATACAGTTCTAAATTACTAATATGTTAATACTTTTTGTTTGCCGACGCCGCGCGTAGTAAACGAAACTAACTCAGCAGGTGTCCAGCTATCACTACTGCGCAACAAAAACTAAATAACATTTAAGAGTTTCTCTTTCGAAACTTAAATTGGCCGCATAGCCGTTGTTTACAGGCAACTAGCGGCATCCAATCGTCCGGGAAATTATTAAGGCGGGCGGAAGTTGGGCGGCGCCCGCCCTCGACGCGTTGCCATGGTAACGTTGGAGCCTTGAATTAGTTAAACGAATGATGAACTCCACCCTTGCTCGTTCACGAATGTTGGCGTGCCAGCCTGCACTTGCGTGTATAATTATGCCTAGATTTCAGTTTATTGTCACAGTATACCTACCGAATGTCTGTGTACTAGTAATAGCTAGCTACGTTTATGGACTGTGAATGGCGTGTTACGCCATTGAAGATTTTACTGCTAAAGTCCGGTAGCGAAGCAGAAAGAATTTCGTACAATGACCCCTCATTACTTATCTGATTCGCTCGCGCACAATTGTATTGCCGTCGCACTCGCACATTAGAAGGACCTTAAAACGCGCGAGCGCGACGGCAATGCAATTGTGCGCGAGCGATAGAGATAAGTAATCAGGGGTCTTTGTACGAAATTCTTTCTACTTCGCGACCGGACTTTAAAGGCTTCTACATACCGGGGCGACTTGTCGCGCGACGCGACGCGACACAAAGGCACCGCTCGTCCCGCAACACGTGGGGCCTTTGTGCCGTGTCGCGTCGCGCGACAAGTCGCGCTGGTATGTAGAAGCCTTAACTGTTATTTATTTTTTAACAGTTCTGAGAGTTCCAAAGACAGATTTATCTCCGAGAAATAATATAAGGTTGGCGCCTATAATGAATATTCCCATTAATAAAAAACCGGCCAAGTGCATGTCGGACCACGCACAATGAAGGATTCCGTAGTTGGGATAAATTTATACCAAAAACAAACTTAACATTGTAGTTGAAAAACATGCTCTCCCATACATCGATATACGTTACGGTCAATTCTCCAACTGCAAATTTAAGTTGGTCTACTATTACTCGTTAACTTGTGAAGCCTACTTAACTGTGATAGTTTTCCTTTTAATTTCGTTATATATACTATTGCCATGAATTTTTTCACCTATCCAAAACCAACCATTTAGCTGGCAGGGGGGGGGGGACACTTGACTCTAACAAAAAATAGCACTTTAAAGCTTAATATTACGCAAACGGATCCCTTAATTGAAAAATGGTTCAGACAAACCCACAATATTTTTAAACGGCCTATACAACGATACCCCACACCATGGAATAGACGAGAAAAAAAATATCATCCCCATTTCACGTGTAAGGGAGGTACCCTAAAAAAAATTGTTTTTCATGGTTTTATTGTTATTTTTTTGGCATAATTAATATGTATACCCATGCCAAATTACAGCTTTCTAGCACTAAGCGTCTCTGAGCTATGCCGGGGACAGACGGACGGACGGACAGGCAGACAGACGGACATGGCGAAACTATAAGGGTTCCTTGTTTACTACGGAACCCTAAAAAGATGTCAATGAGATCAATTAGCACGATTGAAGTCACACGTGTATGATATAATATTAGTATCATCATCTGCCTGCCTTTTCCCAACTATGTCGGGGTCGTCTTCCAGTCTTACCAGATGCAGCTAAATACAAGTATTTTACATGGAGCGACTGCCTATCTGACCTCCACAACCCAGTTACTGGGTAATACGATACCCCTTGGTAAGACTGGTTGTCAGACTTTCGGACATCTGACGACCTGTAACGACTGCCAAAGATCCATGAATGACATTTCATTTGCTTAACGGTATATACCGTAAAATATAATTTTATATTTTCGTAATGATAAATTCATTGTACCCAGCGTTCTTCAAAAGTTTATTATTTAACATGAGTAAAACTTATCAAAGTTAGTTAGTAGTGACATACTTTCATCAGGATATTCTCGTGCGTCAGTTAAGACGCAGATATATGCCAGTGACCTTGAGTGGTTAGCTTGCGTGTTCTGTACTGAGCTCACGCAACGCGTCGTACGTTCAGCCAGTAATTGGACTCGCCCATCAAGGAGCGCTGTCCCCAATTTGACGCATTATAATTTTTTTATACACAAAACAAAAGGTATTTTAATAAAACGCGTATACTAAAAGATCAATAATTAAATTATCTTTAAATTGGTGAAGGTTTCAGAAAAAGACGCTTGGTAGATTTTGCGCCATTCTCAGTTTTTTATCCGGGTTAGAGGTAACTACAAATTAATTTCACTATGTAATATAAATATAATCTAAAATATTCACATATTAAGTTATTGAGAAAATGCTTTAATTTAACATATTTTTTTTTCAAATCATTAACACTACTCGTTTAGACGTGATTTTCAATATAAAATCATTAAAAGTCGGTTATCGTCCCCAGTGGCTACAAAAATAAGGAGTTTACGAGATCGCCGTCGTTAATAACCAGACTGCGTTAATTTAGTTGTTTATTAACATAATTTACTTTGACCACTATGAGGATGTGCAGATTCCTTATTATTATGGTAGATACTGCGATCTGTGAAGCAAATAGACGCATGATAAAGCTTATTTTGCTCATAAACTAACGAATGTTGAGTACTTCAATGGGCAAAGTTTATACACTATGTTATCTTCAGAATATTACGAACTTGTAAACGTCTACTACTGATCATGAACACCTTATTTATTGCAGGAATTGTCGTAAACACTATGCTTTGTTAAAGAAATTTTGAAGCCGTATGTTAGCGCTTATAGTTGTCACAAAATAACAGGCCCGTTTTGAGGTTTAACTTGAATCGATTTATCGTGAGTATCGAGTACCGCGTCGTATCGAGTATCGACTAATTACGTCGTGATAGTCAATCGCGACGTAACTAGTGAAGTAACCATCCGACTCGGTAAAACGGCCCTATTATTTTGTGTTTTTTATAGAATTCTAATTTTCTCTTTTAGCCGGGTTGCCTGAAATTCCCTTTTACGATGAAACGAGATCTCGTGTTAACCAAAAAACTTGTCTACGCACGTCGTTATTATAATCAAAGGCATGTACAGACCGATTCAAACTTTATGGCTGCTAGGAACATTAGGAGAGTCGCTGTAGTAACGAATTCATATATCTGCGGGGGTGAGGGGTGGGGTACTGCGCAGTGAGTAGCGCACTTCAGAGGGGCTATAAAGTTTGAGGCGTTCTTATAATAATACAACATAACATCACGCCTGCAATCCCCAACGGGTTAGGCAGAGGTGTACCTTAGTACACCGACGTTATGCCAGTTATATTAATCCCATGGCCACAAATCCGGACTCCGGGCTGCTACAGAGAAATTCCTGGTAGAAAAACTCAATGACACTGCCCGACCTGGGAATCTAACCCCGGACCTCGTGCTCAACAGTAGGGCGACCACTAGACCAACGAGGAAGTGACTTATAATTAGAGATCGGATATTCGGATGCATATTTACCTAAAGTACGTTTTTTTCCCGGCAAAGGATACAAAGTATGGAAACGGCTTCTTAAAATATATCTTTAATCCGGGATCGCGGGGTTTCATTAACAGTGTGTAGGTAAACAATTTTGTATTCCTAAGTATAACAAATATTTCTTATCTATTTAGAACTAGGCAATAATTTTGTGGAAAATATAACACTTTTAAAAAAACACTATTATTATTTCTTTAAAACCTTTTATTCTAAAATGAAATATATTTATTCGGGGATTCACAGTACAAAAGAGTAGTTCTTAAAAATTCGTCAGTCCTGGAAATCGACACTTTTTCCCGTACCGAAGCGCACTCCATATTAGTCAACTCTCAAACTTTAGTTGAATATATACATCCGAATATCCGATCTCTACTTATAATAATATAACCTAATAACGAATCTTTGACTAGGTAGTCTAAGTTGCCGGGTTAGGGCTCTTGCAGACACAGTACCGGTAGAACAATTTCCGTAAAGTTTTCATATAAATGGTTCCACCGTGCACCGGTGTCGCGTTGCGCCTGTCTGCACGAGCCTTCAGTTTTATTTCACATGAAATCGCGTGCAGTTTATCTGACATTCTTCTTCGTCAAAAAGCTCTATAATTTGCCGTCTACAAAATAAAATAAATAATCCGTTTTATTTTTATAGCAAACGTGTTTGAAACTAATTTAAATACTAAGTTCACTCAACTCTAAAATAAAGCAACATCATAATTAATGAAGTTGTAATGAATTAACAAGTTCGAAGTCGGGTTAACTTTCATAATTAGGTCTTTTTTAATCCGTATTTGTTAAAATCTGTTGAGAAGGTACATAATTTCATCGTGAAGGCTTTCACGTCGTAGCTTATTGGCTGATAATAATAAATTACTCCGCATTAACAGGCCTTTTGTTAAGCCTTTTTTCATATAAAAACAGCCGCAATTTAATCGTTGAGTTCCCTTTTTGGAAGTTATCAGCGCGATTTAATTTAACGACTCACGAGGAATTCTATACATAATATGTAGGGTAGTGCTATTAAGAAATTGAATTTGTACGTGCTATACCTATTCGGTAGGTTTTACTGTTAATTACTACAATTATATATATCTGAGTAACTTACCTAGTTACGTCCGATCCTTAATTATGTGAAGTAATCTCGTCCTCATTGTGTACCATGTCCATGTGCCGACAGACACAATAAGGACGAAATTACGAAGCATAATTAAAAGTTTGTGACGTATGCAATTGGCACTATGAAAGTACTTTAAGAAGCCCCTTTTTATGCTTATACTACCCCTGTATAAAGTTCCCTAGGATTAATAGTGCGCTTTCTTGTTTTACTTTAGTGGATGTCGCGACGGCGAGGTCTTTGACCGACGCCATCGGGTTGCCATGCCAACGAATACCTACATGATGGCTACATGCAAAGAGCCTTTGGTTGCTGCTATGAAAAAGCTTATTATGAATACAGCCTTTTGAGTTTTTATTTCTCGTTAAAATTTTCTTTTATGTAAGTCGCTACTCGCTGCGCCTGTAGTCTTGGAAGCTACTAAGGGCCCTTTCACACGTACTACAACCACCAAACATCGTAGCGACAGAAAGTGGGCAAGCAGTGGTTACGTGTGGTTAGTGTCGCTGCAACTTGCAGTTGCGTTGTGGTTGCGTTGTTGCTAGTAGGTAGTTGCGATGTGGTTACGTTGTATTGTACCTAGTGTTTGCAGACAGACAGATCATTGTGGTTGCGTTGTTGCTAGTAGGTAGTTGTGATGTGGTTACGTTGTATTGTAACTAGTGTTTGCAGACAGACAGATCATTGTGGTTGCGTTGTTGCTGGTAGGTAGTTGCGATGTGGTTACGTTGTATTGTAACTAGTGTTTGCAGCCAGACAGATCATTGTGGTTGCGTTGTTGCTGGTAGGTAGTTGCGATGTGGTTACGTTGTATTGTAACTAGTGTTTGCAGACAGACAGATCATTGTGGTTGCGTTGGTTGCGTTTTTGCTGGTAGGTAGTTGGGATGTGGTTACGTTGTATTGTAGCTAGTGTTTGCAAACAGACACCATCATTGTGGTTGCGTTGTGGCTGCCACGTGGTCGGTATCTCCGACACGGTTGATTTTGACGGCAAAATGTAGTCCGTGTGATTAAACTATTCATTTTCTTACAAATTAGCGTCCGACCACGTGTTGTCCTTGTGGTGTGGTTACGGTTGTGGCACATGGTTGTGGTGTGGTTTTGGTACGTGTGATCGGACCCTATTTATTTTGTTTTTAAATATCATAGTGTTACTGTATTGTATGTGAAATACTAACGTAAATATCTACTTTGTACTTAATGACATTGATAAACATATTTATCATTTCAGGAAGTCATGCATATTAATTACGTACTTTCAATAATTACAAGTTATTGAAATCGTATGTTGAATTTAACTAAATGATAAGACCGATGCGTTGATTAATTCAATTTAAATAAAATAAATACATACCTACATACATAATCTTGCAATTATTTATTTATTTAATACTTTAAACACACAAAATTGTACAGAGGCGGACTTAATGCCATAGGCATTTTCTACCAGTCAACCTTTGGGCGATGCAGAGACAAACAGTGGTAGGTGCAATAGTGACAATTTAGCTAATTATTCTACCGGTGTCGCGCCTGTCTGTACGATCCTTTATACATAATATTATTCCCTGAGATGAACCCACTCGGCCAGATCTACGGCTAGGCACAAATAAAGGCTTCTACATACCAGCGCGACTTGTCGCGCGACGCGACACGGCACAAAGGCCCCGCGTGTCGCGGGACGAGCGGTGCCTTTGTGTCGTGTCGCGTCGCGCGACATGTCGCCCCGGTATGTAGAAGCCTTAACTCGGAATTGGACTATTTATCTTTCCATTTCCAATGTAGCTCGCGTCCATCTTGTATTATATTGGGCGAGCGGTGTCTGTATTATCGCTTGTTACCAGTTATGGCTTCCGATATGTTACGAATTTTGTTAGGGCTGCCAAAGGCGAAGTTTGTAGCCCCCGGACGTTGTGTAAAAAGCTCTGATACATTCAATGTTGTTGTTCCCCATCCTTTATTTATAAAAATAGCTAATAATACATGACGAGGCTTTGTACAGGAAAGACGGACGCTAGTATATCCATGGGTTTACCTGCTCCAGGAATTTCAGGCAGTTGTTTTCTTATTTCCCTTTTTGTTTGATGTTTTGCCGAAATTATGTATTTATGGACGTTCAGACTGGTATTTTCATGCATCACATAGGCTGAAGAATAAATGCCGCACCATACCATTGATGGACATTCTTTTGGTATACGTAGTAAGCGTCATCAACGTATTTTTGAATTGCCTACATCCACATTAAATACCACATTTAACACGTATGGCAAGGCAATATGATACCCTATTACCCTATTGATATTTTCTCCATGAGTTTCGCTTCATACAGGCGTTGCGAAGAGTGCACGTCTGTGTAGCTCAAATGGGTTTGTTTTGTAGTGTTCTAAGATTTAGGTCTAGACACACTTTTAATTTTTCTCGTTTGTCTCTAATATTCATATGCTATGTCATGCATACCTGTTATTTGCATGGTTACTGAAGTGCCAATTTAAGATTGAATTGTAAGTGACTGTGCTGTTGGTGTGCTTATTTTAAATAAATACCAAAACAATTCGCAGACAGGTGCGATGCGACTCTAGTAGAACACTTTCCATAAACTTTTCATAGAAAATTTTCTACTAGAGTCGCATCGCACCTGTCTGCGGGAGCCTTAAGGAATCTCTTCTCTCGTAACATTTTTTGAATAACATAAACATCATAAAAATGAAAAGCCAAAATAAATCAGAATGTGTTTGATTCAATTTCTCAAATCCCACATCATAGCAGGCTAGCCTTTTCCATTTATTTCGCGGCTTTGCACCGTCAAAACAATCTACGTTATTTATTCTAGGCTTGAGCCGTTGTTTTGTGTGTGGATAAATTTACATGCACGTGCATATATAACGAGTGTAACCCTGACACGTGTATGTGGGTACGTTAGCTGATGGAGCGTGAATGGGTCGCGCCGGATCTGTGCTCCGGTGCGCCCATTGTCGTCTTCCGCGTTTCATTACTGCATGCGGTGGTGCTGTGGCACTATCTGTTTGTATGTACGTATATTGTCACAGCATGTGCAGTTGTGCACTACCCGTACATTAATTACTTTAGAACAGAGAATGCCAACGTCATGTCTGACAGAACAGGCACTGAATTTGATGACGATGATTTCGAATGTTATTAATCGTCCGGTTATGCAAAATATTATTATTGTTGTCAGACTTTGATCTTATTTTAGATCGGTAATACACCACTTAGTAGCGACCTTCGAGGGAAGACTATAAGTTTAGGCCGTGAAACTAGTGTAGCAAATTTATGTGCTCGTAAAATAGCTTATTGGTCGCTTCGCACGAATTTACTCGCCCGAAACGGGCGAATCGGCACTTTTTAAATTATATAATTATTTATGTAGCCAATTCGCACGAAGTTAATTTATTTGTGGGCCAATCGACGACTCCAGGAATGCGTATTAGACAATTGGCACACTATAAAATATTTTATTTTTTATTTACTCATAAACATTTGCTGTGTGGTGCGCGGTGTGCTGGTTGTGTTGTGTCTATGTGGTACCGTACGTAAAGAATAGCACCACCCTATTTCTTCCCGTGGGTGTGGTAAAAGGCGACTAAGGCACTTACTACAGAATGGGCAGCAGTGTTCTATATGCATTTTAACACCATACTGCGATCGCCAACCCGCCTGCCAAGCGTGGCGATTATGGCAACCCCCCTCTTTGAGGGAGGCCTATGTCCAGCAGTAGACGGCTGCAATGATGAAACATTTGCTGAATAAAATATAAACTTCTACAAAAATAATTGATGAACGTAGTTTCTAATGTACTTTTTTCATAACTTTATTGCCTATTGCCTAAAGGCTCGTACAGACTAGCGCGATATCGCGGGCTCTACAGTGGTCCCAATGTCTGTAGCGCCTGCGATATCGCGCCAGTCTGTACGAGCCTTAATACGTATTACTGGAGTTGTCGATTTGCCCACTAATAAATTAACTTCGTGCGAATTTCCTACAGAAAACAAATCATACGAGTATTATTTAAGTGTCTATTCGCCCGTTTCGGACGAGTAAATTCATGCGAATCAATAAGCCGTAAAAATACTTTAACAGCCAGCGGGATTGATATCAGGGATATTTGGAACTTAAGCTGTTGCTGAGTCAGATATTGTTAAGTTATCGCACAGGTTATCCAAAAAATGTATGCAAAATTTTCCTTCCCAGCTTAGGGATAGTATGAATTTTGGGTACCTACGTAATGTGATGAATGAGTAAGCGGGTTTTCACTCTACCTACCGACTACGTAATTTGTTCCTCAACCGTTATCACTTACACGTAACTCGGCAAAGTTGATTAATTTAAGGAAACTCGTTACATACAGTTAGGCGCTTTGAAAGGAAAATTTTACATACAAATGAGCTGATAAAGGGAATTCCGCTTTCGGTTTTAGCAAAATTCCCTATTATTAAAATTATTATGTTGGATACTTAATTAAAATAAATATATCAGCTTATCGGGATTAATGCAATCAGACTGTGACACAATAACATGTATTTCCATATTTTACCGTATCTTCTATGTATGAATCGCTCGGTTTTTATGCATTGACAAAACATCGAGATTTCTTTATTATTTGTAAGTTTAATATAAACTAGTGGTCGCCTACTGGTCGAAATTCGACGTCCTCTACTTAAAATCTATGCTTATAGTACTTACTAATTACATGAGTACCTACACTCATTCCATGCTATTAAAAACTACTTACTTATTCCATGCTTAAGCTGTTACTTCTGTCACTTATCTATCTTCAGGCCCTGGTACTGTGTGTTTTTTTTATTAATTTAAGAATGTATATTATATGAAAATATTAGCTTTCTGCACTCCTTTATTCACTCCCTTTATCCACTTCCATATAAACTTTAACAGTGCCGAATTTCATACTCCTCCGTCCGCGTAATTGTCGTAAAAAGAGGGGAAAAAGTTTTAGCTTCACATACTTATTAGTAATTATAATGATGTAAAACCTACCGGAATAAATTCTCTAAATTATGGTGAATACCGCATCAAAATCCGTTACGATGTTTTTGAAGAATAACACGATCACACAGTCAGATACGAAAAGCGACTATAAAATGTATCTAGATAGTTATAGATGAATACAAACGTGCCACCGGCAAGTACCTACCCACTGCTCTTGTAAGCACTTGAGGCTTATCCTTCTCTTTGTCTTCAAATAACAAAACAAACAAAGTAGGAAATACATTATTAAATACTATTATGTACCGACTCAGCTGTCGAAATTCGTATAATCAATAAATGTCAAAACTCCAATAAGTACTAACATCAATTTTTACAATGTCCTGTACAAAAGTTATTTCCTTTGGTTAAAACTTTAACAATAAATTATATTTTGTCCCTTTTGAAAATGTTGCGGAGGAATTTGTATACTTATTTAAACTTATTGCTCAGATGTTGTTGAATTCTTCTTCCTGGTGTGCGCTATTGAAAGACTTTGGGGAACGTAACTTGCCCTGTCTGAAACTCTGCTGTTTCCTTTGTCCACAATTTTCCAAGTTTCTAGTTCATAAACCTGTTTAGCTTCAGACTAGTCTCGTCGCGTATTTTATACCGAGACTCCTCCGTGCCTCGGAAAGCACTTTAAACCGTTGGTTCCGGCTGTCATTCGTGGATCTTTGGCAGTCGCTACGGGTCGTCAAAGTCTGACAACCAGTCTTACCAAAGGGTATCGTATTACCCAGTTACTGGGTTGTAGAGGTCAGCTGCATCCGGTTAGACTGGAAGCCGACCTCACCAGAGTTGGGAAAAAGCTAGGCAGATAGATTTTTTAGTTGGGATTTACCTCGCAGTATTGTGAACATAATTCATTCCTTTCCTCATCATAAAAATGTTTTCATAACAATATGACTATGAATACAATCAAATAAACGATGTTTATCTCTCAGCGCAAGACGTACCTAGCTAACTGAGAGAAATGGAGTATTATGTAAATTCTCGACAGCTGAAGGTACTTTGTTAATATGCTGCCGTCAAGGAAAAAGAGGACAAACAGCGTGAGCCATCAAAAAGTACATAAAATATTTATTTGGATTTATTTATACACGTAGTTTTCCATTTTCGAGATTAACGCTGATAGCACACCCCCGCCGTGAAACCATAGCAGCGAAACCGCAGTAGTTCAATTCAACAGGCTCGCGTCATGTTCAGCTACTCGCATCCGATTCGAGTAGCGGAACATGACACGAGCCAGTAGTGGCGGAGGTTGTGCTACCGGCGTAAATGCTCTCATTTCACAGGTTTAGTTTTTTCGTTAGTGTATTTTCACGGGTATGTGTGTTACCCCGAGTTATTTTCCGATAATTTGTTATGGCAACCCTCTGAAAAGGTTTTCGCAGAAAAACATTGAGTTGGTGGATGCTTCAGACCACATATAAGGTACTTATCACAATTGCAAGATATCTTGCGTAGCCCTGGTAGAGAGATAAGGTACTTGGCGGAAAAACAAACAAACTTGAAGCTTGAAGAAGTTTTAATACTTACAAACAACTACATACAATAATAATGACTCATAAATGAACACATAGTTTACTCGGTCAACAACAGCCCACGTATATGCTTAAATATGCTAATACATTTTCCGAGCTGAATAATGAATATTAATGAGGATTAAACCGTTTGCCTAAAGGCCTAAAATAAATCTGTCGGCTGATAGACGGGCAGACTTAAAATGCTATGGATGGGCCAGAGAAATATCTCAATTTGCCACAAAAGCTTTTACAAGAAAAGAAAAAAACCGAGATATTCTTTTGAAAGAAATTTCTTAAAGAATTTTGTATTTTTACGGGCGAAAAATATTAATCTAAGCTTCGTTGATGGAGTTTTTGGTATCATTTTAACAAATCTTTTAAGAGTTAGCAATGTGACTCCCCTAAAAAAGGAAATCTTATTCTTAATATACTATGTACTAATTGTTGACTATTATTACTTGTCAACAAGGCTGTTGTGTATTAAAATGTCTTGATACAATTTTATACAAAGTACTGTGCATTTAGTTGAATAAGTAACATTTCCTAGAATCCATTAGCAGAGTGTTGTTGATTTATCTCGGGGAAATTCTCAATATTGCCGGGAATTGTTATTGACAAAGCTACGAATGAAAGACACGTACTTATTTTCCTTTTCTCCTTTCCAGGGAACAAAATTATGGATAATAATGGAATATCTGGGTGGGGGGTCGGCCCTGGACCTGATGAAGGCGGGCAGCTTCGAGGAGATGCACATAGCAGTCATACTCCGAGAGGTGCTGCGAGGTCTGGATTACCTGCACTCAGAGAGGAAGCTGCATCGAGACATCAAGGCTGCTAACGTACTGCTCAGCGAGATGGGAGACGTCAAGCTGGCTGATTTCGGTAAGTTGTCTTGTAGCTCGTAATATAAATCAACACATCTCCTACATATTTAATTACATATTCAAATCTTTCTACTGTTGCCATGTAATGAACGCTTATTTTTTTACGGTGTTCCGGTCCGCTGGATTCACTCTGATCCAGTAAAGTATTAAAAGAAAAATTCATCAGCTTTTCTCTTTTTTCATTACCAACAACAAAGTTTTATTAAAATAAAAACCCGCACAGAAAAAATTACCAGATTGTAATAAGGGTCCAAAATGATTTTGGGTTCTGCCGACTTCTGCCTTTTCACCTACATTTTAAAAGGGTAAAAATTTCGTAGATAAGGAATGGCGCCGCTTGCACTTTTTGCTTCATCCTTGACCGCCTTTCGCCTAACGATAAGTCGTCCCTGACGGTGGAAATATTCACAAAGAAAGAAGAGAAATGCGGACCGATTTTACTTAATATTCATATCAGACGTAGAATACTTTGCGATAGCAGAATTTTAGAGAGGTCTAGATTATAATACGCCAATAAAAAAAATTGTATTCACTATGCCCGAAAAAAATATTACTATTTATAGGGTATACAGCGTGTTACGGAAAGGGTATAGCCATACAAACGGGGTGAAGAGTGCATCTGGTTCTGAAGCTCTGTACAAAATTTCAGCTCAAAAGTAATAACTTTGAAAATGCTTAATATTTTGTTTATTCCATAGATATTTTAAATTTAAATCATAACAAACGTGTCACCGCACTACGAGGGTCAATAGTACACACGTACACACACTTGCGCACAGCTCTGTAACACACACAGCTTTGCGCCGCACGCTACGCGGCGCGGGCGGCGGGATCAAACGAACTCAATAGGTACCTATCTCTTCGGAAAGTCTGTGCGCCTGGTACACGCATACCGCAGTTCTGACCGCTTTTTGTGTAGGTTTGAAACATAAATTAAACTTTGTCGTGGTAGGTACAGTAACGTAGACGATTTTCTTAAATTAAATTACACCTAAATCACCATCATACAATCACTGAAGAAAATAATACGTTTTTCGTAAAAACGGCGGCTTTCCCTTGGTCTGCGAATCGTAAGAAGGTGACGCGCCCGCCGCTGCGCCCCGCATGTGGCCCGGCCACCTACGGTTTTAAGGAAAACGTAATAATTACGTAAAAATTAAGAAGAATAAGTTTGATAAACAAGGTTCACAGCGCCGAGCACTAATCTAGCTCCGCTGTGCTAGTGCAGTGGAGTACGTTCAAAATATTCTAGCACAGCGTTTTCAAATCCCTCCTGCTTGGCCGACCTTCCGATGCAGGCTCATGGAATGAACCCCAGGATAGAGTACATACGTTGTACCATCCGGCTGAAACATGCCCTCGGCAGCGGCCGCCCAGCAACTGTTCTTCCGTCGATGAATCGCTCTCGGGCAGCTCGCAGATTACCATCCGATCCTCCAACACACATGACACAACATCACCTCATAGTATTCGCTATTACGGCACGTGACGACATTTTCACGACAATTCCACAACGATCACTGAAATATCTGATACACAACTTCGCACCGATACGGACAGAGAGAGCGACTAAAAACACACGCAAAAAGTCTGTTATCCTAGCCTACTGTCCTAGTAGTAGGGTAATTGTCCTAATTATTGCTTTCGTAATTTTTTTCTTTAAAATTAAGTAAATTTACCGACTTTACGACGCCAAACACGTCATATGAACCATCTTTCATGCATTACAAGAAATTGATAAATCCATTTGAAAATTAATTAGTTTATTTTGAGATGAATATGTTAAGTCTTAGTTGCTAAAATTTGCTTAGGTACTTGGACATTGGGGATAATCACGAAATAAACAAAAAATTTGAGCATAAAACATTTAACACAGCACTTTGTTTAGGCCGGATATCAAAACGAAAAAATAATTTAATATTAATCAGAAAAATAAGCGAAGTGCCGAGAATTGCCTCATTGACCCTAAACATCAAAGTGTGGGTAACCTTTGTTATCCTACATGATTGTAAAAGTACAGAAATTAGGGTTGCGTATTATTAATGTGCAATAATTTCCGTTACTCATGAAGTCCTAGTACTTTAAATAACTTCTCTTGCAATTTGAGACATTCGCCGATTACGGAAAATTTTATCATCGACGAACGGACATCGGGACAACTGTAAACAAATTGACGTGTTTGGATTCATTTCTTTTTTATGTTACTTTATTTACACCGCTAGTAAATTTTCATTGAATAAGTAGGTAATCAATGAACATTACTAAAACAAAATTAAGTACTGAACCCTCTGGCATTATTTGTACCAGGACAAACATAAGTTACGTAAGAAAGTTTTCTAGGGTTCATTTTCAAATAAATGAAACCTTTTTATTTGTATTGAGTACTTTTGTAGTTTCCTATTATTGCAATTCGCAGTTTTGTCAGCCATTTAGTTACAGTGTCAAAAACACAAAAACTGAACTTGGATAACTGTTGAGTGTAGTCATTTAATTCATAGAAAATTTGGGCTATAGCGTTTTAGTAGTAGTGCCTATTATCTGATATTTAAAGTATGATTTGATGATACTCCTACTGTACTATTAGTTACATACTCGCCGGTACGTTTTTTTACTAAAAAACAATTTCCTAAGTTACAATAAGGTTTTTGTAGTACTTAACCCATTTGTGTTCAAGTGTTTGATATTTTGTGGAATAAAACTAACATGCGGAACCCATTTTGTAAATAGTACCAGGAGACACAAATCTTTTACAGACTTGTTTCTTTGTGTGTAGTTTATTGACACTGATCAGCTGTCTTGGTCTAGTGATGTGTAGAATTCAGTTGGAAACATTTGATTTAAATTAGTTAAACGTTTCTAACTTTATAATTATGTAGGTATAGGTATACAAAAAATGTTGCCATGTAGTTTGTTATCACCAAAAGAATCCGTGCCTTTGATATGTATATACCCTTTCCGTAACACGCTGTATATAGGGTTTCCCGATGAGACAATGCTAATCTTGGCATGTGTCGTACTGTACGAGATGACCTAGTGATACTTATAGAGCGGTGTCATTCATATCATGACTGCTCTAATTAAATTATTACTATAATTGTAGCAGTGACGGGCATCAACAGTTAAGTCTCAAGTCACTCAAGTGCGCTGTGCGATGATTATAGCACTATAGAATCAAGATTATGTATCAGTTGTTGCAGTCTCAAGAGCACGTTCTTATTTCTCACTGTAAGCCATTATGTATGTAAATACACGTGCATAAATAATAACTTTCTTTAGCTCCGTTCTTACACATCTCTGTCAACGTTTTTCTCGCATTAACGTGATTCAGAACGCTATGCAACAGTGATACGAGTTTCGAATATAATCGTAACGGATGGGCGGCTGCTCCTGTGCACATAAAACGAACCATGCATGCAGTTTGAACACGAAAACCATTCTCAGTGAACGCTTATCTTAGAAATATATCGGTAATGAAGAATTTAGAGCAATTGCATGTGCACTGCAAAGGCGTGTTTCTGTTCACGTTCGAACATCAATTGTTATGAATGGTTTTGAATGACATTGATATCCTGGTGATTGTCTCGACTGGCGACCATATCATTATATTGAAGGCATCTGAATAAAACAATATGTACTTGGATGCTGCTGCCTGTCCTCAGATAGTAATGGTGTCAACTTTTACGACACCCAAGGGAACTGTTTACAACTGCTAACAGTGAGTGACTATATATAATTGACGATAATTTAATCAAGAAGGAAGATTGTGTGTGCTGCGTTGATGAATGTGTCTTAAACTCTTGTAGTTGTGACGATTAAAGTATAAATGGTCAATTTAATCAATAAATATCATTGCTCAGCTGTTAATGGACACCATCTGCATTTAATAGGTAATAATTTAGCCTTCCGAGTTATTTATTAATCTAGCTGTCTCAAGTTTATTTAATTAACCGCACCTATTAAAGTAGATAATAAAAAAATTGGGGCAGCAGCAAGAAGCTATTTATCAACGGTTTAATCTCTTAATAAGTTCTGAAAGTGTCATCTCGGGAAAAAAGAAAGGGCGAGCAAAAATAAGTTTTAGAAATTTTCGACAGACTTGGCGATTTTATCTTTTGGGAATTAAATCGAGATGAAATCTCACTGGAAACGCCCTGTAGATTGTGTAAGGAAACTTAAGTAAGCTATGTAGCAGAAAAATCTTCAATTAGTTTTCGCTGAGGTCGCTGCTTCGATTTGCTGTCGCTGATCCCCAAAAGAACACTTCATTTTTTTTTATCTTATCGTGTTTAGATTTCGATACCCATCAAGTCTGCGGAGTTTCTCTAGCTAGTTTATTGAACCATTGCCCCTTTTCATTTCCACCCAAAATTGATAAAATAAATAATATGTTGTCAAATATTCTTGTTCTCTAAAAAGATGTCAAACCAACAATGTAGAAGCTTGCATTATAAGTTAAGCGTGCATTATAGCCATGAATTTTGGCTTGAGGCCAATGTTTGAACCGTTCGCGAGGCAACTGTGAGCCGTGCCAAAGTAAAGTGAACGCCCTTTTGCTTCGGGAAGAACCGTGTGAAGACTTTCAGGCTCTTCAAACATCTATGTTTACTGGATTCAGCTTTGTTTGTTTCTACAGCACTTGTTTGGAATTGGGATATGGGACAGAGGGTCTGCTGAAATGCTGAAGGGCGGTGACGGGGTGGTAGCAAGCTTGTTGTGCCGGATCTTTAATATGTGTTGGATATGTGGCCGTGTGCCGGATTACTGCTAAAAAAATATGTGATAAGGCAACAATATGGTTTAAAAGAAGATGTAGTGACAGAAATTGAAAAGAGTATGCTTAGAGATGGTTTGGTCATGTTGAGAAGATGAATGAAAGGCGACTTACAAAAGAAGAGTATTTACAAGGCAAATGTGAGTGATAACGCCGGGACGGCCGCCCGAGGACGACATTATAGTGATTTAATTGGTGATGTTCTTCTGAAAGGTCAGGTGCGTAGTACTGGCAACCGGCGTGCGTACCAGATGTATGCAAAGCCAAAGGAGTATGTAAGGAGCGTGGGTGGCGTTCTATAGTTTCTGCCTACCCCCATGGGAAGAAGGCGTGAGTTTATGTATGCATGTATGGAATTACTACAAAACTTATCTGTTTCTTCTAAAGTTTTATAGCTATGATCTTCGACACTGAGCAAGAAACATTTAAGTATATTCGAAGTAGGTTAATAGTCAAGTGGAGCTGAATTTTAACTCCTTATGTTTATAGCCACTCGACGCCTTAACCTTTAGCTTTATGTCGTTTCAAATTCGTTCGACACGTCATATTGAGGAGTTTTATGAGCAGAAAGCACTTTATTGGTATGCTCGTAGTACCAATCCGTACCAATGCACTTCTTTGATTGATGGTTTGGTTAACCTTGCTACGTCGATAACGCGATGGGGCACAAGAACGAAATGTATTGAAGTACACTCACTGTAAATTTTATATCAATTTTAAAACGATTGATGGTCGCGAAGGTTAATAAAAATATTATTGCATTTATTATATACCGTTAGGGAAAAGGTAAGGTAAACACAGTGAGTCACAAAAAAGCCCGTATGACTACCGACCTTGCGAATTTAATAAGGCTGGTAGGGCTATGTTCCTTTACAAAGGGAATATTATATTTTTATCCACATGCCGTGACTGCATATAGAATGAATAAAAGCCACGGGGGACCACTTTTATATCCGTACGTTAAACGAATGTAAAAACAATTATAAACATCTATGTAAGAAGAAGAGTATCTGACCTAATTGAAATGAGATTATGTATTGTTGCGTTTGGCAATATTTCGGGAAATAGTCAATATAAATATTATTTTTAAAAGTATCCAAGTAACCTCATTATGTGGTTTTCCTTGACACGTGATGTCCAACGATTGATAATGCGGTTTTAATATGAAGGAATCAATTTTTAATTGTTTTAATGTACCTACATATACCGGATGACTTTTTTACCGTCTCGAAAAAAAAAATGGCTATATTAGGTGAACGGAGTAGAAGTTCCTAGACCTACCTACCTAGTATTTTTTTTCATTTTTCTACAGCCTACAAATTTCAAGTAAACAAATTAAAAAATATAAGTTGATAAAAAATATCGAATTACGAATCATAAGCGAGGCTCGTATGATTTTAATTTCGAATTATTTTGTTTTTTTTTTTCGAAAACAAAACAAAAAACTAAGTATGCCATTTGCTTCTACTCCGTTCACCTATTATACCCATTTTTTTTCGAGACGGTAAAAGAAGTCATCCAGTATATTATGGTACCTGACATTTTACCCAGAAAAGGTAAATAATGACCCGCTTTACGACCCTTGGGTAAACGTGCGCATACATAAGACTAAACTAAGAGACATGTCATAATATGAAACTTTAATGTACTGTGCTGTACGAGCATATTCCCATCTCATGAAATTGTAATTATGTTGAAGATGTACGTTTTCGTTTGAGCCGGAGGTAGTTAGGTTCTATTAATTATTTGTAACGTTACTCAGGCACCTGCAAGGGTTCTAAACATTCCTTTTAAAGAATTCTTTACCTACCGTCTAGCTAGAGTACGTCCGTAGGCGTATCTTGATTTTCCATACATTTCTAATCAACAGAAGTTGGTATATTGTTCGCATGTACCAATAAATAACCGTGACTGTTATAGCAAATTAGTAATGTTCCAATAATATGCCAAAGCAAATTAATCATTATTTGATTTATTTGTGTACCTTGTTTACTCGTATTTTTACCGTGATTCATTTGTTGGTATTGAAAAAGAATCGACACAACATCTCGTTGCGTATTCCGAGAATAAAATAAATCAACAAGTAGAGGTAATCGTTAAATCTTTGCTTTTCAGTGGGTCTAGCTCAGAGTATAGAAAAGAAGCAGATAGACCGCGCGGAACAATAAAGTGAGGCCCGTTTGTAGACATGTGTGCGTTACAGCCACGTGACAGCACTATAAGAACAGGTGCCTCTATGTGTGTGTCCGGTTGCCAGGAGAATGAAAAAATTAGCCATAATATTTCAAGACATGAAAAAGAAAAAGTTTTTTTTTTCTTAAATCAGTTGTTTTTATTAACAGTATACGTCAAATTAACAATACCCATATAAACGATACATTTGCGATATATTTTTATTTTGAGGCACCAACATTTTATTGTTTTTGGTAGCTATATTAACTTTATGGTGACGTCTTATAACCCATGATAAAGCAAATCGACTGATGTAATAAGTATTATAAAATCCATTAACTAGTTACACTTACGAAGACACATATATACTTATTTACTTATAAACATACTAACCAGAAAAGGCGATAAATAAAACACTATTATCGACATAAATATTTTTGTAAATCGATACTCCTGTATCCTATACTTATTTCCTAACTTAGGGGTAAATGTTTCAATATAAACTAGCAACACCGAATGATTTTTGTTAAGGTTTTGTGTTTCAAGGTGTCATTAACTATAAACACGTAAAATAAATCCAAATAAACAAATAATCAATATTTTACTTATGAAAGATACTCCATCTTATTTCTTTTGTTTTTGGGAACAGTTTTTACAATGTTTAAAAATACGAGACGGCATCATTCTGAAATTATCTGTTAGAGCCCGTGACGTACTAACGATGCGACGCTTCGTGCTGTACTGAATCGAGAGTGTATTCGCTTTTGAATTTGTATTTGCTTTGTTGGCCGCACTCTCGGTGTTCCGCGCGGTCTATCTGCTTCTTTTCTATAATCTGAGGGGTCTAGGTACTAGGCAGCTTGAACTGAAAAACATTATTTAATTAAATATTTACAATTCCAGGTGTTGCGGGCCAGCTGACGAACACAACAAGCAAACGCAACACATTCGTGGGCACGCCGTTTTGGATGGCGCCCGAAGTGATCAAACAGTCGTGCTACGACAGCAAAGCAGACATCTGGTCGCTCGGCATCACCGCCATTGAGCTGGCCAAAGGCGAGCCACCCAACTCAGAACTCCACCCCATGAGGGTGCTCTTCCTCATCCCCAAGAACAACCCCCCGCAACTCACCGGCAGCTACTCGAAACCGTTCAAAGAGTTCGTCGAGGCGTGCCTGAATAAGGACCCAGAAAATGTAAGTTACATACGGAGACGCAGGATACGGATTAATTTCCCCGACCGACGGATTTCGTGTAGTGTTTTTGTTAGAACCCTCGCGAGTGTTTCGGATTACGTGTGATCCCTTAATCTGAAAGATATAAACGCGTAGTTCATTGCACTAAATAGATTGCTTTAGAGATTCACTATTCCCTACGCAAGTTTGTCTTAAGTAATCAAAAGCTTAAACTTTCAGTATTTCTTGCAGCAATAAAATTGTTTCTAATCGATGTTTTGAAACAATGTTTGCTTTGCATTAATGTATTAAATAGGAAGATAGGGCACTCTCTAACATCACGTAAATATTAAATGGACTAGAAACACTTACATGTAAACACACCCACACAACTACATTTCCCGATGTCGGGAGTCATGTGCTCGACAACCGAAATAGAGAGACATATTTCGCGGGCTATAGCGGGAACGAGATAGCAATAACTGTCACTATTACGTGCTACACAAACGCCAGTTCGATTGTGATCGTCGAATTGTCAATTGTGTCCTTTTCCCTTAATTTATGCGGTCCACGTCGAGGAGCGCGTACCATATCTTCCTATTTTAATAAATCAATGTTGCTTTGTGTTTCAGAGACCAACAGCTAAGGAATTACTAAAGTTCCAGTTTATCAGGAAGGCTAAGAAGAATTCGTATCTAATGGATCTTATAGATAGGTATAAGAAGTGGAAGGCGCAACGAAGCGAGGAGAGTGAAACCGAGTCGGAGAATTCGGATTCGTGAGTATATTTCATATTTTACACATTCTTTTACAGATGAATCATCAATTGTTAAGACTAAAACTAATTTAAATCTTGATAAATTCGTTAAAAAATATCTAATACCTTCATTGCTCTAATAATCTCGTATAATAACGACCGATAACATACTTATTGTATTACAATAATAATGGGTTCTAGGACTACTATGCTTTCAAAGCTACCTTTGTTACGCAAAACCGCCTAATGCGTTTTCAATACTGAACCATGTATTTGTAGGTGGCATGAAAACCGATACACGTGCCGCAATAAATGGACGTTTCACGCAACACGCTGAATAATTAATTATCCTTAGGCTTCATAAATAAATTACCCTTATGTTGTAGTACATAATAGTTTGTTGACGTATTTAGTACTTAAGTATCCAAACTCATGAATTATAGGGTAAACGATAAAGGCTTCTACATACCAGCGCGACTTGTCGCGCGACGCGACACGGCACAAGGGCCCCGCGTGTCGCGGGACGAGCGGTGCCTTTGTGTCGTGTCGCGTCGCGCGACAAGTCGCCCCGGTATGTAGAAACCTTAAATTGACGATACGAATATGTCGCATAGGTAAGTATCTACTGAAAAATGTCGTCAAACCTCATTTGAAGTGAAAATTTTAGGCGCGTTGAGTGATTTTTGGTAGGGGAAACTTATGGGTTTGCGTCACCGACATGCCCGCGCCGACAAGCTGTAGTAGCAGTAACGTTGCCCCACACTAGGAATATTTCCTGTATTGTGGGTGCGTTTACAAACATTTAAGCTCACATACACAAACAGCCAGACCCGGAACAACTACTTGTAGGTCATACAAATATTTGTTCCGTGCGGGAATCGAACCCGCGACACGCAGCGCAGCAGTCAATCGCTAAACCACTACGCCAACCGTGTCGTCAACACCAAACTGGAATTGACCACGTGGAAAGTTTAGTTTGTGTTTACTGTGCATTGTTTAAATTGTGTTTAGATAATCATTATTTTATTGAAGTGACAACTTCTGGCACGTTGAGCTATAAGTTTTTACGTATGTCGGCAGTCCCCATGACAGCCTGTTCTTTTCTTAGTCTACTTAAAACATAAAGACAACTGGTAAAATATGGGGTAGACTATTGCCATTGCCATTGCAAAAATAAATGGTCTTGTTTTGCATTTAACGGCGTTGCTATTAGTAACTTATATACATAGAAAGTCCACGTCCAACGTCCATATCATACCCTTCTTTTTTTTTTTGGGTGGGTTATCTTCTAATAACTTCTCCCGCTCTGGGCGGAGCGGGAGGGAGTGTCAGACTTTTACTGACTAAAACCCACCGTGTTCCTTCAAATGCCTGTGTGCCAGGGCCACGATATCCCTTTCGGACAGACTCGTAACCCTGGCGGCGTCCATATCATACCCTCAGACCAAATAAAAAACCAAGAAATAGCGCTGCGAACAATACAGTGAAGCTTGCCACAAACTACACGTCGCTCTGTGCATACATGGTTACACGCACACATTTACGACTAAACTACACCTCACTGTGTGGTGCCGGATGTAAAGAATAGCACCATACTATTTCTTCCCGTGGGTGTCGTAAAAGGTGACTGAGGGACTCATTAGAGAACGGGCAGCAACGTTCTCTATCCATTTTACCACCATACTGCGATCGTCAACCCGCCTGCCAAGCGTGGCGATAATGGCCACCCCCCTCCTTTGGGGGAGGCCTAAGTCCACCAGTCGACGTCTTTCGGCTGAAATGATGACACCTCACTAAGTGCACACATGTTTACGAAACCGGCCTCATGTCACTGTTGACAGCGCTGTTTTTATTTGGTCTGAGATCATACCTGTATCGTTTCTATTATTCTTTCAGAGAGGAATGCCGGAGCGGCGATGGTGAGGCAGACGAGCCCTGGATCATGACTGTCCGCGGCGGAGCACTGCAGGCCTCCGCTGAGCGAGACAACAAGCGACGCAACAATCGCAACACTGATGACGACAATGGTATGCATTCGCAACTTTTTTCATGACTCTTAAGGCCTTGGAATACGGTTCAGATTATACAATCGTGAAATTTATCCATTGAATGCATTGGCGGAACATAATCAACAAAGAAATAACCCTTTGATATAATTACACTTTTCAAGAAGCGATAAAGTATCCCGCGAGTCTTGATCGTCAGACCTTTCTGTTTTTTGGATGGGATGCTTGCAGGTTAAGCAGATCGTTCTTATGTTTGTTAATTGTTCAGGGTAAAAACCTGTGACTGTAACAAACAATACAGTTTTTTATATTTATTTGGTTCATGGTGAAGAAATTGCGCCATCATGCGGCTGCATCATCATGTCGAGTATTGATTTGTTCTGCTGTCTATCACGTATCTAAACATTTCCAGTGCCGCACCGCGAGCGCGAGGCAGTGAGCGTGGGATCGGGAGGCAAGCAGAACGGCGCGCTGAGCGGGCGCAGCTCGCCTCCCGCGCCGCCCGCCGAGCCGCCCGCGCTGCCGCCCACGCCGCCGCACGCGCACCACGCGCCACACGCGCAGGTCGCGCCACACGGGCAACACGCGCAGCACGCGCCGCACGTGCAACACGCGCAGCACGCGCCTCACGCGCAGCACGCGCCTCACGCGCAGCACGCGCCCCACGTGCCGCACGCGCAGCACGCGCCGCATGTGCCCGCGCACACGCATGCGCTCAATAATAATACTAATGAAAAGCACCCGGTAAGTTCTCATTGCTGTATTTTTACCGTAACACCTCTGGTTTGAGGCCCTTTTTTTAAACGTGGGCAACGTTTAAAAAAAGGGCCGTCACCGACATGCCCGCGCCGACAAGCTGTAGTAGCAGTAACGTTGCCCCACACTAGGAATATTTCCTGTATTGTGGGTGCGTTTACAAACATTTAAGCTCACATACACAAACAGCCAAACCCGGAACAACTACTTGTAGGTCATACAAATATTTGTTCCGTGCGGGATTCGAACCCGCGGCACGCAGCGCAGCAGTCAATCACTTAACCACTGCGCCAACCGTGCCGTCAATTTATTCAAACGTACTTATTCCTTGCCCAAGTTGTCACTTCCTGTTACACATTTTCGTCCCTTTTCATGAAATCGCTCCCACAGAAAGCGACAAAATTTATAAGAAATGTTAAACTAAAACGATTCTATCAAACTTTCCAGTCTCGGCAATCGTCGAACGTGCAAGTGAACGCAGAACAGAGGAGCGTGAAAGAACGCGAACGTGACCGAGGCGACCGCGACGAACGCAAGGAGCGGACTGAGCACCAGCCCTCCAACAGGGATAGCGTAGTCTATAACAAAAACGTTAGTATTTATTACATACACGATACAATAAATTCTATATTGTTTGTTTTACAAGAATAAAATTATAAATAATAAAAGGTATTGTGGCCAATGACGTATTATAAATAGACGCTTCATACACGAACATTAGTGCACTCAAAAACAGCGTAAGCCATGAATGTAGCTACATATTGCGTACAATCATAGGTTGCACGAAGAAAAGGAAAGACCTATACCGATAACTGTTGTAAGAAAGAGATGAACATACATAATTATTTAGTTACGTCACTAGCTGCTGCATGTTGATTGGCGCGTACGCGTCGGTCGCAGCAGTCAGGAAAAATGGCTGACTGGTTGTACAAGTACATAACAAAACAACGTATTCTTATAATAAAAAAATACCATAAGTACTTATGCATGAAATGAGACTTTTTTCTGTACTCCCACAGTAGTAGTGTAATTTGTACATCTTGTATAGACACGGAAAGACACTTTTCTTCACAAATAATTCCTGACAATTGCGAGTGATTGTGACGTGTAGTACAAATTGACATGACATAATTTATCATGTCTGTTCACAAACGTCTTGGCACGTGCTAGACCCGCAGAAGGACAATATAGGCACGAGTCAAGAAAAAAAAAGGGGAAATATAAAAATATCTGAAATGATACTGTATACACTAGGCTAAGGTTCCAAATGAGCATTAGGACGCATCAATCTAGTGCAGTTGCTTAATATAAAAGTAAAATGCTTATTATATTATGTCTTTATTATAAATTTAATGTCTTATTATTTCAGGCCACGCCTTTGGACCATAGAGGAACAAACAGCGAAGAGAACAAAGTAAAGAGGCATCCTTATCTGCAACAACTTATATACCCACTACTGAATGAGGTAAGTAACATAAATAATATTAGCCCATGTTCCTGAAAATGTTCCTTTTGAGTCATTTTTTTATGCTGGTAAATGTTCATGAGTTGGTGGGATCTTAATACTCAACTTTGAAGCATTTGTGTCCGTAACAGAATCGGCAAAAACATAAATTAAAGCATATTTTTTCTTTGTGGTCATCAAATAAAAAGCTATGTGATCAAATACTCATTTTAACCATTTTAGTACGTTAGTGATTTTTGAGTAATTAGAGCATGCAATATAGTTAGGTCTGTTTGCACCACAAATCGATAAATGCGTTTAGCGCTGAACATATTTAAAATATTGTTCTGTCATCTTCAAACGGTTAACAGAATCATCAAAACGATGTTTTAAATACGTTAAGTCAAAGCTGCCCAACCAATTTTGAAGGAGGGCCATAATTTTGATTCCGTGTCAGCCGGCGGGCCATCTACTTAGTAAATAAAACTTGCATATAGTAATTATGGTAGATCTGTAGCAATTAAAATTATAAAAAAAATAATTTACTCATAGTTTGAACAAACTAAAATAAAATTTCACTGATACCTTTGAAGAGGTTTTTAAGGTAACAACGTATCAATATTTGGCGACAAATAATTGAGAATGGGTCGATATGAAGCAAAATATTTTTTAGGCCTGGTTTGAAGTTCTGAAATCTGTTCTCAAAAGACTATCGCCAGGTGATAGCTTGATAGTGATTTGTGGTGGAAGTGGGCCTTAGAGTAATTACAGCATGCAATATAGTTAAGAGGGGGGGGTGCGCTAAGGTAGCCCGCGAAGTTTAGAGTTGTATTTGAAAATACAATTTTGTAAGTTCAAGTCGTGATATTTTCATGAAATAGTCATTAAATGGGGTAATTTGAACTTATCGAGCCTGATAGAGACGAATATCGTAAGCGACATAATGTAGGTATTTCACTTTATCATAAAATAATAAAATAAAATAATCAATAAAATACCTTTCCTGTAAATTTTAATTTTGTCGCCTACGATGTTCTTCCTTATCAGGTTCGTTATATAGTGGTATTGATGATTTTAATAATTAATTGCAAAATACGAATATGTATTAAATGTATAAAATACCTTACCAATAATGTCCTAAACCCTATTTCAGTGTTATTATTGATCCAAGCTATTTCATTTTATTGAATTGCACACACACACGCTCACACCCACACATTCATACCCACACATTCATACACAAACACACGCATGCACTCGACTCATTCAATTTATTTATTTATTTTTTTGTTTAATATTGTTTAATTTAGTTTTATTCAATTTTAATTTTAAGATGTTTTTTTTTTCTATACATGATTATTGTGATATTTAAATAGGGAGTTGAAACTGTCTCTCCTAAATACAGATTACTCGGTAATCTAGCTAGGAGAGCAGCGATTCACCCAACGATTCGATGTACCTACACCATCTTATTTATTTATTTATCACAAACATCAATCTTACAATAATGCATACTTTTTAAGTCTCTCGTGTACATCAAAATCTTTATGTACCTCAATAAAATTATCTTATCTTATGTAATGTCCTCCCCGCAGCTGTCCCGCAAGCACGGCTCGTCCAGCGCGGCCGCCATCGAGGAGCTGCGCCGCGCCTTCGAGCTCGCCGAGCGCGCCGCGCCGCACCTCACCAGGGCCTTCGTGCAGCAGGTGGCGCAGCTGATCATATCTATATCACATCTTATTTATTATTCGTTCTTAGAACGGCTAATGAAAATATCTTGGGAAAACCGGCTTATTTATTTATTTATTTAAAAAGCACAGCCACATCACATACATTAGACTTATGCTAGAAATAATCTTAATAACTAAAGTACTAATGTACATGACAATTACGGCGTACATAGCATTGGTAACAATATCTTGCTGCCTTTATACTAAACTAAACTAAAATAAACTAAAACAGACCAACGTAAATAAGACGGCAACAAAAAAAAAAAAAAATTAAGAAAAAAAAAAATTAAAACAAAAAAAATTAAGAACAACTTGGCAAGGATTCTTTTCTTTCTGAATCTCAGTAGCTTGTCCTAAAAACAAAAATTCTAAGACATAATATGACATAGATATTGGAGGAGCTCTGACTGAATTTAAACAGCCGCACGGGTCGATTCGTCAGGCTAGCTACGCTTGCCGGGGTTGGTCCGTGGATGGGTAAACATCTTTACATGCCGAGACCCAAGAACTCCACGACGCGTTCCACCGGCCCCCTTCTATTATCGGACATCTAGACGCACTGCAGGTTACCATCCCTTCCTGGTTGCTATTCCACCATTAAGCGCACTAAGCGTTTCCAAATGTCTTTTATAATGCGCACAGCAAAAGAGTGGAACTCTGCCTGCGTCTGTGTTTCCGAACACATACAACCCTAATCTCTTCAAAGTTAGAATGAACAGGCTTGTTCTGGGTAAGCTCACTCCATCGTCGACTTTGTCTCTGTGAGCTCTGCCCTAGGCTAAGGTCAAGAGCAAACACATCCTAAAAAAAAGACTCCTTGCCTCGGAAAGTGCGTCATACCGTTGGTCCCGGCTGTCATTCGTGGATCTTTGACAGTCAGAAACCCGAAACCCTACAAACCTAAAACACACAATCGAAACTGCAACCTCTGGTCGACTTTAGCCTTCTGAAGCAATTTTTTAGGATTGTCATCCGTCACGCCTCTAGTCCACTCATTAAAACGTCGAAGCTTGATAACTTGACAACAACTTATGTATGTTAAAGTAACTAAGCTACCTCATTCTTTATACTTTTATAGTATACTAGCTGCGCCCCGCGGTTTCACCCGCGTAAATCTCGATCCCGTGGGAAAGCCACCCACGTGAGTAGCCAATTCTCAGACCTACTGAATATGCATATAAAATTTTATAAAAATCGGTCAAGTTGTTTCGGAGGAGTATGGTAACTAACATTGTGACACGAGAATTTTATGTATAAGATTATTGATCGAGGAAAGGGAGGCTTTTGCCCAGCAGTGGGACACAGTGGAAGTTCAGTAATACGTTACAACAATGCTCCCAAATGTCGCTACAGTGTGATATTAAAAACAGTTTAATAACTCACCTCAAAACCAAAATATTTTATTTCACAAAAACCTACACAGGCACTTAGCTAGGTGCACGGTTCCAATTGGTTGTTTCCTATGGAGAAGAGCCCAGAAGAAACTCCACGATGACTCTTTAAAAAAAAAAGATCATTTTTTTCAATGTTTTCAAATTAGTGTTAATAGCAGTGGCGAAAGCACCATGTAACACGATTCCTACCGGCTTCCCTTCGGAAATTCGCATCAACAATTCTTCCGCTATTGAAAAATGGCAGTCATTAGGGGTATTTAATTCACCATAACATTCAAACATCAAAAACGCCTATTTTATTAGCTTTGAATTGAAATAACAAACAAGAAAGTTTTGTCTGTATAGTGAAGCGTCTTTTTGGTTCTGCTACTTGACGATAGACGGTGTTAAATTCAGTAAAGGAAAGACTTACTTTTAAATAAATTAATAAATTTTTACTTTACTGATAAGAAAGTAAGGCCTCGCTTCGGCTTCTCTCATACAAAAATTGATACCTCGCCGCTGGTTAATAGTTATGAGAGGGTAGCGTAGGCTTGTCAGGCCTCATAGCATAGTCAGCTCAATAGAAAATGGTCTACAAATCTACAGTCAATTAAGCCAACATTCTCATATTCACAAAATATAGAAGAATTTCAATAGAAAGAAAGAAAGAAAAAACATTTATTGGGACTTGCACAGATCACAAATTAAATAAAACACACTCATAGAAACAAAAAGAACAAAACCAATAATAAAACAAAGTAAACAAAAAGAAAATAAAAACAAAGTCCTGTACTAGGCCAAAAGGCCCGTATCTCAGCATGATGCTGCGGCACTTAAAAATAAGTGTCGCAGCGCTGGTATTCTGATAGGGCCGCTGTGATGCAATCAATCAAGTCAGCCTATAGCAGTCCACTGCTGGACATAGGCCTCTCCCTGGCTGCTCCACAACACCCTGTCCTCCGCCTTCCCCATCCAGTCTATCCCAGCCACCTTTTTAAGGTCGTCGGTCCATCTAGCTGTCATCTTCAGAAGAATTTACATCTACTTAATTTTTTTTACCTAACATTTGTGATTGCCAGGTGGTGCAAAGGGTAGCAACTCAGTCGCACCAGCCGTCGCCGCCCTCCCACAACCCGCCCTCACAGCAGTGGATGAGGTAGGTACGGTAATATCACCCCCTTTATATCCAACAATATACTGCACTACAGTAGACCAGCGTTTACTCGCACTGGTGTTGGGTATTGGGATGGAAAAAGAATGATTAATGCATAAACATTTCGCTTCTAATTATGGTGTTTCAAAATTAACCCAACAAACTTTAAGAGGTCCTTTAGACCATTGAACTAAATCCGTCTTATTACAAAACAATATTTATATTTTGACAAGGCTTAAACCATGGAGCCAGTTTTTGTAATAAGAACGTAACAGTGACTGAAATACCGTTCTTTATACAAAACTGAAAACTTAGTTCGGTACTAAGTTGTCAGTTTTGAATTAGGAACTTTACTTTTGATGGAATAAATTTCGAAATTCAATAATGGCTCCATGGCTTAAACCTGGGTCTGAAGATAAACCTTGTTTTGTAATAAGACGGAATAACTTTTACTATGGGACCAACTTAGAACCGCGAAAAAAATAACAGCTGTCCCATACAGTTGATATTAAACTTTAGTATGGAACCAGAGATTTTTTTTGCGCGATTTGAAAATTGGGCCCATAGTAAAAGTTATTCAGTTCGATGGTCTAAAGCACTCCTTAAAGTTTGTCGGGTTAATTTTTAAATACCTTATAAACGTATTATTCGTTCTTTCCGTATGAGGTTAATAAAACGGTTATAAGAATATGCGCATGTTTATAATGCTTTGAACTAAAGCCCGCTTGCACCATAAATAATTAAATGCGTTTAACGCTGAACATATTTAAAACATTGTTGTTTCTGTCAATTGTTTGCAGATGAGAGAGTCAGGGTTATGTTTTAAATATTCTAAATTATTCATAAGCACTGCTTAAAGTTAAGTAATGATTAGCAACTGCTTAACCATACATTTTCGACGTATAAACGTCTCTTAACTTTAAGGAATGTTTATAAATATAAATAAACTCTATAATTTTTAGCGCTAAATGCATTTAGTAAATTTCCAGTGTAAGCGGAGTAAATATGGGATTGATTCCGATCTTGTTAATTTTAACAATGTATGACAGGTGGTGGTTGGTATATTTAAACTAATTTGGTTTGGTTGATAATAATAAATGCGAAATGACAAACACGTTAACACTCTTGTTTGAGAATTGTTGTAGGACTTGATCAGAGTGTAAAACCCTCATAGCATAGTCAGCTCAGCCAACGAAAGCCCATTAAACAATTGCCTATTGCCAAGATTACGAGAGAGATTATGAATCCTTACTAATATTATAAATTACATGTGGTTCCGGACGTAAAGAATAGCAACATTCTATTTCTGACCGTGGGTGTCGTAAAAGGCGACTAAGGGACTTACTAGAGAATGGAAATGCAGCGTTCTCTATGCATTTTAACACCAAACTGCGATCGCCACCCGCCTGCCAAGCTTGGCGATTATGGCAAACTCGGGGTCCTTAGGGGAGGCCTATGTCCAGCACTGGACGTCTTTCGGTTGAAATAATGATGATGAATATTATAAATGCGAAAGTGATTTTGTTTGTTTGTTACGGTTTCACGCTAAAACGGTTCAGCCGTTTTAGCGTGATAGGAAACTTACTAACTTTTTAGACCTTTGTATTCTGCTTATGCGTATGGAGTTTCATTAAAATCGGTTCAGTCATTTCGTAAAACAAGGGTTGCAAAGTTTGTATGAAATGCCGTAAGGTGTAAACGCTCTTAACTATGAACTCACCAGGTAAGGCATCGGGACCGGTGTGGTGTTTATAATGATGCCTAGGAAATTATTACCAAGTATATAGGTACTAATATAGGTAGGTAAGGTAATGCAGGTATTTTAATTGTAGCTGGCAGCTGAGCAGATAAATGAGTTCGGTACCGGTGGCCCGACAAATAAAACCTGTTCCTATAGATTTGTTCAAGTAAATACATGAACTACTGCACTTACCTATAATAAAAACAACGTGATGGCGCCAGCACGCCCGTTGCGTGATGACTTGACTTGTTGCTACCGACTTCAGAAATTTTATTTAACAGTTAGTAGAGTTTTTTTTTTTTTTTGATAAAGTTATTTACTAGCTGAAGTCACGTGCTAGTTGCAGGTGTAGGAGGTAATATCATGTATCTTTTTTTTTTTTTTGGGTGGGAAATTATTAAATAACTTCTCCCGCTCTGGGCTGAGCGGGAGGGCGTGTCAGACTTTTACTGACTAAAACCCACCCGTGTTTCTTCCGTTGCCTGTGTGCCGGGGCTACGATATCCCTTTCGAACAAACTCGCAACCCCGGCAGGAATATCATGTATCTATGTTCTGATATTCCTGATTTAAGAGCGTTTACACCTGTAAACGCTCTTAAATCATCAACGTTTTAAAATTATCGTTAGTTTGTTAGCTGTTGTTATAAATGTTTTTTTTTCTGTGTTCTCAGGGACCTATAATAACCGTAGCGCGAGTGCGGCCGCGCAGCACCTGCACGCAGTCGCGCGCGGGCACGAGCCTGCACTCCTGACGTACCGATATGCAGATCAGTTGGCCGGCACTTGACGACGGCTTTGCTGTCGCGATGGGGATGTGAACAAAATACCCGGTTTCTGATTTGAGAATTTTAAGTGAGTGAAATTTATGTTAAACTCGAACTTCACCATTATGGTATATACAGGGTCAAATTTAATTAGCTAGCGAAACTTCGCAGACGTGTTGGGTATCGATATCTAAATACGACAAAACGAAAAAAATAAAAAACATTGTATTTTTTTTGGGGTTAACGACTAGTTACTTGAAATATGTGTTTCTAAATTAGTTTTTTTTTTCTGTGTTAACTTCACAGATGTGATGGATATCGATATCTAAACACGATAAAATAAAAACTAAACTACTTCAAGTAACTTCACTGCCAGTGGTCATTGACACCAGAAAACAAAAACATCAAATCTTTCTTCTTTTCATTTTATCGTATTTAGATATCGATACCCAACACGTCTGCCATGTTTTTCTAGCTAATTTAATTTTACCCTGTATAATATGGTGAACGCCCGCAAAATTCATAATTTCTTTACCAAAAACGTAAGGTTTTTGCGGGCTACAATGAAGGAATCACCTTAAGTAATGCTAGAGTTTGACCAGTGCTCAGCTTGAATTTTCAATTCAGAAACCGTTCGTCAGCAAGCTCGTCCAACGCTCGTTATCAGAAGTCAGTAACCAACACCTATTCACATCAATTGCCATTTTGTAAAACGTTTTACTGGCCCGTGTAAAACCATGTATCTACGATAATTACCTAGGGACCAGACTCCCGAACGAAAATGATCTGGAAATTAATGTGACAAATTGTCAACCGTGCACGTCAACGCTGCGATTGGCTGTTGATAAATCATTCTACCAATCATTGCAGTTTGCGCGCGCTTGACAATTTGTTACATTGATTTTGCGATAATTTCCGTTCGAGAAACTGGCCCTAAACGACGTGTAATAAGATCTATTTCTACAATATTTTGTATGTTGATTGATTTCTAAGTCTGCGCATTATCTGTTTCATTATGAGAAGAATTATTTCGACGGTCCACAATAGCAGTTTCGCTGTTTATTTTAAAGCTGATATAAAGAAGGAATTCGTTATCTCACTTGACATTGAGCCACTGTGTTCTTATCAAGTCATTGAACACTTATATCAAAATTCTTTCCGAGTGACTAAATGCTTCCGTATGCGAAGAGTATTACAGTCAAAACAAACTTACTCCCCCTTCACAGATTACTTTAACGAATATACATAAACCCCCTTATTACAAAACAAGGTTTATCTTCAGACCCAGGTTTAAAATATGGAGCCATTATTGAATTTCGATCTTTATTCCGACTATGGTAAAGTCCCTAAACACAAAACTGACAACGTAGTACCGAATTAAGTTTTCAGTTTTGTATAAAGAACGGTATTTCAATCACTGTTACGTTCTTATTACAAAAACTGGCTCCATGGTTTAAGACGTGTCAAAATAAATCTTGTTTTGTAATAAGGCGGTTAGTGATTATCATGTTTATATTTTATTACCTAAAAACCTGTCGAATGTCGAAAATATTCTTACCCATAACTACGATTTTGACAAGGCATTAAACTATTAAGTCTTTCTGTTCCGCTAACAAAATTATGTTATTGTAACGAAAGTCGACGTGTAGCCACAACCGAGTCACAAAGTTGCAATGCCATAGTGTAATAAATAAAACTATAACGTAATAAATACTTAAGATGGTTATGTCTTATAATATTTTATATTATGTGCATTATTTGTGTAAATATCATTTAGTTGTGATGTCATAACGCCACGCGGTAACTTAGTTGTGCTAACATGTAACATTGCAGTGGCTTGAAACTGTAGTAACATAATGATATCGATTGTAACGTTTAGTTCGGAGCTCGCACGCGTAGCTCGTATTTATTTATAAAGTGTGATCACACGAGTGTACGGTCGCCAGCACACCAAAGTTACCACAACTGTCAATTTTCTCATTCGATTTTGAACTTAGAGCCATATTACTATCATAGAAATATGATCAGAGATATATGAATAATTTTTATGAAGAAACTATGATGGTATAATATCTACATATGATTCAAATTGTCTATGATCATAATTAAGGGATCCTATTTGACAATAAGCGTACAAATATGATCATATCCGTCTAATCTCAAATGCAAAAATTTCGACTGGAATATCTAAACAACAAAAATAATAATAAACCTTTACGAGGAAAATTTGTATTTTTTACAAGTTTTAATATTCTTTTTTAATGCAATTATTAAAATTGCACTAATAGCTACGGAAAACACGACTAAAGTCTTCTTCCAAGAATCCATCTTGATTAAGTATGACGTTTATAATTATGATCTTAAGTGTAATTATGTAAAAATGAAGAACAGTATCATTTAACTATGATCATAGAATTTGACAGATATGAAATCATATTTGTATGATGAATATATGATACTGTAATTAGGGCCTTAACTTTCAACATTCTAAGGTTTAAAATCATTTGGAGAAATTTGACAGTCTGGTATAAACTGACGTGCTGGTGGACTGTACACTACTGTCCGGTCGTGTGACCGTGTGTTTAAGTTTTACTGTGAGTTGTTTTAGTATAATTTCCCCGCGGCTGTTTGTTGAGTGCTTGGGTTTGTTTTACACCGGTATTGGATCTTTTTAACTTAAATATTCGTGGAGAGCTCTTTCGCTACACTTCGCCAATATTTTGCCATAATTATTTTTTTCTAAAATTATTTTTTACTAACACAATCGTTTTGTATAGATAAGTCTGATTAGAATTGTGATCAGACGTCTAAATTCTAACATATTTATATGCTTTAGAAATCGATGTTTGACTTTATAAAGTGTTAAGTGTCATTCCAAACAAAAGACAATATTGTCAGCATTTATAGATTATTTGTTTGAAATAATTTGAGTTGATTTTTTGAAGTTGCAACATCTGTGAACTGTGTCCGTTTATGAAAATTGTTATAGATTCCCGTAATTTAGTTATTTGAAACTTAGTTTTAGTTGTGTAATCGGCTACTTACCGATTTGGAATAAATTAGTGACTAATACAAGTTCTAAAAGAATAATAATAGTCCGATCACTGTTTAATAGTTTTGTTCGTATTTAGGAGAGAATAATGGTAGAGTGATTTGAAGAAGGATTTAAAGTATTTTGTTTGTTAATATAAAATGATGCTGACACCAATGACCATGCGGTGTCGATATAAATAAAAAAAACATGCTTAATATGCGACAATATTTAGCAATTGGGAGTATATAGAGTATATTATAAAGAAACTACAAACATTATTATTGCTGTGTAAAAATGTAAACCTAATATAAATGTAAATTATGTAGTATAATATAAAGCTGTTTTATGAAGTGTTCTTATAAGCATATGGATAGTAGTTATTGTCTTTCCAATTTACCTATGTGACGCAGGCGAGAGCGCGGCCCGCGTTGTTTAAAACGTCTAGTTTGTAGTGTCCGGATAGTTTCCTTGCTATCCCTAACGTAGGAAGGAACATTCAATTGCCTCTGACGCGTAGTTCATAAGTCCCGGTGGGTCGCGCTCTCGAACTGTGTGTATTTTGCCTTGAATTTTTGTTTTGCCATGTGAAAATATCATGGGAGATGTTAGTTTGATTTCGATGGAGGATCAAAAATTATTTTTCCACTTGATCGTATAAATAAAGCGTGTAGTGTTAGCGGTGGGCGATAATTGTTGATTATTGATTAAAATTAGGTGTTTGTGGCATTGGATAGTAGTTGAGACGCGTTGACATCGTTGTGACGGAGCGCGTAGCGGCGGTGCGTGACGTCACGCGTGCGCACGCGCACGTATCTACCTCCTCTACGCGCGCCGCGGTAGTGGAGTGTAGTTATTGTTATCTTCGGATGTTGCAGAAATGTTTCGGGATCGCGTCGTTTGGTTCATGGGTATTTGTGATCATATTTGCATAGTTATTAAAAAAAATAAAAAATCTAAATTATTATAATATAAAAGTCTGTATTGAAACCGACAGTAGTTATCTGTGTAGTAGTGTTAGTGCGCGCGCCTCGCTGGGATTGCTTTATTTGATCGTTCATATGTAACATGTAAGACGTATTGGTGCCGTTCGGGCGGGTTATAAATACTCGTCCAGTCATATTTGCGGCTAATTAAAGGAATAAGAGTTGCGAAGTCCGCAGATGGGTTGTTGCACATTGTGCACATGTTGTGTGCGTTCGTGGAAACGTGACGCGCGCACTAACACGTCATAATGGAATAAATTCACGGCCCTCCACTCGTGCACCAAGTTAACAGCTAACGGCGCGTACCATTAGTGTAATGGTCAATTAATGTTACGGCGTCATCATTCTAACACGTTTATGTAGGAAACAAATTTGACTCTGAAATAAAAGAAGTTATTTAATTTTGGAAGTGTTTGTTTAATTTTTTGTCTGTTTTCCATCTTTACCCGATTTGTTGCCAAAATATTGACAGCATGGTTGAAAAGTCCGTGAAAAAAAATTCTTACTGGGGTCAACGTAAAATATCAAAGTTACCCATAATGTACGTGGAGTGCTGCTTGGCACTACTTGGTAGAGACCACAAACTCTTCCAAGGCGCTAGGTAACGCCAAAGACCTTGGCGAGCAAATCCCATACATTCCAAGGTTAGCGCCTAGTAAAACTGACATTAAAAATGTGATATTTCGAAGTGATCCAAATAGAGGAAAAAAGATAAAATACAGTTTTAAAACAAAGAACATCATCATCATCATTTCAGCCGAAAGACGTCTACTGCTGGACATAGGCCTCCCCCAAAAAGGAGGGGGGGGGGGTTGTCATAATCCCCACGCTTGGCAGGCGGGTTGACGATCGCAGGTGTTATAATGCATACAGAACGCTGCTGCCAACTCTCTAGTACGTAAGTCCCTTAGTTACCTTTTACGACACCTACGGGAAGAAATAGGATGGTGCTATTCTTTACGTCCGGCACCACACGGACCACCAAACAAAGCACAATTTTAACGTAATTTGGATGCATATCTTATAAAGAAATTGAATCGAGGTCACAGCACTCACAGCGCATTTATAATTTCTAACGTGACGATATTAGATAAAATGTATGGAAATACGTGCACATTAAAATGTTATCGTGGACGGAAAAGCGTCTTCATACTTATATTTTCATAGGTAACTACTTCACTTCGTGATGCCGTGGCGTGAACTCAGAGTTCCAAGATGAAATCGTCACGTTAGAAATTATGAATTAAACATTTATTCCGACCAAAAGAAGACAAAAATAATAGGACATTGGGCAACAGTTGATGGATGGAGCTCTGTTACTGAATAGTCCATTATATAAGGAGTAATTTTTACTCATCATTTGCCTAACCTTTTCTGAACTCTGTTGCAATGGGGTCGGCTTCCAGTCTCACAGGATGCAGATGAACCAATATTTTACACCGAGCAACTGTCTGACCTCCACAATCCAGTTACTGGGTAATAAGATACTTCTTGGTAAGACTGGTGTTGACAGACTTTCGGGCTTCTGACTATCCCTAGCCCTGGGCGTAGCTAGGAGGGGCAAGGGTGGGCAATTTCCACCCTATAAATTTCTTTGCCCACCCTGGAAACGTCTAACATCCACACTATGAGTTAATTCCAACTCTTTTGCTTTTCGCGGTAGGTATTGTCGGTAGTGGTAGAAACATCCCACAACGAGAGCTGAAGGAAATACAGCTTCCAATGCATTGATGGACGAAACATTGACGCTCACTAAGGCTGCGTTCAGACGACACGCCACGCGCCCGCCCCGCTTGCTTTGAAATTTGTTGTATAAAATTTGAGGCTTATGACACATCAATAGATCTCGAATTGCATTTTCTTACATATAGTGTATTATCTATGATTGCATTTATCGAAGTCGACCCGCACAATCCACGCGCCCGCCCCACGCCCGCTCCGCATCCGCGTCGCGCTCACCCTGCACACGCGCTGCATACGCCTTGTGCCTGCACGCTTCGGCTAGTGCCGTATTGACTGTGATCAAGGGCGTTTTTTGATTAAATAATAAGTAGTATAAGCGGGTGCGAGGCGGGCGCATGACGTGCGTAGATTTTGCGCGTGGCGAACGCGGGTGCAGGGCGGGCCCAACGCGTGTGCGGGGTTTGCGCGTGGTCGGCGCGGGTTATCTGAACACGGCCTGAAGAGACTGCGTGTACAAAGCCCAAGTTGCACAAAGGGCTATGGACCACGCCATGTTAGGCCAACCACTGAAAGACCGAGTCCGTAACTTAGAGATCCGTCGTAGTCGTAGGACTAAGACGACGACGTATACGTGTGGCGCGGCTCCGAAATCGAAGAGGGCAGGACGCTTGGTTAGACGTGGTGATTGCAGGTGGAGCAGAGCCCTAACGAATAGGTTGCTGAGAGACGGTAGAAGGAGCGTTGGCAAACCAACGGCAAGGTGGGTGGACGACCTACAGAAGATCGCGGGGAAGACCTGGATGAGACTCACACAGACCAGTGACGCATGGTACAAAAGGGAGGAGGTCTATACTCAACAGCGGGTGGAACAAGGCTGCCGCTGATGATGATGATGTATTTTTTGAGGTTTGAAGTTCGGTTCTTTTGATTGTTGTTACAATGAAACGCTCAACTTCATGTTTATTATTAGGCGTCATTTAAGATCTCTCATTAAATGACTGTGGTTAGGTCAGCTGGACGGCTGCCCCCTGGACAAAATTCCTAGCTACGCCAATGCCCGTAACGACTGTCAAAGATCTACAAATGACAGCCGTGACAGGCCCTCCACACTAATGTACAACTGATTGTAAACTATGCGTTCCAATACTTTAGCTAGCAGACTAAGTTCTGAAATTTACCTATGATTTTGAATTTTATCTTTCACACCCTTTATAAGGTTGGTGATATGAAAGCATATAACCTTAAAGAAGGTACAATATCTTCAGATATTTACCTTTTAAATCAAACTGATACAGGTAAACCTATAGTTCCTCAGCGCACTTAAGTATGAACCCAGCCAGGTAGGGTATCGGGACCGGTGTGGTGTTTTTAATGATGCCTTTATGTAATAATTACTAAGTTTATAGGTACTAATATAGGTAGATAAAGTAATGTAGGTATTTTAATTGTAGCTGACAGCTAAGCAGATAAATGAGTTGATTTATTTGTCAGAGGGTCGTCTGATACTTTTTTAGCGACTGGGATCGGTACCTGGCCCGACAAATAAAACCTGTTCGTATAGATTTGTTCAAGCAAATACATGAACTAAACTACTTACCTATATTAAAAACAATATGATGGCGCCAGCACACCCGTTGCGGTGATGACTTGACTTGGTGCTACCGACTTCAGAAACTTTATTTTAGTCTGTAGTGTTTTTTTTTTGATAAAATGATTTACTAGCTGAAGTAAGTCACATGCTAGGTGCAGGGAGTCTACTCCGAATTTAAATCAGAAGTATCGGCCGAATGTTCGGCCGTTACTTGACTATGGGATAACTACGGCAGACAAAGGCGAAAAAAAAAACACGACAGTCAATGAGATAAGCCAAAGTAAAAAATGTGACTGTAAGTCAGGTAAGGATTCAAAGTCAAAAAAGGAAACTATGGAAGTTATAAAAAGGCCGAACATTTGGCCAATACTTCGGATTATCGCTTCCGAGTAGACCCCCAGGTGTAGGGGGTAATATCATGTATAAGTAACAACTTCGCTTCAAGTTCTCTCAAGAAGTCCGCGTGAGGTCTCAGTAAAGTGCCACTGTATCTTTACTGAAACTCAAGGGGAGTGGGCGGGGGATATCATCATGCATTTATAATTTATTTCATCAATATTATACGAGATCTAAAACGTGACATTGGCTAAATGCACAAACCGTGCGAAGCCAGAAGGAAAAAAAAAAAATGTATAAGTAAGTCTGTCTAGGTAGGTCAGGGACACGGGGTAGCTGTACCGACAGACGACAGATGCAACTAGACCAGCCCAGCTTGAGCTTCTGCGTTATTGAGGTTTTGAAGCGCAGTGATAAAAATAAAAGACAAAAAATAGTTTTGTTTTTTTACTGACTAGCTTAACAGGTGATACAAATGTACAAAAATACAAAATGCGCTAGTATAATATGGTAATAACCGTAGACATTCAGCAAGATTCAGCGCAGATCATTCAATAACACTTAAAATAATGAGAAATAACTAATAAAATTAATAATATCTACTGCATGTGATGTTAATAATTTAATTCTACAAGCTATACTTATGTAAGTATGGAAGATTATAGTTAGTCATTATTTACAGATGCTTATCATATTGTTACAGTTTGCTAGTGTTTACATTGGACTATAGTATTTACATAGATATAACTAACGGAAGTACAATGCACTTTGATAGCAGTGTCTGCTACATTATACAGACTAAGCTGTGGTACAACCAATGATATTTTATACAAAATTAACAAAACCCTGTCCGATCCGAAAGGGGCACATGGTACTGCAATAACATTATTGTTTGTCTATGAGTCTTGTTACTTCAAATAAACTAATTTAATTTTTTATTTATTTATTACCAAAGAATAAGATAAAATCTTATTATTAAGTATTGAAAATAAAAAAAGTTATTGCTATTTAAAATTCACGTTTTTTCGACAAATATAATTAAAAAAAAAAATGCAATATTCCACAGAGGTCATACATAAGTTATGACTTGTTATGACCCGCTATACGACGGCCGCCCTCGCCCCTCGTATAACCAGTATTTCACCTTTAAAAAAAAACGCTGGTTTTTTTTTTCCTGAAAGTTACCACGTAAATAGACTCTTAGCATTACTTAGATACCTAACAACACCCTCACGAATCGGACAGTTGTATATTATTATCATTGTTTAAATTACACACAATGTTTGTTTACAAGTGGTGGCTTTACGAGATTGTCAGAAACATTGAGATTAAATAATTGGGTAGGTAAATAATATAACAGAAAACAATACAGGGTCAAATTAAATTAGCTAGCGAAACTCCGCAGACGTGATGGGTATCGATATCTTAACACGTAAAAATAAAATGAAAAAGATAAATGATAATTTTTTTTCGGTCATCGACCGCTGGTAGTGTTGTTACTGGAAGTACGAGTTGAGAAAATCTGTTTTATTTTAATTTATCGTGACATCTGTGAAATTTACTCATAATAAAACTGATATTTCAAGTGACTACACTGCCTGCGCCTGATGTCCCAAAAACTCATCACATTAATTTATTTTTTGTTTATCATATTAAGATATCGACACCCAACACGTCTGCGGAGTTTCGCTAGCTAATTTGATTTGACCCTGTATAGAGTAAGCTTTTCATGACCGTAGCAAGCGTTATTTTAACTTTTTTATTTTCAATACAATACTGATTTTTTAATAACTTTGGTTGAATTGTGCCAAAAATAATAATTGCAGATTCATAATTTAAAACATATCTAATAATTCCTAAATAAATCAATCTCTTGTAGGAACTTATACACGAACATAAAACTTACGTAGCATAACTACTACTTATATTCGAATGTCGCTACTCGCGGAATTGTGTGGTTTATTTAAATAGACATGTAGTCATAATTCTAATGTTGAACAATAGTATGATCAACAGGAACGCGGCCAATAGGCGTCGACCTTTACTTTTATTCGGGTTAAAACCCGTTAGTCACCAAAAGTGGTCCATCCGATCGCAGAATGAACAAAAGTGGTCCATCCGATCGAATCTGCCCACTAAGTATTGTAGCACACCTACGTTAAAAAATCACTATAGCATCCTACTTTCGCGTTGCTTTCTCCTTAACAAATCATTCATTAGGTCACCACTAATGTTTTAAAAGTACAAAACTGTCTACATTTATGTCTGTCAGTCAGTGTCAGTCAGTCTACTTATTCTTGTACCTCGCGCTCTAGTAAGTAATACGTTACTCAGTCAAGACGACTACAATAGAATACTTAACGTAATTCTATTATACAAAAATATTCTAAATTAACGACGTTTTAAAGAGATGGTAATTATGCAGTTCGAAAGAATTATACATGTCGATATTTTTCTGCGTAACGCTAAACGTTTTCGTGTTTAATCGTTTGTGAGTCACCCTTTAAGTTGTTTACTGATTTATATTAACCTTGCGTTTTTAGTGAAGTACACAATATTAAAAGATTTAACTCGTATCATGAATACGTTGTTTTATTATGCGTCAACACGGTTCAATACAGTCTGTGTTTACTGTTAGATTACAAATCAAACAGCGCTCCACGGTGACTCATCCAACATCTCTTATTTAATCATCTTTAAATATCACAGAGGTATTAATTACATAAATCAAAGCGTCGATGCACAGATCACCGTGCTGTGGCTTAATACATGCCCTTTCACGGATCGACATGGGAACGACACATGTTGAAAATAGCTGTATCAAAATAATATGCGTTAACATGTTATTCGCAGTTGTTTTCTAAATGTGACGTCAGATTTAAGCGTTCAGCGTCTGACAGTGAAGAGAAAATATCCAATGCGATACCCACTAATGGGCGAGGCGCAGATCGTATGCAAAACGTATGCGACGATAGTTTAATCCCGTTCCTGTCAGGACGCGTCGGCCGCGGGGCGCGGTGATGTGTGAACCGACCTTAATACTTACAACTACGGTATAAAATGTATTATAGTTACAATTTGCGACACTAACACCGGACGAATGTAATTTCTTCATCGTAGTGTTGATCACAGGCAGTGTTGGAATGGAATATTGGACTGGAGAGGGGCCCGGTGACTACTACACGATGGTTTTAAATGCAACGGCTTGCAATTAGTGCGTCTGATGATTCAGGCGCTCTTCTTTTTTCAGATAGTCATTTCCACAGGCCCCCAGCTCCGCTTGACCCTGATCTTCGATCCTCGGTGATTCAGCCAGCAGGTAACACCTATGGAGAAAAAAATAATGTTAATATATGAGAGAGGAGCGCGCATGACAGTGAGTCAGAGAGGTTATGTGACGCGCGGGTGACTCAATCTTGTTAGCTACGAATAATGGTCTACTTTATGGTATGTGCCTTCATGATGACGAATCTATAGCGTTATGGGGAATGGGCTCCTTATTGTGTGGTTAAGGATGTGTGTAATTAGTGGAACACGCTTTCACGGTCACGCAGGTGTCATAATTATCAAAATATCTTTTTAAAAGATGTAACAATGTGGAGTTTCTTGCCGGCTTCTCCATAGGAAACGACGAATTGGTACCGTGCACCCAGCTTCTGACGTTTCATAAGTGCCCATGTAGGCCTTAGTGAAATAAAAATATTTTTGATTTTTTTGATTTTGAATCGTCGAAATAAGCAAAGCTTCTGAAATATCTTGAAACGACTGTTAAGTTAATGAGTATTCAAACTTTAAGTAACTGAAATCTGATTCTCTTGTGTTGTCTTGCAAATTCAAATGACTCATTTTGCTAGAGACGATAGAGTTTAATTCGAAGTTTATAGAAACCTGTATTTTTTGTTTTGTATTATCTATATTTGTATTGAATTACGTGAGAATTTATTTTTGTTTAACATGTTAAAGGCAACATTTTCCACTGTTTCCTTTGTGACATAGACGTAGAAGAACAACATACCGCGTAGTTTCCCAAGCTAACTGTTGTATTCAGTTACTGACTATGAGATTGATTTAATACCTATTAAACACTACAAAAACTATATAACAATAAGCGTTCGATACAAGAGAATAAGTAGATTGTCAAGGAATATTATGCAAGCTTTGTTAAAAACAATAAGTATGACAAATAGTGTTTCTTATGTGTTATTCTATACACCATACCATGAATAATACTTGCATACCTGCATATTAATGTAACCCATGTTATTTACATTATGGAGTTATAATAATATAATAAGTTAAATTACACAAGGAAGCACTTATCGCAACTTGTAAAGTTAGAGGTACGTTCATTCATAGAGGAAAGGGAATTTTCATGTTGTAATGAATTTTTCATTCGGATTTTATGAATGTAATCAGCTAGTAGGTTCCTACTTCCTCTTCACTGTTGTTTTTCTGTTTACCATAACGAATCCAGGTCATAATTAACTAAAGTTAGTTTAATAAAATTCAAACTCTAGTTTTATTAAAACTCCAGTTTTATTAAAACTCTAGTTTTATTAAAACTCTAGTTTTATTAAAACTAGTTTTAATAAAAAAAAATAAAAAAAACTATTATAGCGTTTCTAGTTCTAACTAGAAACGCTATAATATTAAAACCTCCGTGCAGGGCTTGCATGGACGCTGAGGAAACCATTGCTCTTTGAAATATGCCAGTAATAATGCCCAGGCGTCATCCAGAATATAACAGAAACCCTTGGGGCACCCAGATCCTTCACAGACGTTCTAAACAGACCAGAAGTTGACGTACGTCAACTTCTGGAGAGAGGTGGGCTGGTTGGAACAACCACCGACGGCCACCATGGCCCACCTGAAAGACTAAGTGTGGAAACCAAACCTTCTAACATAGACGCTATAATAATAAAACCGGTAGACTCCAACAAGTCGACCAATCACCTATAAAAAAATGATGCACTACCTACATAAAAGGAGCGCTGTTCAGCGTACTACTTTGTCAGTAGGTAAATATAACTTGTGGTACAAACATGTCTGTTGTCTCATATTAGACGAGGCATCCTGCTTACAGGTCCTGACCTTTTATCGGTCGCGTGTATCAAGTGGGCAGTGAGCACTGGACGCATAAAATGACCGGCATTCATTCTCAAGGTACAAGTCCTATCGATGCGACTGCTTGTCGTGCGACTCGAGATGCCGGTCACATGGTCGACATAGTTATTTTGAAAGTGTGTCTACGACTTGCGTTTTTTTTTGGAATGTTATGTCGTGGTACCTCTTGGAGTTATTTGTTTAAGGAAACCGAAGCTTGTTTAACGAAATCTCTGCTAATATTGGTCTTAGTCAAAGAGACTACTAAATTGCATGTCATGATGATTCATTTTGTTTCGTACAAAAAATACCAGAATGATCTCTCACTCTGAGAAACCGCATATGGTCTCGCAGTCGTAATAAAGGAACCTTCCCTGGCTTCCCTTAAGGCGCTGAGCAGATGATGGATAATTTGGCTGCGGACAACTTGTCCGCGTATTGGTAGGTATAATCTCTGAAATAACGCGCACGTATAGCCTATAGGACAAATAGACTCCCAGGATTTCCATAAGATTCCAAATTGTCCGCGGACATATTGTTCAACGTCTGCTCAGCTCAGCACTTTAGCCGTCCTAAAACGGGGACCGTCTTGACTTCGTCAGAACATCTGTCTGTATGATGATCATTTTAGCTCACGTCGGGAACCGCGGTAGCAGCTTATTAACAACTTGTTTGATACACGCACCCATTCATTAGCTTTCGTTTAATTAAGATGTATTTAATTAGTAAACAAAGGCGCTTTATTAATTTCATGACGCTACTTTGTTAAGTTACTTTAGAATCATGTTTCGGAGTCACCATAAAAACATTTGGTTTTGTTTAACTGAGTACAAGGAAGTTAAAACAAAGTAAAGTCCACATTATCCATGATTCTTTTTTTTTATGTGGTTAGTGACTAACCTGGTGTCAGACTTTTTATTCCACCCATGGGCCTCTGACTTGGCTTCATCCATACTTAATATTATTTATGCGAAAGTAACTCTCTCTGTCTGTCTGTTACCATTTTACGCCTTAAGGCTTCTACATACCAGCGCGACGCGACACGGCACAAAGGCCCCGCGCGTCGCGGGACGAGCGGTGCCTTTGTGTCGCGTCGCGTCGCGCGACAAGTCGCCCCGGTATGTAGAAGCCTTTAAGAGCCCAGCGATGCGTAGTTCATACAAACGTAATACCAAAATAATTTGTAAATCAAACATATTCTTAAGGTAGTGTATCTTTATTCCGATTGGAATACAGAATATCTAGGTTCCCAAATATATATTATATTTCGAATGGACACTGATTTATACAAGAGTTATGAGAAAAAATAATTTTCTATTCAACTCCTCATAGCTCGTTTTTATAAATATATATTTGGTTCTTTCAAAATATATATTTGGGAACATAAATATTCTGTAATCCAATCGAAATAAATACACACTACCCTATGAATATGTTTGATTTAAAAATTATTTTGGTATTACGTTTGAATGAACTACGCATCCATCGCCGAAGGCGGAGATTTCTTGAAAATGGTCAAAAAGGTGGTTTTTAAAGCAGTGTATCTCTTAAACCGTAAATATTTTTTCCTAAACAAAAACAGTATGATATTTTCAAGCCTTTTACTGTGCATACGGTGATGGAACTTAAAACATAATTTAATATATCAAAAAAATCTTCAAAGACAACTCTTAATTCTTTTTAAATCGGTTTCAATTTGACAATTTTATTCAACAACATTCATTGCTTTATTTACGTTATTGAGCAGACAATTTTTTGAAGCATATGTAGCAATGTATTAGCAATTTACTTCAAAATCATTCCGATTCAAACTGTGTTACGCAATTAGGGGGCAGGTTATCCCTTCGTTAACAGTTATAATTATAAGTATACCATAAAATTGCAAATGCCAAACTGCATCCGGTGATGGATTCATTTTTATTAATTAGTTAATATCTAATTTTATACGATTTTATTTGCATTTTTACGCCTTATCATCGCCATTCATTTGCACATGCAATCTGACAGCGACAGCGGTTTACCTGTTGATGGGCACACTAACCTGGGTTATTTATAAAGATTAACACTTTTTCCCCAAATCTCAAGCATTTTAGTCTGCTGACACTAATTTGAAGAAAATTGAAGAAAACTGTTATGCACTAGAAACCAAATGCTGAACTGTAAACTGTAAGTAGGTAGTAAGGTACAGTTAATTTCAGTAACTGTTTAATATTTGTTGCTCAATTTTTGTCGGTCAAACGACAATGAACTTATTGCCGATCAATTGACAGTAACGAGGACTGATGAGCAAAGAGATTAGCAAACAGCTTGCGAGGATAATTCAACTCGGGCGCATGTTATAGGTAGAGTCAATAACACAATACTATCATATTATTAAGGGAACTCCATATTTTTCCATGAATGAATAATGTAAAGTATCGGCTGCATAACAGGAAAATATACAATCAAAAATGTTGTACAAAAAGTATCCTACTTGGGATGGTATAGGTACATAATCGTTGAATGCGTCAATGAGCACATAAACCTTATGTAGGTAAATATAGGTACAACTAGTAGTAATGCTACTTTACCTTATAGGTATAATGTGGAAGTGAATAACTATGTACTTGCTGATGGGATATCATTAGTTGCAGCGAAAAAACAGAACCGACAATACATATAGGTTGATGTTTTTTTTACCGAGATAGCTAATTTATAGGATCGTACCATTGATTTATTAAAATAGGAAGATATGGTACGTGCTCCTCGACGTGGACCGCATAAATTAGGGGAAAAGGACACAATCGACCTTAGTCACAATCGAACTGGCGTTTGTGTAGCACGTAATAGTGACAATTATTGCTATCTCGTTCCCGCTATAGCCCGCTTAATATGTCTCTCTATTTCGGTTGTCGAGCACATGACTCCCGACATCGGGAAATGTAGTTGTGTGGGTGTGTTTATATGTAAGTGTTTCTAGTCCATTTAATATTTACGTGATATTAGAGAGTGGCCTATCTTCCTATTTAAAACATCAATGGATCGTACCCACTAACTCCATCAAGAAAGCTAGAAAACATTAGTCATGTTAAAAGGCCGTTAGGTGAATACAATAAAAAGAGCATTTTATGTTTTCTTCCTGGAAAAGTGAAAACTCCAAACCCTTTTAAGGAATTAGGTAGTACACTTAATCACAGTTTTCTTGGCAGTTTTATGTGTACCTAGTATGTTAAAAATATCTTTAAATAAAATATTACTTATTATAGGTACTATTTTATCGTTGTGGATCACGTAGTGCTAATAGGCATCTTTCGAATTACATTAGAAGTTATCGAGAACCTGTGATCGATGATTCACTGCAGGTAGTCGCTTCGTGCAAATTGTTGAGATAAATATCGCGTTAGACCTACATGTAATTGAATTGGAATAAATAATTGAATCGTTGTAACGTTGCTTGACACTATGAGCCTTGTTTATTTATACAAAACGATGCAAAATCACACGACTTTCGACAAACACCTCTTGCCCGTTCTTCTCCATACGTACCTACTAAGCTTTAGAATGGGCAACAAGCTTCATCTTTATGACTGACCGACCCCTTGACAATTCAAAAGTGCCTGTAATTGGTTTATTTGAAATAAATGCTTTGAGTTGACACTACAAATAAATGTTAGATTTTTGAGACGGGGCAGTAAGGCCGAATGCAGTTAGCAATTACTCAAAAAATTAAGGTCAGTATCTTAAGACCGTTTTCCTGAAGCTACAAAGGTTAAAGTACCTGCCCTTGCAGCCCCGTCTCAAAAGTCCATTCTGTATATTATTGTCTAGTTAGAAAATTGAATTTCTTTAAAAATTACGTTATTATCTACGCTTTATGTTACTGCTACGGCTTCAAAGACCTAAATGATTTGCAACGTTAACAGCTTAGTTAGTTCATTTCAGTACCTACTAGTCCTTTCCTTTCCCTCACCGCCTACTTTGCATAGTCTACTCATACTACCTACTACCTATGCAAATAGCTAGGCCATTAAATGAGTAGTAACTAAAGTTCGTTTATTTCGTTTTTTCAATTTGGAGTTTGACATTTGCAGCTATCAAATTAGTATCTGGGATTTAAAACATCGAACTATTTACTATGGCGTTCCTGACACCTGTCAGTTGGACACAATTAAGAACGAATAAAGTTGCAATTCGTAAGACACGTTTTCTTTTGTACACACGGCTACACATCAAGCTATACATTTCCAATATAAGCTTCCGTATTTTTTTACATTTTTTTACATTCCGTACAGTGCGAGATCAGCGTAAACTGGAAATGTATAGCTTGATGTGTAGCCGTCTGTACTCAGCTGACAGCTGTCAGGTCTACTCCATAGGCATGAAATCCGTAGTTTTGGCCGAAGTAACGGGCGTTTCACGATTTGACAGAGCTGTCCTTACCCCCGATGTGTAAAAACACATCGGGGGTACCTGTCCAAAAACATTAATCGGGAGTAGAGTTTACTTCGAAGCATCGAAATACTTTCTGACAACCCGTATCTTTGTTGACGGACTTAGAAAGTAGGCCCCCAGGAACGCATACACTCATCGGACGGAATTTAGTAAGTTATCTTAACTTGTAGTTACGTGGGTGGCGACTTACGATGCTTGTGCAACCACTACACTAACTGTTATTGCTAAATTAATATCTTGAACGAGAAACGACTTCAATTTCTAAGAAACTTGATACCTACTTATAATTTTCACGCTAAATTTAATTTCCTGGACTAACTGGTTATGTGGTAAAGTGTGTCAGGTATTATTTGTAATTTATAATGCAGCTTGTCATTGTAGTGTTTAGTTATTTTTATGTAAAAAACCCGGCCAAGTGCGAGTCGGACTCGAACACGAAGGGTTCTGTATCGTATTAAGATCGTGCAAAAAACGCCGAAAAAAACACGTTTCTTGTATAGTGGTACCACACAAGAAACTTATTTAATTTTAATTATACAAAATCTGTGAAAATTTCAACTGTCTACCTACAACGGTTCATGAGATACAACCCGCTGACAGACAGACGGACGGACGGATAGCGGAGGCTTAGTAATAGGGTTCCGTTTGGCACCCTTTAGGTACGGAACCCTAAATATTGGTTTAAGTGCTGTGGTATACCTACATAAATATCTGTGAGTAATACCTTTAAAAATGTTTTTTTTTGGTATCAATAAGTCGTCTCAAACTTCCTCAACGTGACTGTACGTTGTACATCCACTTAATTACAGAGGAAGTTGGTTTATTAAACTTGCTTTTAAGTTCAATATCGTGTACTGAACACAAAATCTGCAAAACTTGTAGTCTGACTTAATAGAGTGACTAATCTAATCTTGACTTATCAGCCTATTATTGAGAAGGCACGAGCATTGATCAAAGGCTTCTACAGACCAGCGCGACTCGCCACGCGACACAAAGGCACCGGTCGTCGTGCGACACGCGGGGCCTTTGTGTCGCGTCACGTGTCGCGCCGGTCTGTAGAAGCTTTTATTGAGGCTGACTAATTTACTACACTTTATTCAATTCCGTTTGTTCCCATCCATTTTTTTGTCTACGACCCAATCTTTTATCCACTATAGCGAGACTGTGTATGACCGCGAAAGATGCAAAAGGAGTATGTAAGGATAAGGCAGGTGGCGTTCTGTAGTTTCAGCCTACCCCCATGGGGAGAAGGCGTGAGTATGTTAAGCTTGGTGCAATTCTGGAAAACATGGGGACTTTATTGTAACGTAAAATGTTAACAATACATTTCTGGTAAATAGGCATAAAACGCACATGATGTGTCCTTTATCAGGACACTGGCAATGATCTCTAACAGGGCTATGAATATGGTGTCATCATTTCACGGTTGCGTTGCGGCGGGGGTTATTCCCAAAGTACTCTATTCTTTTGTTCTAAAAAGATAAGAAAACTAAGGAATTCCTTATTTTTATTTAAAAATACTTATTATTTTGTTCCCAATCTGCCCATAGGTATCTGGAATTATTCTCAAAGTACTCCACCGATTATAGAAGGCATATATTTCATTACAGTCAGTCACAAAAATTCTTAAAAGAAAGATTAAAGTTTAGGATTTTATTATAACGTCCTAAATTAGCTTTTTGATTAAAATGGAGTGGAGTACTTTGAGAACATTTTAAAATTATCATGGAGTAGAATGAAACCTAATTAAAAATATTAGATATATTTTTCATGGAATAGTTTGGGAACTCTTTTTGGAGTACTATGGGACTAACCCGCGGTAGGCAAACTGCTCATGTGATAAATGATTTAAATTAGTAAATAAATGCAAATATTAATTGAATATTTTTATTGACAACGAATGAAGTCTCGTTATTTATTTGTTTCGGTGTGTTCATCATGCTCCAATTGATATGTGGAAACAATATAGGTCATTGGTATGTACCTACATTTACAATTTATGGCTTTAATCAATCAATTATAATGATTTAAAGTATTTTATTTCAATCAGGGGCAAACGTTTATTGATTCATATTATCCTATGGTCGACACGAATACCGCCTTCTATTTTGGCACTGAATTGTGACACGCGATTTAATAGTTATCAGTATAGTTATTTTCATTGCATCCGTTCAGCTGAAGCTGAGAAAGGTCATAATTTTGGAACTACTTAGTTTTCCTCTAAGCTGCTCTTTCTTTCAAAAGGCCCCATAAATTCTGAAAAGTACTCGAATAAATAAAACAACAAAAAAAAAGAAAAGTATTTATAGTCGATGTTTAGTATTTGTTGCCAGTCCAATAATTATATTTGTCTGAACAGTTAACTATTCTACACACATGTGCCAGAATTAACGCACAACCTCTTAAGGGGTAATTGTACTCATTATTATGAACAACTTTTACTATGGAACCAATCCTGAAATTGCGAAAAAAAAATCAGCTGTTACCTACATTTTGACGAGTTACGGATTCTACAGACCGGCACGACACAAAGGCCCCGCGTGTCACGCGACGAGCGGTGCCTTTGTGTCGCGTCGCGAGTTGCGCCGGTCTGTAGAAGCCTTTATTCGAACATAAATGTAAGGAACAGCTGATTTTTTTTTCGCGATTTCAGGCTTGGTTACATAGTAAAAGTTGTTCATAATGATGAGTACAATGACCCGTTAAGAGGTTGTGCGTTAATTCTGGGACATGTTGTATTTATCTACATGACCTAATGGCCAAAGATTAATGATCCAAATCAAAATTATTCGAAAATCTAAGTGCAATAAATTCATCACGTCGTCGTGACGCTAGTGAATGAATGATAAAAATCAAGTTTTAGACACGGATTTTACCGTGAAAAAGGTGACTAATTTCATGAGAAATCAAAGTGAAGGTTACCTCTAAAATGACTCACGATTCTTACTGAACAGTTAGGTTTGTTATTTGCATCATCTGGTTAGCCTTTTCCTAGGTCGGCTTTCAGTCTAACCGGATGAAGCTTACTACCAGTATTTTACATGAAGCGACTGCCTATCTGCCCTCCACAATCCAGTTACTGGCTAACACGCGATACCCCGTAGTAAGACTGGTTGACAGACTTTTGGCGCTTCTGACTGCGGCTTCCCGTAACGACTGTGAAAGGTCCACGAAAGGCAAGGAGGGTAATGGAAACCTTCGCATTTAGGTTTGTTATTTGCAATGATCCTTTATTTCTTATAGCTTGAATTTCTAGCCCATTTAAATGTCAGTCTTGGGTATAGGTCTAAAACCTTTAAACGGTTTTAATGGGAGTTTAACAGCTCGAAAGCTTATTCTTGTAGCTGTTAAAGCTATAAAACTTCACGCTGTATTTACGGGGCATTCAGGAATGGAAGTAATAATTTATTGTTGGGAGGTTGTCACTCAAAAGTTTACATAAACTTATATAAATTTAATGTAGCACATAAGTGTAGTGCTTAAGGGGACGATAACCGACTTTTAATGATTTTATACTGAAGATCACATCTAAACGAGTAGTGTAAATAATTTGAAAAAAATATAGTATGTTAAATTAGAGCATTTTCTCAATAACTTAATAAGTGAATATTTTAGATTATATTCATATTACATAGTGAAATTAAAGTCTAACGTGGATAAAAAACTGAGAATAGCGCAAAATCTACCAAGCGTATTTTTCTGAAACCTTCACCAATTTAAAGATAATTTAATTATTGATATTTTAGTATACGCGTTTTATTAAAATACCTTTTGTTTTGTGTATAATAAATTAATAATGCGTCAAATTGGGGACAGCGCTCCTTGATGGGCGAGTCCTATTACTGGTTGAAAGTACGACGCGTTGCGTAAGCTCAGTACAGAACACGCAAGCTAACCACTTAAGGGCACTGGCATATATGTGCGTCTTAATAGTCATTCATAGATGTTGAAGAAGATACATATCTAAAGAGTTCAACAGCTAGGCTAAAGATTGATGTTTCAAATCGAAATTATTCGAGAATCTAAGTGGAATTAATTAATCACGTCGCCGCGTCGCGTCGTCGTGATGCTAGTAAATGAACGATAAAAATCAAGTTTGCTTTGTGCTCTTGAAGAAAATGTACAAAGTACTTACTTTAGGAATATTTTACTATATAGCATGTCAGTTTCGTTTTTTAATATACTTATAGCATGTCAGTTTATATCATTCGACTAGCTGGATATAGGTACTTTTAGATATTTTTATTAGCAGCAACTTTAATACCTAAAAGAGAACCTGACTAACATAGTATTTTACTGGCCATATTGGTAGAATAATTGAGAGTTACATAATATTATGAAGTCGGTTGAAAATAAAATGTTAAAAGCGAAACTTCGCTATCTTTAGAATAAATGCCAATATGAACATAACATAACATCACGCCTGTAATCCCCGAAGGATTATGCAGAGGTGTACCTATAGTACACCCACATTTCGCCAGTTATGCCAATTTGAAAGATCTACATATTTTAAGAATCTTTGGCCGGAGGCAATTAAATTATTTTCAACTAGCTTCTGCCCGCGACTTCGTCCGCGTAAAATTTCTTAACATAAAATATATCCTATGACTAACAGCTCCCCATTAGTGAAAGTATTTTCAAAATCGGATCAGTTTCGAAGATTACCCCCTAAAACCTCACAAACCTCACCTTTACCTCTTTATAATAATAGTTTGTACAATATGTAACAAAAACCCTGTTGTTCCTTCTACCTACATTAAGAATCGTACACACGTAATAAAGCAAGTCATTTATAAAAACTGTTCAACAAAAATAAATAAAATAAATATTTAATTATTAATATTTGTAATGTTTAACTGTATTTCTAACCTCTTTCATTCTTTGATTTTGACTTCTCGACTAGGCAATGCTTATTTTTTTTAAATTATAATTCCACCAATGTTGTGCTTGTAGGTAAATGTATACGTCCCTAAAAGGAACAACAGGGTTTTTGTTACATACTGTATAATAATTTCTTAATAAGCTTAGAAAAATGCGTAGTCTTTCAATTGCTATATTATGTAGAGTTATCTATAGAAATAAATAAAATTGAAGTGTCTGTTTGCAATGTCAAAAAACAGCGTTTTACTAAATGAATATGAAAGTATAAACGGTACTTATAACAAAACACAATTATTGTACAATTTTTTGTCTGTATATCTGTGTGTTTGTTTCGGCTTATCTCCGAAACGGCTGGACCGATTTTAACGGGACTTTCACGGGCAGATAGCTTATGTTATAAGGAGTAACTTTTTTATTTTAGAAAAAGCAGCAGCTAGTATTAATCTAAAGTAACTGCATGCACTTGTAAACTGGCACGTTCAACCGTGTCAAGGTGTTACGCCAAAATCGATAGCAGCGGTCGATACGGTCATCAGATCAATAAGATTTCGTTTATTTATCACTGAAATGGGGCTAACTTAGTTTTGAGCTTATGTAATTGCTACATTATATAAAATTTGTTTATTGAAGCACCAAAAATGTAGAAAACTGAAATGGTATCTCAAATCGTTTATTGCATCCATAATGTACCTACACACAGGTTTGCGAGTTTGTCCCAAAGGGATATTGTGGCCCTGGCACACAGGCAACGGAAGGAACCGGGTGGGTTTTAGTCAGTAAAAGTCAGACCCGCCCTCCCGCTCAGCCCAGACCGGGAGAAGTTATTTGATAATTTCCCACCCAAAAAAAAAAGGTGGTAAATAAAAAATAATAGAAACAATTATGGACCCTGTCGGGAACAGCTTTAAATAAGTAGAGAGAGGAAGAGCGCTTTATTAATTATCCTTATTATTAAGTTTGAATTAATTTATATCCTATTTATATATATTATTTTATATTTCTATTAATTAATTTATTCTATTAATATTATACACCATGTGCCAGAATTAACGCACACCCTCTTATAAAAAAAAGTGCCCTCCACCCTTTTTTAGGGTTCCGTACCAAAATGGTAAAAAGGAATCCTTATGGTGAGACTAAGTCTGTCTGTCTGTCTGTCACACCTGGATATCTCAAGAACTACTAATGCTATCAACTTGAAATTTATAATAGTTTTAGATAATGTTTGTCCAACTATTTTGCAAACAAGAAAGAAATTTAAAAAGAAATATCTTTTTTGCAAAAGGGATCGAAAGGGGGTCTTAAAAACGTGTGGGGTATCATATGAAAGAACGCTGTTTGCACATTCTCAAACATATTTTTTTTTTTAGGTAGCATTCGGTCCGACTTTTGATTAAAAATGTAAAAAAAATACCGTCCCCCCCCCCCTTATCTCCGAAGTTTTCATAGATAAAAATCTGAAATTATTCTATGTGATAGAAGTTTATGTAAAGATTACAGGAAAAATAAAACGATGTCTCTAAATAGCACAGTTTTTCAGAAATCATCAACATCATATATACGTACGGAACCCTCGGTGCGCGAGTCCGACTCGCTCTTGACCGGTTTTTTTTAAAGGGGTCATTGTAGGTAGGTACTCATCATTATGAACAACTAATACTATGGGACCAAACCCAAAATCGCGTAAAATGTAAGGAACAGCTGATTTTATTTGCAGTAAGCTTGATGTGAACTGTCAAATATTCTCGGTGAGATTTTTGCAGTGTGCAAGCTAAGTGATTCAATCAAAAATCAAAATATTTTGTTTCACATAAACCTACATGGGCATTTATGAAACGTCAGAAGCAAGGTGCACGGTTCCAATTGATCGTTTCTATGGAGAAGAGCCGGCACTCTTTTGAAAATACTTGGCTTTTACAATGTTTTCAAATTACAGTGTTAATAGCTATGGGAGGACAGTGTAGGCCTGTCAATAAGTACCAAGTACTTAGCAAAATAGAAAATGGTCTACAAATCTACATTCTAACCCCCCCTCCCCCCTACAACGTTGTCACATTCACAAAATATAAAATAATCTGTTTAAAGGATAAATAAAGTAATACAAAAAAATAACTTTTTAAACCAAATGACATGATTGCCATTACAATTACTGTAACAAATCTGAATTAAGTGGTCTGTTTATTAGAACATCATTCTGGCCTTTTGGACTTTATCAACCTAGTTCAGAGTTTATAAGGACATTTTACAAACTGATAATGTTTTATAGTTCTAAACGAACAAAATTCTCAGTACCAATGTTAAATATCCACTCAATCAAAAGGGCTTTGAACTGACAACATCTCTATTTACGTAAAGTTTTATGCATAATGTACGGAAGTTTCAATTAGTGAAATAGTGAGTAAATTAGATGCGTATTACGCGACAATGGCCCACGTTGGCAGTTGCCGATGACCTCGACATCTCATTTGTGGTGTTAGCACGTAGAGAAGGATAGTGCTCGTCTTACATTCTCGCAGATAGAGACTTAAAATTTTAATACACGAGAATATGTTTTGTGGCTAATATAAAAACTTTTGTATTATTTTTGATAGCAAATTTTTGATAGCATTAGACATTTTTAATGCCACTTTAGTTAGACTTTAAATAATATTGCCAGAAACAAATTACCATATTGAACGAAAAGAGTGAACATTTGCGTTCTGTTATTATCCGTACGTACAAGTACACCACAATTTTAGCATCAAATAAAGTAAATTTAGTTGATTTATGTGTATTCAGTGTACTCTGTGGTTTAATCTAGTTTAAATAATCTGGTTTAAGGGGATGCGTTAAGGTAGCCCGCGAAATTCAAATTTACCAACGTTTTTTGCAATTTTTATACTTCTGATTCATATTCTAATGATTATAATTCTGTAAAGCCATATGGGTTATGGCCGCGAATCATAATTAGATCAACATACAACGTGTTACTGACCTGCAAATTATAAAAATCGTAATAAAATTTGAATTTCGCGGGCTACCTTAGCGCATCCCCCTTATTCTAATAATTTTAACATTTGTGCAGTCTAGAGCTCCTGCCACACGTGAAAATCCATCAATTTCATAAAAACCTTCTGCAACTCTACGTAGTTCCGTCCGGTCTGGCATTTTAATATAGAGGTGGCTTAATTTTGCTAGTTCACGGGATACTTTTGTATAAACAAACTGACAAACAACCCGACCCAACCTGTTTCCGACAAACTGTTTAAATCACCCAATACTTGCTGGAAAGATCCAGTGGCGAAAAATCTCAAACATATTAAAAGCTGTGTGAGCTGTGTCAGGCCATTAATGGATTTTTTTCTTTGCGTCACTGGTTCTAAATCTTAATCAAGTAGGTTACAAATTTGAAGAACTGCCTCCTTGGAAATTCTATACCTTACACGAAACTCTTCTCCATCATGTTTTAAAAATAAATTCACTCGGTCTGGGATTCGACGGCGAGGTAAATCTACTAAATAAGAATCAGATAATGACGAAAGACTGGTTAAAGACATCTTTCAATTACAGAAATGCATTCAAGTACCGTAGAAAACACTAATGTTGCTCTTTATTGGATGCTTTTCGGCCCATTAAAATTAAAAAATCTGAAATGTCAAACTTAAAGTTCACCACCTGCTAATGGGCGCTAATGAAGTTACGTGCAACGTAAAAGTGTTTAAAATGGCCGGCTTCATTAGGTTTGACATTTCATTAGTTAAATTATAATGGAGCATTAAAATAAAATAAAAAATGGTTTTGTGCAATGATTTAATGCTACATTAGTGTTTAATGTAGTCTTTAAAATTTAAAGATCGTTTCTGCAACTAAGTGTCAGTATTAAGATTTTACTTGTGGCTTTCCGCTTAGCTGTGTACATATTTTATTGTTAAAATATAATTGCTTATTATGGGTTAAGTCCGTTTGCGTAAATAATGACCTATATTACTTGTGAAACATAATGACGTAAATATTATGTGGTTTTTTATTTTTACTTTGGGATAAATATATGACGTGGTAAACCCCAGCCGTCAATAGAAGAGGATTACACCATGTAGATTTTTACTATTAAAATAAAGGGTTTATGTATGCTTCGTGAAACTGGCCTTTCGTACTGTAGAATGTATGGTCAGTTGATGAAAGCTGGTATTGCTCTTGGAGCATAGAAAAACTACCTACATTTTTCGGAAGTCGGTGTCTTTAGATCTGTATTTTAGTTTTTTGCCACCGATTTCCGAAATTAAAGTTATTTTTCACTTTGTAGTGGTTTTTTGGAAGTCGGTTATTTTTTTTTAACGAAAAGTTTTTTATTTTTCACTTTTTAGTGGGTCAGTATTTAATTTAAATAAGTTCCAACAGCCTTAAGTCAACTGCTAATCACCTTTTACAAAATATTGCTTTTCCCGATGCTGGGACGTTAACTGTTGAGGAGTTCTCCTGGTAAGACCCAGGAGAACTGCCACTCACCATATGCATTGTGACGAGCATAAATTGCTTAGCAACCATATTAAAGTACCTAATCGAATCGCAACCCGTTAAATACTTATTATTATGTTGTTCCGGTGGCCATCTGTGGTCTCCATCATCAGTTCCACTTCACCAAATGGTGATTTTCGGGAGCAAATGCACGAGTTACTATAAAAAATACCCAAATCGCTATAGGTTTGCCTATAAAATTCGAGGGTTTCCCTCGATTTCCATGAGATCCCCTCATTAGATTCTGATTTGGTGGCAATGGGACCATCTCGGGAGCATACCCTTTAAACAAAAAAATAATTTTCGAAATCGTGTTTCGGGTTTCGCATATACTAAAAATAATGTTGTATATTGCACTAACACGGGTGTCGGAAAGCATGTTAAACCGTTGGTCCCGGCTGTCATTCGTAGATCTTTGACATTCATTACGGGACGCAGAACCCTCTGATTCATTTAGTTTATTTATTGTCGAAATATACGGTACATAAAAAGCACTCGCTGCCGCTGTCTCTTATACCACCAAATGATCAGTAGTAAAGTCGATCAACCTATTTGGTATAAAAGGAAAAATATTTATCTTTCCACTACACTGCCAATATATATTAAATTTTATTTTGTGCGTAAAAACGTTACGCATACTTAAGGGTCGAGTAAACGCCGTTGACTTTGGCCACACAAATGCGCGTCGCGTTCTCGCCACGTTACCGTTCGTTTTCAAGGGGAATATTTATTTTTAATAACAAATAAGAATATTTAAAAAATAATCACAGATATAATAAAGATAATAAAATGATCTGAACAAACAAAAAAAAAAACATGAAAATATCTTAAGTAGTTTCAAAGTAATATCGTTTTTTATGCTTTGGGTAGACATTACTTCCTGAATTTATTTCGTATAGTATTTTACTACAATACATAAATATTCACATATAGAATTGATGTGTATGCGTTTTAGTTTAACATAAATTTTTTGCATAACATACTTGCATTATATGACGGCGTAATAACAGATTTAAAAGTGACTATAATCGTATATCTGCGCTTTAACAAAGTGATCTATACATGAATTGACTACTAAGCTCACTATCATTTTTTATAAGTAGTTGCAAGTTAGCTGCCTTACTAAATAGCTTGTTCGTCTGTACATATTGTACATTCTAAGTTCGGCTTGTTTTTGGCACACCTCATTTTTTGCTCAGCTCATTTGTCTAGCGGCACTTAATAGATTAAATTGTACATAAACATACATACACATCGTCTTGAACAAATGATTTGTTTTTTGTTACTATCAGAACACGCTAGATTGGAGGTCATTGCCCTACGCTTCTATATCCTTTCGCTTGGTGTCATATTATTCTTTTAGTAGATATCAGGGCGAAAAAAGTTACGTATTCGAGGGTTTTAAGGTATTTTAGAACCGTGGAATGATGGCCAATATAGCTTTTACTTGTTTCAGTAATGTGTAATGTGACACAACAGAAGTAGGATATTTTTTAATAAGTACAAATAATACCCTGAAAAGTTAACAATTAAAATTCAATGACAGAAATGGAATTCCCTTTTAATAGGCCAAAGTATACGTGTATCATAGGTTGTTTTTTTCCTTATAGACTTAATAAAAGGTATTTATTTTAATGTAGAGTGTCAAAATGCGGTTAAAGGCTTCTACAGACCAGCGCGACTCGCGACGCGACACAAAGGCACCGGCCTTTGTTTCGCGTCGTGTGTCGCGCCAGTATGTAGAAGCCTTAAACCGACGCAGAGCACCTATGTATTCAAAGAGTAGGTAGGTACCCCTATTAAATAAAAACAAAATAAATGCCTCATACATGGCTGTATAGACTGCAGATTTGAGTATATTTATATCCTTGTTTATTTACCTGTCTTTTGTATATAGAAATAGAGAACACGTAATACGCTTCAACTACAAACGTAGGTGACTTCGACTCATGGGATAATATTATTACAATAGGTATGACTAGTATAGGTATATTTTATGACTAGCTGCGCCTCGCGGTTTCACCCGCGTAAGTCTCGATCCCATGGGAATATCGGGATAAAAATTAGCCTATATGTTAATCCAGGGTGTCAGCTACCTCCATACAAAATTTTTCCAGCCGTTTGAGCGTGAAGATGTAACAAACATCCATCCATCCATCCATCCATCCATCCATCCATCCATCCATCCATCCATCCATCCATCCATCCATCCATACTTACAAACTTTCGCGTTTATAATATTAGTAGGAAGGATGTTATGATTGTGTAGAGAATCGTACAGACAGGTGCGATATCAGTTTCGCACCAGTCTGTATGAGCCTTACTTAATTTATACATTAAAAAACATAAAAACAAAAACAAAATCTACCGACATAAAAAAAATATAAATAATAATAATTAAATAAAAAAAAATAACAACACACCTTGTTATATTTACTTTATTTTATTATTTTATTTAAATTTCAACATTAATATCTGTAACTTTTATGGTGTACATACCTACATAAAATTCTATAGCTAAATTCCTCTGTAATTATAATATAATAATATTGGGTATAAAGTGCTTTAATTCTGACCTTTTTGTGCGTTGTGGTATTTTCAGTAATAGTTTCAGGATGTCTCTCTCTTTCAAAATCCTGTTTAAATATTCTTATTTCTGTACGATAGAAAAAAAACTAAAGGATTGTCGCAACTAAACATACGTGCATGCGGGAACAGCGTTGTTAAAAAAGCATTCTCGTGTCTGGCACGTTGGCATACATTTTATACAATCATTTGGCAAAGAACAAAGAAATATGTGCTCACACATTCGCTGCATTTCCTCTGCATTTAGTTGGCGTTTGGGGTTGAAACTTTACACTAGGGGCCATGGGGTCCGCCCGAGTGCCCACTTAGATTTTCGACACCATGCAGAGCGGTGGCCTATTTTTTTGCCAAAGAATAAGCATTGCCATGCAACGTGGCAATGCTGCCAGCCTTTGAGGCACTTTTCCTGTTGACAGCGAAGTTGACAATTTTTTTGATGCCCTATTATTATTTGCCCTGCTTTATACACTTTTACATATTATTATAGATATTTTAAGACTACTATATGATGTAAATATTATCTTGGAAATTAAAATAAATGTTGGCGTAATGTCCTTATTATGAGTGCATTCTCGCCAGGGGTGCCAACTCGACGCGCCGCCGTAGTGCGAGGGTCAAAGTTTTAAACTGTGCGTTCACTGAACTCTACGAAAGGTCATATCTCAACAAGCGACTTTATTCCTTTTACATTAATAAACCAAATAAGAAGTTGACTTACGACCGTTTGGAATTTATGTTAAGTTAATTTTTTGTGTGAAGAGGTATGAATACTGTACTCAAGTTGAATTTTAGCACGGATTAAGTACCAGTTTTTTAATGTATATTTAAGTACAGTTTTTATGAAGAAATCTTACAGATTTTCCTGTGGTTATTTGAATTTACACAAAAAAAAACTATCTTAAATTATAGGTACAAAAACTTTAATTATATTTTAAGTAACCTACTGTTGATATCAAGTTATAACTGAGATATCATAAAGCTGTTCCCCTCATCATTCATTTCAGCCGAAAGACGTCCACGCTTGGCAGGCGGGTTGGCGATCGCAGTATGGTGTTAAAATGCATAGAGAACGGTGCTGCCCGTTCTCTAGTAATTCCCTTAGTCGCCTTTTACGACACCCACGGGAAGACATAGGGCGGTGTTAAAAAGCTAAAGCTAAAGCTGTTCTCTAAAGATAATAAATATTGACGAGCTCCCAGTGGCAGTGTTTCTCCCACTCATACAGTCATAAGTTCATAACATAAGCTTGCAATAATCATTAGACTTTATTGAGGGATTCCTGTCTGGGTTGTTTAGTCTGGTGATTTAACACGACTCCCGCAACTGTACATTGCTAGGTATACTTTCTTTTACGCTACGACTTGTTTTCCATTTAATTAAACTTGCCAAGTTATGAGTCTAAAACCATCGCCACCTCAGTCTTTATCTCGCTCGCACAGTACTGCTCGCGGTTACGAGAGCAAGCTAGACAGGGTGGCAGGGAGAAGGCTCCAAGGCGCCGATAGTTTAGGTATTTTTTTTTACGGTAAAGATAACGATAATTAAAAAAAAAAACATAGTAGATACTAAGAGTTACTAACTAAATATAAAGCAGATGCTTTTTATTTATTATACATATAAATGTTTTTAATACCAAGCAGTGGTTTTTTGTTCGGTTTCCTAATCAAACAATAATAGGGCTACAGCTGCAGTTTCACCTTAAATAAATAAGACGTATCGGACGCAAGTACATATAAATTAGTACCTACATGCTATCGCTACCATTTACTGCACATTATAAATCTATTAACGCATAGCGTGGCCTCGCTCCACTGATAAGCTTTTAATGTCACTGCCTTATACTGGACGCATAACGAATGCTGTGTAGCATCAAATCTTACTACTTATTAGGTAAGGACTAAGGAGTAATAACAATGTTTAATACATGAACTAATAAATTGATTGTGTGCACGCTATGAGTAATTATTTGATAATGATAGTCTCAATGATCCAGTTTTTTTACTTCGCTAAAGGACTGATTTTAAGTAATTGTCTCTTTTCATAAAACACCATTTGAAATAAGATTAGAAATTTAAATAAACTTTTTTACAGTGTTTTCAACCGATTTTGACCTCTATTCCGTTGGTATAAGGATGGCATTAAGCAAACAACTGTTTATTATAGCTGCCATTTGTCATGTCAACAACGCAATAGAAGTCAAAATCGGTTGAACGAACTGTAAAAAAAGTTTATTTAAATGTCTTATCTTATTTCAAAAGGAGTAAAGATTCCTCAACATGACATGGTGAATTGATTTCTTCTAATAGCTGGCCCAGTGGTAACGGCCGCGACTCACGAATTAAGGCTTCTACAGACCAGCGCGACGCAAAGGCACCGCGTGTCGCGCGTCGAGCGGTGCCTTTGCGTCGCGTCGCGAGTCGCGCCGGTCTGTAGACGCCTTTACGAAAACGCGACTTACGAAAAAAAATCGTAGGTTGTGGGTTTGAACCCAAGCAGGCACTTTACTATGTGTAAATTATTTTATCACCAATTCTCTCAAAACGGGGAAGGAAAACATCGTGAAGAAAAGAAACATGTGGCGCATGTCTTAGAAACAAAAATTGGAAGACATGTGACATCTACCAACTCTCAGTGGGCCCGCGTGGTGGATTACGGCCTACCAGTGGCGAAAGCACCATATAACACGATTCCTACCGGCTTCCCTTCGGAAGTTCACATCAACAATTTTACTGCTATTGATAAATGGCACAGTCAATAGTGTCTACTATTGCCAAAAAACATAGTTACACTACGGGTATTTAATTCACCATAACATTCAAACAGCAAAAACGTCTATTTTATTAGCTTTGAGTTGAAATAACAAACACGAAAGTTTTGTCTGTGTAGTGATGCGTCTTTTTGGTTCTGCTACTTGACGATAGATGGTGTTAAGTTTAGTAAAGGAAAGACTTACTTTTAAGTAAATTAATTATTTTTTACTTTATTGTTAAGTAAGTTAAAACCGGCTTAGCTGCGGCTTCTCTCATACAAAAATTGACACCTCGCCGCTGCGGCCCACTCCCTCTCACAGAGAGGAGGCCTGTGTCCCAGCAGTGGGAACATTGTAGGGTGATTATAATTATAATAGGTTAGTTATCTAACAACTGTGTGTTATCTACAAATATATAATAAAACTAGCTGCATCCCGCGGTTTCACGCGCGTAAGTCTCGATCCCGTGGGAAAGCCGCCCTTAACACTTAGGGGTATAACAAATAGATAGTAGCCGATTCTCAGACCTACTGAATATACATATAAAATTTTATAAAAATCGGTCAAGTTGTTTCGGAGGAGTATGGTAACTAACATTGTGACACGAGAATGTTATATATAAGATAATAAGGAAGAATTTTTGTCTGGTTGTCTCGATGTATGATCCGCATTGGCGCAAAAACGACTAAACGGATTTGCATGAAATTTGGCACACACATAGTTTATAACCTGGATTAACACATAGGGTACTTTTAATACCAGTATAGTACGTTCCCGAGGGAATTTTCCTACAGGCGAAGTCACGGGCAAAAGCTAGATTTATCTAGTTTTAGTAGGCAGGTAGTTGAGACGTGTATGTTTTGCATAAAATTGTATTTATTTAAAATATACAGGGTACAGTAGGGCCCGCACGCCACTGTTTAAAGTTAGGACCTTGAGCTGGCATAGCGCAGTACGATGATTCAAGAGACAAAGAAGCCAGCTTATACCTACTGTTTTTTTCCCCACTGACGTACGGCCTAAGGCACCAATAACAAGTTTCAAGAAGAATAAAAAATGTTTTCTTTAAAAAAGATGTGCTGTCGAAAACATTTTTACATTAGAACAAGCCGAGCTGGTGAGTTCGAATTTGAAATTGGTAATTGGAAAAATAAACAGTTCCGTTTTCCTTAAAATCACGTGACGGAATATAAAAGAACGTAACCATATATCGCGATGGTTTCGCCACAATGAAGATTAACTCCGTAATTACACAGATTGGATCGCGATACCGCAGATAAGAGATGTTTGTCGGAGATAATGAAATATCCAAGTTCAAAACTTGTTCTGAAGACTGGAGGCAAAAGATAACTGTATATCTTATTTTTTATAGCTCTCTTCAACTCATTGTATCTTTAATTTGATTTTACTACTCGATTAATTAATTAATGGATCATAAAAAAATTATTTGTCGCTCGCACGGGCTGCCTATATGAAATGGGTTTTAATCAAACGATAGAATTTTTCCAATGAGAACATTTGTTTTCTTTGACTAATCAAAGAAAATAAAAGGTACCAAAAGGTACCTACTCAATACTTACATGAGGTAATAGTATCATTGTTTCTACTATCATTGTTTTGCGAGTGTCAGTGAGATCATTAAATGTACGCATAAGTACGTTTCAATTAAGTGTTAATATGAATACAAAAATAAGTCACTAGTTACGCATGCACTGTCATTTTGTTCTACATGTAGTATAAAATGATAATGGCTTATTTTCAATTTCTAAATTCAAAATCTTTAAATAGTAATGTGTACAAGCATATAAAAAAGCATGGGAAAGAATCATAGGGTATCAAAAACTTCGTCCACATCGCTATCCACAGGAAAAGTGCCGAAAAGGCTGGCAGTATTACCACATTGTATGACAATGCTGATTGTAAAGCGTGTATCTTCAACATAATTTGAAAGTCATAAGTTAAAAGTAATTTTAGTAATAGCCAAATAGGTACCAGCGAAAAGATGAATGTTGGGAGTAGTTAATTATGATTTCTTGCCACGACACACCGAGGGGCATAACCTAATGACAGCATGAAACCACAAACAGAGCCCCGACTTTTTCCTTTCCTAATGAAACATATAGCAATAAATATTGTTCGTAAGGATAGTTGGAAGGCGAATTAGGTTTAAGCTGTAAATATCGAAGAGTTATTATAACATAACTCGCACATAACACCGAACTACATTGCTCAACCGTGTCATAAAATGGCGATAGAGGAAATAGAGACCATAACTCAGCTAACGACTCTGAACCGTGCCATATAACTACATTCATATCTGTTGGTTTACAGTGCGAAATGAAAGATAAAACTTAGAAAAATTCTAAGGATAAATACGTATTTATTTTTATTTAAATAACGTTATTTTGTAAAGTAAGATTTGTTTCTATAAGAACAAATCTCTTATGTAAAAGTTCTTATGGAACAAATCTAACTTTATTAGAGAGATGATACATATTTGTACATAATTATGATACATATTTGTTATAGTCGCGAATCATATTTTGATCAACAAAACTTAAATTTCGCGAGATACCACCAGACTCAAAAAATGTACGGTCACCATTAATTAATATTGATAATTATCATTCTTAAGCGAATTGACACCCTCAGTAAATTTTTAGTCATAAAGCCATTTCATACAAATTTCAAAGAATGACAGTCGCGATTTGAATATATACGGGCAATTAAGGTCGGTATTCCATTTTCTTACCAATTAATTTCCCTGAATTAACATGCCTGAGAGAAGAATTCGAGTGATATATTCACAGTTAGCCTTTGGTACAGATTTAGCAACTAAGTGCTGCTATTAATATTGGCATATGAGGACGCTAATGACCAACCCTTCTAACTGCAGACGAGGTGGTGGCCCATTTAATGAAAATTGCAAGAACCTTCAGGGTAAGCTTTTCGCGACATATCAGGGCCTCAAGTCTGCTATTACAGTAGTGTCAGAATGATCGATCATTGATTTCATAATTGTTGATTTTAACAAGTTTGGTAATCTACTATTATAATGGCGTCATTATGACTTTCCAATGGTCGGCCACTGACACTACATTGAAAGTAATTGCATTTATTGGTAATCTGGTACATAATGATAAATGATTGACATTTCTACTAATGGGTTTTATAATAATGATGGTGTCGTATGACAATACCATTATAATAACACAATTCTATTACGAGAACATTGACCGACCAATGATCGACCATTATGAATTTAGCGGATTACTAACTTTTTGCAAAATGACAATGGGATCGTGTTGGAATGACTAAATTTATAAAAATAGCAGACTTGGGCCCCAGGTAGAGTATCCAATGGTTAAAATTGATTCAGATTGGAAAAATGATGAGTATTTTTGGTGTATCTTTTAAAAGCCTTACAATAGCTGGATTTGCATGTATATTTGCTATATTAACAGTGTTTGAAAGGAAGTTGTATACAGCAAAGTGAATGGGGTCTGGTACAGTTTGCAGTTTTAAAACATCAAGGTTGTTGGAAAGAGAGTAAATAACAGCGTAAGGTTGGACGTGATTGTAATTTGCAGGTTTCAAAGATTCAATGTATTGATATTATAAAACCTTGATAGACGATACTTTGTGCTTAGAATTAATAGGAAACGTGGTTACGGAGTCGTCGGCGTTCATTCTATACAAACGTATTCGTCTGTTTTCTTCCTGGATAAAGAAACTAGAGCAAATTTTTTTACGATATAATCTATAACTACCTCTGCCATGTTCCTATGATTTGTTTTTTGGCGTAGTTAAGATAATTTTATATAAAAAGAAATATGGAAAAAGAAACCAAAGATACGAACATAGCCGTGGTAGGTGAATAAGGTGTTTCAAAATTAACCCAACGAACTTTAAGGAGTGTTTTTGACCATCGAACTGAATAACTTTTACTATATGGGACCAACTTTGCCAACTGGCGATGGGATCAACTGTCCCATACTAAAGTTTAATACCTACTGTTCTAAACTGTATGGGACTACTGTTTTTTGACACACCTTATAGATATACTGTAAAAAAATATTTACTCTAGTATCACCAAGAAAGAAAACAGAGGAATACGTTTGTATGGAAAGCACGCCATTGACCACGTGACTGCGTTTCCTCTTATTATGTAATGTTTTTGAAGACATACGTGTCTAATTTATATTATTATTTACTAGCTTCCGCCCGTAATTTGTTCACGAAGAATTCGTAAGACAACAATACTAAACACAGCCACATTTCCCGCCCGCGCTATTACTGCGTTTTCGCTTAACATTCTTTCTGCTTTTTTTCATTTTGCTCGGCTCCTAAGAGTCGTAGCATGATGTTAAAAATAATAATAATAATCTTTATTGGAACAAAACACATTTTACAAATTGATTGCGTACGTAAATAGCTACATTAGTGCCCACCTCCAACAGGGAGACAACAGCGTTCCAGATTCCAGAGATGAAAATACAGTAGGGGTTACAAAAGAACAATAACAATATTTAAAAAAAAAGTAAAAAAATTAAAGTAAAACTTTTTATTTGTAAATAGTAAAAATTTTAAAAAGCCTAGAACCTTCCTCAAGAATTGGAAAATCAAAAGCAAAACAAAAAAAACAAATCCGACTGGTACCTAGTTCCAGAGATTAGCGCGTTCAAACAAACAAACACACAAACCCTTCAACTTCATTATATTATAAATTAGTAATAAGTATAGATTTGTTTCTTTTTCAAGGTTCAGTCCTACGGAAACCGCGATATATAGGATAAATTGGCCTTTGGTCAATTGTGGAGCATGTTTTATTTAATATAGTAATAATTGTTATTGTTAATAATAATAGGTACCTAAAGGAGCAATGATGTCATAAAACTCCTCAATAAAATTACTAGAAACCTAATGCGTAAGGATAATTATTGAAAACAAAAATATAATTATAAACAAATAATAAATTTCTTATAATAAAATTCAATAAATAATAAACGTCGACTTCAGTTTTTCCAAGTACTACAAGATTTTTACGGCATACCTACTTAGGAAAATGACGTATAATTAGTACTTACTGTAGTGTATTAATTTAAACTAGGTAAAAAAATATATAAATATAATATAATATCGGCATGAGGAAAATGTCGTGAGGAAAGTTTTGAGTATGAATGTATGGTTAAAGAAATTTTTCATGAATGAATGAATGTGGTTCTTAGATTAGGGGAAGACTAAATAAACGATGGAAGGACTGTGTGAAAGATGAAATTGCTAGAAAGGGCTATCGAGATGACGACTAAATAGAGAAGTATAAATTGGGATAACGGCAGGAGAATATAGATGATGGATATGCACTTATCTTTGTATTCCAATTTTTTCCAAAATTATAGAAAAGATGCTATACAATAGCCTTTCGTCATTTTTTGAAAAACATGATCTCATAGTCAGAGAACCATTTGGATTTAGGAAAGGTAAATCCATTAATATGGCGATTTATGACGTGATCAAGAAAATCGTTTCTAGTGTTGATGCTACTCCAGTGGCAGCCTTGTTTATGGATATGTCTAAAGCGTTTGACCATGTAGATCATGGTATACTGCTAAACAAATTAGAGCGTTATGGGATTAGAGGAACTGCATTAAACCTATTTCAATCTTATCTCTCTAATCGCACCCAAATCACAACGCTCGATAGGCTAAATGCGAGCTCGAAAGTTGAAAGAACATACATGTCATGTCCTAGGAAAACTACTTATGGTGTTCCTCAAGGTAGCATTCTTGGTCCTCCATTATTTAACATTTACATAAATGATATGCCTAAGGCCAGTATGCACCAGATGGTTTTATTTGCTGATGACAGCACTATTTTATTCTCTAGTAATGACATTAATATTCTTGAAAATGACATAAATGACGATCTTAAAAATATAATAAATTGGTTAGTTAATAATAATCTCAAAATAAATCTTGACAAAACTAGGATAATGACATTTAATCAAAGAACAAATAAACCGAAACTGAATATAAAATATGGTGACGTAGCAATCTCTGAAAGTGACATCACAAAATTTCTGGGCCTTTACATAGATAGTCATCTGACTTGGAAACATCATATTGATGTTCTGTCAAAGAAGCTTAGTCAATTTGCGTATGCTCTGTACAAACTATCAAAAACGGTTAACCGCATTACGGTAAAAATTGCTTATAATGCTTATGTGGCTTCTGGCATTAGGTACGGAATCATTTTCTGGGGCAACTTCACTGACAGAGACATTGCTTTTAAAGCTCAGAAGAAATGCTTGCAATTGTTTACCAAATTGCAATCGATTGATAGTTGTAAACCATTATTTAAGGAACTTAGTTTGCTCACTCTACCGTCTATGTACATATATGAAATGGGAGTGTTTGTTCACTGTAACCTACATTTGTTTGAAAAACTGCGCTCTCGCCGTTATCAGAATACCATCCATGTTACGTCTCATAAAACCGCATTTTTCGGCAAAAGTGTGCTAGGTATGGCCCGAAAAATATATAATAGTATACCAGCAGCTATTATAAATAAAGAGTGTTTGGGATCCTATAAGAAAGAGGTCTTTGTTTAAATTCCTTTTAGATGGATGTTACTACTCCATCACTGAGTTTACTACTGATAGACAGAGGTATGACGATCCCGACTTGCTAATTAGCCACTTATGATTTAATTGACTGATTATGTATGATTGTGTTTATTGATTTAAAATTGTAATGATCTCTTTACCTTACTGACATATTTTAAATTGATTTATTATTTATTTTTATTATTAATGTAATCTATTCGCATGCCCCCTTAATTAAATTGCTTGTTTATGTTAATTTTGTACGCCATATATTGGCAAAACATAGTGCACATATTTAAGACATCTACCTACTATCTGTAACCATTCCTATGTTTAACAAAATAAATAATTGATTGATTGATTAATTTGACGTATTATCGACTGTTTCATCGCCGACCTCTGAATATTTTATTATTTTTTCTATCTCGTTAGATAGCTGATTAAATGAAGTCTTCAAGTCCCCGTAATTTGTACGCTTAATGCCATACTAAAAATTTGAGATAACTGATGCCAAAGTTCATGTACTTAACTACGTACCTAGATCATTTTTGAAAATGGTTATAACTTCTTCTTTTAACTGTTTTAGAAAATTTGCTTACATCGAAAGGGTTTTTAACGTTTAACATTAGGTACCCAATACAAAAGCAATGATGGCAATACAATTTGAGAGTTTAGAGAAAAGGGATTATATTTAGTGACTTAAATGTTGCAAATGGGTCACACAATCACGTCCGGGAAGAAAACTTTAAATTGCAAGTAAAATGTATATAGTCCCAATTAATAAATTTAGTAAAACAATACTTATAAGTTGATCAAAGATGGTAGATATCATGGTTTAACTTTACATGATTATAACTAAATTAATTGTAAGCACATCTTACCCTATTAGTTCATAAAGGCACATACCTAACTATATTTATCTTATGCTACTTTCAGACTATACTCGGTCAACGCGTTTTGATTGCGTTCTTGTGTTTATAGTGGTAATAAAAACGCACGTCGGCCATTCCTCGTCTGAACATAGCTTTACTAAAATTAACCGATTTAAAAACAATATTTCTGAAGTACACAAGATAACATCATGCCTTTATTTTGAGAAGGGTTAAGCGGCGCTTATTTGAAGATATTAAAGTCTATTGGTATAAAGGGTCGTACAGGCTGGTGCGATATCGCGGGCGCGACAGGCACCGACGAAGAAATTGTGCTACTAGTGTCGCATAGCGCCCGCGATATCACACCAGTCTTTACGAGCCTAAAACCGGGTATCCAGACTGTTGTTTGCTCCATATGGAAAAACCCAAAGCCATTGCCCAACCTGAGGTTTGAACCCAGGACACCATGCTTACCGGGTACGTATTACAATACCGAAATTTAAAAGACCTTATAAATACCTATGGAAGAAATCCCGAAAAATTAAACAACGAATGATTGTTTGGTCGAAAGGTTTAAATCCCGAAAGATCATTTGCCCGAAAGCTTAAAATCCCGAAGATACAAATCCATAGGTAAATGACTAAGTGCCAATTTCACCAATCAAACTGAACGCGATCAGCACATCTAAAGTTCAAGAGCTGTCAGTGTCAATATTACAAAGAAAATAATGACAGTGACAGCTCTTAAACGTAGTTTACGTGCTGATCGCGTTCAGTTTTCATTGGTGAAATTCGCCCTAAGTGAGCGACTAGAAATACAGATTTCCTCTATTCTTGGTGAATCGTTTGGGTTAGATGTGGTTGTCCTTTCAGGCATTGGGCCATCGACATTTTATGTTTCGATATAACGGCTATCGGCATTTAAAACTTTCGGTATTTTGAATTTCGTTGTTTTGGACGTCGGTATTTCAGTCATAGTTATTATGAAATTTCGGGATTTGAATACGTCCACTTGCAACTAGTAGACCTACAAGGCACCATACATATTGAAAAGTAAAAGAAATACTCTCAAAACAGTGAAGGAAAACATTCCTCGCGATGTTTTCCTTCACCGGCATGTCTTAGAACCAAAATTCGAAGACATGTGACATCTACCAACCCGCACTGCGCCCGCGTGGTGGATTACGGCCCACTCCCTCTCACAGAGAGGAGGCCTGTATCCCAGCAGTGGAAACGTTATAGGCTGGTTATGCAAAAATAAAAACAAAACACACTCACCATTACTACCACTTGCCATACGTGGGGTTCTTGAAAGATGACGTAGGAGGTTTATACAGGGGATTCTCTCCCGTACAGTCTTCGGCGTCAATGTTCTGGTACTGAGGGTCATTGAGGGGCACGGGCGGAACTGTGTTCATGTGCTTCCAAAGCATGATGCCGCTCACTGCTGCCACCACTGCTATGATGCCCAGAACTCCCAGGATTATTGGCACTGAAGGAGACAAAGCAGAATTAAAACCATATTTTTGGTGAAGTTACACTTTGATTGCACGACGCGCGACGCGACGACTTATAGACAGACTTGTTGGTAAGAAATCAGGAAATACTATTTATTTATTTACACCTAAAGTAATAATTGATCTAGAGAAAAAATATCTGGTGGCTGGATAATAAACTATATTTTATTGCTGTGAATATTTATTTTAGACATATAAGTCAAACAACCTTGTTTGTTTTTTTATAATTATCCTTAAAAAATACATGATGAAAAAATATTACAATTACGTAACTGTCTTCAACATGGAAAGAAAAAGATCCAATAAATCTTATATTAAAGTTTCATTTTGCTTGTATGTGTGACTGATTCAGAATACCATGCAAATTAACATAAAATAGAAGATGGGGAAAACGCATGACGAATACAGCATATATATACTAAGCAAAACATTAACTTTCCTCATATTAAGACTCAGATATATGCCAGTGACCTTGAGTGGTTAGCTTGCGTGTTCTGTACTGAGTTCACGCAACGCGTCTACGTTCAGCCAGTAACAGGACTCGCCCATCAAGGAGCGCTATCCCCAATTGGACGCATTATTAATTTAATAAACACAAAACAAAAGGTATTTTAATAAAACGCGTATACTAAAAGATAAATAATTAAATTATCTTTAGATTGGTGAAGGTTTCAGAAAAATACGCTCGGTAGATTTTGCGCCATTCTCATTTTTTTTTCCGTGTTAGACATACATTTACAAATTAATTTCACTATGTAATATAAACATGATCTAAAATATTCACACTAAACTCGTTTAGACGTAATCTTCAGTATTCAATCATTAAAAGTCGGTTATCTTCGCCTTAATGTAAGGAAAGTTATTGCACAAACAAATAAACTCCGCATAATGAAATGTAAAGCTGGTTCATTGTAGTATTCCAGTTAAACCCACATCCCACACACTTTTCCTTTTCGTTTGGCAAAACAATGCAACTGTAGGCGGGCCATTCGAGAATTATAAGGGCAAAGAAACTGCAAATTGTCACGTAGGTAACAATCAGGTATATTAGGTAAATGAACTGGTAAATAAATAATAATAATATAATATTTTTTATTCAGTATTACAATTAGTAAAATCTCCCTTAAATAAAAAATATCCCTTATCTCCGTATTTATTTTGGAGCTGATTGGCTAGGATTGTAATACTGTTGTAAGTAGGAAATGGCATAGATATAACCAATGATATAACTATAATCTTATACAAGAAATGGAGAGGTTAGTATATATTTTCTATTGTGGGGTAATAGCGATAGATGGTATCAGATATTAGGCAAATGAACTGGTAAATATCCCTTATCTCCGTATTTATTTTGGAGCTGATTGGCTAGGATTGTAATACTGTTGCAAGTAGTAAATGGCATATATATAACTATAATCTTATACAAGAAATGGAGAGGTTAGTATATTTTCTATTGTGGGAGTAATAGCGATAAATGGTATCAGATATTTATCTTCCCACTCTAGTCGTAAAAGCTGGGTAAAAGGGACTCTGTTATACTAAGACGTCATACTTAGAAATATCTCTCTATGGAAATGGCGTTTGTTACATAAACAACATTATTTTTAGTATATATGCGAAACCCGAATATAGTTTGTTCAGAACAAGGAACTGAATCAATTTCAATAATTTTTACACCATGTTATATTTTGTCCCAAAAATATTTAAGTGTGATGGAAAATGTTATCACCATTTAATTACTTACAATACAATCGCCGCCGTGCGGTTAGGTACGTACTGCCAAATTATTATGAATGAGCGCAAGACGACCCAGAAGGCGCTGCGCGCTGGGGCGCCGCCGCCGGGCGCCGTTAGCATGTTTTTGTACGGACAACCCGGTAACATAACAACCTTTTATCTTTGTGATTTTTCATGATACAATTTTGAAATTTTGTACGTAGATTCTTTACATAAAAATTCTAGACATGTGTTTCGGGTTTCGCATATACTAAACCTAATATTGTATATCTGTCTACAGATTTCTTGTGCAAATGGTTTTACTATCCATCCATAGGCACTGCTACTTAGATTGCTAGATTATTTGACACTGATGCCTACTCGAAACCTGGCTAACACTGAAATGAACTCTACAAAAACCACAGGGTTTTCAATAGGTATGTAATTTATGAGTGTCTCCATTTGTATGAGACTTATTATTACGTAATAACAGCGAGGGGATTCACATAAAGTGTTATTTATCCAGATTGTCTTTTTATTTGGAAAGCAGCTAGAGGAAATATTTATCTCTTGACAAAGGGACGTAAAAGGGCTGGCAAAAACGAGTGATTCAGTAAGCTGTTTATAATGACCGTCTGTCACCCTTATCTCCGAATGTTGTCATTCTGTATCAGTGGTGACTTGGTGAGTAAATATTGTCATAATGTGATATAATTTTCTAGGTCAGTAACAATTATTAGATAAACTACCCAAACAAATACTAAATTGACGATTTTGTGCCCGTACCAATTGTGGTTTGGATAGTTCCAAACCAAAATTACTTTGGTAAACGTATTCAAAATCGACGGTTAAATTCAAATACATATACCTACCTATATAAATGGTGCTCGGGTAAACACGGTCAAAACAAAAAACCTTCCAAGTGCGAGTCGGACTCGCGCACGAAGGGTTCCGTACCATTATCTATAAAAATGGCAAAAAAACACGTTTGTTGTATGGGAGCCCCCCTTAAATAGTTGTTGTATTTTTATTTAATTATTTATTTTAAAAGTCAATATTTATCTACATATTCTGTGAATATTTCAAGCGTCTACCTGTTGCCGTTATCAATAAAGAGCAAAAACAAGCAAAAAAATCACGTTTGTTGTATGGGGCCCCCTTATATATTTATTTTATTTTTTAGTATTTGTTGTTATAGCTGCAACAGAAATACATCATCTATTCTGTGAAAATTTCAACTGTCTAGCTATCACGGTTCATGAGATACAGCCTGGTGACAGACGGACAGATCGACGAACAGACAGATAGAGAGACGGCGGAGCCTTAGTAATAGGGTTCCCGTTTTACCCTTTGGGTACGGAACCCTAAAAACTACTTAATTATTGCATGAAGGCAATGATATTAACCTGAACCTTTATCTTATTTATTGTTATCCTACATGTATTTAGAATAATGTTTGTTTATATTCACGCGCAATTGACACACGCAATACTACTCGTAGCTGTCTCTTTTTTAGGGTTCCGTATCTCAACAGGAAAAAGGAACCCTTATAGGATCACTCGTGTGTCTGTCTGTCTGTCCGTCTGTCACAGCTGATTTGCTCCGAATCTACTGGACTAATTAAGTTGAAATTTGGTACACATATGAACTTTTGTGACCCAAACACGGACGTGTTACGTAAATTAATTAATTTTGAATATAGAGGTCACTTTTGGGCGGCAAATTAGAAAATTAAAAAAATAAAGTTTTGCTGACTGTACCGTGAATTGTTTTAAGGATTTTATGTATATATATTTTATAATTTTAAAATACATACTTTTGAAGTTATTTAAGAAAATAGATGAAAAATGACCATCCCCCCCCCTTATCTCCGAAACTGAGCCTAAAATTTTGATAAAAATACAGAAAATAGATCTTTACTTATAGATTACAGGAAACCTATAAGAAGTCTGTGGTCTTAAAATAACACGGTAAATCACTCAATATTGTGCGTACAAACTTACATTTGCAGTTGGAATGTATGGGGATCATGTTTTTCAACTACAATGTTAAGTTTGTTTGGTGAAAAAATGTGGGTATAAATTCATCCCAACTACGGAACCCTTCATTGTGCGTGGTCCTACAGGCACTTGGCCGGTTTTTTCTTGTTGTTTTATCAAGCTATCATTTATACTTGTAGTGAAATGTAAAATGAATGAAAAGTGGGCATGTGTGCTGCCGCTGCTACGCGGAACACTTTTTTCGGTTGTTTTGTGAGTGTATAACATAGCTGTTTAATATAATATCATTGCTTATAGGTATTAAATCACGACCATTGAACATAACGGAATTTCCGGCCATATGGGACTGTTTGACTACACAAAACTAAAATAATAATAATACTTATACATAAATGATACAAGTGGACATGATTGTTTTAATAACAACGATAGAACAGGGACCAAATGATAAATATAATTATGTATGTTCTAAGAAAGACCGATACGCAGCTGCTGTCAGGCGCATATATTTGTTTTGTCATGTCAAAAGGCTAGAATTATTGAACACATCTGTGTAAATAAAAATGTATACAACCTTAAGAAAAGACGCTATCCCTTCATTCTTAAAGCATATTTTTGAATACAGTGGATGTAAGTTTATGATATTAAAAATTACATTTTCATTCATAAGAAGCTGATTGTTTAAAAATGACGCAAATAAGATACGAAATGAAATGGAATTCGCTGTGTTTCAATTTCATAACTGAATCGTTCTTAATTAACATGAATTTTCGTTTAATCAAATTGATTAAACTGTTCTGACAGTCATATTAATTGAAATAATTTATCATTAGGTAACTTTTTCAAGTTTTCGTAGCGGTTTCGCCCTACTGTGAGGTAAGTTAATTTCATACTGATGTTCATATTTAAGTTGACGTCGGGTATTACTTAGATTATCTGCTTAGGTTCTTACCTTTTGTATCAGCTACATATGCACCAGCATTGATACCATTGCAGTGGTTCAGCATCATAACAAAAATCTCCCCAGTCTCATCTCGACTAGCGAAGTACTCTAATAGACCACAATCATCAATAGTTTCGTTGCACTTCACCCAAATCTTTTTGTCTTGACCATCCCTCTCTTGCGTCAAAGATTCATTGTACCGTTCAATAGTCATGGGACGATTGCACTTGGAGCATTTTCCGATGGTGCTATTAACAAGACAGTCTTCACACTCGCTGGCGACGCTGCAGAGGCCTTGGCAGTAGTTTTCCTGGTCGAAATACTGAGAGCCATCTCGGTCTGTGTAACAGATGCAAGACTCGCAAATACCACAGTAGCCGTTGCCTGAACAGTCCGGCTGCAAAAGTTTGGTTGTGAGAGAGACGAAGACGATGACGTAGAGAGACATTTGATTCGAAAGAAATAGTCTCAATCAAGGGAAGTCACATAAAACTCATACATAAGTACTACTGAAAGTGAATAAAACTAACATGAGTTTTGATGACCTTAAAGATTCGAGGTTTCATAATTGTGATACGATTTATTGTTTTCAATGTGATACTTACATCGTTTGGATTCAGTGAGCACTGAAGTATATCTCCTCTAATTTTATTGTCGCAAATTGGTTTGCCGGAAATTGGTTTGTCGCAATACTCGCCCTTCCTGCAGAATAAAATTACTTGTAATGACATTGGGGGTTGAAACATTAAAATGATATTAGTTAAAATTGCTAGCTTAGTGTCTTTTTTGTTCAGTATCTTTAGAAAGGCTGCGTTAGCTACAGTTAGGTTTTGTTTTAGATTTAGCCAATATTATTTATCCTTGAAAGATTTCGGTTAATTTTATTAAATCATTTATTCTTTGATGACACGCAAAGACTAAGGAACCAGAAAATCAATGTCAAGTGCAATAAAAAATATGCGTAGGTACTGATCTATGAATGGAAATTGGAAGGAATATATACTTAAATTCATTGATCATAAAAAGATACTCGACATCAATTTAAAAATAAGCAACAACAAAATCGAGTATAATAAGTATTGCCTAGACCTAAATATTATAGAGAGGAGAGCAGTGGTAATCCAGTAGTAATCCAACCTCGAATTACGAACTGTAGGTCGTAGGATCAAACCCAGATGCGCTTTAATTTTTCTTACTTTAGTTAATTGTTACCTTAGTTTTTATTATTTGGTTAGTTTATGTTTATTGCTAAAGTTTTAAGACTTTTACTTGGCATTATTTTATAATAAGTACACCTAATAACTACTGTGTAAGAAAATGTTTGTACGCCTTACAGGGCAGCACATAGTGACACAATATTTTATTTTATTTTATTACATCATGTAGCAACGTTATACCTATGTGTACAAATAAATAAATTTGAATTTGTGTAAATTGTTTCAACACCACTGCTCTCAAAACGGTGAAAGAAAACATCGTATCGCGCACGTCCTAGAACCAAAAAATCGACGACATGTGACATCTACCGCACTGGGCCCGCGTGGTGGATTACGGCCCACTCCCTCTCACAGGGAGGAGGCTTGTGTCCCAGCAGTGGAAACATTGTAGGCTGATTATATGTATAATATAATAATAAATAAGTATACTAGGCATTCTTTTACGTTGAACGGGGTTATTGTTAATACAGCTAGATGGCCCGACGACCTTATGAAGGTGGCTGGGTCAGACTGGATGCGGAAGGCGGAGGATAGGGTGTTGTAGCGCAGCCTAAGAGAGGCCTATGTCTAGCAGTGGACTGTGATAGGCTGAGTTGATTGAATCGGTTATCGGCCCATTTCTGACGGATTTCTATCGCCGTATATAAATATGGTGGAAGGCATTATGTCCGTTATGTTATACTTAAGCTAGTAATAGATAGGTGAAACAGATTTGCAAGGCATAAAAATTCCGTACTTATATTTGAAAATGGATCCAAGTAATGGTAATTGCTAATGTTTGAAGCCCTGGTTGAGCATATACAATCTTTTATCAAGTGATTTTTCACGTCCATTACCAAAGTTTTTCTGTCTAGTGAATTTGACTATAAAATCTTATGCCTTTTAAGTGCCTATTTGAAATATATGATTTGACTTTGATGTTTACAGAGATTTTAATTCAACAAAGAACTTGCCGAAACAAACTAATCTTCAAAAAAATTTACTGGAATAATTAGATTTTGACATGCAGCTGCTCTTACAAATTGTATTGCATCAAAACATGGAGCTTTTTTAATAACCCTGCCATCAAGTTGAAAGCCCCTTGTGCCACAATTAACTCCACATCGATGCTCGAACAAAGATGTTTTTGTTGGGTTGAACTTAATATTTACTGCCGCTTGTATTTATTTACGAAAGTCAACCTTAAGGTGTGGTATTACGACATATGTTGATTGTTGGATTGAGTCGTGTTATGCTTCATTTTGTCGACATTTCGATGAATTACGTTTACCTATGCTTGGTGAATTTGATATATAAACTAAGTTTTGATCGTAACGTGTCATCATCTGTGCTGTCTGCTTTAGTTTAATATAGGTACAGTAAGAATGAACCAGTGTTATTATATCGTGGATTGATAGTTGTAAGTTCACGATAGTTTGTGGAGCTAAATAAGTTTATTATGTTTATGCGCTGATTATAAGAGCGTTTTAGTATTTTGTTTGGCTTCGTCTAAAGTGCAAGGTTTCACGCATTCAATTTCTACAACTTGTACTTTACAATAGGCATCTATTACACAACTCTGTTGTTATTTTGTGTTTACAAGCAAAGTGTTTTAGCTGTGTTTTGCAGGATTAGAGTGAACGGTACCAAACCGCGTTTCCATATATGCTCTGTGTTCATTCCGGTATGTTTTTACTATTCCTATTTTTCTCTAAATTTATTTTTAGCATTTTATTCACACACCCAATCTTTAGTCAATTTATTCTGCGTTTGCCAAAATACCGTAATTTGTTAGTTCTCAAATAATTGTACGAACCCGACATGTTTTCCTTGAATTGCAAGTAAAATGTTGTTTCAATGTCGTTTTAACTTCTGAATAAGTATAATTTTAACAAAAAGGTCAAATTTGAATTTTGCTGTATAAGGCTGTTTTTGCACGTTTAGGTGTGATTAATAATCTTGATGACATTGTTATTGCAGCCTTTGCAAAATCATACTGAACATTTGTGAACCTTCAACAACAACTACAGAAAGAAATAAAATCTGTAATACATACCATCCTGGATCGCACGAGCAGAGTCCGCATGACAAGTTTCCATTCTTGTTACAAAGTGGCGAGCTTTTCTCCACTGTCAGACTGCATGCGCACGCACACGCCACAAAGTACTTAATGTGAGCTTCTTCTTCTAACCCCACATTGATCTTTATTTCCACGGACTCAGTGACTCCCCCTGTAGCATTACAGAACTCCCGGGAAGCAGTAACTTCGGTGGTGGCGACACAAGTCGCCTCAGAACACTTTGGCTCATATTGCTTCAGCTCGACCTCTAAGCTTTGCGTCGAATGCACAATCGTCGGCACTGGCTGCAAAAGTTAATACACGTCAGGAAGTTCAACAATAACTAGGGTTTAAGCGAGAATGCATTGCACATTTTAGAGGATGTGGATTCTTGATTGGAATTATATACGCGTATTCTTAGAGACTCATAGTTGGGTTATCCTTCAAATCAATATATCATGCGCTCATATTTTTGAACAGGGTTTTTGTTTCGATCTTACTTAATTCATAAAAAAGATTAAAATACAGATGTTCATAAATATAACAAAATGGACACGCTAAAATATAGTTAATTGCAAGCAGTGACTTATGCTTATTAACAAATCAGTTTGAAAAAGGTAACAAATTGGTGCATTCAGAACAAATCGAGTGTGATACGTGACTTAGAAAAGTGTATCACCGAATATCACGTCCCCGTAAGTTTACAAATACGAAACATTTAATAACGAATGCACGCTACCACGAAAAACTTGCCGCCATAGCAATGCGATCTCGAATAACTAAATCTCTAATTCGCCTATTCGAAACACTTAACAAAGAATGCACGCTACCACTAAAAACTGAACACCGTAGCTATGTGATCTCGAATACCTAAACCTCTAAAAGTCATCGTAAAGTCTTTATTCATATAACAATCAACCATAATCAAACATGTTGCAAATTGGTTCCAAATTGAGATTCTCGCGACTTGAGAAGCTCAAATATAAGCAATAAATTCTCTCATTTTTGTTGGACAGGAGCCCAAACACCAATAGTACCACCTTTTGCGCGGTATCGTGCACTCTAATTAATCCGTGCACCGTATAAATTTGATAAAAAACTGTTGGACAGGTACGAAATGTAATACAGCTAATATTGTTTCCCATATACAGGGGGTATATGTCGCGAGCATCTCAATTTGGAACCAATTTGCAACCTGACGTAGTAATTACTGACTTCGAGAAGGCGTCAATAAATGCGGTGAAACAAGTGTTTCCTAAAACTAAACACAAGTATTGTTACTTCCATCTGGCTCAAAATATTTGGAAGCATATCCAGTCTACTGGTCTCTCCAAACAATACTCAGAATCGACATCTTTTGCTCACAAAATATGTCATTTGGCCGCGTTAGCCTTTTTAAAGCCAGATGCCAGATACCTGAGGCCTTTGAAATACTAAAAGAAAAAGTTTTACCCAAGGATGCAGTGAAAGTCACTAATTGGTTTTCCAAATACTACGTCAATAGTACTTATAAGAAACGGACTACTCAAAACCTCGAAACATTAAAGACAAACTTGCAAAATGTGCTTCTATTTTTCCGCCTAACACAAATAGCTCGCTAATGACCACTGTTCCAATTACACAAAATGAGGTGGAATCATGGCACGACCGCTGGAAAAAAGAAAGAAAGAAATGGAATTTATATAAGACCATTGAAGAATTAAACAAGGAACAAAAACATACAGAATGAATAGTTGAAAAATTAAATTCGCAGTCTCAAGAAACCAAAAGAGCAAAGAAAATAGGACTGAAAAAATTAAAAAACATAAAAAAAAGGAAACAATGGACTTAACCACATTTTTAGATGGTCTTGCATCCTACTTGGGCTATTTTAAACGTTAACTGATTTTTTTTAGTTTTTTTTAATGTTTGATTTGGTTGATTGTATTGTCATGGAAAAACGATTGATTTGGTTGATTGACACATAATATGACATTTTTTTCTTCAAATTGTTGATTTGGTTGGTTGTTATAGGAATAAAGACTTTTTACGATGACTTTTAGAGGTTTAGTTATTCGAGATCACATGGCTACGGTGTTCAGTTTTTAGTGGTAGCATGCATTCTTTGTTAAGTGTTTCGAATAGGAGAATTAGAGATTTAGTTATTCGAGATCGCATTGCTACGGCGTGAAGTTTTTCGTGGTAGCGTACATTCGTTGTTAAGTGTTTCGTATCTGTAAACTTACGGGGACGTGATATTCGGTGATTTGGGAAGACAGTCTAATACGGCTGAATGTCTGACCTTTTCAAATGAAATATATATTACCAACTACGTACAACTACCGGGCTAGATGGGTTGTCATACCTTCGCTTGTCTGAATCCAACTCTTATAATCACATGGACTACACGCCTATTAAAGCGTAATTATAATTATAGTATCATTATTTAAACATAGTCTGCCGTAATTATTACAATTATAATAATTGTTGTAATTATTTCAAAGAAAACAGTGAAACGAGGTAGAGATGCTGACGCTAATTCTTAAATTGTTGAGATATAATATAGCTGTTAGAAGGGTTCAGTTATTTGCTTCCTCGTACATGTTGCTGCCGATATGGAGAAGGAAGGTTAAATTAAGGTACTTTCTAAATGCTGAAGGAAATATACGTAATGTTTCTTTCAGTGCTGGGAAATTGGATTAAGTGTCATCATCCTATGAGAATCATTGAAGTTCATATAACCGAATCGTGCAGGTTATCAACGATTTGTTGGATCTTAGTGAGGTTTTCATTTTCAACTTAATTTAGTTTTTTATCAACCATATTTCCATTTTTTTCTTGATGTCTTGCTCTACATTTGTCGTTAAATTAAACCGTTGTCCATTGTTCACCAATATCTCCTAAATTAACAAAATATTACATGCTTTATCTGAATTATTCTTTTTGCCCAAACACTTGCGAACTTTATTTGTCGTGAGCCGTCGGCTAAAACCGGCGTGTCCTCATGTACTATACAGTACGTATTATACTATATTATATTATATATAATATTATATTATACGTATTATACAGTTTTAGTCACTCCGACATCTGTGCCCATACGATAACGCGGTGTGAAATCCACGTTAGGTTTAACAACCATATCATATTTGTAAGTAAGAAACAATTTAGGTTAATTGTCAGTATTTGTTGGTCTAAATACATTCAATGAATCATGGGCATAACTTATTTTGTACTTTTCTTGTCATGCTTTTGAAGGATGTTTGACTATATCATCAGTTTTATGGTGTTGTTACGTAGTAATAAGTGTCAACTAGTCAAGTAACAGCTACAATTAGTATTTTCTATTATTATATCCTATTCTTAGATCTTTGTTGACTTCTCGTTGACATTAACTCTGTCTGTTCAGATCTTCTTGGGCGATCCAGCCACACCATTAGTCAATTTACTTTCAACTTTTGATCATTGTAATGTGGAAGTGATAGATTTCAGTAATTGCGGTATTTTATTATTACTGTGTAAGAAATTGCTATACAATCCAATATACCTTACCTTCTGTTTACTCTTCGCTGAATAGCGGATTTCTATTGTGTTGGGCTTCCTGATGTTCAGAGTTCTCTCAGCGTAGACCGGGCTGATGACTGCTCCTTTCTTGTCTGGCGCTTCCTCCACCACTACGAGGTATTCTTTACCGTTGGGACACCAGCCGTCTGTTGACGTGAACTTGCAGTGAGGCAACTGGAAAAAAAAATTAAATAATAAATATATGAGTTAAAGTGAGCTTATTTGTCTCTTGTCGTAAGAGAAGATTAAATAACAAAATTCCAAAACATAGTACAAAAGGAATCTTTGTCGAAGATTACTAAAGCAAACAGCAAACACAAGTTGCATAGTACTGCTGTATATCTTATAACAAATTAAGCACGGATCACTTATTCTATTGCAAAATTTTAACAGTGAAAATAGACATTTAGTTGTCTCCACTGCGAATAACGTTTCACGAAGGTGTATTTCACAGGCCATAAGGTGTCTCTAAAATATTCTAGGTGCGACATCAGATTGAAACAGAGTCTAGTGGAGGATAAAAGTACAAATCGTACAGCCGTGTCGTTTGCTGTACCGTTTTCTACAATGTATAATGTAGGAGGCAGGTGTGTTTGAAAGTGCGGAATCGGCTTAGGGCAGTTGAATAAGATTTGGCACTGTGCCTTTTTGAATGTTAATTAAGCTTTTTTTTTTTAATACTTTTGTTTGGTATCGTGTTTTTTATTGTCAACTGCCATAGGGCTGGCACCAGTAAAATAATGAGAAGTTATGGTTCCCTCTTAATTTACGTATAATTGTTTAGTATAACTGTTTAGATATGGGTATAATTCAGTATCAACAAGTTGTTATATTGTCATGTCTAAACCTGTAAATAAATGCAACAGCAAATTATAACCCTTTCAAATAATATTAACTATCCTTTGTCCATATTAAACTTGATGTCACTCTGCCACCTTATAAGTCTTGCAGGCCTACTAATATATCTATTTACACAACATAAATCTAATATTGTAAGCCAATTATAACCATATATTATGAACAAAGGAATGTGGTGTAACTCTGCTTGTTTATTTAAATCTGCTATATATGGTGTGTAGTTGTTCCTAGACATGCAATTATACAAATTGCAATGTTAAATGATGCCTGGTTGATGAAACTGGTTGAAATCACTAACAATGTTATTGCGCTAACTAGATGTGACAAGGGCGTGAAATTCGTTCAAATAGAGCGTGCCCTGTAAGATCGTTTTTATCCTTGTAACTTCATGCAAGAAGGTTATGGTTTTTTGTTACATTTAGAAGTTAAGCTGTTACTGATTTACCATTATTCTACCCGACTACATTTGTCACTGTTCAGAGAAGAATTTCATCAGTTGCCAACGAAATAATGAAGACTTTACAAGCTATGTATTTTTTCTAAACCATAATTGCACTGTCGACAGCGTATATTCTCATATAAGGTAATTAAAACTTCGACTCTTATCAAGAGGGTCTTGTAAAACAGGTCCGAGGCGATAGTTGGCAGAAGGCCAAAAATGTGCGTCGTTAATGTCATTAACTGGCCACCGGAATGTAAACGAGACACGTATTTTACGTTGATGGCCGAAGATGCATAGAGGCATATAAAATGCCATATTAATTTTGGAGTTGTAAACAAGGAAAATAAGCGTTAATTATTTGGTTTTGTTCTTGTATCTACATCACTGCTACGAATATCTAAGCAGTAACCATACATGGACTTCAACAAGTACCTAAATGGAAGACTGATTAGGAATACCAACCGCAGAATAGCATTAGAAATATGGCATAGTTATTTGTAGAAGTCTTTTTTTCTGACAATGTCTATGTTATATTTTACAGTTATTGAACCATCGGTCATACTGACTACTTTATTGAGAATAATTTCCGAGCAATATTAACTATTCTTATTAACATCATTCACAAAAGGCATATCCGGTCAATATATTTCCATGTATAATGTCGCTTGGCGCCAGCGGTCGAGTCGTTCAAGTAATGGCCAAGTTGGCAGCTTGCTTAACACCGATTACATCTATACGCTACCTGCCTTCATTAAGCATATTGTTGACTATGGTGTATGAAGGACGTATGAATAATTCGATGGAAAAGCACAAGTAAATATAGTCAGGTATTCATTGTAAAGTTGTAAACAGATACTTGATATTGCTAGTATGCTACCTGGTTTTGCGAGATGATAAATTATGGACGGTTGTTATAGGAGGTTTTGAAAGTCGATTTGCGTACTGCATTTTCCGATTATGTAAGCGATTTGCGATTTTGCCGCGGGGTAAAGGTTCGTGATATCGACTTTGATTTGGTAGCTCTAGTGCAAATGCTTTTTGCTGCAGGACATTTTATGGAATTTCAAAATATAGTAGCCATTTACAAATGCATTTCAAATACCTAGGGCCCAAGTCTGCTATTTTTATAAATTCAGTCATTCCAACACGATCCCATTGTCATTTAGCTAAAAGTTCGTAATCTGCTAAATTCATAATGGTCGATCATTGGTCGGTCAATGTTCTCGTAATAGAATTGTGTTATTATAATGGCATTGTAGTATTGCCATTATTATAAAACCCATTAGTAGAAATGTCATTCATTTGTCATTATGTACGAGATTACCAATAAATGCAATTTCTTTCAATGTAGTGTCAGGGGCCGACCATTGGAAAGTCATAATGACGCCATTATAATAGTAGATTACCAAACTTGTCAAAATCATCAATTATGAAATCAATGATCGACCATTCTGACACTATTGTAATAGCAGACTTGAAGCCCTGGAATGGTGTAAAATGGTTTCTATGGATTTCGTATTAAAGCGGATTATCTGGTCAATGAAATATGTGTCGGGCTTTTAAAAATTTAACACAAAAGACAAGAATCATTAAGTATTCATTAATTATTGTAAACGTCATTACAGATTTCTTGGGGCCAATATCTGCATTATTAACAAAGTACCCAAATGATTGGGTAATTTTAATTAATCACCCTTTGTTGCCTGAGGGCTAATTATAAATTAATGTAGAACCAATTTATGAGTGTAAGTTATAAGCCGGCCGTAAACTAAGTAAGCATAGTCCATGTTTATCCGTTCCAGATAATTATTATGCAAGAAACGATGGGTGTGGGGTTCGACGCCTACGCAAAAAGTACTACGCAAGGAATGTGGTTTCAACAGGATAGGTATAAAGAACATTATTATAATAACATTCTTTTGTTGTGAGTTTTTATAATAACTGGTATAAAATCTGTGGTCTAACGGCCGAACCCAATAACCTATATATCACCAGTTTCGGCCTACTGGAGATATATCTATCGATGGTTTTAACGTCCCAATAATCTAGGAATCATACCGGCCCACGCTATCTACTGATGGGACCCTCCCATCGTCTACAACAGATATCTCTTTGTATGAAAATGCCAAAGTATGCGTCCCAATATTCGATTTGATTGACAGGACAGTACTACAGATGGCAGATTTGGCTATTCCCCGAATCGCAGGGATAAACGTAAAGTAGCCTAGCTAAAATGAACTCTTTAGTACTTGCAATAATGATCATTGATGTTTTTTTTTATTTAAGGTAATAAAAAAAATTGAAATTCAAATATCTCGAAAAAGGTGCGCCCTAGGCAAAAAATAACAGAAATTTAACCCCCCCCCTTACGAACACCCGTGCAAGCACCATTCCAACATGAATTTAAGTTAAAAAAAAAAATAACATTAATGCGCTAAGGTAGCCCGCGAAATTAAAATTTTATTACGTTTTTTGCAATTTGCAGGTCAGTAACAGGTTGTATTTTGATTCGCGACCATAACAAATATGGCTCTACAGAATTATATCTTATTCCAGTAACTTATTTAGAAGTAAGAAACAAACCTAAGATCCATCATTTGCACTTTAGCTTGGTCGAATCACTGTCTCCTAAGATACAGGCCATCCCTAGTTTAGGAGACAGGATTTAAATTTTTGTTTTTATAGACAATTATTTTATTTTATTTTTTTCCACTTGTGTCCATTGTTAGTTGTTTAAGTCTTAGCATGTAACTAGTATACAACCCGTGTCTATGTACGTATATATTTTGAATCAATAAACTTATTATTATTGTTATAATATAACCCTAATTACACATGTTGTTTTTTAAAGTGATGTTGGTTGTAATGGAACGCACGGGAGGGCGAAGTAGAGAAACCTACTTATTGTTTTCGTTAGATAGATAGCCTTTATCAATGATTGTGAGACGCCATCCGAGCATAGATATAATTATACTGTCTATCATCAATAGCGATCTGTCTTTAACTGAAAATAAGTTATTGGGTTCGGCCGTTAGTAAAGGAAGACTTTTTTATTCCATCTTGTAACTAAGTTCTGGAACAGGAACTAAGAGACAGACTGATAGAAGACAATGGAAAAGAAAAACATGTTGGATCGATTCCAAGTAACATGGAACCAGAGCAGGCAGAAGAACAAAGCTACATTAATGTTTATGGAACATAAGCCTGGGACTTAATTTAGAAATCGTCCACAATGCTCTTTCTAAAAACAAGTCAAAATGAATTACCACACAAAAAATAAGTCCGTGAGGTAATGATTGCCGTAACTCAACCTTCCCATAGTCTATCTTTAGTTTAAGATACGCTTAAAGGGATCTCAGAAACCTGTTCGAGAGCCGAGAACCTAGTTAAATTACTGAGTGCTTGAAAATACAAATATGGGCAAAATTGGCATGTCTTATATCTTTACTAAGCCAATGCATTTTGTTCTTGAAGAATTTAGGGCAGAAAAATGATAATCTTTCTTTGCCGCAGTCACGAAGTATCGTAGCTCATTATTTTAGGGCGATAAACCTTTAATAGCTGTTAGTGCATATGAAACAGTGACTGTGGGTGTCACAATAGTAGCACAGATCTTGACGATTGCTCTCGACCTGAGTTGATCTAACCGATAACCCATAGTTCTCCTGAATGTATGACTGAGACAGCAATACTTACTATAAAATTACGGAAGTGGGTTTTGACTAGTGCTGCGCCGAATAGACTAAGAAAAGCGACTACCTAACTAAAAAGTGTGACATATATTATATATATATTATAATAGCGACAAAATTATTGATGGATACACAGTAGTTTATTGGTATATTAATTAAGAAATAAATTAACGTTAATAGCTTCAAAGGCCATGATAAAATTCTTGACTGCCTTTATCGCAGTGGCTTGCGTTGGGCCATTGTTGACGAACATTACGGAAATAGACTATCAGTTGATATGATTTGTTTATTGCATCTATTGAGTACTTGATTGGTGTGGTAAGAATCTGTATTTAGGGTTAGTTTTGTTAAAATATGTACAAAGACTATTTCGTAAATCGAGAATCTGGCGCCAAATTCCCTTGTTCACAAACTAAAATGAAAATAGAGAATGGACATCTTTTATCAGCTCGAGAAAAGGTCGGTGACAGATAAAAACTAAGTTATAGATGTCAAATTAGTTTATACCTTGAACTTCGCCTTGTTTTTAATCTATTTTAAATAGTTGCCAAATCAGAATTTTTCAACTATTTACATAATTATATGTATTAGGTCATTACAAACTGACAGCTCTAATGTAATGTCTTAATTTATTAGATGAAAAAGATGGAAATAGCCTTAATAAGGTTAAACTTGAGCACGAAAGAATCGGCACCATTATCGACTATTTCCGAATAACTCGACTATTACCTGGCACATCTCTAGCCCAAACATGTGGGCGTCAGGCGATATGACTGCCTATAGAAAGGTTGTCTCCCTGTTGCGACATCACTGGCCACTCTAACCAGTTAGAACGTAAATAAAAATAATAAACATATAAGTGTAGAATCTGATTATGTTGTTCTGTTGTGGCTTTTGGCTTCGAGATCAATAGAATCTTGACTGAGATGATGCTCAAAGAAATCAAATTCATTTAGGATAAATTGTTTCTCGTTTTTATAAATGAAACATTGAATGCGATTCTTCTGTCTAAGTTATTGCTGTTATATTTAGCAAGTATTCAATAGGTATAGGCACAACCCAAAGTCACCTTATTGATTCCATTAGAACAAAGGCTGTCCTAACCCTTATTAATAGAAGACAAAAAGTTATTGTTTGTCCTAAATAATGAGATCACCCGCATCATGTTTTCTCGGTAATCCTACACCATTTGAGTCATTTCTGTGATGATATTCCTATAAAATGATATTCATAGAATGTATTTTAGCTCACTCTATGTATTTTCCGCGGTGTTTGTCAATGAAGAACCGCAAGCTGTTTTTTAGTCCAATTAAAATATTATTTCTTGAGTGTCTTAGAATGTGACACTTTAATTTAGGTTCAGGTTAAAATCTCGATGTGTTTTCGGTGTCGTCAACACCAAAAGCTAATGTTTGACCTATAATGCTGTCTGTTTGTTTAAAAGTCAAGTCAAACACGACGATGTATATATCTCTGCAGTCTGCATAAAAACGATTATTGTGTTTTAAAACTTCGTTGATGTCCTAATTACAAATTCTGTATTGTGCTGATCTGACTGAACATTTTGGCACGGCGCGTATAGTCACGTACGGCAGAAAAAATAAGAAAAAAAAACAGAAGCGGTGACATACATTCGTTATTAAAAATAAAATACATGACGTGTGTCTTATTCTTCCTACATTCTGTGACACCGAGGTCGACGCACTTTGAGTGAATTTCAAGAGAATTGCAAAAATATTGGAAGTCCCAGACTTGTAAACAAGTTTGTAGAAAAATCGATGAGTTGCTGGCTGAAATCCAAATAGTTGTGCATCACACTAGTTTTTATGTCTTTCCGGTTAAACAAACTTTCCGTGTCTATACAGGAAATATTGTGCAGGAAAACAATAGTGAGTAGCTATCAGAACCTTGGGATTATGGGTTATTATTATATTCTATTGAAGAAGAGCCCAATCAAAATGGTTAGTTACAGGAAAAGGTAACAAACAAAACAGGCATTCCCCAGCCTAAAATCATCGCAAATTATTCAACAGAAGTTCAGACAAAGGGAAGAAATTCGTAAGCAAGAAGTTATTTTCAAGGATTAAAATAAAACAGAAACTAAGAGTATACCACTGTCGCATTGAAAGTATTCCAAAAAGAGGATGCGAATGCAGGGATTAAGTATCATCAAGATATCTTCAAGAGACTTTTATTAAACTAGAATGTTTGCAGTATGGAGTTGGTGCCAACTTTATAGTGCTCCGTCGCCTTTTTGTTTAGCCAGTTCAGTTTCCGGACCTAAGCAATAAAATATATAATATATGAGAAGATTTTAGAGTGATTGTACAAATACGCAGATCGTTTATAGAGAGTAAAAGTGATTCAAGAGCTGTTTACTGTAACTATTGTTGTCCTCATTATGGAAATGCTATAGTAGAGTCTATACTATAGATATCCGTCCATTACTTTTTGTTGTGTTTGAATGTCTAAATAAACTTGAAAACTCTTTAATTATTTTAAGCGATTATTAAGTCAACATTAGAAGAATATTGATTGTTATAAGAGCGGTAATTGAATAACACACTATCAGTAGAAATGGGTTTCACTTTGACTATTCAACAACATTCCTTGCGTTATTTACATTATTGATTTTCAATTTTTCGAACATAATATTAATGAAGCTATGGATTAGCAATACCTATATTTCAAAATCATTCAAATTGTGAATGATAGTGTGTTACACAATGAGGGTGCCGGTTGTAACAGCTTCTGCTAATCAGCATGATTATACGATCGTATAGGTTGCTAAATTCATGTCTATTGTGATACCAAATATAGTAGTACAGTAATGACATTCATTAGAGCTTGATTAGGAAAATGCGGTATCGATAAGGAAGGCGAAAGAGCGGAGTTTACCTGATAACACAATGACGTCTGTCACCAAAAGCATTTAAAAATCAAAATCAAAATATTTTGAAAATCAAAATTAAAATATTATATTTCACATAAGTAAACCTACATGGACACTTATGAAACGTCAGAAGCTAGGTGCACGGTTCCAATTCGTCGTTTCCTATAGAGAAGAGCCGGCAAGAAACTCCACGGTTACTCTTTTAAAAATAATGGACTTTTACAATGTTTTCAAGTTACAGTGTTAATAGGTATGGGAGGACAGTGTATTCCCGTCAACAAGTACCAAGTACCTACTTAACAAAATAGGAAATGGTTTACAAAGTAAGAAAAAATCTAGGTACCTATATAAAATATTAATAAAATAATAAAAATAAAAACCTATTTAAACCAAACGACAAGATTGCCATTACAACTGTAATAATAAGAACACAACAAGATTCATTGCGTTATTTACATTGTTGAGCAGACAAATTTTTCGAACATAAATATGAAGCTATGGATTAGCAATATATTTCAAAATCATTCAAATTGTGAATGATAGTGTGTTACACAATTAGGGTGCCGGTTGTAACAGCTTGTGCCAATCAGAATCATTATACGATCGTATAATGATTCTAAATTCATGTCTACTGTGATACCAAATATAGTAGTATAGTAATGACATTCATTAGAGCAAGATTAGGAAAGTGCGGTATCGAGAAGGAAGGCGAAAGAGCGAAGTTTATCTGATAACACAATGACGTCTGTCACGAAATGCATGTTAGATTGTTAGCTTTATTTTGTATAAAATAAAGCTAACAATCTAACATGCATTTGCACTAAAATCATATATCTGCGCCTTAAATAAAATTAATTTAAATTATAAAGCGTATGCTTTATAATTTAAATTAATTTTATTTAAGGCGCAGATATATGATTTTAGTGACTTTTAAATCTGTTATTACGCCTTCAAATAATGCAAGTAATAATGCAAAAAATGTGTGTTAAACTGGAACACGTACACATCAATTCTATATGTCATGTGAATATTTAAGTATTGTAGTAAATACTAAATACTTTATTAAATGAAATAAATTTAGGAGTCTACCCAAAGCTTAGAAAACGATATTACTTTCAAACTACTTAATACATTTTCATGTTTTTATTTGTATGTACTGACTATTTTATTATCTACATATAATTTTATCCGTGAATTTTTTCAAGTATTTATTTTTTTCGTTTCTATAAATAAATATTTCCATTGAAACCGAACGGCAGCGGGATGTGAGCGCAACGCGCCTTTGTAAGGCCAAGGTTAGCGGTGTTTACCCGACCCTTAAAAGTATTGTATGGATCAAACTTTCTTTGTTGGTCTTTAACATGGTTTTAGGAAGATTTTAAATTGTAATTCAAATGCATACGCAAAAGCAGTTAATTTGTTACACCATCATGTTAATGAATATTGAGAGGAATAACTCGTCCATGATGCATTAATTAAAATAGATTTTGTAATTAAAAAGATTCCATGGTTAAATAAATAGGTAATATAATTTAATATACAGTTAAATTCATGATAAATAGGTATCGGCTTATGTTGTAGATACTATGGATGGTGGTTTCTGCCGCATTAATATTTCTGGGATTTCCCAATCCAATGTCGGTGCCTCTGGTGTCAAATGATAAGGCCATCCGTAATGCATAAGTGTCTACTTGTATGTGTTCAACCTCCGGCAGCGAATTGCTCAGGGCCCCACTATTGCATTACATAAAGCGAATAACCAGATGTAGATAGACCACGTTGCTCTTCACATTAATAAGTCGCAATTACTCTACCAGTCAGCTATAATTTCAGATTTAAGGGCATGATAAATTAACTGACCCAAACTGAACTATGAAGAATCAACTTCATTAACACTGCAGCTCTGATGAGAGATCCACAGTCATAAACTACTGTTCCGATGTTGCCAGACACTCAATTATACCTAGACAGCTGTAGCTGTAAGATTGCGTTATCATATTAACTCATTGAGCAACTCACATGAAATAACATGCCCTTTGTAATACCAATTTTTAAAGGTAAACCTTACGCAACACATGTTAACATGAAAAAATGAGATGTTTTACGCGTTCAGTGTTAAAATCTTTAAAACATGTTAATGTGTAAGTGGAGCGCCTGTTAATTGCTTTGATTGATATGCAATGGGATCTTTTAATTTTTCACGCGCACCCATTTTTGGGTGTTCCGTTTATTTTTGTTTTAATCAGCAGTAATTAGCTGTGGCGAGTCAGCGGTCTGCGTTGGGTCTGACTTGTTGTTCGACAGCTGTACGGTGGTCTCTCTTGTATGGAAAATGTACCTACTTATTGCTTTAGTGTACATGAGTCGCTTCCTTACCAAGATGTATGTTACCCTGTGTCGTAAGTAGTCGGACAAAACTGAGGGAAACCAGTTATTGTTGGATTGTAGGCGACGAACTCTGATCTAGCTTTGTACCACTTTGAACTATACGCCTTCGTCTCATTGTTTGTTCCTATTTACTTGAAAGTGCTTTTGTAAGCAAAGATTTCATACCATTATGAAATCCCTGCTTACAAAAGCTCTTTCAAGTAAATAGAATATATGATTGGTTGGTAATGGTGTCCGGTTGGGTTGGGTTTTTTAGCGTTTGGAAAACTTCGTCGCCAATCCCGCAATGTTTGAAGACTAAGATGTTCGACCAGTGCGTCCTGCCCGTTATGACATACGGTGCCGAAACGTGGACACTGACAGTCGGGCTGGTCCACAAATTCAAGCTCGCTCAGCGCGCTATGGAGCGGGCTATGCTCTGAGTCTCATTGAAGATCAGAAATGAAGTTATCCGGAAGAGAACCGGAGTTGAAGTGGCAGTGGGCTGGCCATGTTTGTCGAAGGACCGATGGCCGGTGGAGCAGACGAGTCCTGGAGTGGAGACCACGTATCGGCAAGCGTAGTGTGGGACTCCTCCCAGCAAGATGGACCGACGACCTTAAAAAGCAGTGGACTGCTATAGGCTGAGTTGAATGTTCAGAATATTTTTATAGCATACGAAGACCATTGGCTGCAGTGCAAAATGCAAATTCTGCGGAGCAACTGTAAAATCATCATCCTGTTTTTGTCCTGGAATTAGGAACCGAGTACCTGGGTACAATTCAGCTACTTAATTTACACAAAAAATGAAGACTTTTTAGATCACAACAGTCCAAGCCCTTCTTTTTCGAAATGACTGAACCGATTTCAATGAAACTTCATACGCATAAGCAGGATACAAAGGTCTTAACAGTTAGTAAAGAATATTTTCGAAAAATAGTGTTACAGCCAAATTAGACCGATTTTAAATTTTCAATAGAAACAGAGATTTCCTGTTATCTGTTTTTAAATAAGACATTTCGAAAATGTTCTTAATGTTCGTAGACTTTTGTATCCTGCTTATGCGTATGAAGTTTCATTAAAATCGGTTCAGTCATTTCGAAAAACAGGGCTTGAAAGTTTGTATGAAATGCCGTAAGGTGTAAACGCTCTTAATGGTAGTTCGCAAGAATCTTAGTTGAGTAAAGTTATTTCGTAATTACTAGGTGCATTTCATGTCATGGTCAGGCGGCCAGTAGGTACCTACTGCAGAACTCTATCGCTAAAAAATTTTAGATCGATGCAGTTTAAAATCGATTACGTATTGCAATACGTACTAATTGAGTAAGTAATTGGGGTTTTAGCATACTTAGACCTTTTTTGCAAAAATTTAAATACTTAATCTATGAAATATAAAATCTTTGTAGTTGGTTTATGGAGGCAGAAAGGCTCGTGGAGACGGGTGCGATATCGCGGGCGCGACAGGCAGCGACATAGAAATTGTGCTACTAGTGTCGCGAAGCGCCCGCGATATCGCGCCTGTCTGCACGAACCTATAAGTGGAGTAAAGGGCGCCCCTACAGGTATCAATATCGAAGGGCTTATATCGTTAAATACATTATGAGTATAATACTCGTACCGAGTGAATGCCCGAAGCCAACAAAATAAAAGTGTCAGATTACAACAACCACAGCTTTGTTTTCTAAGTAAAACTAAGTGATTGACTAGACTTGGCTTCAATACAATGCTAAGTAGGCATCAGTATGGATAGAAATCAAGATTTGTATTTTATGGCTTGTATTTTGTAGTAAAAAAGTTTGTTACAAGATGAGCTCAATTTATTGGACCAGTTTACTTTCACTGTTATTTACATAAAGGGAAATTGTATTTTGATTAAGGCTTTGTATTAAGGCTCGTGCAGACCGGCGCGATATCGCGGGCATGACAAGCAGCGCGACACTTTCCACTTTCATGAAGTTTTGATAGGAATTGTGCTAATAGTGTCGTGTACTAGCGTCGCGCTGTCGCATCGCGCCTATCTGCGGAAGCCTTTAGTATAAAAAAAATATTATAAGTTGGTTAGTTTGAAAAAAATACCGTATGAGAACTACACAATGTCCCGTAATGATTCTTTTAATAAAACTGGATGTTATGGGTAGGAACGAGTAACCCTTTCGAATAGGGTTAAATTTCTCTTAAGAGGCCGGCGATGGATGCGTAGTTCATACAAACGTAATACCAAAATAATTTGTAAATCAAACATATTCTTAAGGTAGTGTGTCTTTATTCCGATTGGAATACAGAATATCTAGGTTCCCAAATATATATTTTGAATGGACACTGATTTAAACAAGAGTTATGAAAAAAAAGAAGTATTCTATATAAATTTTAAATTCCTCATATCTCGTCTTTATATCATTGTCCTTTCAAAATATATATTTGGGAACATAGATATTGTGTAATCCAATCTAAATAAATACACACTACCTTAAGAATATGTTTGATTTACAAATTATTTTGGTATTAAGTTTACGCATGATACGCCGCCGGCCCCTTAAGCCTAAAGCTTTAAGGCTTCTACATACCAGCGCGAAATGTCGCGCGACGCGACACGGCACAAAGGCCCCGCGTGTCGCGGGACGAGCGGTGCCTTTGTGTCGTGTCGCGTTGCGCGACAAGTCGCCCCGGTATGTAGAAGCCTTTAAGTGTGTAACTAATTTAGTTTAAGTGCCTTGGTGCAAACCGTTTCAGAAATAAAGAAGTAGGTAAACACCGCGTTAATTTCTTTTAAGAAATCATCAGAAAAAACTGGACCGTGTTCCATTAAAATATGATGTCAATGAATTGAGAAATAGATAACCAAATGTCAGCTTACTTAACCATAAACTGATAAACGAGGGTAATTTCCAAACAAATCGTTACGATAATTCTTATAGGCATTTAAGACATGGGATCCTTGACTGGAAATTTGAGTCAGACATGACCTTTTTACATGATCTGTGTCACTCTTGTGGGCCAGATGCGAGTGGCTCCAAATGTCAGGTGTCGTGGCTCAATTCAGAATACCAACATTACCCAACGATCAGTAACCCCATCAATCAATCATTCAGAGGTTATGATTATCCTTAATTTAAAGTATAAGTAACAAAAGGGTAACTTGGATCCAATAACATTTCGAAAGCATGTAAAGTTCATGCAAATAATTGTAAAACATATTTTTAAAGTGACAAAAAGTAATTGGGATTGCGCACGAGTTCACAACTTATTACTTATTGCAATGATTGATGACAGTTTACAACCATTAAAACGCACTTGATGAAACACACGCCGTGTTTCATCAAGTGCGTTTTAATGGTTCCCCCGATTACATTGACGTGCATGAAAATTGTGTAACATTTTAATGTATAAAACATGCCCAGATATAGGTCAACGGGTTGTATTTATAATTTCTCAGAATGGTGTGATTGCGCGGATGTTTGCTGGCTGTGTGCACTTCATCGCGCCTCATGTGTACTTAACACTTAACTGGAAGTTTACTCAAGATGAATTACATTGTATTGTATCGGTAATATTTGATTTATTTACGAATCCAATTTAGAAATCTAGGAACTTTTACGTCCGTTGTAATATTTGCATAAGAAAAGTAACTAAAAGCAACTTTTTCATTCATACAAGGTGTTGGTACCTTGTACTCGAATGAAAATAACCAGAGTCCTTCAAATGTTTACTATTAGTCACAGTAAATTGCCGACGAACGGGAAGTCCATTTTATTCACGTCTTGTGCTTACGTGATTGACCGCAGGCAACTTACCGCATTCCGCTTGGGATTATTTTCTTATTGGGGCATTTAATTCCTAAGACTCAAGGATGACAAAAAAGGGAGTAAACCAGGGAAAATTATATATATTTTTCTGAACTTTACCGAAACAGTTTGTGAAATTATGCTCTTGCGATAATTGTAAATCACAAAACCAATTCCTTACTATCCAGATCTTCATTCAGAATTTGCCATCATATACATTCAAAAGCAATTCATTTCAGTTATCTTGATTGCACTGAAACGCCATTGCGTCTGCAGTGAAACTGTATCCATATACTCCGTATCTTTCGTTTAAGGCGCTGACAAGAAGCAAAAGATAAAAGGAGGCTTGTCTTAAAAAAATCCTTAAATCTATGTATAGTTTGTGGTAGCGGAAAAAATATATGTTATCCTGAATATATTTCTCAAAACTTGGAACCAAAACACGTTTACAAAATAAAATCTCGATACAAATTAACGGTAAACTAACCCTTTTACTTTGAGTTTCAATCCAAAATATCAGTATTAAATATCAACGTACGGTTGGTATTTAATTAATTACAAGAACGTCTTTGTATGCAGAAGTCGGTTGTTTTTAGGGTTCCGTACCCAAAGGGTAAAACGGGAACCCTATTACTAAGGCTCCGCCGTCTGTCTGTCTGTCTGTCCGTCTGTCACCAGGCTGTATCTCATGAACCGTGATAGCTAGACAGTTGAAATTTTCACAGATGATGTATTTCTGTTGCCGCTATAACAACAAATACTAAAAAATAGAATAAAATAAATATTTAAGGGGGCTCCCATACAACAAACGTGATTTTTTTGCTCGTTTTTGCTCTATATTGATAACGGCAACAGGTAGACGCTTGAAATATTCACATAATATGTAGATATATTTTGCCTTTAAAAAAAATAAAAAAAACAAATATTTAAGGGGGACTCGCACTTGGCCGGTTTTTTATTTTCGATAACTCAACAAATTTTTGAGTAAATAGATAATTACTTCATATTTTGCAATAAATTACAATTGTGTCATCGCGCTTCTCTTTCTTTTGTATGCAGTCTGACAGTGACCGCGATTTAGCTGTTGTCAGCGTCTTAAATATGAATGCCGTTATTCCCCGCACTCATCTGACAAAAGGATATGAATGGCACGGAGCCAAACGGTTTAAAGCATTTATGGCAAAAATAACAATGATTGAATATGAGAATATGATTCACTGCCGTAGGTATTGCATTCTTAGAACTGTTTCGTGGCTTTTATAGTGATTGGGAAGAAGGTTGGGAGGGGCTTGTGGCAAAAAAATTATAGCTGCGCTTGCCGCGGTTCGTGAATGGGTGACCATCCATTATCGAAACCCCTCTGTGACTCAGAAAGAAAGAAGAAAGAAAGAAAGAAAATACATTTATTTAGCACAGACTAAAAGGCACACAAATATATAATAAATTTGTGTGAAAACTGACGAATCGACGAAAACTGCAAACACACGAAAATGTCAAGTTAACGCAACTGTCTAATCGGTAAAACTGACCAATCAGTGAAACTGACTAATCAACGAAACTGGCGAATTAAATAAAGTGACGACTGAGGGAAACTGACCAGTGATACGCGGACTCGATGCATTAAGCCGTTGGTCCCGGCTGTCATTTGAAGATGTTTTACAGTCGTTACGGGTAGTCAGAAGCCGAAAAAGTCTGACAACCAGTTTTACCAAGGTACCCATTGGTTAGACTTTTTCGGCAACACGATATCCTCGTGTTAGCCATTAACTTGGTTGTGCGGGTCAGATAGACAGTCGCTCTATGTAAAGTACTGGTATTCAGCTCCATCCGGTTAGACTGGAAGCTGACCCCAAGAACATAGTTCCTAAGTAGGTACCTAATACAGTGCAAGTAACTCTTAATGGTTTAAGGTTAGACTTGCACTTGGAATTTTTGTGACGTCACTCTTTCGTGTCTCAGTCCTTGGTGGCGACGGCTTTGCAGTAACTAATTTATTGCTCTTACTGCAATTGATGTTGCAAGTTCTTGCTTTTTTATTTGAAAACTATTTATAGAACGATTAGTAGGTTTAGATTTATTTGAGCATTTACACCTTACGGCATTTCATACAAACTTTCAAGCCCTTGTTTATCCAAATGACTGAACCGATTTTAATGAAACTTCATACGCTTAAGCAAGATACAAACGTCTAAAAAGTTAAAAAGAACATTTTCGAAATGTCGTATTTAAAAACAGATAACTGGAAATCTGTTTCTATGGGAAATTTAAAATTGGTCTAATTAGGCTGTATAACTATTTTTCGAAAATGTTCTTTACTAACTTTTTAAACCTTTGTAGGATACAAAGGTCTAAACAGTTAGTAAAGAACATTTTAGCTTATGCGTATGAAGTTTCATTAAAATCGGTTCAGTCATTTCGAAAAACAAGGGCTTGAAAGTTTGTATGAAATGATGTAAGGGGTAAACGCACTTAAGACATTTTCTGAGGTGTTTTTGCGTACTGTACCAATATCGTGTTTGATAAAAAGGTAAATGGTTCACGATATGATATTACTACGTCGATTTTACCTTGATGTTATTAGCTGTTAGTTTTCATATAAAAAGTAGTTTGTTCTGAACAGCGGATATTGGAAAATGGGGTTGCTCAGGAAATTCGTCTATCGATCGCCTTTCAAAGGCACTTCACTTGATTGTGTATTGTCAGCCTAATGAAGATTTTGTACTTATACCTATGCATATTGTTTATGGGAATATTTACTCTAGGGAGTTGGGAGTTGTTAAACAATGAAAGAACAGCGATGTCGATCGAATAAAATTCTAACTTAACTTAAAGTCTAGCTTCTTTTCATTTTACTTAATACTTAACGTCATAATGTCTTAAGGAAGCTTCCACAAAGGTATACTTATTCCCGTTTTCACTCACAGTAGGCGACACCTAAATGCAGTTATTTTCAACGTTCGGCGCGCGTTTTAAAATTCAACAGCGTACTTTTACTATCAAACTAGCTGCTGCCCGCGGCTTCGCCCACATGACTTTTTCTAAACATATCAACCTTCCTCTTGAATCACTCTATCTATTAAAAAAATAGCATCAAATTCTGTTGCGTAGTTTTAAAGATCTAAGCATACATAGGGACAGACAGGAAGCGGGAAGCGACTTTGTTTTATACTATGTAGTGATCTCTCATATATAAATTAAAGTCTGTCCTGTAAAGTCTGTTCCAGGAACAGACACTTCGATTGGTTAAGTAAATAAGACCATTCGAAGTCCAAAAAAATACAAAATTTCTGATGTTACAAGTAGAGGTTTTATCGTAAGAATGTGAGAACTTTTGGTGCTCGTAAAGAGCGATAAATGCATGCTCCAGCGCTGACTATGCATTATATATAACGTCATGTCGATCCTGGCTTGAACTATACAAAATGTGTCCGTATGGATTGAGGAGCCATGTCTCATATTTAAACGAGGGTACTACCAATATTTAGTAGTAAATGTACTGATTTTGTAGGCCCGATCCTGGATTTTGTAGTAAAACCGTTAAAAAGTTATAGGACGTTTAAGGTGGCTCCTCAATCCAGACATCTGGATTGAGGAGCCACCTTAGAACTCGAAAACTAGCCAACAGATGTTTTTGAAAATTTGGTAGGATTTAGTAGTTTTAACGGTTTTACTACTTACATTTTGAAGTGTTCACTTTGCTTAGTTAATTGTAATGAATGGGTTCATAGTTCACACTTTAAATGACAGCCCTTTGGTTCTCTGATAAGAATGATAAGATTCGTTATTGAGGGGGAAAAAAGTATTTGACACACTTTTTTACTACACATTTTAGTGATAATGGAGATGTTGGAATTTGAAGCAATCATGTTGAAAAGTAAAACATTCCGGAATCTAGCACGAGTATGATCGTTATCATTTCAGAAATGGGGTATACTAAACAGAGACATGAGGTTACTTTTATCATGATGTATAACTCCTTGAGTGGGTTCTACGCTTGAAACCCAGTAAAAGGGTTACCCACTTCGTATGGGTTTTTGATTAACTGCTTAGAAACCCTAGCGAAAACCCTTTGAATGGGTAACCAAATTTGAATGGCTTATAAATTAAGCCGTTCAAAAAGGTTCCTCTGTCACAACGTATGGGTTTTTGATTAACTGCTTAGAAAAACCCTATCGAAAACCCTTTCAATGGGTAACCAAAATTGTCCCTAATACTAAACAAGGTTATTCAAACATGAGCCCACATTAATTTACACATTTTTTTTGAGAAATTGTTTTATAAATTCTATACAAATGTTGGACGAACAATTAGCTTAATTAGTGAAGGGACAAATTATTGACATGTTCAGTTATTTATAGTGTGGGTAAAATCAAGGTTCCTGCACACTCAAAAGGTGACTTCTGTTTGGAATATGTGATGAAATGAACAGAAGAATAAGATTTCGTCAAGTTTTAAAGTTTAAAGGCTTCTACATACCGGGGCGACTTGTCGCGCGACGCGACGCGACACAAAGGCACTGCCCGTCCCGCGACACGCGGGGCCTTTGTGCCGTGTCGCGTCGCGCGACAAGTCGCGCTGGTATGTAGAAGCCTTTATGCTCTGATGAATCAGCAACTTTCATTTGATAAAAAAACGTAAAACGGAAGTGGCATTAGGAAGTTCTGCAATCGAGAGATAGATGATAACTATTATAGAGTTAAAAAATATTTAACAATTAATTTTTCAGAATAGTCATTATTCTGAAAAAATAATTTATAGCTATTTGAGTTTTCCGGCATCATAGTCGCATTTTGATAAATTATCGAATGGTGTTTCTTCCTACAGTTGGATGTAATGCATAGCCCTCCATCCGATTCATTGTTAGTCACCCACTTGCGACACGAGATCCGAGGGAACCGATCTATTCGTGGTCGTGACCAGCTATACTTCCACTCAACGAAGATACCTATACTCTGTTTGTTTAAGTTTAAATAGTTAACTAAAGGTAAATAAAAAAGCCGTGGTGGCCCAGTGGTAACGTTACTCATGTTGTTGTAGTCGGTTAAAGATCAACACACACACGCAGCGGGCGCGGGTCGGACGCGGGTCGGGACGGCAGTACGGCGCGCGGCGGGCTGAATTATCTGTATTAATAATAATGAATGACACCACACGAAAAGCGTGCCTGTCATTCATTTATATTATTATATGAATGACACCACAACAGAGAATTCAGCCCGCCGCCGTAATGCCGTCCCGACCCGCGCCCGACCCGCACCCGCTGCCTGTGTGTGTTGAGCTTTAACCGACTATAATAACATGAGTACAAGGACTTAGTAAGTACCTGTCACTTCAGTTGTCAAGCTACGTCATAGTTGTACTCTTCAATTTATCAAAGTTATAATTCGTTGAGGTTTAGAGAACCTGTCTTTTTGTGCTCTTTACAATAGACAGATTACAAAATATTATAAAATCTATTATTTAAATCTAACAAAAAAAATGTGCTCAAACAGTTACATCTACGAAGAATAAATGATATACCGGTTCTGTGCTTCTCGCATCCAGCGTATTCCTACGGCCTTCACAAGATCATCGTATGTGCATATTAAGCATATAAATGACAAACCACTGATCTTCAAGAAAACTTTGACAGAAGTAGACTCTTTTGCCTAAAATCCTATGCCAAGAAAGGGGAAGAGGTCAGGTAATAACTAGAAGGTATTATAATACTCGATTTCCTCATGAGGTTTGCCATATTTTATTGTTTGAACTAGGTCTTAACTTCAAACACATTTGATCGATTTAATTTGAGCCCGCTTTGAAAGCGTGTCGTACGCTGTATGATCGATGCACCACTCCTATTTCTCTAATCATAATATACGGACCCAGCTAGCAAAATACCCTTACAAACAAAAGCTTGTAAGAACTATGGTTTCATACAAGGTTTACAAGTGTTCTGATTAAGCCAGAAACTCTAAATACCCTTACAAACAAAAGCCTGTAAGAACTATGGTTTCATATAAGGATTATTTGTGTTCAATATTCTGAAGCGCTGTGTAATACTTACCCACATTTCGTGGTATGATAAGTATTTTCAAAATAAACCCAACTTTGCCAAAGGCTTATTGACGCATTACTCCGTAGAATATTTACATAACACCTATCCTTTATGTAGATACCTAGTATCCATATGCATCATATGCATAAGTTCGAGAATTACTGCACGTATTTGCATTTTAATGCATCTTCACTGGTTCGGAGAGTCTGTGTATTTATACTTATTAATTGTGTGCAAAGAGATTTAATTAAAGGTCTTTCGTCCCTGATTTGAGTGAGAAAGGATAGGTTAATTAATTTTGCTAGGACATTAATCTCGCGTCACAGCTCGTGTGGCTAATACGAGTATGACTAGGTCTTAAACTGGGTTTTTCTATTTCAATGAGGTAACTACATATTTGTCACCTCAACCAAACAAAGTAGCAAACATCATATTAGTAAGACACAACCTAATATCACGCCTGTAATTACCGAAGGGTAGGCAGAGCTGTACCTATAGTACATCTAGTATATTATTATAATACAGTATGTAACAAAAACCCTGTTGTTCCTTTTAGGGACGTATACATTAACCTACAAGCACATCATTGGTGGAATTATAAATAACAAAAAAAAATTGGCTAGTCGAGTAGTCAAAATCAAAGAACTAAAGAGGTAATAAAACAGTTAAACATTACAAATATGAATAATTAAATATTTATTTTAATTATTTTTGTTGAACAGTTTTTATAAATGACTTGCTTTATTACGTATGTATACCGATTCTTAAAACGTAGGTAGAAGGAACAACCGGGTTTTTGTTACATATATAGTATGGGAAGAACGTTTCAATAAGAGAGCTATCAGCACTATAGTGTAAATTGAGTGTAAAGGTCATTGGCAGCCAGTAAATAAATATGGGTCCGCGCCCATTGGACCCGCTTAGACTCGACCTAGGCCGGAAAATAAACTACTTGACCTTACATGATGGAGGAATAAAATGGCATAATAATAGAGGGACCATTTAAAGGTCTATCTTAAACCGCCCAAAAAGGAGTTACCTTAGCCCTATTATACAGAAAGGTAAGAAAATGGTAGGTTTAATGCAATGCTGCCATATAATGATCATCGTAGCACCTATAGATATTACTGATAAATTTAACTGACTAAAGAAGCAAGTAACGTTTGTTCAATTACAGTTGATTATAAATTATCCTTTGATCAAAATGGTTTTGTTTCCGACAACAGCGATGTATCTACAGGCAGGTATGATGCATGCGGTTGATGATCAAAAATAGATTTCCTCGGTCGGTCAGTAAGTACGTACATTGAATCAATTGTTTCCTTCCGCTCAGTCTGACTTCTGACGTCTTCGTTTTTTTCTTTGATCAATTTATTGCTCTCTTCAATGTCGTGACGGCCATTTAAAAGTTCCCCTTTTGAACCTCTTTGTGGTAGAATTAAGTTTTTTATTTTATTTTCAAACTGAATTCTTATTTTTTACGTTTATAACCTAACGTTCTTCTCGGGTCTATAATGACATTTCATTAAAGTTAATTGCTTTCTAATGTGTCGATGTGGTTATCGGAATCTGAGTTCATAAAATTATTTAGTTGTGTCATAAAAATAGCTATTTATTTCCTAATTCTGGAATGAATGTTGCTTGTGGTTGTAGTTAAGATTTCGATGCAAAGTTGATTTATTACGTTCTATGTAGGGTTTATTTTTATACATACGAGTATAATATATTGGTTAGTTGCTCTTCTTGCCCGCGTTTTAGCCCACATGGAGGTCGGAAATTATCCTACGGGAACATGTTACCGAAATAAAAAGTATCCTAAAGCCATAGTCATCGTCTACATGTGTGCCGAATTTCATCTGCTTCAGCATTTAAGATGTGAAAAGTTAGGTAACAGACGGACACAGTTAAAATATAAGTATGGATATTTCGAAATCGATAACACCTATTAAATCTACTGATTTTTAAACATTATACCTAACTCAATGATTTTTAAACGATTTTATTCGAAGTCAAGAAGTTAAGTTTTGAATTAGTGTGGCCTAATAAATAATTACACAATTGATTGTGTTCACGAACCGTTTAGATTAAATTATGCAAATTAACATTGATTGATAGATAGAACTAACAAGTCCAGAATTTCTGATTAGAGCCTTGACTGCCAATCAAGAATCATATTAGAATTATTAAGTAGGTATACCAACAATGAGCTGTGGACCAAAATAAGCACTATGTGGAGCCCTGCGTCAGCTAGAAGGCGTCACGGCAGGACCAGGGACGAGCTGAACAAAACAAACGACTTGTGGTCCACATTAGGACTTGCAGTCATGGGGAGAGGCGTTTGCTCAGCAGTGGGATGATACAAGCTAACAGTAACCTTCACACAAGTATCTTAAGAACCACTTTACAGTGCTTTAGATCGATTGATTAATTGTACAAATAAAGTTTATCTGAAGAAAAAATATGGCGGTTTGACATATTTTCTATACAAAATATATACTTAGATATAAGTTAATAGACGGTTGAAAATCAGGCTTTAGTAGTTTAGTATCTAATCTAGATGTTTCTTAATTGGTTTTCTGACCAACTAATTAATTTAATTAGTGTTGACATAACTCCACTCTAGTTTTTTTTTGGATAAGCTTAGAACGTAAGAGAATTAAATAGCAATAGAACCGATCTAGGAATTATTTCAAGTTTATGAATACCTACTTATTCCATGAAATTGTTTAAGGTTTCAAAGTCCCAAATCACAAGAATTTAATGGAACGAAATTATAATAACATGAATAAATTACGAAGTGTCGATTAAGCGGAGATGGGCGATAAGTGCGTGAGTTAAAAATCTTGAGTTCGAGTGTGACCGGTTTCATCCCAATTTATATTCATAAAATAAAAAAATATGACACTCACCCCACGTTCGTTACACCATTCACCATTGCACCGTATGCATTCATCGCAGGTAAATTGGTTTGTATCTTGCTTCTGACATACGTTTCCGAAAACTTTCTGAATTGAAACCAACACTATCACCGAAAACCACACACCAGCCATAGTTCTCATGTTTAATTTAGTAAATATTGCAAAATATTAACACGACCGAAATACTAATAGCAAGAAAAAAAAAATGGCGAATTGTTATTTTTTTATAAATTTTTAAAATTCGAAGTCGAAGACGCGATATTGCGTTCGAAATCCAAAATGCGCGCGCTCGTTGATACGCTTGGGCACAGACTGCAGTGTGTAGTCGAACTATTGTCAGACTGGCAGAGTGTTCAACCCGCGAACGAGATGAATCATCGCATCGTCGCGGGCGTGTTAGGAAAATTCGCGGAAATTACTCTTTACGTGAGCGTCTCGTCAAGATGTAATAAATTGAATTCGTTCAAATTCTTTTCGTTCTTGTAATACGTCACGTTTATAGCGTCTGAAAACAGTGGGAATTAATTTTTGATGGCTGTTTCGCAATTTAATTAGGATAATTATGATTATACTTTTTTTTATTTTTATGCTAATCTTTTGATGTGGGTAAAAGGTAACAAAGGGAATAATTACAACATGGGGAGTCGAAGGTTGACTACGGAGACAAAAAACTACCCACTAAAAATAAAGGTATGATAAAACCTTGTTAGGGTTCCGTACCAAAATAGTAAAAAGGAACCCTTGGTGAGACTAAGTCTGTATGTCTGTCTGCCTGTCTGTCACACCTGGATATCTCAAGAATTACTAATGCTATCAACTTGAAATTTAGAATAGTTTTAGATGACGTTTGCCCAACTATTGTGCAAATAAGAAAGAAATAAAAAAAAAAATATATTTTTTGTAAAAGTGACAGAAAGGGGGTCTTAAAAATTTGAAGTGGGGCTACTAGCGTAGGTACGTGGGGTATCATATGAAAGAACGCTGTTTGCACATTCTCAAACATTTTTTTTTTAGGCAGCATAGTTTCCGACTTCTGATGAAAAATGTAAAAAAAAATACCCTTCCCCTTATCTCCGAAGTTTGCATAGATAAAAATCTGAAATTATTTTATGTGATAGAAGTTTATTTAAACATTACAGGAAAAATAGCACAGTTTTTCAGAAATCATCAACATCATAATATACGTACGGAACCCTCGGTGCGCGAGTCGCTCTTGACCGGTTTTTTGTTGCTAGTTTCATTCTCAAAGCGAACCGAGTCTCGCAACAATAGCTATACTATTGTAGTCTGTGCAATAGTCATAATTTTATTGTCTCGTCGCTCGGTTAGTCGACCATTTATTAATTAACTTCTTGAATCAATTTTCTTCTAAACTTTTCTTCCCTTAGTAAGTCATTAGTCACAGTCACAAAAACCGGCCAAGTGCATGTCGGATCACGCACAATGAAGGGTGAATTTATCCAAAAAACAAACTTAACATTGTAGTTGAAAAACATGCTCTCCTATACATCGATATACGTTACGGTCAATTCTCCAACTGCAAATTTAAGTTGGTCGACTATTTCTCGTTAACTTGTGAAGCCTACATAGCTGTGATAGTTTTCCTTTTAATTTCGTTATTTATACTATTGACATGAATTTTTTCACATATCCAAAACCAACCATTTAGCTGGCAAGGGGGGGGGGGACACTTGACTCTAACAAAAAATTGCACTTTAAAGCTTAATATTACGCAAACGGATCCCTTAATGGAAAAATGGTTCTGACAAACAAACAACCCCACACCATGAATAGACGAGAAAATATCATCCCCATTTCACGTGTTTTTCATGGTTTTATTTGACGACTTTTTCGGTATGATTAATATGTACCTACACCCAAGCCAAATTACAGCTTTCTAATACTAAGTGTCTCTTAGCTAAGCCGGGGGCAGACGGACAGACGGACGGACAGACAGACAGACAGACAGACAGACGGACATGGCGAAACTATAAGGGTTCCTGTTTACTACGGAACCCTAAAAAGGTCTAAGTATATTTTAAAATATAATTAATAATTATGTAAGCTTGTGTTTAAATGTTTCTTCACTACACTGAATTCAGAATCCTTATTATTCATAATTCATTCATTTTTCATTGAATTATTGGTATTTAGGAACAATTCCGACTAGCTAATTAGGATTCTCCCCGACCCAAGTTTTATTATATTGCCCTTTTTTTTTTTTTTTTGGGTGGGAAATTATCAAATAACTTCTCCCGCTTTGGGCTGAGCGGGAGGGCGTGTCAGACTTTTACTGACTAAAACAAACCCACCCGTATTCCTTCATTTGCCTGTGTGCCAGGGCCACGATATCCCTTTCGGACAAACTCGCAACCCTGGCAGGTCGCAACCTTGGCAGGTTATTACATTGCCCTGAATCCTATTTCAATAACTAGGACGCTTTGGCAGAAACTTATTATGATCTGCGTACAATTCATATCCCGCATTTCATCTGTTTGCTGCTTTTTTTTGTTCCTAGCAAGGCCAGTGGTTCCATAATGCTTACAAAAACAAAAAAAAAAAAACTTTAGTACAGCGGAGTAATTGCGTAACACACTGGTAGCAATGGGTTTCATTATGACAGTTCAACAACATTTGTTACGATAAAAATTACGTTGTTGAGTAGACAAATTTTTCGAACGTAAGAAGCAATGGATTAGCAATTTACTTGTGATTGATAGTGTGTTACGCAATTAGGGTGCTGGTTTTCTAGTTAAGTATATTGAATCATAAGTACAGCGGGGTAATTGCGTAACACGCTGGTAGCAATGGGTTTCATTATGACAGTTCAACAACATTTATAACGTTAAAAATTACGTTGTTGAGTAGACAAATTTTTCGAACGTAAGAACCAATGGATTAGCAATTTACTTGTGACTGATAGTGTATTACACAGTTAGGGTGCTGGTTTTCTAAATAAGTATATTGAAACATATGTAATAAATTCCTTTTTCAATAGCATAGCAAAATCATCGTATAACAATGCAGAATAAAAATCTAAACGAAAATGCTAGTACAGACAGACGCCAGCACGTCAACTACTACTACTACAATCTGTCAAATTTCTTTAATAGATTTTCAACTTCATCCCTACAGCATAAGATTTAAGGTTGATTGGGAAAATTTGGTAGTTTCGGGTAGCTTGACCAGCTGGCGTCTGTACAGAATAATACTTGAAAACTTATGTTTTGCTGTGCGCGGGAATTAGGATTTCAGCAACCACAACCGACTTCGACAAAGCGAAGGATCGCGCCGCACAGGGATACGGCGCGCGGCGGGCGCCGCGTATGTGTCCTGAGTTGGATGGATCTTTGTGTGAGGAGAGCGAAATCGCGATCACACATTCACACAATAAAAACTGCGTTTTTTTTTAAATCGGCCTTACAAAGAGCATGGGTCACACACCTTAGATACCTATAGGAAAACATATAAGAAGTATATATGGTCTTAAGAGGCCAAGATGGATGCGCAGTTCATACAAACGTAATACCAAAATAATTTTTAAATCAAACATATTCTTAAGGTAGTGTGTCTTTATTCCGATTGGAATACAGAATATCTAGGTTCCTAAATGTATATTTTGAATGGACACTGATTTAAACTAGAGTTATGAGAAAAATAAGTTTTCTATAGAAATTTTAAAATCCTCATATCTCATCTTTAGATCATTGTCCTTTTAAAATATATATTTGGGAACATAGATATTCTGTAATCCAATCGAAATAAATATACACTACCTTAAGAATTATGTTTGATTTACAAATTATTTTGGTATTACGTTTGTATGAACTACAACACATGCTACGCCGCCGGCCCCTATGATAAATCTCTCAATATTGTGCGTTGTACGCACAATATTGAGAGATTTTACTTACATTTGCAGTTGGATTTTATGAGGGAACGTGTTTTTCAAATACCTACAATGGGATAGATTTTGTTTACCATGTTCCTACTTTGGGGGCTTTAACAAAAAGGAAGTCAAATTTTCTACATCAGTGGGTTTGAAGGCAAAGAGCCCTCGCTCGGTCCGATGGACCTTGTGGTGCGACAGTTAAGCGCGAACGTCGACCGCTACTCGCGAGGGACGAGAGCGCCGCGGACTGGCACTCCATCGTCAGGATGAGAGAGGTTAGGGACATCCCTCCACTTCCTCGAGTGGCTGGTCGTCTCATGGGTGGACAGGTGAAACCTGTCGGGCCTCCACGCGTCATCGCGAGATGAAATCTCGAAGCGACAGACGGGATCCACACAATCCACAGGCAAATTGTGCTTCACAAGTGGGGTGAAATTAGGGTAGCTCCACCCCGAAACTACTTTACTGCGTAGAAAAGGACTCCCCAGATAATATTCAACGTGCCTGTATATATACAACGCGCAAGGAAAACATTGATAGCGCGATTTAGGATTCTCGCATAATAAATCACTTTAACCTGTCCACCAATACAATACGTCGTGAATTTTCAATAAAAAAATGTTACATAATCTTAAAACTGATTACTCTCAACGGAATTAGCTGTTAAAAGTGAGTTTTAGGCGAAATACCGGTGTAATTGCTTCAGGAGCGACTGTAACGCCATCTTGTATCGGTATGAGACACTACTAGATTTTTTTTTAATGTATAATTTATGTCGTCATATTTTGGCTCGTATCAATCGACACAAATAAACTGCTTCGTAGTTTGATAAGACGAGTTAGATAATAACGCAAACTATTACATAGTTTTCAGAGGTTTTTCTATACAGGTCAGGTTGTAGGACATTTTTGTATATTATGTATGCTTTCAAGATGAACAAGTTGTTTAATTCTAACGCCATGGTTTCTAAAGCATCAATATTTTTTTCATCCCGAGAAAATGTCATAAAAAAAATCGTTTTGATTACCTACGTGGGTAGGGGTGGGTGTGTACTGACCAAAAACTACGTGATAATAGAAAATTACAAACTATCAAGTATTTAAACCGACTTCCAAAAAAGAGGAGGTTAAATGTTCGGCTGTATGTTTGTTCACCGATTGGTTCGTTTTTGTTGGAAACTGTATGCTCCCGAGGTGGTCCCATTGTCACCAAGTCAGAATCTGATGAAGGGATCCCATGGAAGTCGAGGGAGATCCTCAAATTTTATAGGCACACCTATACCGATTTCGGTATTTTTATAGTAACTAAAGAAAGAAAGAAAATACGTTTATTTGCGGTAAACATGACGCAACAAAGAACATAAACACAAAAATAAGAAAACGTTACTCGTACATTTGCTCTCGGAAAGCACCAACGGCAAGCCACCACTTGGTGAAGTGGAACTGATGATGAAGAACACAGATGGCCAGCGGAACTACGTAAGTAAATAAGTAGTTCACGATTCGATTAGGTATTTTAATATGGTTACGAAGCAATTTATGCTCGTCATGCAAGTCACCATCAGCACCAGTTCTTCTGGTTTTTACCAGGAGATCTCCTGAACAATTAGCGTCCCTGCATCGGGAAAAACAATATTTTGTAAAATGTGATGAGCAGTTAGGCTATTTTAACTTAGATAAATTACAAACTGATCCATTAGAAAGTGAAATAAATAAAAACTTTTTACAAAAAACCAACCGACTTCCAAATAAAACACTATCTACTTACAAAGTGAAAAATAACTTCAATTTCGGAAGTCGGTGGCTAAAAGCTAAAAAAGCTCCAATCCACTTTCGAAATTAAAATTATTTTTCACTTTGTAGTATTGTTTTTTTTTCTTTGTAGGAACCTACTACGCTTTAGAATGGGCTGCGGGGCGAGCACGGCCTACTGTGACATGACTTGAGTCACACATTTTATCACAGTTTGAGCGATAAAACTGTTTTGTCATAAAATGCTAGTACAAATTGACGTGACATAATTTATCATGTCTTGTCACAAACGTCTTGGGCAGCCCGTGCTCGGCCCGCAGAGCTAGCTTCATCTTTCTGACTGACCTGATTCCTTGACAATTCAAAAGGTGCGTGTAAATGGTTTAACTAATAGAATGCTTTGAGTTTGGACCTTATATATATATAAGAATCTACTATGTTTGATAAAGATCTGGCACACTTGCGCGAAAATCATTTTCGCGAAAAAGACACTTGCGCCGAAGGACAACTTCGCGAATGGACTTTTGTGCTTATGGACACCTGCGCGAATGGACACATGCGCGAAAGACACCTACTTAATAAATGTTCCAATCTAACTGTGGTTCGATGCTTAGGGGAGACAGGGAGACTTTGTCCTGAAGTAGAAGTTCTTCGGTAATGATGATGATGCTGATGAAAATATGCGGTTCGAAGTTGGGTTTTAACAATTTATTGCTAAATTAATGTGAACAGGCGTTTGCTAAAATGTATCGAAAATTACTTTCGAATGGGCCTGCTCATGACCACGAGCCCGCCTGATGTAAAACGATGGATGTGGTCTACGATGGAACGAGCGTGCCCAGAAAATACTTTGATGTTTATTTAAATAAATTAAAACCCATTTGACCTAAGAATCGAAGAATCTCACCGTTTCACCAAACACAGCGTTCACGTTTTCGCCAACGAGACTGGGAGGCAGTCGCCTTGTAAAAATAAATATCAGTGTCTTTGTTCGGTTATCGCCGTTGACCGTGGCCATACAAATGCGCGTCGCGCTCATGCAACAAAATTTTAAAAAGCTGAAATATTTATTCGAATAATTATCCATTACTAGTGGTCGCCCACTGGTCGAAATACGACCCCCTCTACTTACAATCTAAATAGTACTTACTAATTCCATGAGTAAGCACGGCTACAGATCAAGCTATACATTTCCAGTGTAAGCTGATCTCACATTGTATAGGATTTCCTTACAATGAGAAGTCAGCGTAAACTCGAAATGTATAGCTTGATGTGTAGCCGTGTGCACCTACACTAATTCCATGCTAATATAAAGTACTTACTTATTACACGCTCAAGCTGTCACTTACTGTTACACATTTCCGCCCCTTTTCACGAAATCACTCCCACGGTAAGCGAGAGGGAAAATGTTACACATCAATAAGTATATAAAAAATAACTAGAACTAGAAAAGAAGAGTCACTATCAAATCAAATCGAACTCGAATACGTAGTAAAAGTATAAGTATAATCTTTATTTTTCTCTTTACAAAGGTTCAGATAGTTATAGACAGAGACAATAATTATAACGTTTTGACAAAAATTCATAACATATGATCTTTTGAGTCTGGCGCCCATACTAGGATACCTTGTGTGACGGATAACCAGGCTCTCACCCCGACCTAAATCTAAGTAATATTACAATGGTCAATTTTAAACTCTAGACAAATTACTTATTGATGAAGAGAATAAACAGAAATATTTAAAATAATTAACCAAAAAATAATTATAATAAAATAAATAGGTGAAGTGTAATGCATGTCTTGTGCAGGTAAAGTGTGAGGAGAGGTAAAATTATGGTGTGAGTGTGAGTGAGTAGGGTGTTTGTTATAGTCATGAACCCGAAATTACATGGGTATTATTACGAGAGCAATGAGAAGCTGCTCCGTGTCATCATAGCCCAATTTTTGTACTCTGGGACCCAAGTCAGCTATTTTTATAAATTCGGTCATTCCTACACGATCCCATTGTCATGCCAAAGTCATTTTGCTAAAAGTTCGTAATCTGCTAAATTCATAATGACCGGTCGGTCAATGTTTATTTATTTATTTAACAGTTTATATACACACATTTAAACAGACAAGAAAAAAGGAACAGAAAAATACGTACAAATGTGATGCTTATTTCTAAAGAAATCTCTTCCAGCATACCTGCGACAAGGAAAGTAGACGAAGAGATGTAGACAACGTGTGTAAGAGTAGAAGAGAAAACATAATACATAAAATCAAAATAAAAACTTACTAATATTATTATTATACTAATCACTAATTTAAAAATAAACACACAATAAGAGAATATACTTACATACATACTTCTAAAATAAATATCACTAAAATACATATAAGTATAAAATAATAAATACATAATATGCAACTATGACGAAGTGGAAAGATAGTGATGATGATGGTGATGGTGTTGTGTGATGTTCTCGTAATAGAATTGTGTTATTATAATGGCATTGTCGTATTGCCATTATTATAAAGCCCATTAGTAGAAATGTCATTCATATGTCATTATGTACGAGATTATCAATAAATGCAGTTTCTTTCAATGTAGTGTCAGTAGGCGACCATTGGAAAGTCATAATGACGCCATTATAATAGTAGATTACCAAACTTGTCAAAATCAACAATTATGAAATCAATGATCGACCATTCTGACAGTATTGTAATAGCAGACTTGAGGCCCAGGTTGAGTGTGCAAAGCTGTTTGGGTAAGGCATAAATAGGCAATATCCCGTTAATTTAATTATACAAATAGTTTCCAAGAAAACCAAAATGTCGACGCGAGGAGAAAGCAGTATGGAACCGAGTAAAAGACAGACATCTGTTGAGGAAATACAGACGTGACTCTTCAGTCAAAAATAAAAATAAATACAAAAATTACTCCTTTTATTTCAGGAAAATAATCAAATTAACCCAGAGAGCGCAAAGCAATTATTTTATAAACACCTCCAGTAACAAATCAAAAGCATCGTGGATTATTATAAATAACAATATACGCAATGTTGAGCCAATATGCAAAATCAAAATCCAAGACACCGACACCGACACCGTCATGAGTAACCCAGAAGATATTGCTAATGCATTTAACAATTTCTTTATTGACCAGGTACAATCTAATACTTCATCAACCCATGTAATTACTGGTTTAATTAGCAACATACATTCACCCCCTTATTACAAAACAAGATTTATATTTTGACATGGCTTAAACCATGGAGTCAGTTCTTGTAATAAGAACGTAACTGTGATTGAAATACCGTTCTTTATACAAAACTGAAAACTTATTTCTGTACTAAGTTGTCAGTTTTGTGTTTAGGAACTTTACCATAGTCAGAATAAAGTTCGAAATTCAATAATGGCTCCATGTTTTAAACCTGGGTCTGAAGATAAACCTTGTTTTGTAATAAGGGGGTCAATGTTTATGTCTCCAGTGGTACCTCAAGAATAATAAGAATGATACAGTCATTTAAAAATATGACGGAAGCCATATTGTTTAACAGCTGCGAGAGGCGGCGACTAGATGGCGCTAGTGGAACGTGCACCATAGACAATCATTCATTCTATCGGTCATTTGACTTAAAACACTTGAAGTCAATTGAGTGAAATATTGTAACGTTACCCCCCACTAGCGGATCGCCTTTATAAGGAGCTACGCTGTTGAGTCGGTACGCATTTTGAACGGATGCGTCTTGGTGCACGGACCACTGTCTCTCGACAGTCAGTACTGCTCGGTTATTGGATATGGAACGCTGTCTCCGACAAATTAGTACTATCCTTATTGCGGTGGGTGCATGGACCACTGTCCCTGACAGTCAGTACTGCCCTATGTGACCGCCACTACCATTATTAGTTATTTAATTAATTCTATTTAATTTCTATATTCTCTCGATTTAAAATAACTGATTGTTCGATTGAAATATATTTCTGTATTGCCATATCTGAGTATTACTTCTGATGTCTGAACCTATCCCGACAAATACAAACAGCTTTTGGTATGATAGTATAGCTACAAAAGTAGTAAAATTCGTGTCGAATAATATTGCCTCACACTTTAGTCATATTATAAATGAGTGCATTAGCTCTGGAGTATTCCCGAATGGTCTAAAAACAGTTACCTATAGTAAAACCACTTTTCAAAAACCATGATAACGAGAGTCTATCAAATTATAGACAAATTGCCCTAATTCATAAATTTTCTAAAGCCATCAAAAAGATTTGAATTTATGAATCAATTAATATTTTTTTTTAATGTAAATGTAATATTTTATGAACAAAAAGGATTTAGGAAGAACAAAGGTATTAATATTGCTATTTAAGACTTGCTTAGCATAATAATAGGAAATGTTGATAAAAAAATGCCAATTTGCGCAATCCTTACCGATATGACAAAAGCTTTCGATTGTCTCCATCATGCAACCCTGATTGATAAGCTTAACATGTATGGGATAAGAGGAAACATACTTAATTTTATTAAATCAACCAACCGTAAACAATATTTGGAAATATCTAAAATTTGCACGAACACTAGGCATGAGAGGAAATACATATCCGGAGAAAGAGTTATCAGACATGGCGTACCTCAGGGTGGAGTTCTTAGCTCACTTTTATTCTTGCTTGAATGACCACACCACATTGGTCTTATTTGCAGCACTGCACTAATTAAATGTACAGACACAAATAAATACGAACAAGACATTAATAATACTCTTAAAGACATTGTAAATTGGCTTAACGAAACTGCAATAAACGAACGTAATGCATTTTATGAACGCACGTCAGTACCAAATGAATTACTAGAATGTAATAATTATTGTAGTACTCGTATAGACCAATTACAAGTGGTGAAATTGTTTGGTAGGTATACTGATAGACAGTCAGTTGACTTGGAAACCTCATGCAGAAGAGATTTGTAATAAATTGAGCGTATGTCGTATACAATCTAGCAGCGGCGAGGTGTAAATTTTTCTATGAAAGAAGCCGAAACGAAGACATCACTACACAAACTTTATTTTTAGTTGTTGCAATTTAAAGCTAATAAAAATAGGCATTTTTGTTGTTTGGATTTTATAGTGAATTGAATACCCGTACCGTAGTGTAACTATATTTTTTGGCAAAAGTGGACTATTGACTGTGCCATTTTTCAATAGCGGTAGAGTTGTTGATGAGAAACTCCGAAGGGACGCCGGCAGGAATCATGTTATATATGGTGCTTTCGCCACTGCAATCTAGCGTAACAGATCAACATCACCACAACAGTAGTTGCATGGTCTAGTCGCGTCTATTTTGAGATACGGAATAATCTTTTGGGGAAACTGTACTCTAGAACATGACTGTGTTCAAGGCCCAAAAACGTTGCATATGGGCAATACTTAATATTAAAGTGACAGGTAGTTGCACTCCTGTGTTTAATCCCCCAAACTATTAATTTTCCCGGTTATGTAGTAAACTTGAGCCTTTTTTTTTTTTGGTGGGAAATTATCAAATAACTCGAAATGTATACTAACTCGAATTATCAAATAAACGTGTCAGACTTTTGGTGCCCAGATACAGGCACCAAAAGTCTGACACGCCCTCAAGTCCCTACACAGCGACTCAAACATTAACGCTGGAAAAGGTACAGAAAACTTTCCTGAGATTCCTGTATAAAAAGACTTTTCACTTCTTTCCTTTCATGTACCCTACTAATTACCTCCTAGGAGTTTTGGGCTTCAACTTATTGGAGGTTAGACGAGGCTTGCTTTCTACAGCTCACAGTAGCCTGCAAAACACTTGGAGGACGCATCGATAGTCCCGAACTCCACGATCTTTTCTGTCGGCTATTTGTTCCTGACAAATACATCGGACATCGCCAAAGATGTCGACGTAATCTGTTCCGCCGTCATCTAAAACTGTCGCCAAAGCCGAGTCCCCTGTATGTCGTACGTTAAGGATGCTCAACGCCCTCCTGACAACCAATCCTGAATGTGAATTGTGTTTGCTGATGAATGGAGTAGAATTATACGTGTATGTCTGATGTTTTGTGAGCGAAAGTATGCTAGGGTGTCCTCTTATTTTTTAGTATTTGAAATATTTTTGTTTACTTTACCTGTTTCAATCTTTATGTTAATTAATGTAATTGGTGTTACCGTTTTTTAATAAATAAATGAATGTACTATGATGACTACTAACTGTTCAACTGTATTACCTAAAAAAATAATTTAAATAAGTCACCATTGCATTTAATTTTATATCAATTCTCTTATTTTACAATAATGTTGCAGGCCTAATATAAGTTATTGTACAACGATCAACCATATTTTAACTGTAACATCTTCTTTACTGTACCTACAATCTATGCAAATAAATGTTTAAGTACTTAACTTTAGAACAGATTTAATGAAAAATAACATAAAATTACACTGTACTGTCTTGTTAGCGATAGATTTAAACAATACCTAAGATAGACATAATATTTGGGGCTAACCACGAAGGGGCTAGCTAACACAGCTCGAACAAAGTTTAGAATACATTTTTATCTAAAATCAACAGATCTTTTTCGAAACGCGGGGTTATTAAACGTAGTAGTGGGCGGTGCGTACAGCGGGTTGCTGCAAGGTCCTGAAGCATCGACCTTATTCTGCTGCATGAACTTTATGTACTCGTGGCGATCCCGAGCGTCAGTCAGCAGTTTCCAGGCGATAAGTGTGCCGGCTCCAATCAAAAGGAGTGTCACGAGAAATATGCCGCCGAATACTGGAAAAATATCACAATATTTATTTATTTTACATCAACATTACGACAGTGCCCATGTAACAGTGGCAAGACTTTTGCCATTAAGGTAAATTCACAGGTGCAGGCCTGCAGCCCGCGAAATTAAAATTTGTTTATTTTCAATTTGCAGGGCAGTGTCAGGTTGTATCTTGATAAAAATATGATTCGCGACTATAACAGATATGTATTTACAGAATTATGATCATAAGAATCATTAATACATCTCTGTACGTTAGATTTGTTCCCCAATGTCATGATTTCATGAAGTAGTAGATTGTATTACTGTTGATAGAATGACTTTTTCATTTCTCATACTCGGAAAGTAGTGTTTGTTTGATCCGAGTAGCGGGTGGAAGACGCTGCTCCCAACTCTTGGGCGGGAAAGACTCATAGCAATTGCTTCCCTTTCTAGGGCGGAAAAAAAAAAATAGAACTAAGTTTTGGATAAATAGTCGGCTACAATTTTTTTAAATAATTAAAAAAAAATGCTGCGGTCTTGTGAGTGTATAAACAGCCAGTGTGAATTAAAAAATACCTTGCACCACGGTGGTGACGCGGTGTGTTCCATGTTAGATTAAAAAAAAGACTATATAATTTGCCGGGATACTAATTCTGTAAGCTGCACCGAAATTCGAAATCTCGGTTTTATTGACTAATATTTGATTAATTAGTAAAAATGAGTTCAAGTGATTCTGAAATGTTGACCCCAGATTCGGTTAACGACGAGGCAAATACCCAAAATCCAAAATCTTTCGCCAGAAATTTCAAAGGAAAGATATTTTAGTACATGCAATGATTTTTTGAAGTGACGAGCAAACAAGTAACTAAAATATTTTAGAAAAACTAAATAAAATATTTTCCTTATATTCGAAATGAAAAGTAGAGTGTTTAACACGGGTGAAAGTCACCAGTTCCTTTCGACCCTTGTATAACGATTTACTATTTCATAAAATCATGACATTGGGGAACAAATCTTACTTAGAGAGATGTATTAATGATTCTAATGATTATAATTCTGTTGTAAGCTATAACGTAGTATTCAATATTATTATTTTTGAATAGTTTTTGTGTGTTATTACCTACTAATTGATGTTTATAAAGAATTGTATTTCTTTTTAAATATATTTTGTTTTGTATAATGTTCTAGTACGCTAATTGACAGTGCCGTGCTTTCCTACGAGTATTCTAACTGAATATACTCACAAATATAACTTGGCGCACAATCCTTTTCTTTCGCCGCTACCAGCTCCACAGTATAATTAGCGTCGTTGTATCGGTAGACAAAGCTCGTCTGGCAGCTGATTTCCACCTTCACATTACTGCACATGTTCCACAAACTACTATTTTTGTGCTCCTCCGTTAACGACTCTACTACTTCTACCAGAATACCGTTATCGCAGGACATGCTGTCCTCATGTTCACTGCGTAGATTTTTAGCGCAGTTTGTCAACTTTCCGCATTGCCTTTCGTGGCAGTCCGTGCAGGGGCTTATTTGACATTTCTCGGTCTGGCTGTTTCGGGCATCCCATTCAGCGATTGGATCGCATTGGCATTTACCGCACGCGCATTGTCCACGGTCATTGCAAACCTGTAAGATTATTCTCAAGTTAACGTAGAAGTCACAGTGATACCTATGAGTACAATTTGCCACAATATGCAGAGAGAGTGTGAGCGTGAGATCTAATTTTATTGCTCATTTAACATGGAGCCTATGTTATGCAATCAATTGAAGAATTATAACGTTTTAGCACCCAAACAGTGTTTGGATGGCTCAAGTTCTAATATTACTTCTCATTATTGCATTCAATTGATTGTAATCATCATCAACATTTCAGCCCTGTCCTGTGTGTGTGTGTGGGCCTGTTCAGGACCTGAGTCCAGCACGTCTTTCGGCTCCTCCAAGAGGGGGGGATCGCCATAATCGCCACGCTTGGCAGGCTGGATGGCGATCACAATATGGTGTTATAATGCATAAAGAACGCCAGATATTAGGCGCAGCCAACCTGAGCAGCTGGCAATATCTCAGCTCAATAACTAATAGAGCGATGACGGCTAATTAAATAGTGATGCTAACATTAAACTTCTAACCGAAGAAATACTCATATATTTTTTGGTTATTCAATTGACCGCAATGTTTGTATATTTTTAAGCTGCAAAATCAGCAAAAAGGGGGGGGGGGCTACTACTAAACAGCCTAGGGTGGCCGAACCTGCTAGTCCGCCTCTGTCCATTGCTGAGTAGGATCTTGTACTCACACTGTTGCTATTGAATTCCTTACAATACGTGTCTGGTTTGTAACAGTCGCAGGCATCGCCGGACCAAGTAGGGTTACATTTGCATATTCCACAGTCACATTCACCATGTCCATCACCACCGCATACGCTCTCAGGCGAACTCCATGTACTACGGGGACAGCTGTCTATGTTGCACTGGCAAAATTTACCTTTGTACCTAAGAAATAAGGGTTGATTTGGATAATATTTAGCATTTCATGGAAAGGGGATCGAACTTTTTTGTATGGAGTCTGGCCTCGTCCCGGTTCGCTATTTTGATTATTTTTCAAAATATTGTCGCTCGATAATACCTATACATATATTATATGGATAGGGGCATATAGAGAAACAAAAAATGTGTTGTGATATAATGTCCTAAACTGTCACATTCATCAGTCAGTCACCTAGATAATTAAAGTTAAAAAGTTAAGTTGCGCTCATCATAGCCATTTATATTAAAACTTTAATTATCTATATAATGTGACAGTTTAGGACATAATGGCATGTGATGTATTGTCCTAAACTGTCACATTACCTAGATAATTAAAGTTAAAATTAAGTTGCGCTCATCATGGCCTTTTTTATTAACTTTAATTATCTAGATAATGTGACAGTTTAGGACATTATTATTATTTTAGGTTATTTTTCAAAATGGCGTCGCACGATAATACCTATATAAATGGATAGGGGGCATATAGAAAAAAAATATGTCATGTGATATAATGTCCTAAACTGTCACATTACCTAGATAATTAAAGTAACGTTAAGTTGCGCTCATCATGGCCTTTTTTTTTTACTTTAATTATCTAGGTAATGTGACAGTTCAGGACATTATATCACAGTCATTTTTTGTTTGTCTTTAAGCCCCCTATCCATGTAATATATAGGTATTATAGGGTATTATAGTGCGACGCCATTTTGAGAAATAACCAAAATGACGAACCGGGACGAGGCACAAAAAAATGGATCCCCTTTCAGTCCTACAGCAAAGGATAAGAGAAGAATATTCTTCTGATTTGTTTTTATATTGTTTCGTTTCGGTCTGATAAAAGCAGCACTCCATCTTTGTCTCATTAGAGAGTAAAGCTGATAGAATAACGGTTGTAGAAATACCCTTAATGAAGCCGAGAGAGTCACTTGTTCTTAAGATAAGATAACATAAGATATTTTCAACACATTTGCTCAAAAAATGCATTTTCGAAGCCTGTATACATTGTTCAAAAGTTAAAAATTACGCACCATACAACGGAACGGGGCGGTAAAATAGGTACTCTCACCTAAGTACATATTTTACTGCCCTCTTCGTTGTATAGCGCCGTGCGTATCCTTAACGGTTTTTTTTTATTACCATAAAAAATATATAAGAATTCCACCAAGGAGTTTCAAATTACGAGAATAAATAAGCTGAATGATCGAACCTCCTTGGAAGCGATTTTGCTCAATACGTTTATCTCACTTTATTATTAAAAAGAAAATGAGACGAAAGATGTAGTACTAATTTTCATCATGTGCACGTGGCGCCATTTGCAAATTCGCGCCATTTTCTTATTGGAAATGTCAAAGATTGTAAGGTTGCGACTTTCCGACTGATATTTACAAAATAATAATATTTGTTCAAGCGAGGAGTCCGATATTAATATGGAATCTACTGCACCTGATATCTTGAATGAGCCGGCAAAATCGTGAGTGCTCTATAATGATTTACAATAATTTTATATCAAGGAGGACTCGAAGAAATACTCAATCATTCTCATATAATGTTTTGATGGCTTATTTTATTACCTATTGTATTGTTTTCTCGCAAATGTGTTGAAAAACGTTGTATGACACACGCGCGGAAATTGGTATTTACAAACTCGTAACTATGCTAAGCCATTCATTCCTTTCCATTCCATTCGTCTACTCGTTTGTAAAAACCAAATATCATAAATAACTATTATTTCTCAAATATGGGTACAAAAACACGGTGACATAATTCTTCCCGTTATTATTATCATTTTTAAGGTTCGGTATGTCCGAATGAAGAAACGGAACCCTTACATATAGGATCACTCGTGTGTCCGTCTGTCACAGCCACTTTTCTCCGAATCTAATAGACCGATGGGTAAAGTTGAAATTTGGTACACAACTACCTACCTACACATATGAATTTCTGTGCAATCCAAACACGGACGTGTAACGTAAACAAATTAATTTTGAATATGAGTGTCACTTTTGAGAGGCAAATAAGTTTTTTTTTAAGGTTTCAAATTTTACCGTGTGAAAAATATCAAATGAAAAGGCTTATTGTGCGGGTCTCAAATATACTTTTTTTTACCCCACAACACAGGGAATCCTAGTGTAGAGTTCAGGGAATTTGTGAAATCAAGCATTTATGGCTCATACGTAAATTATAACAATTTTTTAGGGTTCCGTACCTCAAGAGGAAAAAACGGAACCCTTATAGGATCACTTTGTTGTCCGTCTGTCTGTCTGTCAGTCTGTCAAGACCATTTTTCTCAGGAACGCGTGTAGCTATCAAGTTGAAATTAATATCAAATACGTAAGTCCATGGTCCCTTAGAGCTCTAAAAAAGTCAACGCAATAAAAAAATACGGCGATTTAAGCGCCATTATTGCGACGATACTCGCAAATAAATCAAAACCTACAGGGTACTTCCCATTGACCTAGAATCATGAAATTTGGCAAGAAGCAAGGTCATACAGCACAAGTATAGGAAAAAGTCCTAAAATTGTAAATTTGTGTGTCTGTCTGTATGTCTGTCAGTCTGTCAACAATCTTTTTCTCAGGAACACGTGTAGGTATCAAGTTGAAATTAATATCAAATACGTAAGTCTAAGGTCCCTTGGAGCTCTAAAAAAATCAAGCTTCTAAGTCAACGCAATAAAAAAATACGGCGATTTATGCGACATTATTGTGACATATTTCGATACTCGCGAATAAATCAAAACCTACAGGGTACCTCCCGTTGACCTAGAATCATGAAATTTGGCAAGAAGCAAGGTCTCACAGCACAAGTATCGGAAAAAGTCCTAAAATTGTAAATTTGTAGTTTTATCACATAAAAAACTAGTTTTTTGCGATTACAAACTTATATTTGCAGTTGGAGAATTGACTGTGACGTATATCGATGTATGGGAGAACTTGTTTTTCAACTACAATGTTAAGTTTGTTTTTTGGATAAATTCATCCTAACTACGGAAGCATTGTCCGTAGTCCGACACGCACTTGGCCGGTTATTTTTTATGATGTGTAGGTGGTACCGTGTTTTTGAATTGCATAAAGTTTTTTTTTTTTTTGTTACGTGCGTAACATTGCGCATTACCATAAACAACGAATTTTCACACCAAAAATAATGGTCGTTTCCCAGCAATTATTTTTGGAAAAAGTTACTTAGTTTTTTGATGTACAAAATGCGTAGATGACGGCTACGTTATATTTTGTAACTTTTTAGTTTGGATTGGTCAGAATTACTCATGAATATTAGGAAAAATGTTCTTACCTCTCCATACATTCACAAGTGCCACAAATACAGGATCCATGTCCGCTGCAAAGAACCTTTGTGCCTTCAGCTATGCATGTCGAGTTGTCTATATAACCGTTCTTCCCACTTTTGACGCAACGGCAATTGTCACCGTACCTGCGGAAAAGGATTATTATTGCTCGGTTCAATCAACCAACTCAGCCTATCACAGTCCACTGCTGGACATAGGCCTCTCGCAGGCTGCGCCACAACACCCTGTCCCCCGCCTTCCGCATCCAGTCTAACCCAGCCATCTTATTAAGGTCGTCGGTCCATCTAGCTGGGGGGCGTCCCCTACGCTTGCCGATACGCGGTCTCCACTCCAGGACTCGTCTGCTCCATCGGCCATCGGTCCTTCGACAAACATGGTCAGCCCACTGCCACTTCAGTTTGCTTAGTCTGCAAGCGTTTGCTTACTATTGCTCGGTTTCTATGTCCAAAAGGGGCATTTTTGCTAATGATATTATATTTTCTAAGAAATGACATCAAAGCAGAATTAAATACGCACCGATTTTCACTGCAGCTACATTTTCCACACACCCTCTTGTCTTCGTAACAAAATGCAGACTTGATCTCGACATCGTTTTCGCAATCACAGTTTTTAATAGTATCAATCTCAAGTGTGAGCTTTTCCGTGATGCCTTCTACTATTATATCTACAACAGCGCTTTCTGCAGATTCATATTGTACCGTCCCAACTAAATGTAGTTCTTTACCATTCTCTACGTCGCAAGCAGGGTTATTGTTGTCAGTAGTGCAGTCAGGGTTAAAGGAAAATTTAAAATGTTTCTTACTTCCTGACTTAACCTTTGCTATCAGTTTGATTTTCTTAGAAATGTTCTGTAATGAAGACCTGCATTAAACGGATAGTGATTTCCTCAGAATTTAATCAAACTTTTTAAAGGGATATACCTATATCCATATGATATTACCATTGTAATGGCGTTTCACTCACCTTATAAATATCTTTTAAGATAGTCACTATCGCATCGTTCTTCATTGGTTTGTTTCGGGTAAATTTCGCAACTTGGGAACCGCTAACGACGTTTTTGAGTTCATCGTAAATAAAAGCAACTGACGAGTCTACTAGGAAGATAATTAAAATGTCGCGTTCAGCAGCTAGCTTGTTTATCATGCCGACTGACGGGTAGTCCATTTCTTGTTCTTTGATATAGGTGCCATTTTCAGTATAGCATTGACCATCGTATGGTTCAAACAAACCTGCAGATTTTCCATCACCGGCAGCATGGTACGACCCATCAGTTAAGAATACTACTATTTTTCTGGACTCTTTTCTCCATCCTATACTATCTTTGCAGACTAAAACTTGCGCAAGAGCGTCAAGGCCTCCTTCCTGCTGATCACGGCTGACTCCACTAGGCGATTTTGAAACCTCCTCTTTAAATTGCTTAAAGTCATCAACTAATTTCAAATGGTGTCTGAATGAGTAGGTTAATTCGGGGTCATCCATACTAAAAGAGAAAAAAAATGTACAAGTGTGAGAAATACACCAAAACAAAAAAATATATTTGGAAAACTTTTCTGCTCACTGGCTCATGATCGGCAACATTCGTTTGTCAATGAATGTACCGAATCCTAAGTGAACGTTATTAGTCATGCTTTTAATGGCCACATAAATTTTTTGTCCTTGCTCGGCAGTCAAATTTTTTATATTTTTCATGGTTCTAGAAGCATCTAGAAGAAAATATAAATCTACTGGATAATCTTTAGCACCCTGAAATGAAAAATTAAAACTTTGTGGCATTCCTTGCCGAAGTTTTAACTTGTATCGTTGTGGCTTAATTTGAATGATGTGCTCTGAAATGGAGCTAAAATCTTTCTTTTCCGATGGGTCGACCACAGTTTTTGGTTTTTGTTGAAATTCTGGACACCAGCTGTCTTCAACAAAACTCAGGGGCATGCATCTCGTCTCATTGAAGTCGTTCTGAAAACATTAATGGAATTCCTTAGTAATTTAAAACACTGTAGTTTTTGTAACACGGATAGTTATTTAAAAACTGTAGTCTCTGTTATTTATTCTGCTATCGGTTTAGCTGTTCCATAAATTTCTGTTACGTTCTAGAAAATCACAGGTTGCAGATCCCTGCAGTGAAAGTTATAACTTCAAAATGAATCGCTTGCATGATCGGGGAATGGAACCATCACAACTACGAAAATAATAAAAAAAACTGGCCAAGTGCGAGTCGGACAAGCGCACGAAGGGTTCCGGACCATTATCTATAAAAATGGCAAAAAATCACGTTTTTTGTACGAGAGACCCCCTTAAATATTTGGTTTATTTTAATTTAATTATTTATTTTTAAAGTGAATATACAACTAAATATTGCCTGTTGCCATTATCAATAAAGAGCAAAAACGAGCAAAAAAATCACGTTTGTTGTATGGGCCCTTAAATATTTATTTCATTCTGTTTTTTAGTATTTGTTGTTATAGCGCGTTTAGTATTTGTTGTTATAGCGCGGATATAGATGCGGATATAGAGAGGGCGCGGAGGGCGTTGGCGGTTCGATGTAATATGGTAGCCCGCAGGTTTGCGCGTTGTAGTGGGGATGTTAAGGTATCGCTTTTTAAAGCATACTGCCAAACCTTCTACACGTGCAGCTTGTGGGTGAAATATACGCAGAGAGCCTACAACGTCCTCCGCGTGCAGTATAATAATGGTTTTAGGATGCTGATGGGGCTTCCGCGCTTCTCGCGCTCTTATTTTCATGCCATTATAAGGAAAAGAACAGCGTCAATAATGGGTAGGTTGCGCGGAAGCTCCAACGGCATCCTAAAAACATTATTTGACAAAGTGGACAGTCCCTTCGTAAGGCACTGGGTACGGAGGCCCGTGCCAACGTGTGTTGGGCCACGTAGTTATTAGTTGTTTTCGTTTAATTTAATAACATAGTTTGTAAGTCATTGTTACTAATACTATATGGATTGTGTGTACATGTATGTGTAGTCCGAAATAAAGAATATACAGGGTGTAAGGGACAGTCCTCCGCAGACTGATGGGGTGAATTCAGTATATCGTACTAAGATGACCGGTACATGAAATTATTTCAGGAACGTTATGGGAATACAATGAACCTGATTTGTCGCGGCGGGGTAGACGGCCGTGTTCGCTGATTTCAAGCGTCGTTCGTTATAGAATTTCAACATCCATTGCCGATTTTTTTATTTTAGCTGTGTTATTTACAATAATGGAGTACTGCGTACAGATAATGTGATTTTACATTGAAAAGGAATAGTAACTGAAATAAAAAAATACAATTTTCCTGAGAAAACTTTCAGTGGAATATGATTCAAAATAAGGAGCTGAATGCACCCTGTTAATTTGCGGAGGGCTGTCCCTTACACCCTGTATATTATATTATTATAGCGGCAACAAAAATACATCATCTCTGAAAATTTCAACTGTCTAACTATCACGGTTCATGAGATACAGCCTGGTGACAGACGGACAGACAGACACTTCACAGACAGATGGCGGAGCCTTAGTAATAGGGTTCCCGTTTTACCCTTTGGGTACGGTATTAACCCTAAAAAGCAAAAGACGTTAAAAAAAAAACTAATTTAAAAAGATGGAATTTTTCTTTTGAGCACAATTTTTCTATGATCAATAATTCAGGTACTTGCCCTCCAGGAACTATCTTTAATTTCTACCGTATATCCCCCTTATTACCCTTAGACCCAGGTGTAAAACATGGAGCCATTATTGAATTTCGAACTTTATTCCGACTATGGTAAAGTTCCTAAACAGAAAACTGACAACTTAGTACCGAACTAAGTTTTCAGTTTTGTGTAAAGAACGGTATTTCAATCACTGTTACGTTCTTATTACAAAAACTAGCTCCATGGTTTAAGCCATGTCAAAATTTAAATCTTGTTTTGTAATAAGGCGGATGAGTCTCTTGCATACCGACTTTCTAATGGCCAGCAGTCAGCGGACTTGACATAATCATTACGCTTGGTTGTCCAGTGAGGATGCTGCTGCATATCCTCTCTGCTTATCCTTTTTACCTAGGCCTTGTTCATCTCTCAACCTTCGTACAGTAACTACTTAGTCTGTGCTTTGTACCCACGAGCGATTTTATTCGCGTACTATGTTTGCCATGAACTGCTTAATTAGCGCCCGGAGTTTAAAATCCAACAGCGTGTTTTTGACGCACTGCGATGCGCTCTGTTGGATTCTCAATGCTCGGCTTAATATCTGGAGTTGAAAATCCAGTGTGCCATATTCATATTCATTTATTCACATTTAAATAGTGTAAGTCTAGACACAGTCACATTTAAATAGAGTAATAGAGTATATATATAATATAATTTTTATTAAAAATGTACTTAAATAAGCTATGTGCAGTAAAATACTGTAAATAGCTTGTTTTAATGTGCATTATGTTTTAAAAAAAAAAAATGCTGCAGAAAGTCACTATTCCACGCGAACGAAGTCGCGGGCACAGCTAGTAATCAATACATATCTTTGAGAAAAAAAACTAAAATTTCGTAGCGTAAAAAAAACCCCCGTGTGTATCCGGGCTTTAAGGGAGACAAGGGTATAAAACCTTAGTTATGGGTACAAGTAAAGGCTAAACTAAATAATGTTTTCCTTATTTTATTTATTTTAATTTTTCTGATTTTTTATCGCGAAATACTTGATAATTTTATTCTAAGGTAGTTGTAAGTTTGACATAGCAGTTTGGTTAATTTCTTTTTATAATTAATGTGTCTAAAATATTTGTTCACACGGCTTCACATCAAGCTATACATTTCCAACATAAGCTGACCTCTCATTTTACGGAAATCCTATACCTACAATGCAAGATCAGCTTATACTGGAAATGTATAGCTTGATACGTAGCCGTGTGTACGTCAATATATAATTATAAGGCTACATGATTGGACTATACCTAATTAAATTTAATATCATCTTGCATGCTCTTGTAAGTATATACCACCTTTATACAATTAAATAAATCTTATCGTATCATATTATATATTAAAGTCAGATTGGACATGAAAAGTTATTTAAAAAAAAAAAGCTTTTACCTTGGCACACCACACACAGATACTGGGATCGCTTATGCATTCCTGACACGTAATCTTTTTCTGACAAGAGTCTGATGCGGCAATCAATTGATATTGCAAACTGAAGCCCACACAAAATATTATGAATTTAGCAAACATGGTGCCGAAACGACCGCGCTGTACTAAAAATATATACATGACATACTGAATACCAGCTCAGAATAATGAGGATAATATTAAAGTCTTCTAAAGGGGTAAACACACCATATAATTATGTGTGTTATGTTCTGTTAGGTATATGTCCAAAAGTTTTAATTTATTGCATTATTATCAAATTTTTCTTGATTAGGTAACTTAGGTAATGTATGAAAAAATGTGGCCAAGTGCAGTCGAACTCGCACACGAAGGGTTTCGTACAGTCGTGCACTCGTAGGGAAGACGGGCCCTTGGGATATGGAAGGATTATTAGAGCCATACCGGATATGCATCACTATTCAAGCATTGGAATAGTGAAAAGACGGGTTATATACAACACTATTCTTAGTTTATATAGTTGAATATAGTTTGTTCAAAATAAGGAACTGAATCGATTTCAATAATTTTTACACCATGTTATATTTTTTCCCAAAAATATTTAAGTGTGATGGAAAATGTTATCACCATTTAATTACTTACAATACAATCACCGTACGGTTAGATACCTACTGCCAAATTATTATCAATGAGCGCAAGACGACCCTGGAGGCGCAGGGGCGCGCGCCGTTAGCATGTTTTTGTACGGACAACCCGGTAACATAACCTAACCCACCACCTACCTTATAACTTTGTGATTTTTCATGATACAGTTTTGAAATTTTGTACATAGATTCTTTACATAAAAATACTAGACACGTGTTTCGGATTTCGTATATATATACTAAAACTTATATTGAATATGTATCTATGGGTGGGCATCTTTTAATGACGTTGCAGCCAGGTTGCGTTCAGGCCCAGCTTTGCCGAATCTTGAATGGTGAATCTTTTGGAGGGGTTTTTTTTTTTAATTTTATTTAATTATCATATATACAAAGAACACAGGATTAAATAATAGATAGCAATAAAAAACCACTAAGGTTTAAACTTATGCTATCGTGAGTCTATCTCATTATCAAACTATACAATTAATAAAATCTTTAGGTCATTAAGTGGTTACAATCATTCCTTTAAAATACTTAAGTAAAAGTTAAACTGCTTTCTCGACGCTTCTAATATCAAGTGTCTACATATTACGTTTCAAAAGATACAGCCCTGTGCCAGACGGACGGACAGCGGAGGCTTAGTAAACCCCCCGTTGGCACCCTTTCGGTACGGAACCCAAAAAATCATCAAAATGAGTAGGTAGCTATCAGATCTGCTTAAAAAAAAAGGCGAGCCTTTCCGTAGCCGCTTATGATGTGTAACATCTGACATCTCACCTTGGTAATAAGCAACAGAACAGCGACAGAAATTAACCTAAAAATTTATAAAAGCTTAATACTGACCATTGACATATAAACCTATGGACATGCCATACCTACAAAATTAGCGTGACTACCTACAAAAATCGAGCACTTAAAATGGCCGCCTATCGTAGGGTTGTTACTGCGAGTGCGAGAGAGAAAGCAAGCAACCTTTTGACAGCACGTAGCAGATTTTTGTACCACAAAACTTGGCACTAAACATGGCGACCGGCCACGCATAGACAGATTTTGACGTCACACAGAAGTGTTGCCAATTTCAGTCCTTGACATACATATAGATATCTCTTTTTTCATATGTAGCTCTTGATGAGTTAGAAAGAAACAAAACGCTTTTTGACATGACTGTGTCGATATGATAGATATTTGTATAATATTCTTCATATAGTAGAATATGCCCTCTCCATAGTATTCCTACCTCAATGATACTGACATATTTATTCGAACAATTATTCCTTATTAGTGGTCGCCTGCTGGCCGAAATTCGACCCCCTCTACTTACAACCTATATATATTACTTACTAATTACATGCTCTTAAAAAGTACCTACTTATTCCATGCTCAAGCTGTCACTTCCTTTATTACATAAGTATATATTTTATACATATATTTTACACATCAAAAAACATATATTTGACACTTAGAAAAATTGGTGTTTATGTAAGAGACAATTAATCTGATAGTTCTAATCTAACTACTTATTATGTGTTACATGTTGCAATAGTAGGTGTACTAACTATGTAGCAGCCAAAACAGGATGCACTAAGGAAGCCCGCGAAATTCAAATTTTCTTACCTTTTTTGCAATTTGCAGGTCAGTAACAGGTTGTATAATGATCTTAATATGATTCGCGGACGTAACAAATATAATATGGCTTTACAGAATTATTATCATTAAAATCACCAATATAACTAACTCTTCGTAGAATCCTATGGAATGACTATTTTTTTCAATAGGATTCTACGAACTTTTACCCCCTTATTACAAAACGAGGTTTATCTGCAGACCCAGGTTTAAATCATGGAGCCATTATTGAATTTCGTATTTTATTCCGACTATGGTAAAGTTCCTAAACACAAAACTGACAACTTAGTACCGAACTAAGTTTAATAAAGAACGGTATTTTCACTGTTACGTTCTTATCACAAAAACTGGCTCCATGGTTTAGGCGATGTCAAAATTTAAATCTTGTTTTGTAATAAGGCGGAGAGAGTTGTATTGCTGATTCTAATGATATAAGAAATAAATTAAATTATTAAAAAACATTACACACTCTACCACGTGTTTGACACACACACATAATAGGTACCAGCGGCCTCATGTCTTGAAGATAGATTGGTGACTGAAATTACAGCTCTATCATGGAAGAAGTTAGTACTTTTTAATAGCATGGAATTACTGTACTCATGGAATTAGTAAGTAGTATATAGATTGTAAGTAGAGAGGGTCGAATTTCGACCAGCTGGCAACCGCTAGTTTTTTAAAGCACCAACACCGAACTGGTATACTTAATGTATATTGTCACGCTATTGTTCACAGGAGCTGAGTAGAGCATGTACCTGAAAACCCAAAAAGGATCCCGGAGGAGGAAGGATATAAAGCGTAGGATGAGCACGAATTTATATTTTGTTAAAAACCTTGAATTAAGTCGAATACGAAGTAACAGGCTATTTTACAATAATCCATTGTACACTATGCCTTATTTGTGAGTTTCCTCTTTTGCGGCTTAATGTTTTTCCGTTCTTCCATCAACAGTAAATGATACGAGCTGTAGTAGGTGTCATTAACGTTACCGATATGGGTGTTTATAGTTATTAAATAAGGACAAATAATAATTATTAATACTATTTGTTGGGTTGTTCTAAATTTCTCGTAGTATTGATCGCTCTCGGTCCATGGTTCGACCAAGTTCTATTATGAAGAATATTATAACAATGGTGAACTGTTTAGTTCCCATATTGTTAATTTTCTGTTTCAATTATGTGAGATGTGAATCTGATAATTGCAATTTCGGTACCTGCGGTGACTGCATTAGTTATGAGCTTGAAAGATGCGTTTGGTGTTCTCATGTAAGTATTCAAAAATTGTTACACTTATTGTTCTTTGTACACACGGCTACACATCAAGCTATACATTTCCAGTATCAGCTGACCTCCCATTGTACGGAAATCTTATACAATGCGAGATCAGCTTATACTGGAAATGTATAGCTTGATGTGTAGCCGTGTGTACGTATGTTTCCTCGAAGTACGCCGGTGGCGGTTTGAAAAAGTTATTTCATGCCGGCTGAAAATCATAACAATAATAGTTTTCCCTCAGTTAGTACATAAGTGATTTGAGCGTCAGTTACTTCAGCAGTGGGACTCCAAAGTTGCAGCTGATGAATTCTTAGGGATCCGTACCTAAAAAGGAAAAAAGGAACTCTTATAGGATCACTCGTGTGTCTGTCTGTCTGTCTGTCGGTCTGTCACAGCTGATTTTCTCCGATTCTACTAAACCGATAAAGTTGAAATTTGTTACACATATGAACTTCTGTGACCCAAATAGTTATAGAATCAAATATATAGAAAATAGTTCTTTACTTTTAGATTACAGGAAAACCTATAAGAAGTCTGTGATCTTAAAATAACATGGTAAATCACTGAATATTGTGTGTACAAACTTACATTTGCAGTTGGAATGTATGGGGATCATGTTTTTCAACTACAATGTTATGTTTGTTCATGGGATAAATTCATGCCAACTACGGAACCCTTCATTTTGCGTGGTCCGACACGCACTTAGCGGGTTTTTTTTTTTTTGATCCTAAAAATCGTCCTTTAATATTTTGGCGCGGTATACAATAACTTTTTTTTTGTTGGGTGCTGAGATTAACTCTCATTCTGATGTAATCATCAGAATGAGAGTTAGTCTGATGAGAGTAGAATGATTTAAAAACTACTAGCAATGAAAATTCTGTATAAAATAATCACAAAAATTGACCAGTAGCTCCCGTACTATAGTGGGATACTTAGATACCAGCATTTCATGCAATAGTTAAAATGTAATAATTTAATGTTAGGTAATTAGGTACCTACCTAACATTAAATTATCACATTTTAACTATTGCTATAAAACATGTTATATAAATTTAAATTACAATATGCATATACATCATATAATTTAAAAGCTTATTATTTTCCGAGTGATTAATAACTTAAAAGTCGACTAAATAAAACAACAACAAATAAAATAACTTGCCAGCGATTAAATATTTTCGCGACTATTATATTATGTAAGGTTCAAAATTAAAGGTGTTATAAAAACTAAAAACTAGCAGCTGCGTTTAGGTAGCAAATAAACTATACCAGTCAAATAAAATATTAGGCGAGGAGCTATAAATAATGACTTGGCGACTAATAATGTTAGTAGGGTGGCAAAGATAATATATTACCAGTCTAGTTACAGTAGGTTATTATTTTTTCTTTAATGGTTAGGTTAGGTTAGGTTAAAACTGTGACTTCCTACGCACGAGCCGAGCGAGCGAAGCGAGCGGTGCCGCGGGAGCGGCATAGAAAATCTAAACCTGCCCTAATAATACAATAATAATATATTATTTATGAATGCCCAATGTCTATTTTATTTTCGCCATTAAGTTTCCGCTTAGATATTAATTCTGTTCCCAAAAGAAAAACTTGATGCTAGTTTAAATTAAAACGGAGCTTATTACTGATATATTAATATGCTACCTATTACTTATTACGATACTCCTTATTAGCTGCCAACCCATTATATATGGTACCCACTCTATTTTTTTTTAAAACCTATATTCATTTTACTTAGTTGCCGCATTAAATACATGCCTAATTTAAATACATATAACGGCGCAGGATGAACGGCGCAGGATAGCCTTTAGCAGAAGTAATAATCGTATTAGTGGTTCAGCAGCTTCAATATCATCAGGATTATGCCGGAATATAGCAGTTCATCGTGGAACGACAGCGGCTCCCTTCAGACAAGACAGCCGCAACGTAACCATCGATGCGACGCTCTGCTAGAGTGACTGTCACCAACCAGTGTCACTCTTATCCGACCTTTTCGGTGATTCCAGTAACTTTGTAACAAAAATAGACGGCGCCACTTGCTGCGCCGTCACATACATACATAAACTCACGCCTTTTTCCCATGGGGGTAGGCAGAAACTATAGAACGCCACCTGATACGCTCCTTACTCATTTTGCTTCGTTTACGTCCATAAATCTGGTCATCATACACGCACGCTGGTTGCGAGTACTACGCACCTGACCTTTCCTTATCATTTAAAATTAAATGAACTTTACAAAACTTTAAAGATATCACAATAATTATGGTTGATGGCGGCGGCGGTGGCACGCGGCGGCCGAAATGAGCGATCGCTTCGTTTACTTTTAATCTCGGTAGGACGTTCCCGTGGGATAGTCTCCGACATCCACGCGGGCGAAGCTGCAGGCAAAAGCTAGTTATTTATAAAAAATAAATAATATTATTATATTATATTATACTAGCTGCGCCCCGCGGTTGCACCCGCGTAAGTCTCGATCCCGTGGGAAAGCCACCCTTAACACTTAGGGGTATAAAAAATAGATAGTAGCCGATTCTCAGACCTACTGAATATACATATAAAATTTCATCAAAATCGGTCAAGCCGTTTCGGAGGAGTATGGTAACTAACATTGAGACACGAGAATATTATAGGATATATTATTTATAATATTATATTATTATGTAGATATACTCGTATAGTATGGAGTATGGATAATCTCTATAAAAAAATATTTATTTTAGATTGTATCCGATGATCGCCGATGTCGCCCCGAAAGTTACACGAACACAACTAAATCTTGGTGCACGGGTGGAAATCCAGTCAATCCACAGCCAACAGCGAGTGTGAAACAGAGTGAAGAGTTTGGTAACATTAAAGATGGCTTTGAAGTCCAATTCAAGCCACAGCTGATAAAAATTAAGGCACGTCCAGGGATTAAAATTAAATTCGACATGTCCTTCAAACCAGCCAAAGATTTTCCGCTAGATGTGTATTATCTAATGGACATTTCTTATACAATGAAAAAAAAAATGGCTGACTTGAAAGATCAAGCAATAGAAATATATAAGGACTTGTCAGCTTACACCAATAACGTTAGACTGGGCATCGGAAGTTTTGTCGAAAAACCTGGCTTCCCGTACTTTGACCATAATAAAAAGTAAGTTATTTAACTGTGTATATCTATATCATTCAAGAGGTTAGTAAAATAATTCACTCGAAAAGGGTTCATAGTTCATATCTGTACATGAGTATACTGACCATTTTTCGGGCTTGAGTTATTTTAATTATGTACAACTTGTCGAAAAATTTGTTTTTCATGTTATTGACCAAGATTACTTCCATTCTAGGGATATCAGTCATGCTTTTAAAAACGACGTTTCGTTAACAAACGATACGGAACTGTTCAAGTCGATGATTGACCATATTAAGTTTGGATCTAATTTCGATGATCCGGAAGCTGGATTAGATGGTCTTATGCAAGCAATGACATGCTTAGATGCAGTAGGGTGGAGACCGGGTGCGAGGCGCATCATAGTACTATGTACGGACTCAACGTATCACAGTGCAGGAGACGGGAAAATTGTAGGCGCCATCAAACCGCATGACATGAACTGCCACTTGGAAAATAACACATATTCCGCATCCTTGACGTATGACTATCCGTCAGTAAGCCAGATCAATAAAGTGGCAACAGATGGAAACTTTAGAATAATATTTGCCATAACTAAAAATAATACAACTCAAGTAAGTCCCTACATAAATTATAATGATAGTTTTTTTGTATGCGTGGGTCCAGTTAGTCCAGCCAATAGTAACGCCTCCACAGCAAGATACAATCTATGGAGGGAGCTGTATTATAAACCCCCTGACAATTTTATCGAACCATCTGAGAGCCTTCCGCCCGGGCACAGAGCAAAGTCAATCTCCACAGATGGAGGTTCACGGACGCCTTTTTTTATTTTTTTTATTTAGGATGGAATTGCTCTTGACCTTAGTCTAGGGCAGAGGTGACAGAGACAAAGTCGACGATGGAGTGACCTTACCCAGAAGAAGCCTGTTCACTCTAACTTTGAAGAGATTAGGGTTGTATGCGTTCGGAAACACAGACGCAGGTAGAGAGCTCCATTCTTTTGCTGTGCGAATTATAAAAAACATTTGCAAACGCTTAGTGCCAATTGGGGGAATAGCAACAAGGAAGGGATGGTAACTTGCAGTGCGTCTTGATGTCCGATAATAGAAGAGGGCCGGTGGAATGAGGTCATGGAGTTCTTGGGCACACTCACCGAAGTACAATCTGTAGAAGACCGACACGCAGGCAACCTTGCGGCGATGGGTCAAGCTGTGAAGATTGGCATCCACCAGTTTTACGTCACCAATGAGCCTCTTAGCTCTGCGTTCCACCGAGTTAAGCGCGGCAAGTTGGTATTTTGCTGAGCCATCCCAAAGGTGGCTACAATACTCCATGCAGGATCGGACCTGCGCTTTGTAAAGGGTCAAAAGCTGTCCAGGCGTAAAGTATCGCTTCACCCTATTTAGGATGCCCAGTTTCTTGGCCGCAGTTTGGGCTTTGTACTCGATGGTGGCGCCGAAGTTGAGACTAGATGTCAACTCCATGCCTAAGAGCTCGAGCCGACCACTTACAGGAACCGATGTACCCCGAAAAGTAGGAGTTTGGTCGAAACGACTCCTTTTTGCGTCTGTGTTTTGGTGGCGTTAAAAGTGGCCAGAGTATCATCACCACACTGGGAAACAATGCTTACGGTCAACTCTGTCCGCTCTACCATGGCCTCTCTCAAGGAACGAACTGCGGCCTCGCTGGTTTTTGCGCTGGACATGTATCTCTGAACCCTCTCTCTTGCCTCAGCTCTCAAGTGCGTATGCGGCGTCTCTCCGCAGAAAATGGCCCACCACCTTCCATCCTGCTCCGCTTGCCCTGTGACCTGTGCACTTTATGATCTTATTAGTGCGTCAGTGAGCGGAGTTGGTGCAGGTGAATTTAGGAACAAACATGTTTGAACTTTTTGCTATCGATCACGTTGGCCAATTTCAACGGACACCACCCAAGCACGCAGGAGATAATCCAGTGTACAAGTGTGTACGCAACAGTGCGCAAACACTGCTGTGAATTAATAATATTTAAATTGGTTATACAACTTAAGATTAGCTAGCTTATCATCAATCGATACATGTGTAACGCTTGGTTACTTTAAATTTCAGAAAATCCCTGATAAGGAGTACCAGGCATTAGCCAAACAGATAAATGGAGCCAAATATGCAAAATTGGAAGGCGGCAAAAGTGTCATTAAGATTATCAAAGAAGCTTATGAGGTAAGAAAAAAACATGATAGACCTTTACAACATGTCCCGAAATTAACGCACAACACCAAACACCACAATTATAATCATAATAATTTTTAAGGTTCTGTACCCAAAGGGTAAAACGGGAACCCTATTACTAAGGCTCCGCCGTCTGTCTGTCTGTCCGTCTGTCTGTCTGTCTGTCTGTCTGTCCGTCTGTCACCAGGCTGTATCTCATGAACCGTGATAGCTAGACAGTTGAAATTTTCACAGATGATATATTTCTGTTGCCGCTATAACAACAAATACTAAAAACAGAAGAAAATAAATATTATTAAGGGTGCTCCCATACAACAAACGTGATTTTTTTTGCTCGTTTTTGCTCTATATTTATAACGGCAACAGGTAGACGCTTGAAATATTCACAGAATATTTAGTTATATATTCACTTTAAAAATAAATAATTAAATTAAAATAAAACAAATATTTAAGGGGGGCTCCCATACAACAAACGTGTTTTTTTGCCATTTTTATAGATAATGGTACGGAATCCTTCGTGCGCGAGTCCGACTCTCACTTGGCCGGTTTTTTTTGCTCGTTTTTGCTCTATATTTATAACGCCAACAGGTAGACGCTTGAAATATTTAGTTATATATTCACTTTAAATAATTAAATTAAAATAAAACAATTATTTAAGGGGGGCACCCATGCAACAAACGTGATATGTTGGCATTTTGATAGATAATGGTACGGAAACCTTCGTGCGCGAGTCCGACTCGCACTTGGCTAGTTTTTACTATTCTGGATATAACATTGTTTATTAAATCAGTTATAGGTACTGATTGAGGGAGGAAATTGTGGTCACATTCCAAATCTATGCACGCACACGTCACACACGTTTACGGGTCTGGCGTAATAAGTACTGCGTCCATTTTGGTTGGTTTTGTTTTGACGAACGGCGGAAGTGTTACTGTATTTTACGTAGTTTTAATAATATTTGGGATAAAAACTTACCTACCTATATTAAAAAACCGGTCAAGAGCGAGTCGGACTCGCACACCGAGGGTTCCGTACGTATATATGATGTTGATGATTTCTGAAAAACTGTGCCATTTAGAGACATTGTTTTATTTTTCCTGTATTCTTAAGACGGAGATATATGCCAGTGACCTTGAGTGGTTAGCTTGCGTGTTCTGTACTGAGCTCACGCAACGCGTCGTACGTTCAGCCAGTAATAGGACTCGCCCATGAAGGAGCGCTGTCCCCAATTTGACGCATTCTTAATTTATTATACACAAACCAAAAGGTATTTTAATAAAACGCGTTACTAGACGATCAATAATTAAATTATCTTTAAATTGGTGAAGGTTTCAGAAAAATACGCTTAGTAGATTTTGCGCTATGCTCAGTTTTTTATCCGCGTTAGACATAACTTTACAAATTAATTTCACTATGTAATATAAACATAATATAAAATATTCACATATTAAGTTATTGAAAAAATGGTCTAATTTAACATATATTTTTTTTTCAAATCATTAACACTACTCGTTTAGACGTGATCTTCAGTATAAAATCATTAAATGTCGGTTATCGTCGCCTTAACATAAACTTCTATCACATAGAATAATTTCAGATTGTTATCTATACAAACTTCGGAGATAAGGGGAGGAGGGGGGGGGACGGTAATTTATTTTAATTTTTTCATCAATAATTATGTTTGAGAATGTGCAAAAAGCGTTCTTTCATAAGATACCCCACATGCTCTAGTAGACTTCAAATTTTTAAGTCCCTTTTGCAAAAAAGAAATAAAAAAAACTTGTTTGCAAAGTGGGCAAACGTCCTCTAAAACTATTCTTAATTTCAAGTTGATAGCATTAGTAGTCTTGAGATATCCAGGTGTGACAGACAGACCGACAGACAGGCTGACAGAGTTAGTCTCACCATAAGGGTTCCTTTTTACCATTTTGGTACGAAACCTAAAAATTACAAATCGATGCAGTTAACGTTTTTGAACAAACTACTTTCATAATGTACCACCGCGAACGTTCCCGGTCGACCACTTTTCGCCCTTATGCCCATAGTAATAAGGTTGAAAAGTCGACCAGGAACTTTTGCGGTAGTACATAAGTTCACTTACACATTTTAGCATAGAAGTAAAATGAACCAACTTGGCATGTGATCTAAGTGTCTTACATATTTTTATAATTTAACTCTCTTTCTAGGAACTTGCAAACAGTGTTAAATTGAAATTTCAAGCGCCTTCTTTTGTGGAGGTGAAAATAGACCAGGACTGCGAGTCAAAACAAAAGAAAAATTGTGAAAGTCCTCACAAGCAGATAGTCAATATAACAGGGACTCTGAAAGTTTTATCATGCCCACCTAATGATGCTAGGAACCTGACGTATAACGTCACGGTCAATCCTGAGGGATTAGCTGATAAACTGATCATTCAATTGGATGTAGATTGTGAATGCAATTGTGAGAAGTCTGAAGGTGTGACAACAGCCAAATGCCACAGTTTGGGTTTTTTGCAATGCGGTATTTGCAAATGTCCTCCGGGAAGGTAAGATACTACTTATTTCAAAATACTGGTTTATTTACCAGCTATTTATTACACCATAAAATAATTAAAATATTATTACGATGAGTAGCTTAGTTTTTGTAGGTAATGTTATTATTTTATTTACTAAGTTATGGCCACGAGTGTCAATGCGACGGCTCATCCAGTGATAAGGCGGATATGCAGAAATGTAAATTGAATGTCGGCGATTCAAAATGGTGCAGCGGTCATGGATTTTGCAGGTAAATTAACAGATTTAATAATACTAGTGGTCGCCCACTGGTCGAATTTCGACCCCCTCTACTTACCATATATGAAGTACTTACTAATCCCGTGAGTAGTACTTACTAATTCCATGGTCAAGCTGACATGAGGCCCTGGTACTGAGCCCTGGTAGGTACTATGTGTGTGTGTGTGTGCGTCAAACGCATGATAATGTGTATAATGTTTTTTTAATTAATTTAATTTATATCTAATGCATATTATATAAAAATATAGCTTTCTGCACCTCCTCCTTCATATAAATAAATTTAAATATATATATATATATATATAAACTTTAACTACGCCAAATTTCATACTCCTCCGTTCGCGTAATTTTCGTAAAAAGGGGAACAAAGTTTTCACTTCACGTATTAATATAATGATTATACAACGACGACTTATCGATCCACGAAAGGTGACCTACCATGTTCTTATTTGGACTTTCATGGGTGTATATATAATTATGTTATACAAGGGTCGAAAGGAAACAATTCCCATATGAGGTATTTTGCTATAGTCCGAGTAAGAATTGGTGACTTTCACCAGTGTTAAACACTCTTATTTTTCATTTCGTATATAAGGACAATAAAAAAATATTGTTTTATATATTTTATTTTCTTGTTTGCTCGCCACTTCATAAAATAATTTTATGTATTGAAATATCTTTCCTTTGAAATATCTGGCAAAAGATTTTCGATTACTGTATTTGCCTCGTCTACCTAATTTGGAGTCAACATTTCAGAATCGCTTGAACTGAGTTTTATTAATTAATCACATATTAATGACTATTTCATGAAATAGTCATTCAATAGGATTCTACGAAGACAGTTAGTTGTATTGCTGATTCTAAAAATTATAATTCTGTAAAACCATATTTGTTACGGCCGCGAATCATATTTTAATCAACATACAAGTTAATACAACCTGACACAGACCTGCAAATTGCAAAAAACTTAAGAAGATTTGAATTTCTTGGGCTACCTTAGCGCATCCCCTTTAATATGTATTTTTTTTAATTTCACGCTGGCTGCTTATACACTCACAAGTAGATTTTTTTTATTTAGATCTATATTTTATTTTAATTATGTAATTTTTTTCGTAGCCGACTACCTAACCAAGATTAGTTGTATTTTTAAATTCATTCCCGCCCTAGAGAGTGAAGCAATTACTACGAGTCTTTCCCGTTCAAGGGTGGGGGAGCAGCGTCTTCCACCCGCTACTCGGATCAAACAAACACTACGGTCCTTTCGGAGTATGAGAAATGAAAAAGTTCTTTTCAATATTGCAGTTTTAGATTACCTTGCTTTTAACGTTTTGTTCTGATTCAGATGTGGAAAATGCGAGAGTTGCGAAAAAGGGTTCAGCGGTGACTTTTGTGAGTATGATGATAACGCATGTCCTAGACCGAACAGTAGACTCTGTTCTGATCATGGTATATGCCGCCGAGGGCAATGCACATGTGCCAAGGATTGGACTGGGTCAGACTGCAGTTGCCCCGATCATAACAATGACTGTTACGCGCCGTACTCTAAGGAGGTACCTAAATCTTTTTTCTGCATGTAGATACAATATGGGTTTTAGTGGAGCGCCTGTAGCGTTAAACACACGAAACATCGGATTTCAGTTACAGTGAATGCAATTTAAATATTCAAAATGGAATGTTGCTGATAATAAATATATAAAAATGTTTACTTAACAAGAAATTGTGATATAGATTTAAAAAAAAAGAATTGCAACAATTCAGATACATATTAGGCTGTAGAATATTTTTGTTTATCAATATATATTTAGGTCAAATCCAATGTAAGTATTCATAAAATAAAATTTGTTTAAAATAAAAATTTATACTCAAACATACTTACATTTTTTATAGTTTTTTGGTCAATTAATGAAAAAATCAAAAGCACATAAATAAATTTTGGTAAACTTTGCAATTTAAATTACCTAGTATACATACATACACTCACGCCTTCTTACAATGCCAGAAACTATAGAACGCCACCACAACCGACTTCCATAAGGAGGAACATACATACATATAATGTATGTTCACCGATTTCTCCGTCAATTGTGGACCAATTTTTAAAATTCTTTTTTTGTATGAAAGGGTATACTCTCGAAGTGGTCCCATTGTCACCAAGGTAGAATCTGATGAGAGGATCCTATGGAAATCGAGGGGATTCCTCAAATTTTATAGGCACACCCATAGCAGCATTCATTTGTAACAGGAAACTCGTACCTATAGCCTTTATACATGTGTATCATTGTAAACAATTATTGAAATAAATTTTTATTATATTATTATTATAGCGATTTCGGTATGTTTTATAGTAACTCATGCATTTGCACTCGATGATGAAGACCATAGATGACCACCGGAACTACTTAATAATAAGTATTTCACGGTTGCGATTTGATTAGAAATTTTAATATGGTTGTTACGCAGTTTATGCTCGTCACAATGCATATGATGAAGTCACCATCATTTCCAGTTCTCCTAGTTCTTACCAGGATAACTCAACAATTAACGCCCCTGCATCGGGAAAAGCAATATTTTGTAAAAAGGTGAAGAGCAGTTGACATTGGGTTATTGTAACTTAGATAATTTACAAACAGACTTATAATAAAAAGAGAAAATGAAAAACTCTTTTTTCAAAAAAAGAACAATCCACTTCCAAAAAAAAAGCACTACAAATTGAAAAATTACTTTAATTTCGGAAGTCGATGTCTTTTCTGGATTTTAGTTTATTGCTTTCCGAGAGCAACTGCACGAGTTACTATAAATTATACCCAAATCGCTATAGGTGTGCCTATCAAATTTGAGGACTTCCCTCGATTTCCATGGGATCCCGCATCAGATTCGGACTTGGTGACAATGGGACCATCTCGGGAGCATACCCGTTCCAACAAAAACAGAATTTTAAAAATCGGTGCACTATTGACGGAGAATTCGAAAACAAAGAGACGAACATAAATATATGGAAATAAAAAACAATATCCCACCTCGACCATATAATAATATATTAATTCACTATCACAAAGATCAAGACCCCCAGGCGCTCCACTATTTCAGTGCGAGGAAAGGTGTGCTATCCTTGCAAATAAAAAAAAAATACTAAAGTACTTACGTAGATTGAAAGCTAGTATGTGAAATTAATATGAAACAAAACAAAAAAACTTGCTTAAACTCCAACCATTCTGATTGATTTTAGGTCTGCTCTGGACAAGGCAAATGTGTTTGTGGCGTGTGCCAATGTGACGCAATAAAAGATAAAAACGAAACATACTCTGGAACATTTTGCGACAGTTGTCAAGAATGTGCCGAAAGGCGCTGTAAAGAACTTGAAAACTACGCTTACTGCAATTACATGCACGAGAATGACAAAGCATTCTGCGATCATGAGAACAAAGTAATGACAACAGGAAACACGACAACAACAGGGACAACTGAAGCGAGGGTCTTTTTTGTGAACAAAACTAAATTTAATGATCCAAATCTGTATATGGCTAAGTGGTGCAAGAAGGAGCTGGACAGTCACAACGGCACTTACATGGTATTTAAATACCAATATGTAGAAAATTATTTACAAATCACGATTCAAAAGGAGTTAGAAACACCACCCGAAGCTAATATCTGGAGTAAGTATTCTTTGTTTTTTATATTATATATATATTTTTTTATAGTCGCGTAATTTACTCTGCATGCAGTGTTGAAGCAACTTTTGGGTGGGAAATTATCAAATAACTTATCCCGCTCTGCGCGGAGAGGGAGGGCGTGTCAGACTTTTACTGACTAAAACCCACCCGTATTCCTTCATTTGCCTGTGTGCCAGGGCCATGATATCCCTTTCGGACAAACTCGCAACCCTGGCAGGCATTTGCCCTAACGGACCCCGTCAGTTGGTGCTGACAACTCTTGGAGGCGCGCGTGGAATACAACGCGCCGTCGACCCGGGCCTGGTCTTTATCGGACGGTGAGCTACCAATCGCTCACCGTCCGCGAGTCCGCGGCTACGGTGGCCGGAAATCGGCTTGCGACTCCCGACGCCCGGGGCGTCTCTTGCGGCGACTAGGGGCGCGAGAGCGCGAACCTTGCCTCTCCTTCAAGGCTTCTACATACCGGGGCGACTTGTCGCGCGACGCGACGCGACACAAAGGCACCGCCCGTCCCGCGACACGCGGGGCCTTTGTGCCGTGTAGCGTCGCTCGACAAGTCGCGCTGGTATGTAGAAGCCTTCACGCGTTCCACCTCCTCCTTCGCAAGCATTACTGCTTCGCAGAAGGAGGTAGTGTTGAAGCAACCTAAGTTGGCATTTTCAAGAGTTTAATTTTATAAGTATCGCAGAATACGCGATTCATTTCTCGCGACCGAATTTACGTTCATTTGGGAGGCCAAATGAGAGTGAGGACTCTCATACCCTTCATCATAAGTGGCAATGGCGTTAGGCGATGTATAGATCTGGTGGATCGGGAGACAGTAGCTTATCCGTTGTTCAAAAGAAATACTAAGCTACTGCTTTAACTATCCCTTTCTTCAGTACATTACAATCTGGTTGTATTCTTGTTTGCAGTTGCGGCTGGCTCGGCGATAGGGTTGGTTCTGTTGATTGGAATATTAACGGTCATCATCTGGAAGATTCTAGTGGATATACATGACAAAAAAGAATATCAGAAATTCTCGACAGAAGCATTAGCCCAAGGTTATGATGTTTCTCAGAATCCGTTGTACCAAGATCCTTCAATTAACTTTTCGAATCCAGTGTATAATAATCAATGTAATTGATGATGCAAACAAGGAAACGTGTATTATGTATGTGTCAATACTATTTATAGAAGAATATTTGAGGAAAACAAACAGGGATAGTCCAAAATAGTCCTTGTGGAAAAATACATAAAGCCAAATGATCAGGATGAATTTATGTTTTGTTGTGTTGTGTGTGTTAGATAAAATCAGAAACTATATTTTGTAGTATATTTTCAAGTCTGTCATGTTCATATTACAGGCTGACTTTCAATTCATTGGGAACCCTTCAGGACCCGTGGAAGTAATTAATAATTTATTTATTATGAATGTGATCAACCTTTGCGATAGGTCTAACTCAAATAGCGAAATATACATCAGTTCCAAACATTTTGTTTGGGTTTTTGTTTGTACTTATTGCAGTTTTGCAATGGCAGATATTAATTTCGATATTTTAGAGTGGGTCCTATATTTAATGTTTTCATTATGTACACCTCCCAAAGGACTGTCAATAAATTCAGTCATAGCCCAGGAAAATAAGACAAATTAAAGGCAAATCGGGGAAAAAACCCTAGTGAAGTTTAAATACAATAGTAGCAATGCTATGTGAAAAGAGCATAAAGACATCGTAGGCGAAACTTACGTTATTTGTGTTATTCCAAGTTTTTGTATATTACAAGTATAAATAGAGATAATCCCAGCGAGAAATCTTCACTAGGATTTATTTCGCAGACAACATTTTGTTTCGGGGCTAGTCAGCCTGTTTATTAAAAATAAAAATCACTTTTAATTTTATGTTTTATTAGGTAAATACTTATAATTTGTATAATGTCCCCCGCGTAATTTGAAATAAATATGTAATAAATTATATTAAAAAAAAATTAAAAATGAGTTAAAATCTTTTATAAAATTTTGTTACAAAATGTTCACAGCAGCACACCGACGCCGTGTACGTAAATTACAAATATTGTTCAATAGAATGTTTTAGATGAAGATTGTTAACATCTCGTTTCAAAATGTTTGAAGTGTCCTTTAAAAAAATCGCGACGGATCCTTCCAAAAGAGAAGAAGTAACTCCGGTCGTATGACTAGTCTTTGAGTTCGTTTAGAATTCGACATTCTGTACTGTCGAAGGGATAGAATGTAGATGCAGAATGTCAAATTCCGTTAGTGCGTGTATTTTACTTTTTGTTCGCGAAGCGAGGTGGGTGCCGGTCGTGCGAGCGACGCAGCCGAGTCGGGGGTTCGTCGTACGTCGGTCTCCTCTCGCGACGTTCTTCAACGTCTAGTCTTGCAAGGGTCGCCTGAGATACAGTTGAAGCATGAACTTTTGATTTTCCAAATATGAGTAAAAATAAATTGGCACTTGCACTCAGGTAGGTGCAAAGGGGAGGACACTATGTTCAATCAATTGTACCAGAACGAGATAGAACGAGGAACTATATTACTAACTCTGTTGCTTTCGGGTCGTGGGCGACGCACCGGGGCTCGAAGTCCGACGCTGGACAGTTTGGGAGCGAGATCCCCCGCAGGTAGCCGGCTGTTTTCTCCCATATTTAGAACGTTGCATGCGCAACTGAAAAAAATACCCATGTACAAATTATACACTTACAACATATAATCTACTATGAATAAAAAAAATAAGATGTATAAAAATCGTCAAAGATGGACATATTTTTTAAGAAAGGCGAGTTTGTAGAAATTTCTTATAGTCCGGGGTGAATGAGAATTTTTTACCCATGACCTGGGGTTTTTCAGTCAAGCGAATTTCATTTCGCATGTGAAAAATCCCTTAGTCAACTCACATGTAAATATAGCTGAAAACAATTCAGCCATGGCCATTATCAAGTCCTGCGCAGAATTAAGCTAATTTTAAAGAAATTCTCTATGAAATGGACGAACAATATTGATACATACGCGTCTCTCTCAGCATTAGCATTTGATGCTGGTGGCGTTGCATTACTTTCTTCGGGGTTAGGACTAGGGGCTCTAGAAGATGCAGGAGTTCTGCGACAAACCGCCTCTAGTACCTCTTGCAGGCGCCGGCGCTCCTGCACCACTTTGCGATCTAGTTCCGTTACTGTTTGTAATCATAATAATAACATGTTAACTAAGTTTTGGTATTTCATTATAGTACTGCTCGTACTAGCTTTTGCCCGCAGCTCTGCGTCCGTGAAGGTCGGAAATTACCCCGCGGGAATCTAATACTGGCATAAAAAGTATCCTATGTCCTGTCATGGTTTATCCATGTGAAAAATTTCATCCAATTCTGTACAGCCGTTAAGGCATGCAAAGGTAACAGACAGACAGAGATACTTTCGCATAAATAATAATTATATGGATGAATAGCATGCATAGACAAACAAAGTAACTGGGTATACTTTTAGGGCACTCGGCAGCAGCGCTGCCGCGCTGGTGCGCGATTGTGAATTTGAAGGCGTCCTTACAGAAAGAATACAGCACCTCATGAATTCAGAATTCAAATTCAGTTGTGCTGTGTGTACCTACACTTTGTATGGGAGAAGATTTTACAACTGATAGAGTGACCGCAACTTTCACGTTTTCGTGAGTTGCTCCGTAAAAGTTTTTCTTGGTATTTTGTTCGGACTTTTCATTATAATTCGTCATTCTAAGAACGTGGCGAAATAAAGTAACATGAAATGTACTGGATTTGACTATTCTTTGACATCTTACTGTAGATTTTCTTGTTCGCTCTCATAATCGCCTCGTTCATCGCTCATAGTAAGCCATGTCTCGAGTGTATGGGAGTTACATAGAGGGACCAGAAACAGAAATATTGAAGGAATTAATCGTTTGTCTTGGTTTGGGTAGGTAACGAGGAAGGGTGAAATACATGCAACAGACGAATTTAAATGTTGATGGATGGTGGAAGACGGTGGCCAAAGATAAGATGAGCGGATTGTATTTGGGATAATATGATTAAAAAAACCGGTCAAGAGCGAGTCGGACTCGCGCACCGAGGGTTCCGTACGTATACATGATGTTGATGATTTCTAAAAAACTGTGCTATTTAGAGACATAGTTTTATTTTTCCTGTAATCTTTACATACGCTTCTATCACATAGAATAATTTCAGATTTTTAACTATACAAACTTCGGAGATAAAAAAATACCGTTCCCCCCGAACGGTATTTTTTTTTACATTTTTGATCAAAAGTCGGAAACTATGCGACCTACAAAATAAAAAATAAATGTTTGAGAATGTGCAAACAGCATTCTTTCATATGAACATGCCCTAGTGAGGCTTCACTTCAAATTTTTAAGACCCTCTTTCTGTCCCTTTTGCAAAAAAGATATATTTTTTTTAATTTCTTTGTTACTTGCAAAATAGTTGGGCAAACATCACCTAAAACTATTCTAAATTTCAAGTTGATAGCATTAGTAGTTCTTGAGATATCCAGGTGTGACAGACAGACAGACAGACAGACTTAGTCTCACCATAAGCTTTCCTTTTTACCATTTTGGTACGGAACCCTAAAAAGAGTGAACCTGCTGACAGATGAGTATGGAAGATATTATATCTATCACTTTTCCACACATTTGACTTTTATGGCGCATCCACACATGCCGAGCGGCACGGCCGGCGGCCAACCCGGCGGCCTGGCTGCCGGCACGCGCATCTTTTACCTGCGGCACGCGCAAAGCAAATTGCAAGGCAGCCTGAAACCCGGCCGGCGGCAAACCCGGCGGCATAAGCCGGCGGCATGTGTGGATGCGCCATTACATATTGCGCCGACTCTAGATAAAAGTACATGCAACTTGGGGTTGGTTAAAATAATACTGCTTATAAGAGGTTTTGGTAGGCCCCCAGGAAGTAACATTGGAACTCTTTAAGCCTTGATGGTTTACTTTAACGTTATCTTGGCACAGGCTGGGGACGCGGTGTTCTCCTTCAGTGAAAATGTCATGTCGCAGAAGCAGGCAGCGGAAAGGGAGAGACTTTGAGTGCTATCCTGGCCTGCAGCAGGCACACTAGGAGACGGCAGAGGGCAGATAATGCCCCCTTCCGGCCCCCTAAATGGGTCCAGAGACGGTGGACTCGGGAATGTGCACCGCCCCATCATTATAAGACCCGAGCTGGTGGCGCGTAATGTTCCACGCACGCCCCTCTTAGACGTCGCGGGGGGAGTGAAACAGCTCACTTCCCCCGCTTGACCAGACGGAGACCACACAGGCGGGCTGGCCGGGGACCAGTCGGAGGCTGCGTTGAAGAGTGCTTAAGTGCCCCCGTAGACCCCGGTGCAAGTGTGCGAGGGCACACAGGGTGGTTTTAGTCAGTAGAAATCTGACAGAACCCTCCGTCTGCCCCAGGGCGGAGGACATCCATGAGGATTTCCAAACCGTTACTAAAAAAAAAGGTTGCTCCTTGTGTATTTAATTAGGTCGGTTACGTAAATTTTGAAAAACCTGATAACAGGAAAACCAAAACTAATTAGGTAAAATAACAATGTATTTAAAATAGTTGTATCAAAGAATTCTAATTTGGTACGAACAATAAAATGGATAAGCGCTATTCCTGTTAAACAAAGGAAGGAAAATGAATCTAAATAACCAACTTACTGTGTTGCTGTGCGTTCCGTTGCTTATTCATGAGTTCATTTTCCAAAGAGTCTATCCTCCTTTGGAGTGCTTCCTCTTTGGTTAATTTCGTTTTCCAAGTGCGACATACTTTTAGATGGAGAAATGACAGCTCTTGGGTGTCTAAAACCTGAAGAGCATCATGCTTCCCAGGACCCTATATGTACACAGTCTTTTATACGGGACAGATTAAAATCAATAAGCCAATAATTTATCATTTCCATAAATTATTGATTTATTGTTTAAAAGCTTCTACATACTGGCGCGACACGCGATGCGACACAAAGGCCTCGCGTGTCGCGCGACGAGCGGTGCCTTTGTGTCGCGTCGCGAGTCGTGCTGTTCTGTAGAAGCCTTAAGTCTGAGTCAAGCATGTTTGCGATTTTCTTTTGGTTAAATCAACCCAAAACTTTTGCGTAAATTTGGCAGATGGATATCGTTTTCACGCACGTGTATCGTTTCATTACATCAATATTTTACGATTCCAGCCCGCTAGCGATCGTCACCTATTCACCGTTTAACTTTACATGTGACGTAGTCAATGTCAAAGAACCAGAATAAGTATGCGCTTCGTGTTTCCGAATTGGCATTTACGTCAAGCCAAAGAATAACCCCCCACAGAAGCAAAGTTTCTAAGTTTTGTACTGCCGCACTTTGTAGGGCACTTATGATCGTTTGAATGAAGTTTTCTCTCTGGCGGGTTACCTACCCGAAACCCCCCTTAAACTAAAATTTAAAACATGCAGGATTACCTGAATGTTTCAAATTTTAGTTTAACAACTACCCAATTCCAAAAAAATCCAATCCAATCCAATTTTAGTTTAATTATAATACAAAATAGGCAAGGAGTTCTAAGGTAAACATGCAGGCAAGATTACCTGCATGTTTCAAATTTTAGTTTAATAACTTTCCAATTCCAAAAAAAATCCAATCCAATCCAATTTTAGTTTAATTATAATACAAAATAGACAAGGAGTTCCAAGATTGTTAACAGCTCTATTATAGATCTCATCATCACATGTTCGTATTTCCGAAGATAAACGGTGATTGTCGAAGCGCATACTTTTACTGAAAGTAGACAGTACCTATACTCCATTGGTTTAGGTAGTTATAGGGAAACAAAAAAACCACGTGACGAGACAGCTGTCAAGTTACCGACTAAACGTAAAACCTGTCACTTCAGTTGTCATGCTATGTCACAGTTGTACTCTTCAATTTAGCAACGTTTTATTTCGTTGACGTTTAGTTATCCTGTCTTTTTGGACTCTAACTTATATTATAGTGTTATAGTTAAAGGTTACAAATTATTATAGTATTTTTATAAATCTAACAAAAAAATTGTGCTCTAGCAATTACATCTACGAAGCGTAGTTTAAGAATAAATTATAAAGGCCTATCCTCTTTTATTACATACAGTAATAAAAGAGGAAACTATCGTTAAAAACAAAAATAGTTTGGTTTTAAGTTACAACGTATTTTTAAACAAGAAAGTGTCATCTATAAAAACCCTTTTTATGATTTGTGTACCTACCTAAACCAATGGAATAAAGAGTAGAACTTAGAAAAAACCGAAAGATATAAAAGTTGCTATTACTTCCACATTTCCATTCAGTATCTTATTAGCGATGTATTTTAAGTATGTGTATTCAGCCATTTTTCGCTGTTCGATATCTACTTGTTCGAATATGTTGCGTATAGTGTCCGATATGTTAATGTCGGGGGAGCAGGTACAGGGACCGTTCAAGCGTGTTTTTGGCTTCAAATTAATCGCCTCCACTGTAGTCGTTGTCAACATCTTGGTATCACCTCGACACTTCCTTCTCCTCTTAATTTCCGGGGATGTAATTTTTATTGGCTCCTATAAAGTTTAAAGAAATTTTGTATTCACATTTTGAATTATATAAAAAGCGGCTGGGCAGTTCGTGCTTGCGGAATTATTTATCATACCAACCGTATAAAATAAAGGTGGTAGTAGATCCATGCTTCTTTATGTTAACAAAAAAAAAACAGCATTTTTAATGAAATCCTGTTTAATTAATATATTGGTGGCTCTTTTTCTCTCTATTTAAAAACGATCGTCGCGCGAGTACGTGATCGTCGCGTTCATATGTCATTTTTGTTCGGTGAAACTCTACCGGTCTTCGCGCCGACAAAGGGCGCTTTCCGATTTTCCGAACAAAAAATGACATGACTGCGGCGATCGCGTATTCGCGCGACGATCGCTTTTAAACGAAGGAACCGATTTGAATGTGTTTTTTTTATTTTTTGAAGCAGGTTTTTTAGCGGTGGTTCTTAGATATGTTTTATCAAAATCGGTTCAGCCGTTTTGAGGTTATCCACTCTTTTGTTAGCTGCGGTAGGGATCTTAGACGCATAATGGGTATTTATTTACTTTACGTTCAAACATGTGTGTGACCTAAAATTTGAAACACCCATGTATGATATATAACTATGCAAGATTATGGAATTCTTGATCTGATGCTGCAGCCAGGATATCCAGCACACTAGTACAGTCTTGAAAAAAAAAATAGCAGATATGTTGTGTTTGGATTCGTTTTGATCACTATTTGATTCTAAATACAATGCAATGGTGGCAACACGATGAGCTGATGCTGCAGCCAGGATATCCAACACAATACTCACTCTTGAAAAAAAAATAGCAGTTATGGACTGTTTAGATTCGTTTAGGTGCACATAGGAGTTGTCAAAAGACCCGTCTCCACGCGGGCTGGCGACCCACGCGGGGCTTTCCGCTTCGTTAAGCGCCTTTTTACACCTGTTATTTCATTAATTGTCAATATCATGTTACTTACCTCATCTAAACATATAGTCCTCGAATCTTGAGCTTTCGTTTTCAAAGCTCGATTTTCTTTTTCTAGTTTATCTGCCTTTCTCATTGCTTCCATACTCATCGTTCTTAAGTTTTCTACTTCGTTTTCATGAAGCTTAATAAGGTCTTGCAGAGTTTCTTCGTGTAGGCTTTGTATGCTTTTTACACCCTGGTTGTGTTCATTTATTATGCTTTTTATGTTGCTGTCATACTGCATTTTAATAGCTTCAATTCTTTTCTTATAATCTTTTTCAATGTTTTCTAGGGCCCTTGTTAGAGTGTTTATTTGTATTTCATAATCATTATTAACATCTAATTTGGCCATAATGCTACGTTCAGTATAAGATTTTTGTGGACTTTTGTCACTAGATTTACTGTTACTTGAAATAGTCTTGTATTCAATGGATGACATCTTGTATTCACTTAGCTTTGATGGGCTAGAGTCGGTTCTTTCTCTTATTTTTATTAAATTAAATACCTCATCACTCCTGGTCTTGCGCATCTCTTTAGCAGTATAATATTTTCCCACATCGTGGTCTACTTCACCTTGGACGGCATCCATTATGTATTCTAATCCAAAGTTTTGTCTCATACCAATTTGGGAAAGTTTTTGGTCTTGTTCTGCCTTAAGTAGAAGAACATCGGCTCCTACCCTCGAAAGTTTGTGATGAGATTCGTTGTCAAAAGGCGTAGAAATTGTAGTATTTTTTCTAGGAATTTGAGAATGTTTTTGTTTTGATCTGTCGCTTTCCATTTCAAAAGCTTCTTCATTCGCCTTCATTATTCTAGTTCTGGCAGCATCTTCATCTGAACTCAATCTTAAAGAATTGTATGATTCCAAATACTGTTTGTCTTCGTCAGATATCGTTGGCAACGAGACCATTACAGTCTTGCCATCCAACCCTTCATTAAATTTAGTATCCGAGTCAGAAAATTTATTTGGGGATGAGTAAAGTGCGAGACAATATGAATCAAATGATTTCTTGTCACCATCCGAGGTAGTATCAACAGAAACACTTTCTGTTATAATCCTTTGTAAATTTATTTTTAGTTTATGCTTTAGGCTGGCTTCTTCAGAGTTTTGTTCTTTTTCTTGGGCGCTTATTCCTTTTTTTGTTGGATGAACAGTTACGGCCTCGATTACAATATTTGGATGCACTTTGTCTGACCATGTTCCTTTTGATAGTTCTATATTATTGTTAGATCTGCTGTCACTATCTTTGTAAATAACAAAAAAATCTTTATCAGTCGATTTACCTGATGAAGAACCTTCGTTAGTTTTACTGTCTCTGTATTTACTGATTATATTACTATCTGTTTCAAAACTTTCACGTATTGCTGCATACCCAGTAGATTTTCCTTGACTTTGGGATGCAATCTTACCGGTGGTTATATTTTCTGCCTCATCATTTCCTTTTGAAGAAGTAGTATCTTGTGATTGTCTATTATAAATATCGATTAAATTATTGCTCTTTGCATTAGCTGGTTTTTTTCCTGACTCTCGAGGTATTTTAGATGGACTACTCGTGGTCGCTATATTTTCACATTTGTCTTTGTCAGTAAAGCTATTAATAGAATCTTGTTCTAATCTTCCTGTACTTAACAGTTTCATTTTGTAATCTACATACGTGCTTCGGACGACATCAAACGGTTGTTCTACAGCTGCCGATAATATCTGTACTTCATTTCCTAAGAGTAAGTATTTCGACTTCCTTTCGAGTTGAGTATACTTTTTGTCCAATGGTAGTTTATTCACTTCCAGCATGTTTGTGTTATCAACGTTTTTCTCTTCTGTATTGTTCATCGTTGTACTTGATTCTGCGGTTTGCCTTATGTCAACAGGTAACTCTTCCTTGTCCGTTTGACTTCCCATATTTCGATAAATATCCATTATTCTAGCCTGAGCTTCTACATTACGTGGTTTATTTAAAACTTCTAATTGCTTTTGCAATTCCGCAACTTCATTCGATTTCTTCCATAACTCTGCTTTGATTTCTTCCATCATTACTGATTGATTGCTTTTATCTTCAGTCATACTTTGCAATTTTTCTTGCAATTCGCCTATCCTTTCAACAGACTTGTCATAGAGATCTTTAAGAGTTTGTAATTCTTCTTTTAATTTAGAAACGTAATCTTGTGTGGATTTATTTATTCTATCGATAATCAGTTTTTGGTTCAATATTGTTGCCTCTAAATCTTCAATTACGACTTTATCATTAGCGATTTGCTTTTCAAGTTTGGCTTTGAGATCAAATAGTTCTCTCTCCATATTTTGTTTGTCTATGATTGCATCCTCTTTCTCACTAATAATTTTTTGTTTCTCCCTTTCGACAATTTTCTTTGCTTCATCCGCTTTGCTTAAAAGTAACTGTGAGGATGTTTGTACTTTTAATAATGTGCGTTCCAAAGAGGAGCTCTTAGTAGTTCTCGCTTTTAATGATTCTCTGATCCTACCTAGTGATGCTATGATATCTTCAACAGTGCAGTTATTTGGTGTTAAGGCAGTATCACCGACACTTTCCAACTCAAGTTGCTTTATATCAGTCACAATTATCTCTTTTTCATTTTGTAAGTGTTTTATTTTAGATGCGTATTGATATTTATTTCGTGAAGATTCATCAGATTTAGTTTTTGTTACTGATAACTGTTCGGACAGCATGAAGTTTTCATTTTGAAGTTTTGCTAATTCCATCTTCATGTTATGTGTTGCTTTCGAGTCTAAATAAAAAAAAAAACAACATTATTGAAAAATCATTGGAGGAAGGCCTTGGTCTATATTATGGACGAGCTAGAAAATACAAGATTAAAGTTAGGAAATAATAGTAACACTCACGATGAGCTTCAATATTTTGTAAGGTATCGATCTTCTGAAAGCTTAAGTCTTTCATTTGTTCACCAGTGCTGATAACTACATTCAAGCTGCTGTGAAGCCTGGATACTTCTTCTTCCAATTGATTTATATGGTTTTGTAAATTTGCTATTTTGCCATCCCGAGCCAAAACGTCATCACCTAACCCAGATATTATATTCTCCTAAAAATTAAATGTTTTCAAGTTATATTCTTTTTACAAACATACTTAGTATATTCTGGGTTCCAAATTACGTGATTGTTAAGCAACACCCACTTCTCACTGTTCCGCTATATGCATAAAGGGTTTATATTCTATATGCATATATAGAGTGGTTTTCTAGTGTTTATTTGCTGATGATTGGGTGAAGAGAATAGATGACTACCAGAGTACTTAGAAGGAACGTAGTGTTTTTTTTTAAATTACTCGCTTATTATAACTTAGCAATATTGGTCCCAAGTCAGTACAAATAAAATATGTTAACATTGTTCTGCTGAGGAGATAGCATAGCACAAAACAACAATGCCATAAAAAATTTTTAGGTGTAGAGTTTTGTATGTTGCATTCGATTATGTTGTTACATGATCAATATTACAATTATATCCCCGCGTTCTAACCCAAAGCGTTCGTCGAGCGAGTACGAGATCGACGCGATTGTTTGTATGAATTTTGACGCACAAACGCAACTTGATTGATATGAAAAAGAGTTTAAAATAAAATAAATAATTTAAAAACTCAAAAACCCGACTGCAAAAAACACAATTTAAAGGTAATGCACTAAAAAGACCGAAACAAGGTTATGAGTAGACTCGCTGCATAAACAGATAAATAAAATAAAAATGTCCCCCGACAGCAATGACAATTTTATTTATTTTATAGATTATTAAAAAGTGTTCCACAGAACAGTCCCCCGACTGTTCTGTGGAACACTTTTTAATAATCTAAGAGGTCCCCCGACAGCAATGATAATTTTATTTATCTGTTTGTTTTTAGTCGGGTTTTTGATTTCTTAATATTTTATTTTATTTTAGACTTTGTAGTGTCCCAACACACTTATGATTATGAACAAAAACTGTGTTACTTATACAAGTCGGGCAAAATGTAGAGATGATTGATTGCATGCTAAACAAAACAGACAAATGAAAATTACAATTTACGTAAGCATTTAAATTGGGTCACAGAAGTTCATATGTGTACCAAATTTCAACTTAATCGGTCCAGTAGATTCGGAGCAAATCGGCTGTGACAGACGGACAGACAGACAGACACACGAGTGATCCTCAAGGGTTCCGTTTTTTTCCTTTTGAGGTACGGAACCCTAAAAATAGCAAAACAGAAATTGAGTCAGAAACTCAATTTTGTGTTTTGTCCATTTTTTTTCTAGATTATTTTATATTATTTATTTGGGAAAATAAACAGTTACACATTACATGTGAGTAAATGTATATGCAACATTATTTTTAGTATATTTTTAACCCATGACATTTTCCACTTATTATAAAAACAACTTGTAGTGGTTAAGCAATTGACTGCTTCGCTGCGTGTCGCGGGTTCGATTCCCACACGGAACAAATATTTGTATGACCGACAAGTAGTTGTTCCGGGTCTGGCTCAACAGCAAACACCAACGTGTATGTGAGTTTAAATGTTTGTAAACGCACTCACAATACAGGAGCAATTCCTAGTGTGGGGCAACATTAAAAAAAAAATACAAGATATAGACTAAGGCCCGTATTTATAGAACGTTACTCAGTACTCAAGCATTACTTAAGACTAGATTCTAGCCATTGGATTGGTTGAATTTAGACTGTAGGCGTAGGCGTAAGCGGGTCACGCACGTACAATAAATAAAATGTACACGTCTAAGCTAGCTATTACAGAAAATGCGCATCGACATTGTTATGCATTCGTTTTGTTGTTAACTGAATAAATAAACGCAATGCAATATTATTAAAAATCTCGATTATGATTGTACATGTAATCCTTGGTCCATCCCTAGCATCAGGTGGTATGACACTGACAGTTCACTCCACGCTCACTCCACCTAAAATTCACGGTGAAATGGTTACAGAATAGATCGGCAGGGTCCTTATCGGACGGCGAGCCCACGCCTACGTAAGCCGGGAATCAGCCTGCGACTCCCGACGCGACGCCCGGGGCGTCTCCCACAGCGACTAGGGGCGTGAGAGCGCGAATTTTGTCGCTCCGAACCATGGCCTGAACCAGGGCCGGACGGGAGAGATCGCCGCCGCCGATCGCCTCCGTGAGGACATGGCAGTGCTCTGCCCAAGCCGGGCAGACCTCCGCCGTATGCTCCACCCTGCCCTCCGGGCGATGCACACAGTGGTGACACCCGGGCGTTTCCTCCCGCTTTATCCTGAACAGGAACCACCCGAAACAACCGTGTCCGGTGAGGACCTGCGTCAGGTGGAAGGTGAGGCCACCGTGGCGCCTCTCTAGCCAATCCTCAAAGAGAGAACTTATCGCCACAATTGTGGCGTGCCCAGCGCTGGGTTGCGACAATCGCACTTTCCATGTCACCATGAGATCCCGCTGGAGAAATATGATTGGGCTACGCATATTTATAATTATTCTAAATTTCATATGATAGGGGAGGGAGCGGAGGTTAAAAAAACATTTATTAAGAGCATTTTGTTTCTCATTTTACACCTGTGGTCTGTGGATACATTTCACGCAGAGATCATACAGTGCCCTTCGCGTGCAGTACAATAATGCTTTCAGGGTGTTGATGGGGCTGCCTCGCATCTGTAGCGCATCAGGGATGTTTACAGAATTGCATGTTGATTGCGTAAAAGATGTACGTCCTTGGTGCGGAGGGTGCGAGCCAGATCCAACAGCATCCTGGGAGTTATTGCTGATATCAGGCTGGACTGCTCTATTGTAAGTCGTTGCTCCAGTATTTCAGCTGGAATGCTGAAGTAGTGATTATTTTGTTGTGAGTGTTTGTGTAATTGTTGTTGTAATTGTATCACTAACATAGAATCTCAATAAAGAATTTAATTATTATAATTTCTTTTATTTCATTAAATATACATATAAATTATATTTTTAAATATTAGAATATAAAAAAATATAAAAACATTTAAAAATATAAAAAATAGTAGCCCACCGGTATCGGGAACAAGGTCCAAGCTACCGGCGGTCAGGGCTCCAGAGAGAGGAACCTCCTAACAATGCGAGCCGTGTCCAGAAGTACCGCTCTCTGAATCAGGCCCTTAATCCAGCTGCCCAACGAGAGCCTCCTTAGGTGTTGGTCGAGGCTCTTGGCAATTAAGCCATTGGCTGATACAACTATCGGCACAATGATTGCTGAATCCACATCCCACATGTCGACAACCTGGCGAGCCAAGTCAAGATACTTGATTTGTTTATCTTTCTCAGCTTTCACGAGGTTCCCGTCATGAGGGACCGTTATGTCAATAATCATTGTGCGCCGCTCTATTCGATCCACCACCACTATATCAGGCTTATTGGCAACAATAGTCCTGTCAGTGATGATGGACCGGTCCCAGTACAATGTGATATTTCCACTTTCGAGAACTGGGTCGGGCACATACCTGTAGTACGGCACCTCTGATTCCACAAGGCTGTATTTCAGAGCAAGTTGCTGATGGATAATCCTGGCTACAAGGTTGTGTCTATGCAAGTACTCTTCGTTAGCTAGACGAGAACACCCGGAGATAAGTGTCGGATTGATTCTCCCGGACGGTGACATGCCCGACACACGTCAACCGTGCCGTCCTTCACAATAAATCTCCGATAATTCTTCGTCATGATAACTTCGTCCATAATTGCACAGACAAAACCTTCGGTTTCCCCAAAGAGGTCACCGAAACGCAGCCAGGCTACGGACGCTAAAAAGTCTGCATCGGGTTCATGTAGGGCCCGGAAAAAGCGTCCGGGAACTCCTTACTTTGCCATACCTCCCTGCGATCATTAGTGTCAAGCACTACAGGTTTGCGCCAGTTCTCTGTAGCCAAGGAGAGCGGGGTGAGGCCTTTGTCCACCATGACCACATCTCGATGCATCCCCACGTCGGCTTCTAGAAAATATTCCCTGAGACTGCATATCTCGCGATTGTGGAGGGTCTTAGCGTTTAAAAAGCCTCGACCTCCACACTTTCGCGGGATATACAGTCTCATTACCGAGGACCGTGGGTGATGCATTCGATATGCAGTCAGCAACGTACGAACCCTCCTATCCAGGGCGTCAAGTTCGGTTTGAGTCCATTTGAGTATGCCGAAAGAGTACATGAAAACCGGCATGACCCAACCATTGAAGGCGCGCACCTTGTTCCCGCCTGATAGAAGACTATTAAATACTTTCTTCAGGCGGGCAAAGAAGCGTTCCTTCAACGATTGCTTCATGTCAGTAACATTGATGCCCAACGCTTCCGACATACCCAAATACTTATAGGTTTCGGATGCGGAGAGGGCTCTAAGGTTTATGGAATCCGAAAGTTGGGTTCCCACGGATTCCACAATCTTCCCTCGCTTTACATGCATGACTGCACATTTGTCCACACCAAATTCCATCCTGATGGCACTACTGAAAGTTTCAGTTACTTTCAGTAGCTCCATCAGGTGCAAATTGTTGGGGGCAAAGAGTTTTAGGTCATCCATGTAGAGGAGGTGAGATATAACCTGACCACCTCTCCTCAACCGATAGCCTAGACCTGAATCCTCCAGCAGTGTGCTTAGAGGATTCAAGGCTAAGCAGAACCAAAGCGGACTCAAACTATCACCCTGAAATATACCTCGCTCGATCCTTATCGGTTCGCTATTCCTCTGGATATTTCGACATCCTGGATAGCGAAGGACTGTCCTCCATTGCCTCATACATGACATCAGGAAGGTACGCAGAGTTGTATCTACTTTATACAACTCCAGCACCCTCATGAGCCATGTATGTGGCACCGAGTCATAGGCCTTCTTATAATCTATCCAACATGTCGACAGATCCTTTCGGGAACGTCGAACCTGTTGGCTAATGGCCATATCAATGAGGAGTAACTCCTTAGTACCGCGAGACCCGTTCCTACATCCATTTTGAGAGGCAGACATGATGGAGTTCGTGTCTATATGTATGTTAATTTTAGCTCTCAAAATGGATGTAAGAACTTTATAGACCGTCGGTAAACACGTGATCGGTCTATAATTTTTGGGTTCCGCGGTGCTACCTGATTTATGGAGCAGGTGGGTTATTCCTGTCGTTAGGAACTGGGGTAGCGAACCAGACTCCAAAGCAGTCTGGTACTGAGCCGCCAAGCGAGCGTGCGACCCAACAAACCATTTGATCCAGAAGTTGTGCAGTCCGTCCGGTCCTGGAGACTTCCAGTTAGGCAACGGACGGACCGCACGAGCTACATCTTGGGGGCAGATGGTAATAGCCCCCATTTCTGGTATCGGATCGCAGGCTCGCTCAACTTTCCGAGTCCAATCACCTTCAGTGTGACCGACAGGCACCAACCAGATACTGCGCCAGAAAGAAGACATGGCATCATTATCCGGCAGGTGCGTGTCAGTCACCTCTTGATTCGGTCGCTCCGAAGCCCTATAAACCCACCTTTCATTGCTCTGGAAGGTGCGACTCTGAGTGTATCGGTCCACACGCCGCTTATACCTACGAATACGGTTTGCCCAAGCATATACTTTCTGCTTCAGGAAGTCTATGCGCTCCGTGACACGAGACAAATAGTTCTCAGGGCTGGTATCAGTCCCTGAGAACGCCCGCCTCACAAAGCGCATCACTCTTGGGCGAGTATTGCCCTCCCTGAAGCAGATTAGTTTGCCGATGAGCGCTCTGGCCCCACTAATACGACGCTCAATTCTGCACTGCCAGGCTGGTACGACTGATTTCGGTCGTGTAGCTATAGAGACATTTGGAAATTTTACGTGAGCTACACGACATGCCGCTACAGCCGCGCAGTACAGAATCGAATGAGTATCAGTGAGGTATTCGCAGTCATCAAAATAGTTTGACAACTGCGAATCCAGAGCTGCCACCAGCGCCCTATTTTTGTTATGCATGGGCAAACGAGGTAAGCGTGGTCTAAGTTCGGGTGACATAAACCGATATTCCCGAATCGCACCCTCCAAAGCACTCCTCAATTTCGTATTGCACTGGGTACTTACGTTTGTAGCCCTGTCATCATTCCCCTCGTCAGCTTGGATTGTGTTGGACTGCGGTGGTACTGCAACAGTCTGCGACAGGGGGGCGATGACATGGCTACTCCGCATTTCAGTTCGCAGGCGATCAAGTACAGTGTCATCCAACATATGATTACGTTGGATGACCCGCACCTGATCCGATAGTCGTTGTGCCGAAACGTTGACAGCTGGCTCAAGCACCTGAAAAAGAGAGAGCATCCGAACACGGTACGCGGTCAGATTGTTTCCCCCCTCTGTAGCCCAATAGTATGAGCGCATGACGTTCTCATTGATGGTTCGTGTCCATCTCATGCGCTGCACACTTCCGCCGGGAGCTGGGACCCTATCAGAGGCCGGTGGGCCTCGAGGTCCTAAACCGTCCGGCGGCCGGCGTCCTCCCCGTCGACGAGCAGGTGGTGGCGTCGTGGGCGGGGAGAAATACTCGTCGCTGGAGCTCGACGCAACTGCCGCGGCCGGTGTCGTCACAGTGGAGCTGGGTACCGGCGGCGGCGAGGCGGAGCTAAGCGAAGAGTCCGGAGGTGGTAGGCGTGTTCTTTGTGCGGCTGACCTTGTCAACATCTCATAATAATTTCCATTTTATTTCATTTCTATTTTGTGGTTTTCAGATGTGACATGACAGATGTCATAACTTATTCGGTAGTTTTTGAATCATGTCTATTAAGGTGTATATTCCTCTTTTTTGGGATAAAAGGGTTTCACTTTTCTTGCGGGTTTTTTAAAAGCACATTCAAAACTATAATAATGCGTCGAAAATGGTTTAAAACTGTTAAAATAATATGAAAATTAGATGATCAAAATTCGAGACGTCTGTTGACGTTGGTGTTGCCAGCGTTTATAATTAAATAATAATAATTATTATGATTATTATAGCACGAGGTCCGACACAAACACGACCATTATTATTTACGCTATCAAAAACTTTTTATGTCACTTTATTATACCTAACTAAATTTAAACATATAACTTCTACATATTTTTGTAATCCTCTTTTAAATTCCTTTATTTTGATACCCTACTCGATAAGTTCGGTAAGTTTTGTTTTATTAATGTATTACTAATTCGCGCCAAAAATCCGCTTTTTTGTTTTTTAAACACCTATCTAAATACACTTTCTGCCTTATTACAAATCAAAATTTATATTTTGACATGGCTTAAACCATGGAGCCAGTTTTTGTACTTAATTCGGTACTAAGTTGCCAGTTTTGTGTTTAGGTACTTTACCACAGTCGAAATAAAGTTCGAAATGCAATAATGGCTCCATGTTTTAAACCTGGGTCTGACGATAAACCTTGTTTTGTAATAAGGGGGTTTGGGTTTTAAGACGAAAATAACGATACCTTGACTGTTGAAATCCATCCAGCCGTTTGGAAAATACGAAGTAATAAGGAATTTACAAACAAATATAATATGTACACGATACGCGCGAACATACCCCTTCAATGGCAGTCGGGTAAAATCAACGTGACGATCGCTTTTGGTTAGGACGTGGCCTATTAATAATTATCACATTATGGGCTGTTATGCTCGACAAAGTTAGGCATCTTGAAGTACACAATAATTATTTAAAATAGAATTAGTACGAGATTGATGATTGTAATCAAATCCCGCTTTAAGGATTTATAATTAAGTAAGTTATAATCTTACACAATAAGACCCTATAGTACATACTGATTCGTCTAGTTGGTCGTGTAGGTCCCTAATTTTCTTCTGGTTCTGTAGTTTTTCTTGCCGCATCACTTCGATTTCGTCCATTATGTCTTTGAATGGTTCAGACGTAGCGCTGGACTTTTTAATAAGCTGGAATAAAAACACATGATTAATATCCGTCTTAAAAGCTGTGCATGACACAAAATTGCAATCTATGCGAACAGTTGAAAATATAATGGATATTTTATATGGTTCACCTCGTTCCTTGCACCTATTAAAGCGTACTCTAAGTCCTCGCTATGAGTTAATAAGTTTTGACTATGACTATGCAACTCAGAGTTCTCTTGCTCCATCCTCCTTAGATCAGACAATTGTCTATTTAGTTCAGTTTGTAAATTCTGTTTCTCGCGACTTATTTGATCATGTGCTCTTTTTAATTTTTCGTATTCCGTTTCTATAACTTCATAGTGTTTAATTTTATCTAATAATTCGGCACTTTCTTTTTTTATTATGTTAAGTCTACTTTGAGTCATCATTTTCTCGCCTTGTAAGGTTTGTATAGCATTTGTAACTGTGGATTGTTTCGTCTCTAAAGAATTAATATGTTCCATTAGTTCTCTATTTTCTTCAATTTTATTCTCTAATGTATTGTACAAATGGTTCAATTCCTCCGTTTTGTTTGCCTCCAGTATTTTTTTTTCGTTTGATAATTCAGCAAAAGCATTTTTCAAACCTTCTAACTCTTGCTCTAAATTATCAGCTTGGCTGCATGCCTTTACTAATTTTTCATTTTCTAGCTTCAAATTATTTAAAGTTTGCAGCAAGTTGTCCATATCCCATTTTTTATTCATAAGAGCTTTTTGAACTGCATACTTTTCACTAGACAGCTTCTGATTAGCTTCACGAATTCTAGATAATTCGCTATCCTTTGAGCCTTCAGATTGCTGTAATCTGTCAATAATTTCCTCGCTTTCTTTTTTACTCAATTGAATAGAATGTATTGTGTTTTCAAGTTCATAAGACTTTTCAAGCAATTTATTTTCGAGGCGCGTTTTGTCTTCTAAAAGTTTATCATGTGAATCTTGTAATTTTTGCAGTTGAAGTGTAAGATTGTCATAATCCCTTATTTTATCTTTTAGCTCACCACTTTCTTTTCGAGTTAAATCCAAAGACGTTTTATATTGCTTATTTAGATCTTCTAAACTATTGATGCTTTCAACAGCATCTGCATTAACACCATGTAATCTTTGAATATCTTGTAGGAGAACAGAGTTATCTCTTTCTCGGTTATCTAAATCATTTTTCAATTTTCTGTTTTCCTCAATCGTAACTCTTACTAAATCTTGTAGTTCTTTGTTATCTCGTAACTGTTGTTCCAAAGATTTTGTTACATCAGCTTTTTTATGGATAACCTGATCATAATCTTTAACTTTATCCAATAACTCTTGACTTTCTTGTCTGGCTACCTGCAATGATTGTAGAGTTTCCAACTTTTCATTTTCAAATCTGTCTCGCAATTCATTCAGTTTTATATATAAGTTTATATTTTGATCTCTCTCCTTTTCTATGTCTAGCATTAATTTATTTATTTCTTGCGATTTAGTTTTGATGACGTTTATTAAATTTTCTACAGCATTCGATTTTTCCTCAAAATCTTGTTTTAAATGTCTAAATTCTTCTCTTAAACTCTCATTATATTTTTCCAAATATTCATTGCGTTGTAAAGTTTTTTCGTACGTGCCTAAAATTAAATAACTTTCATTCAGTACATAGAGTTAACCTTTCAGAAATAATCAAAATCAAATCATGACTTAAAGCAACTATCTACTAGCACACGATTGCAGTATAATTATTTGTATGAGTGATTTTGTGTACTCGTTTAATGCTTTACCTTTACCTAACGTTAAATGTCACTTGCACGACATAAGACGCAACTTTTTTGCTTCAAGAACAATGTGAAAAATATATAGTTTAACCATGGAGAATCAGCCGACGCCGAAGTCCAAAATTAAAATGTCACACCACATTATAAGTCTGCCTGTCCACCAGAGCGTAGCGAGGCTACGGAGCGGAGAAACGGAGAAATATTAACCAATAGGATTGCAAGTGGACAGGAATTTGCAATCCTATTGGTTAATATTTCTCCGTTTCTCCGCTCCGTAGCCTCGCTCCGCTCCGGTGGACAGGCAGCCTCTTTTTTTTAGGTGGGAAATTATCAAATAACTTCTTCCGCTTTGGGCGGAGCGGGAGGGCGTGTCAGACTTTTACTGATTAAAACCCACCCGTGTTCCTTCATTTCCCTGTGTGCCAGGGCCCAAGTCGTACACGCGATGTTCGGTTTTATAAGCCACCCACGGAAATAAATCTATGTAAGCATAGGTTTTACGATAATTTTTTACCGGTACACGGTAAGTTAACAGGGTATATCCAAGTGTGCGTGGATGGCTAAATTCGAAACTATAAAGAATATCGGAAAATGTTAAGAGGAAATGCGGGCGGAGAGACTTTTCCGATCGAATAGACGAGATCCGACTGAATAGCCTAAGTAAAAAGTCATAAATCGAGGTTCGGCTCTCGCCTATTTCCTCCTCCAATATTCATTATATATCCTTCTTATTCATTGAATAAGAAGGATATATACTGTGTCCCTATGTTTTTCTTTTTTTATTAATAGTTGGCAAATTTGTACAATAGCCCTCTGTTGTCAGTGGTCTAAACAGGCAATTTTGAGCATTTTGAGAGGGTTCCAGCTATTATAAAGATAATGTATCATCAAAAAGGAAAACATAGGGACATACAAGTAGTCGATATTTATTTTACTGTAAAATATCATTGCTTTAAGGTCATTAACCAGAATGAAAACAGGCGAGAGCGTTTCTATGGAGAAAAGACCGCCCGCATTTCCTCTTAAGAGAAGATATTATAATGTGAAGAGTCTTTGGGCCGATTTTAATAAAAAAATAAAACGGCTCATTGGATTTTTGTAATGTATGAATACTTGAAAATAGTTATAAAAAACCGGCCAAGTGCGTGTCGGACCACGCACAAAGAAAGGTTTCCGTAGTCTGGATGAAATATTTACGCATGCACAATATTGTGCTATGTCATTAGGTACACACGGCTACACATCAAGCTATACATTTCCAATATACGCTGACCTCTCATTGTACGGAAATCCTGTATAATGCGAGATCAGCTTATACTGGAAATGTATAGCTTGATGTGTAGCCGTTTGTACTAGTACTTTTCAGAATTTAATGCTTATTATCGACACTATCGGATGGTGAAATAATACAGTTTTTTTTCCAAATCAACGGTTCGATTCCCGACTATGAAAATGCGTTAATCATAATCGGCCTTGAGACTAAGTATTTTTTTCTTATAATTTTGGGTACACCCACTTGGAACAAAAACTACTTTACTTTTCCAATCTTCTATTTCCAGCTTGAGCTCATTGATAAGTTCTAGGTGATGTTGGTAGTGATTTTGTATGTCTTGTTTTTCTTCTTCATTACAGAGTAGGGCATCCCTTAAATGTTGAATTTGTTCTTTTGAAGATTCAATTTCATCTAGCAACGCTAATGAATTAGTTTCTGGTTTTCGTGAGTAAGCCTGAAATAACAATATTTGTTATACTCGGTAGATAGGTTAAGTAGATAAAACATTTCTCTACTAGTCACAACATAATAATAAACAATAATAAAACAAACAAAAAAACACAAACAAACACAAACACAAAAAAAAAAAAAAACACTGGCAAGTCAAAAATCATCTGATTTTTCTTATCCCATATTTCCCATAATTTTATATTTCATCAACCACATTTATACCCAGAAAATTAAAATAACATAATAAAACCTTTTAACTTTATCTATAATAACAAGAAGACAATAAACAACAAGAAAATGAAAATACCAAAAAAATATCGAAAAAGCAAGATGACGGCTGTCAATTTGACCTACAATCACAATGTAACATGGGATGAAAAATATGAATAAAACAGGATGTTGACGAGATCAGCTACTCGCCGCGCACGCCTACCACCTCCGGACTCTTCGCTCAGCTCCGCCTCGCCGCCGCCGGTATCCAGCCTCACTGTGAGCGCTGTGACGACACCGGCCGCGGCAGTTGCGTCGAGCTCGAGCGACGAGTATTTTTCCCCGCCGACGTCGCCAACACCTGCACGTCGGCAGGGGAGAGGCCGGCCACCGAGAAGCTTGGGACTTAGGGGCCATCCGGCCCCGAGCCGGGTCCCCGCTGCCGGTGGTTGTGTGCAGCGCATGAGATGGACTCAGTCTATGAACGAGAACGTCATGCGCGCATATTACGGGTCTACAGAGGGAGGAACTAACCTCACTGCGTACCGTGTTAGGATGCTGTCTCTGTTTCAGGAACTAGAGCCAACCGTCAATGTCTCGGCCCAACGACTATCGGATCAGGTGCGGATCATCCAACGCGATCATAGGTTGGACGATGTTGCACTTGATAGGCTGCGCTCAGAGGTACTGAGCAACCATATCGTCTCGACTCCGGCACAACCCGCGGTACAAATGTCAATAATTGATGGAATCTCGCCGCGGACCAATCATAGTGTTGAAGAAGATGATAGGGTTGCCACAGTAAGTAGCCAATACAACGCCCGATTGAGGAGCGCACTGGAGGATGCGCTTGGCGAGTATAGGTCCACTCCAACCGAACTTAGACCCCGATTACCACGCCTACCTATGCACAAGAAAAATAAGGCGTTGGTGTGTGCCTTGGACTCGCAGCTTAAGAATTTTTTCCAAAGCAGCGAGGATCTCATTGATACACACTCGATCCTGTATTGCGCGGCTGTTGCGGCATGTCGTTTAGCTAACGTCAAATTTCCAAACTGTGACGAAGCTACGCGACCAAAACCAGCCGTATCAGCTTGGCAGTGCAGGATCGAGCGCCGTATTGATGGGGCCAGGGTACTCATCGGCAAACTATACTGCTTCAGGGAGGGCAATACACGACCACGAGTGATGCGCTTTGTGAGACGGGCGTTCTCGGGGACTGGAATCAGCCCTCGAGAATATATGTCCCGTGTCACAGAGCGCATCGACTTCCTGAAGCAGAAAGTTTGTGCATGGGCGAACCGTATTCGGCGGTATAAGCGGCGGGTGGATCGATACACGCAGAATCGCATGTTCCAGAGCGATGAAAGGTGGGTATATAGAGCTTGGGAGCGACCCGACCAAAATGTGACAGACGTGTGCCGCCCGGATGATGCAGCCACGAGTGCATTCTGGCGTAGCATCTGGTCGGAGCCCGTCTGTCATGTTGAGGCTGACTGGATGCGGGAAGTCGAGCGAGTGTGTGAAACTATACCAGAAATGGAAGCAATCGAAATTACCTCATTAGACGTAGCCAGAGCAGTCCGTCTGTTACCGAATTGGAAATCACCAGGACCGGACGGACTGCACAACTTCTGGTTGAAGTGGTTAATTAGTTCACACACTTGCCTGGCATCTCAGTTCCAGTCATCCTTAGAGTCTGGGTCGCTACCGCAGTTTCTAACAACAGGCGTTACCCACCTGCTCCATAAATCAGGTAGTCCCGTGGAACCCAAGAATTATAGACCGATCACGTGTTTGTCAACGGTCTATAAACTTCTTACATCCATTTTGAGAGTGAAAATTAATACGCACATTGAAAGTCACTCGATTATGTCTGCCTCTCAAAATGGATGTAGGAATAGGTCCCGCGGTACCAAGGAGCTACTCCTCATCGACATGGCCATAAGCCAACAGGTTCGTCGATCCCGCAAGGATCTGTCGACATGCTGGATAGACTATAAGAAGGCCTACGACTCGGTGCCACATACATGGCTCATGAGGGTGCTGGAGTTGTACAAGATAGATGCAACTCTGCGCACCTTCCTGATGTCATGTATGGGGCAATGGAGGACGGTCCTTCGCTACCCAGGATGTCGACAGATCCAGGGGAACGATGAGCCTGTATGGATTAAGCGGGGAATATTTCAGGGCGACAGTTTGAGTCCACTTTGGTTCTGCTTAGCCCTGAATCCTCTAAGTACACTGCTGGAGGATTCAGGTCTAGGCTATCGGTTGAGGAGAGGAGGTCAGGTTATATCTCACCTCCTCTACATGGATGACTTGAAACTCTTTGCCCCCAACAAATTGCAACTGATCGAGCTACTGAAGGTAACTGAAACTTTCAGTAGCGCCATCAGGATGGAATTTGGTGTGGATAAATGTGCAGTCATGCATGTAAAGCGAGGGGAGATTGTGGAATCCGAGGGAACGCAACTCTCGGGTTCCATACACCTTAGATCCCTCTCCTCATCCGAAAGCTATAAATATTTGGGTATGTCAGAAGCGTTAGGGATCAACGTTGCTGACATGAAGCAATCGCTGAAGGAGCGCTTCTTTGGTCGCCTGAAAAAGGTATTTATTAGCCTTCTTTCGGGCGGAAACAAGGTGCGCGCCTTCAACGGTTGGGTCATGCCGGTTTTGATGTACTCTTTTGGCATACTCAAATGGACTCAGACTGAACTAGACGCTCTGGATAGGAGGGTCCGTACACTGCTGACCGCAAACAGGATGCATCACCCACGATCATCGGTGATGAGACTATACATCCCGCGAAAGTGCGGGGGTCGAGGCTTTTTAAATGCGAAGACCCTCCACAACCGCGAGGTGTGCAGTCTCAGAGAATATTTTTTAAAAACCGAACTGGGTATGCATCGTGATGTGGTTGCAGTGGACAAGGGGCTCACCCCGCTCTCCATGGCTAAAGAGAACTGGCGCAAACCTGTAATACTTACTACTCATGACCGCAAGGAGGTATGGCAAGGCAAGGAGCTTCACGGGCGCTTCTATCGAGCTCTACATGAGACCGGTGTAGATTTCTTAGCGTCCGTATCCTGGCTACGTTTTGGAGACCTTTTCGGGGAAACGGAAGGTTTCGTCTGTGCAATTATGGACGAAGTTATCTTGACGAATAACTACCGGAGACATATTATGAAGGATGGGACGGTTGACGTGTGTCGGGCATGCCACCGTCCGGGTGAATCCATCAGACATATTATCTCTGGTTGTTCTCGTCTGGCTAACGGGGAGTACTTGCACAGGCATAACCAAGTAGCCAGGATTATTCACCAGCAACTAGCTTTGAAATATAAACTTGTGGATTCTGAAGTACCGTATTACAAGTATGTGCCCGACCCAGTTCTCGAAAAAGACCATGTCACGTTGTACTGGGATCGGTCTATCATCACGGACAGGACTATTGTCGCCAATAAGCCTGATATAGTGGTGATAGATCGATTAGCGCGCCGCGCAATGATTATCGATGTTACCATTCCACATGACGAGAACCTCGTGAAAGCTGAGAAAGAGAAACAAATTAAGTATCTCGACTTAGCACACGAGGTTGTTGACATGTGGAATGTGAGCTCGGCTATCATTGTGCCGATTGTCGTATCAGCCAATGGCCTGATGGCCGAGAGCCTCGATCAACATCTCTCGAGGCTGTCGTTAGGTGGTTGGATCAAGGGCCTGATTCAGAAGGCAGTACTCCTCGATACGGCTCGTATCGTGAGGAGGTTTCTATCTCTGGAGCCCTAACCACCGGTAGCTTGGACCCTGCTCCCGCTACCAGCGGACAACTATTTTTTATATTTTTAAATGTTTTATATTGTTTTATAAATTCTAATATTTAAAAATATAATTTATATGTACATATCGATAAATAAAGGAAACAATAATAATAATACATAATAATCTTGAGAGCAACGCTATTATTTATGTCATGCGAGAATACTTTGCGCCAAGACATATAGTCGATTCATTCCGTAATTATCTCACCCTGAAAACTCATTCCTTTCACAGTTATTTTACCTCGGACGCAGCAAAATCATTTTTTTTTGCTCCGTGGTGGAAATCCTCATGGATGTCCTCCGGTTCTCTATTGTGTTCCCTAACTTTTCTATTCATAATCTAAAGTGCCATAATTTTTTTTCACCTAATCATCATTTGTCCGAATGATAACTTGCCCGAACTTAATGTCACATAATATCACATGCCATACAATTCAAATCCCTAAATACAATATGCCCTAAATTTGTTTGTCATAAATATTACAATCGATAATATACAAAAGACATAAAACCGTTTTCACTAAAAGGTATAAGTTCTAAATTCAAATTATTTAATCTTTATTTATCCTAATAATATTTTTGAACATGGGGTTTTTATTTCCCTGTAAGCATGCAAACAAGCATACGCCATCCATGCAGCAAGCATGCAGCATGCAATGAGCAAGCATGCAGCATGCAATGAGCAAGCAAGCAAGCATGCAGCATGCAAGCTAGCATGCAGCATGCAAGCGAGCATGCAAGCAAGCATGCAGCAGGAATGATTTCTGTCACGGCTCCGGCGCTGCAGGGCTCCGGCGGTCCCACGCGAGCTTATCGTCGCAGATGGTTTAACGCTCTTCACCGCAGCTTCGTCTTGCTGGCCGGCTTTGTCGGCCAACCTCAGCTGTGGCGGCAAGCGTTACAACCACCTGCTCCTCAACTCGCGGGCCGCTTAGCCCCTCCGCGCCTACGCGATTCTAAATTACACTCTAGGGAGGGGTAGGGCATACAAGACTACGTGAGTCGGATTTACAGCGATTCGTTCCTGTTACTAAAACCTAAAACAATTTTTCGAATTTTTGAACATTATGGTTACTGAAGTTTATATCAAACGTGTTATGGATAATGATTTTCGGACAAACAATTTTAGGAGAAGTAAGGGAGTACCATCTCCTCCGCCCTGTGGCGGATGGAGGAGTCTGTCAGACTCTTACTGACTAAAAACCGATCCGGTGTTCCCTTCCCACACTTGCACCGGGAATCATGGGACCTTGTGCGCCTTCAGCGATCCCCGGCTGGTGCCCGCCTTTTCGGGCCACCTCAAGTCTGGGGGGGGGGGTGAGGTTTTTGATCCCCCCCCTCCCCGTGACGTCACGCGCGACGTACACTACGCGCCGCCACCTCGTCTCCTGCTCAGTTGGGGATTAATTTAGGGGGGCTGGAATAGGGCGTTGTCCGGGACGCAGCAACTTATTTTACCGAAAATAAAGTTAAAGATCACTGTGATTTTGACAGTGCAAAATAACTGTCAAAAGAAGTAAGGAAGGTAGTGAAGTGAGCTCCCAATATTGTCGAACCCTAGCATCAGGTGGAATGACATCTCACTTCTTCAGTTTTGAATCTTAGGCGTTTGGCTACTTTGTATTTTTTTTGTAATGTGCGTCTTCTTTGTGCAGAATAAACACATTTCATTTTTCTTTTACTTCACTTAAGTTTCCACGGTGAGAATTATACAGAAATAATAATAATGTTTATTTATCCAAAATAATACATAGACACAGGTTGAGCACAGTGGTAGATATACTTAAAATATACATAATTGTTTGTACAAAATTTAAAAGGCTACAAAAAATCTATATAAACAAAACATAAACTCTGTCTCTTAAGCTAGGAGACCTGTATCTTAAGAGACAGTGTTCGGCCAGATAGTTGCGTAAATTAAGTTGTACCCCTTATGAGTGAAATAGTGTCGATCTATCTATTATTGTATGGTGAACAACATTATCATATTATCTATAAATTTAATATTTCATGTGAACACTTCCTGCAGTTGTGATTGAATTAAATCTGTTTTGTATTTTTTTAAAGACGTGAATGCTTTGAACGTAGTATTGGTGTCTTGCAAACGAGGTTTTGTGCTGTACACCTGGGGGAACATATGTTCTCTTAGTAGTATAGAAGTATTATTTATAAAATAAGTGTTTTTATCTGCATATAAAAAGATTTCTTAAGTGTGCTACTTAAATATTTTGGTTCATTGTTTCTAGTAACCGATGACGGTTCACCGATGCTTTATTGAAAAACTTACCTTTTCTTGGTCATGGTCAAGTAGCTTATCAATCTGTTGTACCAAACTTTTAATTTGTTGCTCTTGGCACATAACTCTGCAATCAGCTTCCTTTAACTTGCACAGTAAAGCATTTTTCTCCTTTTCAAAATCAATTGAAGCCTCATTTAGCTTTTTCTCTAACGAAATATTTTCACACCGCAAGCCGTCCATTGCTTTAGATTTGATGTGATTAATTTCTCCTTCAGCTTTTAATTCTGTCTCTAAATTGGAAGTCTCATCAGTTAGTATAAGATATTGTTCTTTCAATGAGTCGAGATCGGCAGAGCGCTTTCGAAAATGTTCCTTCTCATTCCATAGAGAATTATATTCGTGCATTTGTATTTTCATGCTTTCATATTCTTTTTCCATTTCTTCATAGTGATTACAACGTTTTTCCAAACTATCCATTTCATGTTTTAAGGTTTCATAACATGTAATTAATTCATCGTAATTATCTTTTAGACCTTTTAACCGTTTAAGATTTTCTTTGTCTATATTGTAAGGATTATCGACAATTAAGACTTCGTCTTTAAGATCTTCATCAGGTATAATTGAAGCACTGTCTTTGTAGAGAAGTTGTTTCATTTCCTCGTTTTGTATAATTTCGGCAACAAGATGTGCTCTTTTGTTATCTAGGCTAGGTTGTTTTGATTCTGCTGATGTTAGTGCGTAGGTCGCTTGAACACAGGATTGTGATATGTCAACACGATAACAAGCACAATCGTCATTCGTATTTTGATTTGGGTAAGCAAAGAAATCTTGGGTACAAGGAGCTATCAATGCGCAGCAAAATTTTTCTAAGACTTTCAGTTTGAAAAGTATTTTACCTTTAGTATCGATACAACGGATATCTTTACCGGCAGTCTAAAAAACAAGGATATTATAAAGTAAAAGTCACATGATTTGCTTAATAAATAGAGGCCGTGCCCACTGGGCGACCAACTTTTTACTTTATAACAGTAAAACGTTGGTCGCTGTAGCCGGTGATAGTGATGACGAAAGTCATTGTCGTCGAGTGTGTGTGTGTGCACGAGAGCCCGCATAAAATGATGGTTGTTACAAACCAATAACTTCAAGTACTGTCTATACTTCTCATTTTGACAAAGAATAGCAAATATGTTTGCTAATGCTGTGTATATGTGAGCATAAATGCAATAAGGTTCGCAAAGATCATTTTCCATAACCTGTAATAGTAACAATAGATTATATAACTGTAGGGCTATAAATTATTTAGATAAGCAAAATATAACCGTTACATACAGCTATTGTATTTGTCATAGCGTTTAATTTTGCGTCTTTTCTAATAATCATATCTTGCATTTCGGCGATTCTTGGGTCTTCGCTCTTCACGACTGTAAATTAGAAATGAGAAGTATTATATAAAGTATAAAACTAAGGCAAAATCGGTATTATAATAAATCTCTCTAAGGACCGATTTTCAATATTTAGATACTTTTTAACTGAGGACTAAATTTGTATAGAAAATAAATGTCAAACCGCCATAATTATTCTTCTGATAAAAGTTTTCTGTGTATTGAAAATTCGGCCTAGAGCAATTAAGTTTTACAAATTAGTACCGGACCCAGTAGTCAGTTGTATTTCGACGACTGTAAGTTTTTAGTTAATACTTACACAACGTCTCTGAGTGCGGCAGTTAATTTTACTGCTGTACTCAGAACCGTCACTCATCAATTGACAAGCATATCTTAGCACTTGTCAACAAAATTGCATTGTTCTCACTATGCCGTATTTTTTATTGGCAGCGTTCAATATTATTGCTAGTCAAAAAAGTTAGTGATTGTTTAATATTAAGTGACATAATAGTATCGAGATTTTTTATCATAGGGGAGTGGAAGGAAGAAAAATAGGTTGGTTTATTTGTCACAGTAAATTATTTGAAATAAAGAAAAAACATAACAGATCTCTAATCATACAGCAGAAATAGTCGGCAGCTGCATTTCGTGACTATTACAAGAAAGTCTTAACTCAGCATGATGCTGTGCTATGGGGGACCCCACAGCACAGCTCCGATTTTCAGTGGTCATCAGAAAACAACTTACGGAAAGCAAATTTTGTACAGATTAAACGAAGAGGTAACGAAGTAAACCAGTTTATCTGGTCTGAAGATAAACCTTGTTTTGTATTCGTAATAAGGCCGAACAGGCTAGTGTCGTTAAGGTAGATCCGCAGTGACGGAAGCATGTTTTTAGCAATATGCAGGGCTCGATATGTTCCATATGAACTTTTCCACATGAGATTTGTTCGTAATCTAACTAAGAGAGATATACCTACTAATGATTAGGTATAATTCTGTAAATACATACCGCCTTATTACAAAACAAGATTTATATTTTGACGTGGCTTAAACCATGGAGACAGTTTTTGTAATAAGAACGTAACAGTGATTGAAATACCGTTCTTTATACAAAACTGAAAACTTAGTTGGGTACTAAGTTGTCAGTTTTGTGTTTAGGAACTTTACCATTGTCGGAATAAAGTTCGAAATTCATTAATGGCTCCATGTTTTAAGCCTGGGTCTGAAGATAAACCTTGTTTTGTAATAAGGGGATATTGTTTATGGTCGCTAATCATATTTTTATCAAGATACAACTTGACACTGACCTGCTAATTGCAAAAAACCTAAGAAAATTTGAATTTCGCGGGCTATCACAGCGGATCCACCTTAAGAGGCCGGGCGATGGATGCGTAGTTCATACAAACGTAATACCAAAATAATTTGTAAATCAAACATATTCTTAAGGTAGTATGTCTTTATTCCGATTGAAATACAGAATATCTAGGTTCCCTAATATATATTTTGAATGGAAACTGATTTGAACAAGAGTTATGAGAAAAATAAGTTTTCTATAGAAAATTTAAATTCCTCATATCTCGTCTTTATATCATTGTCCTTTCAAAATATATATTTAGGAACATAGTTATTCTGTAATCCAATCGAAATAAATACTCATTACCTTAAGAATATTACACTACCGTAACTGAGTGTGCATTACAGGATATTGTATATTAGACAAGTTTTTATTATTGTAAAAGAAAATTGTAATGTATCTCGTTGGTAATCCTTAAATAAATAAATAAATAATATGTTTGATTTACAAATTATTTTGGTATTAAGTTTGTATGAACTACGCATGCTCAGTTTTTTTGTAAGTATAAAATTAGTTCTTCCTTACGTGTGCCAACTTCACAAGTACACGGGTCATCATTTTCAACGCCTTTAGAGTACTTATTCGGTGGCGGCTCCTGTTCAAAAAAATATTTGTTATCACCAATTGAAGGCTCCCGCAGACAGGCCGCGACAGCGCGACGCGACTCTAGTAGAACAATTGTTATGAAAATTTAATGGAAATTGTTCAACCAAAATCACGTCGCACTGTCGCGTCGCGCCTGTCTGCAGAAGCCCAATTTCCAAAAAAGGTTACAGACTTAATAAACATGGTTTACAAAAATGTATTAAAGTCAAATATCAGCTAGTGGTAGGAGGTAAGTACAGAACAAATCTATGCTACATAAATCTATAAACAATATAATTGGTGAGCCCTGCCTCTTAAACTAGGGTTACCTGTATCTTACAGTGTTCAGCTAAGAGGTTAATGCAATAAGATTGATTAACTTCTGAGTTGTGTCGATCTACCAAGTGATTAAGGTTCATGCAGACTGGCGCGACATCGCAGGCGCAACACGCGTCACCGCGTAGCGCGTCGCGCTGCTTGTCGAGCCCGTGATGTCGCGCCAATCTGCACGAGTCTATATAAGATTTAGGGATGTAGTATCTAATAGAGAAGTATCAACAAAAAAAAAATGTTGCGCCGACCCCCAATAAATTGGGATAAGGACAGGATGATGTATTTAACTTCAAGGTACAGTCGGTGACCAGCATTACTTGACTCCTCACCCATTATTCTTCTTTGTAAGAGGGGTCGGGTAATGCTGGGTACCGACTGTACGGTTACAGTACTTACTTCGAGAGTATTTGAGTATTTCGTTACAGTCCGACCGTCGAGAGACTGCGTTCCTGATACCTGATGTCAGTTGGACAAAGCAAAACACATATTCGTTAGTATGAAAGTGACAGGTGTTTAGAACGCATTCTCTCAGCGGCTCGACTGTAGTCAGCTGATCTTCTGGAGCCTATTTAATATCTTATATATAAAATTCTCGTGTCACAATGTTAGTTACCATACTCCTCCGGAACGGCTTGACCGATTTTGATGAAATTTTATATGCATATTCAGTAGGTCTGAGAATCGGATACCTACTATCTATTTTTAAGGGTGGCTTTCCCACGGGATCGAGACTTAAGCGGGTGAAACCGCGGGGCGCAGCTAGTAATATTATAATGCGTAATTTTTGTAAAAATTACAAAATGGACACATTTTCACGACTGCTGTTGTATATTAAACCACCAAAAATATATAAAAAACTTGTAAAATTGTCGAATTGTCGCCTGTCGATTTTATTAATTAGGCCCTAGCTAAAAATATTACAACGTTTTATTCTAAATAATTAAAACAAAAAGTTATAATATAACTTAACATCACGTAATCCGCGAAGGGTTAGGCAGAGGTGTACATCTTAATACACCCACATTTCGTCAGTTATGTTTAAGTCCCACGTAATAGCATGATGGCACGGTTGGCGGAGTGGTTAAGTGATTGACTGCTGGGCTGCGTGTCGCGGGTTCGATTCCCGCACGGAACAAATATTTGTATGACCTACAAGTAGTTGTTCCGGGTCTGGCTGTTTGTGTATGTGAGTTTAAATGTTTGTAAACGGACCCAAAATACAGGAGAAATTGCTAGTGTGACCAACATTTTAAAAAAAAGAAAAGAATGAAAATAGGGGAGAAGCCTATAGTTATAATATTTTTAACCAAAATACCTCATCTCCCCTCGACTTGCCGGTCTGGAATAAAAAAAAAAATTATTAGAGAGAATTTCTTGTTTTGTTAATCAACAACTACCAAAATAATCAATCACACAAATACCAAAATAATCAATAGGTATAATTACCGCAAACCCTTCAGAATCGATTCCCTGAAAATAAATTAATATTAAGTTTGTTTAAATTACAAAAGTCGGTATTTATCTTTAATAATTATTTATTTTCAGGGTTTAATACTGACCTCCGTGTAACCGGATAAATCCAAATCTATGAACTGCAACCAAACAGGAAAATTAGTAGGAGATAAAATTTTCCTTGAATACTTTATTTATACTCCTACCTCTGTTTGAACTATTATTATACTTGTACCATTAGCACTTGTTTTTATATATATGTCCCCGTATAATTATAACTCCGTTAATTTATAATCTATTGGTATTATTTCCAATTGTGTACTGCAACCATTGATGTATTAAATACTATTTAATACATCAATGACTGCAACAAACCATTTACAATTTAACGCATTTTTTGTTCGATAGTTTATATTCTATGCATGGAAAACCGATGAACTGGTATCAAACTTACTACTTGCAACGTAACGCACCTTGCGCTAATACTAAGTAAATATCCTGCCAAGCTGCGAGCAATTTGGAAGTAGCAGAACCCCAGGCGCAGCCGCGGCACAGCTCGATTCGCTCGCTCGGCTCGCGCGCGTTTTGTCACCGTTACAACCTAACCTAACTTATTTCACCCTGTAGTTCGCAATTTTTCGACAGTTTATAATCTAACTAAAGTAATACCGATAGATTATGGTTCTCAAAATCATATGGTGATATATTATACAAAGTGTAACTGAATTTAATGCACAATAAGAAAGTAGTTTGTTCCGAATCGTACCTATACTGAATCATTTTCTGTAATTTTTATTATAGGTCATTATTTATCCCAAAAATAATTATAACTAAGTACGTAAATTACAGTCACACTTCCGCTGTACAGTCAAAACAAACCAAAATGGACCATAAATCAAGGCTTAGCCTTGGTTTTAAAGATATATTTTTTTGTGCCTGATTTGTAATGTGACCACAATCAGTATAACTAATTTATTAATAAATAAAGAATGTTTTATACATAATAGTAAAAATTCTGTGTACGGATTATGATTATAACATAATATTCTAATTGTGTGTTAATTCATTATTCCGGGACACGTTGTATAGAAATACTATCATAAAAATAAAAGAGAGAATTGACGTTTTTTGGTGATCAGAAAAGATCCAAAATCAGAAAAGCAATACTCCAAAAGTTTATATTTATGGGTGGTCATGGTCAGTCATGCGCATGCCCCATGATGAGGCCCATCTCAAAATACCAACCTGTATACCTACATCCATTTTGGCATGTAGATGTAGGTAACGTGTGCACAATGATGGATATTCAATCCAATAAATAAAAGGAAATAATTCTGATGATAGCTGATCCTCTAAAAACTTATTAACCTAATGATGGACATTTATAAAAAAAAATGAATCTGGGAATAAATTAAATATTATTTATTAAATTCCAGTTTGTCCCACCAGGGATGACGGCAGTGGGACGAACGGGAATACACGTTCTAATGATGCACACTTTTTTAAATAATTGAGCCTCTTTTAAACTTTTTGGCCTTTTCTCACAGTTGGTCGCAGTAACTAACCTAGCGTACTCCGATCAAACGGGTTAGGTTAGGTTGGAACTGTGACCAAACATGCGTGAGCGGAATTGGTTGCAGTAACTAAGCTAGGGCAAGATGGACATTTAATAATAAAAAAAAAAACTGGGAATAAATTAAATACCTACTTATTATTTATTAAATTCCAGTTTGTCCCACCAGGGTGGGATGACGGCAGTGGGACGAACGGGAATACACATTCTAATGATGCCCACTTTTTAAATAATTGAGCCTCTTTTTAACTTTCTGGCCTTTTCTCACAGTTGGTCGCAGTAACTAACCTAGCGTACTCCGATCAAACGGGTTAAGTTAGGTTGGAACTGTAACCAAACATGCGTGAACCAAATTGGTCGCAGTAACTAAGCTAGGGCACGATGGACATTTAATAAAAAAAATAATGAATCTGGGAATAAATTAAATACTTATTATTTATTAAATTCCAGTTTGTCCCACCAGGTGGGATGACGGCAGTGGGACGAACGGGAATACACGTTCTAATGATGCACACTTTTTAAATAATTGAGCCTCTTTTTAACTTTCTGGCCTTTTGTCATAGTTGGTCGCAGTAACTAACCTAGCGTACTCCGATCAAACGGGTTAGGTTGGGTTGGAACTGTGACCAAACAAGCGTGAGCCAAATTGGTCGCAGTAACTAAGCTAGGGCACCCTGGTCAAATGGGTAAGGTTAGGTTAGAAATGTGACAAACCGCGCGCAAGCCGAACGAGCAAAACGAGCGGTGTCGCGGCAGCGGCCGGCGAGTGCCACATCCAAGTTGGTCGCACTAGTCTGTACTTATAATGATTTTATACTGAAGATCACGTCCAAACGAATAGTGTTAAAGATTTGAAAAAAAAAATATAATAAATTAGAGCATTTTCTCAATAACTTAATATGTGAATATTTTAGATTATTACATAGTGAAATTGATTTGTAAAGTTATGTCTAACGTGGATAAAAAACTGAGAATGGCGCAAATTCTACCAAGCGTATTTTTCTGAAACCTTCACCAATTTAAAGATAAGTTAATTATTAACCTTTTAGTATACGCGTTTAATTATAATATAATATGTATATTTTGTGTATAATAAATTAATAATGCGTCAAATTGGGGACAGCGCTTCTTGGTGGGCGAGTCCTATTACTTACGACGCGTTGCGTGAGCTAAGTATAGAACACGCAAGCTAACCACTCAAGGTCACTGGCATATATCTGCGTATTAAGTATATAAAGGACCCCACAATAGGAATTATTTGACGTTCACAAAAAGAGGTGCAATCATTATATTAAAGTGTCTAATCATATTTTTAGGAGCACAAAATGGGAATTATTAGAGGTTCGATTATACATGCGATAAATAAATAAGTAGGTTAAATATTTAGTTTTCCTCTTACCAGTTCATCGAGTTCTCTATTGGCCGCTTTTATTGCTGCATGCTGAAAAGTAATATGATGCAATTGGTACCGGTATCATATTGGCAAGCCCATACTAGATCAAGAAGCACTATAAATTGGTACCGGGTAAAACGGGGTGAATAGGGATGGAGGGCTGAATCGGGACGCAACTTTAAAAGGGTTTTTAACGTTGAAATAATATATTTTGTTGCCAAAAAGGACTGTAATGTGTTACCTGTATTAAAATGAACGATTAAGTGTCCTTGTTGGCAACAAACTATATTATTTCAAGGTTAAAATTCATTTTAAAGTTGTGTCCCAATTCACCCCTGCATCCATATTCACCCCGTTTTACGGTACTTTTCTGTGGGATTTGTTGCATGAGGTGATGGTGTGTCAGGCAATGGACGTTATTTTGATAATGACGTAATTAATGATGAGTTGTATGATTTTACCTACACACAATCAGACTATTCCTACTATAAGAAGAAATTCAAGCTAATATAAGTTTCCGATTACATTTTTTTATTAGACAGTATTAAAATTTACCAGAATGGTTACAATAGTTATACCTGCTGTCTTATATGGATCAGAATGTTGGGCCACAAAAGGGATTAATGAAAGGCAATCATTTTTACTTGCAGTGAAATGTAAAATTAATGAAAGTGGGTATGTGTGCTGCCGCTGCTGCGCGTAATACTTTTTTCGGTTGTTTTGTGAGTGTATAACTACTGTACTGTTTACTATAATATCATTGGAAAGTTTCCATTCATTAGTAACGAACGAATGAATGTGTGAATGCATATTGTCCCAATAAAAAAAAAAATATTATGATGCCTGCGATGCTTCAAAGATCATTACGTCGGAGCTCTTGCCATATCTGTGACACATATAACTAGGCTTAATTAATTATTGGTATACTATATATAATGACCATGGACGTATAAAAAAAGTCGTACGGATTCTCGCTGACAGAAAACTGTGTCACTCAGAGTCAGCCAGCTGGCTGTACGTACAGGCACCACGCACACATTCACACATTCCTCAGCCATTACGCGCGCAAACGTCAACACAGTCGATACGTTTATGCGGCAAAAAAGTATTGAAATACAGCATGTCTTGTGTGGTGAAATGTTGTAAAAACCGTAGCGATCGGAAGTAAAAAAATCCAGGAATCACGTTTCATAGGTAAATGAATAATTAAACAACTTCCCGATTTTATAAATTACAATCAATCTTCATTCACCAGAACAAAATAATTCATCTCAAGGCCAGTGTTGCCAATGTTCACGTGTGCAAATTACCCTAAATATATGGGAAATATATATTTTTATTACTAGTTATTTTATATTCTTTTTACAAGATTTCCTAAAGAAAATGACGTTCGGCGAAATTATTGGATTAACATAATTCGAAATTGTAACTGTCAAAATGAGTGGATTTCGAACAAATACCTACAGTGATATGCAGTACCTCAAAAGGTAAATTAAAAATCTAAGCTAACATGGTATTTATTTTGAAATTACGAAAAAAACACTATTTTTGTGTCGTTCATTAAAAAAATGACCATTTAAATATTTTCAATTATTAACTATGTTTTTAATTGCATATATTTTCATATGGAGATTTGGTTCTTACCATTAACCTGTTCAAATGGCACAGTATAATTCTGCCGAAATTTCCAAGAAACTTATCTGCCGACCTGTATTTGTCAAAATAAAACAATAATAAATGGGTAAATTTGACTAACATGCAACCCTAAATTCACTCACACGTATGGCTGTTGCCGCCATTACGGGACACAGTTTTGTCATAGCGGGAGTTCCGTCCGACTTTTTTTATACGTCCATGATAATGACATGATATTTTGTATTTTTGACATTGTGTAATGGAATAATTTGATTTAATTGGTTTTTGTATTCTTTATTTGACATAATCATTTATAACATCACTATTTTTATTGACATTAGATTATATTTTTGACATACGAAATAATCTTTAGTTTAATTGTTTTGGTACTAATCTTAGATATTATTTGGGAATTGCAAATGTTTTACTTTCTTATTTGGTTACTGTTTTAAATAATGATCTTTATTGTAATTCTTTTAATTTTTAATTGTTATCATTTTGTGTAAAATTTCGATACAATGTAAAAATTGTTACAGAAATAAATAAATAAAATAACCCATCAATTTCCTCAATTTTGAAGCCCCTTCATCTGTGTTACCAAAACCCGTATGTCAAAATTCCCATTGCACCTCGATTTGCCAAAACCTTTGTGTTTATTCTCGATGAAAAAACAGTTAATGTATATTAGGTGCATACTTAGTCGTACTGAAAATAAAGACGGTTGTTTCGTAACACATATTTTTTTTAATTTACATGCAGCTACAATTTTTAAGCTTCAGTTACAATTTTTTTAAATGTCATTTATCATACTCTTAGATAAAGAAGTAGGGGTACCTTTCCTAGAAACCTTTATAAAACAAAACCTTTAGGTATATAGCAGTGCATTTGTACACATAAACGCACAACCGAAGAAAATCAGATAATTATACCACCTATGAGTACGAAACTAAAAAAAAAACATTTTTTGTGCTTAAACGAGGCAACACTATGAGTAATTTTTGTTTACAGCTGTTATACTTTGCTAGCATTTTGTATTTTGTTGGTTTTCATAAATAAACTAGTTACCTACCAAAGGAAACAGCTTTTCCGCGTTTTGGAAATTTGTTAAAGTTCACATACGGGTTTTGGCAAGTGCACCGACGGTGACGCTTACTTACAGCATGAGCAATATCGCATTTCTGATCACACGAAAGTTCCAGTTGGTCGTACGCGGTCAACATTTGCTCGAACTCTTCAATCTTTCGCTTCAACCGCGCGATTTCTGCATTTTTGGCTACCATAAGAGTGTCAACAATAACGTCGGTAGGCAAATACTTCGGCCGGACCGTCTCGTTGTTCCTCTTTATTAAATCCACCAAGTGCTCGCTTTTATCCGAACAGAAGTGGGACCAGGCTCTCGCATCTGTACATGACGCGTATGCCTTCAACTTCCCTTCGTTCCTCGCCGGCAAATCGAAAAGGTCGTATTCGTTGAACACACGCTCCCTCTTCGTTATGAAAGACATCGCGATGCCAACTGTTTAGTCTACTTATAGGACAATATATGATTTTTCTAAACATATGCATGTATATAATAGGTAAATAAATGCTACTTTTCTCCGCCATCCATTTTACGCATAGTGATACGATTGGAAATGTTTTTTTTGTAATTAACTTACGGCAGAATGTGTATAACGAAAATTATCAAATATTTTGAACTGTCAAAAGAAATCAAGGCGGAAAGGTGAGTTGAAATAGAATGTCAAATTTCAAATTGTTTTCTTTGTGTTTGAAATGCCAGTACGTAGGTAGCAAGTTAAGTTGGTATTCTTATTAGATGATGAACAGAAACTTTTTTTGAAAACTTCATAAAATATTGTATAATAGATACCTGACGTTCCAATGAGGCACCGTGACATTTAATTGGCCTTCATCATCATCCAGGATCATTTTGGATCTCAAAATTTAACGTCAACATGGGAGCACGATTGAAAAATAGTTTGAAAAGTGTTTGAATTCAATGATTCACATAGCGGGTCATAGCAACTTACTACTTTGCTCACGCAACGAGGGTAAGATCAAATCATTTGAGTCTTGCCGAGACGTCAGGGCATGGAGTCATGACGTACGGACGCGCGACCGCTACCTCAGGGAATGGATAAAGTGCGATATGCCTATTTGCGTATTACCCACGGGCACTTTAGCCAGATTTATGAGGACAATGACGAACAGAAGCCGAGGCAGGGTAAGATATAAATAAATTATTAATTTATTGTTTCACTATAATGATAATCCTCATTGTAATTCTTCCCAGGCTACGCCCCGTTGTCATCCAGATTGCAAATCAAAAGTCGTGCTAGATACCATATGCAATTCATGCCACGCAATGAAAAATTGTTTAAAAAACGATGAGCATTTCGAAAAGTATTTTGACGACGTAAGTTTTTTTACCACAATATTGCAGCACTCATGTAATATAATCGAAGCTATAGCTATATTTACTTATTAGGAACTTCATTTTTAGGAGGAGTTTGAAACCAGCCATTGGCCATGTGAACGATGCTTGGAGGCTCTCAAAAGCCTCAAGATGTTTTGGAAAATAATTACTGAAAAGATATTTAATGTAACAATTCCGAAAGATGAGGATCTAGACCAAAAAAGATGTTGTGATAGTGTTCGGTCTGTAGCAAAATTGTGGCAGTCTGAAATGACCCAGCAAGCTATGTATGTAAAGAATATCTCGTATATGAATCGTTCCCCTGACTTCCCAAAGGCCTGTATTTTGGAAGAGAAGACAGTGAAAAAAGAAACCGCCCCTTGTAACCCGTGCCGTTTTCAAGATCATATTAAAAGTAATGACATCAATAAAAGAGGAGGGAAGGCAGAATATAGGACTGGTCACCTATTAAAATCTTACAAAGCTAAATCAACGGACACTGATTATTTGTCAAACCCTTTGGTAAATAGATCAAATAACACAGGTTCGTCGTTAAATAGTCGAAGACACAGTAGATGCAGCACTCCGAAAGCCAAAATGGTAGACATAGGATGCGATTGCAATGAAGTTGGTGAAGAAATGAATGCTCAGAAAAATTTACTGCTGCATTTGCAAGATAAATGTAATTGTCAAAAGCAAGAAATAAACAAATTGAAAAGAGAAAATAGTTCCTTAAGAATTGAGCTTCAAAATATTTACAAAAAATTTTCTCGGAAATCCGCATTTTTTACTCCAACAAAATGTTCTAGTAATCATGATAGTATTGCTCCAATGCCAAACCCATTCAAAAGTTGTGCAGCCGATAGTGTAGATACCACTCAAGTTAAAGGTGTCGAATCGGAAATGATTATTACAATGAAGAATGGCAAAAATGAGGTAAATCCTTAAAAGTGTCCAGGGTTTCCAAGCTGTAATCTAGTCATTTGTATAAAAATAAAATATTTTTTTCAGGATTATGGACACATTTCTCTGTTACAAGTTCTTCATAAAACCAATTGTCCAGATATGAGAGAAATAAAGCTAGGAGAAGCATGTTCTAATCAGAAGGAGGATCCTATTGAGCTATTGACGAAAGGTAGTGGTAGTCTATTAATACTTGCTATACAAATAAAACAATGGAGCTTTGTTTTATTGTTATTGAGCATTGGATTGTGGTCTAGATCAACAATTTATTTATTTAATAAATAACACGAATAGCATACACATTCAACATTGGTTTACAAAAGTATTTAGGAAAGTTAATACTGCTAATGAATATACAAATTATAGGCTGTGTACATAACATTTAAAGAAAAAAGACATTGCTTATAAACTAAAACTAAACTTTGAATACAGTTAATTAACTTACTCTAACAATAAAATAAAATACAACAGAATACAAAGTAATGATTGAAATAATAGAATAATAATAATATTCATAGAATTATGCATGAACATAATTCTACTGTAACAGAAATTATGTGACTAAATGATAATTGTCTTGGTGTCAAGAATTTTTGAAGTGAAAACTTCTTTAGGAGCTTTGAGCATTTTATAGGTGAATAAAAATCATGGAACTCGCGTCATCGTCGCCGAACGCTTCGATAAAATTCACAAGTTAGGTAATTAGTTTTCACTTCTATCGGCAGTTCCCAAAGACTGCCCCGCATGTTTTTTTTTCGAATACAATACTTTTGGTTATAGAACGAAACACAGTTCTGTACCCAGAGTGTAAGTTCGCAAGTGAGTAAACGTAACTAGCGTTTGCGTTAAGATTTTTATTCTCACTCTTATACTCTTAGCTTAAGATCTATCGGTCCAATTTTAACGCAAACGAAATAGTTACCTTTACTCTCTTGCAAACTTACATTTGGGGTACTTTAGGTCGATTCTGTAACAATCTCACCGTGAAAACTTATATGAAGTGAGCGTGGAGTGAACTGTCAGTGTCATCCCACCTGGTGCTAGGGATAGACCAAGTATTACATTTACAATCATAATCGACATTTTAATAATATTTTTTAGCTAACTCTGTTGATAATTTTATATTATTTTAAAGCTAGTGTGTAAGTGTCTAAACATAGTAATGTTTATCTAAGGACTAGTCTAGGAAAAAAATAAACAAAATTGAGTTTCTGACTGAATTTTAGTTTTGCTATTTTATTTAAATACCTCCTAATTAGTAATGTCTAAAAAGAAAGTGTCTAACACTTAAATACTAGCTTTGAAATAAAATAAAGTGATCAACAAAATTAGTATAAAAAATATTTTATAAATCTCGATTATGATTGTAAATGTAATGCTTGGTCAATCCCTAGCATCAGTGAGATGACACTGACGGCTCATTCCACACAAGATTTCACGGTGAGATTTTTACTGAATAGCACGTGTATTTTTACTGAATAGCAATGTTTGCTCTAAGTAATGGAAAGTTCACTGTACTATTATGTTTTGAGACATCATCATCATCATCATCATTCTCCTGCCCATGTCCTAATTTATTTGGGGTCGGCGCAACATGTCCCATTCTTCCATACTTCTCTGTTAGTCGTCATCTCGGTAGTCAGTCACCCCTTTTCTAGCCTTTCTTTCAACTATCGTTTCTTTGATTTAATTTTATGTTTTGAGACTCTAGTTTCCTATTATAGTGTGGCCATTAGTGCTGTGCACTCCCTGAGGTATGCGCGGCGAGGTGGGAGGCGAAGAAAAAGTGCATGAGTTCACATGAGATCGATACATGTCGGACAGATCTCACGATATCAGTTTTGTAATATATTATACTTACTTAGTTGATTAAAATGTAACCCAAATATACTCATATTTTATTAAAAAAATGCAGGTGATAAATAAGAACTAAACTTATAATTCAAAGCAGGACTTGTTTTATTGAATTTTTTTTATATTTACAAACAATTATATGTATATTCTAACGAGAGTTATTCTGACATAGATTCTGTTTCAACTTCATCAAAATGACAGTCTTCATATCACGAGATAACGCACGACCCATCTTTGAATATTTATCCCATGTGCGTCTGACATAGACCGTCCGATACAGATAACACTACCTGCCGCCACGAGCGTTGACGGCGCACTGACAGAGCGCAGCAGCCGATTCTCCCCCCCGTCTCACCGCGCGCATACCTCAGGGAGTGCACAGCACTAATGGCCATAGTACACGACAAAATTTTTTTCGTTATTTTATTTTATTTCTTCAAAAGTGTATTTAAAAACGTCGTTTGACACACGTGGACATTTGTTATTGCAGTTCTCGGCTCAAAAATAACAAATCTTTTTTAGCACATTTTAGGGTGCTACCGATCTACAGAATTTGCTTTGCTGACTTGAGGACGAGGAGACGCCCCGGACGTCGGGAATCGCAGGCCGATTCCCGGCCACCGTAGGCGCGGGCTTGCGTCCGATAAGGACTAGGCCCGGGTCGAAAGCGCGTTGTGTTCCACGCGCGCCTCAAAGAGTTGTCAGCACCAATTCACGGGGTCCGAAAGGGCCAATGCCTGCCAGGGTTACGAGTCTGTCCGAAAGGGATATCGTGGCCCTGGCACACAGGTATTTCAAGGAACACGGGTGGGTTTAAGTCCGTAAAAGTCAGACACGCCCAGCTCCATCCAGAGCGGGAGAAGTTATTTGATAATTTCCCACCCAAAAAAAAAAGACACAAAATTATATCAAAATCATTAATTTTTGCTGCACTTTGGAATGGCGCACAATAATTTTAATTTCATGACATGGTTGTGTTTTGTGTTCATGTTTTTATGTTTTTTTTTTTAGTACAAAACACTTTCGGTGCTATCGTGCAACGAGAAATGGGAATAGCGAATAACAAGAAAGAGTGTGAAAGCAAATGCGATATTGATGCTACATTCAATGAAGTGAATGCCTGCAAGTCTGCACCTATGTGTTCAACAACAACACTTGGCAGTTCTGATTCACTTTTTTTAAGTTTCTGAATATTACAAATGACACGGACAAGACGGTCTGTAAGTAGTCGGTACTTAGTTATTAAAACGTATAATTATTTTATTTCATGCTACTTTTTTAGGGTTCCGTACCAAAATGATAAAAAGGAACCCTTATGGTGAGACTAAGTCTGTCTGTCTATCTGTCACACCTGGATAACTCAAGAACTACTAATGCTATCAACTTAAAATTTAGAATAGTTTTAGATGACGTTTGCCCAACTATTTTGCAAACAAGAAAGAAATTTAAAAAAATCTAAAAGGTCTTAAAGTTTGAAGTGGGGCTACTAGGGCATGTGGGTTATCATATGAAAGAGTGCTGTTTGTAATTTTTTTTTAGGCAGTATCTATAGTTTCCGACTTTTGATAAAAAATGTAAAAAAAAAATACCGTCCCCCCCCCCCCCCCTTATCTCCGAAGTTAGCATGTATATAAAAATCTGAAATTGTTCTATGTGATAGAAGTTTAAGTAAAGATGACAGGGAAAATAAAACGATGTCTCTAAATAGCACAGTTTATCAGAAATCATCAACATCATAATATATACGTACGGAACCCTCGGTGCGCGAGTCCGACTCCCTCTTGACCGGTGTTTTTTTAACAAAAGAATATTTTTCTGTATTCCACAGGTTCGGAAGAGGTGAAAATGAAAGATAAACCATGTGACGAAAAATAAATTGTATTTGTATTGTAATGTCAAGTTTCGTAAAATATAGTGTCTTATTTAAGGTTCGTTTTTAAATTGCTCCATTATATTCAGTAGCCGGTTGTAAATTAATTCCGTCGCATTTATGGCGAAAACAAAATCTAAATGGTTGAACTTTGCCAGAGGTACTCTGTATAATCCGATTGCAGTAGGAATTTCTATAGCTAGCTTTTTAACATCTGTCGGTGTTGATAGCCAGTCGTTATCAGCATAATGAAGAAAAACAGGGGTTCTGATTTTTTGTAGCTCATATGCTGGCGGTTTGAAGCTTCCATATTTACGTTTGTTTGCAATCCATCCGTAGTCAAACTGTACAAACTTCCCCGATTTGTATAATTGACCAAAATGAATGAGTTGTCTGGTGGAAGCTCCTGCTGGCGTATGGCCTAGCACTACTGGCAACATGGTCTGAAAATGAAATTAAATAGTCTATCAGAATTATGTCCTTAATACGACTTTTAGTATTAAAAACCTCATTAATTGCACTAGAAGAAAGACTTCTTGTTGAGAAATCCAATTACGAATTGCCCTCGATTTCCATAGGATCCCCTCATCAGATTCTGATTTGGTGACAACGGAACCACCTCAGGAGCATACTCTTTCAAACAAAAAAATAATGTTCAAAATTGGTCCACAATTGACGGAGCAATCGGTGAACAAACATTTAAAAAAAATACAGCCTAACATATTATAACCTCCTCTTTTTTGGAAGTCGGTTAAAAAATAACATCTTCATAAACTTACAATGAGTAAAACATTGTTTCAACCTTACACGTCGTAATTATACCTAACTTTTGTAGGAACTTAATAAACTTACGGTATTCAGTTGTTCCGAATTAAATCCACAAATAAGGAATAAAAGGTTTGTACAAAGAGATTGGGTTATAGCTTCCTCTATACACAAGCGTTGTCCTGCAAGTTCATTTATCTTGCCATTCGGCAGTATTTCATTGGTCCCTAATATCTTCAATATGAGCTGAAAATAAATGACAATATTAATATGAAACTCTGGGTCATCATTCATCATCATTTTAGGCGAAAGACGTCCACTGCTGGACATAGGCCTCCTCCAATTGGTGGGGAGGGAGATTGTCATCATCGCCTCGCTTGGCAGGCGGGTTGGCGATCACAGTATTGTGTCAAAAGTCAAAGTCAAATTGTTTATTTCAAATAGTCACATAAAAGGCACTTTTGAACTTCAATATTTACAAAAAAAAATAGAATTGATTCTAGTCGCCCCTTCCAAAATGTAGTTTCGTATGGAGAAGAATTGGCAAGAAACTCCACCGGTACTCTTTTAAAATCTTGTACAATATTTTCATAGGTACATTAATTATATAATTATATGTGAAGACGATGCACCTAGAATAAAATTACTATACTTACCACAGATATAGGTAATAAAAAGAGTTAAGAATGAAGCAATGACAGATAAATTAATTAGGTGATAGAACATGGTGCTCACATATTTACAAAAATTTTAAAAAATATATACCATTTCCTAAAAAATAACAATAAGATCAGTGTGAGTTAAGGTAATCACAGAATTTAAAATAAATGTCATAAAAATAATAAATTACACAATTAAAATAGCAACCTGTTTGATTTTGTCTAGACTCTAGATTGTCCTATGGAGCAGGACCAGCATGTTTCCAAGCATTCTTATCTTGTATATAATCCTCTAATTTGTAATATGCTTGTTTACAAAGTGTTCTTTTAATATGAGTTTTAAATTTTCTTTCATTTAGTTGCAATATATCACAAGGTATTTTGTTGTAACATTTAACACAGTACCCCATAAAAGATGTATGTACTTTAGATAACCTGAAAAATTATTGATCTATTTTGTCTTTATTTCTAGTATTAAAATTATGTCTATCACTTATTTTATTAAAAAGATGTAGATTTTTCCTTACATACATAATATGTTTATAAATGAATTGGCAAGGTACCGTCATAATATTAATATTTTTAAATAGTTCCCTAAGAGATTCGCGGCGACTTAGATTATAAATTGCTCTGACAGCTCTCTTTTACAAAATAAAGATTGACTCAATGTCAGCAGCCCGACCCCACAGTAAAATGCCGTACGACATAATGCTGTGGAAGTAGCTAAAATAGACCAAACGCGCGGTTTCTACATCTGTTAACTGTCTTATCTTTCTAACAGCATAAGCCGCCGAGCTTAGCCGCCCCGCAAGAGATGTTATATGTGGTCCCCATTGTAATTTCTCGTCTGCTGTTGTGTTGCTGAAATGCTGCTGCCCATTCTCTCGTAAGTCCCTTAGTCGCCTTTTACGACACCCACGGGAAGAATAGGAACTAGAAACTCTGGGTAATCGACCAGAAAATTAAATTATTTGTACCAAATTTATTTTTTAAATAAAAAAAAAAATATATATATATCGCAGAGTTAATAATTATGCTAAAAACCACAGAAGCCTGCCATGTATAAGCCATCAAGCTTATACATGGCTAGTGAGTTCGGAAATCTTTAATATAGGTACTACAAAGTAACAATTTATACTGTAAGCTGGTAAGTTTTACATTCAAGGGATATTTTAAGTTTTTACATACTTAACTATTAGGTCGGAATCTAGGCGTCATACCAGGGCCGCATGTAGAAAAATATTATTCTTGATTTAAAAAATATTGAAAAATTAAAATTTTATTGAATGGGGGATTATTGAAAAGGGATCGCAGTATCGGTGTGATACTGCGATCCCTGCTTCTTAAATAATATAATAATAGCACAATGAAATATGGTAGTAAGTATATCAACTAATGTCCATATTCATAGTTTGTAATTTGCAGAAAATGCTTTTTTAATAAACATTTTGCTTTTACTTACCTCAAGGGAGTTTGTAAAAGGCGCAATAGCTTTTATAAGAGGACTCTTAATATTTCCCACATATGCCACAGGCGCTAAAGCTTGCATGGCAACAATTTTCTCATTGTATTCTGGTCTCGTGGACATCAATACCCAGAAAACTGTGGTTCCTTGAGAGAAACCTATGTACTGGATCCTAGATGCTCCAGTGTCTTTAAGAACGTAATCAATCATGGCAGGAAGGTCATAGTAGCCTATTTCATGCCAACTAAACTTCCAGTAAGCAGATGATGTAGGTCTTAGAGAGACGTGTCTATGCGAGTAAGTATTTCCTCGCGCATTGCCCATCCATACGTCATAACCAGCGTCTGCTAAAATGTACGCTGAAATGAGAGAATATTGAAATAAGCTGATCATTACCGAATTGTGTCCGTGATAGTCAATGGTCGGGTGGGTAATTAATTTAGCGTCAATTTTTTTTAAATCTTACGGCTAAAAGCAGTGCAAGGGCTGTAGTTTTTGCCATGCTAATAACATATTAAGACGGAGATATATGCCAGTGACCTTGAGTTGTTAGCTTGCGTGTTCTGTACTGAGCTCACGCAACGCGTCGTACGTTCTGCCAGTAATAGGACTCGCCCATCAAGGAGCGCTGTCCCCAATTTGACGCATTATTAATTTATTATACACAAACCTAAAGTTATTTTAATAAAACGCGTATACTAAAAGATTAATCATTATATTATCTTGAAATTGGTGAAGGTTTCAGAAAAATACGCTTTGTAGATTTTGCGCCATTCTCAGTTTTTTTTTCCGCGGCAGACATAACTTTACAAAATAGTTTCCCTATGTAATAAATTCTCAATAAATAAAATATTCACATATTGAGTTATTGAGAAAATGCTCTAATTTAACATATATTTTTTTCAAATCATCAACACTACTCGTTTAGACGTGATCTTCAGTATAAAATCATTAAAAGTCGGTTATCGTCGCCTTAATTAGACCCCGTTATCTTGTCGCACTGACGTCACTTTTTTATAGGGATTGAATGTTTTAATTTATCTAAATATATGACAATGGTATTGTACTTAAACATATAATGTACTTATATATGTCGCAGGTTTTTGATGAAATTAGGTTTTTGATCAAAAACCTAGGTTTTTGATGAAAAACCGGAAGATGACACATTTTAAACTCAATTTCATCATAAACCTGTAACAATCCAGACTATTTCAGGTTTTTGATCAAAAACCTGAACTAGTTTGGGTATATGATAAAGTTCTTGTCAAAATCACCTGTAACAATCCAGACTTGTTCAGGTTTTTGATCAAAAACCTGAACTAGTTTGGGTATATGATAAAGTTCTTGTCAAAGTCACCTGTAACAATCCAGACTTGTTCAGATTTTTGATCAAAAACCTGAACTAGTCTGGATTCTTACAGGTTTATGACGAAATTGAGTTTTAAATGTGTTATCTTCCGGTTTTTCATCAAAAACCTAGGTTTTTGATCAAAAACCTAATTTCATGAAAAACCTGCGACATATACATAAGTTGTACGTAAGTATGTCCCTGTTATACTGACAATGACTATTAACGGATAAATATGGGATTAACAAAGTCGCAGGTGTTCGTTAATTAATGACTGTTTAACGTGGTTTTTCCACAATAATTAAAATAAACTTTTTGCAATTATTCTACATCGCCAGTGAAAAATAAGGGGTTATGGTAAATTCTTTACTAAGGTTATCGGATCCCGTAAGACCAACGAGGTAATTTACTTATCTTTAATCAAGAAGTTTTTATACCTACGCTATATTGAGATTGAGCAGGCAAAAAATCAATCGCATTGTTGCATAAATATAAACTACAAACATCGATACAGAGACAATGGATAAATTAAAACATTGAATCCCTCCAAAAAAGAGACGTCGGTGCGACAGCATAATGGGGTCTAAACATAAAGGCTTCTACATACTGGCGCGACACGCGACGCGACACAAAGGCACCGATCGTCGCGCGACACGCGGGGCCTTTGTGTCGCGCCGGTCTGTAGAAGCCTTAACACATAGCATCTACTTAGTTTACATTACTTATCATTAACTAAAATTAATCTCTAAATCTTCATACCAAGTCCTCGGCCAGGTGTCATGAGCACCCATTCAGCAGATGAAGACAATAAGCCATGCTGCAGCAGAACCACAGGCGCCAGCGGTGAGTCATTTGGTATCCGATGCATCTCCAGTATATACTTATCTTCCGTGTAAACACGATGAATCTCGCACGGGTACCCATATTTACGTATCAATGTAAACTACGGAGAAAATTGTGAGTCAGCACAAACTTAGACCAGGGAGCCTAAAATGGACGCTTTGGCAGAATCATGCGTACAATTCATACAGCCCGCAATTCATCTGTTTGACGGCTGCTATTTGACATTAGACTTCACTATATTAATTCTTAATTTATGGACCATTTTACGAAACTCCTTACACAACTGTCAAACAGATGAATTGCGGGATATGAATTGTACGCAGATCATATTATGATTCTGCGAAAGCGTCCATTTTAGGCCCCCTGACGATTGTCTGCCGGTAGTTGCCGAATTGCTGAGAAAGTTATATATTAAATTGTGAGTCATACTGTTTTTTTTTATATCTACGGGCAAAATAAATTGTGAGGACACTTTATAGGGTTCAGTAGCTTCTGCAAATAATGGTATCTATCATAAATTGTTTATTTTGGAAACTAAAACTTCCTCTGAGATTTTTTTCACAAGGCTGTCTATGATGATTAAGTCGGAGATATATGCCAGTGACCTTGAGCTTGCGTGTTCTGTACTGAGCTCACGCAACGCGTCGTACGTTCAGCCAGTAATACGACTCGCCCATCAAGGAGCGCTGTCCCCAATTTGACGCATTATTAATTTACTATACACAAAACAAAAGCTATAAAAGATCAATAATTAAATTATCTTTAAATTGGTGAAGGTTTCAGAAAAATACGCTTTCTAGATTTTGCGCCATTCTCAGTGTTTTATCCGCGTTAGACATAACTTTACAAATTAATTTCACTGTGTAATATAAACATAATCTAAAATATTCACATTTTAAGTTATTGAGAAGATGCTCTAATTTAACATATATTTTTTTCAAATCATTAACACTACTCGTTTAGACGTGATCTTCAGTATAAAATCATTAAAAGTCGGTTATCGTCGCCTTAAGTACTTACCGTGTCTAAGCGTGCGTCATCTAATATGTCAGAAAAAGTATATTCAGACGAAGTATCTTCAGCAGAAGAATAGAATCTATAATAATCAAATGAATGAACGATTTGGGGAAAAATCACTAAAGCCACATAACACACCAGTTTTGGAAAACAATACATTTTGGGAAATAAATTATTATTTAGTAATGAGTGAACAGTTCTATCAAATTTAATTTATAGTAGGTGAAGAGCCATCAATTGTTAATGATAGACTGTTGACTAAAGTTGGAACAATAGTTTCATAAGGGCTAGATTATTTGATTAGCTACGATAAGCCCATTTTCAGGGCAATGCTCGGATATTGTTTGGTGACCTACTTATTATTTATTTCCTCAACAGTTTGAAGTAGCCACTACAACTACAACTATAATTTTATCGGTGTACAAATATTGGATTAGTGTTGTTGATTTTATTATTTGTTTAACTACAGTTTGTCACTCTCACTACTACATTGCTTTGAGATTAGTCCACAGAATGATTCGCGACGGTTTTTTGATGAAATAATCCATGTAAACTTATTAGGAACTGCTGCTGTGCCTGAAAATTATGTATTTTTAAATAAACAACAGCGGGTTTGAAATTACAAAATGTAGAAATAAATTGAAAAGTAATGTAGCAATAAATCAAAACGAATTAATATTCACAACATTGCGATTTCTACAACCGTGTTTACAAAATTCTGTGAAGGTACATACAAATCAATTAAATAGGTAGGTAGGTTACAAAAAACCGGCCAAGTGCGAGTCGGACTCGCGCACGAAGGGTTCCGTACCATTATCTATAAAAATGACAAAACAACACGTTTGTTGTATGGGAGCCCCCCTTAAATATTTGTTTTATTTTAATTTAATTATTTATTTTTAAAGTCAATGTATATCTACATATTCTGTGAATATTTCAAGCGTCTACCTGTTGCCGTTATCAATATAGAGCAAAAACGAGCAAAGAAATCACGTTTGTTGTATGGGAGCCCCCTTAAATATTTATTTTATTCTGTTTTTTAGTATTTGTTGTTATACCGGCAACAGAAATACATCATCTGTGAAACTTTCAACTGTCTAGCTATCACGGTTCATGAGATACAGCCTGGTGACAGACGGACGGACAGACAGACAGACAGACGGCGGAGCCTTAGTAATAGGGTTCCCGTTTTACCCTTTGGGTACGGAACCCTAAAAACAAACCGATAAGCAAGAGTTTGTTTGGCTCGTGCAGACTGGCGCGATATCGCGGGCGCAACACTTTGAATGAAGTTTTCATAGAAATTGTGCTACTAGTGTCGCGTCGCGCCTGTCTGCGGGAGCCTTAATTCCTTAAGATACATAAACCGGTCAGCCGTTTGAATAAAATAAAATAAATTACTTCATGTAATCTGATAAGGTGAATACTAACGATAACATAGGCACCTAACTAACGTAATATTTCGAAATGCAGTAACAAGTAGCTGTCTAATATCTGAGGATCAAGGTTAGAAGATAAAATATAAATAACCAGCTCTTCAAAACCACAACGTTTGCGACATTGGCTGATTACCTACATAATCAGCGTGAAAAATCCTCAAGAACGGGCTCATCTATATCATTTTTAGGTACTTACCTTACTTAGTCGCAAGCCGATTTCCGGCCACCGTAGGCACGGGCCTGCGGACGGTGAGCGATGGGTAGCTCACCGTCCGATAAGGACCAGGCCCGGGTCGACGGCGCGTCGTATTCCACGCGCGCCCCAAAGAGATGTCAGCACCAACTGACGGGGTCCGATAGGGCCAATGCCTGCCAGGGTTGCGAGTTTGTCCGAAAGGGATATCGTGGCCCTGGCACAAAGGCAAATGAAGGAATACGGGTGGGTTTTAGTCAGTAAAAGTCTGACACGCCCTCCCGCTCTGCCCAGAGCGGGAGAAGTTATTTGATAACTTCCCACCCCAAAAAATAAAAAAAATAAAAAAGGTAGGTACTTACCTACGTAAATATTAGGCGAGGACGAATATGTACGAGTACTATCTACCTAAGGTAAATAGGGCCAAGGTTACTGTTGTTCGTTACGGTGTTCCTCAAGGCAGCGCGCTTGGTCCGAATTTACTTTCTGTGAGTAGCACCCACCACATTTTTTATAGGGACGAACATCGGTCTACATAAATATATAAATCGGAAGTATTGGCCCAATGTTCGGTCGTTGCCTATCTACGGCTTGCCTACGCCGAAAGAAAAAAAAAATGACAGTCAAAGAGATAAGCCAAAGTCAAAAATGTGACTAAGTCGGGTAAGAATTCAAAGTCAAAAAAGCGGCCGAACAGTCGGCCGATACTTCGGATTAACGCTTCGGAGTAGCTAGACCCTCTGTATGATAATTAACGAAAGGCGTTTTCGTTAACCCGCTATAGAGCGTCGATACATGCAAACGAAAGTGCAATTATATAGTGCGTTTATACAACGACGTGCCGCTACGATGGCGACATTCATTCAACACATGGGTAGAGCCTGCTCTTTGCAAGACTCTTTGTTAAGGCTTCTACATACTGGCGCAACTTGTCGCGCGACGCGACACTGGTAGAACCATTTCTATGAAAAATTGTTCTACCGGTGTCGAGCCTTTAATCGATTTAATTTAATTGATGCGATGTTATGATCCGTGACCCCGGCAAATGACCTCTGCATTACAGTTGTTTGCTTCAAAATGATATTTTAGAAAATTAACGTTTATAAATTAACGTTAAATGTATTAATAACGTATAATGAAATAAAATATCTTCATAAAAGAAAACGCGAAACCGTATCTTAGGTGTATTTAAATTAATGTCGCCATTAAAGCACCTTACAAGATTTCCACATTAAGGAACACATACATATTACTGAAAATAAATAAGGCCAAAATATTTTTTTGGAGTCGTTTTTTTTTTCTCTTTCTAGTACCTATAGATATAGCTCATGGAAAGAGTTCGGTCACGATTTTTTTTTTTTTTTGGTGGGAAATCATCAAATAACTTCTCCCGCTCTGGGCGGAGCGAGAGGGAGTGTCAGACTTTTACTGACTAAAACCCACCGTGTTCCTTCAAATGCCTGTGTGCCAGGGCCACGATATCCCTTTCGGACAGACTCGTAACCCTGGCAGGCATTGGCCCTTTCGGACCCCGTCAATTGGTGCTGACGTCTCTTTGAGGCGCGCGTGGAACACAACGCGCCGTCGACCCGGGCCTGGTCCTTATCGGACGGCGAGCTACCCATCGCTCACCGTCCGCAAGCCCGCGCCTACGGTGGCCGGGAATCGGCCTGCGATTCCCGACGCCCAGGGCGTCTCCTGCGGCGACTAAGGGCGGAAGGGCGGGCATCCTGCCTCACCCTCACGCGTTCCGCCTCCTCCTTCGCGAGCATTACTGTTTCGCAGAAGGACGTGACGGCCTCCCATGCACTCTCGCTCCGACCCATGGCCTGAACCAGGGCCGGACGCGAGAGATCATCGCCACCAATCGCCTCCGTGAGGACATGCAGGGCAGATCTCCACCATATGCTCCACCGTATCCTCCGGGCGATCCACACAGTGGTGACACCCGGGCGTTTCCTCCCGCTTTATTGTGAACAGGAACCTCCCGAAACAACCGTGTCCGGTGAGGACCTGCGTCAGGCGGAAGGTGAGGACGCCGTGGCGCCTCTCTAGCCACTCCTCAAAGAGGGGACTTACCGCCGCAATTGTGGCGTGCCCATCGGTCACGATGACGCGAGTTCCACGATTTTTCTTCACCCAAAAAGTACTCAACGAGCCTAAATAAGTTTTCACTTCAAAAATCAAAGTTGCTCCAGCCATCTTCGAGTAATCGACGAACATAAAAAAAACATGCGGGGCAGTCTTTGGAGACTGCCGATAGAAGTGAAAATAATAAAGATATTACATCATGGAAAGCGTTCGGTGACGATGACGCGAGTCCCATGATTTTTGTTCACCCAAAAAGTGCTCAACACAGACTACAATAGTATATAGGGTAACAGGGTATCAACGCGCTAGAAGTTTTCACTTCAGAAATATTTTCTATCCACTCAAACGACCGGACGACTGTAGTCGCCCAAAATTTTTTAGCGTTAAGCGAAGGCGACTATTTAGTTTTTTTTTTTATAATATTTTAATGGCCTGGTTGCTGGGACCTTTTAGCCAAGTCTTTATTTAGTTACAAAACTTGTTTGATGAAATGATGAAAATTGATGAAATGAATTATATTCAATGCATGATGATGATATTCCCGCCCGTAGCGGGCGGGAATATCATCATCATGCATTGAGTTTCAGTAAAGATGTGGCACTTTACTGAGACCTCACGCGGACTTCTTGAGAGAACTTGAAGCGATTTGTTTCATTTGCCTACACTAATACACGTTCACAAACACTTAATGGTTAATAATCCACCATTATTACACATTAATATTCAAACACAAATTTTGGAAAACTAAACAAACTGCTGAACATGACGCTTCACTTTCCCGCCAAGAACTCCTGATTCAGAATTTAGTCATCTGTGGCCACAGACAGTAGTAATTCTGTGGCATTCTCTGACTATTGTTATCTGTGGTGGCATTGTTTTCTTTCAATCAAAGCAATTTTGCGTCGTTTCTTACATTCATTTTCTATTATTATTTATTTGCTTTGTTATAATATTAAATTAACATATTTCCTTATGTTAACTTAGTGGCTCATAATGGCTAATCAGGAAATAAGTTTAAAATGGAACGGGTATCAGAGCAACATACTGTTCAACGTAAAAGAATTATTCAAAGACGAAGGCTTGTCGGATGTGACTTTGGTTTCCGAGGGCCACAGTTTTAAGGCACATAAAGTGATATTATCAGCGAATAGTTCAGTTTTCAGGACTATCTTTCAGGTAATTTAGTAGAAATGGTACATATTGCCTATATATGGTTTGAGTCTAAGGTTTTAGTCTAACGCCCACACGTTTTTTTCGTAGCAAAACCCCCACAAGGATCCAATTATAGTGCTTCATGACATCAGTACGGCCTCTCTGCAAACGCTACTGACGTTCATGTACAACGGGGAAGTGAATGTGACTGAAGAATTCCTGCCAATACTGTTGAAGACTGCGGAAACATTGAGAATTTGTGGTTTGTCTACTGGCAGTGAGGTTTCACGCGAAGAGGATGTAAGTTTCTGTGATACATGCTATTTTTCTATTTTATTATTCTCATGATTTGCCGAGAGAAACCGATGTGTATACTTACTGCCATTCATTAAAATGGCATAGAGCAAAAAGTGATTAATTACAGAAACTTTATGCTGTAAAATACCTTGAAGAAAAGAATACCATTTCCAAATCTTTGCTTATATTTCTATGTTCAATAGACCTATAATTACTATTACTTGAAATACTGGTATTTCTCTGCATCCGGTCAGACTGGAAGCCGACCCCAACATATTTGGGAAAAGGCTAGGCAGATAATTAATAGCACTATAATTTTAAACATATGTTTGAATTCTTACAATCTACAAATTAATTTATAGAAAACTACAGGGAGCAATGTGCCAAAAAAGCGCAAGAAAAGTGAGCAAGAAGATGTAAGCAGCAAATGCAAAAAATGTGTGTCTGCACAGAGTAGGCTAGATGCAGCTCAAAATGTAAGTTATGTTCTACTCATACTTTAGTGACCCATATTTTTATCAATTAACAAGTTAAGCGATCTTACCTCCTGCATATTATAAGAATTCTTAAACGAAAAAAAAAATATGTTGGACATATATAACAACCTATATTGGCAGCCGTTTGGGGTTGAAACACTAGGGCCGTTGGCTCTGAATGCTCATGGAGTATTTCGGGACATCACCAAGTCAAGTTTATTTATTTACCAAGTGGTTGGTTAACTCTTCAGTACTAAAGGGCTGGCCAATTTTTAGGTCAAATAATCAGCATTTTCATCCAACGTAGCAACACTACAAGCCTTTTGTGCACTTTTCCCCCTGACAGCTTTGCGGACACATTTTTTGCCTTGATGCCCAATGAGCTCTTCCCTCATTATTAGTCATTTTATATTTGTACATAATATATTATATATTTTAAAATTGTTTCTAAGATTTGTCATATGCTTTTGGTAAGAAATAAAGACATTTTTAACTAACCAATTCAAACAGGAACACATTTGGGTATATATTATACGTAATTTATAGTTTGTAATAGGTATATGTTTAAATATTATTTAGAAATATAATATTTATTCATAAATTTTTCATAATTACATCTACTACTGTTTGTCTCCGCATCACCCAAAGGTTGACTGGTAGAAAATGCCTATGGTATTGAGTAAGTCCACCAGTATACATTTCGGTGCTTGAACTATTAAGTAAATAAACAGTGTCTATACATAGACTATTTTAACTTTTCGTTGTTCTAATGGGGCTCAAATCATAAACTAAAACCTGATTTTCATGGTGCTATTTAACTGCCAGTGGCATGCAATAAGTTGAAGCAACAATAAAAGTGGCAGCGTGTAAACATTTTTTTTTCTTTATTCTCGGGCTTTATTCTCTTTCACATGAATATGTTAGTACTTATCTTAGCATTTTTGTCTTTGACAATTTACTCAACCAAGTCAGTATAACAATATTTTAGTAATGTACTCAAACAATGAAGAATTTTCATTATTATTTGCCATCAGAACAAGCTGAACAACTTCTAAAACCAGGTTAAATATGAATGATTACAGAACCTAGTGCCAAAATTGGAACCAGCGGAATCACCATTAACAGACTACTCCGGTGAAAACACAAATGATACTGATATAGCAGTGCTAGAGGATGTTGTGGAGAAGAAGCATAATGTAAGTATTAGTTTGAACATAGTTATTCAATCATTCAAATCGGGGTTGGCTTCCTGTCTAACTGGATTTAGCAGAATACCAGAATTTTACATGGAGCTACTGCCTATCTGACTTCCACAATCTAGTAAGTGGGTAATATGATACTCCTTGTTAAGGGGACGATAACCGACTTTTAATGATTTTGTACTGATCACGTCTAAACGAGTAGTGTTACTGATTTGAAAAAAATATATGATAAATTAGAGCATTTTCTCAATAACTTAATATGTGAATATTTTAGATTATGTTTATATTACATAGTGAAATTAATTTGTAAAGTTATGTCTAATTTTTCTGAAACCTTCACCAATTTAAAGATAATTTAATTATTGATCTTTTAGTATACGCGTTTTATTAAAATAGCTTTTGTTTTGTGTATAGTAAATTAATAATGCGTCAAATTAGGGACAGCGCTCCTTGATGGGCGAGTCCTATTACTGGCTGAACGTACGACGCGTTGCGTGAGCTCAGTACAGAACACAAGCTAACCACTCAAGGTCACTGGCATATATCTGCGCCTTAAGACTGGTTGTCAGTCTTATCGGGCTTCTGACGACCCGTAACGACTGTCAAAGACCCACGAATCATAGCCGGGACCAATGTGTTAAATTGATAACATGCTTTCCGAGGCACGGTATATAAAGATGGTCATCCATCCACGGACCAAACCCGGCAAGCGTAGCTTAACCAGATGGACCGACCTGTCTGGCTGTTTTTATTTAGCCGCCAGCCCCTAAATGGCATAAAAATCTGTTATTGTAAACCATTTTTCAGAAATCATCAGGGGCTCAATCAAAGAAACGGAAAAGGGCTGAACAAGACAATAATAATAAGTGCAAAAAGTGCATACCAACTATTGATTCTGAAAATGTACACAAGATTAGCGCAGATAGCGGAAAACAATCTGTAAGTGGAACATTATTGCTTTTCGTAACTCTAGCATTTTACTTAAAAAAGTTGGCTTTAAACTATCACCGTCTGTGCTATCACATCCATATTTTTTTTCAGAATGTCGTGCTGAAAGTCGAACCCATAGAATCACCCCTCACTGACTATTCCGGAGATAATACAAATGACACAGATATTGCATTACTTGAAGATACATCGGACAAAAAACACTTGAGTGCAGAGAATTGTCTTAACAAAAGGATGTACATGCTAAGTGACCGAATTGATAAGAGCGAAGTTAGCAGTACGCAACCATGTCTGTATGAGAAGATCAACGGTGGTGGTGCATCAGATGAAATAATTGAAATAGACAAAGAAGTGGAAACTGTACTGCAAAGTGGAACCAGAATTGAGTCGCTGAGTATAAAAACGGAAAATCTTAATTTGGTGTCTACTGATGCACAGAATTGTAAAGGTAAGTACATTATTTACTTTTTAATTTATTTTATTTCTGAGGGGCCTGTGGTAACTAATAACAGCCGCACGGCTCGATCGTTAAGTTACGCTTGGCGTGGTTGGTCCGTGGATGGGTGACCATCTTTACATACCAACACTCCTCCATGCCTCGGAAAGCTCGTGAAGCCGTTGGTCTCGGCTGTCATTCGTGGATCTTTGACAGACGTTAGAGGTCGTCAGAAGCCCGAAAGTCTGACAACCAGTCTTTTCAAGGGTTATCGCCAGGGGTATCGTATTTCGATTTATCTCGAAGAAGGTTGTCAAAATAATGCTCGAACTTCCAAGCATGTTTGAGAAAAGAGTATTTAATAACCCCAGCACGCCGTTTCATACAACATTGCTGGAGCATTGTAATGTTCCAAATTCAAAAAACGCTCCTGCAATGGATTTGTTTTCTTTGACCGTAAATTCGATACTTCGCGTGTTCTTTCTTCGAAAATAATGACAATATTTTCATGCATGTTTGAGAAAATAAATAAATTGTCAATTTATTACAAACTTAAATACTTAACATAACATCACGCTTGTAATCCCCGAAGGGTTAGGTAGAGATGTACCTACCTATACTACACCTACATATTTTCGCCTGTTATATTATATTTAAGTCCCATGTAATAGGGGGCAAGCCTATTGCAATCAACCGGGCTTAAATCCAGACTTTGGCTGCTATTGAGAAATATCCAATGGAAAAACCCTATAATACTACCCAACTTGGGTCCTCATGCTTAGCTGTGACATTTGCGACCACCAGGCCAAAGAGGCAGACAAAAAAAAAAGAGCGAGCCGTACAGTAGTCGCTTAGGATGCGTAACATCTGACATCTCACCTTGGTGATAAGCATCTGAGCAGCGACAGAAATTAACCTCAAAATTTAAAAAAAGCTGCATACAGAAATATTTATTCGAATAATTATTCATTACTAGTGGTCGCCCACTGGTCGAAATACGACCCCCTCTACTTACAATTTATATAGTACTTCCTAATTCCACGAGTACAATAATTCCATGAGTACACTAATTCCACGAGTAGACTAATTCCATGAGTATACTAATTCCATGCTATTATAAAGTACTTTCTAATTCCATGCTATTAAAAAGTACTTTCTTATTCCAAGCTCAAGCTGTCACTTCCTGTTACACACTTCCGTCCCTTTTCACGAAATCACTCCCACATAAAGCGAGAGGAAAGATGTTACACATAATCAAAATAAAAAATCAAACAATTTTTGATTTTGATTTTTATTACACATAGAAAAATTACTTCTTGGTTTTAATTTGCAGATCCATCATTCCCTTGCCCGTTCTGCCCTCGCGTGTACAACAGTTGGGGGTATAGGCGAAGACATGTGAAATCCAGACACGTTACTAACAGGTAAGTTTTATTACTCAACTAGCTGCGCCCCGTGGTTTCACCCGCGTAAGTCTCGATCCCATGGGAATATCGGGATAAAAAGTAGCCTATGTCTTAATTCAGGGTGTCAGCTACCTCCATACAAAATTTGATCAAAATTGGTCCTGCCGCACAGTGGGCCCATACTGAAAATTAGTGGACTTAGGCAACAAAGTTACCATATCGATGCGATTTTTTTTTATATGACGTGTTATCCTGACAACTTTTATTCTTATAAAATTTCTTCTAAACTTGATAGTTTGTCTTGAAAAAAATTTATTAGATTTTTTTGTATGGAGCGAATCACGTTTAATTTTTTTTCTTCAATTGTCCTAATATGTTGGGTGTGTGGCGTGAGTATATGATAGCTAGGGTCATTCTCTATCCACGAAAAAAAAATCAGCGCCGGCCAACTGCGGCAGCGCGAGTAATCATTCGGTAAAAAAATAATAATTTGGAAGAATTTTTTTGTCATTTAAAATAAATTCAAAGCATATTTTTTGTCTTATTTGGCTGTTTTCACCTTCTTTTTAGTTAAATAAATAGTTTTAATAGCGCATACGTTAGAACTAGTAATTCTGGTAGAGATTTAGTTATTATTGCATGTTATCGGTACAAATGAGTCATCAATCACAATGCAGGTGCTCTGCATTGTGATTGATGACTCATTTGTTTGTGCGCGCATAACTAATGAGTCATCGAAAAATGCTCGTCTCTGATTGGCTGTGTTATTTTTTAACTGCACGTTATCTATTGTTGAATAAATATATCGTAATGTTTCAGGTTATACTAATTTTGTTAATGATAGGTGAAATAATTTAAATTTGTACGGGCAAGTCGTTGATAATTATCTACATAATCAACTGTATGTATATTATTATAGTATAAGTTAGCGTACGTATGATCAATATGAAACTGTGAAGTAATTGTAGCCCTGAAAAGGGCTGTTTGTCATATTCCTAACCCTGATGGGCTTTTGTGGGAATAATTTAGAGCCGGATCACATTATTTCTTGTTCCAGAAGTGCTAGTGGGTCCGGCAAATTTTCGGACTCTGCTATGAGGCATTCTTCTTCCTCCATAATTTCACTGTCACAGGGAGGCTCAGTAGTCTGTAACAACTGAGTTGCTTCAGGCAACAACTCATTATGAACCTGTTTCATTATTTTAGGCCTTATGTAGGATATGTGGGGATCAGAGCTTATTAGAAGTCCATGGAGGATGTCTTCGTTTGTTGCTATTCTCCCCGTTTTCCGAGTGTGCCTCTCCCTGACGTTTCTGAAGTCCTTATTACGGGCTTCCGAAGCTTCTTCAGATAAGGTACCTAAAACGAATAAGTACATACATTTTAATTTCAAAACGCAATCGAGTCAAATAATACATCAAACTATATTTATTTTTTACTTACCGATTGGCAAAACACCAAAGTGGTTACAGATGTCTGCACCGTGCATTAGAAGTTTATGTACACTAACTGGCATGTAGTACCACGAATAGTGTTGCACGTACACATCAGCTGTTTCTCTACAGTATCTTCTAAATTTTTCACAGTCAATGTTTTTGCCTGATGATATGGCTTGTAGAATAACGGAAAATCTGAAAATCAGATTTTCGTCAATTCCCGTTATTCTGGAAGATCTTTTGTAATCTTGGAAAAAGCGCCTCGCTGTATTCCCGTCGTTTGTAGTACCAAAACCCTAAAATGGGAAAACAATACTGTAATATACAATACATAGAGATATAATTCACAAACAACATAAAGAGAGCGAAAATTAAATACATACCTGTTTGACTATATCAATCAGCATTCCAGTTTGCTCACGAAACTCTTGCTGTGTGGTATTTTTTTTAGCTTGTTTCAAAGCCTTATGTTCGCCGCGAGCAGTCCATCGTTGAAAATCCAGATTATAAGATATATGGAGAAGACATTCCATACACCTAATCTTCATATGCAGTGAAGAAATTCCTTGTTTGTAAATTTCTTCACGAAGTGGTTTAGAAGTCAAAGCGTCTAAATTATTCATCTCACTCGGTTTTGCCAAGCAAATGGGACACGTTGCATATGATGGTACTCCAGCAATAATATTGGCCACTTTTCCATCAATCATGGTCATATGCAATTCATGTGATACAATAATATTTCCACACTGTGTAGATATTCGTTCATCAATTTGTTTTTTCATCTCAGACTCTTCAGACTTTATAAAGTCAGCTGTCTCCGAAGTGAAAGTGAACTTCACTGGTCGACAGTACAGAGTTGAGCAAGGTGTGGGGTTCTCCCAAACTAGATTTTCATTCCCAGATGATGGCCTAGTAGACACTAGCCGAAGAGGGACGATGCTTATCATGACTACTGATGAATCATCGAACTCTGTAGCTGTGTTTGACGTTTTCTGTTTATAGTTACTCTGCGACGAAGAACCATCAAGTCCCCATTTCCAGGTCAACTTGAGTTCTTCATTTTGAGACCTATCAACAGTATTTATATCAAGTAATATCCTCTCCACAGTGTGGTCCAATAGCGCTTGCAATTTAATGTGAGCTCCGTTTTCGGTAATCTCCATACTCTCTTGTGGTGGGTAACATCTTTTCTTGGCATTTACAAGCTTTGGATAAGATGGAAAGGCAGCACAGTTTTCTTCTTTCAGAAATTGTCGAAGAGCTAAGTACTTCCATTTCGAGAGCGCAACTGATGTATAAAGAGCTAAACACTTATCTTCAGAGACAGTACTTAAACTCTGCTTTTTGAATAGTCTCTCTTCTACTTCGGATAGCGCATGTGGATTACTGGAAAGGTATTCGACCACTTTTGCCAGATTCGTTTTGCCGTTGTCTTTCAATTTTGTTATGTACCAGTGCTGCAACTCTTCCTCGGAATTTTCTTCTACTATGGAAGTAGAACGTCTTTTCTTTTGCTTATTACTTAACTCTTCGAACGGTTTTCTGTGCTCCTTTTCTGTAGATGTTCCCGCTTCCGCAGTACATACTGCAAGAGTAAGAACATGGCAATCTATATCCACAAGCTCAGATAAGGCTGCGTCCGAAAAGCCCATCACACTTCTCAGATCAACACTGTCACAAACAGGCCAGTTGATGTTTTTTTCCAACCACTTGCGATTAATTACACGATTCATAAAAGTTTTTTGATTTCTACTTGGCTCTATCCACTTTTTATTTAAATTTACACAAAAAAGTCGACAGAACTCCTTGATTCGGTTCTTGTCTTCTTCAGAAACTTCGGTAGTCAAGACAGAAATGATACTTTCATACAGAAACATATGATTTTTCAGATCACCGCCACTTCTTAATTTCACAAAAAGATCTAGGTTGGTACAAAATCCAGCCATAGTTCTAATGTAAATATAAAAATACAAGTATTTCACTGTGTTCACAAACAAGCGACAAGAGCGAAACTAGATGGACTTAATGAATGTCTTTATATTTATAGTTAGTGTTAATTACTCAAGTAGTGGACATAACAGTTGAAAATTATTCAGCCAATCAGAGACGAGCATTTTTCGATGACTCATTAGTTATGCGCTTAGCCGAGTGCACAAACAAATGAGTCATCAATCACAATGCAGGTGCTACCGATAACATGCAATAATAACTAAATCTCTACCAGAATTACTAGTTATAAGTACGTATGCGCTATTAAAACTATTTATTTAACTAAAAAGAAGGTGAAAACAGCCAAATGAGACAAAAAATATGCTTTAAATTTATTTTAAATGACAAAAAAATTCTTCCAAATCATTTTTTTTTTACCGAATGATTACTCGCGCTGCCGCAGATGGCCGGCGCTGATTTTTTTTCATGGATAGAGAATGACCCTAGCTATCATATACTCACGCCAAACACTCAACATATTAGTACAATTGAAGAAAAAAAATTAAACGTGATTCGCTCCATACAAAAAAAATCTAATTAATTTTTTTCAAGACAAGCTATCAACTTTAAAAGAAATTTTATAAGAATAAAAGTTGTCAGGAATAATATAACACGTCATATAAAAAAAAATCGCATCGATATAGGAACTTTGTTGCCTAAGTCCACTAATTTTCAGTATGGGCCCACTGTGCGCCGTTTGAGCGTGAAGAAGTAACAAACACACACGCCCCCTCCTACCTTGCACGGTTTATGCGACTTGTTAATACATCGAGATTTATTAATTTAATCTAAATTATAAGTATGAACGTATTGTACCTACCGGAATAAATTCTCTAAATGATGATGAAAACTGTATCCGTCTTATTACAAAACAAGATTTATATTTTGACATGTCTTATCCATGGAGCTAGTTTTTGTAATGAGAACGTAACTCTGATTGAAATACCGTTCTATAAACAAAACTGAATACTCAGTTCAGTACTAAGTTGTCAGTTTTGTATTAGGAACTTAACCGTAGACGGAATAAAGTTTGAAATTCAATAACGGCTCCATGGTTTAAACTTGGGTCTGAAGATAAACCTTGTTTTGTAATAAGGCCCTATGTGTAGTTTAGAAGAACAACGTGGTCAGACAGACATTCACAAAAAGCGACTTTATCCCCATTGACTGAGAACTAGAAATGTAGACTGTCAGTTTTTCATAACACTTTATTTATGCATAGTAACGAAACCCTGTCCTTATTGTTTTTCTGAAAATATCTTTCCCCATACAGTTATACAATATGTAACAAAAACCCTGTTGTTCCTTCTACCTACGTTTTAAGAATCGGTATACATACGTAATAAAGCAAGTCATTTATAAAAACTGTTCAACAAAAATAATTAAAATAAATATTTAATTATTAATATTTGTAATGTTTAACTGATTTCTAACCTTTTTAATTCTTTGATTTTGACTTCTCGACTAGCCAATAATAATAATAATAAAACACTTTATTTCGGGTGGCATAGACCCATATAAACCTTAACCTAATACATTTTTATTTGCTATGACTCGCTACACCCACACAAGACATGACCCACTGCTTCTGAAAGGGACAGTCAAATCGTACAGCTATTGCGTTCAGAATGCCATGCTTATTTCTTTTTAATTATAATTCCACCAATGTTGTGCTTGTAGGTCAATGTATACGTCCCTAAAAGGAACAACAGGGTTTTTGTTACATACTGTAGATAAAAGTTCGTGGTTAAGTTATAACTTGTTGTTTTGATTTTGATTTGATTTGTTTTAAATAAATAAATAAATAATTAACAGCTGCACGGCTCGATCCATCAGGTTAAGCTACGCTTGCCGGGGATTGTCCGTGGATGGGTGACCGAGACTACTCTATGCCTTGGAAAGCACGTCAAGCCGTTGATTCTGGCTCTCATTCGTGAATCTTTGACAGTCGTTACGGGTCGTCAGATGCTCGAAAGTCTGACAACCAGTCTTATCAAGGGGTATCGTATTTCCCAGTTGGGTTGTGGAGGTCAGATAGGCAGTCGCGCCATGTGAGTCGCGCATCTGGTGAGACTGGAAGCTGACCCCAAGATAGACTACGCAGATTGAAATTTTTGTTTAATAAAACATTTTTAATTCAGTAAAAACACATATATGGCTCACAATAACAATTTACAAAGTAAAAATGGAATATTCCAGAAATAAAGGTAGGTGGTAGGTAGTGTCTGTACTATTGAAAAAAAATATTATAAGTATCACAAACACCAGCGCCTTCCAAACTATACACCATTTGAAATAAGATTAGACATTTAAATAAACTTGTTTACAGTCCGTTCAACCGATTTTGACTTCTATTCCGTAGGCATAAGGGTAGCATTAAAAGCAAAAACGTGGTTACAATACCAAGTGTTTAGTACAGCTGCCATTTGTCATGCCACCAACGCAATTGAAGTCAAAATCGGTTGAGCGGACTGTAAAAAAGGTTTATTTAAATGTCTAATCTTATTTCAAATGGACTATAGGATGCAATAAAAACTAAAAAAAATCGAACATGCTACATGGTGAAAAAGATATAAAATAAACGGTACAAGTAATTTAAAACTAATAAAAAATATTCTATAAACATAACTATAATTTATTTGTCCATTGTCAACTTTTAGTTTACTTATTTATTAATTTTATAAGACTATTTTAGTACTTTTCGCCTAAAACACAGGATTACCTAGTTCAGGCAGGTAATTCATAAGAATATAATTCATATTTAAGCAAAACTGTACACATTTTTATACCTTGTAATTTTTGAAAAATGTATTATTATATTATATTATAATTAAGCCACTTATTTACTTATATTGTTATAGATTAGGTGTCATCTGGTCTGTGTTCATTCCAGGTTGTCTTGCAAATGGTGCGTGTCAGTGCTGCCATCCACAGGCGCGTGGTACACGCACGCGACACGCTCGCACGGCGTGCCGCACGAAGAGGCGCGCAACTCACTCGTCGTTATGGTGGAAGCTCACGCTGTTTTGACGCTCAACGAACCTAATGTCACTCAGTTACTCGTTTGAAGACGTTGAAAGAAGTGAAAGTGGAGGTATGACGTACAGATTGTACCTAATTATTTTTTGTACACTTAATTTTATAGAACAGTTCGTAAAGCTAAGGATTCTTAGAAGAGTACTTTACGGCCGCAGTGACGGCTGTCATGAAAATTATGGCAGTGGGGCCAAAACTTCACGGTGTCAAAAAACGCTGTCTTGGAAAACACACTACCTTTCATAAATAAGGTTTCACTGACGTCATTACCCCGTAATTGCGGACGCTATGTGGCGTTCACCCACCGTAGCTTAAGGTGAATCCACAGATGTAGCCCGCGAAATTCATATTTTCTTACGATTTTTGCTATTTACAAGTCAGTGTCAGGTAATCTGCGGGCTAATAACGTAACACACTATCAGTAGGAATCGGATTCAATTTGACAATTCAACAACATTCATTGCGTTATTTATGTTGTTGGGCAGACAATTTTTTCTAACATAAGAAGCAATGTATTAGCAACATACGTCAAAATCATTTCAATTCCGATTCAAACTGTGTTACGCAATTAGGGGCAGGTTGTATCTTGATAAAAATATGATTAGCGACTATAACATATATGTATTAACAGAATTATAATCATTAGTATCATTCATACATATCTATACTCCATTTGAAATAAGATTAGACATTTAAATAAACTTGTTTACAGTCCGTTCAACCGATTTTGACTTCTTCCATGCATAAGGATGGCATTGAAAGCAAAAACGTGGTTACAATACCAACTGTTTATTACAGCTGTCATTGGTCATGCTACCAACGCAATAGAAGTCAAAATCGATTGAACGAACTGTAAAAAAGGTTTATTTGAATGTCTAATCTTATTTCAAACGGAGTATAACTTAGATTTGTTCCATTGAATGACTTTTTCATGCAATTATGACATTGGGAACAAATCTAACTTAGAAAAATGTATTAATGATTCTAATGATTATAATTCTATTAATACATTTTATTTTTATTTTATTTTATTTTAAAGGTACACCAACGACCTATTCACTAGAAACATTAATAAAATAAAAAGAAACACATGCATTGAGTTATGGTGAATTAGTCACTTACAGGCGTACACAGCACACATACAAATAGCTTCTTAAATATACGTTTTAACAAGATTTTTTACTCGTAGTGAGGATAGAAAAAAAAAAAATTAGAAACAAACAACAAAGGGGCCGGCGTAGCATGCGTAGTTCATACAAACGTTATAATACCAAAGTAATTTGTAAATCAAACATATTCATAAGGTAGTGTGTATTTATTTCGATTGGACTACAGAATATCTATGTTCTCAAATATATATTTTGAAAGGACAATGATATAAAGACGAGATATGAAGAATTTAGAATTACTATAGAAAACTTATTTGTCTCATAACTCTTGTTTAAATCAGTGTACATTCAAAATATATATTTGGGAACCTAGATATTCTGTATTACAATCGTAATAAAAACAAACTACCTTAAGAATATGTTTCATTTACAAATTATTTTGGTATTACGTTTGTATGAACTACGCATCCATCGGCCATCCGGCCTCTTAAGTAAAAACAAAATCATGATCAAAATTAGAATCAAAGATCAATCAAAATCAAAATTGTTATTAGAATCAAAATTAAAATTAAAACATTATAGATCTAAAATAAAAAATAAACAGCATTATTATATCAAGATATAACCTGACACTGACCTGCAAATTGCATTTGAATTTCGCGGTCTTCAGCTGCGGCTGATAAAACTCAGTATCGTGAATGCGATAATATTATGTCACTTTGACAGTATAATCGTGGAATGAAAAAATAAAGTTTTGGCGAATTTTCACATATAAACAAGAAAAAACTCTTTTTTTTTTTTACTTGAAAATATATTTTCATAAAGGTGACAATTGTATAGCTGAGAAAGATTATTCTCACTCTCTTCGTTCCGGGAGTGTACATGTTTAACGGTGTGAACCAATTGACGCCCATGTTCATTTGGGGTCACTCAAATCCTTCTGTATTTGTCAGAACGTTATCCTCTTATCATTATGAAATAACTTTTTTTTTTGTATCCTCATAAAAAGGAACGGGATGCGTAAGTCTTATTGATAAATCAGTTGATTGCTCTCTTGTCTTATTATAAAATGTGTGCAAGAATTATGGTTTAGATTTGCCTCGCTATTGTAGTCCGTAACTCTATTTGTTTCGGCAGACGATTAATTGTGTAATATCGGGTTCTAAATACATAATTATTTCAATATATCTTACATTTACTGAAAATTGTTTAATAAGTGCTTCGCGCGGCAGCCTCGCGAGCCTTTTGTGACCATCGATGATGGTACAAAACAGCCAATCAAAACATGAAAAAAAAAACGGTTATGAAAATAAAGGAAAAGTGATTGCTATAAATATCTTGTTCTACAATATTGATGCAAATCCAAGCCGCATGTAGCACCATAGTAGTATCATAAGTTTAACTTTTTATTTCACAGTGAGAAAATTTCTGGTCTTATCCTTTTCGATTTAAACTTATAATAGGGCATAATTTAAGTACCTACCATACGGCCAGTCCCAAGCATTATTAAACAGTAAAATGGTCAGTAACAAACACTTGTTTTTAATTTTGCACTTATTTTAAGGTATGGCAAATATTTAGGGTGGTATTGCTTTTTTTTTTCTTACTTTTGCGGTTACTATGCAAAGGTCATGTTGAGTTGTGCCAAGAATGGTTGGATTACATTGATGTATTAAATAGGAAGATAGGCCACTCTCTAACATCACGCAAACATTAAATGGACCCGATGTCCTGCGTCATGTGCTCGACAACCGAAATAGAGACACATATTACGCGGGCTACAGCGGGAACGAGATAGCAATCATTGTCACTGTTACGTACCCATAACAACTCGGAAACAAACTACGATTCGGGTATTCCCCGCAAACCGAGAGTAATGTAAGTCGATTGTGTCCTTTCACCTAATTTATGCGGTCCAAATCGAGGAGCGCGTACCTTATCTTCCTATTTAATACATCAATGGTTGATTATAATGATTTTAATGTTTGCCTTTTGCCGGTAAGATATATTTTGGTGAGCCATGACGTATATGTGTAAGCTAGGTGCAGACTGTGTCGACGGTAACCATTGAGATGGCTTAAGGCGTATACGCACGAACGAAAAACGAACATCGAAAACTTTGTTCGTTAAAAATGTTCGTGGTGATCCAACTTCCTTGTTCTTTGTGGACGGTGTCTGGTGTTCGTGTTCGCTTTGCTAATTTACGTCCACACGTACGAACCAAATGTTCGGTCTTCGATGTTCGTGTGCGCCATGTTTTGCTCGCTCGTGCGTACATATAAAATTAACCTTTTAAATTTAGATATTTTTGGATATTATTTAGAATAACTTTGCTAATATATATTTTGTTTGTTCGTATTTATTGTTTAAATTTAAATTATAATTAAGGTATGTGATGATCTCAAAGTTATGAAGTCACGGTTTCTAGTAATATAAGCGCCATAATAATTGCTTCTAAATAAATAAATCTTTACATTTTGTATTCTAAGTCACTATTTGCACGGGATTAATAGGTTTAAATATCATTTCTGGGGCAACCCTAATCAATTATTTAGCTTTAAAGGATTTTAAATAAAACTATTTGGCACTCATTGTACTAAGTCACACTATCTTAATAAAAGTTTTCAGCCAAAATCTACAAACTACCATTAAATGGATCCCAGTTCAAAATTCAGAGGGGCGATTCCCGTATTTTTAAGAACGTTCGCATATTGATTGAATGTTCGCATTCTACACTAAGACTTTTAATTAGCTCCAGAAAAATGACAAAATGGCGACTGACGAACAGAACTACCAATCACATGACTGCATAATTCAGTGCTACCAATCGCGTTACGCGTCAAGTCATAACGAACGCACTGTACACGTTTGACCAGTTTTTGACATTGATTGTCGGATATTCCGACTTGATTTCGAACATTTTTAATTACGGGAATGGACCTTCTGATGATCCGATACCGCTCCGTAGTCCATGAAATATCGCTGCAATACCCTAGTTTTCAGCGAATCCTCTTCGATATTCACCAACTTAGATTTAAAGGGTTTTTGAGTAAGTCGTTTAAGACTGCGTGCTTGCTAAACTACGCGAGGACAACTCTTTAAAAGGGACTCAATCCAGTTCTTTTTTGGCCTTATTACAAAACAATATTTATCTTTGGACCCAGGTTTAAATCATCGAGCAATTTTTTAATTTAGAACTTTATTCCGATAATTGTTTAAGTTCTAAATACAAAAAAGCGTGTTAATAACTGATTTCAAACCCAAGTCGGCGTTTATTAAGATCTTTATCTTTTTCGGAAATAGTTAGAAATACAAAAACTGGCTGAAAGGTTTATGCGTACACTACCACCGGCGCACGTGTTTGAGCTCATTGTGTAATGTAAATCTAAATTTGTTTTTAAAGTAAAATGTGTAGTTAAATGTGTTTAAAGTTTTAAATCAAACATATTCATAAGGTAGTGTGTATTTATTTCGATTGTATTACAGAATATCTATGTTCCCAAATATATATTTTGAAAGGACAATTATATAAAGACGAGATATGAGGAATTTAAAATTTCTATAGAAAACGTATTTTTCTCATAACTCTTGTTTAAATCAGTGTCCATTCAACACATATATTTGGAAAGCTAAATATTCAGTATTCCAATCGGAATAAAGACACACTACCTTAAGAATATGTTTGATTTACAAATCATTTTGGTATCGTAATACCAAAATAATTTGTAAATCAAACATATATGAACTATGCATCCATCGCCGGCCCCTTAATAGTCTCATCCAATATATGACAAGTATAAGAGAAAGCGACTAAGAGTAACGAACTAACTAAATTAACTTAAACCTTTTCGTTACAAAATGAGCTTAATCATTGGTGTACGCTTAAACCTTTCAGCCAGTTTTTGTCTTTTAATTGCCTCTTATTTCCTCTTACCTCTTAATTAATTTTATTTGAGGTACCTACCAGATCCTGATTATCGGTGACTGCCGCGTATTTCAAAAGCGCAAGTGTAGAGTCACCGCAAAAGTTTTGGGCACGGGTAACAAAAAGCCTACCAAAACTGAGTTCGCTTTTCCTTTGCGTATTCATTAAACGAGATCTCTTCAACTTGTATTTCACCAATTATAAAATACTAGAAGGCCTAATTATGATTACTTCTTAATTTTTTATGCTCTTTACGCCATAAGAAGACATATGGTGACCTAATTGGTGATGTTCTTCAGAAAGGTCAGTTAGTTGCGTAGTCCTAGCAACCAGCAGGTGGCGTTCTGTAGTTTCTGCCTACCCCCATGGGAAGATGGCGTGAGTTTATCTTTGTTTTTGTTTTAATGTCTTGAAGTTTTCTTTCTACATGGGACGAAATTATTTGAATAAATTAGTAGTCGGAGCGGTATCGGCACTGAGCTTTAAGACGCTGACAACAGGTAATCCGCTGTCACTGTCAGACTGCATACAAAACAAAGAGAAGCGCGATGACGCAACGCTTGTAATTTATTGCAAAATATGAAGCAATTATTTATTTACTCAAAAATGAGTTGAGTAATCGAAAATAAAAAACAACCAAGTTCTGCATTGAAATAAGACGTTGTTGTTACCAACCGTACGTTGATATTTAATACAGATATTTTGGATTGAAACTCAAAGTAAAGGTTTACAGTTAATTCGTATCGAGATTTTTTTTTTCTAAACGTGTTTTGGTAACACCCAAGTTCTGAGAAATATGTTCAAGAATAACATATATTTTCTCTGCTACCACAAAATATATAGATTTGGTATTTTTTTTTGTTTAAGACAAGCCTACTTTTATCATTTGCCTCTTGTCAGCGCCTTAATTTAAGCAAACATTTTGTACCTACAATCTATTAAAAACTCTTTAACACATTGACTGAATTCATAGAGCTTAAGGTTAATAATAGAACATAATAAATACTTCATATTTTTATAACTCTTTTGATGTATTTTTCTAACTAGTTTTTAAGTCAATTATTCGGCAATAACATTAGGATGTGATTTCGAGAGATATATAAAATTAACATTTCGGAAATTAAATATTCGATTAGAAATTATGTGTGGCCTATACTAAAAAGAAAGAAAATATTTATGGGAATGAGATTAAAAATAAAGTAAACGTATATTTTGGTACTTTATTGCATTAACTATTTTTCCAAGTGATTTAATATGTAAGGCAGTTGAATGTTTGTAGTTGTAAACACTTTAAGTAATTATTTTCGTCACATTTTATTATGGTGGGTGTACTCTCTTGTAGCACGTTGTTTTGCACTCAAATGAAGCTTATTCCTTAATTGGGAAACTTCTCCCTAACTCTAAATACAGTATGTTAGTTAACGAAAGGTGTCCCCGTTAACCCGCAATAGCATAGCGTCCATACATACAAAAAAAATATTACCATAAAAAAAATATAACAATTATTAACACAAAATAATAAATTGATAACGTAAAAGACACACTTAACACGCGCACTTGTCGCACATGTATTGTTTTTTTTAAAAGAAACTTATTTTTATGACATTTTTTTTTGCATAGGATGCTATACTATTTCGAGTTAACGGGAACGCCTTTCGTCAATTAACATACTGTATACTGTTTCAATTACATACTCACTAAAGCGGGAGAAATAAAAGCTGTGCCTAAGTTTAATTTGCACTTGAAACAACGTGTACAAATCAACGGGTATAACAATATTTCGTTTGCACCATAAATGGTTAGCCAATCAACGGGCTGTTTAAACATAACCTTTTAAATATAAATCAAAGTTTTAACAAACATATCACACTGTACAAATTATTCGATCGAGCTTCTTTAAATTAATAACAGTGAGCTTATAAGCATAATGAAACATACCTACTGTATCTATTTATATGTTAGAACTTATGTGATATATGAGCGATACATTCAGTAAAATATAATATAGAACTTAAATCTTCATTCTTACTCCTATTAAAAAAACTTCAATTCGTTCCTAAGTCTCAACTGCTACAAATAACACGCTTTTAAAATAAATTATATGACATTTTATTAATTAAATAAATAATGTATCGCTCATCAGTAAATGCTAAACTTTCATGGACCATTCTATACTGTGTTTCTGTGTTAATAGTAACCATGTCACTACACTCTAGTTTATAAGCAAATATAATAAGTTACCAAAGCAATTTCGGTTAAGGTACTCTAAGATTTAATATAAAACTTGATATATTTTTTTACTATGTGATGGAACCCTAAAAACGTGTTAAATAACACAATGTTTCGCCATAATTCGCTTTAAGAACATCTTTTGTATTTAATATACTGAACTCTATTGAGATATAAATTATATAATTTAGAAATTAACAAAAAATCTTATGACTTACATAAAACTTATGGCTTTAAAAACTTAATTGTCAAAAACAATATTAATATTGTAACGCCATAATATAAAGAATAATGTATTCGGACTTCCAATGCAATGGAGATTAAATATATTTTTTACGGAACTTATATGTCTTTTATAAATCTGTGACGGTACCCTCGACTGTGATTCCTGGCGCTAATTCCACTTTCTCGCTTTCTACTTTGTTATCGACTGAGCCAATCAGATCAGTTAATGAGTCCCTCTTTTTCAATGCAGCAATTATAAGGTCCTTTGAGTTTTGTCTGATCATTTCTCTGCTTGAAGACCGTGGTGGAGGTGGATTGACTCTGCTGGGTGGAGGAGCCTCGGGCTCCATTTTGAATGGTGGAGGAGTCGGTGCAGTACGCTTAGTGGCTGGAGGAGAAGGAGGTGGTTTACCTGTCGGAGGCGTCGGTGGGGGCAGTTTAGGAGCTGCCGGAGGTTTCGCCTTGCTCGGCGAGATAATATGCTTGGCAACCGTCTGCTTCTCCTCCAAATCATCTCCCAACTCGTTAGACCTCTTCATGGACGCCCTGTTCCGCGGAGTTTTCTTCAGCATTGCCTGGAAATTGAACGGAGGATCGTCCTCGTTCATGTCGCTGGTTGACTTAGCCATCGCTTGCAATTCCATTATCGGATCTTGTGCCTCCGTGTCAATAGCGTACATGCTTCTGGTGTAGTTTGATTTTCGTAATTTCGGTGCTGTGTCTTCGAGAATGTCTGTGTCATCTCTTACTCCTGCCCAAGGTTCTGGTGGTTGGTAGTAGCTTTGCGGTGTTTGGCCTGGTTTTTTCTTGTATACTGCTGGTCTGTTGGTAGGTCCGTCTTTGCGTGTCGGTTTTGATGCGGGTGGTTGGTCCGGTTCATCTGGCGGTAGGACGGGGACCGGCTGCGTTGGGTCTCTGCAGAATGGCACTGTGATGAGCGTCTGTGTGCTCGCCGATGCTTTACTGGTGTCAGTTTGTGCTGAGCTAAATCGACGTTTGAACGGTTCGTCCCACTGCTCGTGGTCGGAATCGTATTGACTGGCAAATGTGTCGCTACAAGAAAAAATTAGACACGTTAATAAATAAGAATAAGGTCAATAAAAGATGGCCTATTTCTCCGAATTATCTTAATACGAAAAATGTCTTAATATTGGGAACATAATAACAGGGAAATGGGCATTTGATTCATCATAATTAGCTTATGATGTTCCCAGTGCTGGGAAACAGGCCTCCCCTCTTCGAGAGGGAGTGGGCTGTAATCTACCACGCGGACCCAGTGCGGGTTGGTAGATTTCACATGTTTGCAGTTTTGGTTCTAGGAAATGCTGGTATTCTCGACGTTTTCCTTCACCGTTTTGAGAGCTATGGTGATGATATTATCTACACAAAGTAAAGCGCCTGCCACTGTTACCACTGGGCGACCAGTGCTCCCATTTGATTAGTTTTATTTAATTAAAAATACATGTTTATGTACCCAGTCTTACCAAGGGGTATCGTGTTACCCAGTAACTGGGTTGTGGAGGTCAGATAGGCAGTCGCTACATGAAAAATACTGGTATTCAGCTAGACTGGAAGCCGATCCCAACACAGTTGGCAAATGATGACAAGTTCTCATTAGGCTCAATGAATTCTTGGTGCTGAATGCACCAAATAAACATCAAATTAAGTACTAACTTGCTCTTGGCAGAAGGGTCACACATATACGAGGTGTCGTAATACTGCAGCTGGTCGATCCTGAAGGGAAGCTTCCAAACAGTAGGTGGGCCAGAACCGAGGAAGTCACCTTCCTTAGAATGAGGATCCACTCGGTCGAGGAGGATCGAGGTACTGGTGTTTAGCAGTGCTTCCAATACTGCTTGATTGTAGATATGCACCTGGGAAAGATATGAATCGGTTATGTTAAGGTGTTCAGTGACAAATGATTGAATTGATGAATGAGGTAATCGTCCAATGCAGGCCAGTGTGAACTGAGTTTCGTAAGAAGGTATCAACAACAATAGTTTTGAAAAGTACGAGTAGGTATCTACAGCCCGATTCAAACTTTATGGCGGGTCAGAACATAAGGCGAGTCGCTGCGCTGTAACGAATTCATGTGTCAGTGGGGGTGAGGGGTGGGGTTCTGCGCAGCGGGTAGCGCACATCAAAGCCGCCATTAATTTGACGCGTAGGTACTATAAGTATGCAAAGTAGGTATTCAAAAGTTTCGATTACTATACAATTTAAATAATTCCGAGTTAATTGTTCAAGCATTTTCCTTTGCAAGAGAAGACAACAAAAATAATTTAATATTTAGGTGTAATAAATGACTCATGCGCATAAAAAGAGGTTGATCCCTGTGATAACTTACCCTAATTGCATTAGTGGTTGTCGGTTGTAACACAGAAATTATATTAAATGATAAATGATAAATGATTTTATTTCTGTAAGTAGGTTTGTACAAACACTTTTACACGTCAATCATATTTTAAAAACTAGATGAGGTCGGCGTTTCCTATCTGACTACTCTGAGAAGAAAGGCCGAAACAAACTCAGAGGTCATAGTCTCTTTTAAAGTCCAGACATAATCTTGGTCAGATCATGTGAAGACCATGTAGATTGGTGTCTGAAATGGTCTTTTGAGGAAAGAACCACACAGGTTGAGTGGACCTGACCAGTCAGTGCACGCATTTGTCAGTAATCGTGCAGCTCTACTCAGAATATAAGGAGCTCAACGATGCGACTATCAATACCAAAGAAAGGCCATTTGGGTAGGCCACTTATATGACTCAAACTGATTAACACTAACTGAGAATAAAAGAAAGGGAAAAAAAAATATTATGCAATAACCCACATAGTCTTCACATTCACAATAATTAAAATAATATAATACTTTACAAGTAAATATTCCTGTCATTGTGTATAAAATAATAATTAAATGTCACTGTTTATAAAATAATAAAGTTAGCAAAAACAAAAAAAAAAAAACAATAAAATTTTAATATTAATTAACGTATTATATCAAAGCCAATAATAGTAGTAATAGTAGGTAATAATAGGAGGTAGCCTTAAGCCTGTTGGCATGATTAATCGAAGTAGCACTAACTTTACTTGGAAGAAAGATCTCAGAAAAATATAATGGTTAAATGTCTAGCACCTGTGTTAGTAAAAATAAACTTGGCTAATGCTAGGCTAAAATGGAAGTCATCTAAAGATTATGGTGAAGACCAGAGATGTAGAGTAGGCTAGATACCACAAGCCGTCCGACCAAGCGTGCCTCGAAGTTTGTGCTGTAAACAAACTTCGGGCATTATTGCGACTTCCTATTGCAAGTCAAATTAAAAAATGTCAACGCACGTCCAGTCCTGAAGAAGTCTATTATAGAACACAGACGCGCTTAGCGATTGAAATGATTCAGTTTACGTTGAACACATCACTAAATATTGTAGCTGGGGTGATGTCATCGTAGGTATAAAAAAAAACCGGCCAAGTGCATGTCGGACCACGCACAATGAAGGGTTCCGTAGTTGGGATGAATTTATCCTAAAAACAACCTTAACATTGTAGTTGAAAAACATGCTCTCCCATACATCGATATACTTTATGGTCAATTCTCCAACTGCAAATTTAAGTTGGTCGACTATTACTCGTTAACTTGTGAAGCCTACTTAGCTGTGATAGTTTTCCTTTTAATTTCGTTATATATACTATTGCCATGAATTTTTTCACATATCCAAAACCAACCAATTAGCTGGCAGGGGGGGGGGACACTTGACTCTAACAAAAAATAGCACTTTAAAGCTTAATATTACCCAAACGGATCCCTTAATTGAAAAATGGTTTTGCCAAACCCACAATATTTTTGAACGGCCTATCCAACGATACCCCACACCATGGAATAGACGAGAAAAAAAAATATCATCCCCATTTCACGTGTAAGGGAGGTACCCTAAAAAAAAATGTTTTTCATAATTTTATTTTACCATTTTTTTGGCATGATTAATATGTATACCCATGGCAAATTACAGCTTTCTAGGACTAAGCGTCTCTGAGCTAAGCTGGGGACAGACGGACGGACGGACAGACAGACAGACAGACAGACAGACGGACATGGCGAAACTATAAGGGTTCCTTGTTTACTACGGAACCCTAAAAAGATGTCACCCTCGGTTTTCATACTATCTAATGAACATGCGGTATCTAGCCTACTCTAAATCTGTGATGAAGACAGCTTGTGATACCACCCGTTCAGTTTTTGTGAACCCAAACTAGACAGCCTAGAAAAAACGTAGTTGACTCCGCATTTATCAACAGCTTTTATTTTAGAACTACAACCACTTAATTCTTCGTACTTGATGGTGTGTTGTGACGTCTCAGTCATACTTCTCTTTATCTTTCTCAGGTATTGTCTAGGCATCTACAAAGTCAGACAAAGAAGGCAGATATGTTACAACCGTACCCACGAAAATTGTTACATCCTCCCCTTTTCGCCAAAAAAAAGGGGTGTATGTTAAACTACAAAAATAAAAACTATATAAGTTAGGGGGGATGAACAAGAACCTCCGAATACCTATGGATTAGGTTCATACCTGCTGTGAAAAATGCACTAGGTCCTGATAACGAACGGCTCGATATTGCAACAGAACTTGAAATATGGAACGGCTTTTCCATCTCATAGCGAATCTCTTTAGGAATGACGCCGTCTCTTCATCTATCTGTCCCGTACTTCGGTTTATGAGCGGCCCGTATGCTTTGCGAACTATGTATCCACGGTAAGCTGTAACAAAAGCATTGTATTCTATCAGGGCCCCATGTCTGCTATTTTTATAAATTCAGTCATTCCAACACGATCCCATTGTCATTTTGCTAAAAGTTCGTAATCTGCTAAATTCATAATGGTCGATCATTGGTTGGTCAATTTTCTCGTAATAGAATTGTGTTACTTATAAATGACATTGTAGTATTGCCATTATTATAAAACCCATTAGTAGAAATGTCATTCATTTGTCATTATGTACGAGATTACCAATAAATGCAATTTCTTTCAATGTAGTGTCAGTGGCCGACCATTGGAAAGTCATAATGACGCCATTATAATAGTAGATTACCAAACTTGTCAAAATCAACAAAATCAAAATCAAAAATATTTTTATTTTACTTATGCCTACATGGGCACTTATGAAACGTCAGAAGCTAGGTGCACGGTTCCAATTGGTCGTTTCTTAAGGAGAAGAGCCGGCAAGAAACTCCACGGTTACTTTAAAAAAAACTGGTTTTTACAATGTTTTCAAATTACAGTGTTAATAAGTATGAGACGACAGCGTAGGCCCGTCAAAAGTACCAGGTACTCAACAAAATAGAAAACGGTCTACAGATCTACAGTCCATTAAGCCTACAACGTCCTCACAATAACAAAAACAAACAATATAATATTATTAAAATAATAAACACAACAATTATGAAATCAATGATCGACGATTCTGACACTATTGTAATAGCAGACTTGAGGCCCAGGAAATAGCTTCGAATGTGGTTCTTTTGTCTAGAGAAAAATTGATTGTGTTAATGTAAGGTAAATTTTCAGTCAGCACGTTCTAGTAAATCCTAAGGAGGTTATATGGATCGTATTTTTGTAGAAAATGGCATTGCTTGGGCTCACTTTGAACAATAACCCTCATCGCTAAGGGCTACAAGCCTTTTCTTTAGTATAAGACTTAAACATAACCGGCGAAATGTGTGTGTACATCTCTGCCGAACCCTTTGGGTAATACAGGTGTCACGTTATGATCAGATGTTATGTTTAGAATAATCTTCTAACTTTAGGATACATTAGAACCTGGGCGTCATTGGTGGAGCAGAGTCAATTAGGAAGAAGAATCAAAAGAAAAGCGAGTAAAGAAAATGTAAGTAGCTATTTGATTGTTTTACCTTTTTGTATCAATAATGCGGCTTCGTCCTCAGTTACGTTCATGGACTGTTGTTTCTTGAGTTCCTTTACTGAAAAAAAAACAGAGATATATTAATGACATATTGATTTTGCTCATTGACTGATTGATTTTTTAGATATATTGTAGGTATTATTAAAGACTAGTTCCCGCGCGTGGTTTTTTCTAAAATAAAATAGTAGATTAAATTACTACTCCTTATTACATCAGCTATCTACCAGTGAAAGTCCAGTCAAAATCGGTTCAGCCGTATCGGAGATTAGTCGGTACGAACAGACAGTCAGACAAAATTTAAAAAAATTGTTTTTTTTGTTATATGTTGGTACCGTGTGTACCTATTTTCATATGCATTTAGTAAAAATATGTTATTTTGATATTCCAAACAGACGCTTCCATTTTATTTATTTATATAGATTTAAAGTAGTCTGTATTGATTTATACTCACTATGTAGCGCTTTCGATTTATCCTTATTAGCTTTTCTTCTTGCTAAGAATGCCCTCATCATACACTGGACTTTAATTATTTTCTTCACCTGCGTTTCGTAGAGCCTGAAATTAATATGAGATTAGATTTCCATTCCCATTTCCATCATCTGATTCATCGTTCTCCAGTATAAAATCAATGTTTACCTTGATAAGAATTCCTCGTTATAATATTTCAAAAATACTTTAGTTTTCCCGAGGACCCAACCTTCCATCTTGAGGCGAATCATCAGCAACCTGCAGTTTTCTTTCGTCACTTCCACATTCTCATCGAAATCAAATGCCAGGAATCGGTACCTATTGAAAAAGAGTGTAGTCATATTAAAAATGATAACCGGGATATTGTTCACTAATTAAGCAGGCATTTGTCCTACAGCTTTGGCATTCCGACTGATATTACAATTATTTATTTGATCGTAAAATCTAGTTCTGCTAACAATTTGTTTGGTAATATTTAAAATAATTCATCATTTCTGCTGAAAGACGTCCACTGCTGGACATAAGTCGCCGCCAAGCACCGCCACAGACTGGTTTTGTGCTTCTTATTTTAATAATAAATAAATATAATGATAAAACATTTATTTTCAAGTAACATGCACTCATATCGTTAGTAAAAATGAATTTACAAACTACGAGTATGTTAGAAGTATTAACAAAATGTCATGACTTACAAAATTAAACACAAGTTAAAAAAAATACTTTACAAGGCGGTCTTAATGCCTGGGGCATTTTCTACCAGTCAACCTTAGGAACTTTATAATTTAAGATTAGGACAAACTTTTAACTTATCTCGTTTTTGAATCTGCCAACTAACCTTCGAATGAATTCCGCAAATGGAATACGACTGGAGAATCCACTCTGTCTTGCTATCGCCGTGTCTAGTACTGCTAAGGCTCTGAGTTGCTGCCTCACCATTTCGGTTTGGAACCCCTTGGGGTTATCATTCAGATCAGCCCTGATGCAGCGGACGTAATGGGTGCCTCCACTGCCAGGACCTACGGACAGCTGTTTTAGGATTTCCAAACTGGTGGCTCTGTAGGTCGCAGCAGCGGTCCTCATTCGATGTACTTGAGAGTATTGGCCTTTAGATACCGTGTTGTATTTCTAAAAAAAAAATTATTCAAATCAAATCAAATCTAAAATATTTTTATTTCACATAAGCCTACATGGGCACTTATGAAACGTCAGAAGCTAGGTGCACGGTTCCAATTGGTCGTTTCCTATGGAGAAGAGCCGGCGAGAAACTCCACGGTTACTCTTTAAAAAAAAAAAATGGCTTTTACAATATTTTCAAAGTATGAGAGGACAGCGTAGGCCCGTCAAAAGTACCAGGTACTTAACAAAATAGAAAATGGTCTACAGATCTACAGTATATTAAGCCTACAACGTCCTCACATTAACAAAAAAACTATATAAAATATGAATAAAATAATAAAAGTTAGAGCCTTGTTGAAATCAAAAAACATCGATTATGTCAAGGAAGTATGTAAAAAATAAATAACATAAACATCGCTACTTGGGAGCAGTTAATAAAAATTGAAAGTCTTGAAATGTTACGAAATTGAAATTTTGATGTCTGGTCCACAAATGTCACGAATAAAGAATTACTTATGTGTCTCATGCTAGTTTGACTTACTCTGGCTTTAAGATTTTCCATTTCCTTTTCAGATTTAGACCTCACGACAGTCGCTTTCGGCTGGCTGGATGACACCGTCAGATTTCCAGTTTTGGTCAATTTATTTCTAAAGAGTTGTTGCACCGTTACATTGGTGGAAGCCCGCATAGTTTCTATCATTTCGGGAGGGAGGAAATCCTTGTTTTTATCTCCCATTTCTCTGCAATCATAGTTCACTTTTCCTGTGTAATGTGCTACGCTAAATTCGTGACTGCCTGAAAGTTTGATATAGGGTCCTTTGCAGGTCGTTCTTATTGTACCTGAAACAAAAGAAACATACTAATTTCTCTCTAAGATGTTCAAGAAAACTTCTAGAAGTTTACTTACTCATAATAAACTCTTGTCCGCTACCAGTGCGACTGGCCTCATCTAAAATATAAAATAGCCCAAGAGGCCTTCCCATTAGTTGATCCACTGAATTCTTATTATCATAAAAATGTAAAGATACCACTGGAACTTCCTCTTCTGCCGTTTCCTGCATCTCCCACGCAAACATCCTCTGGTTGTATAAAAACTGTATTTGCTCGTTCGTTGTATTAACAATAAGCTGTTCCAATCGATTCCTGTGGTAACATTCGAACCCAAACATGTCGAGCAAGCTAACTGAATATTTATCGCCGCTGTAAAATAAATTCGTTCATTATATCTTCTTTAGGAATAACATTATTAAATACTACTTACACATGTAGGTACGTGTAGGTTCTTAGCCATAAATTTAAGTGAGCAACTATAAGCTTATAGGAGTAGCACACATAATCTTATTGTATCTCTAGATACACACACGTTTACATGAAATATAGCGCTTAATCTATTAAGCGCTATATATATTTCATGTAAAAAAGTATGAAAAGGTCGATGAAATAAACAGTTGTTTTTTTTACATTGTGTGGACAAGAGTTGTCTTTACCGTCTATCTCCTAAACTATAAATAACCCCTGAACATACATAGAGGTGTTCGGGAAGCTCTTGAAGAAAGGCTACAAAGAAAATTCTTTGGACCTCGTTTCAAGGGCCACCATGCATGTTAAAAAACTTTTTACAAAAAAAGTCGGTTATTTTTTTTTGTAAAAAGTTTTTTATTTTTCACTTTTTAGTGCCGAAAAAGAATTTTCCATATCCGTTCGTAAATGACGGGAGTTATGCGTGAACAAAAAAGCAATGCAGAGTAAACGAAAAGATCTTTAATGTAGACAATGTAGATACATTTTTAGATTTTTGTTGATTTTTCAAAAACCACTGGTCCGATTTCGATAAAATTTTCATGGCACCATTTGGGAAGTATACCCTTTCCAACAAAAAAATAATTTTTCAGATCGGTTGGCAAGCGACAGAGTTATGCGCGAACAAACATAAAAAAAAAAATAGAAACATCCGAATTGAGAACCTCCTCCTTTTTTAGAAGTCGGTTAAAAATAATAATACTTACAAAACAGATCTCATGAATGATAGCTTGGAGTTTATTAAGTTGACCATCCAGTCAATAAGCCTCTTGTATAGTGCACTTGCTAAAGTATCTCTTGCATCTCTCGCCTCATCAGTGGAATGTCTCCTTTTCACAGCAGTTCCACTTTCTACCAAACAATAATTAAGCAACGCCCAAAGAAATTTGACTTCCTCTAGAGATAATAGTTTAGCAACTTTCTTCGCTTCATCAGGATTCTCTATTTCTGCTGTACCACTTTTTCCATCTTTGAACCTTACGTTACCAAGAACTAGAATGGCTGCTAAGACTGTTTCGAAAAATGTTATGTCTTCCTCTTCCCAGTCAAGAGTTTTGAGATTTTCTATAAATTCAGTGTAGAGTGCCACGTTATTTTCTGTACTCTCCCTTACTCCTTTTATGCCTTTAGTCGCTTCATCTTGTATCCTCAAATATCTATGTTTTCGGTTTAGTTCTAAACAAAATTCTTCCGTGCGATTCGCAGCTTCCATAGCGTCGTAAAAATAGTAAAGTAGATCAAAATTAGCGTGAGACCTGAAACACTTAATTGACTTTTATTTCTATCGGTAAATGTAACAAAAAATATCACTATATTCGACTTACATGTCAGTAGACGAGACGCGCCATTTCTCTAGTTGATAAAGCCAAAATATAGCACCGCTTAGTTTTCCAGAACTTCCGTACGTGACTTGTATTTGGAAGATTCCTCTTGTAGAATGAGCATTTAATGGTGTTGCTCCAGTTATAGCCGATGATATAACTTTGGTTGCCTTTTGAATTCTCTCAGCTGTATTATTCTTCATTGATCCTAAGAAAGTCAGGTGGTCTAGTGCATGTTGCATATTGGTAGTCTTCCCAGATTTACATTCACCAGAGAATACGACATGCTGCGGCTCGTTGTGATGAAGGGCATCTTGATATGCACTGTCTGCTACCGCAAATATGTGGGGCTCGTTATCTGATCTTGATTTGCATTCATATTTTTGGTGGTACTGAAACCGTAAATTTTGTAACGAGTATGAGAGAAAAAGACATGTTGTTCCCAAATAAATTGGGATAAGGGCAGATAATCAAATTCAAAACATTTTATTTCAGATAAACCTAGGTGGGCACATATGAAACGTCAGATGTTAGCACGGTTCCAATTGATCTTTTCCTATGGAGAAGAGCCGGCAAGAACATCCACGATTACTCTTTTAAAAATGATTGGCTTTTACAATGTTTTCAAATTAAACTGTTAATAACTACAGGAGTGTAGGCCTGTCAACAAGTACCAGGTACTTAATAAAATAGAAAATGGTTAGCAGATCGAAGCATCTATGAGTCTACAAGGTCTATCAGTGATCATTATGTATATACCTATTATTTAGGAAGGTGTCTTACTCACAGTTTCGTTATAAATATCATCGGTCGTATTTGGATTAAGAATTAGGAGAACATCGCCAATAAATGACGTAAATGCTCCTTTGGATAATTTCGTTTGCAACTCAGTCAGTATATTGTCTTCCGTTAATTTTTCTAATGCAGCTAAATCCTCCACTTGCATGGTCTCTGGTTCGGGAACTCCTTGTGTTGTAAGTAGGCCGTCTTTCATCATCCTCTCAGGAATTTTATCCGCTAGAGTTATATCCTTCATGTCTGCTGCTAGTACTTTTAATTCTGTAGTAAGCTGTAGAAAAACACATATTACTTAATAATGTTTATTGATATACATACTTAAATGAGAGTATATTTGAAATAAACTTACATGAAAATCGTTTTCTGGAACAGATTGTATGAAAGGATGCTCTTCTAATTCGATCATGTAGGGTCGGTGTTCAGGATTCTTCTCAAGACATCTGAAAACATGAGGCTGTTTAAAAAATGTTGGAAGATTAGAAAAATATTGAATAATAATAATAATAAAATATTTAATATCAGTCAGAACACTTACTCGGTAATAAAATCATTAATGTCATTAGACCACATGGCTGGTTTTACCAGTCCTGGTGGTGGGTTTCTCGCAATTTGAAAAAGCGCTCTTGTTGGATGCATATCTTGAAACGGCGCTTTCCCATCAGCCATTTCTATTGCTGTTATACCTAAAGCCCATACATCTATCCTATTTCCGTAACCTTCTTCACCACAAGTCACCATTTCAGGGGCCATCCAGCTCGGCGATCCAATATTCGTCGTACTCGTATCTAGTGTTCCATTCAATTTGCAAGACAATCCAAAATCAGTCAACTTTACATCGCCGTCTTTCGTAATCAGAATGTTGCTGCATCTTATATTGCGGTGTATCACTTTGTTCTCGTGCAAGTAAACGAGCGCCTAGAATACAAATGAGTGAGGTAGAATTGATTGCACCAATCGAGGCAGTCAACACGGTAGTTTGACAGGGAGTGATGGAGTGACCGCCCCTAACGCGGAGGACTCGTGGATTGTTAAGACGGTTGGGCGATAGCAACGTCAGCGTCAATCAAGTCCCCACGCCCCGGAGATTCATTGGGGCCTATTTGCATACGTATCGGGGCTTCAGTGCTGTCGCAGGCGGGCTGTCCGCGCTCTCTGCTGTCTGATATATCAGCTTGTTTAATGCGTTCATTACGATCGTTTAGTTGTTAGTGATGTAGGGATTGTTGTATCGATAGTTTATGGTGACGAAATTTTGTGTTGGTTTTTAAATTTTGGTTGCTTTCAGCGTTTAATAAGAAACCAAACTCTTCATTGCATGACAAAAAAAAATACATTATGTATTGATTAGTGATTTGAACTGTTTTATAATTTTTGTATAAAATCCCTACCACTATTGTTATAAATATATTTACTACTTTATGTTTAGCCTGTTTCACGTTATGATTTTTTTTTGATACCTTTTTCTTTTGGTTACATTATTGTAATTTTCGTAGGGAACTCCAATTTTTTTTGAAAATAAAATATAGCCCATGTTACTAGCTGATAATATAGCTTTCTATACTTAGGTGATTTTTTTAAAATCAGTTATGTAATTTTTGAGCTTATCCATTACAAAGAAACAAAACATCAAATCTTTGCTCTTTATAATATTTATTAGTACAGATAACACAATCGATGTGATATTTCATCATAATATCGACAAAGATGACATCACAAGTTCGACTTTGATCGTACTTTACGAGATGCAACATCGATAGATATGCGTGGAAGATCTGCCTTACGAAGAGGACAGAGCACCGGTATTGTGAACCAAGTGGCTTGCATAAAGATAATACGCATTTAACCCTCTCCGATAACTTGAGAGCCCGAAGGACGAACAGGCATCGTTTTGAATGAGCCTTATGAAAAGGGTATAAGAAAGGTTTTCAGTTGACTTATCCGCGTTAGAGAGATCATCGGCTACTGCGCCTGAGATCCGTATATCTTGTGTGCGCGAGCATTATTTACGATAATTGAGCGATGCGCCGCGATGGGGGGCCATCATGGTGTTGTCGGGCGCGCACCGACATTCGCATCGACAAGTTCGACTGTTCCGTCGCGAATCACATCAAATAAAGCGGCGTGCATTTTAAGTAATGGCTCTAGATTGTATTTCAACGTACGTGGACATTCGCCTGGCAATATTTTATTCGACGTCACGCGAGCAACAGAAATAGCCGGGACACAGATTCGAGAACAATTGAGTTTGCATTCAAAGTACCTACCAATTGATTCAGCCGTTGAAAGCTGGACTGGCAGGCCCTTTGTTTTATAAACAGCCATCTCGACTCGTATGTGACGAGCGACATGTTTATAGTCAGTCGAATATGGACTTACCTTGATCGTATATTTGAGGATGTAAGCGATGTGTTCCTCGGACATTTTTCTGTCTGCTTCTTTCAGTTTCCTGACAATATCGATGACAGATCCACATTCGCACAACTGGAAAATAGATGATTCATTGTATTATTTGAATCATGACGACTTTTGCGAAAATAACTGCAGACTCTAGGACATTGAAATACTATGCAGACTATTGATTTCCGTTTCTTTATTATAGAACTAATATGTTGTTTATGGTCCATTTTCTGGAGTTTTGCATTCAATGTAGTATTAGATATAAAAAGTGCCAGACGTACCTCAAGCACGAACCAAATTTTCTTCACACGATCCGACTTGTCACAGAACACTCCATAGAAATCTATCAGATTGAGATGATTTGTGAAATCCCTGAGTATTTTATATTCATCTTGTATGTGATCTTCATTTTCATCTGTATACGTTTGGATCTTGACTGCGACATTTTTGCCGGCTGCCTGTGAGTCCGAAGCTCGGTATACTTCTCCGAAGATGCCCGATCCGAGCTTACCTTCAAGCTTGTAACGGTCGATAGGGTTCGGCAGGGACGACACGTTCAGTCCCTCCTTCATGGTGGACGGATCATGTAACTAGCAGAAAAATCCTGTTTAAGGTTTGAAATTATGGGCAGGGGTTATTTCTTTGTAATGATATTAGGTGAGGGGTGATCCTTAGCGATGTTCTTTAGGATTACATATTTTGAAACAAATTTATTTCCTACTAAACCAAACAAATTTATTTCCTACTAAAAAGTTTTAGATCTATTCGTACTTGACTGCACTGCCAGTTACTACTTATGTCTCGATTTTTCTATTCATCACTAATTCGATTAGAGTCAATAACTTCGGGGATCCTCTTGAGGTTTTACTTTTCCTAATGTACATGATGAATTCCAAATCTTTACGCCACCGGTATCAGTTATCGTAAACGTCTTTTGCTGCAAACGGCCACAAGACATCTCTGCAAGAATACGTCTTCATGACCCATGTACTGCCAAGTACCTACTGTTATTCAGTCACATCTGGTTAGACTGGAAGCTGACCCCAACATACTTAGGAAAGACTAAACAGATGATGACTGCCAATTCGTTTGTAGTCAAATCTCACATGTTGACATACATAGAATATGATTGGTTATTATTATTTTGGTCAAAAAATCACAATTTAGCTACATTACATTTCATAAAACTAAACGGTTTGGGAGATGATCCAAAAACACAATTGATGACTACAGATCATCAGTAACGGTGTGCTATTAAATTCCTTCAAACACTTTTTTCAACCAAATGTAAACATTTTATAATCCTTAAATTTAAAAATAAATAAAGGTAGACTCACCAATTTTCCCGCCAGTCAGTTCCAACGACTCGGCATGGACAACGGCGCAGGGCCGTGTGTTCCATCCACCGCTGAGAGCTCACAAGTGCCGGGGCTTCGGTATTAAGAACACTGCTAATCCCCTTAATAGTATTAGGTCATAATGCCCGACGACCTTCCTGCATGCCTTGGATACATTTTAATTGGGGACGCGTTTAATTGTGACTTGTGTTTGTTTAGTTTCATTATGCAGGTATACTACTTACCTCATCATCATCAGTCTCATGCTCTTTTCCCAATTTATTTGGAGTTGTCGCAAGTTCGCAACATGTCCCTTTCTTCCATAGTTCTCAATCAATCAATCAATCTTTATTTGTGAACATAGGTATTACAATAAAGGTCTTATGTATACATTTTGGTCGAGCTCTATGTTCTACCAATTAGATTGGTGTACAAATATATTAGTTTTTTTTAAATTATAACTGAATCTATACAATACAAAGTCACGTTCGTTCGTTCAAGTCTCCTTGGTCATCATCTCGGCAGTCACCCTCTTTTTAGCCGTATCATCTTTATCACAGTCCACCCATCGTTTCTTTGGTCTTCCCCTTCTCTTATAGCCATCCACATTCATAATCAAAACTTTCCTCACGACAATTTCCTCATTCCTCTGCATCACATGCCCATACCATGACAACCGATTTCCGCACAACTTTTCAGTCACTGGTGCCACTTTCAGACTTCCTCCTAATTAATGTACTAATTTCTTATTCTATCCATTTGTGTCACACCACACATCCCTCTTAGCATTTTCAGGTATGCTACTTACCTTGCCTTGGTTTTAAGGATTGTTCTGTTAACATTTTTAATTCTAAGGTAACTGCACTACTTTTAGGCAAATGTTATTACTCAGTAAAAGACTTTTTAAATGTTAGGAGTTTGTCCAGATTATGATTATTATAATTAATAGCAAATTTGACCATGACATATGTACCCTGACTATATGATTATTAATTGACTTCATTTTAATTTCGGTTTTGTTTTGTTGACATTATTTTGTTTGTATTAATATTTTAATTTATGTAATAGGTTGCACGCCGTAAGGTAGACTGTAGCCGATCTCATTAATTTATGTACAACATCTTATACCTGTACCTACATTCATAGCAAATAAAGTACTGATTCTGATTCTATTGTTAGGTATTATTTCACACACGTGTATTTAAAGCTTCATAGATTGTACTCGTAGTACATTATACCTCAATGCATAGATTATGTTTTTCTAGATGTTTTGCAATTTTCTGAAGATCTTTTTAACGTTTCGGTAAAATGTCTTTGGGTAGAGTTGCACCAAATAACTCTTTGTAAGATGTGAATCTTCGTAGATACTCTTTGTGGTACATGAAAGTGGTTGGTTACTTTGTTAATATAAATGTTGAAATGTCACGAACTTGGTAACCGACAAATGAAATAAGTCATTAGGCAGATTTATACGAGCCCAGTAATGTATAATACGAGCACAGTAAGTAAGTTCAGCGCTGACTTGCAACTCGACTCATGGAGACACTAGTTTCAATTCGTTTCAAGGCGAGTGCTGACTTCGCTCCGCTTGACCTACCCATCTATTTTCGGGACCAGTATCTAGCTTCCCCGCCTAGCGACTGACTTACTGCCGATCTTGTCTACATGAACTGACTGACTAGGTCCGAAATTCCGAGTCACTGGCTCCAGCCACTGCCATCGTATAAACCAGGCAATAATGTTAGTTCTATGTTTGATTGTGAAAGTAATTGAAACCTTGGACATATGTTCTACTTAGTTAAAACTCAAAAAAAAATTCATACGAAAAGATCGTTAAAATCTTAGATCAAAATCAATCTCAATCTGTATAAACTTTACCCATATAAAACCCACCGTTCCAATTGACGAGTGTAAAATCCTTGTTTAGGTATCAATCGACGAAATTATTTCGCAACACCCACTCAATGACATGATCTATCTTTTTCTTAAAAAAATCGATCCGTCATGCCAACAAGTATTCGATCAAGCGCATTTAATACTAAAAGCGGAACATCAATGAATACAAAATGGCCGTATACCGTTACCCTGTCAAAAGTATTCAAAATCTTCAAAAAGATCTGTCATTATACAGTTAGGGAAAGATGTATGAATGAGGATGTGTATTTTTGTATTTATTGGGGTATGAAAACGGAAGGGTAAAAGTAATTTCAAATAGTGTTTTTTTGGGGCTTTCATTTTAGAGTAGTAGCATACTTTATCAATGCAAGGGACATCGCTTTTATAGAAATGTTTATACCATCGTATTACTCGTAGCTGTTATTATTATAAGATTCTATTACAACTACTAAAATTGTTATTAGGTTTGCCAGAAAGACTGTTTATACTAATGCAATACCCAATGTAAAGCCAGGGAAATAACCAAATTTTTTATCAAATCGACTACCGGCTTAAGTAGTCCGTTTATTCAAACAAATCATTAGCTGTAAAAAGTATTAATAATCATTAGATGTAAAAGATATATTTATAAAGCAGAGGTGAGTGGAAACGCCGGAAGGGGACGCCCTAGAAGGACATATACCGCCTTATTACAAAACAAGATTTATATTTTGACATGGCTTAACCATGGAGCCAGTTTTTGTAATAAGAACGTAACAGTGATTGAAATACCGTTCTATATACATAACTGAAAACTTAGTTCGGTACTAAGTTGTCAGTTTTGTGTTTAGGAACTTTACCATAGTCGGAATAAAGTTCGAAATTCAATAATGGCTCCATGTTTTAAACCTGGGTCTGAAGATAAACCTTGTTTTGTAATAAGGGGGATAGTGACCAAATTGGTGATGTTCTTCAGAAAGGTCAGGTGCGTAGTACTCGCAACCGGCATGCGTGTATGACTAGATGTATGAACGTAGGCGAAGCAAAAGGAGTATGTAAAGAGCGTAGCAAGTGGCGTTCTATAGTTTCTGCCTACCCCCATGGGAAGAAGGCGTGAGTATATGTATGTGTATGTAGCATTAGCTGTTAGTCCTTGACAGTTGTATGAAATGGCTATAACACGGAAAATTGACGTAGAGTTTTATTTATTTTATTTAACAGCTAAAGCCAGTTTCCTGACTGTACTCAGATATAGTAACATTTAACTATTCTAAAGCACATGACCAAAGTTTTGATGTCTCAAATAATGATGAAGAAATAACTTAGAGAATCTCACAATTATTTCGTCTCAAACAATTTTATCTTTTCCTTCGCATTTTTTCGCTTTCGGCCGCCATGGCAACTGAGTTTCACAACCAGTTGTGAAAAAAGATTTTTTATTCTTTCTTGGCAACTAATTGCGATGGAAGAATATTTTTTCTTTATACACAACCAGTAGCCAACAAAGAATCCTTTCGGCCGCCATGGCCACTGAGTTTCGCAACCAGTTGCAAAATGGGAAGTTTTATTCATTTGTTGGAGGATGGCATGCAAAAATAAATAGATACAGAGGAAGAAAATATCCAACATTGCCACAACTGTTGGATATTTTGTCAACGGAAAATAGACCATTCGATTTAAATGTCAAAACTATAAAGAAGAATATAGAGTACAAAGCAATCGACGAGGAAATTGACCAGGCATTGAGTTAAAAGAAACAAAAATAACTGTTGGTCACTGCTTGGAGATCATTAGCCCATTTGCAATTACGTTTTAACGAAATAATATAGTTTATTATAAGATCTAGTTATTAAAACATTTAAGTTACACAGTCTATACACACTGCGACTTTTGCAGTGCGTTTACATCATTACGAACGCTTGATAATTACTATACTATCGCGCGTTTGCATCGCTTCAATAGTCGCAGATATAGGCTCTTAAGGAAATGTTTTTATTTTTTATTGTCAGACCTATGCCCCCTTATTACAAAACAAGGTTTATCTTCAGACCCAGGTTTAAAACATGGGAGCCATTATTGAATTTTGAACTTTATTCCGACTACGGTAAAGTTCCTAAACACCAAACTGACAACTTAGTACCGAACCAAGTTTTCAGTTTTGTTTAGAGAACGGTATTTCAATCACTGTTACGTTCTTATTACAAAAACTGGCTCCATGGTTTAAGCCATGTCAAAATATAAATCTTGTTTTGTAATAAGGCGGATGATGTCTAGCGGTCTCAAGTCTAGTAAATAACCAAATTATTGGTCTTCGTAGTATTTCGATAGTGTTTCAATAATATAGAGAATACTGAATGACAAAAATATATTCTAATGAGACCCAATTGAAACATTATTTAAACTGTATTGATGTGTTGTTTATTTAGTAGGATCGGGGTCCTGAGCGTATGCTTTCTTTGTTAGCTTAAGTTTAAAATAAAAGAACACTATTATTATTAAGTAGATTAATTATTTGTTTCAATATTCCTACCAGGGATAGTACCTGAACATCTAACTAATCGTGAAAAACGGTGTGACGGAACGGTCCATTCAAATTGAAATAAAGTTATGGATATGTGATGGAAAAAAAAACATCCATCGCAATTAGTTGCTAAGAAAGAATACAAATTCCTTTTTCACAACTGGTTGTGAAACTCAGTTGCCATGGCGGCCGAAAGCATTTTTTCTTACCTACTTACTTCAAATGTTTTTTTGAAGGTCTCTTATTTAATGCTTGAAATGATACCCATCAACAAAGCGTCAAAGCACGAGGGTTCTTCGGATGAAGGGTCAAATTAGTCGAAAGTAACACGATAATTGTGGGCCTACTTGAAAATATCGCTTCTGTATGAGCACCTACTTGAGATTGTGTTCGTAAGCATTGGATTGAATAAGATTTTGTTAAGAATGGTTATAAATAAACTTGAGGAATAAAATATTGATCCGTTTTTGTAATGATTTTGAAAAAGCATCCTACTTTAAGGGCGAATTCGACAAAACTTTCATACCTAGTAGTTATAATAGTTTAGGTTATATCCTGCTAAATATAGTTTCCGCTTTACTTTTAAGGTTGGAACCTTAAGAAGGTAAATAAAGTAGGTAGGTATTTTGGAAATGTTTTTAATACAAATAGGCTGGTACCTTAAAGTAAAGCACAAATGTTTTTAAAAGCTGTTTAATTATTGTGAAAATTGACTTGAGTGAGTGTTAGATACAAGTCGGTTAAAACAGGTAGGTGTTGCATCCAGCACCATTACTAAGTTATGAAATAGCTTGTATGCTGGTTGCAACACCTACCTACCTGTTTTAACCGACTTCTATCGACCTGACTTGTACCACTGTACAAGCCCATACATACTTCAGTTTCACAAAAGAATTGCAGGCAGATCAAGTATTTTTAAACTAAAGTTGAAGAGCGTTTACGACTTACGACATTTCATACAAACTTTCAAGCCCTTGTTTTTAGAAATGACTGAACCGATTTTAATGAAACTTCTTAAGCATACAACGATCTAAAAAAAAACAATTTTCCATAGAAACAGATTTCCAGTTATCTGTTTATAAATAAGACATTTCGAAAATGTTCTTAACTATCTTTTTGGACCTTTGTATCCTGCATGCGTATGAAGTTTCATTAACATCGGTTCAGTCATTTCGAAAAACAAGGGCTTGAAAGTTTGTTTGAAATGCGGTACGTCGTAAACGCTCTTAACATAAAACCATAATTGTAGAATTCGGAAATTATCAATTACAGTTTATTTAAGGCTTATTCAGACTAGCGCGATATCGTGGGTGCAACAAGGGTCGCGCTGTCTGTCGCGCCTACGATATCGCGCCAGTCTGTACAAGCCTTGATTTGACATTTGGATTGTTTGTGTTTGTGTGTGGGGGGGGTTGGGTATGTGTGTGTGTTTAATGGTGTTGGTGTGTATTGTGTCGGTGCAGAATGTGGGTTAAATTCTCGATGGAAGGGTTAGCTTATAGCGTTGGAACATGGGTTGCCAAGGTTATTTTTTAAAATGTCCCGTAACTATTTTTATATTCTAAATTAAGGTTAAAATGTACCATTAATTTAGCTTTTATGATATTAGTATACTGGCTCGAATGCGATCATCTCGCCATTTTGTATTGAAATAAATTTTTATTTCAATACTTAGCAGTTTCGCCTACTATATTTTTTCTTTAGAAATATAGTAAATATGATCATATCTCTGTGCATCGGTCGCTTCTAAAGTGGTTGCCCATACGCCAGCGCAGAAAGCAAAGGGCGCTGACCACCTTGTTTTCATTTCTTGACTCTCCCTCTTCCCCTAGTTATCTAGCCCCCCACTTTCAGTACATTTGCACCAACCATAATAAAAATTTACGTTCATCTCACAATCGTCTTCTGCAATGTCCCACTCACCGCACAGACTTCATTCGCTCTTCCTTTTTCGTTCAGTCTATCTCTCTGTGGAATACGCTTCCCCAGGAAATCAGGATGGCAACCAACTGATTATCCTTTAAAGTTAAAGTTCGCGAGCACATTCGCAAGAAGCTGGCAGTATCATCACAACGGTAATGTTTTCCCATTGTTTGTCTTAATTATTTTAATATATTTATGTATTTTTTTTTTGTGCATAGATTTATATATATACAGGGTGTTTGGTGCATCGTGTGCCAAATTAAAATGGTCGACTGAAGGGGTCATCCGCTAGCCTTTCAGACCCCTTAACACCCCTCATGCTCTGTGGATTTTTTTTTATCGACTTTTTATTGTTTTCCAAAAAAAAGACCCAAATTTTACATTCAAATACAGATTTAAAAAAAATATAAGGCGTAGACTCTGAATTTTAATTTTATTTTGATGTGTATTGTTTAAGAATACTTTTAAATACAAAATTAGTGATATTAGTACCCTAGTTTTTTTTTTAATTCACTCGCAAAGGTAAAACTTAAATTAAAGCTGTACATGTTACAGCTATTTATAAGGCTACAAAAAAAAAACCAAAAGCGACCGGGATCTTCCAACTCCCTCATTAATTCTCCAGTCTATCCTCTTTCTAATGATGTGCCACATGCCATAAAAGTATTTTAACAACTTTGTGAATTCGCTAGAATTGTGAATCAAGTCACATAAAACTACATTCCAAATTCTAATGAAAAAATATTTATTGCGGAACTGTTACTTGAGAAAGAGGTAAAATTTGTTTTCTCACTCTTTCACAGTAAAATCTATCTTCTATCTCTTTCTTGCATACCTTAAATCGGTTTGAACAAATCGCGCCGCCCGACCCGCCATTTTTTTAGTCGAGACATGACTGCCTCTGCTACCTAACGTGTGTGCTAGTTCACCATACTCCGCGATTCTTTTATTACTTTGTTATCGTTAAGTTTTGCTGGTTCTTGTTACATTTGTTTAATTTTTGTTGTTATTGTTAAACTTTGAGTTTTTTGTTATTGCAATGGCGACATTCTCTAACGAAGAATATGCGGACATCATGATGGCTTACGGAGCCGCTAATGGCGTCGCTCTTGCAGCGCAACGACTTTACCAGGAACGCTTTCCTGGTAGACGATTACCTGGCCGCAGAGTCTTCCAAGACACATACCAACGCATACGCGAGACTGGCAGTGTTACTTTTAATGAACCAAGGGGCCATATTGTGCGACATAATGTTGAAGTAGACGAGAGAATACTGGCACTTTTTGAGGAAGACCCTACAAGAAGCATTAGAAATGTGGCATCACATCTTGATATTTCAATATGGAAAGTGTGGAAAGTACTTCGTCAAAACAAAAAGCATCCATCCCACTACACTCCGGTGCAAGGTACGTAATTTTAAACTAACTTTAAACCCGTGCAAGCTTTGTTTGACCTTGACTTTGTTTAGCAGGTAATGGGTATGGTATGGCGTCACTTCCAGGTAGTGAATCTATTAGCACGAACAGCGGGTCCTTTCTTGTGCAATTACTTATTGCCCAAGAGAAATTTAAAAGAGTTTTTTGTTTGTTGCAGGTCTTGAGGGTGGCGACTTTGAGAGACTAGTGGCTTTTTCTCGGTTTCTTTTACACACGGATGTGGATGATCCTGATTTTTTAAAAAGAATACTGTGGACGGATGAATCCAAATTTACCAAGGATGGGATCCTCAATTTACACAATTTGCACCACTGGACAACGAAAACGCAAAACCCACGTGTTAAAAGACAGAAATCTTCTCAAAGAAGGTTTAGTGTAAACGTTTGGGCAGGAGTGATTGGGAATCAGGTAATTGGACCGCATTACCTGCCCGATAATCTCAATGGCGAAGACTACCTGGAATTCCTACAAAATGACCTGCCCGAATTAGTGACCGATGTGCCCGTATTTAATGAACGTGTGCCCATTGTATTTCAAAATGACGGCTGTCCCGCGCATTGGCGATTGACTGTGAGGGAATATCTCGACAATGTGTTCCCCAATGCATGGATTGTACGGCGATGGCCCTATTCCATGGCCGCCACGTTCCCCAGATCTAACTCCGTTAGACTTTTATGTCTGGGGACGTGCCAAAGAGTTGGTATATGCCACGGAGGTTCCAACTAGAGAGGTATTAGTCCAACGCATAGAAGCGGCATTCAATACTATTAAGGAGGAAATACGACTTCGTACAACAACTGTTGAAATACGAAACAGGTGTCGGGCTTGCATTCGCAACAGAGGCCAACAATTTGAGCAAGATTTGTAACAATGATTAAATAAATGTTAAAAATGCAATTTTGTTTTTTTATTTCAAGTAAATCCCACGAAAGATACAGATATGAGACACGAATTTACCTAACCATAAGAATGAGATAGCAGATTTATAGGTTTGACAGGTATCATTTAAGATATTTTTTTTTAAATCATAATTTTGAATATTAGCCTTAGGTGACTCGATTCACAATTCTAGCGAATTCACAAAATTGTTAAAATACTTTTATGGCATGTGGCACATCATTAGAAAGAGGATAGACTGGAGAATTAATGAGGGAGTTGGAAGATCCCGGTCGCTTTTGATTTTTTTTTTGTAGCCTTATAAACAGCTGTAACATGTACAGCTTTAATTTAAGTTTTACCTTTGCGAGTGAATTAAAAAAGAACTAGGTGACTAATATCACTAATTTTGTATTTAAAAGTATTCTTAAACAATACACATCGAAATAAAAATAAAATTCAGAGTCTACGCCTTATATTTTTTTTTAAATCTGTATTTGAATGTAAAATTTGGGTCTTTTTTTTGGAAAACAATAAAAAGTCGATAAAAAAAAATCCACAGAGCATGAGGGGTGTTAAAGGGTCTAAAAGGCTAGCGGATGACTCCTTCAGTCGACCATTTCAATTTGGCACACGATGCACCAAACACCCTGTATAATTAGGTTTATATATTATATTTATAGTTTTAATAGGTATATGTATATCTTTATATTTAAATAATATTATTTTATTCCTCAATTCTCACTATTGCACCTACCACTGTTTGTCTCTGCATCGCCCAAAGGTTGACTGGTAGAAAATGCCTATGGCATTAAGTCCGCCTCTGTACATTTCTGTGGTTAAAGTATTAAATAAATAAATAAATAGTATTTAGGCATCTAATAAATACAGTATCGTGATACTGTATTATAATCAGGGACGATTTTGGTTACCCATTAAAAGGGTTTTCGATAGGGTTTTTCTAAGCGGTTAAACAAAAACCCATACGATATGGGTAACCCTTATGAACGGCTTAAATTAAATTTTGGTAACCCATTGAAAGGGTTTTCGATAAAAACCCATACGATGTGGGTAACCCTTTTGAACGGCTTAATTTAAGCCATTCAAAATTATCCACACCGTATGGGTTTTTGATTAACTGCTTAGAAAAACCTTATCGAAAACCCTTTCCATTGAAAGGGTTTTCGATAGGGTGTTTCTAAAATGGTAACCAAAATGGTCCCTGGGTAGAATAGAGATAGAATTGGTCATGCTACGCGTGCTGGGCGGATATCGAATTAACATAATATTATGATTTTTTCATGTTACCGGGTTTCAAGTAGGTATAGATCATGTAACCCTTTCACTGGGTTTCAAGTATAAAACCCATTCAATGGATTACATCATGATAAAGGTAACCCATTGAATGGGTGACCGTACCACCCTTAACCGGGGTTGTACGGTCCCTGATTATAATTAGTAGGGTTGGCAACCCTAGTTGGAACTGATATCACGTAGTAATACAGATAGAGTAACTACTCTAGTACTTACCTGCTACGTTGGTCTCGTGGTTGCAAGCGCGACTGCTGAGCGTAGGGTCTTGGGTTCGGATCCCGGGTCAGGCAAAGTGTTATTGCGTTTTTCCATTAGGAATTTCTTAGTAACAGCCCGGAGTTTGGAAGTTGGCGGTGTGATACCCCCGTGTCTTGGAAAGCACGTTAAGCCGTTGGTCCTGCGTCTGATCTATCTCCGGTCGATTTGCCGGATTGCCTTCCCGTCGAACTATGAGAGTGAGGGACGAGAGGATGCACCTGTGTCTGGGCACACACTTGTGCACTATAATATCTCCTGCGCCGAAGGCTGGTCTTCGCTGAGATTGATCGCCATGACCGAAATTCGGTCTGGAGGGCTATTTAACTTATCTATAATATCTAACAATAATAATTAGGTTCGTGATAAATATGTCTTAGTAGGAAAATAATGGTCTATTTACAAATAAAAAAAATACGTAAATATATTCCTTCATAATTTTTATTTCCTTAAATAAAAACCGTCGGTACAAAGTTTTAGATCTACAATAAATAGTTGTTTCAATAAATATCACTGAACAGGGACCGGCGTAGCATGCGTAATTCATACAAACGTAATACCAAAATAATTTTTAAATCAAACATATTCTTAAGGTAGTGTGTATTTATTTAGATTGGATTACAGAATATCTATGTTCCCAAATATATATTTTGAAAGGACGAGATATGAGGAATTTAAAATTTCTATAGAAAACTTATTTTTCTCATAGCTCTTGTTTAAATTAGTGTCCATTCAAAATATATATTTGGGAACCTAAATATTCTGTATTGTAATCGGAATAAAGACAGACCTTAACACCGACAGTTGCAAACCTCATTTCCAAGAACATAAAATACTTACCCTCCCCTGCTTATACATTCTAGAATTATGCAAATTCGTTCGAAATTACCAACATTTTTACACAACAAGAGAAAATATACAGTCTAAATATACATTACGCCATAAAAATAGGTTAAACTTACCAAGCTCTAAGTTAAAAATGCACTCAACAAGTATATTAGTCATGTCAATTAAGATATATAATAAATTACCAGAAATAAATAAAGAAGAACAAAAATTGAATATATTCACTAATAAATTAAAACAATTTCTAATAAATAAATGCTATTATAATATAAATGAATATTTCAATGACAAATTTTAAATTACTTAGATTTTTATAAAATAATACAATATTTATTACAACAACTAAGTAGTCAAATAAAAGCCCTCTTCCTCTCTCCTACTTTTGCTGTGCCCGACAGGGTCCACAATGATCATATTTGTAAAACCTACCACCTAAGTTCACATGTGGAAGCAATAAATATATTGAGTATTGAATATGTTTGATTTACAAATTATTCTGGTATTACGTTTGTACGAACTACGCATCCATCGCCGGTCTCTTAAAAACAATATTACGTATGTGAGTATTTACAGATGGAATGTGGGTAGTTAGGTACTATCGGTCTAGTAAATATATAAGTATATTAATTAAGATTAATACTGATTTTATTAACAAGTTACCTTAACATTTATATTTGAAGAAAATTGACATAAAATAATGTATTACGTGATTACAAATATACAGTATGGACTTTAGACGATTGCCATAATCATTAATGTATCTATGAAGGAAGGGAACCTGAGTGGAAATTGTATGGTGGTGTGTGGCGTTAGAAACTTGTATACTTAGTGAGTTCGAGATAGCAAAGACAGCGTTATGTTTTTTCAAAACAAGATCACTTTTTAATCAGTCTGATACAGTTGTTGGCATCAAATCTACGATTGAACTAAAATAACTGCCACCAATTGCATCAGACTGCTCTAAGGCTCCCGCAGACAGGCGGGCCTTGACCGCGACGCACGGTGCGATGCGATTCTGGTAGAACAATTTCCATTTAGTTTTCATAGAAATAGTTCTACTAGCTAGCTAGTAGAACTATTTCTTCAAACAGGCGGGACGCGACACTAGTGTCGCGTCCCGCCTGTCTATGGGAGCCTTTAAAATTGATATTGTTTGCACTTTTTAGTTGAAGTCGGGTTTTTTGTTTCCTTCAATTTTATTTTCGTTTGATTGTATTTTTGTAAAATACAATCAAACTAAACAAATATACAATAAAAAATCTATCGCCCAGCAGTATGGCTGAATTCCGGTTTAAGGCTCCGGCAGACAGGCGCGACGCGACACTAGTATCACAATTTCTATGAAAACTTCATGGAAAGTGTCGTGCCTTTCGCGATATCGCGCCAGTCTGCACGGGCGTATATGCTCGTGAAATTATAGGTTAGCAATTGGAAACCCCTTGAGGTACTGCAGGTGTCTACAGACGGGGAAAATACTTTTCATGGTCAATAACAATTTTGGACCAAGCTTGAAATCGCGAAAAACAAAAATCTGCTGTTCCCTACATTAATTTGTGTTCACTTAAATCGACAATATGTATGGAACAGCAGATTTTTTTTTCGCGATTTCAATGTTGGTCCCATAGAAAAAATTGTTCAAAATGATGAGTAAAATGACCCCTTTTCGGGTTTAGTATAAACAAAAACTAATGTAGTATATTAAGTAATTTAAATACTTTAGCCCCTTCTATATCTTGTCCTAAGCATACAGATAAAATGAACTTAACAACAAAAATAATATCATTATTTGGTAATTCGTATTTGCAGTGATATTATCTACTAATGGAATGTACACAGGAATGTAAATTGATATATCGAGGAATAATATTATTAAATGTAGAAGAAGACAGGTACGTACGTAACTATTACGTTAAACTCGAAATTTCTACCTATATTTAATCACTAAATCCGTAGTTTCGGCCAAAGTTTTGGGCGTTTCCTACTCCGTATCACTTACGGACATAAGATTAGTTCAGGGCCCGTATTCAAAATGTATGACAACATGATGTGACAGTTGTCCCTAATCCCGATGTGTAATTAAAATTAAATTTGTCACTTGTTTTGACGGATCAACTACTTTCGGACGGGCCCGTCTCTTCGGTGACGGATTTAGAGAGTAGTCCTCCAGGTCACAAACTTAACACCTGAAGGTCGATTCCTGTATTTAAAAACGCTCAAAACCTACTCGCTATCTCCAGCAATCTATTGCAAAACGTTGTCAAAAGGGTATGGAAATTAGAGTTATTATTGACTGACACATTAGAAAACGAACGTTCTTAAAAATACTGGGATTGCTAGTCTCTCAAAAACTACTTACAAATGGCGATCCACTTATCATCGCGACACCTCTCACAGTCGACTCTGCAGCACCAGTGGAAGGTACAGTTACATGGCTTTATGCTAGACTTTCTGATGAGGGCATGACCTCGTCCGCAGCAGAGCAGGTCGCAGGAGCCGGTCCTGGAGGTCCGACCGATGCGGCAGACACGGCCTGATGTGCCTGCGGAGTCGGTGCGAGGGTCCACCTCGCAGAAACTTGGCGATCTAGAAGATAGAATTTAAAGTTAAAAGAAAGAAAAGAAAGACATAAAGAAAAGAAAGACAAAGAAAAGAAAGACATAAAGAAAAGAAAGACATAAAGAAAAGAAAGACATAAAGAAAAGAAACACATAAAGAAAAGAAACACATAAAGAAAAGATAGACATAAAATGTTTATTCTGCACTAATAAAGCGTAACATTATACACCTAAAATATACGCATTCATCCAAAGCCGTTGAGCAGTGGTGGTCCAGTGGTATTGACCCCGACTTATGAGTTGTAGGTCGTGGGTTCCAGACAGGCGCTTTACTTTGTGTAAATAATTTTATCACCACTACTCTCAAAACGGTGAAAGAAAACACCGTGAGGAAACCGGCATGGCCTAGAACCAAAAATTCGTTAACATATGTGACATTCACCAACCCGCACAGGGCCTGCGTGGTGGATTACAGCCCACTCCCTCTCACAGAGAGGAGGCCTGTGTCCCAGCAGTGGGAAAATTACAGGCTGATTAAGTAAGTTAAGTATTAATTAAAAGTAGCCTAGTATTCGACAAATCTATCTTAAAGCTGAACCATCTTATTACAAAAGAAGATTTATATTTTGACATGACTTAGACCATGGAGCCAGTTTTTGTAACAAGAACGTAACTGTGATTGAAATACCGTTCTTTATACAAAATTGAAACTTATTTCGGTATTAAGTTGTCAGATTTGTATTAGGAACTTTAATATAGACGAAATATAGTTGGAAATTCAATAATAGCTATATGGTTTAAACCTGGGTCTGAAGATAAACCTTGTTTTGTAATAAGGGGGGAAGAGTTTGTTATTTTGTTTGTCTAAACGCATTAATCTCTGAAACTAACAGTCGGATTTGAAAAAATCTTTCTGCATTTGATAGCCCAATTCTTGACGAAGTTCGAGGGCTTTAACATTACGCTAAAGAGCCGAGCTAAAAGAAAAAAATACAGAAATAACGAAGTAATAGCGCGGGCGGGCGATGCGATGCGGCGGGGTGGTTTGGGGGAACAAGAAATTTCGAAATTGGCTGAAAACGTTGTTTTTACTGAACTTGTAACAGGAATGTTCGGAACTTTAAAAAAAAAATATTTTTCTTACTTTTGTTGATTTTACAATTTCACTCGCCAAACTTTCTAGTTTGATGATCCTTTTACATACACCACAGCTAGGTATTGTAGCTTATTTTTTTTGTCCTGCAACTCCGGTCGTCAGTTTTCCTCTTAATTAGCGGCCTCGCTGGAAAATCAAGCGGAAAACTCACTACCGAAGTTGCAAGACAAAACATTTTTGTTTGTACGTTTTGTTTTACGTTTTCCGAAATTACTCTGCTTTTGCCTTTTCTTATTCTTTATCCGTTTAAAGTTAAGGTCTGCACCTAATCTCCTTGAACAGTCATTAAAAAGTCTCGTTCGCTGCTAGAAGGCTACGTTTATGCGCGGTTATTTTATGCACATTTGTTGAAATACTTAAAACTCTTGATAAACTTACCTTTCGAAGAACAGCAGGCTGGTCTTGGGAGCTGGTCGTGCTTTCCCTCGCCTCCTGCCTCTGGGTCGACCTCTTAGTACAGAGGGACTATTGTTCAGCTCCTCTTGAGCCACCAACAATGCCTGTAGAATCGGAAGAACGTAATTATTTAAATACGTACAACCTGTTCAGAAATTCTAAAATTCTTGTGTTTTCCAAAGAAGGGATTTTAATTAATAAATATTTTATATTTATTTATAGAATGTTTGATGTAGGTGCCTAAGCCTAGTAACCAATGATCGTTAATTCTCTGCACTGGGACAATTTATAGCTGTATATCTTTTAATGTCAATGACTATATGAAGTGTTATATTTAACACTCTTCTCTTTTAATGTCAATGACCATGTGAAGTCTTATATTTAACACTCTTCTCTTTTAATGTCAATGACTATGTGAAGTCTTATATTTAACACTCTTCTCTTTTAATGTCAATGACTATATGTGAAGTCTTATATTTAACACTCTTTTCTTTTAATGTCAATGACTATGTGAAGTCTTATATTTAACACTCTTCTCTTTTAATGTCAATGACTATTTGTGAAGTCTTATATTTAACACTCTTCTCTTTTAATGTCAATGACTATTTGTGAAGTCTTATATTTAACACTCTTATCTTTTTTTTCGTGTGGTTAGTGACTAACCTGGGGCCCATGTCTGCTATTTTTATAAATTCAGTCATTCCAACACAATCCCATTGACATGCCATTGTCATTTTGCTAAAAGTTCGTAATCTGCTAAATTCATAATGGTCGATCATTGGTCGGTCAATGTTCTCGTAATAGAATTGTGTTATTATAATGGCATTGTCGTATTGCCATTATTATAAAACCCATTAGTAGAAATGTCATTCATTTGTCATTATGTACGAGATTATCAATAAATGAAATTTCTTTCAATGTAGTGTCAGTGGCCGACCATTGGAAAGTCATAATGACGCCATTATAATAGTAGATTACCAAACTTGTCAAAATCAACAAATATGAAATCAATGATCGACCATTCTGACACTATTGTAATAGCAGACTTGAGGCCCTGGGCCCGTAATAATAGAGCGTTACTCAGTACTCAAGCACTACTTAGGACTAGTTTCAACCAATCAAATGGCTTGAATCTAGTCTTCAATCAATATCAATCGCTAAATAGAATGATTGATGTTTAAAGGCACGACGAACTGGGTGTAAACTTCACTCATCCTCTATAGAAAAGGGAGGATCCTCCGACCAGACGGGTGTTGTGTCTGGTGGGCAACTGCCCGATGGTTGATGTCGGGATGTTGTATAAATGTATATAGATATGCTAGTTGCGCGATAAACTCTGCTTGCGCGATGCAGGATTTTGCGTGACGTCAATGTGCAGTGTTGTTCGCATGTGGCGATGTTGATGCCGCTACAGATGTGAAGCCAAGTGAAGCCAAGCATGTGAAGCCAAGCATGTCAAGTCAAGTAAAGCCAGGCATGTGAAGCCAAGACTGGAAACCGACCCCAAGATCCCCATCATAGTTGGGAAAAGTAACCTTTTCCCAACTATGATGGGGTCGGTTTCCAGACTAACCGGATGCAGCTGAATACCAGTATTTTACATGGAGCGACTGCCTATCTGACCTCCAGAACCCAGCAACAGGGTAATACGATACCCCTTGGTAAGACTGGTTGTCAGACTTTCGGGCTTCTTACGACCCATAACGACTGTCAAAGATCCATGAATGAGAAATGAGACCAACGGCTTAACGTGCTTTCCGAGGCACACGGAGAAGTCTCGGTATTCACCTAAAGATGGCCACCCATCCACGGACCAACCCCGGCGAGCGTAGCTTAACCTGATGGATCCAATCGAGCGGCTGTTATTAACCACGAGCAATACCGCGAGAAATATCTCTCAGGCATTTCCTTATGATGTTTTCCTTCACAGTTTTTTAAGCATGTGATAATTTACACAAATCCGGAAAGTCAGAGGTGCGTGTCTTGGGTTCGAATACAAGACCTAAGACTTGGCAGTCTGACGGTCACACCACTAGGTTATCACTGCTCATAAGGCAATCACCAACCAATCACCAGCAGTCAGCAGTTATCAGTCTTAACCTATGTAGCTTGCTCCTATAATATAATTTTCTGAATAGATAATAGTTGATTACCTTTCTGTACTGTCGTTTGATGGTAGACGCGACTGCCCTGAAGTCTGGCGTGGCTCTCCAGCATGTCTTGAGTTGGCAGCTGCCTGACAATCCATGACATTTGCACCGCACCTCCATGTGGGACGATAGAATCTGAAAACAAAATACCGAGGGATAAATAAAAGCCATACACCAAGGTGTTATTAATTAATCATCTTTATTTATTCATTCCTCACAGTTGTTATCGCGATGTCATTCAAAGGGTACTAAGGTAAGTTAAGAACAGTTTGCTTCTATAGTCACATGTTTGCATGTATTAGAAGCTCTTCAAATTCGATTCTTGAAACAACTTGTTACACAAAAAACCAGAAACAGTTGTAAATGAGACTATAGGAAACTATTTAAAATATGTAAAATTCTACCGATCAGTTACAAACATAAGTATCTTTTAGCAGTTAACCACCATGGTACCCAAGAGCATAACCTAACTCATGTAATCAACAACCATAACACACGATCTATGGCTGCTGGCACATTCAATGTACCCAGAGTTACTAATTACTATGGTGACAAAACTAAAAAAACGGGTTATTCCCTGAGTACCCCGATCCCCGAGGCCCCCCGTCCCGAATACGATAAATATGAAATATATATTTTTTTCTATTGTTTTGAACTTGTACGGTCGACATAAAAAGTGCTTAAATGACAGGAGCACTAATTTAGTATACGCATGGAATAACAGATTGAAATGCCATTTAGGTTCAAACCCTTCTAACACACTTTGTTATTATTTTTACAAATGATAATGAACAAAAAAACTAACTAAAATTGTTAATATTTTGTGTTTTAAATTAAAAAAAATCTTATGTTAATTATTTATAATTATCGAATTAATGTGAGAAGAATAATTTGACATTACACTGATTTTGTATGTTTTGAAAAGACTGATTGATCTTGTTAATATTTTGATTTTTAACACGTTAATTACTAAAGTATTCTCTATTTGTAATATTTACCTCAACCAAGCAAGACATTATTATTTTTTCCTGATCCTTAAAGTTAAGTATTATTATTTTAGCAAGTAATAAAATTTTATCTAACATAGCATCTGCTGACGGTACTTTTAAGCTAAACTGACTTTTAATTGAGTTTATCAAGATAAAAATAAATCAGGATCCTCCGGGACGGGGGCCTCGGGGATCGGGGTACTCAGGGAATAACCTAAAAAAATGAATACCATATTTATTGAACAGTCTGCCAGCTGACATAAGGAGTGAAATTAATAAAAATAGTTTTAAGAATAAATTAAAAATACATTATTTAGAGTTAAGTATGTTAAAGTGCTACTTACCTATAAATAATAATTAGTTTTAAGTAAAAAGTTTATTGAGTGTATAGATAGAGGCTCACCGACCGAGTCAAACCACTACTACGGGTTTGTGGGGCTTAGTTTATAAGTTGTACTTACCTTGCTTAATAAAGATAAATAAAATAATAATAATACGTAAGAATTAGTCTCCTACAATACTCGTACGTAGCTTTCATAAGCACCAGAACAAAATCTTAAAATGCAACCAGCATAATTATCATACCTTCTTAAATATTACAAGAACACATCCTAACAAAAAGAGGGTAACCTCAACGAAGAAATCAATCTCAATCTCCACATATCACGAACTAAATTACCCTCACACAATCAGCAGAACAACAGACTATTCGCAACCGAACACAAAAAAACTGAAAACAATAATATTATGATACGAACACGCTCTCACATCGCGTCGAATCGTAAATCTGTTGTCTCTAGACGTGACCGCATCGACACTCCGCACTGATTGTGCCACCCACCGCTAGTTTTACATTTACATAATTAAACGCCTTACTGCAATCAAACTGACGTCTTAATTTCGCCAGAGCCGCCGGCCGAACAATTTCCCAAATTGAGTCGGAGCAAAAATTCAAATAAATCGGCATCCTCCACGCCCCTTCGAACCACGGACCTTAATAGCGTAGTATTAAGAGCGTTCGCGATAGAATTCGCCACCCAAGACGTTTGTAATACGTTGTAATGAAGCCGGAATATTAAAAATGGTTCCCAACCGCTTATTATGTTCTCACCTCCACGGGGCGGCGGACTCGTGAAATACGGTCGGCTAATACGGAGCCCCAGGGCTCTCAGGCCTCCGCCACTACCAATAGTTCCTAATTGTGGCGCTATATGCAACACGGCTCAATTCACTTTTATAGCACTTGATCACGACTTGATACGTGATGGGGAATATTAATGTTTTATTCTTTGAAACCTGTTCTTCCCAGCCTAATACAGATATTATCTTGCAGGAATTTATTACGATATTGTGGCTTAATGCAGATTTTCAGACGGTGGTGGGTGAGGTTCGAAATGATCTGAGATTTAATGGCTGTTGAACAAATACAAATTGTTTATTTTTTTTAACAAACAGGAAGGGTATCCTTTTAAGCAAATAAATGCCTGCATTAGGACACTCCACTGTAACCATCCACCCAATCATGTAGGTTTAAACAGGTAGGCCACATTTCACGACATAGCGTTTCAACCGCTACTGATTCCACAACAAACAGCATGTAATTATAATTCCGTTTAATCCCATAGGAATCATGAGAATCGCTTTAATCATGTGTTTTACCCACTTACGTTCATTAATAACTCTATAAATCATTTAATTTAAGTGCTAAAAATAAACAGCACTTCTGAGAATTCCACCGTGCTTAATTAAACACCAGGAGCTTCGAAGGACTCAATCATCGGGTACCTAACATCAATCTAAATTACCTTTAAGCACTATAGTTGATTTATTTACTTAATGACGTCTGCAGGCCCTTAAGTGCAGACTAAACATGTTATCATCAAAGTGCTGTTAAAATATTATAGTTTATTTATGTGCTGCTTATGCTCTGCTGAGATATGGCTCATTAACTTTTGTTTTGATATCTGGGTATGACTTCGAAAAATAATTAAAACTGCGAAATGAGATTTTTTTTATTGATTCATCAAATGCGTTGAGTAGCTGTTTGCTTTTAGAAGTGTGATTGTTTTGCGTAATTGAATAAATATAGGTATGATTTCCACTCGAAATAATTACGTTCCAGAAAAAATACTGAAGATGCAATCGGTATTTTGTTTTCGTTTTGATTGTTTATTTGTTGTCTATTCAATTTTATTCTATTTTTGTTTTATGGAAGCAAAGCCGGTGTCGACTAGTCTGCCAATGTCTAAAGTGAGTTGGAAACACAAGTGTGCATAATAAAAAAAAAGAAAAAAATATTTAAAAAAAGCTAATAAAACTCTTCTATTGATACAGTTGAACACAATGTAGATCTTGTTGGATTAGTATGGGACTGAAACAAACAAATTTGCCAGTGTAAGTAATAAGAGAGTAATACTATTTGACGGCACGGTTAGCGCAGTGGATAATCGATTGACTGCTGCGCTGCGTGTCGCGGGTTCGATTCCCGCACGGAACATTTATATTTGTATGACCTACAAGTAGTTGTTCCGGGTCTGGTTGTTTGTGTATGTGAGTTTAAATGTTTGTAAACGCACCCACAATACAGGAGAAATTCCTGGTGTGGGGCAAAGTTTAAAAAAAATATATATCTTAGAATCGCAATGTAAATTGTCTTTGAACCCCGGCAATGACATCAAGTGGACATGATTACTGGAATACGAAGCTTTTGACTACTTTGTACTATGTGTGTTTTATAGGTAATTTTTTTTTTATAATGTGCGTTTTGTTTGTGCAGAATAAACAATTTACTTTATTTTTCTTCTTTCTTATGATACCAAAATAAGGTGATGTTTACAACAGAATCAAAACAACATATGAACAGCAGATTTAGGAGAAGCCAAACCATAAATCCCATTGTGAAATTAGTCTCTCAGCAGAAAAATATTTTCCTTGGAAAGTCCAAAGACAATATTTTTCTTGGATCACCAAATGTCAACCATTATTTGCATTTGACGCAACGTGTTGTTCTCTCTAAATAAAATTATAACATACACTTTAATTCTACCATAGGGCGACTTTTTTGTTGTGATATGTAGGTATCACGTACTGCATAACACGGTAATCACGAAATATTTCACTGAGGAATCTGCAGACTCATCTTTGACAATGCAATAACTTGTGCGGTCGGGTGCGCGTCATTTGTTTTTACCCCTGTCCCCCTTCACCCGCTAGGACCATGGGACTGTCACAAACGAAAAAGTCGGCCAATACTACTCTGATTTTATATTTGCTGGACCAAAATGACAGCTGCAGTCGACCTATTTTTAAAATAACACGGTAAGTATATTTGTCACAAAATAATAGGCCCGTTTTGACGTTTAACTTGAATCGATTTGTCGTGAGTAATGAGTACCGATTCTTATGGTTACTTCACTAGTTACGTCGCGATTGACTATCGCGACGTAACTAGTCGATACTCGATACTCACGATAAATCGATTCAAGTTAAACGTCAAAACAGGCTTATTATTTTGTGACAAATATAATTAAATTACAGAGACAGTGAAGATCCTCTTGCAGACAATGATTCAGTGGTCCTCGGTGAGTGTCACTCCGTTACTAGATTATTTACTAGGTTATTTTGATGTCGACAACAAATGTCATTTTAGCCTGGCAAATTAAAAATTAGAGTATAATCATAGCACCTTCACAAGAATACCATTCAGATCTACCTTACAAGTATAGAAGCGTACAGATAAACAAATAGGACATTTCGTTAATGTTGTGAAATGTGAATCACAACATAATCTCGCTGCCGATTAACAGACTAACGCTAATAGGTTTAAGATGACCGTGGTTAATCTGACGGGCAAATTAACCATTAGTTAAACCGCACACGGAGAAGGCGCAGCTTCTAACTTATGTAGGGTTGTCGAGGAAGTTAAGATAAGGAGTTATTTGTGCAGATTAGCAATTGTTTCCTTTAGAAGGTATGATCACACTTTAAGAGTTAGTAGGAAGTCTACTGGTCAATCTTCAGCCCTCTGTACCCCAAAAATGCAGCCATAGTGCCACCCCTGAACTGCCACCGACGATGCCGTGGCAGCGGTGAAGTTTTGGCTCAACTAAATCTAACTCACTGTCGACACGACGCAGAAGAACATATTCAGCACTCTCAGCAATGATACTGAATGCATAGTCGAGACTTGTCAAAGCAATGTTTTCGTGGATCCATTAGCTAAGAAACTTGTAGCACTTCTAATCTTCTGAGGGACCAAGAGGATGTTACTAGTAATAGAATCCATGGGTTTAGTAAAAGCTCTGGTGGAAAAAAACGAATGAAATGTAATATTCGCTGCAAAGGCTTTGTAAAATACTAGTTCTTCGATTGACTTAGCTTCAGTAACGAGACTCAAAGTATTTTCTATTATGTTGACAACCCTAACAGAAGTAAAGTTGGAATTTTGTTACGGAATGACGTAAACTTGTTCCAAACCGAGACTGTATTTACTTGGTTATTCACTAGTCTGGAGCAAACGCATTAATTTTGCGTCCAATTCGGAGATACCTAAGTTATTACGACCCATGTTTTTCTGGTCTTCACATACCTACAAATAGACGCTATGTAATCAAAATCAAAAATATTTTTATTTCACATAAGCCTACATGGGCACTTATGAAACGTTAGTTAAAAGCTAGGTGCACGGTTCCAATTGGTCGTTTCCTATGGAGAAGAGCCGGCAAGAAACTCCACAGTTACACTTAAAAAAAAAAAATACTTTTGCTATGGCTTTTGCAATGTTTTCAAATTACAGTGTTAATAGGTATGAGAGGACAGCGTAGGCCCGTTAATAGTACCAGGTACTTAACAAAATAGAACATCGGAAAACTAAACGTAGGTCAGTGGTTCCGTACAGCTGCACAGGTTCTCATCGTATTTGGCTCCCAAATAAGCCTTTTATTGGCATTGCGTTACATACAACCTTATAAATACAGCAGTGCCGAACGTACCTCAAAGTGAAAATTCATTGATGTCATGTAATGAAAAAAAGGGAAATAAGTTTTACTGAACTGTCGCTCTGTAGGTAAATACTATTTATTGCAGGAACTCCCAACTTCAGCTATTTAATTATTAGTATTAGCAATCTGACGTTCATTACCAAACAAAAAACTAATTCAAACAATGATTAAGCAACGCACATCAACTCGAACGCATCTTACGTAACAAAAACCCAAAAAATTTAAACAAAACCAAACATATTTAAATCGATATTGGACTCATCGAAACAACGAAATATTAACTCATCGTATAGATTTTTTATAACATAATTATCACCTCGGCTCTAATGTGGTACCTAATTTCTTGTGTGGGTCGAAGCGAGATCTTTTATAGATCCCGCTGAGGGGCCTTGAGGACTGCCTATTACACCGTGATGTATCTAATGGTGAGAAAATGTAACGTTCGGTAACATGGCGTCGGTGATCGTCAAATGATGTGATGTTTCTGGACTTTTAGCAACAGAACCACAAGCAGCCACACTGATTGGTCTATATATCACTTTAATTAATTGTAGTTTACAATTATTTTCGGAATTATGCTACAATAATTGTAGCATAATTCCGAAAATAATTGTGCTACAATAATTAATTGCAGTTTACAATTAATTAAAGTGATATATAGACCAATCAGTGTGCCTGCTTGTGGTTCTGTCGCTTGTAATTGTAGTTCACAATTATTTTTGGAATTATCCTACACACACTGATTAGTCTTTATACAATAATTGTAGCATAAATCCGAAAATAATTGTGAACTACAATTAATTAAGGTTATATTTAAACCAATCAGTGTGGCTGCTTGTGGCTACATATCGCAAAGCATATTTAATCAACTCGCCTAGAATGGCGCTAGATCGGTTTCTGTCAAGTAGCACTAGAATCGAAATAGCACTTTATCTAAATTACCAGAACCGATTACCTTCTATGGATTATCTGTAAACGATACAAAGCTTGCAGAGATTAATTGTTATGTATAAATTATGATAATTTTCTATAGACAATACAGGTACAGGTAGGCACCTTGCAACTATGTAGTAATATTTGCTTTACTTTGCTTTTAGTTAGATTCAGAAGTAAAAAGAAAAACTTTACGTTTTAAAGTTACAGCTGGTTCCATAAACCACTGCAGCTGGCAAAAACACCTGTTTCAAAACGGTGTGAGCACCTCCGACTTTATTTTGACATTAATAAAAATATCATCGCGGGGGTTATTATAAGCGAGCGTGTCTAACAGATCTCTCTGGGAGGCTGTTAATTATGTGGCCACAAAACAAAATGTCGGATCCCTCCGGAACAATGGTCAAGTGTGGTCCGGACCACCGGGTTCGCTCTCACCTTAATGGGTCAATTTACCTTCACGGCTTGATGCGTAATATGTAATATTAAATATTTGATGTATATGGACAAAAAGTGGGTGAGCTCTGATGGTTGCAATTGATGGGGTTTTTCTTTTGACTGGTTGCTTCAAATGTTTCTAGGTGGAAGTAGTGACAAGATGAGAGTCTTGCGAAAAATTATTGCGTTATTTCTTGCATGCTTTGGCTTTGCTACTAAGGCGGAGGACATCGAGGAGTACGTGCGCCAAAAGACGACGTACACGCCGAGGTTGCAGTTACTGGAGTCGCGCCGGAACGTCAACTTCAAAGCGTTCGTCGTGCGTGTTCCTAACTGCTATCTGCCCCTAGTCATGGAAGAAGACTTTTGACCGCAGGACGTGGTGTTCCGTCACTTCCGCGGACAAGTTCCACAGGACAGCACAATCTAGTGCAAAGTGAAGTGCTACTAACATAGTCTAAAGCCTTTTTATTAACACAAGTTTTTGTTTATAAACAGTATGTATGTTTAGGTTAAGGTATTTTTCTATGGGCCTGTGTCGCCTGAAATAAATGGTATTATTATTATTATTTTACATTAAAAGCAAAGTTAGACCAGTATTGCTTTTTAATGAAAAGCCAAAGCCCGATGCATCCTACATACCGTACCGAATAGTAATTAGGCCATGTATGTAGGATGCATCGGGTCTGATGGGCCAGAGTCGTCACGCAGTGAGAGCCAGAAGGCGGGCATCGTCACCGACGGAAGCCGAGGAAACACCGGCGTAATGATTTAGAGGCGTTTAAATGGGAGATTGGCCGGAAAAGGCAACCAACAGGGAAGAGTAGAAAACTGTTGGGGAGATCTTTGCCCAGCAGTAGGACAATATAGCTTGAACAATAAAATACTATTCGAAAGGCATAAGCGTCAAAAGAAAATTCATCGGACAAGCTAATAACGTACCGTGGCCTACACTACTTGCTTGTAAAGGAAGATGTCCTTGTGCTCTACCTTAGTAAAAAGAGGAGGAGTTACAGCATCATCCTGAAGGCTTGACAAGCATTTTAACGAGATGACAATACGAGCGAGAAATTGTCAAATACACCAAATTTTTAACTCACCAAGTCTTGGTTATTTTGTAGTATTATTTATGAACTTAATAATTTTAGCCGAAACAGAACCACTTCTATATTTAAATATTAATTACTGCTCAATAAATCATAATTATGACCATGAAATTGCATTAAAACTAGTAGTAAACAATGAGGAATTAATGAGTCGGAAAGATATTGCGTCTATAAAAATTAATTCCACAGCAATTAATATTTTTACGACATGTTGTAGTAGATTTTAGTAATGGCAACATTGTAATAGTCGTTATATTTAAAGATCATCCGATCGCTTGGACATTAATGTCATAAAACTATGTGTATAGTTGTAAATTATTTTGAATTACTACATAATGTTTGTTGCTACACTTGCTACTAGCCCAGGTTCCTAGTGGTGTTTTTAAGGGTGTTTTGTATGATACTAAGTAGGTTTAATTATGTCGGTCTCGAAGGATGATTAAATATGGAAAGATTTTATTATAAAGAGTTTGTTGTTTTGTAAGTTTAGGTTGCACTAAGGTAATATGACAGAAGCTGGTGTGCTGCATCTGTTCCCTATACCTACTGAAAAATTACTTCAGCACAGGTTGATTATTACGAGGTTACTTTCGTGTGAGATTTATGTTTATGGTGACCAATTTGCATGTTTTATCCTGAGGCAAGTGATTTGGCAAAGTATTCAAAAACATTGCAGTTTTACAATGCTTTTCATGGCGGAAAAGCTTAAGGTTGGGTTTGAAAATTGATCTTCTCGTATTTGAAAATGGGGTTGAATATTAACTATTTTGGGTAAGTGATTTCATAAGGGCTCCGTTCGGCGAATACTAATGAATTGAAACTAAGAACAACTGTTTGAGTTTGAGACAAGCTTTAAAGCCGCTTTTCGATTCAAGCCCTGTCCTGCAATGTAGGTTGCGGTTGTTGGTGAGTGTTGCATTATTTATGCTTTAATTAATAAATTAATTCTCTATGTTTTTTCTTTACATGCTCAATATTTATATGCCAGTGACAATTTCCATAATAGGTTACAAACTTTTAATGTTTCATTGTCAATAAACATCACAACTGATTAACAACACTTTAGCCTCTTTGTCCGCGGGCATAAATTAAGAACAGTGTAGATACAGCCTTATTATCTCGCTATAAATGTCACTAGATACCGGTGGGTCCGAAATAAATTAAATGGCCGTCTCTCACTATAATTAACAACTATAAACGTATTACAAATTAAATAATTTGTACCTAAGCGTCGTGTTTGTATTAAAAAAAACGAATGTATGAACGTAAATTGTATTAAATCGTAAATCCCCTTAATAAGTAAGCACGGGACGTGGTATGCCGGTCTCATGTCAGATTTGGTTACGGACATTAATATAATATTAACAACCAACTTCATTTGGGTCTCTAAAAAAATCTAACACCAATCTTCTGCGCTAAAACATAAGGTAGAAATTCGTGAAAATTGATAATGTCGTATCTGCAAATGGGACTTTGTTGGGCAGTATTTAACTTTGGTTTGACATGTTTATTATTAGACGGAAGGGGCCTATTAAATTATTTGTAGTAATCCTGCACGGTAGGTCCCGGTATTTTGGTTCAACTGTCGGGCACTCGTGTCAGAATGCTTGTAGCATTAGCTGGTGGCAACAAATCAGGGCTTACGGCATGTTTAAGTGTCAGTGAGGAAATTATAATGATACTCTATAAGGAGATACGATGAATTGGAATGTTAGAGACGACTGTAGATTCGTTTTTGCGGATGGTTAAAAAAACTGGAGCGAGGAAGTCTGAACAGAATGCGGGTTGTAAAATGTAGTATGTTCGGATTGACACACTTTTCATATTTTCAGTTTCGACTCATACTTTTCCGTTTTTTTTTAAAGGATATGGTCTTTGTTATATGAAAACCAATTTTTAGGGTTCCGTACCTCAAAAGGAATAAACAGAACCCTTATAGGATCACTCGTGTGTCTGTTTGTCCGTCTGCCACAGACGATTTGCTCCAAATCTACTGGACCGATTAAGTTGAAATTTGGTACACATAATTAACTTCTCGTTCCGTTTGGTGCCGGACGTAAAGAATAGTACCATCCCACTTCTTCCCGTGGGTGTCGTAAAAGGCGACTAAGGGACTTATTAGCGAATGGACAGCAGCGTTCTCTATGTATTTTAACACAATTGACCATACTGCGATCGCCAACCCGTCTGCCAAGCGTGGCGATTATGGCACCCCCCCCCTTTAGGAGAGGCCTATGTCCAGCAGTGGACGTCTTTCGGCTGAAATGATGATGATGATGATGAATTAACTTCTGCGACCCAAACAGGGCGTGTAACATAAATAAATATCTAAGTTATGAATATGGGGGTCACTTTTTAGGGGCATATTAGAAAAAAAAAGTTTTTCAAACTGTTCCGTGTGACATAATTATCAAATAAAAGGGCTTGTTGTAAGGATTTCAGATTTTTTTTTTTTAGTATCAGACTTCGATTACCTTAAGGCGACGATAACCGACTTTTAATGATTTTATACTGAAGATCACGTCTAAACGAGTAGTGTTAATTATTTGAAAACAATATATGTTAAATTAGAGCATTTTCTCAATAATTTAATATGTGCATATTTTAGATCATGTTTATATTACATAGTGAAATTAATTGGTAAAGTTATGTCTAACGCGGATAAAAAACTGAGAATGGCGCAAAGTCTACCAAGCGTATTTTTTTGAAACCTTCACCAATTTAAAGATAATTTAATTATTGATCTTTTAGTATACGCATTTTATTAAAATACCTTTTGTTTTGTGTATAATAAATTAATAATGCGTCAAATTGGGGACAGCGCTTCTTGATGGGCGAGTCCTATTACTGGCTTGCGTGAGCTCAGTACAGAACACGCAAACTAACTACTCAAGGTCACTGGCATAAGTCATGTGTTTATCTATAGTATAATATATGATGAGTAACGATTCCTGCAATCTCAAGTGTTATCGGAAAAATAGTGATGGATCATGCATGGTACAGGTTGAAAAACCCTATCAATAATGTCCTATTTGCTTTCTAAGAAAAATGTAGGATTAAATGGTGGTATAAATACATTGGAGCAGTGGTGGCCCAGTGGTAACGGCCGCGACTTAAGAGTTGTAGGTCGTAGGTTCGAACCGTTGACGGGCGCTTTACTTTGTAGGTATACATTATTTCATCACCACTGCTTTCAAAACGGTGAAGCAAAACATCGTGAGGAAACCGGCATGTCCTAGAACCAAAAATTCGAAGACATAAGACATCTACCAACCTGCACTGGGCCCGCGTGGTGGATTACAGCCTCTCACAGAGAATGTGAAATCTTTATCATATTTACCTTATAAAGAGCTGTGTCCATCAATTCTTGTTCAATCTATTCTTTGTTTTCAAACATGAATTCTTACACATATGTTATCATCCCCTTTACAAATTACTCTTGGAACATTATTAACGCTGAAAACCACGACCTTTTAGTCTCTTTTAACTGTTTTTGCATACAAATACTGTATTTTATTTATAGTATTAATTCTCATAATGTAAACAATCTTAGAATATTTGTGACTTTGACATATTCCATTATAAATTCCCACCTGTCTGTGTTTTATTTTCTAAACTTTTGTCCCAACAGTGGGAACATTAAAGGCTGGTTATGATGATAAATTAATTAAGAGACATACTTAAGCATTGATAAATTGCGACAGCGTCAACACGTATTTTATACCATTATTTTCCTTTACCAACCGACCACATGTTGACTATAAAATTAAATTCAGAAAATAACATCACACGAGAACATGTGCATATAAATTTTAATATAATCGATCGAGAACATAATACCGTATACGACAAAGTTTATAGCACATAAAATGGGGTGTGATCATACAAAACGATCGGCCAATGCAATATAATACCATATTTTATAGGCATGTATCGCCATAACAGGAGACCACCCACATAGTCGATTTACTAAAGCCACGCCCATTTACCGCTCTTCAATTTTGAAGAAATAAGCTGGTGTTGGTTTGACGCCTGCGCTCACTAATTTGGACACCTACGATAGTCTCGATTTGAATTGTGAATTCTATTCGGAGTATGAAGGGATGGGCATAGTCGATTAATTTGATTTTTATATCGATTTTTTTTTCTGATCTCTTTGAACACAGGACAATTACGGCTAATAAGAATACCGACGTATATTAATTAGGTATGTGGTTAAGATGTGACAATAATGGTATCATTTTAAACGTGGCATCTTGAAACAATTCACTTTAAAATAAAAACCCAAATCTATTTCAAAAACCTTTATTACCTGTTTAAGAATGGAGGAGCTCGTGACTAAGTTATAACAGTGGCACGGGTCAATTCATCAGGTTAAGCTACGCTTGCCGGGGTTGGTCCTTGGATGGGTGACCATCTTTACATACCGAGACTCCTCCGTGCCTCGGAAAGTACGTTAAGCCGTTGGTCGCGGCTGTCATTCGTGGATCTTTGACAGTCGTTACGGGTCGCCAGAAGCCCGAAAGTCTGACGACCAGTCTTACCAAAGGGTATCATCGTATTACCCAGTTACTGGGTTGTGGAGGTCAGATAGGCAGTCGCTCCATGTAAAATACTGGTATTCAGCTACATCCGGTTAGTCTGGAATCCAACCCCAATATATTTGGGAAAAGGCTAGGCAGATTGGTAGCCCTGTTATTTTATCTTCTCCAATATATGTGAGAAAAAATCTAGCTAAACTCAGGTACTGGCCAATAGTTAAGTATTATTTTATTAGTCTTTCAACTCTCCCATCGGCTTATTGCAATCGACTAAACGCAACACAACACACAATAGTCTTATTCGTCCAATAAAAACGTAGACACTTGAAGTGTTTTCATAAACGAAGGGACCACACACGTGGGTCATTAAATTATTTAAGCCTCACCCATTCAGACTCCAATTTGACATGAATAAATTGGGTGTTATTTTGACGTGTTTTCTTCATAATTTGTCTACGTAATTTCGCTGTAGGGGTGCCGATGACGTATCGGTAAGACGGTAACATTACAGGATTTTTTGGCTATTTATAATATTAGTTGGCGATCGCATTATGGTGTTAAAATGCATAGAGAACGCTGCTGCCCATTCTCTAGTAAGTCCCTTAGTCGACTTTTACGATACCCACGGGAAGAAATAGGAAATTATCGATAATTAATGCTAAAAAACAAATTATTTATTCGGTTATTGGGACTCGGTATTTTATCTAGGGCATGACCAAGATTTAATTAAGCTAACTTGTCTTAATAGACCGCCACAAAGGAATCGGTAAGGTTGAAATAATCGATTATTCGAGTAATGACTTCATCGGTATTCCTATTCAAATCGAATCGAAAATTGAAGGTTGCCTCGGAGGCTAATTTTAGGTTGTCACGTCGGTAAATTACATGTCACATTGTTGGAGGTATGATTACGGCAGCTTTATTTCAATAATTGAGTCATTTCGAGAGCTTATGTGTCTTTTTATGATGAAAACATTTTGTAAGAGGCTTGGAATTACATATTTTAATGTACCCAGGGATTTATGATAAGTCCATGTTTACGCAAGTTTTTTGCAGCGAAGCCAAAATTGAAATGTTTTCGGCCCTTGAATGCATGATCTTTTTGTTCGTTCGTAAAGTGGATTATTGACGTGACAACGTCTTATAATTCGATTGAGCCGGCTGCACGCACGAAAAAACATGACTCATGCGGCGTTACCTCGCTCTGAGGCGTTCCATGTAAGGCTTGAAGTGCAAGCGAGAGCGCGGAACGAGCGACAAAGAGGCACAATCGGCCTTCGCGTTCGGCAGCGTTCGACATCCGTCTCTCTCCTACTTGAGTGAGCGATGCGTCTGCGTGGACAGCTGCTATACTATAGTACATTTACATGTTTTGGTCGAGTATCAAGTGCAGTGAAAAGTGAATGTGGTGTCAATTGTTTATGGCAACGATAATTGCAGCGATAAAGGTAATGATTCTTTCGATATTAATTATATGTTCAGTGATATATTGTCGAATATTCGTGCTTTCATCATTAAAATAAATAGCATCGGTCCGCTAGTGCAGCGATTGTAGGTTATGCTATAATTGACAAAATTAAAACAATAAGTTAACAGAACTATTTCACGATGAGAAAAAATCGATGGCTTTACTATTTAATCGAAATAATTATCGAGCGTAGCTATGATTTAAAAAAATTAAAACATAAATATTAAATCTTCCACATATCACAACAACGTGTCTGAAATGACAGGTTGGACCAGCCAGCCGTCAAAGGGAACATTTTCTCCTATATCAAACACAATTGAGGCGGGCTTTTTAAAAACTAGATTTACGAAAATTTTAATGTTTCCAAATTTTAAATGTAAGATTTATAAACAATAATTTAATCATTGTTTATTCTTATAATGAATTATTTGACGCACATTTATACTTGTAAAAACTATTAAATTGTAAAAAAAAATGGACATAATTGTATTTATGCGTATAAATAAATCTAACTTGATCAATTTCATTGTGATTTCCAATTACCTCCTTCTCTATATAATACAAATCTATTAAACAAATTAAATTAAAATTTTCTTTTGAAAAATGCTACCATTCCATCAGTATTTTCTTAAGACGTTGTCACGTTCAACTATCGTCAGTAAATCGACTTTACAGACAACCGATTTTTTTTACAAGTTTTATACACAATCAATACTTAGTCACAAATCTACACTCGTTGATAATTTCTGGATGAGGCGTTTACAATATCAACTATGTGACACTATAAGGAAATATACGAAAATCTGTCTCGTTTCCTAGATTTCTACTGCACCATTTAAATAAACATAGAAAATTTTAAATTGGTAAACTTGGAAGGCACTGACTTTGCAATTAGACGTTTATAATTAATAACAGTTTCTTTTTTCGGAATAAAGAAAGAAAAAAAGAAGAAAGAAAATACGTTTATTTGCGGTAAATGACGCAAAAAAGAACATAAACACAAAAATAAGAAAAGGTTGGGGGAAACATGCGTCACATCCACGCAAAACGGCTATCGCTCAGCATTATACTGCGACCCACACACACACACAACACAACACATACACACAACACATTCACACGCATACATAAACTCACGCCTTTTTTCCCATGGGGGTAGGCAGAAACTATAGAACGCTACCTGCTACGCTTCTTACTCAATCGCTTTGCCTACGTAAAACACATTTAAGTACATTCCTTAAATAAGTTTATCGTTGGTGTGTGGACTAATGAAAACATCATTCATATCACAAACACCAGAAAACATACACTACAACTACACACACACACATTACTACTATTTACAAGGCAGATGTGAGTGGAAACGCCGGGAGGGGACGCCTTAGGAGGACATTGTAGTGACCTATATGGTGATGTTCTTCAGAAAGGTCAGGTGCGTAGTACTGGCAACCGGCGTGCGTGTATGACCAGATGTATGAAATTTCTACATTTCTACAAGTAAAAATGATGGCTTGATAAAAACAACAAGACAGAAAGAGACAGCTAGTGTTGTCAATTGCGCGTGAATGTAAACAATCATTATTCTGGCCACCAATCACCGAATGTTGGCATCGCAGACTAACTAATACGTCCCAATTAGGACGTTTTCGAGTCTTCACGATTGCTCGCTCACAACATATCTGTTTAATATAATATCATTGAAAAAGAGTATGTAAGGAGCGTAGCTGGTGGCATTCTATAATTTTTGCCTACCCCCATGGGAAGAAAGAGAGTTAATGTATGTATGTAACTAAACACTGACAATTTTTGACAGGAACAGTTTCTTGATTAATCAAAACTTTGAACGACATTTAAATCATTATTATCCTTTGTTATATCTAATATCTAATTTGTAATTCACCCTCACATCAAGGTAGGCACATGGGGTGGCCTAACGAAGTAAATTGAAGTGTCATCGTGTTGCTGCGGTGTCTTTTATATCCTCGCGTCTTGCTCTTGAATATGACATCAAAGATAAATTGGGGGGATTCGTTTTTGTACGTGTTCATGCGTTTTTTTATGAAGTGTTTGTTATATGTATGCCGTAAGACAATCTAGAGTCTAGACAAAATCAAACCGGTAACTATTTTAATTGTATATTTTTCATTTTTATGACATTGATTTTACATTCTGTGATTAAAATAATAAGTCAGTGTGTGAATTAAGGAATTCACACACTGACTTATTATTTTAATTTTATTAGGAAAATATACTTTAACGATGTTTGTAAATATGTGAGCACCATCTATCTATCTCATAATTAAGTTATTTTTCATTGCTTCATTTTTAATAATTTTAACCTATTGTGGTATAGTAATTTTATTATAGTTGCATCGTCTTCACATATAATAATATTATTAACCTATTTTCGTATTTCTTGTGCGTGTCCCACATAAAATATTTTTCTTTCTTTCTTTTCTTTTATATAATTAATGTACTTACTTAAACAAAATACTGTACAACATTTTTAAAAGAGTAACGGTGGAGTTTCTTGTCCATTCTTCTCCATACGAAACTACCTTCTAGAAGGGGCAACTAGAATCAATTAATTTTAATTTAATTTTGTAAATTTTGACGTTCAAAGTGCCTCTTATGTGCCTATTTGAAATAAACAATGTGACTTTGACTTTGAAAAATTTTATTTGAAATTATCAAATAACTTCTCCCGCTCTGGGCGGAGCGGAAGGGCGTGTCAGACTTTTACTGACTAAAACCCACCCGTGTTCCTTCAGTTGCCGGTGTGCCAGGGCCACGATATCCCTTTCGGACAAACTCGGGTTTCGAATCTACGACCTACAACTCATAAGTCGCTGCCATTTCAGCTGGGCCACCACTGCAGCCATCATATTCCGGTTCAATATACCTGAATAGATAAATCTTAATCTAAAAATATAACCAAAGAGCTCAAAAACTTACCGATCTCCCTGCATTATTATTATGAACATTGATCTTCGACTGCAAATCATCCACTTGTTCTCTTGCGTCGATAAACTTCTTAGAAAACTCGATGCCATATGCCAGGTTATGGGAACAGCCGCTCCATTCCCATTTGTTAACCTTCGCCCTGCCGCGGGGGTCGTGGGAGGCTCGGTAGCCTAGGGGATCACAGCCGCAGGAAATCAAGCGGCCTTGTGCGCAAGCGCGAGCCACGGAGTGGGCCACCCCTGCCGCTGTTAGGGCGTAGAGGAATGAGGATTCGCGGAAACCTGTGGAAAGAAAATGGTTGTTAGAATGAGGGCTGTAAAGAATAGGCTTATTATTTGGCTGTAATTTGATTATAAATATTGTAAGATGAGCAATTGACGGCACGGTTGGCGCAGTTAGTTAAGCGATTGACTGCTGCGCTGCTTGTCGCGGGTTCGATTCCCGCACGGAAAAAATATTTGTATGACCTACAAGTAGTTGTTTCGGGTCTGGCTGTTTGTGTATGTGAATTTAAATGTTTGTACACGCACCCACGATACAGGAGAAATTCCTAGTGTGGGGCAACGTTTTTAAAAAGAGAAATAAAAAAAAAAAAAAAAAACAGTCAATTGGTCCATGACTAAAACGATAAGTAAAACGGTAAGATAAAACGTGTCTTAGGACTGAATTCTTAACAGATGAGTTATGGTGGCAGAATGGTTTTCCAACGAGTTGCAAAATGAATAAGGCAGGCGCTCCGCTCAAAATCAAATATTCTTATCACATTTTCATATTTATGTGGAAATGGGCCTTACATTTTCTTTGGGTGGGTGAAAATGGCGCAATAAGTCGTATCCGAAGTACCCAACTATCTAATATTACAGTGGGGAAGATTGTCTTGCTGGGTCGCGATAATGTCAAAGCAGAACCTTTTTAATCAATAAATCAATCTTTATTCATGAACACAGGTATTACAATAAAGGTCTTATGTGGTCTATTTTAGTCGAGCTCTACGTCCTACCAATGACATTGGTGTACAAATATATTAGTTTTTTTAGAAATAAGTCCGAATCTATAAAATTTAAAGTCACGTACGAGTAAATAATGTCAATTAAATGTATTATAAATAAATAATTTATCAATTATAACTTATTGTTACATGCATAAAAAAATAATATATATAATATATACTATACATGGTGGAAAAAATCAATGGGCCCTGGTTCCTTTATTTTATAGAAAGAAATAAAACTGCACTCACAGATTTCTCGAAAAACTTACCTAAACCGGGAATCGAACCAGGTGAAAATTCAAAAAAATAAACACTCGCTATTTTATTTCACTAATTTTAGTTTATTGTTGTAATGTTTTTTTATTTCATTATTTTTAGTTTTTTTTTTTAATTTTAAGGTGGTTCGATTCCCGGCTTAGGTAAGCTTGTCGAGAAATCAGTGAATTCAGTTTTGTTTCTTTTTAAAAATAAAGGAATGTTTCCTTTAAGTAAAATAATTTATCTTAAGGATTTAAAGTGGTTTCCCTTCAGGGCCCATTGATTTTGTTACGAACGCCGAGCCTGTAAAATCGTAATGTATAAATTCAAAGTAGGAGACCCTATTTTTGCACATGGGCACAAGTAGCGCGCGGATCGCCGTGGGCGAGACGCTAAAACGTGTGTAACTTTGACTAGTTTTAAGGTATAATGTGTATAGATAGCTTAGTTTCTTGTTGTATAGTTACGTAGGAAAACTTTGAGACCAAAAGAGAGTCATTTGTAAACATTTTTATTTAAGAAAATATTACGTAGTTTGAAAACTCACTTTTTTGCCTGGTGAGATATTGTCTCCAAATTTGTTTACGAAGGTAGCATAATGTCTAGAAGTAACATCTCCGTTAAAATAAAGAGAATCGGACCATGAGTTCCGAAGATATAGGGATAAATGTGTAAGGGATTTGCACCCAGTCGTGTTTTGAACACTTAATGTTCTAGAAACTTTTCCCCCTATAGGAATAAGTTAGATATTTGTATGTAATGGGATTAAGCCATAAATGGGCCGCCTTATACACAAAAACGGTCAACATTGACCGTAGAATAAGTGAGATGGGTTGAGTCAAAGATCCGGTCATAACGGATTTGATTCTTTTATAACAGTTAAAAATCATGGCTCCCATTAAAGTCACAACGGGCTGTTTATAAGGCGCGCCATTTGAGCGTAGTGTACAGTAGAGATGGGCTGAGTGATGATTTTTCTGTATCGGTGACTGCATGACAATGACAAAAAAATATCGGTGACGGGAACAATGACAAAATCATCAATGATTTTTATTTGAGTATTAGATCTCGTCACTTCATTTGTGAATAGATGCTGAATGATCGCGGAACGGCTTAGTGAAATTATCATTAGTTATTTATGTAGGCATGAGTCGAGTTTGTCAGTTGGCCGCGTAATTTAAATTTTCTTAGTTTGTGACATTCATTGCAGGTTATTTAGGTATTGATTTATCGTTATGGAAATCATCAATATGTTTCCATTAGTGATATTTGCTGCAAGATATGACTATTTAGTATATCATCGCAATTTGTCGTAAAAACTTGGTCGCGTAAATATGCACCTCCCCAACAAGTAATATTCCAATCTTCCCTTCATGCTTGTGAAAGCATTGTTGCCGTTCCGTGCGCCCAGTCCCGGTCATTTTATCGAAACATGTGAGTTCCAGTCCAGTATCGCCGATCGCGCAGTCTCGCAACGTCGCAATTCACAGTCACACCGCCCGCTGCGACCGAGACGGCCCGATACCGTCCGATCCGAATCACCGAAGTTCGCGTTCATTGTCATTCTTGTAATGATTTTTAAGCATTGATGATTTTGTCTTTGTCATTGCATGATGAAATGATTTTAAAATATCGATGATTTTTACATGTGACATGATATCGGACTCATCTCTAGTGTACAGTCGATCTCCAGCTCTCAACAGAACAACACGTGAACAAGTACTATAAAGTAATATAAAGTGTATCAAGTAAATCAAGTATTAATAAAGGCGAAGGACCCGGAATAATCTTTTATTCCAAAACACCCAAATATACAGTCCACTTCAAATTTTTTCCACCCTGTATATTAAGGGCTAGTAATGTCATATTGTAAATAATGTCAATAAAATGTTTCACAAAATCACAAGTTAGTAAAGTAGATACAAACGGTGAACTGCTAGTTTATTAATTCAAATTCGAATATTATTCAGACACGTAAGTAAATAACCTAAAAACTAGATCGTAGCTTGGAACTAGTTAATAAAATAGAGAATCTAAAAGGCCCACCCAAGATAAACGCGACTGCTCTCATTCATATTAGCTGGATAAAGTTAACTAATCCTGTTAAGCAAATCAGTAGTACTTGCTGATCATGTAAAGTGAAGAGAATGTTCAAATATTTGAATATTGAAAAGGACTAGTTTATTTTCTGCTATAAAAGTTACGTGATCGCGTTTGCTGGGTTAAAAACAGATAGCATGAATGTATAGCATCTAGATGGGATTATTTATTTCAGGCTTTGTTTAGATGTGTATGTCAAATCAAATCTAAAGTCATTTATCCAAACTAGGCTGAGACTCAGCACTTTTCTAACGTCAACATTACATAAAACAGTCCCCTAAAAACGCCCACCCTTCACCACTTCCTAGTGTTTTAGCTGGGAGGAAGAAGTGGCGCAACAAACTCCCCAGCAGCACAGCGGGCCGTGCCAAGACGTTTGTGAGAAGACATGATAAATTATGTCATGTCAATTTGTACTAGCATTTTATGACAAAACAGTTTTATCGCTCAAACTGTGTTAAATTGTGTGACTCAAGTCATGTCACAGTAGGCCGTGCTCGCCCCGCTGCTGTCTGTTCAGTTAGAAAAACTTGATGCTATACAATAGTATGTAAAATAATGTCTAAATCCAACGCAAACAAATTAAAGTCTAAAGTAACCGTCATGAGAAGCTATAAATACATAAAATTGCAAATTATACAACTATCAACTTTAAACTCAAGATATCTAAGTTGATTTATGAATGAAGAAATTATCGCTAAACGTCATAAAATAATTTTAGTTGCAATGGAAACTGAACCATACGCAATTTCAGTTAAAGTTTTAAATCCCAAAGTATGAAATTTATCTCGTCTCATGGCGTTGACTTTAGGAAGCGCTATCTATATTGAAGCAAGTAGGTACGAGTAAGACGCTGTAGTGCAAGTGTTGACTTTAATAAAGAACACGTGGATCAATTAAGTGTCTTCCCCTTAACTTATAGTAAATAAGAAAGACGTTATTGAAACATTTCTTAATTTTAACTTAACAGCTTAAGTTATACTTAAATTACATATTATCTAATAGGCTTTTCCTTTTTTTTTGGGTGGTAAATTAACAAATAATTTGTCCCACTTTGGGCGGAGCGGGAGAGCGTGTCAGACTTTTACTGACTAAAACCCACCCGTGTTCCTTCAATTGCCTGTGTGCCAGGGCCACGATATCACTTTCGGACTAACTCGCAACCCTGTCAGGCATTGGCCCTAATAGAGCCCGTTAATTCGTACTGACATCTCTTTGAGGCGCGCGCGGAACACAACACGCCGTCGACCCGGGCCTGGTCCTTATCAGACAGCTAGCTACCCATCACACACCGTTTGCAGGCCCACGCCTACGGTGGCCGGAAATTGGCTTGCGACTCCCGACGCCTAGAGCGTCTCCTGCGGCGACTAGGCGTGAGGGCGCGAACGCTGCCTCTCACTCACGCGTTCCGCCTCCTCCTTCGCGAGCATTACTGCTTCGCAGAAGGAGGTGACGGCCTCCCATGCAGTCTCGCTCCGAACCATGGCCTGAATCAGGGACGGAATTGTGTTCCATAGTGGGAATTAATTTATAAAACCCATAAATTCCAACTGCAAGTGTAAGTTTTGTAGGCACAATATTGAGAGATTTACCATGTTATTTTAGACTTCTTATATGTTTCCCTAATCTTTAATCGTAAAGATCTATTTCCTGCACTATTTTCAAATTTTTGGCTCTTTTGTTTCTGAGATAAGTTTCATTGAGAACAATTTTCATCTATTTTCTTAAATCATTTTAAAAGTGTGTATTATCAAATTATAAAAAATCTGGAATCCTTACAACAAGCCCTTTCATTTGATATGTACACGGTACAGTTAGCCAAACAGTTAGTTTGCCCCCATATTCAAAATTCATTTATTTACGTTACACGTCAGTATTTCGGTCACAGAAGTTCATATGTACCAAATTTCAACTGAATCAGTGCGGTAGATTCGGAGCAAATTGGCTGTGACAGACGGACAGACAGACAGACAGCCAGCCAACCAGACAGACACACACACGGGTGATCATATAAGGGTTAAGTTTTTTCCTTTTGAGGTACGTAACATTAAAACACACATTTGACGGCAGTGAAAACTGCAAGAAGTAAAACATAACAAGCGGAAAACCAAATATCAAAGACATAACAGGCAGAAAACCAAACATCAAAGACATTACAGGCAGAAAACCAAACATCAAAGACATTACAAGCAGAAAACCAAACGTCAAAGACATTAATGGCAGAAAACCAAACATCAAAGATTATGTCTTGTCCAACAGGCGGAAAACCAAAATGGCTTCCACTTAATCACAAAGTCATAATAAATAGCAGCTATATAAGAGTTATAGTCACATCCAGGGACCCTATATCCTCTCCTGCAGATATAGCCAGTTCTTTATTTCCCTTATTCGGTGTGTGGTCGGCTCGTCTCACGCGGAAGGCGTACGCAGCATTCCACACTATATCTAAGTGTGTATCTACATATATACTTGCTTGCAGAATGGATTCAAACTCTAATCTACGTGAATCTGTTTATTTTTAGCGAAAAGAATTTTCAAAATCGGTCCATAATTGACAGAGAAATGTACATAAAAAAAATAAACAAACATACAGAAGAACATATATCCTTCTCCTTTTTGGAAGTCATTTAAAAGATTCAGTTAAGTCTTACAACCGCATCCCATTTTGTAAAAAGCAGGTGTAGGTTTTTGAAAATTATACTTGTATTGTACGTCTTGAATGAAACTTTAAAACAGCAAAACACGTAGGGAAACTTGTAAAGCTTGTCGAGGATATAGGCCTTACTGTTAAATAAAATCACCGTTTATTATAGCATACGGTCCATGCTAGGAGTCCGGTTTTTTTAGATTAGAACTTTGTTGCAATGTTGCCCAAAGAGGATTCAAATAACTTGGGTAAGTGGAATAGTTATTGGGAAACAAAAAAAACATTATTAAAATTTAACCTGTAGTGCATTTAACCGAAGCAACTGACAATCGTGTAACTACAACAAAGAGGTTCGCCAATCTACGTAGTACCTCATATCTACGTAATAAAAATCATAAAATAATTTATTCATTGACAGACAACCAGACAACGCACAGCCTAAACCACTGGATTTAGAAGCACGAAATTTTGTGCTGAAGTTTCTTATTAACAAAGGTGATCACTAAGGAAGGATTTTTGAAAAACCATACCCCAAAGGGGTTAAATAGGGGATGACAGTTTTTATGAAAGTTCTTCACGATTCCATCGGGCACACGGCTTGTCAATTGATAATACAGCTTTTCAACTTTTCGTTTGCATCTCAATACTTGTGCAATTTTTCCGTTAAAATAATTTCAAACGGTGTCCATTACCGCTTTAGCAGATAGCTGCAGCACTTCAAATAAATCCAAAGCAACAACAGTACACGGCGCATACCGATGATATCGCGATACGGTATTTATCATACATAAACTAGGAGGCTTCCAGTCCACATTCGATTTATGTAACGTGACCAGAATATTTTGGTTTTTAAGTGGGACTAAGTATAGAGGAGGGGTTAAAAAAATCGGCAGTCAGCCAGATCATTTTGTGTCATTGTTAGCGTAGCTGTACATGTGTAGGTGTATGTGTTACTCCTTCTACTGTACAAATGGCATCGGCCTTCCAAAATATTACACATAAAGGGGAATAGAATAATAACTCTTGTCCAACGTCTTGAGGAGGAATTTATCGAAAAATGAAAACATGTTTATTCTGCACAAACAAAACGCACATTACAAAACAATTTATTTAATAAAAATACACAAGAGAAGCCAAAAGCTTTAATAACTCTTGTCCAACGTCTTTGCAGAATTCAGAGGAATTTATCGAAAAATGAAAAAATGTTTATTCTGCACAAACAAAACGCACATTACAAAACAATTTATTTAATAAAATACACAAGAGAAGCCAAAAGCTTCCTATTCAAGCAATACATTTTTGTAATTTTTTTCCATTCCTTGATGTCAGGGCCAGGGATCAAAGATAAGTTACATTACGTAATTATTGCCACACTGGCAAATGCCAACAAACCAACAATCAAAACAAGAACGAAATGCGACTGCAGAGTGGAAAAATATATACTTTTGTAAAAAAAAAAGAACAATTAAGCTTTGGGTCGCACCTGTGCAAGAACAGGTTGTTGCTCAGCAAAATGCTGTTACTTCGGAAGAACCTATCGTTAATAGCACTGATTTTCAGCAACCACCTCATCGCTACTTACCTCATCGTCCCCTTGTTTGTCACTCACGGGTGGCCTGTTAACTACTTCAAGACCACACGGAACAAAGATTTGTTATTTGTGACAGATTTAAAGCCAATAATGTAGGAATGGTAATTAATAAAATACAAAATGCTTTTGAACTGCACTCTTGCACATAGTTGGCAGCGCGAAACGTACTCAAGCGTTGGTACGCTGTCTAGTCCAGCAAAGAGATTTACGACATACCACACACGCACATTCATATTAAAACCGTGAAAATCTGTGTGAGAAAATAATAAATAATACATTTTGTGTTATAGTCGCGAACTATAGACCGCGTTCTTTCAAGTCAAAATCATAAAAGACTTGAGCATCTTCGAACATTAAACCTCTATATAATCCCGCCGTTCCAGGACCTAGACAAAAGGACTGTCCCGCTAAAACCTAACCGTCTGGCCCCACAGATTTATAGGAACGCGGAACGCAACAACCACCATTTATCCGTTTTATTCCAATAAATTAAATAGTGAATCCATTCCTGTGATGTCCAGATAAGCTGTTCAACCCGCACAATGTAATCTTTTTACCATAAATAGTATGATGACCTATTTGCATTTGAGTTAGGTCTGTCTTTAAATTAATTGTGCTATTCTTGCTATTGCATTGTGTTAACCTGAATAGGCCTTTGGATTTTAAGTGCCATCTTTAATGGGCAATTATGGGGGTTCCACCTGCTTTTGTTACTTGTTTCTTGAGCTATATCAACCGTTAATTCGTGGGTGCGTGCACTTTATTGCGTATCTCATGTCGAAGATGATTAGTTTGGCTTTAGTATGGTTTTAATTTAGATTTGATTGCTTGTGATTGTGAGCTCATTGAATGTTGTGTTAGACCAATTAAATCTTATTAGTCACTTTTTCGACTTTTTAAACCTCTTGTTGAAGTATTTATTAAGTAATAGCTGCTGCCCGCGGCTTCTCCCGCGTGGCTTTTTCTAAAATAATAATAGCCTAAATTACTCCTTATAATATCAGCTATCTTCCTGTCACAGTTGCGTTAAACGGTCCAGCCGTTTCGGAGATTAGCCGGTACGAACAGACAGACATATTTTGTTTTTTTTTGTTTTGGATACCGTATATACAGGGTGGGCCAGAAAGGCGTACGATTTTAAAAACACTCTTGCGTTTGAAGCTTTAGAGAGGGGACTGCGCGGGAGGTGGGGTAAAGTAGCTCGGTTCCCGGAAATTTAGTCGCGATGGATCACTTCACCGGAGCGCAACGTGCATTCTGCGTTAAACATTATTACAAAAATCGCGATTCGTGCGTTATTGTTCGGCGTTTATTTCGGCGTGAGTTTGGATTACATGACCTAAATCAGTGTCCGAAAGAAAGTGTGATTCGATCGTGGGTCAGAAAGTTCGAAGATACTGGTTCGACTCTCAAACAGAAGCCTGCGGGACGCCCAAGGTCAACAAGAACGGAAGACACAATTGAACAAGTTAGAGCTTCAGTTCAACGTAATCCTGCTCTATCGACTCGAAAGCGTTCAGCCGAATGTTAAAGGATTTTTTCTTTCCACAACTGCAACAATTTGAAGCCTATAATCGTGCGACATGGTTTCAACAAGATGGCGCGACATGCCATACAGCTAATGCCTCTTTGGCGGTCGTAAACGAGATGTTTGCTGGGAAACTGATATCGCGCCGAGGTGACATTGCATGGCCTCCTAGAAGTCCGGATCTAACGCCACTGGACTTTTTTTTGTGGGGATACCTAAAAAGAAGAGTCTACTCCAATAACCCAGCCACGATTAACCAGTTGAAGACCAATATCCGGGAAGAAATGGCAGCTATTCCCCGTGCAATGTGCCAGCGAGTTTTTACCAATTTGAGGTTCAGATTCGAAGAATGTTTGCAGCGGGATGGTGCACACCTGGATGACGTTATTTTTAAGAAATGAATTTCCCAGATGTAAATTTTTATAAAAATAAAAATTTGTATGTGAATTGTACTAAGTTTTTTTTTAATAATTTTTTCAAATTCGCATTTCTTTCTGGCCCACCCTGTACTTTCCTTTGCATTTAGTAAAAGCTGTTATTTTGACATTAAAAACAGACAATTCCATCTTATTGATGTGTAACATCTTTCCCTCGGTCTCTGTGGGATTAATATCGTGAAAAGGGACGGAACTGTGTAACATGAATGAGCTTGAGCATGGAATAAGTTAGCATTTTTTAATAGCATGGAATTTGTAAGTACTTTATAAAAGCATGGAATTAGTGTGTTCATGGAATTAGTAGTGGGTTTTATTCGACCAGTGGGCGATCACTAGTAATGAATAATTATTCGAATAAATATTTCAGTATTTAGTTTTTTTAAATTTTGAGGTTAATTTCTGTCGCTGTTCAGTGACCAAGGTGAAATGTCAGATAGTATACATCATACGCGACTACTGTAAGGGTTGCTCATTTTTTAGGGTTCCGTACCCAAAGGGTAAAACGGGAACCCTATTACTAAGGATCCGCTGTCACCAGGCTGTATCTCATGAACCGTAATAGTTAGACAGTTGAAATTTTCACAGATGATGTATTTCTGTTGCCGCTATAACAACAAATACAAAAAAACAGGAAAAGATATTAATGGGGCTCCCATACAACAAACGTGATTTTTTGGCGTTTTTATAGATAATTGTACGGAACCCTTTGTGCGCGAGTCCGACTCACACTTGGCCAGTTTTTTTTTTTTGTAGATTTGGTCTCCCCCAACTGGTCCTGTTTTTTTCTCCAATGCATTATGAATCTTAATCTGAATCGGATCGATCGACCAGTCTTACAATTTCGGCAAAAAATGCTAAGTAACATTTTGGTGCCTGATTAAAGTCTTCATTCTTTCATGAACCTTTATCTCAGATCAGTATAAAATAATCGATTCATAATTACTAATTAAGTGTCCCCATAATTAGTAAGATTTTTTTATTCAATCGTTGTTTTTCCTCGCTCCCACGAGTGCACCCGAATCTTTATCTCGATAAATTTGATCCGAATGAATCGAATAAATTAAAACGATTGTATCGAGTGATTAATTCGAGGATCCGAGTTATCTCTACGGATTAGTGGCTCCCTCTATAGAGTGAGCCTAATTGACATCCAGAGATATGGTTTATTAAAATAATGGGGGTTTTATTTTTGGGTATTTAAAGCTATCGTTTTCTTGTATCTATGGCATCATATTCGATGTTATTACATGTGATTTAATGTTACATTTTATGTTCTACTATTAAATATAAAAGAAAAAAAAGAAAGAAAAATAATTTTATTCGTCACTGTAACACGTGCTTAGGAAAACATAAACTCGAGCATTACCTGCTCGAGTTGCACATTACACAAAACAACAACAATATCCCCCTTATTACAAAACAAGGTTTATCTTCAGACCCAGGTTTAAAACATGGAGTCATTATTGAATTTCGAACTTTATTCCGACTATGGTAAAGTTCCTAAACAGAAAACTGACAACTTAGTACCGAACTAAGTTTTCAATTTTGTATAAAGAACGGTATTTCAATCACTGTTACGTTCTTATTACAAAAACTCCATGGTTTATGCCATATCAAAATCATAAAAAAATCTTGTTTTGTAATAAGGCGGTATGAGTTTTGTTTGTACTGATTACCGTATATGTCAGTTATTTGTCAGAACTGACTTATTAATCAAAAGTTCACCTAATCAGAACTTCTTTGGGATTAATTGGTTACAGAAATTCTTAGTTTCCATTTCGTGGTTTAGCACGACGAGTCATTATGGTAACTTAACTATCAAATTCTCCATGCGTTAGTGCCTACATCCCCGTCAAAGGCTAAAGCGTGATGATTGCAAATAGTAGGTAATATAATGAAAAAAAAAAAAAAAACCGGTCAATAGCGAGTCGGACTCGCGCACTAAGGGTTCCGTACGTATATATGATGTTGATGATTTCTGAAAAACTTTGCTATTTAGAGACTTAGTTTTATTTTTCCTGTAATCTTTATATAAACTTCTATCACATGGAATAATTTCAGATTTTTATCATGCAAACTTCAGAGATAAGGGGGGGGAACGGTTTTTTTTTTAATTTTTCTTCAAAAGTCGGAAACTATGCTGCCTAAAAAAAACAAAAATTGTTTTGCGAATGTGCAAACAGTGCTCTTTCATATGATACCCCACATGCCCTAGTAGCCCCACTTAATTTTTTTAAGACCCCCTTTCAGTCCTTTTTGCAAAAAAGGTATATTTTTTTAAATTTCTTTCTTGTTTGCAAAATAGTTGGGCAAAGGTTATCTAAAACTATTCTAAATTTCAAGTAGATAGCATAAGTAGTTCTTGAGATATCCAGGTGTGACAGACAGACAGACAGACAGACAGACTTAGTCCATAAGGGTTCCTTTTTACCATTTTGGTACGGAACCCTAAAAAACCTAGAAAAATCAACTCATCTTCTCCACAAGCATGATGATTTAAAGTTCTAGCAGGCGGATGGTCGCAAAAACTCTCAGACATGATTTAGGATGAATCACGTTTAATATGATGATAATCATTATAAATCAGCCATTATCTTCGTCAAGTGATCGTTCGCTCGATGAATTAATACTGTATTACGGACTTTTAAACTGTACGACTTTTTGAAGACTCTCATTTTGATTAAAGGAATCTTGATAAGACGAAGCGTGGCTTGTTTCTCTCCGACTGCATTGAATTCTGGAGTGAGTTTTTTTTTGGGTGGGAAATTATCAAATAACTTCTCCCGTTCCTGGCGGAGCGGGAGGGCGTGTCAGACTTTTACTAACTAAAACCCACCCGTGTTCCTTCAGATGCCTGTGCGCCGGGGCCACGATATCCCTTTCGGACAAACTCGCAACCCGGGCAGGCATTGGCCTAACGGACCCCGTCAGTTCGTGCTGACATCTCGTTGAGGCGTGCGTGGAACACAACGCACCGCCAACCCGGCCCTGGTCCTTATCAGACGGCGAGCTACCCATCGCTCACCGTCCACAAGCCCGCGCCTACGGTGGCCGGGAATCGGCTTGCGACTCCCGACGCCCGGGGCGTCACCCGCGGCGACTAGGGGCGTGAAGGCGCGAATTTTGCCTCTCCCTCACGCGTTCCTCCTCCTCCTTTGCGAGCCTTATTGCTTCTCAGAAAGAGGTGATGGTCTCCCATGGACTCTCGCTCCGAAACATGGCCTGAGCCAGGGGTGGACGCGAGAGATCACTTCTGCTGATCAATTCCGGGACATGTTGCATAATCTAACTGAAAAATCTAGCACCCATTTGACCTACCAATTGTATAGCAGAAATTTGCCTGATTTGGCCTTATATCGAAGACTAAATTATTATTCTAGTTGATTCTTTCAGCCAAAAATTTCTATGTAAGTCGTTTTCTGCTTTAGAAATTTTAATAAACTTGTTTTACAGTCCGTCCAACCCATTTTGACTTCTATTGCGTTGATGGCATAACAAATGGCAGCTGTAATAAACAGTTGGTATTGTAACCACGTTTTTGCTTTTAATGCCATCCTATCCATCGTCATATGCCTACGGAATAGAAGTCAAAATCGGTTAAACGGACTGTAAAAAAGGTTTATTTAAATTTCTAATCTTATTTCAAATGGAGTATAAGACCGCTTTCAAAGTAGAACTAACTATCATTATGCAGTCGATCTGACGACCGATTGAAATCCCCGAATCGTATGCTATAAAAGCTTCGTCTTACTATGGTTATCACTCGAGATCGAATATAAACTGCTGATGTATGTTACGGTGCCCCGTCCAAATAGGGTGATGTTATTGTTTATTTATAAACTATACCCATCCAGGACGTGCTTTTTCCAACTGGCCAGTGACAAATTTATATTTGTCGATCGACCGAGACGCGATAGAATCGATGCGTCGCGATTTATACCACGCTCGATTGATCGATTTCGATGAGTCCGAGTTATGTATCGGATTGGGTGTACTGTTATCGACGAATTATTGTATGCTTGCCAAAGTTTGTTTATCTTGTAATGGGGACTCGGCTTTTGTGGAAAGATTTCGTAACGGGATGAAGAAAGCGGTGTTACAGATCGAATATGTTTCGCTTGAGTCCATTTTGGTAATCATTCTTAAAGTTAAAATGTTTGACCGTCAATAAATTACATTGGAATACTGTAAATACTTTAAGGGCCCCTTTTCCCGAAAGTTTAGGCATGTGACAGCTTGCGCCCGCGTTGCACAGGAGCAGTCGCGATAGCACTATAGCACTGGCGCGGTGCGCGCGAGCCGTTTTTCACGTATTTATTTAATATAAAAAAAATTAGTGCCATATTATAAATCTATCTAATAATATCTCTGTCAAACCCGTTTAGTAAATTAAATGTAAAATTTTCATAAAAAGTGCGTTCCCGCAAGTCTCATACAACTTAAAATACTTTCAAAATCGACTTTACTTCTGGTTTTTTTTATCAAGCAAAATGTTAAATATCGTGTTTTTAACCAAAAATGTCACTAGATCAAACATGTATCTGTACTATAATTTTTTTTACGAATTTGGTGATTTCTCTGAAATCAACTCGATCTAGAAACGTAAATTTCGGAAAAGGGGCCCTTAATTGCTTACCAATTAACCTAGAATATGCTCTACTTTTTTATGTTGTATTCCATAATGATACAATTAATTCAAGTTTTTCTGTCTCCCAGGGGGACATCTAGGCATTACTGAATGGCGGCATTCGTATGATGAGTTAAATTTAGATATTATTATACATTTCATGTTTTACTTTTATTCTGTAGAGCCTTGTATGAAGTTGTTGTTTGTTGAAGTTAGTTAATGGGACCCGCATTGTCCACACAAATGTTCTCACACTAAAAAATAATTAAGCATGACTCGAAAATTAGTTTGATTGAATTCTAAGTAGACACAAACAATTATTTGAGCCGAGTGGTTTAAAAATCAAACAGGAACATATCTATATAGGGAGTTAACCGAGCCGCATTATACCACGGTTGTATTATAATTACCATCCCACGTTTTAGTGTCAATTTGCGCCAATTAGTCGGCCTTTAGGTCGTATATCGTACGGACCGATGCCCGTGCCGAATTCTTTAATCGACTTTAATGAATTCCGATTATTCGTTTTCGACTTTTTCCAACGAAATGCTCTGAATTTCGAACGGGTGACAGATTTTTAAATTCTTCCCTTACACTTGTACCATAGCTTTTTGTACGTGTTTGTTTTAATAATGCATGATATGTAATTATTTTAGTTACGAGTCGACGAATAAAAAACGCTCGGCGATTTACGACACTCGATCTGCAACGAGTTCTGTCCTCATATAATTTGTTGTTGCATAATTAATATGGGACTGATATTTGCAATTTAAATATTAATTTATCTGTCCAATAGCGTTCGCGTCGAGCTTAAGTAGGTATACAATGTTGAAATCGAGGTAGTTTTATTCACATTTGCGATTTAAAGTTGGTCGGTTGCTTAACGTAGCAAAAACAAGTAACGCTTCTGGACCTAATTACTTATACCTGTCCATCAGTAGGACAGTTGGACAGCTCACGTCGGCTGGCCGCGACCGCAGCGCCACCTCGATTCCTCGAACCACGGATTAAATTGGTAAATCTACATTCGTCCCATATACGGCGAATCGGCGCCGACTTACAAAAAATCATCGGCTTAAGTAAATACAAATTTCAATTTTATCATTGAACGTTTTATTTCATTTCCGATTCTTAAGCGTATACGAACGCGGACGTTTTATTTAATCGAATGCGCATAATGATCGGTTTTTCCGAGCAGCGTCGGCGGTGGTCGTCTTTTTCCGTGTTGTGTAACATTGTTTCTGATGCGCGCGCGCTGCGCGGCCGACGCGCATGCTCGCGCATCATGCGTGATTTACGATTGTGCACTTTGTGATTTTTAAAACAGTTTTTAGTAGAGGTTCTCGCTTCCAACTGGATAGCTTATAAATCTGGCGCCAAAATGAATGAACTCCATTGAGTTTTTCGCTTGTCAATTATTGGAAATACTCCGTATATATTCATACAATTACTGGTAATGATTACTTACGTTTTTGTCGTTCTTTATATAGATGATGAGGTGGTTGCATTGTAAGAGGTACGTATTCCTAAAATTTGATAAAATGATAATGAAGTAACAAGTAGAATAGGTATGGTGCTAAGTTCTGCAATTCAAATAGCCTATGCCTTAAGATTGAGATTTCTTTTTTACTGAAAGTGTTCGTTCCGTTTATGGAAATAATTAAACTTTTATTGTTAGCCAGCGTATTTAAAGATTTTAAAGGATGCCATTATGTAAATGTGTTCTATTTATGTAGGGTAATACCATTTAGCTTTAATGTAGGTACTCAGTTAAGCAACTCTTTATGTAAAAGGAATGTGCAAACAGCTTCTGCCGTTTAAATCGCTGGACCAAATTAGATGGGATTCTCTACCTACTCATGTAGGTAGGTAGCTTTTTGTAATAACCTACATAATCTTTTGTTATATAACAGTAAATTAAGAGAATCTCCACACATAACTGTAGAATATAATTTTTTATAATCACCTAGGCGATTTTTGAGCCAAACAATCAAGACATTGAAAAATTTACGTCAAATCAGTATAAATTCATATAAAGGACGAATCTTAACCATTATTTTGGAGAAGTTAAACTGTGTCATGTCTAACTGTCTAATACTCTGTAGTTTTTAAATTAGATCATAAAGTCTCATAAGCAAAAATGTGATTTTCCAAAATTGAAATTACCAAAAAATAATACAATCAGCAGCAGATATACGACGCTGCAAGGGTTTCGTAGCAATTAAGCCCCGTTTGGTTCCTTCGCCTTGTGTTGCGAATCGCTAATTACCAAAACCAGACGATAACTCGCTTGTGACGTCAGCAAGACTAATTTACGATCCGTAGGGCTCGCACGCGCTGCCATTAGATTTGGTTTAACATCGAAATTGAGAAGCTGTGACGTAATGATGTAATGGGGATTCGAAAATTGAGTAGTTGAGAACAGCTGGGCTCTATTTAATTTGGTAACTGTATATGTGACTTATTGGTCAAAAAAATTACGAAACTGCCACATTTTCAAAGCAGAAAATGTATGAAAGAAACTATTGTCTAATCGTCGGATTGTTATATCTGGCGCCTGTATCAATCCGCCTAGCCTTTTGCCAAGTATGCTTGGGTGGCTTTCAGTCTAACTAGATCCAGCTGAATACCAGTATTTTATATGTAGTGACTGCTTACCCGTGGTGCCGTGTGGTGCCGGACGTAAAGAATAGCACCTGTTCGGGTTATCGGCGGTGTAACATGCTGGCGTGTGGCACTGCTCAACAAACCCGCTCGTAAATCCCTTTTTAGGGTTCCGTACCAAAATGGTAAAAGGGAACCCTTATGGTGAGACTAAGTCTGTCTTTGTGTCTGTCTGTCTGTCTGTCACACCTGAATATCTCAAGAACTACTAATGCTATCAACTCGAAATTTAGAATAGTTTTAGATGACGTTTGCCCAACTATTTTGCAAACAAGAAAGAAATTAAAAAATAATATCTTTTTTGCAAAAGAGACTGAAAAGGGGTCTTAAAAATAAGAAGTGGGGCTACTAGGGCATGTGGGGTATCATATGAAAGAGAGTTGTTTGCACATTCTCAAACATTTATTTTTATTTTTTTAGACAACTTAGTTTTCGACTTTTAATGAAAAATGTAAAAAAAACATACCGTTCCCCCCCTCTTATTTCCGAAGTTTCCATAGATAAAAATCTGAAATTATTGTATGTGATAGAAGTTTATGTAAAGATTACAGGAAAAATAAAACGACGTCTCTAAATAGCACAGTTTTTCAGTAATCATCAACATCATATATACGTACGGAACCGTCGGCGCGCGAGTCCGACTCGCTCTTGACCGGTTTTTTATTAGTGGACTGTATGTTATGTTGGTTTGATTGCCAGGAGAAGAGGGACGGGAAGAACACCGATGAATACGCACTTTTACCTTGAATACATGTGGTCCAAGAAGACCTTTTATTTCACCCCATCGGTGCACACGTAAAACACAGTCACATCGGTCGAATGACAGTAGTAACAAAGTTACCATGTGTAAATATATTTAAATGTTGCAACTTCCAACAGCACCATCCTATTTCTTCCCATGGGTGTCGTAAAAATGGGCAGCAGCGTTCTCGTTGCATTTTAACACCATACTGCGAACGCCAACCCGCCTGCCAAGCGTAGCGATTATGGCAACCCCCCCAAATGTTGGGGGAGGCCTAGTCCAGCAGTGGACGTCTTTCGGCTCAAATGCTTATTTTAACTTAGGTATTTTAATTGTTTTTTTTTTGTTTTCTGTTCTTTTATATTTTTATTACGGACGCTTTTAACGTGCACGTCTTTCTACATTGTTCTCACATGTATAATTTCAACATAAATGATGTAACCAATACTATGTAACAATTTTTTGATTTAAAAGAGTGTCCGTGGAGTTTCTTGCCTGTTCTTCTCCATAGGAACCTAGTACGCTTTGGAATGGGCAACTAGCTTCATCTCTCTGACTGACCGACCCCTTGACAATTCAAAAGTTCCTGTAATAGGTTTATTTGAAATAAATGCTTTCCGCCGTATTACAAAACCAGATTTATATTTTGACATGACTTAAACCATGGAGCCAGTTTTTGTAATAAGAACGTAACTGTGATTGAAATAGCGTTCTTTATATAAAACTGAAAACTTAGTTCGGTACTAAGTTGTCAGTTTTGTGTTTAGGAACTTTACCATTGTCGGAATAAAGTTCGAAATTCAATAATGGCTCCATGTTTTAAACCTGGGTCTGAAGATAAACCTTGTTTTGTAATAAGTGGGGTTGAGTTTGAGTTTGAGAATGATGATGAATGATTACTGCCTATCTGACCTGCACAACCCAGCAACCGGGTAATACGATACCCCTTGGTAAGACTGGTTGTCAGACTTTCGGGCTTCTGACGACCCGTAACGACTGCCAAAGATTCACGAATGACAGCCGGAGCCAACATCTTAACGTGCTTTCCGAGGCACGGAGGAGTCTCGGTATGTAAAGATCACCCATCCACGGACCAATCGGCAAGCGTAGCTTAACCTGATGGATCGACCCATGCTGGTGGTATTACTTATAGCCACGAACTCCTCGTCTCATGGCGCCTGTATGGTTTTATTAAATAAGCTCCTGGCTATATCATAGTAGTTGGAAAATGGGTTTTCTACATGGCCTTCACATGATCTGACCCAGATTTTGTCTGGACTTTAAAAGAGACTGTGAGCTTCGAGTTTGTTTCGGCCTTTCTTCTCAGAGTAGTCAGATAGGAAACCCGACCTCATCTAGTTTTTAGGATTCCGTACCCAAAGGGTAAAACGGGAACCCTATTACTAAGGCTCCGCCGTCTGTCTGTCTGTCCGTCTGTCCGTCTGTCACCAGGCTGTATCTCATGAACCGTGATAGCTAGACAGTTGAAATTTTCACAGATGATGTATTTCTGTTGCCGCTATAACTACAAATACAAAAAAATAGAATAAAATAAATATTTAAGGGGGCTCCCATACAACAAACGTGATTCTTTTGCTCGTTTTTGCTCTATATTGATAACGGCAACAGGTAGACGCTTGAAATATTCATAGAATATGTAGATATATTTTGAATTTAAAAATAATTAATTAAGTTAAAATAAAACAAATATTTAAGGGGGGCTCTCATACAACAAACGTGTTTTTTTGCCATTTTTATAGATAATGGTACGGAAACCTTCGTGCGCGAGTCCGACTCGCACTTGGCTGGTTTTTTGACTTTGAATCCTTACCCGACTGAAAGTCACATCTTTGACTTTGGCTTAACTCTTTGACTGTCGTTTTTTTTTTTCGCCGTAGTCATCCCTATGGATGACTACGGCTATCCGTAGTCAAGCAACGACCGAACATTCGGCCGATACTTCAGATTTATGTTCGAAGTACCCCTGGACTTGTCTTGGTATGGCAATAGGCTCACACGCTTTTATTCTCTCATAAGGCGACGATAACCGACTTTTGATGATTTTATACTAAAGATCACGTCTAAACGAGTAGTGTTAATGATTTGAAAAAAATATATGTTGAATTAGAGCATTTTCTCAATAACTTAATATGTTAATATTTTAGATTATGCTTATATTACATAGTGAAATTAATTTGTAAAGTTATGTCTAACGCGGATTTAAAACTGAGAAAGGTGCTAATCTACCAAGCGTATTTTTCTGAAACCTTCACCAATTTAAAGATAATTTAATTATTGATATTTTAATATACGCGTTTTATTAAAATACCTTTTGGTTTGTGTATAATACATTAATAATGCGTCTAATTGGGGACAGCGCTCCTTGATAGGCGAGTCCTATTACTGGCTGTACGTACGACGCGTTGCGTGAGCTCAGTACAGAACACGCAAGCTAAGCATTCAAGGTCACTGGCACATATCTCCGTCTTAATGACCATGGGACGCGCTTTTTTGGGGGATTTAAACAGTACAGGTGAAATGAGGGTGTGTACTGCACAAATACCCAAGCGCAACCTGCGCAACCCATCGGGGAATACATAGATGGTGGTGTTAGGGCTCGTACAGACTGGTGCTATATCGCAGGCGCGACAGGCACCGACAAAGAAATTGTGCTTCGAAAGTCACGCCCGCGATTTTGCACGAGTCTGAAACGAGCCTTTATATTAATATCTTATCCGTTAATGATTAAACAATTTCAATTCGCGAATAATTATTATAAAAACTAAAAACGATAATGTAAAAAAAATATATGAAAGTAATGGTTTATTATTTTAACAAATAAACCTTTACAACTAGTGATTGGAGTCTTATTTTCAGCAAATAATCCCGAAAAATATCAAAAAAAGAAGTATTGCTTGTCAATCAGATTTACAAAACATGCAAAATAAATTAAAGTTAATAAACATTTATCCTTTTAGATGAATCATCAATATTCCACTTTTCCGCAAGATCACTAAAGACTTCTTGACTTAATTAACCCTTAAAAGCGGACTCATAATCCGACAGGGAACAAAAAGGGCCAAACAAAAAAACTCCACTCGATGTCACGTGTAAAACTGGGAACCTGGGACAAATTCATGTTTTTATAGGCCTTTTGTGTGTTTTTTCTCACAGTTGCGAGGCATCTGAAGGAGCACGATTCGGTAACGCACCGAGGAAGATGTTATCGCGACCATTAGAGGGTTGAGCTACATCGCATTGAGACATTTCGACACGTCCAAGTTTTTGTTTGAATCCTTTTAAGTGTTGTTATTTTAGGTCAATGATGGCGCTTTATCGGTATTCGTCTTGACATTTCACCGTACTAGAGTCGTCACAACCGCAAATTATAGCCGCGGAATTTTGACGTCTCACTTAAAGCGCGATATTTCGTCCACAAATTATTGTCCTGTCACAACACTCATAAAAAAAATGTCCGATTCTCTTTTAATAAAGTCGTCTCGTTTCGCCGACTAAGTTCCCACGACACATCGTCAGATAAGACACAACAACGCATCATGTTTTTGCAACATCATAACCACATTGTCGTCGGCACTCCGTCACCTGACGACATGTTGATATAAAACGCCAATAAATGTCACTTTTTTATGACACATTCGCGTCGTGAATTCACGTCACGTGCGCGAGCGCCGTCAGATTTGTATCGACGCATGTTCGCCACCCTGTGTGCCCCGACGCGCGCCATTCTCTCACGCGACTCCGCCGACAGCCGACGCGCCGACCCACACATCTCACGCTAATCTCTCCTACCATCCAACTATTAACGCCCGAGGCGAAAAACTTTTCCGACAATAGTCTCATTAGCCCCACAAAAGTCATTAAATCTTTGACAGTGTATTGTAACAGCGTCACGTACAACAGCGCTAACAACGTGTGGAGGATCTCGGGGAAGCGGAACAAATCCCGTGATCTATCCAGAATGATCTCCGTCCACAGCGCTCTTTCATCGATCCTACACGTTCGGACAAAAAAATCAACGGTCCGGAATCATTATTATCTTTCTTCTTCGATCATCGATCGCTATTATCCTATTTAAAAGCATCTCGATTTGTTCTTCACTTTTTTTCATTTCACTCTCCCGTCGGCGTTTCAATTCGGGACCCTAACAATGGGAACGTTAAGAAAGATGTTTAAGTGGTTAGTTACGCTGCTTTTTTCACAATTTTTCAATTTAAACACAGTCGTGTCGCTGAAGGGCCGGAAGGTGTCGTTACGGGTATTATCAATACTAATAATGTCGAAGACACAATGGATCGAATAACATTCTTAAGCTTGATCTCTCACTATTTGAATGTTCAATTACGTTTTATGTGAGTGTGTGCCTATTTTAAAAACGAGTAATCTGCGTCCAATCTGCGTTTATGAGGTATAATGAAGAATTTCAAACTGTTATTAAAATGCGCGCATCAGCAATAAAAGGGCGTGGAGAAAATTGAGTAACTCCGTTGGTACTCGAGTCCAGGCAATTCCAGTTAAGATATTAATTGGTTGAGCGGCTAGAGGGACGGGGCAGGGGGAGGTGGGCCGGGGGCCCGGCGGACCCACACGTAGCGTGAAATCGCCGGGCACGGGTGCGAGCCCCACCTGGACACCACCAGCTTATTATTTGTTGTCTCCCATCTTCCATGCTCGTAAATTTCCACGTCAACGTGTGCGATGATTGTGGAAAAAACGAGGTCGACAAAGCCTTTTCACACCCGAAGATAGGACATAAAGACGAACGACTCAGTAAATACGTATATTAAGAACATAATACGTGGAGATGTCCGTTCACCGGTGGCCTCATAATGTGCGTGAATAATTTTTCGTCGTAATAAATTCGGATTGTAATGGTTGATCGCGATTGGTTTGATATTTTAGTTGCGTTTATTTTAATATTTATAAAAAAAGTATTATGGCATTACGTTCATGTGGGACTGGTTTTGGCATTAATCGACAATGATTGCTACCACCTACGTTTTTGGAAATAATCTCATGATGTTATTGGTCCTCTGTTACGACAAAAGCTTAATAAATACATGTGTTTATTATGTTTTTGAAGGTTTTATTCGAGCTTGTATAGTTTTAAGGGCAGTGGCGTTTGTCTTGTATTGCTGTGACAAGGTAATCAAGCGAGGTATCTCCGACTGGCTTATGCGAGACTCTTGTAGGGTTTACTCACTTTAAGGAAGCGCTTCTTGTGACATCATTATTATTTCCCATATGTTTTATGATTATTTCAAATGAGGAGTAGCCTGTCTTTTACGACACCTATAGATGGAGTCGGTAGCTTTATGCTTGCTATTCATTTTGCACAAAATCATTATACAGTAGAGCGTCGATTATCCAAACTAATTAGTGTGTTCGGAAAACCGATTTATTCGGATAATTGAACTGTATGAAAAACTGTTCCAATTAAAACATAAATCAATGTCATCTGTTAGGAATCTTTTTTAGTTATTACAATAGTAAGAAGTAATCCAGTAAACAAAATAGATATGTATGTAATACATATACACGAAAAGGAACGAACTTAATTTTGGTCTGTTGAAGCAAGCCTACTCGCATATGAGCAGCAAATTCCTGCAGTTTTTAGGGTTCCGTACCTCAAAAGGAAAAAACGGAACCCTTATAGGATCACTCGTATGTCTGTCTGCCTGTTCGTCTGTCACATCTGATTTGCTCCGAATCTCCTGGACCGATTAAGTTGAAATTTGGTACACATATGGATTTATGTGACCCAAACACGGACGTGTTACGTAAATAAATAAAATTTGAATATGGAGGTCCCTTTTGGAGGGAAAATTAAAAAAAAAAAAGTTTTGCTGACCGTACCGTGTTACATATCAAATGAAAAGGCTTGTTTCAAGGATTTCATATATATTGTTTTTATAATTTTAAAATAAATAAGTACTTTTGAAATTATTTAAGAAAATAATAATAATTATAGAAAATATAATAATATATAATAAAGAATAATATTTTTTTTTTATAAAACGTAAAGGCGAAACTGTATACGTGTGTTAAATTAATGTCGCCACTGTATACATAGAATAAAAAAACTAACCTCTTTTCATAATAGAACTGCCATGAGGATTACTGCTCTTGATCAAAAGACTGGAACAGTTCCAGCGGTGCCAACGGAACTGATGCTGGCATTCCTTGACCGCTAGCTGTAGACCCTCGAAGGCTATAGCGACAGTATCGGGCGCTTCGTGGCAGACGGTTCTCTGTTCCCTGGTCAGGCCTCCGACGAGGCGGCAGGTGAGGGATGAGCTGAGCTTCACGTGACTTGGCAGCATGTTGTCTCGGGAACTGGAAGTAGAAAACTGGGAGTTAAATGAAACCAACAACTTGAACAATTATGGCAACTCCCTCCCCCCCCCCCAAAATGACAAGCACTAAGAAAAAACACGAGAAACAGTCGAAGTAGCGGTGCTTGGGGGACGCCTGTGTCCAAAAGTGGACGTCTTTCGGCTAAAATGAGGATGATGATGATCAACTTGAAGGCAATGGATTAAGTCTGAATCTATACTGCAGCGGCCTGCAATAGGGACTCACGTATGTGTGCCTCGGCCCACATTTTCACATTCGTCCATCAATGTCTGGTTGCGGCTAAGGCTTGTATAGTGCTTTTCTCAAATAATGCGCGGAAATTCAAATAAAGTAAATTATTTATAAATTCCAGACTCAACGACGAACAACGATAATCTTTCACGCGCCAATGTGTTAATTTGTTTTTTTTTTCAATAAACAGCTTCTTACTGAAATATTTCTTTCTGCTCAATCGCACTCCGACCCCCAAGATACAAGCCCTGCTTAGTTTGGGGGTCAATGATCAAACCAAAATACTGTGAATCTGTGATGTACAAACTCGTTTGTGTTTATGTAAGATCACTGTCTGTCATCAGCTTTTCCTTTTTGCCAATAAAACTCTTTGTATTATTATTATTATTTTTTTTTGCAAGTCGGATCGAAATTTAAATAAAACCTTTGACAAGTCACCTCCTTGGTTGCCATGTTTCGGAGTGAAAGATCGTTTCATTTTTAAATTACACGATGGATATTATCCGCCTGGCATGGCTTAAGCCATGGAGCCAGTTTTTGTAATAAGAACGTAACAGTGATTGAAATACCGTTCTTTATACAAAACTGAAAACTTAGTTCGGTACTAAGTTGTCAGTTTTGTGTTAAGGAACTTTACCATAGTCGGAATAAAGTTCGAAATTCAATAATGGCTCCATGTTTTAAACCTGGGTCTGAAGATAAACCTTGTTTTGTGGGGGTATGAGTTTACTATTTAATTTATTTGGCCGCTAAACCACGACAAATATGGATTTTCAAACAACTTTTGGTGGCCGCTGCTTGCATGTCTTTGGCCAGTACAGCAATTTCGATTTATCTCGAAGAAGGTTGTCAAAATAAAGCTCCAAACATGTTTGAGAAAAAGAATTAAATCTCTAAATTATCCATTCAACTTAATATGCTGAGTAGCACTTCTTGAACGTTACAAGGTGGGAAAGTTGGCCGTCAAAGCGTGCACCCTTGGCCTATGGGAGGACAGTGTAGGCCTGTCAACAATGCCGGGAGGACACGGCGTGGCATACGCTGGCAGAGTGTGCCGCTTGGGAGGAGCCACGCCGTGCCCTCATCTCAGGAGTAGGCAGTGACCTATCGCTGCCGGCCGTGGTCAAGTCGATGGCCGGCAGTGAGGAGTCCTGGGACGCGGTGGTGTCCTTCTGTGAAACAATCGTGTCGCAGAAGGAGGCTGCGGAAAGGGAGCGGGAAATCTCGTTCGCTCACCCGGCCCGCAGCAGGCGCACCGGGCGTCGGCGGAGGGCCGATAACGCCCTCTTCCAGCCCCCATAAATGGGTCCAGGGACGGCGCACTTGGGGACGTCAGCCGCCCCCTATCACATTGGACCCGAGGTGGCGGCGCGTAGTGTTTCACGCGCGCCCCTATCAGACGTCGCGGGGGGGTCAGACACCTCACCCCCTAGACTTGAGGTGGCCTGCAGAGGCGGGCCGGCACTAGCCGGGGATTGCGAAAGGAATAACAGATCCCAAGATCCGTTCCCCTCCCACACTTGCACCGGGGGCAAGTGTGGGAGGGGAACACTGGGGTGGTTTTTAGTCAGTAAGAGTCTGACAGACAGGGACATCCATGAGGATTTTCCACCCCGTGAACAAAAAAAAAAAAAGGCCTGTCAACAAGTACCAAGTACTTAACAAAATATAAGATGGTTTACAAAGCTGCTACAGTCTATAAAGCCTACAACGGTCTCACATACACAAATAAAAAAAAAACTATATTAAATATTACTAAAATAATAAAAATAAAAACCTATTTAAACCAAATGACAACAAACAACAAATAATAGCACCATCCTATTTCTTTTCGTGGGTGTCGTAAAAAGCGACTAAAGGACCTACTAGAGAATGGGCAGCAGCGTTCTCTATGCATTTTAACACCGTACTGCGATCGCCAACCCGCCTGCCAAGCTTGGCGATTATGGCAACCCTCCTCCTCCTCCCTTCTTGGGGAGGTCTATGTCCAGCAGTGGACGTCTTTTCGCTGAAATTATGACTAATCAATGTTTATAAATATTACCTAATTATAATGAAATGAAAAGACCACCCGGCTCATATCTCAATCGTATTTAACCAATATTAATAACATAATTTTACCGGACCAGCACGCATCAATACCAAATAATTAGCGTTTAATTTATTCATAACTATCGCTACCTCTTACAAATGGCGACAATAACAATAATTATTAACTAATGACTAATCTGGTAATAAAAACAAATAATAATATTACGTCACACCACTATGTCCCACTAATTGGGCTATTCTCATAATTAAAGTCACACAAATTAATTTATTTGTGAATCTATACGAGCTTCCGATGGTATCGCGTTGTTAAAATAGTTTCGGAATGAAACAATTTGTTCGTTTAGTTAGTAGCTAATATTTCGTTGGTATGTGAAAATGTTCCGAGCGATTTTATAATTAAGTTTCGATGGAAAAGTTATGAGCTTCGCTGTGGATGCCTGTGAAATGTTTTTGTTGGAGCTCTGTGGGCAAAGGAATTTTACAGACTTTTGAAATTTATTATTAAATTTCGGTTTGCATACTTCAGAAGTTTGTGCTGTGAAGTTTTGTGGCAGCTCAGAAATGTACCTAGTATTTTTTTTTACGCTATGTTTTGAATATAAAACTTGGCGTCTGAATATGATTTTTTTGTTTTCTGCGTCTATTAAAATATTTTACATTGTATTAAGGGTCCCCGAGCAGTGCAGTTTGAGCAGCGGTGGCACAGTGGTAACGACCGTGACTTACGAGTTGTAGGTCGTAGGTTTGAACCCAGACAGGCGCTTTACTTTGTGTAAATTAGTTCATCACCACTGCTGTCAAAACGGTGAAGGAAAACATTGTGAGGAAACCGGCATGTCCTAGAACCAAAAATTCGACGACATGTGACATCTACCAACTCGCACTGGGCCTACGTGGTGGATAGCCCACTCACTCCCTCTCATCGAGAGGAGGCCTGAGTCACAGCAGTGGGAACAATATAGGCTGATTATGTGATTATGTGTGTGAATAAGCTTCGTCATTTATGTACTATAGTTGTAACTAACCAAGTTACATAATAAGTTACACCTACAATATGTACTTCAAAATGCCTTCACAAAAAATCGTGACAATAACCTCGTCTTAAACCTAGTTCCAAAAATAAAAATACATCATAGAACTAGATGGGGCATGACAGGAAGTGTCACAGATTAAATAAAAACTATGGCCGCACGTAGGTACTTGGTTCATCAGATGTACGCGACTGTGGCCCGATCAACACTGATAAACTACGCACGTGTTTTATATGTGTTAACGTTTTGGATTTACCCGTCTGTTAGCATTTTTTTTATCTGTGGATAGATTGATATTTAAAAAATAGTGCATTTATTTAAATGTTTATTTTTGTTTTGTTCGATAGTGTACAGATTAACCCTCTTTGGATATTTTTTTTCCGATTAGGGTTGCAAAGAATCTATGAAAGTTTGAACTTATGTTTGCTAAGGGATTATTTATTTATTAGGGTTTTCGTCAGACAAACATTAAGTGTAGCTGTAGTCTTGTATTTGGCGTTTGTTTATATTTTGTATGTCCGTTTGGTAGTCGGCAGAAGGCCTTCTCCAACCTTCTCTAGTTCTGTCTTTCTCTGGCCACTCTGCCCCATATTGTTCCAGCGACCTATCAGATGCCATCCTCCCACTTTTTCTGTGGTCTACCTGCCTTTCTTCGGCCATTTCTTAGGTACCACTGGGTAACTATTATGCTCCATTTGTCCTTCCCTTTAATCAATCAATCAAAATATTTGATTTCACATAAACCTACATGGGCACTTATAAAACGTCAGAAGCTAGATGCACGGTTCCAATTGGTCGATTCCTTTGGAGAAGAGCCGACAAGAAACTCCACGGTTACTCTTTAAAAAATAATTGGCTTTACAATGTTTTCAAATTAATGTGTTATTAGGTATGGAATACAGTGTAGGCCTGTGCCCTTAAATAATCGAAGTTCAATCGAACTTCGATTATTTAAGAGCTTGGCCTTGGTGTCTTGAAGCTTAATTATCTCGACTACCTACTAATTATAATTATAATTAGTAGGTAGTCGAATTAAACTCTCCTTTTCACTTCTCTAGAATTTTTATTTTTAAGAGTTCATATAAATACCTCCACAACCACCACACTGTTTATTTCACTCGCGACTGAGCAAGCGAGACATGGCGAAAGGGAGAAGGCTCCAAGGCGCCGATGGATTAGGTAATTTATTTTTACGAGGAGAATAATTTTAATTAAAAAATATAAAAAACATAGTACCTATCTGTTTTTTTAGTTCAGTTTATTGTTCGGTTTGGAGGTAACTTTGTTTTTGTTTTTCTGTCGAGAAAATTTTAAGGAATCACGTTTTCATCAACCAAAGCATTAAGGCTCTTACAAACTCACGCGAAATCTGGGTGCGACAGGCACCGACAAAGAAATTGTCCTACTAGTGTCGCGTCGCGCCCGCGATATCGCGTGAGTCTGTAAGAGCCCTTAACATGACATTAATCCTCAACTTTACCATATATTTATTTCAAAATTAATGCTGCAGTATTTTCGATATAACGGTGATCCTCTGTTATCATTATCATGCTAAGCAATTTGAGGAATTGTAAACTCTTAAGTAGTTTTTCTCCTAATTTGAATTTCACAATAAAACCTGTGTTTGATGAATTCCTGTTTGTTCGGTCACTACATATCTAAGGGCGAGGCATACACGACTATTTAACTGTTTACAGACGCTTCTTATCACAACGGCGTTTGTTCTTAATTTAGAATGGTCAAGGGTGAACAGACGGCATACTAAAAGTTCTGTAGATAGAGCACAAAAAGAAAAACATTTTCTGTTAACGGATTTATGGCTATGAAAAAAAGGCTTACGGTTAAAGGAATTTGAGAAATGTATTGTGAGCTAGAGAGGATCTGTGTCGGACGTAAAGAATAGCACCATCCTATTTCTTCCCGTGGGTGTCGTAAAAGGCGACTAAGGGATTTACTAGAGAATGAGCAGCACCGTTCTCTATGCATCAAAAGCGTGGCGATTATGGCAACCCCCCCTTTGGGCGAGGCCTATGTCCAGCAGTGGTCGTCTTTCGACTGAAATGATGATGGTGATGATTGTGAGCATTATAATAATAATAACCCCACCGCCGCCGCGCCGTATCTCGACGTTCACCTCATGGTGGGGCTTACGTGCTATGAACTCTAGGTCTGTGCCGGTAGAGTTGACTTTGCCGAAACAGCCAGACCAAGAGAGATACAGAAACCCGCAAGACAGCATGTGGCGAGCTGTTGGGCAGTTGTGCCCCCACGGACCCTATCTCCCGGGAGAAGTCTTGTTCCTCATCTCTGGCTTGCCTTTATTGGCCGGCTAGTATATGAACACTGATGAGGAACAGAGCTCCCACCTCATTCTTGCCTTTATTAGCCGGCTTGAGTGGAAATTCACAAGAGCAAATTTGCTCGGAGAAAGGAAATATTCCAGTAAGTGTTGGTAAGGATCTTGACCATCTTCCGGGCTTTGGGATAGTTCTGATAGCCGTGGAATACCTCTCCACTCCTCAAGCACCTCAGGACATGTTGCCCCCTTGTCACTTCGTCACTGTTAGCAACAGTTTCCGGGGGCCTATTATTAAGTATCCATATCTATACAAATAAATAATATTGAAGTGTCATTTGTGATGTCAAAATAACAACTCTTTACTAAACGCTCAAGAAAGTTTATACCGTACTTATAACAAAAACTGTAGGTACATAACAAAAAATTGACTGTCTGTTTATCCCAGCTAATCTCCGAAACGGCTGGGCCGATTTTGACTCGACTATCACTGGCATATAGCTGATGATGATAAGGAGTAACTTACTTTATTAAAAATACACTGAAACCTTTTATAAAGGCAGTAAGTAAACTATTAGAGATAAACTACGATAACATGGCGCGCCCCTCCAAAATTCAAAACGTTTGAAAGTATTTATGACAGTATTTACAAAGCGCTACCAAGACTCACAACACATTGTGTGCGTACTGAGACAGCCATCAAACAAAAATAAATCCAATTATTTATTTATTCGTAAGGATTTGACTATAGTATTCGTAAGGATTAATCTTTAACAACAAGGCTGTCTTTGGGCAGCCCCCCCCTCACCACCACTTTTCTGTTATGATTTTATATTTAAGTAATAGTACTTAAATTATAAATATACATTATTAAGTCAGATACATGTCATTACGAAATAATACTTGGTAGGTACGTTATTAAATAAAATGCTGCAGGTTTGAATTAACCTAAAAATAAGAAAAAAAATGCGCTATTGAGTGCAAGCATTGAATCGGCCTTCCGGGGCCCCCGTGAGGTCGGGCGCGGGCCCCATGTGTTCCTATGGTAAAGATGGTATTTATTACCAACGTTTAATAATCACAATTATTATAACAGTCACACACGAACGGATTTCCATTAAAAAACAAAAGAAAACTCCGGTCATAATTTCGCTCAGTGTCAGTTAATTTCTCATTTTAATAAGGAACACTAAAAACAATCGTAACTCAAGTTAAATACAGTTTTCCGTCTTTGCATAACTGTTGAGTTATCTCGTCCTTTCCCACGGTGTGTGCCGTATCATTACATACACAGGGCTGGGACTAAGACAGTGTCCACATCTGCATCAGAGACGAAATTAAAAAAAAAAAAAAACAAGCGAGCCTTACAGTATTTGCATATTATGTGTAAAATCTGACATCTCACCTTGGTAATAAGCAACTCAGCAGCGACAGAAATTAACGTCAAAATTTTAAAAAGTTAAATACTGAGATATTTATTCGAAATTTGACCCCCTCTACTTAGAATCTATATAGTACTTACTAATTCCATGAGTACACTAATTCCATGCTATTAAAAGTACTTACTTATTCTATGCTGAAGCTGTCACTTCCTGTTACATACTTCCGTCCCTTTCCACGAAATTACTTTTGTCTTGTGCCAAAAAGTTTGGTCTGATCTCAATTTTTTTTTAGTCTTGTGTCAAGCCAGTGTTATCTAGTGCCAAGCCAGTGTTGTCTAGTGTCAAGCCAGTGTTGTCTAGTGTCAAATCAGTTTTTTTCAGTAGATTTTTGGTAACTTTGACACTGAGTTGGTGCAAATGTGCGTGTCATCATTGTTTTCAACTTTTCATAGACACAGCCTGAATGTTGTATTATCGTATCTTCTAATACGACAACTAGTGCCTATTTTATTACAAAATGCTTTGATTTTGAAACGACGTATTGGAGTGCATTTGATGGCGTTCGTCATTAGCAGAGCTTTAAGGAATTAAGAGCCGAATTAAACACGATTTTCGAGCGTAATTTGCTACATAGTATCGGAGACAAAAAGTCTTTTATTTATTCACGACAGTTCAATACATTTCCAACGATATTTTTTCTTAAAACAATACCAATCTTAAACATCTCAAGAACGCAACCAAGCCATTTTTGCTCCAGCAGAATGCAAAATTAAATACAATTACGTCCAATGCCAGGCGCGCGTAATAAAAGCATTTAAATCGTAATGTTTACATCCCAATAAACGTAAATGTTTGCAAAATAAGTTTGGTTCGCCAAAAAACCAGCCACACATTGGCAAAGGATTTAGCAAAACGCCTAAGAGCTCTTTCAAAGTCGTTAAACCCAACTGATCCAATTAAAATATGGCGCGATACTGAATAATTGCTTAAAAATTCCACAAGACGAGATAAAAACAATAATTTCGTACTTTAATACCGTTGACGGTAAAAAATAATAAATCCGTTGGCGTTGTCGGCTTGATGAAATGCTACGATACCCATTCAGAAAGGTTATTTCAATACAAATTACAGCTACTTGCATTGCTTCTCTCTGCGTGCCGACAATTCTGCAAATACTTTTATCCTCTCTAACACTGAGATTTAAAATGCCTTACCTCTAGAACACTCGTGGAAAATCCTACTCTAAATTAAAAATCATAAGCGATGAAATTGCTTGCTCACGGGTTGCAGTTACGACGTTTTACGCAAGAACCACGCAAGTCTGATTGAAATTCCGTGTACTAACAATGTATATAGGTACTCCATACCTACAGTAGGATTTATTCTCTTCTATGAGATACACTTAATTTGTGGTACGTTGAAAAATGTTGGAACAGTAGCAATTAGTCCGATAAGTGTTAATATGTGCATAAATCGGATAATATCGCCTTATCTGTCCGAGTCTCCGAGGCTTCACCGTGGCAAGTTGTATCGACAAATCAGTGCTATTTATTGTTATTTAAAATGCATTAATTTGTCCTGTTCTTGGCGTGGTAATGATAAAATGTATTTTTTTATTTCGTTGTGGCTTTAGAAAGTGGTTTAATTTCCCTTTTCGATTAAATGTCGAGTATTTGGACCACCGGCACCGGCACCGGCGGTTGAGACTTTTGAGTTTTCCTTGTTATCATTGTTGAAATATTAAGCACTGTGTAGCTTCTGACCACGACTTCGTCCACGTGAAATTTCTTGTTACGCCGACCCACTGCGTCGCATTACATCGCCCGCCCGCGCTTATACTTCGTTTTCTGACTTTTTCTCTTTTTACTCGGCTCCTAAAGCTCGTAGCGTGATGTAAAATAGCCTTTATCCTTTCTCAAGAATTGGGGCTATCAAATGCACAAATATTTTTTCGAATCCGACTGGTACTTCTAGAGATTAGTTGACCCATACATACAAACGAACAAATACCTCTTCACCCGCGTAAGTCTCGATCCCGTAAGAATATCGGGATAAAAGTAGCCTCCAGCCCGGACCAGCTCGGGCCAGGATGTCAGCTATCTCCATACAAAATTTTATCAAAATTGGTCCAGCCGTTTGAGCGTGAAGAAGTAACAAAAACACACTCACAAACTTTCGCCTTTATAATATTACCGAATGTGATTATAGACTAGCAACCCGCCTTGGCTTTGCACGGGTGAAAACATGTGAAGACAGTATTCTGTTCAGACACGTTGTGCACAAGTTTTAAGCAGTAACCTAACAAAAAAATACTCAGGCAATGAAACTGTGGATGCTGCTGCGAAAACGGGCACTCGGCTTCATAAAGCGCCGAACTATAGCGTATACCCGATGTCATAATTATGTCAAACACGAACTATACAATATTAGTTTTAGTTTATGCGAAACCCGAAACACGTGTCTAGTATTTTTATGTAAAGAATCTATGTACAACATTTCAAAACTGTATCATGAAAAATCACAAAGTTATAAGGTTGTTATGTTACCGGGTTGTCCGTACAAAAACATGCTAACGGCGCCCCCGCGCCTCCAGGGTCGTCTTGGGCTCATTGATAATAATTTAGCAGTAGGTACCTACCTAACCGTACGGCGATTGTATTGTAAGTAATTAAATTGTGATAACATTTTCAATCACACTTAAATATTTTTAGGACAAAATATAACATGGTGTAAAAATTATTGAAATCGATTCAGTTCCTTATTCTGAACAAAGTATATTCAGGTTTCGCATATACTAAAAATAATGTTGTATAAAACCAACCAACTTGACTACGTAGCAAGCCAGATACGTATCAAGGCTTCTACATACCAGCGCAACTTGTCGCGCGACGCGACACGGCACAAAGGCCCCGCGCGTCGCGGGACGAGCGGTGCCTTTGTGTCGCGTCGCGTCGCGCGACAAGTCGCCCCGGTATGTAGAAGCCTTTAAGTGAGCGGGGACAATACACCAAAACCATATTTCCAACACTACTACAAATACACAAATTCCGGAAAATATTAGGACAAAACTTTTATATCACCCAGATTTTGACAGGTCACGGCTTTCACAAACAGTACCTTTCAAATAAAGCTGTGACATCTACCAACCCGCACTGCGCCCGCGTGGTGGATTACGGCCTACTCCGTCTCACAGAGAGGAGTCCTGAGTCCCAGCAGTGGGAACATAGGCTGCTTATGCTTTATATTCTGTAACCCTAGCGTTAATGGTAATAAAACCAGTATAAGCTGGCGCTAGGCCAGCTCAAGGTCAAAGTGTGACCACAGATGTGCGGTCGATTGTACATGAAAAACCTGTTCTGATTTTCAAGGTTAGCAAAAATCGGGAAAGAAAATACTCAGGTCAAAATATTGTCACACGCGTCGCTATCTTTAGTACCAAGTTTCCTTCACGCCAAACATTTGCTGAAAAATCACGATACAAATAGTTTTATTTATACTTACCTACTGAAAATTCAATTTACCGTTTATGTGCACGTTCGCTCTAATGGACCTTTAAGTAAATTACTTAGGTAGTTACACTTACACAAAATTCAATAGTGGTTTTTTCTTGAAATACCTATTTTTTTTTTTAATTAATAGTTAATTGATATGATATTATTTCATTTCTAGGATGCAGATGTTGACAGTTCGTGAAAGAAGGCCAGGCCAGGCTACCCTAATATTATCAGTGAAAAATATTAGTTGGCCTTCTTTCACTAACTGTCAACTATCTGTATCCTAGCTTTAAGTTATTATAAGAAATAAAATAAAATAATTATTAATAAAAAAATTGTATTTCAAGAGAAAATCGATGCCTGTCAGCTGTTTCTTATGCTACCATAAGAAACAGCAGACAGGCAAACGAAAGTAAGAATAAATAAGCACTCGGAGAGAATAAGGAAAAGACTGAACCGGTTTTAGTGATCTTCAAAGAAGTTTTTACATAGTATTTTTCAAGTTTAGGAACACTGGTGGAGAATAAATCAAGATCTCTGACACATCGAGTTGTATGCTAGCTCTTATCATATAAGAGTTTCGTCCATATACGCACCGCACAGAAAAAACATACAGAGGTTGATATGGAACACGCAGCCCAATTTTTCTCATCAATTCAGAACAGCCGGTTGAACCATTTGCCAAATTCAACAAGAACACGTATATTAACTTTCACTATTATTAAAGTAAGTTTAGTTATATTGTTTTTTATATCCGTATTAAGTAGTTATTAGTTCGTGGTTGGTATGGGCATTTGATGCGGAGGAATGAGGGAAACACATGATGCGCTGACCCCAAATAAATTGGGATAAGGGTAAGGGAATGATGATGATGATCTGTATTTTAAATTCAATTATTTGAAAATAATAGTAGATTGTTGCACCGACCGCAATGTGAGTTACTAAAGCACGAGTGTTATGTTGGTGCCCGAGCGCAAGCGAAAGCACTAAATTAGCACGAGTGCATTAATTACTCACTTTAGCAAGTTGTGTAATCTACTTTTCTTTCAGCTACCTACCGTGATAAAATATACCTACTCAAAATAAAAACTCAAGTTAATGAAAACAAACTATTTCACCAAGTTGGTTTTATTCAGCTGATTTTTATTTTCAGCCAGTATCTTTTTGATCTAATGCATACATTTCATATTGAACTTAATGAAATTAAAACATTAAACCTCTGTGGTTTTATATCTAAATAAAAACAGTGCAGAAATCTCATTGTTACACCGAAAAACAGTGCAACAATGAGATTTCATACAACATTTTTGCACTGTTTTGGTTCTAAGGAAAAAATACGTGCTTTGTGATCGGTATTACTACGTAATTGGAAGAAAAATATATAAAAGCAAATTTCAGAAAGTATCTATTTCATAACACTACGGTTTAAAAGTACTATGCGTAACACTATAGAAATTCTATCAATAATTTAGGAGAAAATCACTTTTCACTGCGCTACAGTGCTTTACTTTATACTTTTGAAATAAACTTTTCTTTTATAATTATGTATATCTTTTTATATTTTGCGCATGTGTAAGATAATAATATTAAAAATAATAAAAAGTTTTTTATTTTATGCTACAGTTGACATTATATTGTATAGTGTTTGGAGCCTCCTTTTAAGCAAACAATACCTGTATTAGGAGACTCCGCTCTTCCACCGTACAGCATAAATTAAATTAAAGAAGGTACGTTAGTGGGGGAAGATGATTATACTTATGACTGTACTTACAACCAAAGAGTTTTTCCTTACACGTCTTGGAATTTCTTGATGCATTGCAATACTATTTAGCGACAGAGGAAATACTCACATGCCATACCCTTAAGTACTCTTTATTATAATATTCATTTAAGTTAAATTATGCATATTATTGCGGAATAAACATTAAACGTTTCCTCCTATTCCTTGAAAAAGGAAGTTATAAATAACCAATAAAATAAATGATTAATCCATGGAACCTTTAGTTTCAGAATACTTAGTAACCTTTACGAATACTAATACCGCTTTTCATGAAACTTAATAAGCTTATGTACTAATTCTTTTGTTTTAAATAATACCTTCTTAAAATATTCATAAAAGCTAAGCCGCCGATATATATAGGTACGTAACGATAACTTCGATTATAAATATTAATTTTACAAAGATTCAACTCGACTAGATGTGATAATATTTTCGGTGTACTATCGAGATACTAGATGGCAGCACTGACTGCCATGGCAACAATGATGGTGTAGATGTATGGAAACAATGAAATGAACATGAACTTGCACTTCGGATAAAAAGATGAATTCTTACAAAATCATCTTTTATTTTTTATTATTGTTGGGCATGACATCGCCGTATAGGTAAACCGCACCGAAGTTGGTGTAATGATCTGATTAATGTCTGCGTGGCCAAAATGGCCAGAGACCGTACACAATAGAGAGGTTTGGAAAGAAAAATGGGAGACCTGCACAGCAGTGGGAAGGCATAAAAAAAATAGACATTAATATGCTGGTATTAAAGTTGGGAACATTTTGAAGATCTTTTTGCAGCTGTTATTAGAACGATTTTCTGACAATCACCACAGCTGGCATATTAATTATGATATAATCAGCCGTCCCATACATTTGGGTCGAGTAGGTATGAAAGTTTTGTATGGGATCAAATATATTTATAAATTTGAATTTGATTTGACCCTTAAATTTGATCACGCCTTTCTGATACACGCTCGCGCTGTAGACAGAAGATTTACTAATCAAGAAAACTTCTTTAATCAAGATTACAGTTCAGAAGCCATTGTCTGTCTTCTAAACTTATGTTATTGTAGGGGACAACTCCATAGGGGGGCGTAGTAGGGACAACAATGACTAATAACAACTAAGGTTCGGTACCCAATGGGTTACCGCACTTCAATATCCGTCGTGTACAATGAGTCTATTAAGGTAAATTAGTAATCCATTAAAATACGCCTTCGTACGCCATTGTCATGGAGTCGGCAATACGCGCGTAGGAGGATTCTGATGTAAGAACATTTTATGTTGCTTTGGCGATTTCAGAGCGAAGATTTTCAAAATAAAGAATGATCTTTTAGGTATAACATACCTATTACAAGACATAATATAGCATACTGTACCGCTTTCGCTAAGGACTTGCTGTAGTAAGTTTTCCGTTACACAAAGTGTATATATGCTCATTTATTTTTATCTTTAATAATAATTTATCAATTCAATTCAATTCATTTATTCAAGAACAATTATCACATCGTGTCTGAATTTCTATAATCAAAAATCTGCAATCAATATTTAAATAATTACAATTATCCAAATCACATTAAAATCAAAATAATAATAAAAAAAAATATATAAAATAAATGTCATACGTCAATTCATCAAATTCAATAAAATTTTCATTTTAGATCAATAAAATTATGTTACTTCGACTTTTGTATTAATTTATAATTCATCATTTAACAAGAACCCTTTAAGCGTATTCTGAAACCCACTTGTATAAACTAGACTATTTAATTCTGTCGTCAGTTTATTGAACATTTTTAATGACTTGTGGTAGGCGCTATGCTTCACAACGTTCAGGTGAGACACTTGCTTCATCTATCTGTAATGAACAACAGAATAGGTACTATGTTGTTGTAGTTACAGATTTATATAACTGTCTGTATAACTCTGAAATCGGCAACCCGTCTTGAGCAAGCTTGCTGATCAATGCACTTCTCATACACAGAAGGCATGCCTTCTGAGTATGAGAAGTGCCCTTTGCCCTACAATAGGTTAATAGTACGCTGGTATTATTAATAACACGCCTTTTTACTGTTGATAATAATAATAGTTAGCTTTGCAAAGATCAGATGAAACTGAAACGCAGCTATCGTTTAGAATTTAGATGACGACATCATTTGGTAGGATTAAAAACCCTCCTAAAATACACTTTAAGAAAATGCTAAGCTTTGTATTATGCTGAGAATAAGGAGTGTCTCTAACTAGTAAAAATATCACTCCAAGTGCCAAAAATGTGACTGATTTACGACAGTCAATAAATTAAGAAATTATATTACAGAAAACTATTAACATCTAAAAATTGTACTGTTATTTTATTATATTTATTGATATGGCTAGTTATTAAGATAAAACGAAGTAAAAACAGAACCGGTAATACATTTATTTGCAACAATATTATGAATTTGACTTATAGCAACAATCATAAAATGTATTGCCTCTCTTTGTAATATTTTTAAAACAACTGCATTAACATCTATAAATCTAAAAAACGATTTCCCTCAATAATTGTACTTTGAATTCGAAAAAAAAATTACTGTTAAAAAGTTACTTGCATTGGATTCTTTTATGAAGCGAGGAAATCTAAAAACCATGCCGGCATAAAGTGCTTCGATACGGCAATGCTTTACTTTTAAAGCCAGAAATTCACATGTTCCTCAAATACCATGAAATTCAAAACCAGCCATGAATATCCGAAATCGGTTCAACGGTTCGGAATTCAAACATTATGATATTTGAACAGATAAAAGTGTACTAATTGCATGCTAGTAAGATTTTCGCACCTTTTATAACGGTCAATAAAACACATTTTGACGAAGTTTCGTCTAAATTAGCAAGTTTGAGTGTGTGAAAAGATTTCCTCTGAATAAAATCGGATTGAACTAGAATGTATGGTTGGAATATAAACGGGCGTGGAGCCATTCAATTTTCAATGCTGGCAATGAAACAAAAACGAGAACTATATCTGTGTATCACCTGTTTGCGGTTTCATAGCCCGGCACTAATTGAACGTAATTGGTTGTTGACCTTTCAATCCAATTCGAAATTCGAATGTCCGGGTTTTAAGTAATGTGTCTTGGAAATATATTAAAGAAAGACTCTCAAAGGCGAGTGTTGTACGAAAGTAACAATTATTTGACCTACTGAGTACCTAATGGCATTAGAAGTAAGGAAGAATCGAAATGCCAAGCGTAGATGCTTTGTGGAGAGAAGATAAAAATAATAAATAATAGAAGTTACAAATTTATGTCAATGATTATATATACTCTATTGATTATAAAATTATAACAGACTTTATTGTTAATTAAAAAGCAATGATAAATGATACAATTTTAAATAATCTCATCACGATTTACCAAAACCGATACAAAATCCAGTTTACGCCAATAAAAGGAGCTCATCCAGTTTCAACTAATTCCGCGGGTCTGAATATCAATCACGGAGCAAACAGCCCTACGATTATGCGACCGCGTGCAGTGGCATATCGACGCATTAACATACTACGTAAATCTCGGCACTATTGGGTGGGCCGACAAAATGATTGTCACCTTTTAAATTTACATTTATTACCATACATTACGCGACGCGGATCATTATTCATTAGTCCCCGTGTTGTCTACTTAGGACCGTTTTGCATGATTAGGTGTCGTGATGTTTTAGTTTGGTATTCATTGCGCCCCTATTTGTTTGAAGCTTGTTGGCTTATTTTCTTTGTGCATGTGTGTGGCTATTGTGCCGTTTTATTACCCCATGAGTTTTAATGAGATATCGTACTCGTCTGTGAATGTGGTTGTGCTTCATTAATATCATTATCATTGCATTTTGTTGGATTATATTATTAGCAACCATTTTTCTATAACGCCTATACTAAACTTAGCACCTGAAAAAAAAAATTAAAATGTTCAGTTTTAGCCAATTACTTACCTCGCAATATTTAACAAAAATACCAATAAGAAAAGTATTGCCGCATGAACTGTCCTTTGCATTCTGTTAATTCCAATAAAAACACGCAGTTTTTTCATGTTGGCCACACTAGATCCTCTCTTCGCGGGCTCATCGTTTCAACTTGTCACTTTTACCGCGAAAATTGACACAACGTACTGGTTTCTGTCACTGAACGTCAAAACATTTTCGAAAACAGGTCCAAATGTTATTGTTCGCTCCAAACTTGAATTTAGAATGTGAGATAAAAGAACGATTTAAATGTGATTAGTTGATATTTAAATGATGATCCACATCCAACTAGCGGTTTTCGCGCCGTTTCTTGTATTTCGTGTATGTTTGTCGCGTGTTTTTTATTCGCATTTTAATGTTTGTTTACGTTTTTAGTCGGTGTACCGTCGGCGCGTTGCCGTCGGTTTGTAAAGCGAGCGTGTTCGGTCGCGCATGTCGGTGCGTTCGGCGCGTGGGACGCGAGGCGTTCTCTTCGCGCCGCCCAGACGTCGAGAAAAAAAAAAGCTAGAGGGGCGTCTTCGGAACGGCCCCACCTACTCGCGTCATTATCCTCGTTTACGCGATTATTTCCTATATTTCGGCACGGAACAGATGATTTTTATGTGCTATGGACGGCCGTGTGAACACAGTGAGCTCTCGTTTGACAGTGGCCCACTGGACGCAATCCCTGCGTATAAAATGCCGCCCCACGCGTCATCCCGACTGAGGGAAACAATATCCCGTTGGTATTAGTTTTTAGGGTTTTTTTAGATTGATTTTCTATTGCGTTAAGTTATTAGATGCTAATATATACTCTTTAAGCCAAATGAGTAACATAGACTCAACAAAAAATGTTGTAAAGATGAAAGAATTAACATTATGAATATTTATAACCTTCCAATAGCTTTTACATACCTGCCTACTAGATTTTTTGTAGGGATATCATGCGTCACCGTACTGTTTCATCCCTGTTTTATAAAATCCAGTCATTTATTTCAAGAATGTTAACTTCACATGATCACAAGTAATTAGGTAACTTACTTGCTTTGATTTTTAAATTGACCCAATTGATTCTTTCAGGGATTTCGCTGTAGGTAATTGCTCTACCTAAGACGTCCACAATTAAATGCGATCATTCACCGTCTATAAATTTTGGGGCTAAATGTGAAAGTGCCGGGCCAAACAAAAAAAAAGTGCTATATTCCGAAAGAATATCGTTATTCTCTTAATTTTTTATTCTGGGAATAAATATGTAGGGTAATTCTCTGTTAAGTTACATGAATTTGAAAAATCACGTTTTCATACTTATGTATTTAATTGATACGGGCTTTGATTTTTATTCAGAATAGCTATTACTATAGTTAGAATAAGTACTATTATTATTTTAACTAAAACATAACGGAAAGAGTATTTTTCAAACTTTTATCTTTCAACAGCGCAGGAAATGACCCTACAGATTTGGACCCATAGTGAAAAGTGAAGACAATAACATGTATGTTCTAACAGATTATAACTTTTTTTTATTTGGCCAGCACTTTCATAATTTAGCCCAAAATGAATAATGTTCTCTTTTTAAAAGTCTTTCAAACATGACGTCATCTCAACGAGTCCAGCGTCCGAACTAGAATGAATGACAAATTGTTGAATAATCGAGAGGGTTGCGATAATCGTAGGTCACAACAACCCTTAACTTGAGGGCGACGACAACCCCTTAGTTAGGGCGGTTTTGTCGCGTGCGTATTAACAATCAATTACCAACAACTCTACTACTACACTCACTATGAACCTTATTTGAACAGCATAAAGCTGAAAATTCGATTTCATCAACGTACAAAAATATTGTAATGGTTTATTTAAACAGCCACAGTGTAGAAAAATCATACACGATCTCGTTGTTATACTGGGATTTTTGATTTTGTTGAGTATGGTTTATTTTTCGTGTGGAAAACAATGGTCTTGATGGCATTTAATAAACTTCTCTATGTCAATCGTGACAGAGGGTCATGTCATGGCATTATTACTTTTATTTAGGGTATCATGAATATAAAATATTTGATAATAGTATTGTTGGCTGGTACTAAATTGTATGTGATATTTTTTATTGGGGCTTGGTGGTGCACTGCTCTGCATTGAGATTTTTTTTGACATGACTATAAAATTCAAAGAATTTATTACTTCATTCAGATGTAACTGGTAAAACTCAAAATCAACTCTAGATCGACACGTACTGACCAAAATGCTTAAAGCAAGTTTCAAATCATCATCATCATTTTAGCCGAAAGACGTCCAATGCTGGTCATAGGCCTCTCCCAAAGGGTTGCCATAATCGCCACGCTTGGCAGGCGGGTTGGCGATCGCAGTATGGTGTTAAAATGCATAGAGAACGCTGCTGCCCATTCTCTAGTAAATCCTTTAGTCCCCTTTTACGACACCCACAGGAAGAAATAGGGAAAGGAAGTTTCAAATAACAAAACCTATTATTTAAAATTCTAAACTAATATTATTCTAAACTAATATTATAAATAGAAATGATTCGATTTTTTGTTCCGTTTTGCCAGACGTAAAGAATAGCACCATCTTATTTATTTCCGTGGGTGTCGTAAAAGGCGACTAAGGGACTTACTAGAGAATGGGCAGCAGCGTTCTCTATGCATTTTTAAAACCATACTGCGATCGCCAACCCGCCTCCAAGCGTGACGATTATGGCAAATCTCCCCCCTTTTTGGCAGTAGTGGACGTCTTTCGGCTGAAATTATGAGATTTTTTGTATGTTTGTTTGTTACGCTTTCACGCTAAAACGGCTGAACAGATTTGGATGAAATTTGTCACATAGGTAAACCATGACCTAGGCTAAGACATAAAATACTTTTTATCCCGATATTCTCACGGGATCGAGACTGATGTGGGTGAAACCGCGGGACGCAGCTCGTTTTTCTCGATTTTCTGAAACGTAACGTTCTACATCAAAGCAGATACCACCAGCCACAAAACTACGAAAAAAATATTTACCTTAACATTTCCTTATTCTAAAAACTTTCGATAATCTCATCAAGAAACTGCACATCATCCAAGACCCAAGTTTTTCACCTAACAAAAACATCTGCCGTCAGCCTAGCTACTTTGATGTTACTTTATGCGAAGTCAGGGTATATGTTAATACTAGCTTTGATCTCGGAGCCACGCGTCGCCACTTCTACTGGGTCTTGGCCCAAACATTTGTAGTATTGGCGGCTTCTTTTTAGATCTGACGTCGTTATTATAAGTCTGAATATTGATGAGATTAAAGTGTCTGTCTGTAGGTAATTGTAGATTTTTTTTATTTTTTAGAGATTGCTTTTATTTTATTGAGAGCAGTGGTGGTCCGAGAGCAGCGGTGGCCCAGTGGTAACGACCTCGACTTACGAGTAGTTGGTCATGGGTACGAACCCAGACATTTTTTTTTTTTTAAATTTAGTTAAAGGGCTTTGTCGCTTAGCGACCACATCGCCCAGTGCAGAGACATGTGCTTTACTTTGTGTTAATTATTTTCATCACCACAGCTCTCAATCAGGGACCGTACAACCCCGGTTAAGAGTTAAGCCTTTCGAAGGGGTAACCCATTCAATGGGTTACGTTTATCATGATATAACCCATTGAAAGGGTTTTATGCTAGAAACCCATTGAAAGGGTTACATGATAACCCATTGAATGGGTTTAATACTAGAAACCCAGTGAAAGGGTTACATGATAACCCATTCAATGGGTTATATACCTACTTGAAACCCAGTAACATGAAAAAATCATAATATTATGTTATTTCGATATCCGGCCAACACGCGTAGCATGACCAATCCTATCTCTATTCTACCCAGGGACCATTTTGGTTTCCATTTTTGAAAAACCCATACTGTGTGGGTAATTTGGAATGGCTTAAATTAAGCCGTTCTAAAGGGTTACCCACACCATATGGGTTTTTATCGAAAACCCTTCCAATGGGTTACCAAAATTTAATTTAAGCCGTTCATAAGGGTTACCCATATCGTATGGGTTTTTGTTTTTTCGCTTAGAAAAACCCTATCAAAAACCCTTTCAATGGGTAATGTTCACAATACGGTTGTTAGCTTGAAAATCAGCAGAACCAAAACTGAACACCATGTTCTGCGATTTTGGCGGTCTCTCCAGCCATAGAGCTTGATGGCGCGCTTCTCCCAGTCTGCTCTGACTTTCGGTATCTCGGTTCACTCGTGCAAAGCGATGGTGAAGTAGATCGGACGGTTAAGCATAGAATTTACACTGGATGGATGAAATGGCGGCAGGTTATGGGACCAATATGCGAGTCCCGCATTCCCCTTAAACTTAAGGGGAAGATAATAATATGTAGAACAATGGTTAGACCTGCTGTCTTGTATGGAGCAGAATGTTGGGCCACAAAAGAGATGAATGAAAGGCAATTGCATGTAGCTGAGATGAGAATGCTAAGAGGGATGTGTGGTGTGACACGAATGGATAGAATAAGAATAGAATAGAATAGAATACACTTTATTATGTACACCATAAAACTTATAGATAAAAATGTTTAAATTTTACATAGGGTGACAATGGGCGGTCTTATCGCTAAAAGCGATGTTTTACAGACAACCTTTGGATGGATTAAAGGGAGCAGGAGTGACAATACTGCAGGTAGTCAGTGGTGTACCAATTAACATATACAATAAATACGTACATAAACAAAGCATACACTTATATAATAAATATATACATATATAAAATAATACACATGAAACAAGAGCAGGGAGAAATTAGTACATTAAGAGGAAGTCTGAAACTAGCATCGGTGACTGAAAAGTTGTGCGGAAATCGGTTGTCATGGTATGGGCATGTGATGCAGAGGAATGAGGAAATTGTCGTGAGGAAAGTTTTGATTATGAATGTCGATGGCTATAAGAGAAGGGGAAGACCAAAGAAACGATGGATGGACTGTGTGAAGGATGATCTGGCTAGAAAGGGAGTGACTACCGAGATGACGAGTAATGGAGACGTATGGAAGAAAGGGACATGATGCAGGAGAATGATGATGCTCTCAATACGGTGAAGGAAAACATCGTGAGGAAATCGGCATGTCCTAGAACAAAAAAAAATCGAAGACATGGGACATCTACCAACCCGCACTGGGCCCGCGTTGGATTATGGCCCACTCCATCTCTCAGAGAGGAGGCCTGTGTCCCAACAGTGGGAACATTATAGGCTGATTATGTAAAGTAGATTTCTTGGTTTGATGATGGCAGTTCTGGGTTTGGGCATAAATATAGACCGCCAAGCTAGCGCCTGCCAAGTTTGGCGACTATGGCAAACCCCCCCTGGAGGAGGCCTATGTCCAGCAGTGGACGTCTTTCGGCGGAAATTATGGTACCTTATGATATTAACCAACCGACCGGTCTGATGCTCTTAAAATGATCCTAGATGTGTAGGGATATTGATGTGTTTAAAATGATCCTAGATGTGTAGGGATATTGATGTGTTTAATAAACGAATAAAATGTTTGAATAAAACGTGCCTGATAGGCTGATACACCAGCTTTGCAAGTAGGTACCACAACCAGCAAAAAAGAACTTTAAATGACTGTTATCATCAGTCATCATCAGTGATCGGAATAGTAGAGTCAATGTACCTAAAGTAAAGAACAGAGTCAAAAAAAGTGGCTTCCTTATGACCAAAGGACGTCCTAGGCAAAAAATTACAGAAATTTTACCCCCTCTGTGTCATCCCCGTGCAAGCGCCATGCCAACATAATTTAAGTAAAAAAAAAACAACATTAATATATAAATAATAAATATTAATGTATAAATAATATAATAATAAACATTAATGTATAAATAATAAATAATGAAACAGTGCGACGGGGTCGCGGCAGACCACGTAGGAGATGGCGGGACGAACTGGATCAGTTCCGGCAAAACTGGAAGGAGGAAGGAGGACGCGCGGGCTCGCGAAGGATGGAAGGAGTGGAGGGAGGCCTTTGCCCAGTAGTGGGACAGGGCAGGCTAGAAAAAAAAAATTAAGGAAGTCTCCACTTTGTCTCTGTTCTTTTTAGAACTTTAAGTATTTTAGCCAGTCTAACCGGATGCAGCTGAATACCAGTATTTGACATGGAGCGACTGCCTAACTGACCTCCACAACCCAGTTACTGGGTAACACGAAATCCCTTAGTAAGACTGGTTGTCAGACATTCGGGCTCCTGACTAACCGTAATAACTGCGTTACCATCAGTCTCAGGTTATAAAAAAAATCTGACAAGTGCGAGTTGAACTCGTGTGGTGAGGGTGCCGTGCAATGAATATGCTATCTACCATATATTTTATGTCACGATCATTTATCCCAAGATCGCCCGAGATGTTCTTGTGTCCCGAGATGACGCAAGAACATCTTAACATTATCTAGAACATTTATTAGTCTTAGTTCAATTGAGAATAACAATTTAGTCTAACAATTGCAAGCTGAAATAACTCAGTTTCAGTTATAAGTAACAGATATACTGCCAGACTGCTAAACTCAATTATTTATATTTATTTCGCTAGTTATAAACTGTTACTGATTGCAGTTTATTAAATTGTATTCTGGTTGGAAAACAAGAAAGTGAAAACATTTGCTATCGATCGACAACAAAATGTTGAAGTGTTTGTGAAAAAAAAACTGCAGTTCCCAGCAAATACATTGAAGTCACAGCTAGTCCTCACTTGTAGGTAAAAGGAATTAGTTCACAAAAAAATGTTTAGGAGGAAAAGCGCAAGAAAAATTCTTGCAAAGGGCTTAAAAATAATGTTTTCAGTAAATCAAAGAATATCTCTACAAGGAACCGTTGCAAATTTATTTTAAATGTTCTACCTAAGGTAGTGTTTACACCTAGTACAACACCTAATTTTAACATCAAACCGTCAAGCACATAACTAGCACGTTTACCCTACGCAGTAGGAAATGAAAAGAGTAACTTTATAACAGAGACTAAGCTTAAAAAAAAATTGCATAACGTGGCCTGTAAAGTACCTAAAAGAGATTTACCATAAATGTGGGCGTCCGAGCAAAAGGGGTCCAGTAGTGGGGTATTGTAATACTGAATAAAATTATTATTATTATTATTGAGTTTAGACTAGGTTCGGTATGTAGAATTGTCAATTGATAATACAAAAAAAAAAAAAATGATTTGAGAAAAATCATCATCATCATGTTAAAATGCATAGAGAACTGTGCTGGCCATTCTCTTGTAAGTCCCTTAGTCGCCTTTAACGACACCCTCGGGAAGAAATAGGGTGGTGCTATTCTTTACGTCCGGCACCACACGGAACTTGTAGATAATTGAGCATTAATTAATAATCAATTAAAATCGCGAAATACAATTTTTTCACCCAATTTTACAAAACTGCGTATATCTCGGAAACTAAATGCCGAGAACTGGACCCTCTTTGCTTGGACTAATCTACTCCTTCATTATCAGTCCAGGCGCTGACAAGAGGCAAATGATAAAAGTAGGCATGTCTCTTAAACAAAAAAATTGCCAAATCTATATAGTTTGTGGTAGCGGAAAAAAAATATGTTATTCTTGAAAATATTTCTCAGAACTTGGTTGTTACCAAAACACGTTTAGAAAAAAAAATCTCAATGCAAATTATCGGTAAACAAACCCTTTACTTTGAGTTTCAATCCAAAATATCTGTATTAATTATCAACGTACGGTTGGTATTTAATTAATAACAAGAACGTCTTATTTGTATGCATAACTTGGTTGTTTTTTATTTTCGATTACTCAACTCATTTTTGAGTAAATAAGTAATTGCATCATATTTTGCATAAAATTAAAAGTGTTGTGTCATCGCGCTTCTCTTTCTTTTGTATGCAGTCTAAAAGTGACAGCGGTTTCTCTGTTGTCAGCGTCTTAACAGGTCATAAACTATAAACAGTCTTAACAGGTCATAAATACCATTGTATAGGTGTTGTCCTACTGGAAGTAGTACACTGTGGCGTTACAATGTAGTAGCCTAAGGTCGTAACGTAGATCGGTTATATGAAGCTTGATCTCTGTCACGTATTTACTCTTGTGCTTCAAAGCTGTGATTTCCACATGCGTAGGTATCTAATAATGTATGAGGTGGCACGCCTCATTGTCGGCAATTGCTGGCTCTAGGCCGTCATTAGAACGTAAACACTCATATTTAAATAAATATCCAGGGACGATTATGTGGCGGGTAGGCAGTAGGTTACCGCGGATATTGTGGGGTTGCCATGATTGAAAATGTTAAGGGGAAATGAGTAGACTTCCTTACGTAAAAACCATGAACGTTGTTTAAAAAAAAATGATCCAATGGTAATGATTGTCAAAATTTGTTGTGTATTGTTGGATACGAGGGTTTTGGCTACTTTTTATGTGTGTATTTTAATTATGTTTATATTATATTTGTTGAAATGTGCGTTTTGTTTGTGCAGAATAAACAGTTTTTCTGTCTTTTTCTTTTCTTTTTAAACTTGTCAAAATTACTACACATACGGTAATATTTTTAATTGACTTCAATAATAGTACTTATATACCTCTACGAATTCAAGTTCAGCTGTCACTAACCAGTCCACATTATTGAAAACAAAACTGAGTATTTCAGAATATCTAAGCTTGGTCTAAAAATCTCTAATTTAACTTAAATATTTCAACCTTTTTTGAATCTAGCAACACAAATCCGCACTTACAAGCGATTAAGTGTTACATACAACACATCGCTTGCAGCTTCTGTCATGCATCATTTTCTGTCATTATCAATTACCTCGCGAACCGATCGCGGCACCGCAATATTGGCTGGGAAATGTTCGTGGCGTGTGGTGTTGCCAGCCACATTTTGAAATTACCCATTATGCCAGCAAAAAATCTTTTATATTTGCGGTTATGTGAGTGTATTGTTTTATAGGCATTCATGAAAGAAGAATAAAAAAACCTTTTTATAAGACTAAGGCCCGTAGTACAGAACGTCACTCAATACTCAAACATTACTTAAAACTATATTCAAGCCATTGGTTGATTGAAACTAGTATAAGACTCAGATATATGCCAGCGACCTTGAGTGGTTAGCTTGCGTGGTCTGTACTGAGCTCACGCAACGCGTCGTACGATCAGCCAGTAATAGGACTCGCTCATGAAGGAGCGCTGTCCCCAATTTGACGCATTATTAATTTATTATACACAAAACAAAAAGTATTTTAATAAAACGCGTATACTAAAAGATCAAAAATTAAATTATCTTTAAACTGGTGAAGGTTTTAGAAAAATACGCTTGGTACATTTTGCGCCATTCTCAGTTTTTTATTCGCGTTAGACATAACTTTTAAAATTAATTTCAATATGTAATATAAACATAATCTAAAATATTCACATATTAAGTTATTGAGAAAATGCTCTAATTTAACATATATTTTTTTCAAATCATTAACACTACTCGTTTAGACGTGATCTTCAGTATAAAATCATTAAAAGTCGGTTATCGTCGTCTTAAGTACCTACCTGCTTCACTATTGAGTGACGGTAATACGGGACTTACATTTTATGTTGTAGGCATGCTATTATTTCATTGAAACTCCGTTTGACACTTGGTTTTGTATTAAAATTGCTAAATCATCATTTTCTTAACACATTTTTTTCTGGAATTAGCACACCATTGCTATCGTTTTATTACAACGCACTTGTAACTGAACTTCAATGTACAGTGCTTCTATTTTCTGTCTCTCGGCAATAATCACATTTCCGACTTTAGCAGCTTTGCTCCCATTTTTAAAAAATAAATTACGTAATAAGTAAAAAGAGTAGTAACAACTCTATACAGGTTGTTAAAGTAATTGCGTGCCATTGCTAAACCCAGGAAAAAAAAATATTTTATATAAACAAAAAAAATAATCAAAATAAGTCTCTTCGTACTTTACCGGGCTTAGGACCGTCAAATAAAATAATTTTTATTCTAAACGAGTGCTATTTTAAGTTAGTAGATAGGTACTAAATTAGGTAGATCTTGCAATATTTTTTTTCATGTTTTAATTTTTTTTTTCCTTGGTTGTTTTATCGATACTGAACCTACCCCTAGGCTATGGCACGCAGCTTCTTTAACACCCTATATACTTCCAAGTACAAAGGAATCCGACAACTGATGAAACACGAAGTTTGCCGAGAGACATTAAGTAAATAGAAGCACTGCACTTATGTATAAAAGAACATAAATTGTCAATATCGCCTTTTCAATCAAACTATTCTTTAGATAAAATAACTCAAACGCCTTCGACTTTTACGACAGGAAGACCATCTCCACGCCTTCCATAGCTCACCCATAATAAAAATAAACACTAATACTTTAAACTTACACATGTATTCATCAAAGAATATTCTTATAGACTACGCTAATTATTTTAACTAAAGATTGTGGAGACGCTTCACAGACTCAATTAGATAACTTTAGGGGGCTATATAAAAGGGCTATAAATCAGCAGAGGGCTGAACGCGATATTTTAGGCCAGTTGCATGCGATAGGGTTGGTGTCACAGATGTTGCGACAAGAAAAACGCAATTTATTTTTTAATATTGTTTTTTAAATGTTAAGACGCAGATATATGCCAGTGACCTTGAGTGGTTAGCTTGCGTGTTCTGTACTGAGCTCACGCAACGCGTCGTACTCGCCCATCAAGGAGCGCTGTCCCCAATTTGACGCATTATTAATTTATTATAGACAAAAAAAAGGTATTTTAATAAAACGCGTATACTAAAAGATCAATAATTAAATTATCTTTAAATTTGTGAAGGTTTCAGAAAAATACGCTTTGAAGATTTTGCGGCATTCTCAGTTTTTTATCCACGTTAGACATAACTTTACAAATTAATTTATCTATATAATATAAACATAATATACAATATTCACTTATTAAGTTATTGAGAAAATGCTTTAATTTATCATATATATTTTTTAAATCATTAACACTACTCGTTTAGACGTGATCTTCAGTATAAAATCATTAAAAGTCAGTTATCGTCCCCTTAAGTGGTGGTTTCAGTTAAGTGCGGTTGGTCAGTTGCTAATTGTGAAGTATTTTTAGAAAGCTAGTTTTGTCCAAGAGTTATGATGATCATCACGTGTTGAGGTGCCGAAGTTCCTTTGAAGGAAACTGAACGAAAAAATTTCAGGCTTGTTGTGAAAAACGAAAAAGTCTCTCAATTTCTAGTAAAGGAACTAATATTAGCAAGTCTAAATTGCCCAGTAAAGTCCAAAAACACTTAAAACCTGCGACTAATTAAACGCAAAATCACAGGCCGCCTATCTTCGATAGCCTGGCGATCGGACCGGCGGCGTGCGTCCGGCAAGCTGGCCGTGCGTACGGCTTGAGGCGGGATCTCGTTAGCATGCTTATGCGACATTTCACATGAACTAATTGCGAGCATTTAGCCATCTTGATAAACTGCCCCGACTGCACTACACGCATCGCGATCGTGTAGATTATTCTGTTTGTAATTTGTGCAGACGCGTTGTTTGTGGGCACAAATAAATACAAACAAGTGGGAAAGGTTAAAGGAGTAGTGGGAAAAAGTGTATCTTGATTGTAGGTGTATTAATTGCACGGAAGCTCGTGATTAAAATATTTTGATACGACTTTTTAAAAGGCCATTTAAGTCGTTCTGTAATGTAGGTGCTTTTAATTACCTATTATTTATTTGAGCTCCGGGGCTAGGTAATAACAGCCGCACTGATCGATCCATTGGGTTAAGCTCCGCTTGCCGGGGTTGGTCCGTGGTTGGGTGACTATCTTAACATACCGAGATTCCTCCGTGCCTCAGTAAAGCACGTTAAGACGTTGGTCATGGTGGAAATTATTATTTTAATCGTATTTTATATTGTTTTTTTTGTTAATGTTGTAGGCTTAATAGACTGTAGATCTGTAGTCCATTTTCTATGTATTTTGTTAAGACTGGTACTTAAAATTTGAAAACATTGTAAAAGCCAATTTTTTTTAAAAGAGTAACCGTGTAGTTTCTTGCCGGTTCTTCTCCATAGGAAACGACCAATTGGAACCGTGCACCTAGCTTCTGACGTTTCATAAGTGCCCATGTAAGCTTAGGTGAAATAAAAATATTTTTGATTTGATTTTGGTCCCGGCTCCCGTTCGTTACGAGTCGTCAGAAGCCCGAAAGTCTTACAACCAACGGATATCGTATTACCCAGTTACTGGGTTGTGGAGGTCAGATAGACAGTCTCTCCATGTAAAATACTGGTATAAGCCGATGCGTTAAAGAAAGGAATCTAAAATGGCGGTGCTTATTATGTTTTCTCGCACTAGTTGGCAAGCGAGAAAACATGACAAGCTCCGCCATTTTAGATTCCTTTCTTTAATGCATCGGGTTATAGTCAGCTACATCGAGTTAGTATGGAAGCCGACCCAACATAGTTGGGAAAAGTCTAGGCAGATTGATTGATTTTATTTATTTGCCGGACACCTTTTTGTATATATTTTTTTAATTTAATTATCCTTTATACAAAGAACACAAGGAACAAAACCATCAGACACAAGACCAAGGTTCAGGACGTAACCATAAAAATCAGAAGACTGAAGTGGAAATGGTCTGGACACATGATTAGAGGGAAGGACAGGTACCCAAGAAACGGCCAAAGAAAGAGAGGTAGACCACAGAAAAGGTGGGACGATGACATCAGACAGGTCGCTGGAATGACATGGGGTAGAGTGGCCAGAGAGAGGCAGGAATGGAGAAGGTTGGAGGAGGCCTTTGCCGACTGGCAAACGGACATACAAAACGTAACTAAACGCCAAATACGAGACTGAAGGCTACACTCTATGTTTGTCCGACTGAAAGGCTAATAAATAAATAAATAAATTATACAAAGAACACAGGCTTACAAATTAGATAGCAACCAAAAACCACTACCCCCTTATTACAAAACAAGGTTCATCTTCAGACCCAGGTTTAAAACATGGAGCCATTATTGAATTTCGAACTTTATTCCGTCTTTGGTAAAGTTGCTAATACAAAACTGACAACTTAGTACCGAACTAAGTTTTCAGTTTTGTATAAAGAACGGTATTTCGATCACAGTTACGTTCTCATTACAAAAACTGGCTTCATGGTTTAAGCCATGTCAAAATATAAACCTTGTTTTGTAATAAGGGGGTTTAGGTTTAAACTAGTGCTATCATGAGTCTATCTCAATATCAAACTATACAATTTAGCATTTATATGTACGCGTTATTGTCGATACAATTAATAACATCTTTAGGTCTTTAAATGGTTACAATCACCTTTACCAGTATTCGAACTTATGAATAGCCTTTCCTTTAATAATAACTTTCGTCTTGATACCCTTTCTACTTTCATTACCACAAACTATTTTCAAATCTCTTAAAAGCAGTTATCTCAGCAGATTCATGCCTATCTCAGGCTCTGTTTGCACATAATCTCTGGCACCTAGTATCTCTCCCATCGATTTCCTTCCATTAGCATTCTAAACACTCTCCCTAGCCAGCTTGAATGATAATTGAAACACGGCACTAAAAATTCTCCAGCAATACCAGGAGTAGTATGCAAAATGGAGAAATTATGGAAAGAATTCGCGCTTGAAACAAAATCTGCGTATGTAGCGTATTTGCAATTCTTGCCATTTAAAACTACTTGTTTTTGTTAACCCTGTTTTGTCCCATTGCTAGGCAAAGGCTTTGGTGCCATAGCCTTCCATTGTTCCTTATGTGTTGCCTTCTCCGGCCGATGTCCCGTAAACGCATCTAAGTCGTCACGCCAGCGTTTTCTAGGCTTCCCTCGGTGACAACGCCTGTCTCTGGGTGCCAGAACCCACTGCGTGACGACTCAGGACCATCTGTTCCGATTCATCCTATATAACATAACATCACGGCTGTGATCCCCGAAGGGTTAGGCAGAGGTGTACTCTATATTACACCCACGTTTCACCAGCCATGTTTAACCCTCTGCGACTGACGTGCCGTAAATTTTACAATGCCACTGACGTGGTAGTGTACTAGACACAACTTTGACTGGTCATAAGTTTATAATTACTTTTTAATTCCTAACGGTGTGATGTTTTTTTTGCAAAATTGTAGTATTTATTATTATTTTGATTAAATAAAAGTGTTAAAATAAAAAGCAATTTCCACTTATCTATTGATTTACATAACACATAATTTTTCATTCCTAACGGTGTGGTTTTTTTTTTGCAAAATTTTAGTATTTATTATTATTTTGATTAAATAAAAGTGTTAAAATAAAAAGCAATTTCCACATATTAGTATTGATTTACATAACACAAATCAGTCCTAATAAAATTATACCCACACAAAAAAAAAAAAAATAAATTAACTATATCACTTTTCTTGAGAATGTTTTTTATTTATCAAAGACAATACTTATAGTAATCAGACATGAAAATTTGGGCAATATTCATTGGTTCAATTTAGAGTTATTAGCTCTCAAATTATTTAAAAAAAAATTGATAATAATCACACAATGTCTTTGAGCATTGGAGGCAAATCGGCTTTAGACAATCACAGCAACAATATCTTGTTACTCTTTCTATTTTAGTTTGACGTCTATGACATAACTCCCTTCTACTTGTTGGAAGAGATCAGTTTTTGGAGGTGGAAGGGAGAGGTCTTTACCAAAAACTCGACTGAAAGTCATACGCAGTTTTTTAGGCAATATTTCGTTGTATAACCGGGTTTTCAAGAGATCCAGCACTAAATCTCTTCCTAAATTCAGTATAAATGTCCCTCTTCTCATTTTCTCATCACTATCTGAAGACATCTGATAATAATATCACAAAAGCTGATATATCACCTCTATATCTAGCAACTAACTAGCCTATAGCTAGAATTTTGCTAGATGGTCGTTGATTCTGACACTCTTCATCAGAGACTTCATCGGAGTAGAAGTGTTCGGCTTCTGGTTGAAACTCCGGGTCGTCATCTTCAAAGTCCAGATCGCTGAACTCATGCTCACTAACTTGTTCCAATCACTAATCTACAAGCTAGTCATGGCTTTTATAAGTTCCAGCCGAAGCTTTTATGGGCATTAGCTGTTACTTGAGCGAGCCATCTGAAAAACTGTGTATAAAATGTTAAGTAGGAAACAATTTTACTGACGGGTTGTCTAGGAAACACTATAAAAATATAACTATTTTACTGAGATGGTTGTCTATTAAACACATACCTTAACATTGACGTAGTGGTCTGCTAGACACCTTCCCCCATAAAATGGCATATGCACTTGCCTCAACTGCTTGCGGCACACTAATTGACGCATGGCTGCACGATATGAAGGTACTGAGAACCCGAGATTCGTAATATAAAAAATAGCTAGTCAGGACATATTTTTGATTTTGCGGTGTCTGTGGTACTACCACGTCAGTCGCAGAGGGTTAAGCCCCATGTAATAGGGGGCGAATGTATTGCTTATCAACCGGGCATCCTATCCTATATAAAACGACTTATGCCAATTATATCAAATATGGTAGTCGTGGAATGACAGATGCTTTAACGACAAGGACAGCTACTGAGTTAGATAGTGCGTACCTACACAAACATTTAAACATTTTTTTTTATTTAGGTAGAACCGTTGTTCATTGTTTCAAATCAGTTTTTTTCCGTAGATTTAGTTTTAGGGTGGACATCAAGTTTTGTCAATACGATTACTGTAACAATTTCCCAATTGTTGCCATTAACCCCCTCAATGTCATTCCGGTGTCAAAAAAAAATTGTAACACTCTAATTTGTTTTCTGAAACTTGTAGGCACCTAACTATGGCACTTCATTTGTTTCATACTCTGTGTTCCTAAGTATTAACCAAGTATACAAATATTTTTATTACTCTGTCTTCTTGCTGATTATACGTTAATTTATACACGTTTCAGAATAAATTAATGATTGTAAAGTATCTTTAGTTTGAATTGTATTTGCATTCAAGTATCTTAGTTAATTGTTGCGATAAACTTTAAGAAGTTTGTATGGTTAGTTTATTGAATTATTGTTTATTTATTAGAAGAAAAATGTACTTATATTATTTATCAACCTATTTAGAAAGGATAGGCCAATATTTTTGTTTAGAAACGACTATATTTTATGAATTATTTTTCCAAGCAGAGAATATTTTCTTTCTATATATTGGCTGTAGAGTTTTATCTTTATTGTTTTACTAACCAAATGTTATCATTTCTATTACTGCCGGATCGGAACGGATCAGTCGTATTTTAGTATACCAACGGATCCTACGATTGTTCCAAATTTTCCCTAGACTGGTCATTGCACTTTTAGTCATACCAGTACGACGGCGGATTTCCTCAAAGCAGCTGCCCTCATTCGTGATCAAAGACCCAAGATACACGAACCCGCTGACGTTCTCATAGCCGTCGAGTGGTTTGAGCTCGGAAGACGATAAGCACGGTCTACCGCCATTACTTTGGTCTTGGCATGGTTGATCTTGAGTCCAAATACAATAATATAGAACACCAAAATAAAACCTACTTACACAATTTACCCACAAAATGTTATTGTACTCGTAGGTAAGTCTCACACTACGCACCTCCGTACCTGTCTCGGCAAATTCTTCACTTCTTTAAGGCATTCTGAAAGGCTTCTACATACCAGCGCGACTTGTCGCGCGACGCGACACGGCACAAAGGCCCCGCGTGTCGCGGGACGAGCGGTGCCTTTGTGTCGCGTCGCGTCGCGCGACAAGTCGCCCCGGTATGTAGAAGCCTTAATTCCGTTCCCACAACTTGAGAGCAATTTATCATTCATACACAGGACTTTAATTGTTAGTGACATTAAAAATGAGATTTATTTATGACTATGAAACTGTTTGTGCTCGCGGTTCTGCCCGAAAATAAAATAAAATAAAATGTTATGGGTATAATTTCTATAACGAAAAGCAACCCTGTTTTTTTCTTGCTACAAAAACTTTAGATCATCAATACCGTTAAACTTTAGGGTTCAATATCTTATTGAAAAAGACGAAAACGGAACCACTATACAGGTTTTTTTTTTTTTTTGTATATTTACATAAACTCCGTTTGAAATAAGATTAGAAATCATTTTTTACAGTCCGTTCAACCGATTTTGTTGGTGGCATGACATAAGGCAGCTGCAATAAACAGTTGTTATTGTAACAACGTTTTTGCTTTTAATGCATCATCATTTCAGCCGAAAGACTGCTGGACATAGGCCTACCCCAGAGGGGGGGTTTGCCATAATCGCCACGCTTGGCAGGCGGGTTGGCGTTCGCAGTATGGTGTTAAAATGCATAGAGAACGCTGCTGCCCATTCTCTGGTAAGTCCCTTAGTCGCCTTTTACGACACACACGGGAAGACAGGCGAAGGCATGCCATCCTTATATGCCTACGGAATAGAAGTCAATATCGGTTAAACGGACTGTAAAAAAGTTTATTTTTATAATCTTATTTCAAATGGAGTATAGTTAATTAGTCATTTAATTGTGAATAATTAAAATTATTTATGGGTCAAATTAAATTAGCTAGTGTGTAAACTTCACAGACGTGTTGGGTATCGATAACTAAACACGAGTTTTTTTTTTTTTTTTTTGGTCATCTCATATTAATGAATGTGAGTGAATTGTCAAAATTAAACCCATTACTACTGTGTGTCATGCAATTACCCCACTGTCTTATTACAGACACAGTTTGACAAACCAAAAACTAACATTGGTAAAAGTTACGCGTCGTTATTGAAAATAGGAACCGGTCACTAACGAAGTAAAAAATAATCAAATGTACGGCCTTCTCGGAGTCAATTAGATAGTTATTCGTCAGTGCACAGCGAATGCCAGCCTCTGATTCATTACCTCTGCTCACATAGCTAGCGTGCCAGCGTGATTATACTTATAGATGTGTGTATTGGATACTGTGTTATAAAACTGATCGTTTTGTTTAATGGTTAATGAGAATTTTTGATGTTTTACGTAGGTTTACTATAGATAGAGAACACTTTAAGTTTGTTTGAGGCTGCGGGGCAATGATATTATATTAAACTCAAACTCAAAACTCAAACTCAAAACTCAAACTCAACTCAAACTCAAACTCAAAGCATTTATTTCAAATAAACCTATTATAGGCACTTTTGAATTGTCAAGGGGTCAGTCAGTCAGATGAAGCTAGTTGCCCATTCCAAAGCGTAGTAGGTTCCTATGGAGAAGAACGGGCAAGAAACTCCACGGACACTCTTTTAAATCAAAATATTAATATTGTATTGGTTACATAATTTATGTTGAAATTATACATGTGAGAACAATGTAGAAAGACGTGCACGTTAAAAGCGTCCGTAATAAAAATATAAAAAACAACTAAAATACTAAGTTAAAATAAGCCGTGGCAGCTAAGAAATGACCAGTCCCTACTGACAGATATGTTATACACTCACAAAATAACCGAAAAAAGTGTTCCGCGCAACAGCGGCAGCCCAAATTCCCACTTTTCATTCATTTTACATTTCACTACAAGTAAAAACGATGGCTTGATAAAAACAACAAGAAAAAAATGGACAGTGTTGTCAATTGCGCGTGAATGTAAACAAACATTATTCTGGCCACCAATCACCGAATGTTGGCATCACAGACTAACAAATACGTCCCAATTAGGACGTTTTCGAGTCTTCAGAATTGCGCGCTCACAACTTATCTGTTTTATATAATATCATTGCTGCGGGGTAATTGTGTATCACATTCAATCTGCCCAGCCTTTTCCGATCTATATTGGGGTCGGCTTCCAGTCTAACTCGATGCATGCCTGAATACCTGGGGGTCTTACTCCGAACATAAATCCAAAGTATCAGCCAAATGTTCGGCCGTTGCTTGACTTGGCTAACTATGGCTGACTACGGCGAAAAATACGACAGTAAAAAAGATAAGCCAAAGTCAAAAATGTGACTTTAAATCGGGTAAGGATTCAAAGTTAAAAAAGGAAACTATGGAAGTTATAAAACGGCCAAATATCGCTTCGGAGTAGACCTCCAGTATTTTACATGGAGCAACTGCCTATCTGTCCTCCACAACCCAGTAACTGGGTAATTCGACACCCCTTGGTAAGACTGCTTGTCAGATTTTCGGGCTTCTGACGACCCGTAACGACTATCAAAGATTTCACGAATGACAGCCGGGACCAACTGCTTAACGTGCTTTTCGAGGCACGGAGGAGTCTCAGTATGTAAAGATCGTCACCCATCCACGGACCAACCCCGGCAAGCGTAGCTTAACCTGATGGATCGACCCGTGCGGCTGGTATTACTTAGCCACGAGCCCCTCGTGGCTCCACACTATCAGTAGCAATGGGTTTCATTTTGACAGTTTAACAACATTCATTGCGTTACTTACGTTGTTGAGCAGACACATTTTCTAACATATGAAGCAATGGATTAGCATCTTCATTCATCATCATTTCAGCCGAAAGACGTCCACTGCTGGACTTTGGCCTCCCCCAAAAATGGGGGGATTTTCCGTCGCCTTTTACGACACCCATGGGAAGAAATGGAATGGTGCTATTCTTTACGTCCGGCATCAAACGGAACATGGACTAGCAAGTTACTTGTAAATCTTTCGGATTGTGTTTGATACTGTGTTACGTGATTAGGGTACTGTTTATTAGAAGACTTATCAGTATCAACATCTATTCAGCCGAAAGACGTCCACTGCTGCACACAGGCTTCCCTCAAAAGGAGCGGGGGTTGACATAATCGCCACGCTTTAAACTCAAACTCAAAGCATTTATTTCAAATAAACCAATTACAGGCACTTTTGAATGGTCGGTCAGTCAGAGAGATGAAGCAAGTTGCCCATTCCAAAGCGTAGTAGGGGGAGGGGTGTAAAGTTCACTCATCCACCATAGAAAAGAGAGGATCCTCCGGGTCCGACCAGACGGGTGTTGTGTCTGGTGGGCAACTGCCCTACGGTTTAATCCTGGTAGTTCGTTCCCGTGGGATAATTTTCGACCTCTACGCGGACAGAGCCGCATGTAAAAGATAGATAAATAAACGAGTGTGCTTTAGACCACACGACTGAATTAAAACAGAAATCACCGTTCGCGTAACGCTAGCAAAAGAAGTTTTACTTCAAATCTCCCACTCAACTTCCGTTCGCTTCGCCCGATCACACTTTTGATAACGCTCTCGTCACTCACGTCATTTCACCAGCTTACTCCCCAAGTCAAGCGTGCATAAAGAAGTTTTACATCAAAAACGTTTTCTTGTAAAAAAAACTTGCATAAAAACCTGACTAAGATAAAACAATACCAAATCAAAGTTAGACCAGCACCCGAGTGCAGACAGGACACAGCGTAATTTGTCAGTCGCATATCGATTATATCGATTCTACAATCGATAGATTTATCATGTTAATCGATCTAATTTCATCAGTTCGCCCGGTGAGCGATGGCGTTCGCTGTGGGAACGCCTGCGCAATGCCAGTCATGCCATAGAATAGTATTAATCGATTTATAGATGGGACAAATTAATGCAGTGATTTATTAGAAATAAATAACAGAGCAGGTTGTGACTGAGTGATTTATTGATGACTATTGTGAACGGTGAATTAAATTCATTTGAGTAGAGTTAATTACTGCGGTGATTGTATGTTATATGAACCTAGTTTAGATAAATATACTTATTCTGTTAAAGTCTATTATTTTGTTTTAGAAAATGTCTAAATTCAATCAGTTGTATTGAGCAAAAGATTCTGAAAGAAAATTAAGGGTGCTGTATTAAAATTACTTCGGTAAGTCTGAGATCACTTTCAAGCTTCGTATAATTTTTGAAAATGGACTTTGCTCCTCTAAGAAGCTTTTCAATTGTAGGCAAAAACCGCTACCCAATTTTGAATACACCATCTATGTTTAATATTACTATTGCGACCACCAGCGTTCAATCCGCGTGGACATGGGAATATTTGGACTGTTGTTTAATTACCACCCATTGTGGTCAGGACCCAATTCATTGGCCTATTGTGTGTGCACCTATTGCAGTCTATTATTGTTTGAACAGACTGGTACTAATGGATAGATCATTAATTTGAGTCAATGAACTTTAGTGTTAGATGGCCTTCGATCGAGACGGATTTGCGAGGGTCTACGAGCTACGAAACGTAGCAAACAAAAGATGGTGTAGATGTAGAGGTTCAAAATGAGATGCGAATATGCATTATGTATGGTGTGCGCTGTGGGTTCCAATTCCAACGTTTGATGGTGGTCATCGTGTAAGTAAATAAATTATCAAAGCTGATGTTTGGTGGACGGTTCGTTTAGTAGACAAAATCAAACTGGTTGCTATTTTAATCGTCTATTTAATTATTTGACTTTACATTCTATATTACTTTAAAAATATAGGAAAAATTTATACTTTTACAATGTTTGAAAATATGTGAGCACCATGTATCTATCACATAATTAATTTATCTGTCATTGCTTCATATTTTTTTTTTTATTATTTTTTTTTTTTTAATTTATTCAAAATCTGTATTATATTTAATTCGTTTTACCCATTGTGGTATACTAATAATTTTATTCTAGGTGCATCTATGTGCCTATACAAAATATTGTAAAACATTTAAATGAGTAACAGTGGAGTTTTTTGCCCATTCTTTTTCTTTTTTTCTCCATTCTTCTCCATACGAAACTACCCTTTGGAAGGGGCGACTAGAATCTAAAATTTAGAATCTAGAATTTTGTTGTAAATTTTGACGTTCAAAAGTGACTTTTACTTTATGTGCCTATTTGAAGTAAATAATTTGACTTTGAGTAAGGGCACGTCAGTGGAAACAAAACTAGTATAAGCTGGTCTCGTATTTTGTTGAAATTACGTGCCACGGTAGGTCAGCTCAAGGTCAAAGCGTGTTAATACCGCCACTGACGTAACGAGTGTTCAACTGTATCTAGACATGCAGTTTTCGATTTTATGAAATAGCTGCGCCCCGCGGTTTCACCCGCGTAAGTCTCGAACCCGTGGAAATATCGGGATAAAAAGTAGCCTATACGTTATTCCAGGGTGTCAGCTATTGGGCACGCCACCATTGTGGCGATAAGTCCCCTCTTTGAAGAGTGGCTTGAGAGGCGCCACGGCGTGCTCGCCTTCCACCTGACGCAGGTCCTCACCGGATACGTTTGTTTCGGGAGGTTCCTGTTCAGGATAAAGCGGGAGGAAACTATGTGGATCGCCCGGAGGACACATTGGAGCATACGGTGGAGGCCTGCCCGGCTTGGGCGGAGCACCGCCCTCACGGAGGCGATCGGCGGCGGCGATCTCTCGCGTCCGGCCCTGGTTCAGGCCATGGTTCGGAGCAAGATTGCATGGGAGGCCGTCACCTCCTTCTGCGAAGCAGTAATGCTTGCAAAGGAGGAGGCGGAATGTGTGAGGGAGAGGCAAGGTTCGCGCCCTTGCGCCCCTAGTCACCGCAGGAGACGCCCCGGGAATCGGGAGTCACAGGCTGATTCCGGGCCACCGTAGGCGCGGGTTTGCGGACGGTGAGCGATGGGTAGCTTGCCTTCCGATAAGGACCAGGCCCGGGTCGACGGCGCTTTGTGTTCCACGCGCGCCTCAAAGAGATGTCAGCACCAGCTGACGGGGTCCGATAGGGCCAATGCCTGCCAGGGTTGTGAGTTTGTCCAAAAGGGATATCGTGGCCCTGGCACATAGGCAACGGAAGGAACACAGGTGGGTTTTAGTCAGTATAAGTCTGATTCGCCCTCCCGCTCCGCCCAGAGCGGGAGAAATTATTTGATAATTTCCCGCCCAAAAAAAGAAAGGGTGTCAGTTGCCTCCACAAAGGATACAAAATACAAACACACACACAAACACACACAAAAAACACGCACAAAATTTTATCAAAATTGGGCCAGCCGTTTGCGCGTGAAGAAGTCACAAACACACACACTCACAAACTTTCACCTTTATCATATTAGTGTGATGTGATTCTCTTAAAATCAATTTACAGAGTCCAAGGATTCAAAAGTTATCTAAAGGGTCAAATCAAATTAGCTAGCAAAACTTAGCAGACGTGATGGATATCGATATCTTACGAGCCCCATTCCTCTTATATGCCAATAAAAATAACAATAATAAAAATATGCCAATAAAAATAATACTGTACCTACAAACTCAACCACAGAGATTTAGTCTACATGCACAATTTCTTAGTAAACTCCTCAACGATCACAGTTTGATGCCTGAGTAGATAACGGGGAGTGAAGATTGAAGAGCATTTCAATTTAATAGGCACACAGACTTAATGGTCGAATGACTAATCAGTTTGTAAGTAATTGTGCAGTTCTAAGTACCTTCTTACCCACTCGATATTTTTTTTGATAAATCGTGAATTGTTTGGGAAAATTTATTTTTAAGAGACCAGCTGTTGCAAGCGACTTTGTTTGCGAACCTGGATGAAAAGTAGACTATGTGCTTCTCCAGGTTCCAGGCGGTAGTCTACCGATCGTAATGAGAGAGAGATAGGTATATCTGTCTCTCATAACGATCGCTTCAGTGGTTCAGGCGTGAAAAGGTAGACAGACAGAGAGATATAATTACTTTCACATTTATAATATTATTAGTATGGAAGCATTAATTTTAATTTTGACATTGGTGAGGCTTGCGTTTGACCTCTTTCTCACCTGTCCAAGCTTGCCTAATGAGTGACCTATTCATATATTGACTTCAAGAATTCCTAAGTTATTTATAACTATCAGTGATCGGAGAGTTCCAACAAAGAGTTCCACGACTTAAAGGCAGCTAATATTATTTTAATAGCATTAAAATAATAACGCATTAAAATAAACGAAAATTTGTATTATAAAAATAAATCTCCTAAAAATAAAAACAACAAAGACATCGAGTCGCATTGTTTCTCAGACTGGTTCCGCTCAGCGAATTGTTTAGCGGCGAGCAATTTCAAATTTCGAAACTATGGAATTTGAAATTGAAAAAGCTGGAAATGCGTGGGTGCGGGGTGCGGGGGGCGGTGGGCGTGGTTGGGGCGGGGCCGTCCCTAGCCGGCTGACGCGTAGGTGCTATTTTGCGACGTCGTTGATAATACCTATCAGTTATTTTCAGGCGTGCTAAATAAAAAACATTCGTCGACGTTTATTAATAATAAATAGATACTATGTATATTTAAGTAAATCTATAATATCCTATATCATCGTCGATTAGAATATAGTGATGAACGTGACTTATTTTAGAAGTCAGTGACCGGTACTGCGTTGTTAAGGCTAACTTTGTTTTATCACATTAATATTATAAAGGCGAATGTTTGTGAGTGTGTGTGTTTGTTACTTCTTCACGCTCAAACGGCTGGACCAATTTTGATAGCATTTTGTATGGAGGTAGCTGACACCCTGGATTAACATATAGGCTACTTTTTATCCCAATATTCCCAAGAGATCGAGACTTACGCGGGTGAAACCGCGGGGCACAGCTAGTTAAAAATAAAGTCATCCTATCTTAGTCCATAACTAGACAAAAGCTCGTCTATACTAGCGCCATAATTTCGTAACACAATATCAATCACAATATGAATAATTTTGGAGCATAATGCTAATCCATTCCTTAATATGTTCGAAAAATTTGTCTGCTAAACAACGTAACGCAATGAATGTTGTTGAACTATCAAAATTAAACACATATTTGCTACTGATGTGTGTAACATAGTGTTACGCAATTAGCAGGCCGTATGCACCATATCAGTAGTAGTTATCGTCATTCGAATTTCATAGATACATACATTTTATTTTTTATTTTTTTTGGGTGGGAAATTATCAAATAACATCTCCCGCTCTGGGCGGAGCGGGAGGGCGTGTCAGACTTTTACTGACTAAAACCCACCCGTATTCCTTCATTTGCCTGTGTGCCAAGGCCACGATATCCCTTTCGGACAAACTCGCAACCCTGGCAGGCATTGGCCCTAGCGGACCCCGTCAGTTGGTGCTGACAACTTTTTGAGGCGCGCGTGGAATACGACGCGCCGTCGACCCGGGCCTGGTCGTTATCGGATGGTGAGCTACCCATCGCTCACCGTCTGCAGGCCCACGCCTACGGTGGCCGGAAATCGGCTTGCGACTCCCGACGCCCGGGGCGTCTCCTGCGGCGACTAGGGGCGCGAGGGCGCGAACCTTGCCTCTCCCTCACGCGTTCCGCCTCCTCCTTCGCAAGCATTACTAATTCGCAGAAGGAGGTGACGGCCTCCCATGCACTCTCGCTCCGAACCATGGCCTGAACCAGGGCCGGACGCGAGAGATCGCCGCCGCCGATCGCCTCCGTGAGGACACGGCGGTGCTCCGCCCAAGCTGACATACATATTGACATTGAATATTATATACAAAATTACATGAATATTTATTTTGAAAAGTATTATATTTATTATTTTAATCTATTGTGAATGTGAGCACTATGTGGGTAGTTTTTTTCTCTTTAAATAACATCCTTTTTGTTTTCTTTTTCTCAGTTAGTTTTAATGATGGTCTGGCATTTTGAGCATTCGGCCTACCAAAATGTCCTTTCTTTGGTTATTGTTCGTGGAGTCTTGAGTTGAGCTGACACTGATTGGACAGGTCCACTCAAATTTGTGTGGTTCTTTCCTCAAAATACCATTTCAGACACGGATCTACATGGTCCTCACATAATCTGATCAAGATTATGTCTGGGCTTTAAAAGAGACTTTGACCCTTGAGTTTGTTTTGCCATTTATTCTCAGGGGTAGGCAGATAGGAAATGTCGACTCTATCTAGATTTTTTTTTTTTCTAATGTGACGTGTAAAAGTGATTCCGATATCCTATTTTCAGAATAAACGATTTCATAGAAAATTAAGTGGGAATACCTTTGTATTATACCAATTTGTAATGAAGTACCTGTCTAAATATTGAGTTACCGTGATTGGGTACCACTTAACATAATACATTCTTTAATAATTCAAGGCTATAGGGTCCTCGGGTCGTAGATTCGAACCCAGACAAGCGCTTTACTTTGTGTATATTATTTCATTATCGCTGCTCTCAAAACGGTGATGGACAACATCGTGAGGAAGCTGTTCTAGAACTAAAAATTCGAAAACATGTGACATCTATACCAACCCGCACTGAGCCCGCGTGGTGGATTACGGCCCCTCTCACCGAGAGGATCCCTGTGTCCCAGCATTGGGAACGTTATGGGCTGAATATGTTAAGGGTCCCCGAAAAGATCAATTGCATTTGTCAATTTTTACGCGATAGATACACTTTGAAGCGCAAATTGATCGTCTACCAAGTGTTCTTGAAGCGATTGACGATATTACTACAATAGAAATTGATGGCAATTGATCTATTGCAATTGATCGTTTCGGGGGCCCCTTAGATAATCAAATTGCTTCAAAATTACCCACTACATAATTATTATTGACGCATTACGTCAAAATTAATCAACACATCAGATCCATTTAATTTTTTGTTGAGCTGAACCCTAAAATTGAAAATTATAGAGAATGATACGCAAATAATTACTTTATGATATGGCGCGTCAAAATCACTTTGTCTCAAACGTCAATGCGCAGACGACGGAGATATCTTATGGAGTGGTCTAGTGATAACCATCGCTTAGCCCATGCGCAAGCTTACCCTTGTCTACCATTGTGACTCTTACCCTTGTAGCAATAGAAACTATTTTTATCCTTCCCAACTTTCCTCGTATATTTGTGTATGGTATATTAACGTGTCAGTCGCTCCTCCTTCTGAGTCGTTATTAATAATCATGTCAATCCGCTCGCCGTGAGAAATATTTTAAATCTAGAGGGTAACCAATAATTTTGACGATGAATATAACGATTATTGGGTAATATCGGTTTGTTGTATAATTAATTTCTTGTGTAATTTTTATATTATTGTGAGAGTTAGCTGAGTCATGCTCCACATAATGGAGTTATGTTTATGTTTTGATTTTAAAGTTTGTTAGCATTATGTATGGGTTTTCAAAGCCTTGTTATTATGTATTTGCAATGATTTTCGTGTTCCGTGTGGTGCCGGGTTCCGTGTGGTGCCGGGTTCCGAGTGGTGCCGGGTTCCGTGTGGTGCTGGACGTAAAGAATAGCACCATCCTATTTCTTTTTCGCGTGGGTATCATAAAAGGCGACTAAGGGACTTACTAGAGAATGGGCAGCAGCTTTCTCTATGCATTTTAACACCATACTGCGATCGCCAACCCTCCTGCCAAGCGTGACGATTGTTGGCCTATGTCCAGCAGTGGACGTCTTTCGGCTGAAATGATGATGATAATGATCTTAGGCAAAACTATGCAAGGAGTTCTAACTGTTTACCTAAACGTATCGTCGTAGTAACGTATTGTGTCGTATGGTTTGAAGGTTTAACGATACCTATTGGTTATCTATCCAAACGCACTTTGCTTGTGTAATTATTAGTCTTATCAATTTTCATGACTAACTTGTGGTGCCGGGTTCCGAGTGGTGCCGGACGTAAAGAATAGCACCATTCTATTTCTTCCCGTGGGTCTCATAAAAGGCGACTAAAGGACTTACTAGAGAATGGGCAGCAGCTTTCTCTATGCATTTTAACACCATACTGCAATCGCCAACCTGCCTGCTAAGCGTGGCAATTATGGGCCCCCTTTTGGGGGAGGCCTATGTCCAGCAGTGGACGTCTTTCGGCTGAAATGACCATGATAATGAATGATTTTATATATTGTGTTGATTATATAAATTGTGTGTTAATTTAATGTGGTTCATATACTTCAATTAAACGTTCTTCCAAGTAACAGAATGAGTTATTTATGGCATGTTTCAATGTAACAAGTTGCTGCTGTATATTTTAGTTACTTGGCCTTCTCAATAGTTACCTAGTATTAAGTAACGCACAACCTCTTAAGGCGACGATAACTGACTTTTAATGATTTTATACTGAAGATCACATCTAAACGAGTAGTGTTAATGATTTATAAAAAAAATATGTAAAATTAGAGCATTTTCTAAATAACTTAATATGTGAATATTTTAGATTATGTTTATATTACATAGTGAAATTAATTTGTAAGCGTTTTATTAAAATACCTATTGTTTTGGTATAATAAATTAATAATGCGTTAAATTGGAGACAGCGCTCCTTGCTGTGGCGAGTCCTATTACTGGCTGCACGTTCGACGCGTTGCGTGAGCTCAGTACAGAACACACAAGCTAACCACCCAAGGTTACTGGCATATATCTGCGTCTTAAGGGGTCTTTGTACACATTTTCATGAGTTATTCGAATATAAATGTAGGGAACAGCAGATTTTTTTTTTGTGATTTCAGGTTTGGTCCCATAGTAAAAGTTGTTCATAATGATGAGTACCTACAATGACCCGAGGTAGTGCGTTAATTCTGGGACATGTTGTAGATATCTCATTTTCCTGGAAATAAAGATCAAGGCTGCCTACTGAATTATTGTAAGACTGCAGAACTACTAACATTTTCGAATGTTAATGCTACCTGAAGGCGAACAATTGAAAAATTTCATTAATTCTCGTATTAAAATCTGTTAAAATCTAACGACAATTAATTTCAACTTTCCCATGGGGGTAGGCAGAAACTATAGAACGCCATCTGCTACGCTCCTTACATACTCCTTTTGCTTCGCCTACGTTCATACATCTGCTCATACACGCACGCCGGTGGCGAGTACTACGCACCTGACCTTTCTGAAGAACATCACCAATTTGGTCACTATAATATGTCCTCCTAGGGCGTCCCATCTAGGCGTTTCCACTCACCTCTGCTTTATAAATACCTTTTCTTAGTCGCCTTTCACTCATCCTCTCAACATGACCAAACCATCTAAGCATACTGTTTTCAATTGTGGTCACTACATCTTCTTTTAAACTGCACCGTTGCCGTATTGCCTCATTCTAAATCTGTCAAAACATCTCTAATGTACCTAAACTCAGATTTTTTATTGGCTAGATTAAAATGACAGCTGCGATCGAATTTTTTCGGGTTCCGTAGTCGACAAGACGGGTTCCTAGTTAGTATAGGATGGTTTCGTCGTGTCCGTTTGTCTGTCTGTCCGCGGGTTAGCTCAGAAACTATTAGTACTAGAAAGCTGTAACTTGGCATGGGTATACATATTAATCACGCCAACAAAGTGCACTTATAAAATACACTTTACGTGCAACGTAGGTATAGGAGTGGGGATGATATGCTTTTTCTCATCTATCCCATGGTATGGGGTATCGTTGGATAGTGCGGTTACGTGAAAACCATTTTTCGATTCAGGAATCCGTTTGCGTAATATTAAGCTTTAAAGTGCAAATTTTTGTTAGCGTCAAATGTGTTCCCCCCTGTCAGCTAAATGGTTGCTTTTGGATATTTTTAAAAGAGTAACCGTAGAGTTTCTTGCCGGCTCTTCTCCATAGGAAACAACCAATTGGAACCGTGCACCTAGCTTCTGACGTTTCATAAGTGCCCATGTAGGTTTATGTGAAATAAAATATTTTGATTTTGTTTTAGTACAGTTTGCTCCAAGATGCTATTTTAGAAAATTGTAAATAAATCAGTAAATATTAATGTTTAATGAAATTAAAATATTTTCCCAAAACGTAAAGGCGAAAATATACGTGTGTTAAATTAATGTCGCCACTGTAGCGGGACGCTGTATGTTTGTGGTAGCGGAGTTCCTCATCAATGTGTGTACACACAGCAGCACATCAAGTTACCACAAACTGTAAAAAAATTCTTATCTTAAACTTAACCATCAACATTTTATAGTTTAAAATCATTTGGAGAAATTTGACAGTTTCGTATAACCTGATGTGCTGTTGACTGTACCTATTTCCCTTTTAGTAGACTCCATAGATACAGTGATTGAACTTCGATACAGTGATAAATCGTCAACTATCCATTTTTTTATAATTATAATTATTATATTATTATAATTTGGTTCTATGCATTCACGCCTTTTAGATGATCACAAATCGATTCAAATTCTATCAATGGAAAAATATTGGATGAATTTAATGAAAATCATCGTGTTGACTAATCGTTTACGCAGTAGGTAACTTTTAATATCACGGATGGAGATGACTAATAAAGCGATTTCACACTGAAAGTGTATCCTACAGTCGGTGCTTTAAAATGACGCTTTTGAATTCTGATTGATTCTGAGTTATTGGTCAGAGTTACTAGTAATGATTATATTTGATATGTTTGTTCTTGGTAAACACTTAGGTACCGATGACCTGAAGAAGATGGTATAACAGTCTTCAACGTGGAAAGCTTTGATTTTCATAGAAATGGTTCTGAGTCATCAGTGGTTAGAGTATCTACATCTTTTGTATGTTTATTGTTATAAAGGAACTGGGGCCAACCACCGAATCATAAAGGCTTCTACAGACCGGCGCAACTTGCGACACGACACAAAGGCACCGCTAGTCGCGCGAGACGCGGGGCCTTTGTGTCGCGTCGCAAGTCGCGCCGGTCTGTAGAAGCTTTAAAGCAGTATTATCCTTACTATCAAACAAATATTATACAAGCGAAAGTTTGTGTGTGTGTGTCTGTCACTTTTTCACGCTCAAACGGCTGGACTTATTTAGATAAAATTTTGTATGGAGGTAGCTGATACCCTGGATTAACATATAGTCTACTTTTTATCGCGATATTCCCGCGGGATCGTGACTTACGCCGGTGAAACCGCGGGGCGCAGCTAGTATTCCTAACTAATATTATAAATGCGAAAGTAAGTTTGTTTGTTACCTTTTCACGCCTAAGCCACTGAACCGATCATCCTGAAATTTTGCATATACGTTGTCAGGTATACAGAAACGGACATAGAGTACCTTTCATCCCGAAAAAAAGTACTGTTCCCGAGGAAAACAACAATAACGTTCTTACGATAATAGATGGCGCCACGTGTCTTTCGAATCATTATTGAATTATACAATATGTAACAAAAACCCTGTTGTTCCTTCTACCTACGTTTTAAGAATCAATCATTTATAAAAACAAAAATAAATATTTAATTATTAATATTTGTAATGTTTAACTGATTTTTAACCTCTTTCATTCTTTGATTTTGACTTCTCGACTAGCCAATGTTTAATTTTTTTAAATTATAATTCCACCAATCTTGTGCTAGTAGGTTATTGTATACGTCCCTAAAAGGAACAACAGGGTTTTTGTTACATACTGTACCTATAATGGGACAAGCAGAGTACAACCCGAAATGATTGTCTAATTCTAAATTAACGCGAGCGAAGCGGCGAGCATAAGCTCGTATTATAATATTATTAATGCAAAAGTGAGTTTGTTTGTAACGCTTTCACGCTAAAACGGCTGTACTGATTTGGATGAAATATGGCGCATGGGTAGACACATGACCTGTATTACGACATTTTTTTTTTTTTGTTTATATTATTTAATCTGCAATCGGCTTATATAGCCATAATCAGATGTGATTTTCTTAATATTTTATTTGACAATGTGGCTCCATTGAGCCGACATCAACACAAAGCATGATAAGAACTAGATGTTCTCAGTCTCTCTGATCCAGATCCAGTATATATTATGCCATCTTTTTAGGCGTGTTGTGGTTTGGTTATTTAAGAGGTTCTTAGCCAATTCATTGGTATGTCCAAGTAGTCTCTTCTTATATCTCGTACAGTTTCTGTTCACTTCTTCCTTTACCGTGGGCATCCTCAGGTATTCATGGATTTCAGAGTTTCTCACGAACCACCCTGCGCCTGATATATATGTATTACGACATAGGATACTTTTTATTCCGATATACTTACGGGATCGAGACTTGAGGCATTTACAGACCGGCGCGACTCGCGACGTGACACAAAGGCTCCGCTCGTCGCGCGACACGCGGGGCCTTTGTGTCGCGTCGCGAGTCGCGCTTTAAGGCTTCTACATACCGGGGCGACTTGTCGCGCGACGCGACACGACACAAAGGCACCGCTCGTCCCGCGACACGCGGGGCCTTTGTGCCGTGTCGCGTCGCGCGACAAGTCGCGCTGGTATGTAGAAGCCTTTATGCGGGTGAAACAGCGTGGCGCAGCTAGTGTTAATATAACTTCACAGTGGGAAAGAGATTTTTTTTTAGGAAAACATATACTTTTACAATGTTTGTAAATATGTGAGCACCATGTATCTATCTCATAATTAAATTATCTGCCATTACTTAATTTTTTATTCTTTTTACTTATTGTGGTACCTATAGTAATTTTACTATATCTATTTTATTTTCCGTGTGGTGCCGAACGTAAAGAAAAGCACCGCCCTATTTCTTCCCGTGGGTGTCGTAAAAGGCGACTAAGGGACTTACAAAAGAATGGGCAGCAGCGTTCTCTATGCATTTTAACACCATACTGCGATCGCCAACCCGCCTGCCAAGCGTGGCGGTTATGGCAAACCCCCCCTTTGTGGGAGGCCTATGTCCAGCAGTGGACGTCTTTCGGCTGAAATGATGAATTTTATTCTAGGTGCATCGTCTTCACATAAAATTATATAATGAATGTACTTTAACAAAATATTATAAAACATTTTTAAAAGAGTAACGGTGGAGTGTCTTGCCCGTTCTTCTCCCTACGAGACTACCTTTTGGAAGGGGCGACTAGAATCAATTAATTTTTTTTGTACATTTTGACGTTCAAAAGTGCCTTTTATGTGTCTATTTGATATAAATAAATTGACTTTGATTTTACGCTGAAGGATTATTTTAGTTTAAGACTCCACATATTCATATAATTTCTCTTTTTGTTTTCACACACTATTGTCTACATTTCTTTTTCATTTCTCCTTTCGCAGATCTGCTGGAAGAAATTTCTTAAGAAATAAGCAGTACCTTTGTACTTAAATTTTAATTATGTCATATCGCTTTGTATTTTACTGTGTGTACATAAATAATAAAATAAATATATAAATAATAATACCGCTATACGAGGTGTTGGTACAGTCAGATTGTAAACCTTAAAAATATTGCTCATGACCATTGGCCTAGATGTGAAAGGCACGGAATTAAGAATTGAGGAAGACATATTTACCAGAGCACGACCTTAGTTTTGAATTTTACTCTATCGCATCATTACTTAGAAAGAAAAGAAAGAAAGAACATACGTAGGTATATTTGCGGTAAACATGACACAAATAAAGAACACAAATAAGTACATAAAAGAACAAGTTGGGAGAAAATATGCATCACCTCCACGCAAAACGGCCATCACTCAGCATAATTAATGATTAAATTATTAAAATTTCGTTATAAAGACAACAAAGATCCGTATTGTTACTTATACTTAGTGTTAGTAACCAAAGTAATATTATTAGTATAAGAGTTTAAAACACTCTGCACAGAAGATAACCAAGCGGGGTACAAGTTTCTCAACTGGCCATCCTCTCCACAAAATGCCTCAAAATCGGAGAATAGAAACTCTCTGACACTGTTTTCAGAATGCTGTTGCTACTGGCCCGTGTTCTAGTTACTAACGATGAGATTTTTTTTCGATAATAATTATTTCCATATATTATTTATAGATAATAATGCTGTGACCATATGCGAGACAGACACCAGCGCTGGTAAACCTGTCAGAAATGTTATACTAGTTCTTTCTTGGAAATGTTAAGTACCTACAGAAAATGGCAGTCAAACTGTGACGTAGGTATGTTCTAGCAAGCCACACCTCACCTGAGACTAGGTTTATTATGTTAAGAGATTTTACTACCACCTATTAGTATAAAGCATTTCCAAGCTTAGCCAAATTGTACTAAATGTAGAATCCAGAATATTATAATATCCTTGATCTGGCAGTAAAATGAGGCACCAGCACTCAGTTGCTAACTAACCAAAATGAACAAACAGCACTGTTTCTGACTATGATGTATGTACCTACTCACGCACGGCACGGTTGGCGTAGTGGTTAAGCGATTGACTGCTGCGCTGTGTGTCGCGGGTTCGATTCCCACACAGAACAAATATTTGTATGACCTGCAAGTAGTCGTTCCGGGTCTGGCTGTTTGTGTATGTGAGTTTTTTTGTCATTTTAAAACAACGTTGCCCCACACTAGGAATTTCTCCTGTATTGTGGGTGCATTTAAAAACATTGAAACTCACATACACAAACAGCCAGACCCGGAACAACTACTTGTAGGTCATACAAATATATGTTCCGTGCGGGAATCGAACCCGCGACACGCAGCGCAGCATTCAATCGCTTAACCATTGCGCCAACCGTGCCGTCAAAAGTTTAAATGTTTGTAAACACACCCACAATACAGGAGTAATTCCTAGTGTGGAATCGTTTTAAAAAAAATCAATCCAAACCAACATAACTTTGCAACCTTTACCATTACCACAAACCATTATTTTGCTCCTAAAGTAAAAGAAATAAAGAAGAAAAGTATTTATTGGGACTCGCACAGTAAGATCACTAACTAAATTAAACGCAATCATAGAAACATAGAAAGCATACATTAAAAATAAAAAACGGCTAAGTGCGTGTCGGACCACGCACAATGAAGGGTTCCGTAGTTGGGATGAATAGAATAGAATAAATACTCTTTATTATGTACACCATCAAAGTTACAGATATAAATGTTTAAATTTTACATAGGGTGACACAATGGGCGGTCTTATCGCTAAAAGCGATCTTTTATAGACAACCCATTAATGATGAACTTATCCCAAGAACAAACTAAACATTGTGGTTGAAAAACATGATCCCCCATAAATTCCAACTGCAAATGTAAGTTTGTACGCACAATATTAAGTGATTTACCATGTTATTTTAAGATAACAGACTTCTTATAGGTTTTCCTGTGATCTATAAGTAAAGAACTATTTTCTGTATTTATATCAAAATTTATGCTCACTAGTTTCGGCAATGGTCATTTTTTATCTGTTTTCTTAATTAATTTCAAAAGTGTGTATTTTGAAATAAAAAAAATATATATATGAAATCCTTAAAACAAGCCCTTTCGTCCAGAACAGCGACAGAAATTAACCTTAAAATTAAAAAAAAATTACATATATATTTATACTGAATTAATAATCGAATAATTATTCATTACTAGTGGACGCCCACTGGTCGAAATTCGACCGCCTCTACTTATAATGTATACAGTATGTAACAAAAACCCTGTTGTTCCTTCTACCTACGTTTTAAGAATCGGTATACACACGTAATTATGATCGGTAAAAAATCGAAAAAAGAAAAATCGGTATATATACAAACCATTTCGCCAGATAGGTAAGTCCCATGTAATAGAGGGCGAGCCTATTGCCATCAACCGGGCACATATCCAGACTCCAGGCTGAGAAATTCCGGATAGAAAAACCCTTCCAATGGAAGAACCCAAAACGTATAACATATACATATATAATGTAAATATATATATACAACGTGCCGCCACAATGGCAACATTAATTCAACACACGGGTAGGGCTAGTGGCCAGTAATCATAAAAAAATATTATAAGATAAAATAATTGTTATTTGAAAAATATTTTTTTTTAAACAAACCTAATAAAGCTCTCTGCTTCCTTGAATTCGCCTAATCCTTACATGCTAGTTGTTTTAATTTCATTGATGCGATATGATCATATGACCCCGGCAAATTAGCTAAGATTTTTTTTTTTTAAGTGATGATCTCGCTACAGTTCTTTAAGTACAGCGGGCGAGCACGGGCGTGCCAAGACGTTTGTGAGAAGACATGATAAATTATGTAATTTCAATTTGTACTAGCATTTTATGACAAAACAGTTTTATCGCTCAAACTGTGATAAAATGTGTGACTGAAGTCATGTCCCAGTAGGCCGTGCTCGCCCCGCTGGTTGCTTCAAGATGCTATTTTAGAAAATTGTAAATATATTATATTATATCAATAAATAATAACGTTTAATGAAATTAAAATATCTTAATAAAACGTAAAAGCGAAACCGTATACGTGTGTTAAATTAATGTCGCCACCAAAGCGCCACGCTGTGTATATGCTTATATACATGTACACAGGCCGTTGCGCATCGCCAGTCTGGCGCAACACGTCACATTAGCATGTCGCGCTTAGCATGTCAGTGAACCCTTGAATTGTTCCCCTACCAAAAATTGCTCAACGTGCCTAAGGAAGTTTTCACTTCAAAAACCGAAAGTCCTGTCACAAGGCTTCTATCTATTCTTCGCCACCAGAAAAACATTTTAATCCTTACAAAAAACATGGCGTTATTTTAGCGTCCCGTAAGTATAGGTTTGCTAATATCCCTCCATTAGGGTGGGAACTGTATCGATGACGCTGCGATCGCATTCCGATGAAATTGGTAATCAGATAAGGATCTGGGGAACGTCTGGGGAACAAGACATGACGAAAATAAGTCTTTTGTTCATTGGATGAGGCACTTGGGACTTGCGAATGATGTGTAAAATGTGGCCAAGTGCCAAGATGGTGGTTATAAGGTTATTAAATTGAGGTCTCTATTGTTCAGTTTATTAGGGTTTGTTTTGATCGAAGAATGGTTTTGCGGATGGGAATTATACAGCCCCAATAAAATGAGTAAGGCGTGATATTGGCATGATTAGGTACCTATTAATCTTTAATGAAAAGGCGAGGAAAAGAGCTTTTCGTACCACAACCACCACATGTTCAATTAATGTTACAATTTGATTGAAATCCTGCTACCATAATATAAATGTTGCTGACTGGCTATAATTAATAATTTTACCAGGGTCTGAGCCATTTTTAGGGTTCCGTACCCAAAGGGTAAAACGGGAACCCTATTACTAAGGCTCCGCTGTCCGTCTGTCTGTCTGTCCGTCTGTTACCAGGCTGTCTCATGAACCGTGATAGTTAGACAGTTGAAATTTTCACAGATGATGTATTTCTGTTGCCGCTATCACAACAAATACTAAAAAACAGAATACAATAAATATTTAAGGGGGCTCTCATACAACAAACGTGTTTTTTTTTTACGGAACCCTTCGTGCGCGAGTCCGACTCGCACTTGGCTAGTTTTTTCTAAAAACCAGTCAAAGTTTGTATATCGAATTATAATCCATCTATCAGCTACCGAGAGAACCATCCTTACCGCTTCATCATCATCATCATCACCATCAGCCCATAGCAGTCCACTGCTGGACATAGGCCTCTTCAATTGCACGCCATTCAGCTCGATTCTCGGCAACTCTCATCCAGCTGCCACCAGCCACCCTGCGAAGATCGTCGCTCCACCTTACCTGAGGGCGTCCTACCTTATCGCTTAATAAAATAAAAATAAAATATTTCCGGCACAGTAGGCCCATAACGTGTTAGTATTACACGTAACTTAAAAACTATGAGAGTAACAAATTAGGTACACAACAAAAACAAAGCTTCCAGTTGCAGGAAGGTTTATCAAGCCCCATGTCTGACATGTAGCTTGATAAACCTGTCCATTGTTTGTCCTTCTATCCTTTCAGAAAATACCTTCAGAATGCTATTGTTTCCATTCTCTCACTCTGCATATTAATGACCCCACTTTCTTGCGCATGATTGCGACATAATCATCCGTGTGCGCATCAGCGAACATCTGTGACGCAATACAGTACGGAAGCCGGAACAGCACCCTGAAGGCATTGTTGTATTGAATACGCAGGGTGCTGTCAGGATTTTTGGGTAAAAAAAAAACCTTTATTTCAGACCAAGTCCATAACAAAAACAAGAAGGATTACAAAATTTGGATACGAATAAATGATTTCAGGATATTTGAGTCCTGTTTATCTGCAATAACCTGTAGGATGCTGTTAGTGCTACCCCGGACTCTGTTTAATAACGACGCGTGCCGCTTGCGCATGATGGCATGAAAGCCGTCTACCCTGGCCTCCGCAAACATACCGGAGGCACTACAAAAGCGGGGCAGCCCTAACAACATCCTAAATGCATTGTTATATTGGACATGTAAGGCACTGAGCGACCTCTGCGTATACCCGAACCACAGGCTGCACGCGTAGTAAGTCTGACAGTAGGCTCTAAATAGTGTGACTTTAACTTGGTCACTACAACGCGCAAACCTACGGGCCAGCATATTAGTTCTGACCGCCAATGCCCTACGTTCCCTTTCTATGTCAACATGGTCGTCAAGGCACTCAGTAACGTAATGTCCGAGGTATTTGAACTGTTGTACCCGCATCAGTTCAGTGCCATTCAGCTTAATCGCAGGTACAAATGACCGACACTTACCGGAAGCCTTGAATACCATATACTCAAACACACGCTTATCCCTACATTATTTTTTACATAAGACCGACCAGCCCAACTTAAATGGAACTGGGCAGGACATGTCTGCCGACCACCTGTGGCCCCAAATGGCACAGAATTGGTGCCCTGAAACAGTGCGACGGGGTCGCGGCAGACCACGTTGGAGATGGCGGGACGAATTGGATAGGTTCCGGCAAAACTGGAAGGAGGATGTGCGAAGGATGGAAGGAGTGGAGGGAGGCCTTTGCCCAGCAGCGGGAAACCGTAGGCTAGAAAAAAAAAAAATGACCGACCAGAACTAAAACATTCATCAAGCCCAAACTATCATATCCTATCCTCCTAACTCCCAGTTGAAGCTCAGTCAGAAATGACGCGGCCCGCTTGATTAAAGGCCGCGCCGAGTAATTTGCACCCAAAATTAATTTATTTAACATTATTCTGTGTCGGATGCGTTTAGATACGCTTACTATGCGATGCTGTTCGCTCACTAGGTAGCAAGAGAGGGAATTAACTAAGATTTTCTAATAGAAATTAGGGCGTGAATATAATCTTGTTTTCTCTCATTAACCTACTAGCATGATATCACGCTTGTATTCTCAAATTCTCCAAAGTAGGCAAATGGTAGCAACGTTTAGCCAATTCTGATAAAAAGTCTGTTATACTAATGGAGAGGGCCGAGCATATTGCAATAACCGGGGTAAATCCAGACCGTGCTGCTAATTACAGTTTTTTAATAAATTTTCCCCGAACCGTGGATTAAACCCAAGACTCAACACTCAGCAGTTACTGAATATCCTAACTTCCTAACTAATATCATAAATGTGAAAGTAAGTTTGTTTGTTTGTTTGTTACCTTTTCACGCCTAAACCACTGAACCGATCATCCTGAAATTTTGCATATACGTTGTCAGGTGTACAGAAACGGTCATAGGGTAGCTTTCAACCCGAAAAAAAATACTGTTCCCGAGGAAAACAACAATAACGTTCTTATGATAATAGATGGCGCCCCGTGTCTTTCGAATCATGATTGAATTAGATTATTTTTATTCCTGTAGTTCCCGTGGGATAATTTCCGACCTCCACGCGGGCGAAGCCGCGTGAAAAAGCTAGTAAAATATAAAAGAAATATTGCATGACCCTAGAAGATACATAGAGGTAAGTACCCTTGACATTACCAGGACTGATAGGCCTCACCTGTCATGGCATTAACATGCCTGCATGCATTGGCATGCCAGGGACATCGCGCACAGGTTCGAGTGCCAGTACATTACATACAGTAGCATGAATCTAGGAATCTCGGAATATCGTAATATCGGAATCTCGGAACGCAAGTTCCGATATTACAATTCCGATACTGAGTGATCCAATATCGGAATCGGATTTTTTAAAATATATTTTGAGTTTTAAACTAAACCTATATTTTAGATCCTTGTGTAGCGCCAAGCGCGACAGTGCGCTACTGTATTCCTGTTGTCAGCTTGCTAAGCATGCGATACAAGAACAATAATTGTGTTATCTGTCTCGCTCTCTCTTTACTTGTGCGGTACTTCTTACTTATTCGCACAAACGAACAAAATATCCTGTCAATCAGTTCAAATCAGTTGCGCTGACTTGCGCTCATGAACTGTGTAAGTTAAGACATGTTTGTGTTTTATGTGGCTAAATGCAACGTCGCTTTAAAATATGTAAGTACGAACTATTATCTAATTGTTGTTTTCCAATTCAGTATAAACTATAATATCTGTGTTTAAATGATTTTATAATTAAGCTACCTCAAAATAAAACAAAAAACGCCGAAAATTATTCTTTCGTTTAGGCTTTAAGATGCTAGTTTGTATTAGATCGTAAAAAGATGGTTTCTCCATTTTCATTTCGCGAAATAAAATCGTAAACAGAAGTTAATCATTTATAAAATAAAGCAGAAAACTAATATTAACTTATGTAGAGAGAGATTCATAAAACCTACGTACAGCTGGTAATATTTAATATTAGGTACCTGTTATAGGTAAGGTTTGCTTGTTTATTCTAGGCCTAGGTACCTAGGTTGGGTAGCTATCAAAATTACTAGTCAAAGTTTACGTACAATTTACATATTTACATTACAAAAAACAATTATTTTCTTTGCAGGGATTAATCAAAAAATAAAGACACATACTACTCAGAATTTCTCAACAAACGCTCATCAAATGTACTTAAGGGATCATTTTCATCCCATAATTGTTGGTTTTGCTTGTACTTTTTAAATTAGAAGAAGTATTGTTGATTCTAAGTCAAGTAGTTTAATTAGTAATAAGTATAGGAAAATTAAGAGAAATATGTGATTTAATAAATACAGTGGGCATACTTAAAAACAAAACAAATGTTTGAACCAAATTAAAGAATACGATTTAAAAATGTTTTTTATTACACTCAATCCAACCTCATACCGAATCTGTGCAATTTATAAATAAAAAGTGCAATTTCTAAAGAAATAGCGAAATTCCGATATTAATATTGGAATTCCGATATTGAGATCTAATATCGGAAATCTGTATCGGAATTGATAACCTTCCGATATTACATGCCCTAGCCAGTACCTACCATTGCTGTATGGTTCACATACTGAGCAATCGAGGTCTGTAATATGCTTATGTGGTCTTTTTAATTGCGTGTTGTTTTGTATGAGTTTTTATATTACCTTGTGTTGGTCGAAATAAACGTTTAATTATTATTATTTATTATTAAAGGGCGCACAAACAAAGCACTAATAGAAGAAAATATGATAGTGACTCAGAAGGAGATACCTAGTATAGGCAAATATAGTCTCCAATATAACGGGAAAGCCTTGAGATAGGGTAGAAGAAATTGAACTGATGTTAATTTTGTAGACGGGATAAGATGCGAGATTTGTAATAAACAAGAAGAAGTGGAATCTGAAGCTATATCCAGTCACAATTCCTTGTCTTAGATGTAGGGGTTTTCAATTGAATATGTTCAATAACGACGCAGTAACCAATAGATTACACATTTAGTATCAAGAAATAAAAATGAAAGTTTATTCGAACACAATTTAGACTAATTTAATTCATTGAATTAGACATCAAAGCGCTTCAGAGTCTTCAAACTGATCCGAAATATTCTGTGTGATGCTTCGTTGTATCATTGAAGAGCTATGTTATTTCACTGGCATGTTCTAGTAACGATGAAATCTAGCTCCATTTATTAATTTTATCACTTGACACCCCATTCACGTGCTACTTATCAGGCACTAAACCTACACGATTTACTTTCAAAATCACATAAATGTCAGCCTCAGTCGGAGTCTTCTGCTTTGTGTAAAGTGCATTGATAATAATCTGAGCCATTCTCAGGCGCAGAGGGAGATGGAGATAGGATTTTAAATGCTTGCGAGAGGGACGGACGGTCTTGAATAGAAACATCAAAATTTTACAGCGTTTTTATTGCGCTCGCGCTGATCCGAGTGTTTACATGTAAGCGTCCGGTTCGCTTTCGGCGTTGGGCAGTAGGTGGCATGCTCCGAATATTGAGGTAAAGCCACTTTTTTTTTCGAGTATCTAAGGTACATTTTTGGAATGATTAGTTGAGATGGAAGCGTTAATTGTCGTGTGAACATTTTTGATAATTTTGTTCGAAAATGTCGAAATCATTTTGGTGATATTGAGAAGATTTGCAAACGATTATTTTTTTTATAACTTCTACGCGCAGGGTGGGCTCAACAGCTGTCAAACCGAGCCAAATGGAATCATTAAAACGAACAACAAAAGGTCAGACAAAATTAAAATCCAAATAAAGTTATGAATTTATCACTAAGCTGTCCTTTAATCCTATAAAGTCACGTTAGGGGCAGATAAATTAAAATGTTAATGCCAGTAAAATATTGAGCAAACACGATTCAGTCTTAGGGCGAGACGAATTCGGCATGCAGGCGACGACTGTGTGAGAAAAGGTGGTACGAGCCCAAATGTCATATTTTTTTTCTTTTTTTCTTCATTATTGGTACTAAAATATCTGTGGAGATAAAGTTGTCGAATACAGTCAGAATTCTTATTGAACTTTCAGTATATAAAACTAGTATGAATAAACATTAGCAAAATAAAAAAACTCAAAGAATAAGATGCGCACGCATTCCATAGCTTGCATTGTTGTCGACCATTTTGCATTCTAAGGCCGAGCACTGCTGGTGTAGTGGTATCATGCAAGATTCCCATTCTTGCGACCCGGGTTCGATTCCCGGGCAGTGCACGTCTCTTTTGAGATTGATTTTCTTTAGATCTTCTAAAACCTTTTATCTTCCCTTTTATATTATCCTGTAGTTATCTTTTGGATATTTCACTATTCAACGGTTTTTTTCTTTTTAATGAAAATAACACCCGTGTTATACATGTTACCAATTAATTTTTAGCTACTTAAGTTATTACTTTTATTTTACATACATACATACAGGCAGAAACTATAGAACGCCACCTGATACGCTCCTTAGGTATCTCCTTTAGCTTCGTTTACGTTCATACATCTGGTAATTTTATGCAATAAAAAAACTCAAAAATATTTTCTACTTTTATATCTCAAACCATCGCCTCAGACTTGATTTTTTTTTAAACCCTAAAATACCGATCATTCCTTACCACTCAGATGCGGTAGGTTGACATGGGAATCGCTACGTTCCGAAGCGCTAAAATTCCCATGCAAAATATGCCTGTAAGCATTTCATGGGAATGAAGCGAATTAAGTGTATCCCCATGCTATTTCTTCATGGTATTTCTGACTCATTGACGGAATCACTAGACGGATATGAGTCAAAATGATTGACAGCGTCTCGATTTGTGCTCCAAATTTTATTTCTTGGAATTTAGTTTTTTGTTCATCTATAGGTGTGAATCGTTCTGTAACATGTTCAATAGAATTGATAGTTTCTTGTGATGGTTTTTTCTGTCATCAAATCATTTGTCGACTCCTGAGCAATGAGCATGATCATCTTAATTCATAGAACGGGCGGTCGTTAGTCCTTGCTTCGTTTACGTTTGAAGGTAAACGAAGCAAAAGTAGCATGCAAGGATCGCAGGTAAATAAATTTTGATACTTATAGAGGTCACTTTTGGGGGGCAAATTAAAATTATAAAAAAAAGGTTTGCATACTGTATCGTGTGACATATCAAATAAAGGGGCTTCATTCATTGATCATTTCAGCCGAAAGACATCCACAGCTGGATATAGGCCTCCCCCAAAAAGGGGGGGGATTTGCCATAATCTCCACGCTTGGCAGGCGGGTTGGCGATCGCAGTATGGTTTTATAAACGCATGGAGAACGCTGCTGCCCATTCTCTAGTAAGTCCCTTAGTCGCCTTTTACGACACCCACGGGAAGAAATAGGATGGTGCTATTCTTTACGTCCGGCACCAAACGGACAATTGAATGAAAGGGCTTGTTGTAAGAATTTCAGATAGCTATATTTTTTTATAATTTAAAAATACATAAATAACTTTTACCCCCTTATTCCAAAACAAGGTTTATCTTCAGACCCAGGTTTAAAACATGGAGCCATTATTGAATTTCGAACTTTATTCCGACTATGGTAAAGTTCCTAAACACAAAACTGACAACTTAGTACTGAACTAAGTTTTCAGTTTTGTATAAAGAACGGTATTTCAATCACTGTTACGTTCTTATTACAAAAACTGGCTCCATGGTTTAAGCCATGTCAAAATATAAATCTTGTTTTGTAATAAGGCGGTAAAAGTTTATTAATGAAAACAGATGAACGTTGACCATTAATTACCCTTATATGCGAAACTACAGGGCCTAAATTAAAAAAAAATATAATATAGAAAATAGTTATTTATTTATACATTATAGGAAAACCTATAACAAGTCTATGATCTTGAAATAACATGGTAAATCTCTAAATATTGTGCGAACAAACTAACATTGGCAGCTAGAATGTATTAGGGTACATGTTTTTTAACTATAATGTTAAGTTTGTTCTTAGGATAAATTAATCTCCACTACGGAACCCTTCATTGTGCGTGGTCTGATATGCACTTGGTTCGTAGTTAATTCATTTTCAATACTGACATGATTTTTAACTTTGAGTCACACAATGAAGTACAAAATGATCGCCTCTGATTCACGCACTACTTATGACCAGAACGAACTGTAATCGCTTGGAAAATACCTTTATTGGGCCAAAAGTTCTTCAGAAGATCCGTGTTTCTCTGAATATACGTCATAAGCCCCTGATTAACTATTAGGGGAAGGAAATGATTCAGACTATAATTGAATGATTATTATTGAAGTGAATCATGTATTCAAAGTAATGAATAGGCTATGAGGGAAAACCCGGGAACAGGTAAACGTTTTGATATCAAAGGTCCAAGGATCAAAGTGCAGTGGACATCGAGAACTGTGATCAATCAATCTGCTTAGCCATTTCCTAAATATGATGGGGTCGGCTTCCAGTCTAACCGGATGCTGCTCTCCCAGTAACTGGGTAATACGATACCCCATGGTAAGACTGGTTGTCAGACTTTCTGGCTTCTGACGACCCGTAACGACTGTCAAAGATCCATGAATGATAGCCGGGACCAACGGCTTAACGTGCTTTCGGAGGCACGGAGGAGTCTCGGTATGTGAAAGTTTTTATAATCCCATTGACACTGGGGAAGTCATAAGTCATAAGTCATTTATTTCATAACAATATGGAAACATTGTGTTGAAAATAATATAAAAATAACAAATTGCAATGAAATTAAATTAAAAATAACAATTAATACGGATCAATATTCATTAAAATACATCAAAAACGTTGAAAATATAAAACAGTACATGGCAATTAAATTACATTAAAATTACAATAATAACAAAATATAAAAAATTACAGTGAAATCAGATTAAAATTACATAACATAAAACATTATAATTAAAACAGATTAAAATATTTAGAAATGTCCATAAATAAAAACACTAATAGTCAATTGAGAATTCAAATACAATAAGATTATAAATAATAAATGTCAAGTTAAATTATATCAAATACAACTTTACAATAATATTACAATGTCAAATGTCTTCCACGAATTCATTGATACCATAATAGCCTTTCCTCAATAAATGGGCCCTCAATTTATTTTTAAATAAGTTGATACTGTAAATACTTTTCAATTCTATGGGCAACTTATTGTATAAAATTACTGATTGATATCGTGGGCTGTGATGCACAACTTTCAATTTCGGTTGAATGTTGTTGGGCACATCTTTCCTACGTGTACTAGCTCTAGTAATTCTCTGCTCATCGGTCTCAATTCTGTTCAAGTTTTTAACAAAGCTAGTCAGTAAAACCAATATATAGAGGCATGGCACTGTTAAAATATTTTGTCTTATGAAATGCTCTCTACATGATTCCGTCTGTTTCATGCGGAGCATTGTCCTAAGAGCTCTTTTTTGAATGACAAATGCCATTTGAACATTGTACTTGTAACTGTTGCCCCAAAATTCGATGCTGTATCTGAGCTTGGATTCTACCAAAGCAAAGTACACACTTCTAAGTTGAGGCAACGTTAAAACTTCTCTCAGAGTTCGGATAGCGTAACATGCCGAGCTAACTGATTTAGTCAAAGCTAATGTCTCAACCTTCCAATTTAATAATGTATCAATGTGTACACCCAGGAACTTGACACTATCAACTATTTCCACACTGTTTTCACAAGAAACAATGTCCAACTTAATCTCATTCCGTACAGTGGGCTTAAATAAGACACATTTTGTTTTACTTACATTAAGTTTCAGATTATTTGTGCTAAACCAGATTTCGAAAGCTTTCAAAAGAGCATTGATCTTACATTCCAATTCTAGTGTATTGTCTGCCGAAACTATTGCATTTGTATCGTCAGCAAAGATAATTAGTTGTGCGTCATTAATACGTTTTTTGATGTACTCAACTAAATCATTCAGGAATATAATAAAAAAGATTGGACCAAGAACGGATCCCTGGGGAACACCACGGCCCACAGTAGCTAGATTAGATCTATAAGTTTTTTCTTCTCCATCTATTACGGATTTTATCTCTACATACTGCCGTCGGTTATGCAGATAAGAGCCAAGTAGTTCCAAAACATTCTCTCTTACACCATAATGTTCTAATTTGGCCAGGAGAATACCATGGTCCACTGTGTCGAAGGCGGAACTGAGGTCTAGAAAGATACCAGCTACTTTTAGTTTATTATTTAAGTTACAAATAATATTGTCTATTAATGCCTCAATAGCATCGGAGGTTCCTAGTGATGTTTGGTAGCCGAACTGTTGATCATTTATTATACCATACATCTTTAAATGCTTTATAAGCCTATCCTTTATAATTTTTTTTAAATATTTTTGATAATACAGGCAAGAGAGAAATAGGTCTGTAGTTTCCAGGTTCCGTCTTTGATCCCTTTTTGAAAACTGGTATCACTCTTGCTATTTTAAGCTGATCAGGAAACAGGCTTTTCTCGATGCACTCGTTATAAAATGATGCTAACGGAGTTGCTAACAAGTCTATATTCTCCTTGATTATTGTTAAGGGAATTTCATCATAACCCGAAGAAGGCTTGTTGATCATTTTATTTACCAAATTGAACATTTCTCTAGGTGTGACAATATCAAAACTCATTTTATATTCAACACGACTAACACCTTCAGTTAAGAATACCATTGCCAATTGTTTGTCACAAGCCTCTAAGTGGACCGTGTTGTCAAACCTTTTGGAAAATATTTTTGCCACTTCTAGAGCATTATTAGTAGCTGCGTTATCAATTTTTAGTGTAATAGTTTCATTATTTATTTCCTTAGTAGCATTGCGCTGTCTATTAACTATTTTCCATATCGTTTTACAAGAATTTGATGCCATGTTTATTTGTTTTCTGACATCATTCCTTTTTGCACAACTCACTACTTTTCTGAAGATACGGATATAGTTGTTCCGATACTCCAAAACCGAACTGTCACCATGTGTTTTATCTGATGTGTTAAGGAAACGTTTCATTTTACTAGTTATCCGTATCCCGCTTGTTATCCATCCAGAACCTAGATTCCTTTTAATATTAACCTTTATTTTACTCTTTTTAAAGACGGTAGAATGGATTTCTTTAAATTGTGTCAAGAATGTATTAATGCCTGTGCTCCAGTCAGTCTCAGAGAGCAATTTTCTGTAATTACTTTTATTTTCATCATTATATCTCCTTTTATAAATACATACATAACTTGACATCTTCTTAAACTCAGTTCTTTCCAAACGCAAAGTGCAGAATATACCAGCATGCCCATCAGCTAAACTATTTTGATCGACATGTGTGTTTTCTATAAGGGAGGCTGGTAAGTTCGTTATAAAGTTATCCAAACATGATTCGGACTTATTTCTTCGAAAAGTAGGATCTTTTATTAGATACCTAAAATTGTAACACGATAATAATGATAAGAAAGAACCATGTCTCAGATCATTTTTAACACGTCTATGTTAAAATCACCACAAATTAAACATAATTTATTGAGGAAATGCTGTAATAGCTTCTCAAGGCCATTCATGAAGTCGTCAAAATTTTTGTTTGTGGGAGTTCGATAACAACAAATAATATTTAAATTGGTTTCAACGTCTCTAACCCCACATACTTCAAAACAATCAAGTTTATAAATTTGTTTACACACTTGCAGTTCTTCTACGTTATTAGCTCTATTTGTTAATATCATTGAACCTCCCCTTTTCTTATTGAGTCTAGCATTGTAAGACCCCATTTTGTAATTAGTAAAACTGAATTGTTTTGCTAGAGCATCATTAAGAAAATGTTCAGTTACACATAGGAAGTCAACTTTCCTAGAAATTTCACTAACATATATTTCCAGATCATCTCGTTTATTTGTAATACCACAAACATTTTGGTGAAAAATATTAATGACTGAATTTTGTTCAAAGTTATTATTATGTTCAAGCTTACCATTAGGTTTTCCTTCACAACTTATATCAGGAACGAAAAAGCTGTTCTTTAATAATGTCAGTACTAACGCCTAAATATGATTCCCCAATGTCAGTAAGAAAATTATTCGTTAAATTGTCAAGATAGCACTTAAGATTGTCAAAAATATTTTTCATACCATAATTATTCAGAATTCCTCGTCGTTTATAAAACATTGTATAATCATATGTCAAATTTAAATTAGAATCAAATATCATTGCATAATTGTAAGTACAAATGTCTTCATAAAGCAAATGACTAAATGTCTCTATTCTGGAGTTGAACATTGAACTAATTCCATCGAATTTATAAGTTGGTAAACAAAGTAAAATGTTCGTATGATGTATTGCCATTAATATATTCCTTATGCTATTAATTAATTCGAAGTAGTTGCCAGTTTTCCTAAAGTCTTCTTCGCCTATCAATATCAAGCAATAATCATTCATGGTATAGTTTGTTAATTTTTGTTCCAGTTGGTTGATCAACTGTAATATACTCCATAATTTGTAAAAATGAGATGACATATTTTATCATTCGGAAACGTAGTCTGTGCTATAGGTACTATTTTATTGGTTTTGTTACTACTTATTATACAAAGTTTGCGCGGCTTTCGTCTTTCGTTTAGTCTCACTCTTAGGGTCGCAGTATAATGCTGAGCGATAGCCGTTTTGCGTGAATGTGACGCATGTTTGCCCCAACCTTTTCTTATTTTTGTGTTTATGTTCTTTGTTGCGTCATGTTTACCGCAAAATAAACGTATTTTCTTTCTTTCTTTTCTTCTTAGCAGGCTTATAGGGAGCGTCGTAAGACTTCCACTGCTGGACTTATAGGCCTACCCCAAAGGGGGGGGGGGGGGGTTGCCATAATCGCCACGCTTGGCAGGCTGGCTTGCTCAAGCCGGATTGGCGATTTCCGAGTTCCGACATATAACTATTAGTTACTAACTTCTTTCTGCGATTTCATCTGTGTGGAGGTGGGAAATTATACCACGGTGACGTAATACCCGGATAACAAGTATCGTATTCATCCAGGTCATGGTCTACCCATGTGTCAAATTGCATCTAAATCCGTTCAGCCGTTAAGGCGTGAAAGCGTAACAAAGAAACTCACTTCCGTCTTTCTCCGCGGTTTCACCCACTTATCTCTCAATCCCGTGGGAAAATCGGGATAAAAAGTATTCTATGTCCTAATCCAGGTCATGCTCTACCCATGTGCCAAGACATGTGACATCTACCAACCCGCACTGGGCCCGCGTGGTGGATTACAGCCCACTCCCTCTCATCGAGAGGAGGCCTGTGTCCCAGCAGTGGGAACATTATAGGCTGATTATGTAATAGTAGAATAGGTATATGGGGGACGGACGAGAGCTGAACGAAACCAAACCATTGATGAGACGGTAGAGAGCGTATAACTTTGCAAATTAGTAGAATCGACTTCCTGGTCATTTTGGGAAGTTCGAGTGACATACAACTTTACGGTGATAAAGCAATGCTCGAGAGGTGACTGTGCATGGCGGAATTACATCGCCACATGCAAACTATGCATCACACTGACGTCACGGAAAACCTGCATCGCGCAAGCAAAGTTTACCGCGTGACTGGCATATACACCGTGGCATTTTAGTCGTCTTACAACGGCAGCCCACTTCATGCATCCAATGACTACTAATCATTGGATGCATGAAGGACGGTGCGAGCCTTCCAAGGGCAGCGCGGAATGGAGCGCAAGGCTCGCACCGTGCTCATAACAAGTGTAAGTCGTAAGCGTGCCGCGTCGCTGCTGCAGAGGGTCCGGGACAGCCCGAACATCAGTCTCCTGAGTGTCATTGCGGAAAAAATTTATTGCCCGCTCGTCCGTTATTTGTCCAACCTGCATGTTTACTGACATATTTGTTAAGGTTAATGTTTACTAACAAATTATGGTTGTTTCTGAAATAAAATGTTTATTAAAACAGGGTGTTTCAAACTACATCATGCCTCATAATGAATAATATAAAAAAAATATATTCAAATGTTAATAAATATTTTTTTTTACTTTCATGAATGATTAGTAGTCATTGGATACATGAAGTGGGCTGGCGTTGTAAGACTACTAAAATGCCACGGTGTATACAACATCCCGACATCAACCGTGTCGGGCAGTTGCCCACAAGACACAACACCCGTCTGGGAGGAGCATCCTCCCTTTTCTATAGGAGATGAGTGAACTTAAAACCCTGATCCTCATGCCTCTATAATTATGACTATACTCTTAACAGTTCAGAACTTTCAATCAATTTTTTTTATTTTATTCACGAGCGATTTCAGAATGTTGGTAGCGTATATTCCAAGTTTACCATATTACGTTATAACATTCAAACATGTTTAAAGGCGGCAACATATCAGCGCTATTGTTTAAATAAAAGCTTGTAAATACGACTAATTAACTAACTCATTTCACCGAGAACTGGGGCTAATAAAATATTATGTTATGTTATTAAGAAATTACTGTTAACGTTTGTTACTCCGCTATTAAATGTGTGTTGTGGACCATGTTGGATTTGTGTGGATATAGCTTTTTTTTTTTGGGTGGGAAATTATCAAATAACTTCTCCCGCTCTGGGCGGAGCGGGAGGACGTGTCAGACTTTTACTGACTAAAACCCACCCGTGTTCCTTCCGTTGCCTGTCTGCCAGGGCCACGATATCCCTTTCGGACAAAAGGCTTCTACATACCAGCGCGACTTGTCGCGCGGCGCGACACGGCACAAAGGCCCCGCGTGTCGCGGGACGAGCGGTGCCTTTGTGTCGTGTCGCGTCGCGCGACAAGTCGCCCCGGTATGTAGAAGCCTAAACTCGCAAACCTGGCAGGCATTGGTCCTAACGGACCCCGTCAGTTGGTGCTGACATATCTTTGAGGTTGATCCGGGCCTGGTCCTTATCGGACGGCGACCCATCGCTCACCGTCCGCAAGCCCGCGCCTATGGTGGCCGGAAATCGGCTTGCAACTCCTGACACCCGGGGCGTCTCCTGTGGCGACTAGGGGCGGGAGAGCGCGAACCTTGCCTCTCCCTCACGCGTGTGGATATGGCTGTGTGTTTGATTAAAGTGCACTTTAAATATAGCATGAGTTTTATTAGTAGGTCCGTTATCATTTTAACTAAAAGCGAGATATCTCTTTTTCATGTTCCCATCAGCTAAAAACAGGAGGGTACATAATCAGCAGTTCTTCTGTTCTACTTCATTCTTCTGTTCTTTTCTGAGTTCTTCTTCTTACATACCTACACTTACTTTTAATCTGCAGGTTTTTATGTATAAGAGGCAACAAGAAATGCTTATCATAATTGTCTTCCAGACAGAATTTCGGTGAGCGAAGACCAGCCTTCGGCGCGGGAGATATCCTCTCTTTCGCCGAGCGGCCTTAATGAGGCCGATGAGGCCGATGTCAATTATGCGGGATTCGCCAATCGGTCTGATTTAGTCCAACTGATTCAGTTCGTTCGTGGCGCACACCCATTTTCGCGCCAAAACGGCTGGTTCAAAAGAGGTTACCCTCTCATCTGTCAATTGACCTACATTAGGCTGATGTCAATTATGCCGGATTCGCCATCCGATCTGGTTCAGACCGACTGATTCAGTTCGTATAGTGGCAAATCCCCATTTCGCGCCAAAAAGCCGACACGAGAGAGGATAAAGTGCCCAAGTATATGTGCGCAGACACAGGTGCATTCTCTCTTCTGTCACTCTCATAGTCCGATGAGACGGCAATCCGACACGACCGGAGAGAGATGGAAAATAACCACCAACAATTAAGAGTGTAATGGTATTATTATTTATTGTTTTTATCATAGCCTAAAATATTGACTTAGGCACTTACATATAAATATTGTAGGTACACCCCCTTTTTTTTTTTTTTTGGGTGGGAAATTATCAAATAATTTCTCCCGCTCTGGGCGGAGCGGGAGGGCGTGTCAGACTTTTACTGACTAAAACCCACCCGTATTCCTTCATTTGCCTTTGTGCCAGGGCCACGATATCCCTTTCGGACAAACTCGCAACCCTGGCAGGCATTAGCCCTATCGGACCCCGTCAGTTGGAGCTGACATCTCTTTGAGGCGCGCGTGGAATACGACGCGCCGTCGACCCGGGCCTGGTCCTTATCGGACGGTGAGCTACCCACCGCTCACCGTCCGCAGGCCCGTGCCTACGGTGGCCGGAAATCGGCTTGCGACTCCCGACGTCCGGGGCGTGTCCTGCGGCGACTAGGGTCACGAGGGCGCGAACCTTGCCTCTCCCTCACATGTTCCGCCTCCTCCTTCGCAAGCATTACTGCTTCGCAGAAGGCTCCCATGCACTCTCGCTCCGAACCATGGCCCGAACCAGGGCCGGACGCGAGAGATCGCCGCCGCCGATCGCCTCCGTGAGGACACGGCGGTGATCCGCCCAAGCCGGGCAGACCTCCACCGTATGCTCCACCGTGTCCTCCGGGTGATCCACACAGCGGTGACACCCGGGCGTTTCCTCCTGCTTTATCCTGAACAGGAACCTCCCGAAACAACCGTGTCCGGTGAGGACCTGCGTCAGGCGGAAGGTGAGGACGCCGTGGCGCCTCTCCAGCCACTCCTCAAAGAGGGGACTTATCGCCACAATTGTGGCGTGCCCAGCGCTGGGTTGCGACAATCGCACTCTCCACGCCGCCATAAGATCCCGCCGGACCTCTGTCCGCTGTGCCGTGATTTCTCGCGGCAGCGGAGTTTCACCCCGGCGTTTCACCTCCTCGCGCCACTCCCAGACGTGCGCGAGGACTTTTGCCTCCAGATCCCATGGCGGTAGTCTGGCAAGGAGGCTCGCCGCCTCACGGGAGACCGTGCGGTATCCTCGGACTAGCCTGATGGCCATGACCCTTTGGGACGCGTTCAACCGCCGGGCTGGTAGCAGCCTTATAGAACGCGCCCACACCGGTGCCCCGTAAAGGGCCATGGACCGCACGACCCCCGCGTAGAGCCTCCGGCAGGAGGCGTTTGGACCCCCTAGATTGGGCAGGAGCCGCTTTAAGGCAGCCCCGGCCCGCTCCAGTCTGGGAGCCAAACGTCGAAAATGCTCCACGAAGTTCCACCGGCTGTCGAGGACGAGTCCCAGGTACTTCATTGTCGACGCCGATCGGAACCTCTCCTGACGTTATCTGGGAACCCGACAGTGGCGCGTTCCGAGGACCATAATTTTAAAAACACATGGCCTCGGACTTGTGCAAGGCCACCTCGAGTCCCAATTGCCGGATCCTATCGACGATTATCGCAACCCCACGTGCCGCCAGTTCGGCCGCCGCCTGATAGGTACTACACCCCCTGAGTATGTTACAGTGATACAATAATGATAAATGTAAGAACTGTCTTTTCTGAAAATGAATATGAATATGTGAGTTATTTCTTTGTGTCGTGTCTACCGCAAATAAACGAATTTTCTTTATTCATACAGAACTATTAATAATTAAATGACAGCACAGTCTACAGTTGCTGCTGCATATTTTATTCAAGCAGGTCACCAATACTCTTTCGCTCCATCAAAGAACAATAACTCGTAAATATTTATCACGCGTTGTAAATGAATATTTTTCAAGGGGCACTAATTATTTCCACAATCTGCTGGTAGAAACACAGCGAACAATTGATTTGACTCAGGTTTTTCACTTTTAAACCTTCACCATCGGACGTTAATGGTCATTAGGATGAAAAATGCTACTTCTTATTTTATTATAAAGGGCCTTTTATGATTTTGTATATGTGCTTGTGGGTTGTTCCCTTTTTAGGGTTCCGCAGTAAACAAGGAACCCTTATAGTTTCACCATGTCCGTCTGTCTGTCTGTCTATCTGTCCGTCCGTCCGTCTGTCCCCAGCTTAGCTCAGAGACGCTTAGTCCTGGAAAGCTGTAATTTGGCATGGGTATACATATTAATCATGCCAAAAAAATGGTAAAATAAAATTATGAAAAACATTTTTTTTTAGGGTACCTCCCTTACACGTGAAATGGGGATGATATTTTTTTTTCTCATCTATTCCATGGTGTGGGGTATCAAAAATATTGTGGGTTTAGCTAAACCATTTTTCAATTAAGGGATCCGTTTGCGTAATATTAAGCTTTAAAGTGCTATTTTTTGTTAGAGTCAAGTGTCCCCCTCCCCTGCCAGCTAAATGGTTAGTTTTGTATATGTGAAAAAATTCATGGCAATAGTATATATAACGAAATTAAAAGGAAAACTATCACAGCTAAGTAGGCTTCACAAGTTAACGAGTAATAGTCGACCAACTTAAATTTGCAGTTGGAGAATTGACTGTAACGTATATCGATGTATGGGAGAGCATGTTTTTCAACTACAATGTTAAGTTTGTTTTTGGGATAAATTCATCCCAACTACGGAACCCTTTATTGTGCGTGGTCCGACATGCACTTGGCCGGTTTTTATTGTTGATGCTTTCACACGATTTTGACGAATGCCCTTTTAAGTTTATTGGCATGTTGTTAAGGATATGCTGTTGAGTTTATCTTTGAAGATTCTCAGTCGTAGTTTTCCAGCATAATGGGTAATCGATAAACTCAAAGACTTGCTTCAAACCAGGGACCGCACAACCCCGGATAAGAATTAAGCCGTATATGTTTTTTTTACCTTCATCATGAAGTATCTCTTTGAATGGGTTTTTGCTTGAAACCTAGTAAAAACCCTTATTGTAAGGGTTTTTGATTAACCGATTAAAAAACCCCTATCAAAAACCCTTCAGAGAACCCTTTCAGTGAGTTCAGCGAAAAAGTTTTTTCCTTAAATTCATGTTGTTTTTTTTTTTAAAAGAAAGAAAGAAAGAAAATACGTTTATTTGCGGTAAACATAACGCAAAGAAAAAAAAACAAACACGAAAGAACAAGTTGAGGGAAAATATGCGTCACATTCACGCAAAACGGCCATCGCTCAGCATAATGCTGCGACCCTATGCGAGACAGAGCCCCAGCGCTGGTTTTTCTTAAATTCATGTTGGCGTGGTGCTTGCACGGGTGGGTATAAATTGCTTGTATGGGTTATAAATTAAGCCGTTCAAAAAGGTTACCCTTATCGTATGGGTTTTTGATTAACTGCTTAGAAAAACCCTATCGAAAACCCTTTCAATGGGTAACCAAAATTATCCCTGCAGTTTAAACATAATGAATGCTTTCAGACTTCGTTCGAGACATATTCCGTTGAATAGCTTCGCCTTTTTAATGAGAAAGAGTGAGTTTCCCAATTGTTTTGAGTGTGATAATCATAAGGTAGAGGATCATCATTCATCATTTCAGCCGAAAGACATCCTCTGCTGGACGTAGGCCTCCCCCAAAGGCCTGCCAAGCATGGCGATTATGGCAAACACCCCATCCACCCCAACACCGTGTTTGCCAAAATCGCCATGTTTGGCAGGCGGGTTGGCGATCGCAGTATGGTGTTAAAATGCATAGAGAACGCTGCTGCCCATTCTCTAGTAAGCCCCTTAGTCGCCTTTTACGACACCTACGGAAAGAAATGGGATAGTACTATTCTTTACGTCCGGCACCACACGGTACAGTTAGAGGATACCACTCATAAATAACTATAATTATTTTTATTGTATTTCTTTTTTAAACAAAATATATCTAATGGTTTTTATTATTATTTGTTACACATATCTATCTAATTTTATTTAAATATGTACACACTATAAAAATGATTTACATCCGTAAGACGTCCTCGTAACATAAAGCCCAGTTGAAAACCAGCGTCAGGCACTAGTTGTCTGGCATTAATGCTGAACTGGGCCTATTTGGCGCAGCCGTGAGGCACTCGATACTATTTTAAGCATTTGTTCTGTTTTTTGCGTGACAATTGTGTGCCTTAACCTGGGTCAAATTTATTTATTTTCTTTCTTCTTTCTTTCATATTTTAGCGGAATGTGTTTGGAACGAGGTTGAGAGGATTATCTTTGTCATAGAAACGGTTTTAATTATATTAATGTTAGCATGTATACCTAATAATATCTTGGCTGCTCCCTTGTCCCGGACAGCCAAAAAGTTATACAAAATTGTAAACCTAGATATTTAGCGTAGATAAATGTAGAATGAGGGTGACATGGTCAAACTGACCAAACTCTCTATAAAGTAATAAAGATTAAAAAAAAACAAAAAACATAATGAAAAGTGCGATACTTAGTCCCGGTTTCCACCAAAGCGGAGAGGAGAGAGATCCCCCTAACCCTAATCCCCCCCTAATCTAATCCCCCTAATCTCCCCCCCCATCACCATCACCCCATCATCATCTCTATCCCTAATCTCTTCAAAGTTAGAGTGAACAGGCTTCTTCTGGGTAAGCCCACTTCATCGTCGACTTTGTCTTGGTCACCCCTGCCCTAGACTAAGGTCAAGAGCAAACTCATCCTAAATAAAATAAAATAATTGTTTGTAAACGACCTATAAGTTACCGTTACCGTACCATTGCATCGAAATAACGATATCTTATTGGTCGTTTACAAACATCTCCTCTCCTCTCCGCTTTGGTGGAAACTGGGCCTCAGGTCTTGCTTCATTGAATCTAAAGAACCTGTAAGAGAATCAGATACTGATGTCATATTATTCTTATCTTTATTGGTAGAAGCAGTAGCCACCTAGGAAAAAACAGAAGCTTTTCAGATGATATAAAAGCTGCAACCAATTCATAACTCTTCCACATTTCTATTAACAGCCACAAAGTCACAAACATATCTTTTCCACGCTCTTTCCTTTACGCTATCAACACAACATCCTTTCCATGCGTCATTATAAGTCACAATTCATTAAAATTATCGTCAAACTGACTTCAATAGGGATGTCGAGTGACTGCTATTGCAAGACATATCGACATTATAATCTCCGATCACTATCGACATTCCTGCACAGTCACTTGACTGGGGTGGCTCCGTCGCTTTGTGTTACTAGTACCATATTAAGCGTCTAATGTATGGAATTTAATTTCTAAAACTCATCCAATACTGTAAAGACAGTTTGTAGAATGTTCGTAATGGCGTTTAAGACGTTTCGTTTAGATCGTATCTTATGACATTGGTCGTAAGTTGAAAGCTAATCAAAATGTTTTAATCGATGACGCGATAACATTAGTGATGCGCTTGTCTTGTTTTTGTAGTAGTTTTTGCTATCGATGAATTATTTAATTTTCTTTGGTGAATGATGTATTGGTTGTTAATATTTCATGAGCGTCTTGAGATGTATGATTTAATAATTGTAGTTTAGATCGCTAATAATAATGGTCATGTTTGATTATTACTCTTGCAGACCAGAACAACAGAACAACAATCCCACCCCCCCACGTATATCCAGATATACGATATACGTACCGTAGCATTACATAATTATGTATGTTATTCTGATTGTTTAACTGATTCATAAAAAATACGGAATTGGATAAGTAAGAAATAATGTCATATTTAACGGTGGCATTTAATAATGGTAATTGAAATGCGGCATTGATTTATTATTGTACCTATAATACATAAATCTATTGCAATGTTGAAACTGTTTTAACCAACTACTTCTATAGGTGTTATGCATCTGAAGTTAACCCGCGGGGTACTTGTGTAACAGACTTATAATAGCAAAGCGAAAGGCATTGCTTTTGTAAGTCTTTTGACAGTTCAAAAACATTCATTGCATTATTTAAGTTGAGCAGACGAATTTTCCTATCCTATGAAGCAATCGATTAGAAATTTCCTTCAAAATCTTCCACAAACACAAAGAAAACAATCAAAGAATTTGCAGAATTGAAAACAAAAACTAAAAAAATAAACCGACATGTCAGCAGGACATCGATATCGACAATCCCAAAATACTGCCAGCCCAATCACACTACTAAAGGTGAATGAATTCTTTGCATTACTTAATTGATTTGTTAGATATCTCTCGTTGAGTGAGCCGTATTTAATTGAGATTCTAAAACATTATATCGTTCTTTTGGCTGTGGCGAGACCACCTAAATTGATTTCAATTTGTTAGAAAAACATGACCTGACCCGTCGGGTGAATTAATTCTGATTATTAATCGTCCGTAAATTAAGTAGTTGAGGAAACAGCTGTGCTATATCCGCAATTCGTTTTGTCAATCATATTTCATCTCTTGTTATCAATCAATCTGCTTAGCCTTTCTCCAACTATATTGCTTCGGCTTTCAGTCTAATCGGATAAAGCTTTATACCAGTATTTTACATGGAGCGACTGTCTATCTGACATCCATAACCCAGTTACTGGGTAACACGATACCCCTTGGTAAAACTGAATGTCAGACTTCTGGGCTTCTGACGACCCGTAACAACTGTCAAAGATCCACGAATGACAGCCGGCACCAACGGTTTAACGTGCTTTCCGACTCACGGAGGGGTATCGATATGTACCTATAAATATATATACTTTATAAGTATAGATTGAATATCATCTACTGTCTGCTTTGGTCCCAAACGTGTTTTATAGATTAAGATGATCTACAGCCACTGAATGGTTATAACAAAATTTGTAAAGTACTCCCGGTCCATCTTAAAAGTAAATTAAATATCTTGACTGAACAATTTAATAATCATGACCACAAAGTGGAACGTAAGCCACTCGTTTATCTAAGAAGAAGACACTTGCTGTTCCAAAAGTAACTAACTACTTCGGTAAGCGCACAAAAAAGTACGTAGTACCAACGTTAGCGAATGAGCTACCCCCCAAACTTATATCGCATGTCAAGTCTAAGGCTCAACTTAAAAGAGTTCTGCAAAAACATTATCTCTCATTGTGTCCATAGAAAATATTTGTGTTTTTTTCGTTTGTTGTAAAATGTGAGATTTTTGATTTTAACTGTAGGTATTTATTTTATAATTTACTTAGCACAATTAAGTTATAGCATATTAATTTTCAAAATTTGTAATTTAAGTGGTAGACGAGAACTACTGCCGACAAACTGTTTTGCAGTTTGGCAGACTTTATGAATGTTATTGTTAATACAGATTTTGAATAAATAAATTAAAAAAAAAAAATAAGTATTAAAATAATAATAATAATAATAAAACCATTTATTTCAGGCGACACAGGCCCATAGAAAAATACATTAACCTAAACATACATATTGTATAAACAAAAACTTGTGTTAATAGAATGGCTTATGACTATGTTAGTAGCACTTCACTTTGCACTAGACAGTGCTGTCCAGTGGAACTTGTCCGCGGAAGCGACGGAACACCACGTCCTGCGGCCAAAAGTCTTCTTCCATGACGAGGGGCAGATAACAGTTCGGAACACGCACGACGAACGCTTTGAAGTTGACGTTCCGGCGCGACTCCAGTAACTGCACCCTCGTCGTGTACCTCGTTTTTTGGCGCACATACTCCACGATGTCCTCCGCCTCAGTGGTGTAGTGCAGGCGGGAGATGTACACCGGTGTGTTCGGCTTTGCGGCACGCAGGCTCACTTCGGGCTTCATAGGAGCTTTGCCGCAGCGGTTCTGGTTAGCTCGCGACCGGCGCTTTCTTCTTTGCACCGTCACGAAACCGTCATCGTTATCAGCCCTATTCGGCGCCTTTTCTGGCATGGGCTTGATACTAAGAGCGCCAGGGGCACTCGCGGCGACGCTAGCGAAATCCCTTTGTAGGGGTTTCGCCTGGGCTGCAGACATTGGCAGCGGGATGGGGCGAGGGGCTCGGGCGGCGCTGAGTGGAGGAGCCGCTGTAACGAGCACGGGGCTACGGGGCGCACTGGTAGCGGCGGGGCACTCTGCAAGCTCAGCAATCGACGGATGCGCTCGCGACACAACTGCTGACGCGGAATTCGACGACGATATATCGAGGCCGGCTCCGCGACACGTGTTTACGTTAGACGCATCGAAAGGTGACCTAATTACCGCCACACTGTTGAGCAACTCGGTAACTTCTGTGCGCAAATCAGCGACGGTGTTTTGGGATGCGTCTAATTTCGTTAGCACATCCGCGAGGCGGGCCTTCAGAAAGACAATGTCCTTCAGAAGGCTCGTTACATCGACGTGGTCGAAGGTGACGGGAGGAAGCTTGTGTAGCTCCTTCGCCACAAACGTTGGCACGTCGTCAGGGTCGGTCTCCTTGAACAGCGTAATAATATCCTGCAGGCTCCTCTTAGTCCCGTCACGCCGGCGGGACACCATCTGGTCGCGCTTCTTCAGCACACTAAACAACAACAGCTTGGCTGAAGTTCGTTGCGCAGATCTGGACAGCAGATACCTCGTCCATCCCATCCAGCTTCTGCTGCAGGAACGCCAGCAGCTCATTCGCCACTAATTCATTACTCATGGCGGGTAAAAAACGAGCGACAGCTTGCGCCGCGCTAACCGAAATAAATAAAACGCGTCCGCATCGAAACGCAGCACAAGCGAGACTCAAGTATTGAGGCCTGAATCCCAGCTGTCAGAACTGTGAACTTTCTGCTGCCAATTGAAAGTGTGCATGGCGTAAAAGTAGAGAAAGTTCAGCAAAACACTCGAACTTTCGAAGAAAAATCTGGGAAATTAATTTAATCAAATTCATGTTTCAATCTTCATTCAATCAGGGTAATTAATTGTTAATGTCATTCTTTGTCAGGCTATAAACACGGCAAATTGAAGTAGGGTGTCAATTTGCTTAACAAATTATTTCCCTGACTATACCTACATATGCTGTGTTGGTCCTATTCAGAACTAGTTCAAACTTATAAATCATGATTTTATAGTATTTTCAAACATTTGATTAAACTTTTAAAACTGTATTATAAAGTCATAATTTGTATTAATTTTCACCGAGTTCCACAAATAGACTTTTTATTGATATTTTACTCGTATTTTATTAGGTTGTCGAGTCTATTAATTCTTGAACTAAGTAGGTAGTTAAAGCTCGCAATTATGACTGCATTTTGCAGCAACGGAACGCTATATTTTATTATTACGAGTGTGTATTTTTGTCTAGTAAAGTAGGCAGATCAAGTTTATTGAAGCCCACACAGCTGTGCAGGGAAAATTATTGGTTCTTTATAACCAACTTGGGACCTGAGATAAGATGGTAAGGTAGAGAGGTATAATGCTCATAGATTCATGGGTTGTACGTACGTACTGTAATATGGAGCTTCTTCTACTGGCTAATGGAAATCAAAATCTCAATTGGCCAGAAAATTGTGGAAATGAATAGTGCTGTACCATCCCTAGCAATTATGTTAAATAGCAGATCGTATCAGTCTTAAGCAGGGACAGCTGAAAAGGGGCTTTGTCAATAGGGTATTACGCCCATTTTTGAAAAGTGTATCAATTAGATTCTATAGTGCTAATAAACCACAAAAAAAAATCACAAAATTTCTATTCAATCGTTAAGTGCCATAAAAATGCATTTAAATTTTGCATTTTCAAAATTCACGCGTAATTTGACGAAAACGCTGGACGCAGTGGACGCCTTATTAATATGTGGTCATGACGTCAGTTGGCTGTGTAAACAAATGCAGTGATATTTTGGTACGCTGATAGTTGACAGTTATCACTTCTATGTTTACATAGCCCTTTTTTTTGGGTGGGAAATTATCAAATAACTTCTCCCGCTCTGGGCTCTCTGAGGCGCGCGTGGAATACAACGCGCCGTCGACCCGGGCCTGGTCCTTATCGGACGGTGAGCTACCCATCGCTCACCGTCCGCAAGCCCGCGCCTACGGTGGCCGGAAATCGGCTTGCGACTCCCGCCGCCCGGGGCCTCTCCTGCGGCGACTAGGGGCGCGAGGGTGCGAACCTTGCCTCTGCCTCACGCGTTCCGCCTCCTCCTTCGCAAGCATTACTGCTTCGCAGAAGGAGGTGACGGCCTCCCATGCACTCTCGCTCCGAACCATGGCCCGAACCAGGGCCGGACGCGAGAGATCGCCGCCGCCGATCGCCTCCGTGAGGACACGGTGGTGCTCCACCCAAGCCGGGCAGACCTCCACCGTATGCTCCACCGTGTCCTCCGGGCGATCCACACAGTGGGGACACCCGGGCGTTTCCTCCCACTTTATCCTGAACAGGAACCTCCCGAAACAACCATGTCCGGTGAGGACCTGCGTCAGGCGGAAGGTGAGGACGCCGGGGCGCCTCTCTAGCTACTCCTCAAAGAGGGGACTTATCGCCACAAATGTGGCGTGCCCAGCGCTGGGTTGCGACAATCGCACTCTCCATGCCGCCATGAGATCCCGCCGGAGCTCTGTCCGCTGTGCCGTGAATTCTCGCGGCAGCGGAGTTTCACCCCGGCGTTTCGCCTCCTCGCGCCACTCCCAGATGTGCGCAAGGACTTTTGCCTCCAGAATATTTACATAGCCCTATGACGTAATAATATGGCAAATGCAATTTAATTAAGTATTTAATTGTGCTATGAAACAGATTAAAAAGCTGAAATCTTTTAATTGAATTTTAAAATTTAGTTTGCTATTTTATGAAATAAAATTAACGATTTCCGATTGCTTTATGCCTAAGCTATCTCAGTAATTTATTTTTAGATTTTTTCTCATATAGAGTAAAATACCCATGATTTTTATGACGAATTGCTTTTTCGTCTCGGTAAAGGTTTATTTTATTCTGTTCGGGATACTTACAGCTAACTTATAACATATCATGACGCCTAATTGTTTCCCCGAAGAGTTAGGCAGAGGTGTACTTGTAGTACAACCACATTTCGCCAGTTATGTTTAAGTCTCATGTAATAGGGGGCGAGCCTATTGCCATCAACCGGGCACAAATCCAGACACAGGGCTGCTACTGAGAAGTTCTAGATGGAAAAACCCAATAACACTTTGCCCGACCCGGGAGTCGAACCCAGGACCTCATGCTCAACAGCAGCGCTTGCGACAACTAGACCAACTTATACAGAAATTGATGGCTATTTACAAATTTTCACTGAAAAACACTGAAAACAAAAACGAAAACAAAACGTCGGTACAAAATACATAACATAAATTAGGAAATAAATATGTAGTCCATGATCGACTAATACAAACTAACAATCGTTTAGACGCCAATTACTTTTCCGTAAAGAAGTTTTTTTACCAACAAATACTTTACTTATCCCTTCTTGAATGTTATTGCTAATGGATAATTAGGTACAATATTACTCTTCTTTCATCCTCCTCCGACTCCTCTGTGCCTCGGAAAGCACGTTAAGCCGTTGGTCCCGGCTTTCACTCGTGGATCTTTGACAGTGGTTAGGGGTCATTAGAAGCCCAAAAGTCTGACAACCAGTCTTACTAAGGGGCTAAAAGCTTTTGTTGGTAAAAAAGCTTCTTTACGGAAAAGTAATTGTTGGCGTCTAAACGATTATTAGTTTGTATTAGTCGATCGTGTACTACATATTTATTTCCTAATTTAAGTTTTATGTATTTTGTACCGATCTTTATTTCGTTTTTATTTTCAGTCTTTTTCAGTGAAACTTTGTAAATAGCCTTAAATTTTATATTGTTTAAGAACACTGTATAAGTTGGTCTAGTGGTCGCAAGCGCTGCTGTTGAGCATGAGGTCCTGGGTTCGATTCCCGGGTCGGGCAAAGTGTTATTGGGTTTTTCTATCTAGAATTTCTCAGTAGCAGCCCTGAGTCTTGATTTGTGCCCGGTTGGTGGCAATAGGCTGGCCCCCTATTACATGGGACATAACTGGCGAAATGTGGGTATTTCCCAGTTACTGGGTGGTGGAGGTCAGATAGGCACTCGCTCCGTGTAAAATACTGGTATAGCTGCATCCGGTTAGACTGGAAGCCAACCCCAAAGTATTTGGGAAAGGGTTAGGCATATTGATTGATTATTCTTCTTTCATCTAAGGCCAGCATACAAAGATATAATACCTACTTATAACCGTGGGAGTAAATCAAACAATTCACCAAACCAAACCAAGCCAAACATAAGGGCTTATTCTAACTCAAGGCAATACGTTTAGTTGGTCTGCTGAAGTCGGGACATCGGAATCGTTTTAAGTCGAGTACACACTTGAATTGTTTGTGTATCGAGAGGGCTAGTCCATGCCATGACGAGTGGGCCTTGTTGTGTGATTACCGTAGCGATACGCTCGTGTGTTTGCTGCCTTAGGAACTATGGTGTATGTTTTCATTGGATGATAGGTGCTTATTTGTAGCTACAGGAACTATGGTGGCTATTGGATGGAGTAAAGAAAATACATGTATTTATTTGGTAGCTTATTGGTAGTGTTCCTACAGCCGGTTTTTTAACTGACTTCCAAAAAGGAGGATGTTACATGTTCGTTTCTATGTTTTTTAGGGTTCCGTACCAAGATGGTAAAAAGGAACCCTTATGGTGAGACTAAGTCTGTCTGTCTGTCTGTCACACCTGAATATCTCGAGAACTACTAATGCTATCAACTTGAAATTTAGAATAGTTTTAGAAGACGTTAGCCCAATTACTTTGCAAACAAGAAAAACAAAAAAAACTTTTTTGCAAAAAGGACTGAAAGGGGGTCTTAAAAATTTAAAGTGAGGCTATTTGCACATTCTCAAACATTTTTTTATTTTGATTTGATGAAAAATGTAAAAACAAATACCGTCCACCCCCCTTATCTCCGAAGTTTGCATAGATAAAATCTGAAATTATTCTATGTGATAGAAGTTTATTTAAAAATTACAGGAAAAATAAAACAATGTTTCTAAATAGCACAGTTTTTCAGAAATCATCAACATCATATATACGTACGGAACCCTCAGTGCGCGAGTCAGACTCGCTCTTGACCGGTTTTTTTTTTATGTATGTTCACCGATTTCTCCGTAAATTGTGGACCACACCGAGCATACCGCTCTCGAGTTGGTCTCATTGTCACTAAATCAGAATCTCATGGAAATCGAGGGACATCCTAAAGTTTTATAGGCAAACTTATAGCGGTTGGGTATTTTTTAGTAACTCGTGCATGTGTTCACGGAAATAACCATTTGGTGAAGTGGAACTGATGATGAAGACCACAGATGACCACCAGAATTACTTAATAATAAGTATTTCACGGGTTGCGACTCGATTAAGTACTTTAGTATGGTTGCTAAGTAATTTATGCTTGTCACAATGCATATGGTGAAGTGGAGCTAATGGTTCTTACCAGGAAACTCCTCAATAATTAACGTCCCTGCATCGGGCAAGGCAATATTTTGTAAAATGGGATGAGCATTGACATTAGGCTATTGTACCTTAGATAAATTATAAACTGACCCACTATAAAGTGAAATATGGTTTTTTTTTGTAAAAACTTTTAAGCTTTATTTAAGGGGGATACGCTATTGTAGCTCGCGAAATTAAAAATTTCTTACGTTTTTCAGTCAGTAACAGGTTGTATGTTGATCTAAATATGATTCGCGGACGTAAAAAATATGGCTTTACACAATTATTATCATTAGAATCAGCAATACAACTCTCTAAGTTCGTAGAATCCAATTAATGACTGTTTCTGAAATTGTCATTCAATAGGTTTCTACAAAGATTTCAATGATAATAATTATGTTAAGACATATTTGTTACGGCCGCGAATCATATTTAGATCAACATACAACCAGGGCCCCAAGTCAGCTATTTTTATAAATTCAGTCATTCCAACACGATCCCATTCTCATTTTGCTAAAAGTTTGTAATCTGCAAAATTCATAATGGTCGATCATTGGTCGGTCAATGTTCTCGTAATAGAATTGTGTTATTTATAATGGCATTGTCGTATTGCCATTATTATAAAACCAATTAGTAGAAATGTCATTAATTTGTCATTATGTACGAGATTACCAATAAATGTAGATGATGATGATGATGTAAATGTGTTGTGTGTGTTTCAATGTAGTGTCAGTGGCCGACCATTGGAAAGTCATAATGAGGCCATTATAGATTACCAAACTTATCAAAATCAACAATTATGAAATCAATGATCGACCATTCTGACATCTGACACCCTGTTACTGACCTGCAAATTGCAAATTGCGCATCCCCCTTAGGTAATCCGATGTTGACTATGCGATTTGGATACCTAGTGTTATTTTGCTTAGGCAGTTATTATATTAAATACAGCATGTAAAATGAGATTACAGGGCCTTTTGTTAGCCACAAGCCCCTCTAATCTCAGTTTACATACTAGCAGCCGCACGGGTTGATCGATCAGGTTAAGCTACGCTTGCCGCGGTTGGTCCGTAGATGGGTGACCATTTTTACATACCAAGACCCCTCCGTGCCTCGGAAAGAACACTAAGCCGTTGGTCCCGGCTGTCATTCGTGGATCTTTAACAATCGTTACGGGTCGTCAGAAGCCCGAAAGTCTGACAACCAGTCGTACCAAGGGGTATCGTATTACCCAGTAACTGGGCTGTGGAGGTCAGATTGGCATTCGCTCCATGTAAAATACTGGTATTCAACTGTATCTGGTTAGACTGGAAGCTGACTCCAACATATATAGTTGGAAAAAGGCAGGCAGATGATGATGTAAAATGAGATTACATTACTTAAACCTTGATAGGGATTTCAGAAACTTGGGATAGGTATAGGGCACATCTAATTCATTACTAATATTATAAATGCTTGCCGTGTGGTGCCGGTCGTGAAGAACAGCACCATCCTATTTCTTCCCGTGGGTGTCGTAAAAGGCGACTACTAGAGAATGGCCAGCAGGCGCACCATGCGATCGCCAACCCGCCTGCTAAGCGTGTCTGTTATGGCAAACCCCGTCCCTTCCTTTGGGGGAGGGCTATGTCCAGCAGTGAACGTCTTTCGGCTGAAATGATAAATGCAAAAGTACCTTTTCACGCCTTAAGGGACGGGTAAATGCCGTTGACCTTGGCCATAAAAAAGCGCATCGCGTTCACGTTGCGTCGCCTTTTAGTTTTAAAGGGATTATTTATTTTCAGTAACAAAAATATGAATATTGGAAAAAAATCACAGATATAATTATACACACAATAATGCAATACAATTGTGCAACCCTATAAGTGAAAAATTCACCGCAAAGCTGTTGATATAGAATTTAATGTAATGAGTTAGTGAATAAGTCGTTGGTGTGTCAATAAATAAATAAAAAATAATATTCTGTTCATACAAAAAAAAAAAACATGAAACTATCTTAAGTAGTTTGAAAGTAATATTGTTTTTTATGCTTTGTGTATGAATTTATTTCAAAATGTATACACATAAACTCACGCCTTTTTCGCATGGGGGTAGGCAGAAACTATAGAACGCCGCCTGCTACGCTCCTTACTTACTCCTTTTGCTTCGCCTACGTTCATACATCTGGTCATACACGCACGGTAGTTGCGAGTACTACGCACCTGACCTTTCTGAAAAACATCACCAATTAGGTCACTATAATGTCTTCCTAGGGCGTCCGCTTCCGGCGTTACCACTCACCTCTGCTTTATAAATACCATTTGTTAGTCGCCTTTCACTCATCCTCTCATGACCAAACCATCTAAGCAAACTCTTTAAAATTTGTGCCACTTCATCTTCTTTTAAACTGCACCGTTGCCGTATCACCTAATTTTTCAGCCTATCATTCATAGTCACGCCAGACATGCTTCGTAAGGAACGCATTTCCTCAGCATTTATTTTAGTTTCATTCTTCTTTCGCCACACCCAACATTAATTTCCATACACAAGCGTAGGCACCAGCACACCATTGTGAACAGCCAGTTGAGCCTGTTTGGGCATCGACTGATTGGTTACAATCGTATGTATAGCACCATTCACTTTATTTCCGACATTTAATCTCCTTTCCACATCTTTATCTATCTTTTCATCCCTTGTAAACTGACTCCCCAAATATATAAACTCACTTACTTGCTCCACACTCTTATCATTTAGTTTCACATCACACACCGATACATCCTCTTTTCTTTCAAACATGACCTTCGTCTTATTCAAATTTATGCTCATCCCTTTCCTCTGATATGCTTCATCCATCGCAGTCACCATGTCTTGCAACTGTTTTTAAAGTATTTTACTGTAATACTTAAATATTCACTTATCATATCACATATTATATAGAATTGATGTGTACGTGTTCTAGTTTAAGATTTTTTTGCTTAACTTACTTGCAATAAACGAAGACGTACTCGTAATAAAAAAAATAAGAAAAAGATCACATCGATCGTTTTAGAAGTCACTAAAATCATATCTGTGACTTAACGGCCGAACAAATTTGGATGAAATTTGAAACACGGGTAGACTATGACCTGAGTCAGGACATAGGATTTCATGCCGGTATTACGTTCCCATGGGATAATTTCCGCCCTCCACGCAGGTGAAGCCGCGGGCAAAAGCTAGTAATTAATATTAAAGTAATTTTAGAGGCATGAGGAGCAGGGTTTAAGGTCATTCATCGTCTATCGAAAAGGGAGGATCGTCCGTAGATCATAAATCCTAGTCGCGCGGTAAACTCTGCTTGCGCGATGCAGGATTTTGCGTGACGTCAGTGTGACACGTAGTGCGCATGTGACGATGTTGATGCCGCTACATAATTAAGTTCTAAATCATCACCCTCCTGCCCTCATGAAATATTATGTTTATCTAAGTTTGATATATCTAAAACATATTTAAATTATCGCCGGTAGGTTGGGTGCGTCTCATAACGTATAAACTCATTTGGTCTAATTTCATTTTATTATCGTTCACAAGATATAATAAACGAGAGTTATACCAACTGTTGATATAATTTCTTTGGATATAACATTTATTTATTCTAAAACTTATTTCGTATAACGTTGTTTGATATAACGTTTATGTAATCGAAAATTCAAAAGTCATTAGGCCTATCATTAATTAATATTGCGATTAATTTGATTGAGCGTGCTGCGGGAGCGGCGTGTCAGAAACGAATCGCTGCAAAACCGACACCACGTAGTCTTGTCTGCCCTACCCCTAGTGTTAATTAAAATCGCGTAGGCGCGTAGGGGCGAGGCGGCCCGCGAGCTGAGGAGCAGGTGGTTTCAACGCTAGCCGCCGCGGCTGAGCCGAAGCCTCGGTGGTGAGCGTGAAACACATCTGTGACGATAAGCTCATATGGGACCGCTGTAGCCCTGCAGCGCCGGAGCCGTGACAGAAAACATGCCTGCTGCATGTTGCATGCTAGCTGCATGCTTGCTTGCTGCATGCTTGCTTGCTACATGCTTGCTTGCATGCTGCATGCTTGCTTGCACGTTTTATCATATTAGACTAAATAAGTTTTATGTCTTTTGAGTGGTATATCAAACGATTTTATATTCAATGTATGTTATGCTTATAAAAATTAGTTGCTTTAAAATTATATCAATCGCTTATTATATTAACTGATCATTATATCAAATAAAATTATAGATTCAGTTGTTATATCATGTAAATATTAGAGATTTTGTTATTATATCAAATATTACTTACCCCAGTAGGTTACCTTACGCATTTATCAAACGGAGATAAGTATCTATAGGTAACAAATAAATGTCGCAAGTATCTTGTCAATGTCTAAACTTGTATACTTTGCAAGCAATTGAAAAGTACAGCGGTAGGTACATAAAATCGCTGCGTTTAGCGGCTAATTGCAGACCTACTTTTAGCCCCCGGTTTTTAGGGTTCCGTACAAAGTATACAGTCATAAGGTTTGTAATTAATTTTATCAACACATAGGACACATCCTGAAGAAACGAAAAAAAAATCAGCTGTCCCCTACATTTTGACGAGTTATTCGAACATAAATGTAGGGAACAGCTGGTTTTGTTCGCGATTTCAGGTTTGGTCCCATAGTAAAAGTTGTTCATTATGATGAGTACAATGACCCCTTAAGAGGTTGTGCGTTAATTCTGGGACATGTATAATGTTACCACCCAACCTTATGGGTAGGTAAATATCTCTACACTATACTCCATTTATAAAACTAAATTAGAAAAATAACGGCAGAATAACGACAGTTATTGTGTACTTAATATTGTTGAAATTACTACAGTTTAGAGTTTTTTTAATATTAATAGTAAATAGATTACATTGCTTTGTATTTATCGTGAAATAACGGAGTTTATTATACGTCTATATTCAAATAACTAAATAGTGATAACCGTTATTTTTCTACGGGTGCAGTTTCTTTTATAATAGTTTAACGTTATATTATTTTTACTTATTATTATTATTTCATTTATTTTATTATTATTCATAATTTTCTGTATGGAAATTGTAACAGCATTATGTTACTCACATTTCACTTCACATTTTGAACTCAAAAAGAATCGAAATGAAAACAAGAATATTGTCAAGTATAAGTAATTTTAATTTTGAGCTCTTTTTAGATATTTTTTATAGAAACATAAAATATCTAGTTACACCTTACCTTGCTATATAAAATACGTTACAATAACGTAACATTTGTTACATAAATGTTACGTTATTGTAACGTATTTTCTGAACTCAATGACCATTCACAAAGACGCTTCGTAAATATTAAGTGTAGATATTTACGAAGCATAGCATAGCATAGCGTTCAGTTTGGTGCCGGACGTAAAGAATAGCACCACCCCATTTCTTTGTGGGTGTCGTAAAAGGCGACTAAGGGACTTTCTAGAGAATGGGCAGCAGCGTTTTCTTTGCATTTTTAAAACTATACTGCGATCGCCAACCTGCCTGCCAAGTGTGGCAATTATGGCAACCCCCCCCTTTTTGGGGGAGGCCTAAGTCCAGCAGTGGACATCTTTTGGCTGAAATGATAATGATGATGATTTAATTTTCTGATCCGTTCGTAGCTACAGCAGATTAAGTTAACCTCTTTTATGTTTATAAACAACATTAATTTTTGTTTACACTAAATCCGAAAAGGGGTCAATTTACTTATCATTTTGAACAACTTTTTCTATGGGACCAACCTTGAAATCACGAAAAAAATTTTCGCGATTTCAAAGTTGGTCCCATAGAAAAAAAAAATCAAAACGATGAGTACAATGGCCCCTTTTCGGGTTTAGTGTAAACAAAAACTAATGTTGTTTATAAACATACAAGAAGAAAGGAACAGAAAATTACGTACAAAGGTGATGCTTATTTCTAAAGAAATTTCTAACAGCGTACAGTGGTACCCAATTGATAAGGCGCGTCGTGAATCTTCGTTCACACAGAAAAGAAAGTATGGCCCCGAAGATTAACGAAAGAATGCTTAAAACTTACAATCAACCTTAGGTCACTATAATAAGGTTCATAATACACTGGAGCTGCTAGCGTGCACTCGATCAGAAGTATGGCGGCTGACAAACATGCCACGCGGCGCGCGCTAACATGGCGGCAGCTTCCGACTAATAGCGGTACAGGAAAAAGAACCGCGGTGCGTGGAGCGTGCCGATTGGTCAATAGCATTTCCCGCACTTTTAAAATTCACCTTCTGCGCAGGTACATCGGTAAGCCATATCAATTGGGTACTACTGTACCTGCGATAGGAAATTAGACAAAGAGATGTAGACAACGTGTGTTCGAGTAGGTAGAAGAGAAAATAGAATACTTGAGAGTATTCTATTTTATTGGCTCTCATCTATGCTTAGTGGCTTATTTGTCCTCATTCCATATCATCATCATTTCAGCCGAAAGACGTCCACTGCTGGACATAGGCCTCCCCCAAGCACCACCACTTCGACCGGTTCTGTGCTTCCCGCATCCAGTGGATACCTGCGGCCTTCACAAGGTCATCGGTCCACCTTGTAGGAGGCCTTCCAACGCTACGTCTTCCGGTACGCGGTATTACCCAATATTCGATACCCTTATCAACGGCCTCTCTTCATTTTCGTTACATCTGTCACGAAATTGGGTTATAGTTGCACTTTAAACGTTTTTATTTTAAGTTATTTTCATCATAATCTTTACGGAACCCAATATAACTTCAATCAAGTTTGTAAATATCAGACTTTTTTGCTCCATAGTCGAGCTTGTTGCTGCTAAAATATTACGCGAATTAGCGAAACGCTTCTAACAACAGTAATTACTATAGCTATTAACGCGATACGACAGCGGTACTCAAGATGTTAACAGGGAGAAACATGTTAAAAGAGAAAGTTTGAGAAAGGTCCGTTTATTTCCCCGACAGTGCATTTATCACTTTAATGCACTGTAGAGCAATTCTGTGCTTATGAAACTGCAATTTGGTTTATGGTTTTGAACTGATAAATGTAAGAGGTTTTAATTGGGAGAGTATATTGAATTAAATGTCTCTGTCTGCAATGTGTAATAACATAAAACTGAGATTATCAATCCGTCTGGAAAGTGTGTTAATTATACCAAATGTTTTCTTTGTATGTTTTCTTTCCTATGTTCAACCATTTTAATATTTTATATTAAGAGGGCCCTTCCTGGTCCCTTGTTGTTTCATCTAGTGCAAGTGAGAACTACTAACAAGCAAGGAGAACGCGATAACATTGAAGGAAAAATAGTGTGCGGAAATTTTATTAAGCTTGTTTCAAGAAATACGTGTTGTCAAAGTAAGTATGTGAAATAAATGTTTGTCATTAAGAATCTTCATTACATGTGCGAGATTTCTATGAAAATGTTTCTTTACTTTTACAATATATGAGTACATTATGAGCTGCCAAAATTCAGGTAAAATTTGTGGAAAAATGCAGATCTTTGCAGGATCATACTGAATTTGTTTCTCGAAATAACTTTTTGAAAAAGCCTAGATATAGTGCATAAGATACCTATTAGTTTAACAATTTCATAGAAAGATGTGTTACGACGCCATAATCACGCATGAGCGTTTGTATTAATAATACGGACGGGTTGGCCGCTCTTAATGCTACTTGTGCAGAATTATCTAAAAGTGTCTGCTATAGTATAAAATTCGAGACTAGAGAGTCTTCTTCTTAACCGTGTTGGTGGATGAAAACATCTTCCACCAAAACAAGGCCTCGCAAAGGTTTTAAACTATGGAAGAGTTAGGACTCAGTGGATAGCTCAGCTGTAGGAGAGGCAACGTTTGCGGCGTACTATCTATATACCAGTCAATCATTGTTGATCGGTAAGATATAATCGGACTATTTGTGAATCAACCCTGCAACATTTTTGGAACAGTCTGTTTAAAATTAAATTAGAACTTACAGAACAATATAAATATGGGACCATCTCCACGAGACTGTCGCGGGGCTAGTCACGCTGTGCCTTCAAATAATCGCTGCGATGATATCTCCGCCGCCGCGCGCCGTGTGGAGATTGTTTCATAGAGTTATGATGAACAGGGTGTAAAGTTCACTCGTCCTCCTTAAAAAAGGGAGGATCCTCCAACCGGACGGGTGTTGTGTCTGGTGGGCAACTGCCCGACGATTGATGTCGGGACGTTGTATATAATTATACTAGTCGCGCGGTAAACTCTGCTTGCGCGATGCAGGATTTTGCGTGACGTCAGTATGACGCGTAGTTTCGGATGTGGCGAAGTTCATGCCGCCACAGAGTTTCTATTGAATTTGATGGCACGCCGCGATTTTCTCGTTCGTGGAGATGACGCCACAATCCAAATAACGCTAGTTAAACACACAATTTTACATAACAAACATATTGATCACTTTGACCTGAGCAGTCAGACATGGCAAATATTTATAAAGCAAAAAAGGTGTTAATTGAAAAAAGTTTGAGACACATATATGTGGGGCATACGCCTACCGTTGGCCACAAGTATGGTCGTGATAATTGACTCTCGTATTTACATAATTGGCGTATTCGTAGTCGTACCGTGGGCACAGGTATTAACTTGCTAGACGAATATGACAGTTTGTGGTCGTGTAATATTTTAGTTATGTTGGTCTGTGGTGCGGTGTTAAACCACCTAGTTGTTTAACTAAATAGAATAATATTTTTGTAGATACGTAGTTTGGAAAATACTATTTAAGCAAATGCGTGCCATATTTTTAAGAGCTTTATAAACTATTTTTTTTTGTCGAATATAAAATGAATTGTTTTCCATTTTTTTGGGCTGTTTTTCTATTTTTATTTTATCTGTTCTATACAGCATGTATCTGAAAGGTGTGGTCAAATTTAACTGAACAGCTGTCTCCATGGGAGCAACATCATATTACGATGTGTGAACCTTTGGACCGCACATATACGCAAAACTCAACGGTATAAATAATAAACTAAAACTAACACAAAAAAATGCAGAGAGACGGTAACAAACTGGCTTCTTACACTGGACTACGACATGACAGAAAGTCACTTAGTTTAGGTAAAAACTAACAGTACACACATTGACATTTCACATATACACGTGCACTCACTAACATACGTATAACATACATACACTCCCTTACAACACTAACACAACTGACTCAAATCACACCACTATACATACACTCTTTTTATATCTATTTTATTTTTATTCTTTTTTAAATGTATCTTAATTCTTAATTTTATAGATAAAATTAAGATCGGAACGAAGGAGCCTGGATCTCACAACACAGGGAATCCTAGTGTGAGGTCTAGGAATTCAACCAACTTGAATGTAAACTTTGGTGTTTGTTCAGGATAAAGCGGGAGGAAACGCCCGGGTGTCACCACTGTGTGGATCGCCCGGAGGACACGGTGGAGCATACGGTGGAGATCTGCCCGGCTTGGGCGGAGCACCGCCGTGTCCTCACGGAGGCGATCGGCGGCGACGATCTCTCGCGTCCAGCACTAGTTCAGGCCATGGTTCGGAGCGAGAGTGCATGGGAGGCCGTCACCTCCTTCTGCGAAGCAGTAATGCTCGCGAAGGAGGAGGCGGAACGCGTGAGGGAGAGGCAAGGTTCGCGCCCTCGCGCCTCTAGTCGCCGCAGGAGACGCCCCGGGCGTCGGGAGTTGCAAGCCGATTTCCGGCCACCGTAGGCGCGGGCTTGCGGACGGCGAGCGATGGGTAGCTCGCCGTCCGATAAGGACCAGGCCCGGGTCAACGGCGCGTTGTGTTCCACGCGCGCCTCAAAGAGATGTCAGCACCAACTGACGGGGTCCGTCAGGACCAATGCCTGCCAGGGTTGCGAGTTTGTCCGAAAGGGATATCGTGGCCCTGGCACACAGGCAAATGAAGGAACACGGGTGGGTTTTAGTCAGTAAGAGTCTGACACGCCCTCCCGCTCTGCCCAGAGCGGGAGAAGTTATTTGATAATTTCCCACCCAAAAAAAAAAAAAAAAATCGTGTTTGTTATAAGAAAATAAATAAAAATAATATTCGAACTTCGAAATTAAAAACAGAAAATTAAACTAGTATAAAATATGTTTTCTGTATTAAAATTCATTTCTCACGTTCAGGAAAATTGCTTTCACATATTATTTCAAGAAAATTGCTAATTGTTTTCTTCATCGTTCTGAATTTTTGCTGTACCTTTTACATGATTTATGTAAATATAACTGTTACCTGCAGTTCATCCTCCTTGTATAAATACAAATGTGCTAAAGCTCAGTTTGTGGCACTATATCCATCTATGAGGAAAAATTACTAGAGATGCAGCCTCTAGCCATATTATCCCTCAACTGTATAACACCTATATTCATAAAATTATATTATACAAAGATACTGGCAACAAAACTCCTACTTCACAGGTACGTTTAGTTTTACGGCCCTTTCAAATCCTTCTTACGAGCTGATGGGACATAACTATGACGCAATGCATGAGCGGTACCTCGACATTATCCCTACCTCAAAAATTGTATCTTGAATGCTTCGTTAAAATGCAATACTAATTAATAGTTTAAAATTTATACAACTTTATTGTTAGTTAATGCGAAACATGAATATAGTTTGTTCAGAATAAGGAACTGAATCGATTTCAATAATTTTTACACCATGTTATAATTTGTCCCAAAAATATTGAAGTGTGATGGAAAATGTACAATACAATCGCCGCCGTACGGTTAGGTACCTACTGCCAAATTATTATCAATGAGCGCAAGACGACCCTGGAGGCGCGGGGGCGCCGTTAGCATGTTTTTGTACGGACAACCCGGTAACATAACAAACTTATAACTTTGTGATACAGTTTTTTTCATGATAGAAATTTTGTACATAGATTCTTTACATAAAAATACTAGACACGTGTTTCGGGTTTCACATATACTAAAACTAATATTGTATACTTTTCTACAAAACATAGTAATCTTATAAATTATTATCTTAAATCGCAAAAAATCATAAATCGAGGTTCGGCTCTCGCCTATTTCCTCCTCCAATATTGGACCAATTTAAAAGATATTTCTTACACTGAATAAAAAGGATATATACTGTGTCCCTATGTTTTCCTTTTTGATGATACATTATCTTTATAAGAGCTGGAACCCTCTGAAAATGCTCAAAATTGCCTGTTTAGACCGCTGACAACAGAGGGCTATTGTACAAATTTGCCAACTATTAATAAAAAAAGAAAAAGATAGGGACACAGTATATATCCTTCTTATTCAGTATAAGAAATATCTTTTAAATTGGTCCAATATTGGAGGAGGAAATAGGCGAGAGCCGAACCTCGATTTATGACTTTTTACTCTAAAAGTCTCCCCACCCGCATTTCCTCTTAAACATACCTGGCGAAATTGGGATGAATCTATCTCTGCCTACCCGTTCGAGTGATATAGGCATGATCAGCAATATCATCATAAAGTTTCAGTCGTAGCCAGTCCCTATCTCAAATGTATTGATACTCAGTAGCAGGTTTGACGCTATTAAGACTCAGATATATGCCAGTGCCCTTGAGTGGTTAGTTTGCGTGTTCTGTACTGAGCTCACGTAACGCGTCGTACGTTCAGCCAGTAATAGGACTCGCCCATCAAGGAGCGCTGTCCCCAATTTGACGCATTATTAATTTATTATACACAAAACGAAAGGTATTTTAATAAAACGCGTATACTAAAAAATCAATCAATAATTAAATTATCTTTAAATTGGTGAAGGTTTTTAGAAAAATAGGCTTGGTAAATTTTGCGCCATTCTCAGTTTTTTATCCGCGTTTGACATAAATTTACAAATTAATTTCACTATGTAATATAAACATAATCTAAAATGTTCAAATATTAAATTATTAAGAATAATTCTCTAATTTAACATATTATATTAAAATATATGTTAAATTAGAGAATTCAAATCATTAACACTACTCGTTTAGACGTCATTTTCAGTATAAAATCATTAAAAGTCGGTTATCGTCGCCTTAAACACGAATTATAAATTCACACTCGGTCTGTATTTGGGAAGAGTAACGTCCTTTTATCACTAGTTCACAATATAATGAATGTTAAAAATGATTTGCCTCCCTTTTTATACACTTAACCGCCATATTCAAATCAACTGTCAGTTATTCACATAGTATGTTATGAAATACTAAATTATTGTTATCAAAATCAAATAAATGACTTAATATGGGAAAATAAATACAAAGAATATTATTTAGATATTAATGAGAATATTTGAAAGTAATTTAGGAATAACTAAGCAACTACTACGTCATAAACATCGAGTATCTATTTGGTACTTGTTAACAGTAGTCCAACTCTACTTGGCTCGTCAGCAGTAGTATGTTTTCCTTCAAAACCAGTTCTCAAAAAGTTGAGCAACGGTTTCTGACAATGTCGAAGAACGGAAGCGAATATTATAAGCAATTAGCTACCCAAACAAAGTCTATTAGAATTGTGAGGTGTTTACTTTAAAACTACGCTTCAAAAGAATAATTCCACAAAACTTCGGTGTATCCAAACTTCAAAGTAACCGAAAGTATTGCATTTTTGTTTGACACCGTTTTACTAAAGGATATTTTCGTTTTGCGATGGATATTATTACGGTTTCTTCAACAGTCAGCAGCTTTGATATTCACTTTGTTTAATTTTCTTAGTTGAAGATCTGCAGCCTGTTCTCGGAAACCGATTAAGTTTATAATATTCTAGAGAAACGATATTTGTATTATGGATGATAGAAATAGGAGATATGAGCCACTTAACGTCGTCTGGCACAAATTACAGAACAATGTGTAATTTAATATTAAAGCATAAGTGCCTTTTGTTTTAGAGTTGCATAAGAGAGTGCCCGGCCAGTTTATTAAATAAACGTTTTTATTGAAATACAGGGTCAAATTAAATTAGCTAGCGAAACTCCGCAGACGTTATGCGTATCGATATCTAAACATGATCAAACAAAAAATAAATTAATTCGATGTTTTTTTTTGGGTCTTCTACCGCAGTTAGTCTAGTCACTCGAAAAATCTTTTTATTTTTGGGTATACTCTACAGACGTGATGGGTACCGCATCTAAACATGATAAAACAAAAAAAAAAATAGATTTTCTCAACTCATACTTCAAGTAACAACACCAAAAGCGGTCCGATGAACCAAAAAAAAAAAAAATTGTTTTGTCGTGTTTAGATATCGATACCCATCACGTCTGCGGAGTCTCGCTTGCTAATTTAATTTGACCCTGTATACAAAAACACAAATGGTGAGCTTACTTTATGCCATATTAAAATGTCAATAATATCAAAAACAACGTTTTTACAGCTTTTTAATAATACAATCTCGGTGAATACTCTCTTAAATTTATCGTAAAGTCAATAAAACGCCACGATGCGAAATGTGAGTACCGTAATAAATACACAATTGTTTATAATTAGGTGCTTCTTACTTTAATGGTGTAATAAAGGCGCAAATTACGCTCCGATTGTTTTTCTAGGGTAAACTTTTCAATGATCTACTGCTAATGACGTAATTCGTTGAGGAAGCTTTAAAGCTTCGCGTGAATACAAACGTCCATTATTATCCACATATGGGCAGCACATCAAATAATATAACGTGTTATTATCTCATCATAATACGCCTTATTATACCAGTTTACATCCAATTTTCCGTGTCGTACAAATGTGTGTCACGTAGTACGTTATATTAGTTACATTTATTAATGTCATATCAAGAAGACGCACAGTAACTCCAGGTGTAGGTACATGAGATTGTTTGTTTAACACAATTAGAGTTTCGCACGTGTAATCTAATTATAGAATGTGTTCCGAACGGTTCTCACTGTCCATCACTCGGAATCAGGCAATGTCTGGTTCATATTAGTGCTGCCCTATGGAAAGTTAAACAGCTGTGCACCGCTGTGAAAAATATGCACTCACTTTTTTAATTCATATATTTATCTATAAATGCAACTGTAAAGTCTATTTATGAAGCCATTAAAGCAACATTGACTGCATTAATAGCTGTAAAACTGGATTATTAAGAGGTTCATAATTTAATTAATGCAGCAGAAGAGATAATTTAGTGGCTCGCCCACACGCATCGTTAATGTAACAAATTCATATCCCCACCTTCATATCTCTAATCACGCGAAGCCTAATCTGCTAAAATCTTAGCCAAAATAGCGCGAAAATCGTTTGGGTGTGCGCGTGCGGCGGGGTGGGCTCAGGTGAGCGTCAGTCCGCGCCGCGATCTCCCACCGACAGGGATCCACGCACGACACACCGCGAAATTTCGGAAGTGTTTAGAAAAATCGAACGCATTTCGTTCTCTACACAAAAAAATACATAAAAACAAATCGAGTCGTTTAGAGAATAGAAATGAGCCGAGTTTTGGAGTAAAAGGTATTTTTGGGTGTTTTTTCGGGTGACGAGACATGGTTACAGCCAAGGTGTTGGGGCAGTGATGTCCGTCGAGCTATGCGGCCTGTTGTCATCGCCGCCTGCTTGCTGCTGCTCGCGCCCATCACCGATTCTTGGTGGTGAGTACCTGAAAAGCTCAATGAAAGGCAAATTGATGCATATAAAAATCATTCTCCTAAAGTAAACAGTCCCAAACTGACAGATCAACCAAATCTAATAAGAATCGTGAGCCTAAACAGCTGATTTGTGTTTATTAGAAGTTTTTGTCGTTTCTTTTGGACTTATCCGTCGCGGAGTTTTTGTTTGTGGAAACTTTTGATTTTTTGTAGTGTATTTCAATTTAGACTTATGAATAAATGAATTAATTTAGCTGATCTTTAATAAATCAGTGTTTTGTAATCACTTTTTGTTTAATTAGTCATTTGCCTTGTCATGTTTAGCTTTGGTTAACAAAGAACTCTTGCGCATTCGATTTTTAATTCTATCACAGAAACGAACAAAGACATAAATATAGTATCTTTAACTAATTAAGGTGAAATTTCACAATCTATATTTGAAAAGTGATTTAATTTTTATAGATTTTATTAACCTAATTTTAAAAGCTCTATGGAAAGTGAAAACATCTTCACACCTGCTGCCAATGCTTTCATAAATATTTGAATGCTTTTTGAATATTTTTTAAAACACAAAATAAGTTTTCATTGATTAATAGTTCAGAATGTATTTACAGAATTACTACCTGTAGGTTAGTTACCTAACCTAATGAGTACTTGTTACTCCATTACATGCCATGTACACACTAATGTGCATGTATGTGCTGCAATAACATGCAGATAATATATTAATGACTTTAAAGCATTATAAAATGTTCTACATGCTAATAACAGTAATTGTCACGTCACTAATAGTTACTTTTGTCGGTAATTAAACTTGACGAATAGAACGATTATAATTTATTAAAATGCAATCATAATCTTAACATTTTCTTGTCCTACACTGCAAGGCAAAAGTGTCGGAACAGATTTTATGATAAAAATAAAGCAATTTAAATATGGTATAATTATATCATATAATTATATATTATTATACTTTTTAATCGACGTCTTTCGGCTGAAATGATGATACTTTTTAATTTAAATTATTTTTGGGTACACTGTTTTGTGGATTTTTTTGCATGTTTATAAGGATGCCTGGCAATGGTTGAAGGTGGATTGTAAGAAAGAAAAAAACTGAGTATTGCTCACTAAAGCTTTGGTTTCAAAACGGTCACACAATACCGGCTGGCCAAATACAGAGCGTTTTTTGATACTTTAACGTCAAATACTGGTGAAAGTGACAGATCTTCGTGACGGCCGTTATAATATGACGGCCACCGCTCTTCACGAAAACCGTAGCTTTAGATTCGCCAATGTCCCGTAGATGTTTTATCAGCTAAGGATACCTACTGCTTGATGACGACTGCTGCGTTTGCGAAATTAATGACTTTCTTGAAGAAAGATATCAGACAAAGATCAGTTTTCCTAAATAAAAACTACTTTTGAATAACCTTGTCCTCTTCTACTTCTACTAATTGAGTAGGTACCACTGTTTTGTTCCTATTTTAAGAGTTTCGTTAATTGGGAATTGAAACCTTTCAATTTCGACTCTTCTTAACGCAACGACTTGAAAAGCAACCATTGAAGGATGTTGGCGTGGGGCTGCCTATTTGAATAGTTAATTGCATGATGAACACATCAATAATTTAATTATTGACCGTAAACTACCTCTTAAAATACAGGTATACCCTAGCTTAAGAGTTAGAGTATTATTCTCGTACAGATTTTGCAACATAAATTATAAATGTATTTCTAAACCAAATATCAAACTGTATTTCAAACTCTGTCGGCCTTATTACAAAACAAGGTTTGTCTTCAGACCCAGGTTTAAACCATAGAGCTATTATTGAATTTCCAACTATGTTCCGTCTTTAATACAAAACTGACAACTTGGTACCGAACTAAGTTTTCAGTTTTGTATAAAGAACGGTATTTCAATCACAGTTACGTTCTTATTACAAAAACTGGCTCCATGGTTTAAGCCATGTCAATATAGAAATCTTGTTTTGTAATAAGGCCGTGAATGTTTTTTGGATACCTAAATAAAGATTATATTATATTAATACTTTTACTTTCTACTGTAGTATAAATGAGAAGGTGGCTCCAGCTAGAGTCGCTTGAAAGGTTTTAGGTACAGACACCAGCAGGTCAAGCTGGAACCGGAACTGTCAAATTTTAACAATCAACCTTGAACTTTATGATGTAGCGATAAAGTTGAAAATATACTAAAGAAATTTGACAGATTGTAGTAGCTTGATTTGGCGTCTGTACAAGTCCAAGATAAATTATCCTTTTTCTGTCTTTTGGTCTACATTCCTAAAATTAATGCACTGAACCCAGCGTGGTTAAACCAGACTCGGTTACTCGAATGAACCCAAAGATTCACGCTAGCCCCTGGAGCCATGTTTCATGGGACTACAGATACCATTGCATATCAAAGAGTAGACCGGGGGGCGCGATAATGGGATATGGAAGGATTATAAAAGCATAAATACAAATGTTTCTTCTAAAATTCTTCATTATGGGTTCGGTTTATCCGTAAAAACCTAGAAGAAGCATTTTATAAAGTCTATATTGACTCCTAAGTTACAGGAACACCTAGTTTAGGTTTCACTAAAGGGTTAACTAAGGGTCATACGGATAAGGTAAACCCACCTTATCCGTATGACCTTTAGTTAACCAAGTTATGTACTCTCGTCTTAGGCAAAGGTCTTTGTATCAATACAAATTTTGTATTATTATTATTATATTTCCGTGTGGTGCCGAATGTAAAGAATAGCACCACCCTATTTCTTCCCGTGGGTGTCGTAAAAGGCGACTAAGGGACTTACTAGAGAATGGGCAGCAGCGTTCTCTATGCATTTTAACACCATACTGCGATCGCCAACCTACCTGCGATTATGGCAACCTTCAATCCTGCTTGGGGGAGGCCTATGTCCAGCAGTGGACATCTTTCGGCTGAAATGAAAGTCTGTATCAGATTAAACGGAATTAATTGAGGTGTCAACAGATTTCCTAGAACGCCAAAATGATGATCGAACCTACATAATTTTTTTTCCAATGTCCTAGGATTCATCAATAGAATGAACCCTAATCTTATTACAATCTACCCTTATAGATAGACTAATAAGAAATTAAATTATAACCTAAACGACTAAATTTTCTATACTAATAATGTGTCCAATAGCACTTTTCTTATTGTCTCTATTAAGGTGAATACACTTCATTCTTGTGTTTGTTTGACACTTTTGTACTTTACACTATTCACTAACACTAAACACTAACTCGAACGGTTTTGTTATTTTTAGTCTTCTTACTATATTTGTGTATCTACGTAATCTAACTAGCCTTTATTATCCCACCGCTGGGCAACGGCCTCTCCCTTTCCCACACAATTTTGTCTTTTGCAAGTCGGTAAAAGTCAAGCTCGTCAAAATGATGATAGCAAAATTAAATACCTATACTCTCTCCAGCTTTGTTTTTGTGCTACTCTTAAAAATTTATGTCCAATAAGTTTTGATAAACGTCTATTGCCTATGGACAACTTTCTTAAAGCAACGTTTGTCATAATAATAAATAATAACGACTTTTAACGGCTTTAAAGCTCACGTTTGAAACATTACCTACTTATTTTACAAGATCGATAGCGAATATTGTGAGCTGTGGCCCAGTGGAAACGACGGCGACTTACGATTTGTAGGTCGTAGGTTCGAAGCCATGCAATCACTTTACTTTGTGTCAATTATTTCATCACCACTGCTCTCAAAACGGTGAAGGAAAACATAATGTGGAAACCGGCATGTCCTAGAACAAAAAATTCGAAGACATGTGACATCTACCAACCTACAATGAGCCCGCGTGGTGGATTACGGCTCAATCCTGCTCACAGAGAGGAGGCATGTGTCCCAGCAGTGGGAACATTATAGGCTGATTAGAATAGCGAATATACGTTGTTGGAAGTGGAATAGATAGTATAAGGTTCAGAGAAAATAATAAATCAAAATAATGGCTTATGTTTTTCTATATAATTCCTGTCTATTATTTTCCAACTGCAACGCAAAAGCCTCTTCTCGTAGCCTATATGTTAATCCAGGGTGCCAGCTACCTCCATACAAAATTTGATCAAAATTGGTCCAGCCGTTTGAGCGTGAAGAAGTAACAAACACACACTCACAAACTTTCGCTTTTATAATATTAAGTGTGACTAGCTGCGCCCCGCGTAAGTTTCGATCCCGTGGGGAATATCGGGATAAAAAGTAGCCTATATGTTAATCCAGGATATCAGCTACCTCCATACAATATTTTATCAAAATTCAAAATCAAAAGTTTGAGCGTGAAGAAGTAACAAACACACACACTCACAAACTTTCGCCTTTATAATATTAGTGTGATTATACAATGTGTCTGTATAAGGTGTGGCGAAAATTAAGGGTGTGGTACAGACCATCAAACTGAACAACTTTCTCCCGGGGACCAACATTGTAATCGTGAAAAAAAATACAAAACAGTCAGCCCATACAAAACTTCAATACCTACTCGACCAAATATAGGGGATGACTGATAATTTTTACGTGATTACGATGTTGGTCCAGGTAAATTCCACATACATACTTTTGTCATGAATTTTTGGAGTTTACTCATTAAGAATCGATTTTTATATAAGGCCCCGGTATAGGAGGAATGAAATTAAAGGCTTCTACATACCGGGGCGACTTGTCGCGCGACGCGACGCGATACAAAGGCACCGCTCGTCCCGCGACACGCGGGGCCTTTGTGCCGTGTCGCGTCGCGCGACAAGTCGCGCTGGTATGTAGAAGCCTTAACACAACCGTTAACTCAAAAGCTTTACGTGTTTCTGCGCAACGTACCTTGCGCACCTTTCAAGGAGTAAACTCTAGTCGTGCGTCGAAGCTGATACACACACTTTTTTTTAAATACTATCTTTATGCTCACCTTTGTTATAAGTAAAAGGAACTCTTTTGCCAAATTTCATGCTTCCACAATTCCAGACCCAGCGTTTGAGGCAGTGCGTGGTCTGACAGACCTGTGGATTTTTTTCTTTTTTTTAAGTAAGATTGCATTTTTCTACTGGCGACTGCTCCAAGCTTTTTTTAGCCTATAACATATAAATATTGTTACAATTGAGATTGTTTCCCTCTAGTGGTAAAAGAACAAAAGCCCCAATGCAAGGTGGGTTAGTATCAGAACACAATGAGACTACCAACTGCCTCAAACAATAAATATATTTATAAAAATATAGCCTAACTTAAATTAGGTAGGTGACAATTACGGTTACCTAGGGTATGCCAGCCAGCTTAGTTTCCAGTTGATAAGAACTAGGGTCGTGGGGGGTTGGTGATAAACCGAGTACTTTTCCGTGTAGTAGTTTAAATTAAATATTAAAAATAAATTATAAGGTATAACATATCTTTAAGTTCATATCTTTAAGTTCGCAAGACTTTTCGTTCATAACTTTAACTACATCATGCGTCTACCTGTTTGTTTTGCACTTCGAAAATACTAAACAATATGGATTTGGCGACCAACCCTGAGTTTGTGAATAAAGCTTTAGCTTTACACAGACAAACCGTGAAAACGGTTTTGCGGGGCAAAGTCCTTATGTTAAGTTTTTTGTAAACGTAGTTAATAAATAAATAATAATAATAAGCTTACTAGCCATTTAAAGCAATGATAAATTAGCCTACACCGTACCACCGTACCGTATAAAAAGAACATATAATTTTCAATTCAGGCGTACACCCATAAAAAAACACGAGATTACAAATTATTCATTATTATTAAATTATTATAAAACAACCAATGACATCAATATTACATTACATTACACAATAGAGGTATTATTTTAGCTGGAATATTAATTGCCATATACGAAGTCGTATATGGCCCTCATTGTCAGATTTTAAAAGCCTCCCCCAAATTCTTCCAAGTTTTTTTTCCTGTGTGGGACACCCTGAATCAGCCTTAGTTTAGCTTCATAATCTGTTTGGCCTTTTACCAAATATATTGGGGTGGGCTTCCAGCCTAACCGGATGTAACTGAATACCTACCAGTATTTTACATGCCTGCCTATCTCACTTCCACGGCCCTAGTCTAGCTTATACCAAGAACATATTTTTTTCCTTCGGGACTGCCTTTCTTTGTGGTTTTCGCCCATGTACGTAAGTACCTGTCCAAGCCTCTTCCACAGTTTTCTTCCAGACAATGTTGCAGATCTTACAGAACTAATTCAAGATAGCCAGGTGTGTTCAATTCAGGTCATTAGAACCAATCGCTTTTTGTCAAAGAGTAATTACACTATCAGATTTATAACAAGGAAGCGCAATAAAGATGATTTTCAACGGTCTAATACACGTCCACCTTTATGATTCAGTGTCAAATAAATATTGTACGATGTTAATATGACTTATTATTATTTATGTTGTGATCCGAAGATATTATTAATTATAATGCCTTAGAGCAATGCTAAGGTAAATTTTACTTTAGTTGTAAAATAATAGAGTTCGGAATTGATGGGTTTGTGGTCCACCGAATGGTTGCCCAAAAAAATCGAAACTATGCTGTCGATATATAAAATGATGAGATATAAAGATATAAAATGCAGGTGTCGTTTAGTTTCTATAAAATTAAGTGTTAATCAAGTTATATTTTAAGATCGCCATTCACGTTTCGTCTAGATATCGCTGTTTATAATGAAGTTTTTAAATTCCAATAGATTTGTACGAATTTGTTAATGTGACAACTAGAATGATCATTTTTTTTTCGTTTTATACCTGGTTTATGAACATTTTGCTTCATAATACTTCTGTTTTCATGAAAAACCTCTGAAGAGGCTGTGAGGCGATTTCCATTTCACATAAGAACCTAAGGGCCTTATTACAATACAAGGTTTATCTTGAGACCCAAGGTTAAACCATGGAGCCATTATTGAATTTCGCCCTTTATTCCGTCTACAGTAAAGTTCCTAATACAAAACTGACAACTTAGTACCGAACTAAGTATTCAGTTTTGTATAAAGAACGGTATTTCAATCAGAGTTACGTTCTCATTACAAAAACTAGCTCCATGGTTTAAGCCATGTCAAAATACAAATCTTGGTTTACGGTGTTTTTTGCGGTTAAAGTTTATTTTAACATTTTTAGATTACTCCATTTTTAGTGAACTGTTAAGGCTTGTACATACCAGCGCGACTTGTCGCGCGACGCGACACGGCACATAGGCCCCGCGTGTCGCGGGGCGAGCGGTGCCTTTGTGTCGCGTCGCGTCGCGCGACAAGTGGCCCCGTTATGTAGAAGCCTTTATCCTGACTTATACATTTCATTCATTTATATTATTGCTAAGACTGCTGCTTTGTATCATTCAAGAATAAAATAATTGGAAACAAAATCAGTATTTTTTTCTACTGTTCTGTAAAAACTTCGCTCCATGGAAAAACTTAAAATATGATGATACAGAAAATCAGCTACACTTTTAGGTGTCCGCAGATCTTTAAAATATCCACGTCACCAATGATTAAATATATTACGGCTAAAATCTCATTTCAAAATCCATTTGACATTTCCTTTCACCGGCCCCTGTAGAAAGTAGCCAACCGACCACCAATCATCGGCCTGTAACTGAAAAACTTGTCCTATCCGTATCCACAGACCACACGGCAGAACAGTTACAACAATAACATTAAATAACAAACCTTATCGCTATAATAATAAATTTGTTATTGGCACATTAATCACTTCCCATGAAATTCAATAAAGTCATATTCGACAGGCACCACCGAGCTTGGGACTTTAATTTGCAATTAATCAAGGCAAGAGTTAAATTAGGAGTTTCGTGCACGATCCACAAAAATGGATGCGCATACGCAACGCTGCGGCCATAATGCGTGATGCAAAATTATTATTTGTTGGCATTATTTTGGTAATAAATGTTCGAATAATAATTTATTTATTGGATGTAATAATGGAGGACTAATAAAGACATAGCTGGTGTGAAGATTAAGATTTATGATTTGAGTTGTTTTTCTGCTAGCTGTATTAGTTTTATGAATTTAAAAGGTTTAAAGTTATGGATTTGGTTATTCTATAAAATATAGGGTTGCCTCTGGCGCTGTCAATAACATCTTCAATAGTAATCAATGATCACATTTTTTTTATCAAAATTAGAACCGACTTAAGAGTGTTTACACCTTACGGCATTTCATACAAACTTTCAAGCCCTTGTTTTTCGAAATGGCTGAACCGATTTTAATGAAACTTCATACGCAAAAGCAGGATACAAAGATCAATCGTGTAGTAGAGAACATTTTCGAAATGTCTTATTTAAAAACAGATAACTGGAAATCTCTGTTTGTATGGAAAATTTAAAATCAGTCTAATTTGGCTGTAACACTATTTTTGGAAAATGTTCTCTACTAATTTTTTAGACCGTTGTGTCCTGCTTATGCGTATGAAGTTTCAGTAAAATCAGTTCAGTCATTTCTTAAAACAAGGGCTTGAAAGTTTGTATGAAATGCTGTAAGGTGTAAACGCTCTTAAACAAGTCTCAAATGCCAGCTCCTGCGCACTCTACATGCATCTTTACTACACTTTATGGTGGGCAGTAAGTCAATGGGGTCTGATGGGACGTCGAAACCCCGATGGTCACTGAACGCGCCATAATTGAGAGGAATGACTCAATTTTAGCAATTTGAAAGTCCACCCGGCAGATTGATGGATTGATGTTAATGTTCATATGGAGAAAATATTGACTTCATAAATGATTTTTTGCTGCCACGAACATCGATTATTTTCAAATAAATTGGTAGGTAGCGTTAATTCAAGTTTCAAAGGTAATAAATGGATTTTGCACGGGATTAAGTTAATTATCGTAATTGAGTGCGGTTGGAGTGTTTTATGCTGAGGCCAGTTGCACTTGGTTGTGTTAACACAAATTGAAATTGACTTATTTTTTTACAGTTACATAAAGGTAGTTTATAATAAGTACGTTGTAATCAGCATACTTTTTCCCATTTCTTCCCATGGGTGACGTAAAAGGCGACTAAGGGACTTACTAGAGAATGGGCAGCAGTGTTCTCTATGCATTTTCACACCATACTGCGATCGCCAACCCGCCTGCCAAGCGTGGCGATTATGGCAAACCTTCGCCTTTGGGGGAGGCCTATGTCCAGCAGTGGACGTCTTTCGGCTGAAATGATGATGATGATGGATCAGCATACTTTATTACTTAGTTGAGCGGTTTAGTTAGTGTAGTCTGCGTTTAATCCGGTTGCTGTTGCATTGCACTGTTCTTCCTTGTTTTTATATTTTGGCCAAATAAATAAATAAATTCAGCATTCCAGAATTTTGGTTACCCCATTTCTTCAAAGACCTTTCCAAAAGTTGCAAAGTTTCCGAAAGACATTTATTCATTTATTTATATTACACTGCTTAAAAAAAAACCGGCCAAGTGCGAGTCGGACTCGCGCACGAAGGGTTCCGTACCATTATCTATAAAAATGGCAAAAAAAACACGTTTGTTGTATGCGAGCCCCCATTAAATATTTTTTTTATTTTAATTTAATTATTTATTTTTAAAGTCAATATATATCTACATATTCTGTGAATATTTCAAGCGTCTACCTGTTGCCGTTATCAATATAGAGCAAAAACGAGCCAAAAAATCACGTTTGTTGTATGGGAGCCCCCTTAAATATTTATTTTATTCAAATTTTTCGTATTTGTTGTTATAGCGGCAACATTAATACATCATCTGTGGAAATTTCAACTGTCTAGCTATCGCGGTTCATGAGATACAGCCTGGTGACAGACGGACAGACAGACAGACATACAGACAGACAGACAGACGGCGGAGCCTTAGTAATAGGGTTCCCATTTTATCCTTTGGGTACGGAACCCTAAAAACCAATTACATAAATCAAAGTACATACAAACGTAACAGGTACACTAATAACACCAATTAAATACTATTGTTTTCACAAAAAAATTGGCAGATAACCATTCAATTGGCAAAAATATTGGCGAACAGATCGCAGTCCGGGTTGGCTTCCACGAGCTTATTTAGTGCGGTCAACACGCGTGGTACGGGAGACGCAACACGGGCTGCTGTCCGACACGAAGGCCTAGCAGTCGATGTTTTCTGCCACGGAGATAATTATTCAGTGTATAGAGTCGAATCAGCGACATGAACCAATCAATGGTTGAATCTAGGCTTGCAGAAAAAATATCAATGTATCGATATATCGATATTTTATGTTCGATATATCGATATTTTTCGGCGATATTTATTATTTCGATACATCGATATATCGATATAAAATATCAAGTAGCGAAAATGTATCAAATACGATATATTTCCAACAGCAACACCGTTGTCCCCACTGACTAAAACCGCTAGAATTCAGAGCCGTAAAAATGTAAACTTATTTTTATCAATGTTTTATTAGTTTAAGATTTTACATCAGAAATGATGATTCTAGTTTGGTATTTCTATGAATAAAAAACAAACAATACAATTTACCTAGTACCATATACTTTTTAGAAAATTTCACCGTTATATCGATACTTTTTTTTCGATATATCCTAATCGATATCAATATTTTTATTAAATATCGATACGATATATATCGATACTTGTTGGCACTTCTTGCGTCCCTAGTTGAATCAGAATTGTAGACATAGATGAACATCATCTACTGGATTGACTGACTATCTGACCTCTATAACCTAGTTATTCGGTAACACGATACCCCTTGAAGTCTAGTTGTCAGACATTTCGGCTTCTGACTTCCCATAACGACTGTCGAAGATCTACCTAAAAAAATTCAGCTGTTACCTACATTTTGACAAGTTATTCGAACATAAATGTAGGGAACTGCAGATTATTTTTTCGCGATTTCAGGTTTGGTTACGTAGTAAAAGTTGTTCATAATGATGAGTACAATGTTAAGACGCAGATAGATGCCAGTGACCTTGAGTGGTTAGCTTGCGTGTTCTGTACTGAGCTCACGCAACGCGTCGTACTTACGTTCAGCCAGTAATAGCACTCTCCCATCAAGGAGCGCTGTCCCCAATTTGACGCATTATTACACACAAAACAAAAGTTATTTTAATAAAACGCGTATACAAAACGATCAATAATTAAATTATCTTTAAATTGGTGAAGGTTTCAGAAAAATACGCTTGGTAGATTTTGCGCCATTCTCAGATTTTTATCCGCGTTAGACATAACTTTACAAATATATACAAATTATGTAAAATATTCACATATTCATTTATTGAAAAAATGCTCTAATTTATCATATATTTTTTTTCAAATCATTAACAGTACTCGTTTAGACGTGATCTTCACTATAAAATTATTAAAAGTCGGTTATCGTCCCCTTACGAGGTTGTGCGTTAATTCCGCAACATGTTGTATATGTTATATCTAAGTTTAAAGTTTTCACTTCAGCGTATTTTTTTTTGTATTGATCGTTACAGTGAAACTTTTATATGTGTACGTACCCTCTTTGAAAGAAGCCAGATTTTTTAATTACCTAGTCTTAGATAACATTATCTGTATCCTCAAGATATCCATCTATTTAACGCTTAGCAAAGCTTGTTAAGTCCAACAATTTATCTCTCTAATAACTTTAAAGTTTACATTACGATTGCAAGCGTTACGTGTTTCTACTTACTGGTAATAAATCTGTGTTAGAGCTATGTCCGCAAAGACTGAATTAAATTAAATATAGATAAATATACAAATTAGTGGTTCGTATATAGTATATCTATATCCGTATATATATTATCCGTGTGGTGGCGGACGTAAATAATAGCACCACCCCATTTCTTCCCGTGGGTGTCGTAAAAGGCGACTAAGGGACGTACTAGAGAATGGGCAGCAGCGTTCTCTATGCATTTTAACACCATACTGCGATCGCTAACCCGCCTGCCAAGCGTGGCGATTATGGCAACCCCCCCCCCTCTTTTGGGGGAGGCCTATGTCCAGCAGTGGACGTCTTTCGGATGAAATGATGATGATAAAGTATATTGTTGGTACTTGATTTTGATTTGTTTCTTGGTGCAGAAGAGCCGACAGATTTTTTTTTAAATCTCGTTCTGCTATCAACCACCATAAAATTACCTGCGTTACGAATGATGATATTGTGTTCTGTCCAAGAAAAAAGGACATTCAATCTCAAACAGCTGACCCTTTTGTCAGACATTCTCTACTAAGGAGAAAACTACATTAGTTTGACTTTTGCTAGGGAGCTCAGGTAAGGTAGGGTGCCCTCAGGCTAGGTGGAGCGACGATCTTCACAGGGTGGCTGGTGGCAGCTGGTTAAAAGTTGCCAAAAATGGCGTGCAATCGGAGAGGCATATGTCCAGCAGTGGACTGATATGGGCTGATGATGAGGGAGCTCAGAACAGTTCACAATGGCTGTTGTCAATCTCAAACAATGAAGAATTTTCCAATCTCCTCTTAGATTTATTTTGTTAGAATTCAAATTATGATGAGCGTCAGGTTCCTATAGCTCTGTATTTCATTATTGATTGTAGAAGATCCTGCTTCCTGATTCTGCTTCAGCGAGGAAAATTTCTAGTCACGTAAATAGAAATCATTTATGTTATGGTTCAATGTGCATAACGGTATTCAACTTTCGGATTTTAAAAGCTCGTTTTGTATGACATGTGCCAACAAAACTCCGGAAGCCAAGAAAACCCGTGGGCAAAACTTAGTTTCACAACCCGCTACAATTTACTTAATGATGCGTTAAATTAGATACACTACTTAACTATAAAAGTTAAATCTATTCGTTTCGTATGTAGGTAGGTGTCCGGATTTAATTCGCCCACGGATACCATACTAAACGGGATGTTATCGTTAATTGCATTTTTTGTTCGTGTTAATGTTGATCAATGTGTTGCTAGATAAAAATAGGTGTTATTACATTCTACTTAGAAGATACTTAGTTTTATAATGGGTCTAATCTGTGGGTATGGCGTTGCATGCCGATTAGATGATAATTATCTTGCCACTCTCTGTGTATGATCAAGAACCTACAAAGTGAGAGCGCCTTTGCCAAATCAATTGGTAATTTTAAAGGGGCTTATTCCACTAATACCCATTGATTTCATCTCATCATTATCAACAACTTTTAACTATGGGACCAAACCTGAAATCGCGAAAAAAAATCAACTGTTCCCTACATTTTGACGAGTTATTCCAACATAAATGTAGGGAACAGCTGATTTTTTTTCGTGTTGCATGGAATTAGTGTTTTTGTCAAACTATCATTCGATGGTTCAATTACATAAGATTTCTATCGAAAAAGTTGATTTAAATTTTTAGTTGAATTCTCTTTCAACCGAAAATCTCGAGATCTCTTGCAATGTCCTAACGCGAGTACATCTAATCCGTCATCGGCCGAACTATGCTCGTACGTCGTCGGCCGAAATCTGAATCAAACCAAAGTCAAATTGTTTATTTCAAATAGGCACATAGCAGGCACTTTTGAACGTTAAAATATATTATACAACAAAAATAGAATTGATTCTATTTGCCCCTTCCAAAAGAAAGTTTCGTATGGAGAAGAATGGGCAAGAAACTCCACCGTTAATCTTTTAAAATTGTTTTACAATATTTGTATAAATACATTAAGTATAAGATTATATATATGAAGACGATGCACCTAGAATAAAATAAAATTAATATACCACAATAGGTAAAAATAATTAAAAATTAAGCATTGAAGTGATAAAAATAACTTAAATATGAGATAGATCAGATACATGGTGCTCACATATTTACAAACATCTTAAAAGTATATGCTTTTCTAAAAAAAATAAAATAATAAGTCAGTATATGAGTCTAGGTAATCACAGAATGTAAAATCAATGTCAGAAAAATAACTAATTAAGTATACAATTAAAATAGCAACCAGCTTGATTTTGTCTAGACTCTAGATCGTCCTATGGAGCTGGACCAGCACCCTAATTGCGTAACACAGTTTGAATTAGAATCGGAATGATTTTGAAGTATACTGCTTGTTTACAAAGTGTACTTTTAAAATGTACTAAAAGAAAGTTAGTGCGTACACCTAGTTATCAGACGTCATTTGACGATATCGGTTGAAGTACAGTGTGTAAGCGGTACGCACAGTGGTTATATGGACTCACTTTCTTTTAGATCGATCGGCCAATTTTGTCCGATGACGTATCGTTCGGCCATTGACGGATTAGGTGTACGCAAGAAGCTATCATGCCCATCTTTGTCGTGGTAACAAAAACTTCTGGTTTCCCTTAAAACCAATTAAACATGTACAGAGCGTTCATATCTAACAGTGGGTTATCTATCACGTTTTATTGTCGTTAGGTATAACCGGTATCCGAATGTTTTGACCGCAGCGCGGTTACAAAAGCGGATATTACCGTGTTTATTATATTACTTAAGGGTAAGTGTCTTCACTGTTCTTTTGTTTATAAAGTTTGTGTGATGAAGAGGAAGTGAAAAGTACCTAAATAACAGAGTTTCTTTGTTTTTGTCCCAACTACGGCAAAGCCAAAAATCCGGAGTCACACGTAATCTGGTTGATTAATGCCTACCTATTTACATGGCGTGTGATTCCGGATTTTTAAATTGTCTGTATATGATGTCTTGTTTAGGTATACCTTTTTAGTTGGCGTTTTTGTCGTAGTTGAGTTTTGATTTTTACTTTAATTTGTATTTAAATCATTGGAAGCTTTGTTGCTGCTCGCTGCTGATTTTCTTTCCGGATTTGTTTAAAATAATTTCGATCTATTTTTATGCATCAGCACCCAGGATATTCTTGTGATCTAGATATAATTATGCTTAGCTAGATATAATATTATATTTTTCTTAAACAGTGACTTATCCATCTTCAAATCAATGCGTACAAAAACATTGTTGAACGAAATGCCTATCAAGCGCTTTTACAAGCTTTTATTTTACACGTATTAACAATTATCTCAAACAATTCTAACATTGCTGCAGAGCAATGTTAGAATTCAGAATCAGTGGGTCTCTCTTGTGTAGGTGTGGCGAGTCATGGCAAATAAAACTGTAAAGAAATTTGTACTAGGTTACGGATTCTATGGGTATAGCCACCTGAAATAAAGTTTTTATTTATTTAATGTTTCCGACATGCATTATTATTGCCAGACGCAGTTCAAACTGAAACACACACTGCGCACTGTGTTCTGTTGAAACTGAATAAAAATATTATTTTATTATAAACTATTTAATTTTCGATAGATCCTGTTACTTATAATGTTATACATTAAAATTGGAATGACATTATGGTGCATACAAATCCAACCAATTACTGTCGGTTGTCAAAATTTAAGCAAATGTGCATAACGGAGGTTCCATTTTGAACATTTCCTTTGTCCATCAAAAACAGCTTGTGTGTCAATCTATTCTGTAAGCACCTTTTATCTACAATATTCTGCCCCTTAACAGTTTGATAGTAGCCAGTTTAATGCGAAGTAAATAAATTAATTACGTTATAAATCTAGTCGCGATGTCGGATAAAACCACCTGTCAGTTAACCGTTCCCTGTTACTATAATCTTAACAAAACTGTATTAGTTTAATGTATTAATCCGATTTTATTGTTTATTTAAGGTCATTATACTGGCTTGTGGAGTAAACAGAGCACGATAAATGTTTTTGGTGTCAATGAGGTGAACGGGCAAAGGAGAAATATTGCATAGTGAAACTTTTTGGTAACTTGGCTCCAGTCAGTAAATAATGTCTAAAGAAAAATACTATGGGTATATACAAGATGCTCGGTAATTCGACCTATTCCTTGAAAGGGGTTTAAATACTAAAGGTAATTTCGAAAATGTATGGTTTCCGAGTAACGGAGGTTTTTAGATTGTTGTTAAAATTTTCAGACTGGTAACCAAAAACAAATAATTTAAAAAATATTTTTAAATAATTTTTTTAATTTAATTTCGTTGTTGGGCTTAATTTGTTGGAAATGACCTCTAGTATAACCCCTTTCAAGGAATAGGTCGAATTACCAAGCACCCTGTTAATACATGGCGTACTACAAGGGTATAATATAAGGCATGGCAAGGGTTGAATACATGCTGAAGATGCTCGCGATCATGGTCGCTATCTCGATACCTCGGTGTCGCATACTCGCTATTTCTACCTGGTTGGCGGTGCGAACACGTCGGTTCATTCTCACCTGAAAGCTCAGTTGCTTCCATTCTCTGGCTAAAACATATCTGTTGTGGTATTTTAGTCCCTTTATCCCACAAAGCAGAAATATTAAAAATCAAATCAATTCGCACCTCCTTATCCATCCAGTAAACAATTGAACGGGAGTGACACATCGATGCTTGCAGGCGACCGCGATGTAAAAACAAAATATTTTGTTTAATCACTTAGGCATTACGGGCTGCTTGGGGGTTCCCAAGCAGCCCGTGATGTATAGCAGTCCTTCGGTATGTGCGTGCGTGTCTAATGTCATGCATTTGTTTTTTTTAGGTAATATCGTGGTAGCGAGCTAAACTGCGATCGCAGTGAGGCATCTTCGCCATGTAATTACCCTAAGCTATCGAAACATAAATTAAGAATATGGAAATCAGTCTGTGAAACCCATATTTGTGTTGTGAATATTTAAATCGTGATCAACGTAGAAACAGCAATGAGACTTCCTTTCCGACCAATGTTTCGGAATATTTAAGTCACTAAATGTACTTACTTTAATTAATCATAATATCATAGTTATCGCATAAGTATTTTCGTTCCAAATCGATTTAAACAGCAAATTGATCGTTATATTCACTTAGCGATCAATTTGCTGTTTAAATCGAATTTGCTGTTTAACGTCGACCAAAAAAAGCTTCCAACTTTAAAAGTAACGGACTCGTTTAGAGAAAAGCGCCAAGTCATATTGCGTCTTCTACTCAAGATTCTGGAGGATATTCAATATCTGATTTTGTCTACCTATTCTAATCAATTGATCAACCTACTTCAGTCTGTCGCTGTACAGGGGCCGCACATCAGGTTTTACCAAACTGTCGTTCTCCAATTGATTATAAACCTTAAAATGTTGGTGGTTAAGTTCAAAATCGAATGAGAAAATTTGACATTTGAGGTAACTTGATGTCACCACGGCCCCCACCTTCCGCGTCCAATCCCTCGCAGGCGCCTTTAGATCCATTTATCTGAAGGGCAACCCACACTATGTTTGCTTCAGAAGAAAACCTATTCTAGGCAAAACAAAATATATTCTACGGCCAACAATTATCTTTTTAATACATTTCCTATATCTATCCCCACGGGTTCATCAGAATTCGTCTGACGTAACTGCACAGTGAGTTGTGCGAAAAATTTGTGATACAAAACAGATTTATTCATCATACTCTGTAGTAGTTTTAGCTGAAGTTAGTTTTAATTGGCGCATTGTTTATTATTTCACTTTCAATCAAATATTGCGGGACTCAGTTTATGCGAGACTTGTCTGCATTATTTAAGGCTGATTCTTATTTTGTCTGGAAATAATAAGTGACGGTTTTGTTATTATTAATAATATCTGGTGATTCCTTGTCTTATTAATGTGTCTGTTTTCTTTTCGTTCAGGAAAAATCGTTATTTTTACATATCTACTGCCCCCAAACAACGGAATCAAATCCACAATTAAAGTCGGCGTTAGTCTGTCAAAAAAGTTTTTATTTTTGAAGTGTCATTTGTGGAAGCTTGTAAATAGCAAATGTAAGCGCTTATTGTACTTACTTAATTTATCTATAAATATATCAGACTGTAAGCCTCTTGAAGAATAAATAAAAAAGCGGAGTTACCAGCATCTACAAATACCTACTCAAGATGGATGTTGGAGAAAACAATCTATCGTCACTAGAATTCCTACTCAAGATGGATGTTGGAGAAAACAATCTATCACCGAAATGTATCACCAATTAACCAACAAGCATCATATTTTGGTCACATCTTGGATTACGATTGATAGCCTAGACCAAATCACAAAAAAAAGACACGACAGCCCATTCAAATGACAAAGCACCACCTAATTTTACCTCCACGATAAAAAAACCATAGCGGCATACCGGTGCGTATGAAACTAGTTCATTTAGCACTCGGTGCGATGCCCTGTCGCTCTGCCACCCGCACAAGTTTGCCGTCCGCTTAGCGGTGCGTCGCTAACTATCTGTTGCTTGTAGCTGAGGTACAGGGGACAGATGCGGATGTAGGTAGAATTGTTGGTGGAATATATGGATTATTTGGCTTAGGACAGATTCTGGTTTCGGCAGATTCTTGTTACGGCTGATTCTTTTTTGGCAGATGCATTTTACGGCAGAAGTAACATGACCAACATAAACCATTACATTTTTTGTAATGGTATATTTAAAGTCAATTTCAAACTAAAAACCTCAGGCATCAGATCAGAGGGGCAATTCCCGTATTTTTAACAACGTTCGCGATCACATCTCAGTCTCAAAATTTTTATACTTACCTACATTTTTGAAATTTGATTGTTGCTGGCATGAGATTGCGACTTGAATTTGAACGTTTTTAGGTACGAGAATTGGCCTTCTGGTCGTGTTTAAGACCTTCTAATCGCGACAAATAGTTTTCCAATCAATGCACACTTCTGAATATAATCATTACATAATACTTCTGTAGATGACTGTAAAATCTCTGTCTTATCAAGAAACTGCCAATAAAAGGATCTGCCGTAACAAGAATCTGCCGAAACCAGAATCTGTCCTAAACCGAATAATCCGAAAATATGAGCAGTGAAGATTTTCTTAGAATGTGTATGGAAATCATAGCACATAATCAGCCTATAGATAATGTTGCCACTGCTAGGACACGGGGAGTGGGCCGTAGAAAACGTATGAATAACTTTAAATTTGGTATTGTTAAGATCACACCTTCATACGGTTTTCCTTACCATAACAGCTCCTAACATAAGGCGAAGTAGCATAATAAGCCTATAATATTCCCACTCTTGGGACACAGGCCTCCTCTCTGTGAGAGGGAGTGGGCTGTAATCCACCACGCGGGCCCAGTGCAGGTTGGTTGAAGTCACATGTCTTCGAATTTTTGGTTCTAGGACATGCCGGTTTCCTCACAATGTTTTCCTTCACCTTTTTGAGAGCAGTGGTGATGATATAATTTACACAAAGTAAAGCGCCTGTCAGGGTTTCAACCTACGACCTACACTTATGAGTTGTAGATTGTAGGACCTACAACTCATAAGTCGCAGCCGTTATCACTGGGCCACTACTGCTCTATGGAAATCATAGCAATGGCTGTAAATGTAAGGCGTGCTAGACAGATTTTCAGGTCGGCATGATACGGCACAGCCATGCGGCAAAATCTAATAACATGTGTTCGGGAAAAGCCGCTCGGCTTAGCTCGAATTGGGTCGACCTTTCATACAATCAAGAAATTACATTGTTATAGTCCATTGGTAATAGTCCGTTTGGTGCCGGACGTAAAGAATAGCACCATCCCATTTCTTCCCGTGGGTGTCGTAAAAGGCGACTAAGGGACTTACGGATGGACAGCTCCCCCCCCCTCCCCCTCTCCCCCTCCTTTTTGGGGGAGGCCTATGTCCAGCAGTGGACGTCTTTTAGCTGAAATGATGAATGATGATGTAATAGTCCTCCAGACCGAATTTCGGCCATTGCAACCAATATCAGTGGAAACCAGCCTTCGGCGCGGGAGATGATAATAGTGCTCAAGTGTGTGAAGACACAGGTGCACTCTCTCTTCACTCACTCTCATCTCATAGTCCGATGGGACAGCAATCCAACACGACCGGAGAGAGACCAGGCGCAGGGCCAACGGCTTAACGTGCTTCCCGAGGCACGGGGGTGTCACACCGCCAACTTCCAAACTCCGAGCTGTTACTAAGAAATTCCTAATAGAAAAACCCCAATAACCCTTTGCACGACCCGGGAATCGAACTCAGGACCCCCACGCTCCGCTGACGCGCTTGCGACCATGAAACCAATGGGGGTTATATACAGGTGCTGCGGTAGCCTAGAACTTTTTGGATTTAAACTGTAAAGAAATTCCAGTCTAAGAGTTTTTGGGTTTGCGACACATTGACATTGATGAATATTATATACAAAATGACACGATTACTTTGCTTGCCGCGGTTGGTCCGTGGGTGGGTGACCATCTTTACATACCAAGAACCCTCCGTGCCTCGGAAAGTTGCGCGTTTGTCCTAGCTGTCATTCGTGGATTTTTGACAGTCGTTACGGGTCGTCAGAATCCCGAAAGTCTGACAACCAGTCTTACCAAGGGGTACCGTATTACAAGGCTCCCTCTAACGTGCCGCCAATTAAGATCGGTGGGTCGGCACTAGTGAGGGTGGCTAAAGTAAAATACGTAATTTGGGTCACATGCTGACAGATCGGCTACAGGACGATGAAGACTTAGAGAGGGAAAGGAGTTGGCAGTCCGCTGCAATATGTTGGCCCGCAGATTCGCACGATGTACCACGGATGTGAAACTGTCACTTTTTAGAGCCTTCTGTCAGTCATTTTACACGTGCAGTCTGTGGATCAACTTTACGCGGCGGGCTTTCAACGCCCTGCGAGTTCAGTACAATGACGCTCTGAGGGCAGTGTTAAAAAAACCTCGGTACTGCAGTGCTTCCGCAATGTTTGCGGAAACATCCATCGATGATTTCTTTTCCATAATTAGGAAAAGAACTGCATCGATGATGAGCAGGGTCCGTGGTAGCACCAACACTGTCCTCAAAACGTTAGGGTGCAAAATAGATAGTCCTTTTACTGTGTACTGGGCAGGTGTACACCTGCACAGAAATAGGAAATAGGCATCATTTACTGTGTTTTGTTTACTAACAAATAACTAACACCTTTTTATCTTGTTTTTTTATTTTTTTTGTGTGTACTACTAACCATCTTACTAAATATAATATTTGTAAAAAAATATGGACGTATGTCTGAAATAAAGATAAATTATTATTATTATTATTTTGGTTTTTAAATTAAATTTTCTCAGGATATTACCTGGTATTTTCAGAATCTCACGGGTGTGAACCATGGTGAGATTCTAGTTATTATTCTAAGAAGGTAAATTGCTCTGTACTGCAGTGAAATTGTTATCTAAGTCTAGTTGTAAAAAAATTCTTACTATGCGGCAAGTGTTTAATATGGCAGCTTTTTGAAGAGTTAAGTATGTGTATTTGGATAGATTGAGTGCATTAAAACTATTGAATATTTGTTTCGGGATAACACCTGTTGTTGATATTACTATTGGGACTATAGTGACTTTATTCATTTTCCAAACTATTATTATTATTACCCAGTAACTGGGTTGTGAAGTCAGATAAGCAGTCGCTCCATGTAAAATACTGGTATTCAACTGTATCCGGGTAGACTGGAAGTCGACCCCAACGTAGTTGGGGAAAGGCTGGGCAGAGATGATGACATTATTCCTTTGTAATCAACTCAGCCTATCGCAGTCCACTGCTGGACATAGGCCTCTCACAGGTTGCGCCACAGCACCCTGTCCTCTGCCTTCCGCATCCAGTCTGACCTAGCCACCTTCTTAAGGTCGTCGGTCCATCTAACTAGGGGGCGTCCCACACTACGCTTGCCGATACGCGGTCTCCGGTCCAGGACTCGTCTGCTCCATCGGCCATCGGTCCTTCGACAAACATGGCCAGCCCACTGCCACTTCAGTTTGCTTACTCTGCAAGCTATGTCGGTAACTCCGGTTCTATTCCGGTTTATTCCTTTGTAAATATTACTTTAATTATTGTGCATGTGAGGACTATGTGGATCATTTTTATTATTTTATTTTATGTTTTCTTTCTCCGTTAGTTTTAATGATGGTCTGGTAGTTTCAGTACTTTATGCGCTCTACCCAAAAGTTCTTTCTTTGGTGTTGTTCGTCAAGTCGTTGAGCTTCTTAAGTTCTGAGTTGAGCTCCACGATTACTGACAAATGCTTGCACTGACTGGGTAGGTCTAATCAAATCTGTGTCGTTCGGATCCTTCCTCAAAAGTCCATTTAAGACACTAATCTACATGGTCCTTATATGTCCTGACCAAGATTATGTCTGGACTTTGATATAGAATAGAGACTTTGACCCTTGAGCTTGTTTCGTTTGAGTTTGTTTCAGATAGGAAATGTACGAGTAGACTATATCTAGCTTATTTTGTTTTTCTTTAATACGAGGTTTAAAAGGGATTCCGATATTCTATTTACAAAATAAACAATTTCATTTTATTTAATTTTTCTAGACAATGACTGCTATAACCCTTGCCCAGGCCTTGTGATAAGGTTCTTAGTTTCATATCATAAGAGTTAGAGATGGTCCATTACAAAAGCTAATAACTGTTAGATACGGAACTACTCTTCTCTATCTACACAATCATCTCACTCAAAGTGCAAGTTATCATAAACCTCTACTAAAGTCACATCTGTATCAATTTCATAGTCTATGCTGCTGAACATTCAGAGGATGGGCGTGCGCATTGTGCGTAGTATTTCACCAATTATCGCATCCAGACCATTATGGATTGACACAAACTACTGCGGCGCTAAATCCACATGGATGACGAATTGGCTTGAATTTGTTCGGAGATCGGAGGCGTAGAATGAAAGTGCTTGTAACTGCATAACAGTATTGCACCTTGAATTTTTCGAAACATTTATGAATAAGGGCATGAAAATGGGGAAAATTGGAAACAAAATTCTACCAGACTTCTCTGCAAGAACTGAGATAGTTATTGATATATTATTATTCGCTGTCTAAACTTTGTTTTAGCGTTAACAAGGTATTCAAGCTTGGTCAGTTAGAGTAGCAATGATCTGTAGTAATTTCCTGTTGATTTCCGATACAAATATTGATCTGAGCACTTTAGTATTACGAATAAACTTCTGCCAATCCATCAATTGAAGAGTGAAACTCACAAAACTACTTCAAATGACAAAATATCGAAAGCTAACATAAAACTACACTTTCGAAAGCGTAAAGCGACGTAACTATACGTACGGGACGGTCTCAGACCCAATTTTAACGACATGTCAAACACGCCATAGCCGCTACATGCCATAGCCGCCATGAGAGTTCATGATGCGGCCGCTAAAACGTACTGACAACATTGCTCATAGGCACATAAACTTTAAAAGTGTTTACTTACATACAGTGACAGAGCAATCTAGTATGACGATTGCAGATTGTTGACTGATGCCTCTAGAACTGTTCCAACCACCCTTATTGCTTACAAAATAAAGTTCATTTTAAGTAAAGTATTTCTAATGTTGTATTTGTTTATAGTAATGGTAATAATGTTTACAGTTAAGTCGTCATGCAGCCGCTAATCGCGTCGAAGTCGCGCGTTAGCGCCTCGCCCGGTGTCCGCAAACAGTGTCATTCATTGTCACCCTAGTTGAATAGAGGCCTTTCCTGATGGATGGTTAAAAGGCTTTCAGTGAATACAGATTTATGGTGAAGGATGTCATATGTCACGTATAGGAATGGAGATTGCTGATGCTATTAATTTTAATGGAATTTCCATTACTGTCAAGGTCACGGCGCTTTGCTCTAAAATTGTGTGATTTCCTTCCGAAAAGAATAGAATAGAATAGAATACTCTTTATTATGTACACCATAAAAGTTACAGATATAAATACCAACCAAAACCCACCAAACCAACCAAATTTTTTATTTGGTTTTCCATTTTCAAATTTTACAATATTTTCTTTGGAAATTGACACTTATACTCTGTATAAAATATACAGGGTCAAATTTGCCCCATCACGTCTGCGGAGTTTCACTCGTCAATTTAATTTGACCCTCTATAGAAAGAATAGAAAGAAAGATAGAAAAACTACCTTTCTTTCTTTGTTCCAATGTAATTTGACTCTGTATATGTGTAGAACTAAATAGAGTAATTCGGGTATTCTCCCTAGCACATAATTATATTCCTTGCAAGGTCATGATAGGCTGTCATCAATATACAGGGTAGAATCCCATCGACGCGAATCCGTTTACCATGGATTCAGTACATCACCGACGAAAAGTTTTAACGCAGGAGAGTCAAGAACCCTCCTGCGTTAAAATTTCTCGTCGGTAATTTAAAAAAAAACCAGCTATTTCCTACAGAAGTGCAATACCTACTCGGCCAAAATGTATGGAACAGCGAATTTTTTTTAAAATAACCGACTTAAAATTTTAACGCAGGCGTTCAAGAATGATGTACTGAATCCATGGTAAACGGATTCACGTCGATGTCCCTTCCACCCTGTATACACCATTAAAAAATCAGTTATACCCAAATTAATTTCACTTTTCAACACCACGAGATATTTCGGCCAGTTAGCCAGTCTAGTAAACAATTACGTATAAATCTCGGACCCGTTAGCCACAAATATCTTTCGTCGCTCTTAACGACAGGACCGCGTGCCAACTCCATTGTTGTCATAGGTCAGGGTTAAACTGACGTTTCGTCAATGCGTCACCCCCTGATTCTTGAGACAACTGACGGATGGAGCGTCACAGCGTGAAGGGTCGTCTTTGGTTTTGTGAGTCGTTGCTACATGTCATCAGCTTTTAGTACTGAGACCGTCTAAATTTCTAAAGAGAAGATACTATGGGTACGGCTGAATAAAAACCAAGGAGTAACTGATGGGATTCTAACTCATATTAGGCCATTTCGGAACGAAATTTGAATCATTTTTATTGGATTACCTATCTTTTTCTCACTACCTGTTGGTTCGTTAATCCTCCAAGAGCGCAGTAGAAGTAAATGTATGATGTGGCACATGTCGGGACTATTGCAGCGACGTAACAGGGAATAGGCGTGTACTGGGTGAATGGTATAGGATGAAATAATTCTGATGACGAATGGCTGGACTCAAAATTAGTCGATGGCCCTTCGAAAGTTGGCACGGTTGGCGCAGTTAGTTAAGTGATTGACTGCTGCGCTGCGTGTCGCGGGTTCGATTCCTGCACGGAACAAATATTTGTATGACCTACAAGTAGTTGTTCCGGGTCTGGCTGTTTGTGTATGTGAATTTAATTGTTTGTAAACGCTCCCACAATTCAGGAGAAATTCCTAGTGTGGGGCAACGTTTTAAAAAAAACAAAAAAAAAAAACCAAAGCATTACTAGACAGGGTCGAGAGTCTAGCTAAAAGCAGACTGCTCAGACTTCAGGATGTTTTTTTGGTAAAAAAGTTGTAGTGGGCACCTATTGACTGTTGGCATGACGTAACAGAGAAGAGGCGTCAGGCTGAAATGATCATGATGACATGGTCAGATGAACTGTCGCAAGCCGATTTCCGGCCACCGTAGGCGCGTCCTTGCGGGCGGTGAGCGATGGGTAGCTCGCCGTCCGATAAGGACCAGGCCCGGGTCGACGGCGCGTTGTGTTCCACGCGCGCCTCAAAGAGATGTCAGCACCAACTGACGGGGTCCGTCAGGACCAATACCTGCCAGGGTTGCGAGTTTGTCCGAAAGGGATATCGTGGCCCTGGCACACAGGCAAATGAAGGTACACGGGTGGGTTTTAGTCAGTAAAAGTCTGACACGCCCTCCCGCTCCGCCAGGAGCGGGAGAATTTATTTGATAATTTCCCACCCAGAAAAAACAAAAATGGTCAGATGAACTAGGACGTTAGTTTTTCCGATGATTTTTTCGCGATCTTAAGCTGAGCGCTTCACTATTAAGTCGCCTACGAAGCAGCTCGAACAGTCTCCTGAGGGTGTTGTCCGAGCGGTGGGACCTGTCCCTGATACAGAGATGGATGCAGCTTCATGTTAGCGCCTCTCTTCGTATTTCATTTAAATTTAAATGACTGTATTGTGTATGATGATTGTTTTAATGTGTAATATTTGAATTTATGTAAGTATTTAATTGTGACATTGGATAAGTAATTGTAATGTGTAATTTTATTTATTGTTATTATTTTAATGTACCTAATGTGTTTTATTGGTTTTTTTTTATCTAAACTGAACTACGTCTGAAATAAATGAACTAATAATAATAATAAAGTTCCCGGTTCTTACATTTCAAACCGATTTGAACAAATTTATACATTTTGCTTAGTGTCGTGAAAAGTCGCTAAAGCTATATTTATGATCTAGTCCATAACTGTTTATAAAGAATTCGATTTATAGAGTATTATTAGGTACTCGTAACAATAGGTGATATAAAAGAAATCGGGGTTATCATTTGAGTCGACAAGAACTGATTTAGATTTGATTATCCAAAGTTGGGTCATGCAAAAGCTGTCGTAAATAACTACTTACTGATGATTAAACTCCTTCACGATTAAATCAAATACCATCCTCTTTGATGCCATCATAATCCATTACACATTACATTTTAACCAACCATACAGTTGATTGTTTAATAATTTCTCAGCGCACTTCTATGCGACATGTAACTACTTACAGTTAGTATTGGTCTCATTATATCCAACCACTTCCTCGCCTTCAGACCAGATGGGGCTTTGAAGAATAATTAATTGACATACAACTTATCACAGCTAATTTATTCGTCTGAGTATACAGAGGTGTGTCGCCACTTTGGCAAAACTCCATTTTCCATCACCCCATTGGAAATGAAACTTTAATTTGGTATCGTTATAGCTGATTTTTAGTTTTTTGGTCTTCGGATTTGGATGATAGAATCCTGGTGTTAGAAACACCTAAATTTTAGCCAAATTAAATTCGGATCCGTTCTGTGACGTCATCGTAACTGTACTAGTTTGAACTATAAATTATATAGTAAATAATGAAGTGACTAAAATTGGCTACGACGACGCTGTGACTATGTGCTAAAACGTATAGAATTACTTTTATTATGATATTGTAATGATCACACTTACATACGGTTTTCTTTACCTTAACAGCTTCTAACATAAGGTGAAGTACTATAATCAGCCCCACTGCTGGGACACAGGCCTCTCTGTGGATGGAGTGGGCCGTAAACTACCACGCGGGCCCAGTGCGGGTTGGTAGATGGCACATGTCTTGAATGGTTCTAGGACATGGCGGTTTCCTCACGATGTTTTCTTTCACCGTTTTGAGAACAGTGGTGATGAAATAATTTACACAAAGTAAAGCGCCTGTCATGGTCGAACCTACGACCTGCCACTCGACGAACTCTTGAGTCGCGATCGTTACCACTGGGCCACCACTGCACAAGGCAAAGTATGTTTTGAACAAAGATATAAATATGTCTAGACAATCAAAGCTGTAAACTCGTTGAAAAAATATGCGTCCAACAGTTAGCCGCAAAATGCATTCACACAAGAATAACACCATGAGAGCACAATGATGTGACGTGAATGTAAGACGAAGACATGCATAACAAAGTTGGCCTGTTCGTTTTAGTTCTTTTGCAACTTACATTATAAGTATAAATAATCAAAGATTTAAATGTTAATTATCGATACCTTAATTCGCAAACCAGCCAACTCCACATTTCGTCAAACACATTTTAAGATTTAAGATGTTGATTTTGATTTTTTTTAAGATTTTTTCTGTTTAATATTTTAGCAGCTTAAATATATATTATCATATTATATTATATAATATGATAATATTATATTATATAATATATATATTATATAATATTATATTATATAATATAATCGTATATATATAATATAATAGATATTATTATATTATATATAATAGATATTATTATATTATATATATTATATAATATAATAATATCTTACATATTATCGACCCACAGTATTTTAGATTATTTCATAAGTCAATTTTTTCAATTCAAACTCAGCCTATAGCAGTCCACTGCTGGACATAGGCTCTCCCAGGCTGCGCCACAACACCCTGTCCTCCGCCTTCCGCATCCAGTCTGTACCAGCCACCTTCTTAAGGTCGTCGGTCCATCTAGCTGGGGGCGTCCCACACTACGCTTGCCGATACGTGGTCTCCACTCCAGGACTCCTCTGCTCCACCGGCCATCGGTCCTTCGACAAACATGGCGAGCCCACTGCCACTTCAGCTTGCTTACTCTGCAGGCTATTTCGGAAACTCCGGTTCTTCTCCGGATAACTTCCTTTTGATCTTATCCTTCAGAGAAACTCCCTTCTCATAAGTATTCTAAACAAAATATTATAAAGTTTTAAGTGAAGTCTCCTGAAAAATTTGCTCATATGGAGTTAGCTGGTTCGCGGATTAAGGTATCGATATGGGAGGTATTCATATTTCTTACTTTTCTCAAATACGTAGATATAATTCCTAGCCACCTTGCTGGTGAAAATAATAATACAAAAAGTGACAGAATGATCATAATTATGATCAGAAGTGTGTGTGTCATGTCATCATCATCATCATTTCAGCCGAAAGACGTCCACTGCTGGAGATAGGCTTCCCCTAATGGGTTGCCATAATCGTCACGTTTGGCAGGCGGGTTGGCGATCGCAGTATGGTGTTATAATGCTTAGAGAACCTAAGTCCCTTAGTCACCTTTTACGACACCCATGGAAAGAAATAGGATGGTGCTATTCTTTACGTCCGGCACCAGAACTGTGTGTGTGTGTATAGAAATGTGCCTCAAAAGTTTTACCTGTACTTAAACTGATAATTAAATATTACTAAGTAATTTAAAGTAACTTGTCAATTAACACCACATGAAAATTGATAAGCAAATGATAATTTACATTTTAGGTCAACCAGCCAATAAATATTATTCAAATATATAGGATTCTAAACTTCACATAGAGCTGCTAATTTTATTAGTTTTATAGAAGCCGTAAATCAATTTGATATTTTATTGATATTCAAAATGACAGATTATTCGCCCACTGCTTTATTATTCTCGTGAGATCTAAAAGTGGATTAAGATAATTCGTTTTTGTGTTTTTTGTATCTATTTTTTTTGAGCTCTTGGCGAAGTAAAAACAACTGTATGGGTCGATCCATCAGTTTAAGCCACGCTTGCCGGAAAGGTACGTGGATGGGTGACCATCTTTACGGTACCGAGACTCCTCCGTGCTTCGGAAAGCACGTTAGGCCGTTGGTCCCGGCTGTCATTCGTGGATATTTGACAGTCGTTACGGGTCGTCAGAAGCCCGAAAGTTTGACAACCAGTGTTACCAAGGGATATCGTGTTACCCAGTAACTGGGTTGTTGAGGTCAGATAGGCAGTCGCTCCATGTAAAATACTGGTATTCAGCTGCATCTGGTTAGACTAAGAAAATGCTAGGCAGATAGAAGTCGCTGTCCATTTTGCATAATTACTAAAAAGGAGTGTGGAGCAAGTAAGTGAGTTTATATATTTGGGGAGTCAGTTTTACAAGAGATGGAAAGATTGATGAAGATGTGGAAAGGAGAGTAAATGCGGGAAATAAAGTGAATGGTGCTATACATGCGTTTGTGACCAATCAGTCGATGCCCAAAAAGGCTCGACTGGCTGTTCACAATGGTATGCTGACCCTACGCTTATGTATGGAAATGAATGTTACTAGATGTATGAACGTAGGCGAAGCAAAAGGAGTATGTAAGGAGCGTAGCAAGTGGCGTTCTATTTTTTCTGCCTACCCCCATGGGAAGAAGGCGTGAGTTTATGTATGTGTTTGTAAAAAGGTAAAATATCTATTATGTTTCTATGTTTATTTCAAGTGCTTAGTAGTTGCTGACACTACTCTTTACTGCCACGATTGGAAGTTGACTGACAAAATAGCCCTCACGTTGTGTCCGTGTGTCTAGTGATATTATTGTAGAAAAAAAAATTGAGCCGTCACGGGACGCCTGGCATTTTATGTGAAACATGGAAATTATTTACATGTATGGATTGGATGCATTAAGCGCTCTAGACCTCCTCCATCCGTACTCTGGAAAGCTGGTATCAGATCTCATCAGATTCGTTACCTGACGGAGAACCGAGGCTTCGAAATTACCTCGTTTGTATGAAAATGTTGCTCTGGGTACTTAGTTTTGACGGTAAGTGTATAATATATTTAAATCCTAACTAATATTATAAATGCGAAAGTGAGTTTGTTTGTTACGATTTCGCGCTAAAGGCTCGTACAGACTGGTGCGATATCACAGGCGCAACGCGACACTAGTAGCACAATTTGCTTTGTCAGGACTTGTCGCGCCCGCGATGTCGCACCAGTCTGTACGAGCCTTAAAACGGCTGAACGGATCGTTATGAAGACAGACAGGTAGTCAAGGATCTGGAGAAGGACATAAACTACTTTTCATACTGAATTGCAGACGATGTCGCGGGTGATTTATAACATAAACTACCATCTTCCTTTTGACTCGAACAAAACAGCTACACTTTCACTCAGTGCTTGATTCTCTGCCTATCCCATAAGACATAAAGCGCGTTTCCCCATTGGACATACATCGCCAACTGTCAGCGCGCGCGCATTGAGATGCCACTCGCGCGCACGGATTGATTCAGCTAATATAAGCGATCGTAATGATGATTTTCTAACTTGAAATGCGTTAAGTAGTTTAGAGATGAGAAACTGCTTGGTTTACTTACAAGGTGGGTTATATCTGTTGGTCCATCGCGATTCGTGCCCTAGCCAACCTTGCTGTTTGGATTTTCACTAAAAGCGAAAGTGAGCTAAGACTAATTCGTTCTTATACTAGAGATGAAAAATACAAAGTAATCGAATGACTTTCTATTTATTTAAGGCGACGATAACCGACTTTTAATGATTTTATACTGAAGATCACGTCTAAACGAGTAATGTTAATGATTTGAAAAAAATATAAATGTTAAATTAGAGTATTTTTTCAATAATTTAATATTTTAGATTATGTTTATATTACGTAGTGAAATTAATTTGTAAAATTATGTCTAACGCGGATACAAAACTGAGAATGGCGCAAAATCTACCAAGCCTATTTTTCTGAAACCTTCACCAATTTAAAGATAATTTAATATCGATTGATCTTTTAGTATACGCGTTTTATTAAAATGCTTTTTGTTTTGTGTATAATAAATAAATAATGCGTCAAATTGGGGACCGCGCTCCTTGATGGGCGAGTCCTATTACTGGCTGAACGTACGCCGCGTTGCGTGAGCTCAGTACAGAACACGCAAGCTAACCACTCAAGGTCAGTGGCATATATCTGAGTCTTAAATGGCTACTGAAGAAATAACTCAAATTGGTAGACTAATTTCATAAACGAAGAAAACCTGTTGAAGAGATCTGCAGACGAGCCAAGGTAACCGACATAGCCCGAATAATTGACAAACTTAAGTGGCAGTGGGCAGGACACATTGCCTGCAAAACAGATGGCCAATGGGGCCGAAAGGTTCTGGAGTGGCGACCGCGTACTGGAAGACGTAGCGTTGAAAGGCCCCCTACAAGGTGGACCGATGATCTTGTGAAGACCGCAGTAATCCGCTAGATGGGGGAAGCTCAGAACCGGTCGATGTGGTGGGTAGGCCTATGTCCAGCAGTGGACGTCTTAAATCTGAAATGTTGATGATGGAAGTCAAAACCCGCTGCAATCATTTTCATGACATTATGTGGCGCTTTTAGGAAAATGTAGCTTTAGAACCATCTAACATTCTTCAGTTACATCACTTGTCCTAATCATGTCTCCCATAACTATCCTCAAACTACACATGCGTGGGAAGACCTCGAAGAACAATTCAGCTAACGTAAGCATTGTTAATGATTATCAAACATGTGACGCAAATCATGATTTTAATAGGTTTATTTTTAACCATCTTTCAACGGGTTTTGTAGTAGCTGACAAATCAACTACCAACGTGTCGAAAGATTTGCTATGTAAATATGGATGGGCTATAGTAAAAATGTAATTAAGATAAAGTATTTTTTTTAAGGCTTCGGTGTTTATCCATTTACCTAGATTCTAGGTAAACTTGTCTCTTACATCTTCTCTGCCAAAATAAGTTTTTACCTACGCAGAAACTGACACTCGAAGATGAGTTACTTTCCACTTCAGATTTTGTGCGCTATATCAAATTAAAAGAAAGAAAGAAAAATATTTTACTTGGGACACGTAAAAGAAATACAAAAATAGTTTTTCTACATAATCAGCCTATATTGTTCCCACTGCTGGGACACAGGCCTCCTCTGTCTGTGAGAGGGAGTGGGCCGTAGTCCACCACGGGGGCCGCCCGATAAGGACCAGGCCCGGGTCGACGGCGCGTCGTATTCCACGCGCGCCTCAAAGAGATGTCAGCACCAACTGACGGGGTCCGATAGGGCCAATGCCTGCCAAGGTTGCGAGTTTGTCCGAAAGGGATATCGTGGCCCTGGCACACAGGCAAATGAAGGAATACGGGTGGGTTTTAGTCAGTAAAAGTCTGACACGCCCTCCCGCTCCGCCCAGAGCGGGAGAAGTTATTTGATAATTTCCCACCCCAAAAAAAAAAAAAAAAAGCCTAAAGACGTCCACTGCTGGACATAGGCCTCCCCCAAAATTGCCATAATCCCCGCGCTTGGCAGGCGGGTCCTAGGCTCCTATCTCAGCATAAAGGCTTCTACATACTGGTGCGACTTGTCGACGCTACACAGGTAGAGGTGTAGCGTCGACAAAAATTCAAGAAAATTGTTCTACCGGTGTCGCTTCAGTATGTAGAAGCCTTAATGCTGCCATATTTAAAAAATAAATTAACTGCAGCGCTGATATTCTGATAGAGCTCGTTGTGAGGCCACGTACTCACCTACGGACACATAAACGACACTTTCTTCATCAAAATTATAGTAGATTATGAGAAAACATCTTTAGGAAATCTTTCTTCTCAGACTAGTCAGGAAACACCGAACTCATCTAGTTTATTAAAATATAAATCAAAAATAGAACACTCCAGAATTTACTGTATCACTTGATGTAAACTTCAGTTTAAATGTAACATAGCTAAAACAAGAATCATGTGCTCAATATTTTCTTTTCGCGGAAACATGAATGAAATTAAAAAATAGAGACGCTACAAATTTGTATTACATTAAACTATTTAACGCCAAACATTCAAGGAAGGAAGCATTTGAAAAATGTGCAGCATAAACAATTCTACTTTGAAATAATGAAAACCGATTGCTATTAAATCTCATCTAGTTTATTAAATCATAAATTAATTTTCACGTGTAAGACGAAGAATTACAGAACGAACGACGATTTACATATTTTTTTTTCTTTCTGAAACAATATCATTTATAATAATTTAATTGAAACAATTTTCTTGCTTCGATATTATGCAATCTACGGGTATAGTAACAGCAAGCGCAAGTACGCGCGCTAATCGACGCTCGAGGACTCTCCGTTAGATGCAATAGCTACTCGATTATCGTTCTGGTCATAACTGTTGAATCTTAACCTGATACTGATCAGTCCAGTTTTATTTCAACTTTGTTAGGGTTTGAGCCAGTTTCACTACTTACATGAGACTGCATTTCAAAATGTTACTCAATTCAACTGCCATTAGGCCTCCTCAAACTTCCTAACTATACTATGGGAAGAGATCAAAAAGTTAAAGATTAGACAAATCGTCACACATTAGGGCTTCCTGCCTGACTGCCAATTAGACTGCCCTTTTTATTTTTTTATTTAGGATTTAGGATGGGTTTGCTCTTGACCTTAGTCTAGGGCAGAGGTGACAGATACAAAGTCGACGATGGAGTGAGCTTACCCAGAAGAAGCCTGTTCACTCTGACTTTGAAGAGATTAGGGTTGTATGCGTTCGGAAACACAGACGCAGGTAGAGAGTTCCACTCTTTTGCTGTGCGCATTATAAAACACTTTTGGAAACGATTAGTGCGAATGCCCTGACCGATTTACGAGAGCACTGTTCTTTTATCGGGAAGATAGGTACCTACTCTAAACTTGGATTTTTTCAAATTTGGAAAAAATCGAGCGCTTTCCTTATTAGCCGAAATAAAAAAGTATCTATAGCCACGACCTACGACTACAAATCTGAGTAGTACGAGATCAAGCTAAAGAAAACACCTGGTAAGCGCAGCACACCAAGAAATAAATCACGAAAAATAGCACCAGCCGTGATCCGGCTCGAAGTAAATACCTACATCCAAAACATATTCCAAATACCGCCGACATTACGTTTACCGCGATCATCGTTGTATGAAGTATTACGAAACACCAGTTCAACAAAATGTAAACACAACTAATACCGTGGGGGTTAATAAAATCATTTTGTAAACCAACCTGTAATTCACAGATCTGTTTTGGTCGTAACTTACGTACTCCTTGACTTTTACTGTTGTACTTGGCGTTCATTTTTACTGTAGTAGTCACAAGGCCGTCTACTATACCATGAATACAGAATTATTTCTGTTAATCTCGAATATTCTGTAGAATAGAAGTCGAAATGAGTGTATTTCCAGATTTTCTTAGTTGAAAAATTATATAAATGATAAAAAAATAAATAAAATAATAACAACACACACCGTCGTAACTTAAGTTAATATAATGATATATAATATTAATAAATAAATAATTTTTCTGAAAATGAACAAGAAATTACGTTTAAAAAGCTTGTGTTTAACGACGTAAATATGGTTATGTGATATTATTGGATGATGCTACTGTAATATCAACACATTAAAAAGGTATTTTTTTACAGTAAATTAAAGAAACATTCATGTTCTTGAGTAAACTGACGCACGTGCGGCGGTTAAAGACTATCACAACAATACTGAAACAGTTGATCGGTGTAGTAACTATAAAAGTTTCAACATGGAAACAGAAAAAATAGAACACTCCAGAATTTACTGTATCACTTGATGTAAACTTCAGTTTAAAATTAACATTTTTAATTATAGCTAAAACAAGAATCATGTGCTAAATATTTTCTTTTCGCGAAAACATGAATGAAATAAAAAAACCGGCAAAGTGCGAGTCGGACTCGCGCACGAAGTGTTCCGTACCATTATCTATAAAAATGGCAAAAAAACACGTTTGTTATATGGGAAAAAATAAATATTTGTTTTATTTTAATTTAATTTTTTTTTTAAGTCGAGTAAGTCAATATATATCTACATATTCTGTGAATATTTCAAGAGCAAAAACGAGCAATAAAATCCCGTTTGTTTGTATGGGAGCCCCCTTAAATATTTATTTTATTCTATTTTTTAGTATTTGTTGTTATAGCGGCAACAGAAATACGTCATCTGTGAAAATTTCAACTGTCTAGCTATCACGGTTCATGAGATACAGCCTGGTGACAGACGGACAGACAGACAGACAGACGGCGGAGCCTTAGTAATAGGGTTCCCGTTTTACCCTTTGGGTACGGAACCCTAAAAATAGAGACGCTACAAATTTGTATTATATTAAACTATTTAACGCAAAACATTCAAGGAAGGAAGCATTTGAAAAATGCGCAGCATAAACAATTCTACTTTGAAATAATGAAGACCGATTGCTATCAAATCTCGGTTGATTGAACAATGTCAGATAGACGGATGATATTGTAACTAACTCTTACTTACTTTTAATTTTAACGGGATCGACTTTCTACGAGAATCGATGCCGGGAAGCAGACGGGTCTAAATTTATTCGAACTAGCTTCGCACTCGATACTCTGACAATGAACTCTAATCGAGTAAACAAAGGATCTGTCGGCGCGACCTGGCGCTCGCTTGTCGACGCTTGCGTGGCGGATCGTAAATCGATACCTAGTTAGAAGAACAACACTAGTCGTATTGAGTGAGTCGACTTTTATGACTGATTTTGATATTATTAAACTTTTTGACTTGGGTATCTGTTGATAGGTATATGGTAGCAAAGTAGGTGAATCAATACTAGTCAATTTATGTGTTTAGCTTACTACCAAAGGTACTAACTGCCAGCTACTATGATGAGCAAGTAAAAATAAATATTGCATGTTATTAATGAACAGATTTTAAAGTTTGGTCTTATATGAAAAAATCTTTGCTGAAAGCAAAGTAATGCAATTATGGTTTAAATTAAAGTTAAAGTAATGCACAATATTTTGATTATGTATATAGATGGTTAAACAATTAGAGGAAGACCTAAGAAACGATAAATAGATTGTGTGAAAGATGATAATTTATGGCTAAAATGGACTACCGAAAAATCCATCCAGCCCACCATATCTCGCGAATGGCTGATAAAAATAATTGAATCCCAAAAACACCTATTAAAATCATTATTGTTTTGTTTCAGGGCGTCTGGCAGCGCAGTGATATTGGACCCTCGTATGATCTGCAAGAAGAACCGACGGACGAGGGGCCGACTAGCTCAGATCTGCAGGAACGAGACGGGTCTACTGAAGGAGATAATCAGGGGAGTGACCCTGGGCGCCACGGAGTGCGCACACCAGTTCAGGAATAGAAGGTGGAATTGTACCACACAGAGACGAAGTATGAGGAAAATACTCATGAGAGGTAAGATAAAAAAAGTAGAATAATAAATATTTCAACAGAACTAATATAATATTTATTGTTCTCAAACTCAAAGTATATATTTCAAATAACCAATTACAGACACTTTTGAATTGCCAAAGGGTCGCGATCGGTCAGTCAGAAAGATGAAGCTAGTTGCCCATTCCAATAGGTCCCTATGGAGAAGAACGGGCAAGATACTCCACGGACACTCATTAAACTAAAACACACTCCACTACTCACACACACCACACTCACTCTCAGTCAATTCAATTCAATTTATTTATTCAATAACAATACAAATTGTGTCTGAATGTGTTACATAAAAAAAGTTTAAATTAGCAATAAAATTAGGTTCAAAATATACCATCACCAAATTAAATAAAAACAACAAAAATCAAAATAATAAACGAGCAGTCAGACATTGCAGTCTAATGTTACAAGTAGGCTTCACCTATAACGTCCCATACCTTTTGCATCAACTCAGATAAATACCTACACACATACCCTTAATTATAAACCCAATAACCTTACGAGGTGAATAAAATAACCCAGCAACTCAATATCAATAACAATAGCTTAACAAGAGCAATAGCTCACATAATTTAATTCCATTACAATCCATTAATTTGTACTAGTATATTTATTTTACTGAACAGTTACATGTCAGAGATATGATAGAATCACAAATTTATTGGGTATTTTAATAAGATGTCAAAAGTCTCTCTCTACTTACATCATTCATGTTGGAATTATAGGTACATAATACCTGACACACACATGGACATGTACATAATGACTGTCCCATTGGATACTCTTTTAAATCAAAATATGGTTACAATATATTGGTTACGAAAACAGAAGTGTAGCGGTAGACCAATAGGGGCGAACTTCATCATTCAAACTGATAACGATCAGCAGATCTAAACCACGTTCAAGAGCTTTCAGCAGTGTCCATATTCCACACCAATGATGACAGTGACAACTCTTGAACGCGGCTTAGATAGTATGTTGATCGCGTTCAGTTATATTGGTGTAATTCCGTAAACTTTCTCAAAGTCAAATTAAAAAAAAAAAAAAAACAAATTTGCACATAAGAGACGCTTTTGAACCCGCCCCTTTCAAAAGGTATTTTCGTGTGGAGAAGAATGGGGAAGAAACTCCACCGTTACTTTTTTTAAATGGATATTTTTATTTAGATACATGAATTATATAAAATTCATGTATCTAAAAAAAAAAAAACAAGACGATGCACCTTCAATAAAATTACTATACCACAATACGCAAAAACAATAAAAAATTAAGCAATGACAAATAAATTAATTAATAAGTCAGTGTGTGAGTTAAGGTAAGTAATAATAGTGAGTGTAAGTGTTGCTATAATCGCCGCGCTTGGCTGGCGGGTTGGCGATCGCAGTATGGTGTTAAAATGCATAGAGAACGCTGCTGCCCAGTTCCTTAGTCTTTTTACGTCTGTTATTACTTAACTTAATGACGATCTTTCATAGAATCTTTCTTCCCATATTAAACCCCTTTAAGGGATGTATTTTCAATAATCGTTCCTCAGTGCTCCCTTTCGTTATACAGTATGTTAATAACGAAAGTCCTTCCCTTTAACTCGCAATAGTATATAGCATCCATTCAGACAAAAAGAAATTACTAAGCATTTTTTTTTTTTTTTAAATGTATAAAAATAAACAGTATGTTAATTATCGAAAGGCGTTCCCGTAAACCCGCTATAAAGCATAACGTCCATACATGCAAAAAAAAATAAGCAATGTTTACAAAAAATATAAAAATGATACTGTATAAGACAGTTTTTTTATAAAAAAAAAATATAAAGTTTTTTTGGTAATTTTTTTTTTTTTATGTATGGGCGCTAGACTATTGCGTGTTAACTAACGGGACTGCTTTTCGTAACATACTGTCTAGGGAACTTTAGATTCAGCGGTTTAGGCTGTGTGTTATCTGACAGTCAGTGAATTCAATGTAGAAGTATAACATCACTTTTGGCTTGGAAGAATAAGAAACAATACCCGTACTTCTGAGTTTATAAAATCAATAGTATCAAATACATAAATATGCAATTTACAACTATTATTAATGATAAATCGTGAATGCTAAAGTTGTTGAATATTATAATAGTTACGAAAGGTATAAACATCTACTTTCACATCACAAAGGTTAAGGCTTACTGAGTATCTATAAAATGTCACACTGCTCCTCACGTTTTGCTAATAAATATCTTGTTATAAACCTACTGCTTGCACGAATACATGTCTTGAAAAATTGAGGGCTTAATCTGTTAGTCAGGGCTTGTTTATATTTTGTCTGTATCTTAGTTAATGTGATGTTAGATGTCGTAGCCGAATTGTATAATACGGCGTATTAAGGCTTCTACATACCAGCGCGACTTGTCGCGCGACGCGACACGGCACAAAAGCCCCGCGTGTCGCGGGACGAGCGGTGCCTTTGTGTCGCGTCGCGTCGCGCGACAAGTCGCCCCGGTATGTAGAAGCCTTTACAAAACGTCTAGCCGAAATACATAAAGGCGCTTTTTTCTATTCCGGCTGATTGCCGTTGATCCGACTAATCTTCGAAACGGCTGGACCGATGCTGACGAGACGTTCACTGGCAGATTGTTACAACATTTTTTTTTAAGTACATTAATTATATCATTATAAGTGAAGACGATGCACCTAGAATAAAATTACTCTACCACAATCCACAATAGGTAAAAAGAATTAAAAATGAAGCAATGATAAATAATTTAATTATGTGATAGATACATGGTGCTCACATATTTACAAACATTGTAAAAGTATACGTTTTCCTAAAAAAAAAAAAATAACAATAAGTCAGTGTGTGAGTTAAAGGAATCACATCAGTTCTGAAACCTAATAACCCCTAATTACGAAACCAAGCTCCATAAAACAGTTTCAAACAAAACGTCTCGATCCAAATCGACTCAAAAACCATCGTCAAATAGTTATATAAATTATCGATATTGCCGTCGATGAGTTCACCAACATTTAAGATATTGTAGGATGAGCATCGCTACCTGCTACCTTTATTAGTCGATGGACAAAAGAATGCAAAACGTGTTAAATCGTTCTGATGGATATCGGGACCTAATTCGATTAGGCCAAAGGAGTTGATTTTTATGCGACCGGTCGTTTATCTATACGAATGGTTTAGAGATGTGCCTGATGTCGATTTTGTTTTGAAATTTATTTTGGAGATGTTTGTTGTGGTAAAGCATTTTGTTGTAACCTAGATTTAGATTAAGCTCTTCTATTCCTCGTAAGGATATCTCATGAAAGGAAATCTGTATAAATAACGGCTAGAGTTGATTTTATAATAAATTTAAATTCTTGTAATTTTTTTAGAAGCCATTGAAAAACATGATAATTTTATTTCCCTTTATCAAATTCTCAGACGTTGTAAAATCGTATCGAACCGTCCTAATTTGTTTTAGAGTCACTCATAATTTAGTAATGAATTCCAGTTAGCAGGCAATTACGTAGAAAGACAGCTCGAAAGGTTATCGGGAACATTAATTCCACACCTACACAATATCGATGGAGTGACAACACTACGGTCCGACCATTCGTCGTCAACATGCATTCATTTCGGATTCATTAACGTAAATTAAGTGGTATTTGTCAAAATTTTGGGTGCACACAAAATATTTATAAAATATACTACCCTGAGGCTTTTATAACATTCTTCAATAACTTATCTGCGATTGTGCCCACACCTTTTTTTGTCAGATTAACCAAAAAAAATTATACTCCTAAATTTTTTATTGCATATAGGTGCCTATAAAATATAAAATACGCGTGGATATTAAAAGTCAACGCTTGTTTTTACGACTTTGTTGGGTATCGACAGCCATTTTGCTAATGTAAAATACATTAATTAGATACTTTATTGCTGGGCATGATAGCTTAATTTGGAGCTTTTGTTTCTCATAAAAGATCATCTTTTTTTAGCGAAACGGGATCATCGTTATCTTATTAATTGAATTCTCGAGCTTCTAAATCCAGGATTTAAATCCATTTTGGAGAGATAAGGGGGGAACGTCATCAATACTAAATTAATTATTAAAAAAGTAAAACAAAGATGGCAGTCGCGTGGGCGGTGGGTCCGGACGGGTGTCGAGGGGAGGGACGAGGGAGGGGGAGGAGGGGTATACGGTCAACAAATTAGGTTAAAAGCCTATAAATTGATGCGAACAGCGATGGGTGGCGCGGGCGCAGCGGCCTACAGAGCTGAATTAGTCCCGGATTTTTTATCACTTGGTGACAAGAAAAAATAACGCGTACAGGTTGATGTGTTTGAATGTTATAATTGCTGGAAATTGGGAACTTCGAATGTTGCCTAAAGTGTTAATTATGGTTATGTTAATTTAATACCTACATTAAAATGGTGGGTGCTGGTCCTAAAAAAAAACGATAGAATTACCTTTCAGCGCTCTATGTAATTATTAACTAGATTAAAACTTAATTAGAACCAACAATGATACTAAGTAGTATCATGAATCTTTTTAGTTGACTTAACAAAGTTATAAGTAGGTACCTAGAAAATAAGTTAAATCTATTAATCATTATCATTTTATCATTACCTTTGTACTGAAATTATTATTATATCATATCGCTCTGTATTTGTCTGTGTGTACGTAAATAATAAAATAAATAAATAAATATCATCTATAGCTTAGCGATCACATCAACCAACAGAAAACAACAATAGTGATTACAATCATACCACTTTAATGACAGATGTATGTATAGTTCTACAAAGATCTTTTGGCACATGGCTAAAATCGGAACTAACGCATCTTCTTTTTTAAATACGATTTCACAAATCAAATCAACATATTTTATTTCACATAAACCTACATGAGCACTTATGAAACGTCAGAAGCTAGGTGCACGGTTCCAATTGTTCGTTTCATAGGGAGAAGGGCAAGAAACTCCACGTGTTACCAAATGTTTACCACGCCCCCCTGACAATGTCAATCAAACGCCAAAAGATGCAGCACTATCTACAACAACAGCCTTCAAAACCGTCACATTATCTGCATCAAACTCGAACCCATATACAGTTCCACTCAAAATTAATTCCCAAATCCCCCTGTATAAAGCAGCAGTACTCATGAGAAAAAAATAATCATCGTTAATTGGTTCCTTTCATTAGTAAGTCCGTGGTCGTTGCATTCCAGCTACACTTCTTTTTTCTGTGTCAAATCTTTATCAATGAAAAAAGGATTTCATTCTTATTTAAATTTCTTTATCAGCTGTCTGATGACCGCGGAACGTTTAAATAATGTTTCACTTACGCACTTCATATTGGTACCGTTAATTTATTATTAATTATTTATAATGTTATAAGGAGGTAAATTTTTGAGAATTTCATGTCGGTAATTAATAGTATGAATATCTGGAACACCACGATCATCTAGAAGTAGGATACTAGGAACTAGTAAGTTGCGATTATGTCAATATAATATTGTATTTTAAATTTCAATTGACCAAACCACCCATAGTTTTCTACAGGTTAAACTAAATAACAAACACGAAATATAGCTTTTAAAAGCTCCAACGCAAGTACAGGAAAATATTTTAAGATAAGCAACTTTTATACTCAACAACAAGAAAGGCAATCAAAACAACGTACACTATAAAACGGCAGCACGATATCAAATCGTAAATACCGCGACACCTTATCTCGCTAGAGCTGACGCCGAACCCAATCCCGATTCCCACTCAAACAAAATAGCCTAATTAAGTTATAAACAAACCCACAAACACGGACTCTGTGTATACTCAACGAAGGGACCATACGGACTAATCTCATGCGACCATTAACTGTCGACAGCTCCCAGCAAGGAGTCCCCAAGAAACTCGTAAAGATTACCACACGATAACCTGACTACTGAACCCTCAAGACCTCACACATGCCCCGAGAACCCAACATAAATACCCAAAGAATGACTTCATATCGACAAAAAAAAGGCAGCGATAAATTTGGCGCCCTCTAACACGTAAATGTTCTTAATTATAGTGTAATATCCGGGCTGCATTTGGTATCTAATCTCAACTCTTATGCGCATACGATCCGGGCGGCTGTCGTTAGTTTTATCGATATCGATTATTGGCTTAAGCGCAGCACTTACGCGATCATAAACCGTATTTATAAAAATGTTTTGCCTTATTTTGTGTGAAAGAAGCGATTTATACAATCGTCCGTAATATTTCTAATGAAGTCTATTACGGTAAGGTTTATAAAAAGAAACTAAAACCGTAACGATAAATGTTGAAAAGCACATTCTTCACTAAATATGAGTTGTATAAGGCTACAAGAATTTTACTTTCAAAGGCCTATAAACTAAAACTCTCCATTTTATTAGAAGCCTCAACGTGTCTGACAACCGATAGCAGATCTCCAAATACAGCTCGACTACATATTTATAAGTGGTCGATACAGCGGATGTCAGCCTGTTGCCTCGTGGTGGAATAAACAATAGCCTCACCGAGCTATTTGAAAGTCAAACATCGCCTCGCGACCAGTAATCGACGTCTCAAGCACGAAACTGTCGGTAGACTCAACCCCATCACTACTGACCAAGGAACTCACAGGAGCCTTTTGACATTCCGACCTCTCTTTCCGACCTCAACATACAGGAATATGGCTATCTCGCTCATAACTTAATGCTGTGCAGCACTTTATTTTTTCTCCCACAACGTCGACCTGTCCGTCACTGTGACAGGCCGCACTTGTCACCATCGCCCCTTGCCAAATTAAACGAAATACCCAACTACGACATAGGCGCTGGAACCCACGGCGATAACTTACTTTTTTCAAAACGTTACCTTTCAAGGAATTATAATACCGTTTCCGAGATAACTTTGTGTTAAAGTGTTCTTTCGCTCGATTTTAATGAGGGGAAAATGAGGGAAGTCGTTTGTTGCGGCGGTATTCAGGTTCGTCGATGTCCAGCCGTCAACGTGAGAAATGCGTTTACGGCCCGCTATGACGCGTAACAAGTTGACTGATTGCGAAGTGTCGTCGCCTGCGCTTATTACACGATACGGCCGAGCGTGTCCTCGCATATCACCCACAATAGTAATGCTCCTTTAATGTGACGCAACGCCGCCTAGAGCAACCACTGCGTTAATTAAGCGTTAACTGGTAAAACAAAAGTTAACAGCACGAAGTATACACACGATCTAACAGAGATATTCTACCGGACCGACCGGCGCGCGCATTAACAGAGCTAATTATTCCCATTAAACGGGCACAATCCATTCAAATTAGCCATCGGACGTCGTTGAATAAAGTATTCGCGTTTTGTGCGCGGCTGAATGACGCTCGGCCCCTTCCGGTGGGTGGTTGCTGTCACAACACGCAATGCGCGTCGCGAACGCACCGCACCGCATAATGAGACGCTTACTCGCATTAGCTAAAGAAATTGACAAGTGAACAATAGCGGGCCGAGGGAAAAAACGAACGCGAAAACTGCAGAAAGAGCCGGACAGTGTCGTATCGTATTACCCGACGTAAAATATCTGGGGGAAAGGAATGAGAAACGATCGTTCCATTTAAATACGGGGTACGAGACGGGTGAGTTCGCGTGCGTTCAGTAGCGTGAGAATGCGCTTTATTCGGCGGCGACAGCGCGTCCCTGGCCGGGCCAGCGCGGGACGTCGATAAATCAGGTGCGCAGCCGCAGCGGGCTCGCCACGCTCGTATATCGGCCACAGCGGCCACAATGGCCCGCCGGTGACACGCTGACACTGACGCAATTGCTCGCATGCGCCGTCCGCCGTCACACCGACAGCCGCGGACGTCACCGGCCGCCCCGCAACCCTCCGCCACACCCCCGCCAACCCGTATTTATTGCGCTAAATATTTGAATTAATCAGATGAGATAAAATGGTCGCGTTCGTTTAAACATTCCGATGCGGTCGCGGTGACAACTCGATGTATTGTCTTCGCATTAAGCTGATCCGCGCTTAAACAAGCTATCGGGCTCTTTTTATGCGGACGATTTACTTTGTCTGCGCATGTCTCTGTGAATTTATAGAAAATGAAATCACCGAGAATCTCGGTTAATCAATTTGCAGCATTAATCTGTGCTTTTCATCTTTGTAAGGTACTAAATGATAATAAAGGTTGTTATGATCGTTTTACGAGCGGGCCTCGGTTGGCGCACGTAGGTAGTGAGTATGACATACATGTTTACGACACCAGAGTTTGCCCGACACACGATACTTGACATCTCGGCAAGGAAACATCGCGCCGCGCGACGCATGTTTCATTCGAGCCTGTAAGAAATGGGGATGAAGATATTACGTGTAGGAATTTTGCAAGGAATGGACCTGCGATAAATCATAGTAAATTATTAAACAAACCTAGTGAAGCGATTTTATCTGAAGTGTAAGCCGATGAGCAAAGTCAACACGTTCTGTGATTGAGAGCCGTAAACACAGACATCTCTATACGAGATTGCACATGCCAACAGACGAAAAGCGGTAGGTGATATCACAAAAGATCATTAAACCTAGAACTAGTGTTAGCAAGGGAAAGTAATCTAAAAACTACGCTGAAGAACTAATAAGTTCATAACATAAGCAGACGGCGATAAAAAAGACGCAATGATGACAAATAATGAAGGCGTCCCTAAGGCCGTGAACAAGAGGTCAAATACGTACAAGAGCAGATAATTTTATAGAAAACTTGTAGCAAGCACTGCTAAGCTAATGTCATCATCAAAATATATCAGAAAAGTAACACAAAAACTAAGATTAAGCAAACGATGAAATGGTTTCTGATGACAATAACACATAAAGAGAAACACACGATGTAAAATCTATTTCACATAAAATAATCCTACACACACATCAAAAAAATAAACCACAAATAAATTATTCACATAGCGTCTGCCGTAATATAATCAGCTGTTTATTAACCCTCGGATGCGAGCAACAAGTGTCCCGATCTCCGCTTGCATCCATCTCAAATCTAAAATTCCTGAACGGGAGTGCGTGAACGGTTAATTTAAAGTGGCCTGCGACTGCGATCTGTATCGGGAAGCGAGTTTCAGTTTATCAGTTTCTAGCGGGAACGTCCGGCCGATTTGTGCGACGGTCCCGGGAATGGGCTGTAGCGGGTGGAGGGTTAAAGACGATTTCGAATTTACGGCGATAATGGGCCTGTGCCTGAAAATAAGCGCTGGGGCTGTCTCGCATTGGGTCGCACCATTATTTTTATTTTTATTGAAAGGAACAGCAAACAGTTATATTATAAGAACTTACAACTAATTTAACATAAACAATTTTAATAATAATATAACCCACAACGCTGTCCACAGGTAGACATAAAAGTAAAGTGGAACGATATAATCGCTAGGAGTTTCAGTCATTACACAACCAAGAACCGTTCGTACTGCTACTAAGCAGTACGAGCAGTTCCTAGCTGTGTAATGACTAATGAGCATTAAGTTAAATTTTGTTAAAGGTTACATTATAATTATAAACATATGACCTTATAAGGTTTGATGATTTTCAGAGAGGACACAACCATTGGTTTTATTTAATAAAGAGGAGCGGGTAAGGCTTTTGAATCTATTCATTGAACAATTGAAGATGTCGTTCGAGGATTATGCTGAGCGATGACCGTTTTGCGTGGATGTGACGCATATTTTCCCCCAACTTTGTTCATTTTTGTATTTATGTTCTGCCTCCTGTAACACAGGTGATTTTACCTAGCGCAGGAGTCAGGGGTTCACTTGGTTTGTACATTGTTTTATGCAAATAAAAAATATTTATTATTATTTATTCTTTGCGTCCGATTCCGTTTGGTACCGGACGTAAAGAATAGCACCATCCCATTCCTTCCCGTGGGTGTCGTAAAAGGCGACTAAGGGACTTACTAGAGAATGGGCAGCAGCGTCCTCTATGCATTTTAACACCATACTGCGATCGACAACCCGCCTGCCAAGCGTGGCGATTATGGCAAACCCCCCCCTTTAGGGGAGGCCTATGTCCAGCAGTCGACGTCTTTCGGCTGAAATGATTCTTTCTGCATGTTTACCACAAATAGACGTATTTTCTTTCTTTATTCTATAATCGAGCAAAAGTTCCCAAAACGATGCAACAGATATTTTGACGACGTAGATCATCCAGATTCGGTGCTTTCCTCAAAGGTCTGTCAACTGGTGATAAAGCAGAAAAAGTTGTCAGCTGAGTTTGTCAGTAGTGCTTGGTAAGTGACAACACTGACAATGTATAATGTCCACCACTTTGGAACTTCTTGGCGGAAAAGTGAAGCGTCGTTTAGCGGTTTTGTTTTATTTTCTAAAATTTGTGTTTAGCCGAGTAATAATGGTAGATTATTAACCATTAAGTGTTCGTGAACGTACATGAGTGTAGGCTTATGAAACAAAACAGTGCTGAACATCACTTTAAGTTCTCTCAAGAAGTCTGCGTGAGGTCTCAGGAAAGTGCCACATCTTTACTGAAACTTAAGGGGAGCGTGCGGGCGGGGATGTCATCTATCATGCATTGTTTATAATTCATTTCATCATTATTTAAACAAGTTCTTGAAAACCCATTTATGTATGCGTCTGAAAGACTTGTATCTATGGTCATGAGTAAGAATTAAAAAAAAAAATGTTTACCAACAGTGTCTTGCTCAGGCTGATCCTACAAGTACTTACCTATTATAACCAAAATATTCTAAGGCACATAGCGTACTTTTCTGCACTAAATAAACAGAAGAAGCTTGATTATCTTAGATTTCCTCACTGTAATTCAAGGGAAAACTAATATTATTTATAAATGTAAATGTAACAGAGTAACCCTATAGTGCAGAGCAGTGGTGGCCCTGTGGTTACGGGACTTACGAGTTGTAGGTTTGAATCAGGGTTGTTCCTGATGCATATTTTTTTCACATCAGCGGATGCTGATGCTGATGCTGATTTTAATTATTTTCTTAAAAATGCAGGGAAAATATAGTGACCCCCCCGGGAAAATCTAGTGTGTGTTGCACAGTTTTCCTTGGTATGGAAATAAAATATTGTTTCAATACTTTTGTGACTTTTAATAGAAAATAGAATCAAACTAAGTACCTACCTAGTTTAGTAATAATTATTACTAGATTAGTAGGTAATTAAGTACCTAGACTAATATTAAAAATTCATGAAACGAATGGATCATTTTCAAAGAGCAAGAGTCTATTGCATTATTGGTCGAAACTCGCAAACGAAAACCACACGTGCTATAAACCCCGCCCCCTAGTTTGTCATGCCACGACTTCACCATTAATAATCAGCATCGATCAATGTGGATGCTAATGTTGAAAATGATGCTGAAGCTCCGTGGATGCTGATGCTGATGTTCGCAACAACCCTGGTTTGAACCCAGACAGCGCTTTACTTTGTTTATATTTAATCACCACTGCTCTCAAAACGGTGATGGAAAACATCGTGAGGAAACCGGCATGTCCTAGAAGTAAAAATTCGAAGACATGTGACAACCAACTCGCACTGTGCCCGTGTGGTGGATGACAGCCCACTCCGAGGAGGCCTGTGTCCCAACAGTGGGAATGTTAAAGGCTGATTATGTTATTTATGTTAACATGCCCTGCCTCTTGTAATTCTATACCAACTTCACGCTATACTCTCATAACTTCCACTCTCTCGTTATAAATAAAATTAAAATTGCAAAATTCTCAGCAATTTCACATATGGGCTGAGTCCAAGATCATCTTGAGACGTCTTTCCTTGCGTTATCTGGTCAATTTGACGTTACCCCAAGGCATTCAATGTTCTATATCAACATAATTTATGTTGTTATTACCAGTGATTAATGTTGTAATTTGCGATTTATTATATACAGAAGATTATATGTTAGGCTTGTAATTATCCGTTTAAACAAAACGTGGTAAAAAATTGGTTTTTGTGAGTTTGTGGGCAACAAAATGTTAAAGTTCAGGTGTCTAAATATGGTGCATTTGATTATATTTGAGTATAAGTTCTTCGTTGTTCAGCGTCAGGTTTGATTCGGACAATCAAAGACATTAAGTTATTTACTTAAGAATAGACGGGACATAGTGAACAAAATCGTAATACATTTGTCCTAGTGGGCAAAAGTCGCTCAGTCTAGTGTAGTACGCCTGCATGGCAAGTCGCATTCGTGTCCAACGAAAGATAATTATTTTCGAAGTATAGGTATACCTAATAATGCAATATGTTATTGCAAATCTCGTAGTGATAAAACGACTAGACTTATCCACGGTTTATTTTCGTTAATATTTTGTATTTTACCCAGAATTTAGATAAAACAAATAATTTTCTTAGATTTTTCAAACTATTTGACGGTTCGTAATCAAAGGTTGGTGTCGGTAAAAGAGTAACGTGTCAAACTTAGCTTTTATTGAATTTTGCTTTATTACGCTAGATCAGATAGCGACACTGAGACATGGGATCACAACTTTTTCTATGACATTACTTCTGATAGCCTCTCTCTCTCTATCTCTATCTTAAATCTCTTTGCGGACAATCAAATACTAGGTTTATCATTTTATTTGTTTAGAACGTGAATATGTTTCATCACATTAAATTTAATGTGTCTTGCTTCAGTGAGGATGATGAATTTTCTTCTGCTTTTATTTCATAGGTCGTGGGTTCGAACCCAGGCAGGCGCTTTACTTTGTGTAAATAATTTCATCACCACTGCTCTCAAAACGGTGAAGGAAAACATCGTGAGGTAACCGACATGTCCTAGAACCAACAATTCAAAGACGTGACATCTACCAACCCGCACTGGGCCCGCGTAGTAGATTACAGCCCAGTCCCTCTCGAAGAGAGGAGGCCTGTGTCCCAGCAGTGGGAACATTATAGGCTGATTATGCTTTTATTTCTTACTCAAGATGTGCATCAGTTTTCATCAATAGTTTCCAAACAAAATAAGTATATTAGGATTTTAGAGCCAAGTTACAGTGAACATACATCGTGTGCATAACAGTTGCAAAAGTTATGTAATGTACTATCGAAGCTATGTGCATTAGATAGGTACCGGGTAAAATGGATTTTAACGTTGAAATAATATCTTTTGTTGCCAAAAAGGACTATAATGTATTATTACCTGTACTCCTGTACTATAATTAACGATTAAGTGTCCTCGTTGGCAACAAACTATATAATTTCAAGGTTAAAAATCATTTTAAAGTTGCATCTCTTTACGGTACTTAATAGATGTATTGCACTAACCTAGCAATTGATGATTAAATATTGAAATTATCAGTGAAGATATCAAACGTCATAATTATGGCGTTGAGAACGTTGACAGCCATTAGTGATCTATGGCCATTAACTAGCAAAAAGGTCTTATGTTGCTGCTAAAACAAGTTACCAGTCATATTAATTACACATTTCCTACAAGAACAGGTAGTGCACTCGTATTTATAGTAGACCTGTGTTCATACAAAGTTGTTTCCCAATTATCCAGGAGCAGAAACTCATTGCAGTATTATGATGAGTGAGCTCACGCACGTGCGACTGATTGACGCGAAGTGAATGGCGGAACGACTTCCAAGTATTTTGAAGTTGCAAAAACACTCGCGATATTGAAGCCATACAACCTTCAAGTGTGAATCAATTTGATTCCATCGGTTTTATTGATCGATCGACAATTCCACTGAATTATTCAATGGACACAAATACCGACATTCCACGGCCGCTCGTGGCAGACCAGGCAAAAACACACCACGCGAGGCACCCAAATATAATCGGTGGCGGACGTCGTGGGAGTGGTTCGGAGCTGGACATATTTTGAAGCCGGAGATGCTTGAAAAAAGGCAGCGTTTGGTGATGAGAATGTCATGTCCCCCGTTCTCAACGACATATTTGCGAGTCGGGCCCGCGTTTTGTGATAATTACAGCGCATAACGCGGGCGGTGCGCGCGGAATGCGCGGCTCTGAGCTCACCGCCACGGATTTATAATGACGAGCGAGTGTCGTGGCCGCGCTGCCCTATCGACAGCGCAGCGCACGGCAGAAAAACCGTGGCGTCCGCGGCATCCGCGCGGGGCGGAGCGGTTCCCATGCGCGCCTGCACCCCCCGCCCCAGGCCCCGCACCGCCAAGACGCACCTTTTTTACCCGCTGCTAAACGACTAGCAAAATATCTGGAAATTGACATTCCTCTCATAATTCCAGAGGACGCATCCTTGGTCCGTCGAAATTTAATCAAGAATGCCTATGAAAATCGAGCGTCGACAGGGAGTGACGGGGCGTAATTACGTTCGAATTCTGCATCGGATGGGTGTGCACTCTCGCTTTTTTGTCGCACGTCAATTATATAAATTGTTGGTGCAATAAATTTTGCTGTATCTCTGGGGACGGGTGGCGGGACGGGAATGCGGCGACGATACGGCTCGTCCCGTCGTCCCGCGCTGGGCCCAATTAGCATGGGATCGATAGGCGCGCCTGATGCCGATCTGCTGTCAACTGCACCGCATTGCGCAAGCACCGCGGTTATCTAATCTGAACTTAATGAATGCCACAATACTATCACCGAACTGAAGCTAGCGGTGAAATCAGGCGAATGTGCGTATTCGCTTGTGTTTTCAAAAGACTATCAGAACCAAGTTTGAAGTAGAACGGATATTTCACCTTACATTTATGTAATTTCATTACTGTGCATTGAGTACTAATTAAGTGGACATTTGCAATGATCACCGGCAATGTTCAGATTGCCTTCTGTCAAGTGACATCAACCTTGGGATGACAAAGCAATTACGAGGTCAGCTAAACAGTAAACTACCCTATTGCAGTTCTATGCTGAGTCTGTGGTCAATATATTCCTCATTATAATACTTACATCGGCTATAGAGCAGATAACATACATAATATAACACCACGCTTTGTTTCCCAGAAGGGTAAGGCTGAGGTATACCTATAGTAAACCTACATTTCGCCAAATTTCACAAGTCCCATTTAATAGGGGGCGAGCCTATTGGCATCAACCGAACATAAATCTAGACTCCGAGCGGCGGACTGAGAAATTCCAGATGGAAAAACTCAATAGCAACCCGGGTCTACCCGGGAATCGAACCCAGTACCTCATGCTGAGCAGGAGCTCTTGCGATCACTAGACCAACGAGGCAGTCTCAGAGTGAGAAAGAGAGAGAGTAGATAATACCGTCTTTATCTCCTAGAGTCAAGACATCTGGGATATAATTATGATCCCCTGACACACAATAAAATAATGAAATTAAATCAGTACGAATCCAAGTTACTATTTGTACATATAAACATGTAAATGCTTTTAGTTTTAAAATGTTAGTGTAATTTTATGACTTAGTAACTACCCGTGTGTTTAGATAATAATATTTTATAATAATGGTAAATACTAAATCATTCCATTGGGTCTCAAGCCTCAATTGTTTCTTCAACCTCAAGTGTCACTCCTAATTATATAATATATCAAGCACATTACCCATTTCACAAACATCACATTATAACATTCTGTTTCACCACGGAGCGGTTACTGACAAGTCCGCTGACTATCACTGAGGTCCTTCAAAAAGTGATGTGTCGTGAAATATTGTTATTTTCCTGCATCGATCAATCAATCTGCCCGCCTTTTTCCAACCATGTTAGGGTTGGTTTCCAGTCTAAATAGATGCAGCTGAATACCAGTATTTTACATGGAGCGACTGCCTATCTGACTTGCATAACCCAGTAACTGCAGGGTAATACGATACCCTTGGTAAGACTGGTTGTTGCTATTTTCCTGCATCAAAAAATGGAAATAATAACTTATCTCAAATTTCATAGAAGCTAAGATTAAATTTAGCTTCTTTTTTTTTAGCTAAACGTAATTTGAAAAAAAAAAAAACCTACATATTCTATAGTCTACATTTACGATAACTCAAATAAAATAAAATGTCAAAGTCAAAGTCACCGTCAAATTGTTTATTTCAAATAGGAACATATATGGCACTTTTGAACGTCAATATTTACAAAAAAATTGAATTGATTCTAGTCGCCCCTTGCAAAAGGTAGTTTCGTATGAAGAAGAATGGGCAAGCAACTCCACATGTCATTGCATGTACCTACATAAATAACAATCCGGATAACAACGGAACTGAATTAACATCCAAAAAACTCAAACATCAACCAATGTCAATTAATAATAAAGTCTATCTGCTGCATCCCACTTTCTAAATCACATCAATAAGTATAATGTATATTCTAAGGATAAAGTAAAACCAATTTCTAACATAAATCTCCAATATTCAACTATAATTAAGTATTCAACTCATACGAAATCATCTCATCAAACTGATTGCAAAATGACAATAATGTGCAGCATAATAGGCTATAGAAACTAACGCTTTGTCCGCTAATGGCTAATAGCATTTAGCCGTTGTATAGCCGATGCGGTTTGCAATTATCTTGGCCTCCGTACCGTGAAGCGGCAACAATCGGAACTAGATTATTAACATGCTGTATGACTGATGCCATTATAAGTTAGATAGAGTTTAGATTAGTCTAATAATCTGTTTTAGACTCATATAGTGGAAAATGTATATTTGAATTATGCGTTGAATGGGGCAGTGAAAGTTGAGTGATGATGTCCCCCCCCCTAAAGTTGTGTTCAGAGAGGGACGACACTCTTCATATTTTGATTGCTAATTTATTTATTTTATTTTATTTGATTAATAAGCTTCGACTATTGTAACTTAAAAAATTTCACGACTAGAAAGTCGAATATAGTGAAACCTTATAACAAATTTTACCATTATACAATGTACCTATATTCTGGCAAATAAAGAATTCATTAATTCATCATAAAAATATGTAGGTATGGAAGCATAAAAGTCATTCTACGCCGATCATAAAATTGAGCAGGTACGATGTCGTTAACAAACCCGCATAATCGACTGCTGAAGTATTTTTCAGATAAATATGAAGGTCACATGCAGTCTTTCAATCATTGTACTCTTGCTAACAACGATCTAATCTGTGTAAAAAAAAGTTACACTCCCATAGAGTGACGTAAACACACAATTTTTCTTTTTGTTTATTTAATTTAGAAAACACAAAAAACAAGCGAAGATTAATAAATAAGCTTTTCATTAACTAAGAAAGTTGCACTTTAACTGCAGACACGACACTAAACTTTAATAAAAAATCTCCAATTAGCCAAGACAATACTGAAACAGTATACATTCAATATAATATATTCATTGAATCCTGTACCACATCTTACAATGAAACTACATCCATTACAAAGTCTATCAAGAAGAACCCAATCTTATTGTAGCTTCAACACCTGAACAAAAACATTGGTATTCTGTTGATGTCCAACGAATATTCAATGGATGTTTGCCGCAGCGATTTTCACATTATTCATGCTGACTGAATATTCATCCGACCTAAGTTGACCTGGCCATTAATTGTTATAGCCAAGCCTGTTAGCATGGGACACACTGATGATGAAATTGACGAACAGGTGATGTGTAAAATGCTTGGATAGTAGAACAGTGGTTGGTGGTTTTCCATCATTTTCATAATCAGATACGTCAAAACCATTGTTTTTTTCTGTATCAAAATCATAATTAACGTTTGCATCATTAGTATCATCAATGTTAGTTATATTACATTTCTACACAATAAAAATGTGTCTTTCACGTCTTTCAATAGGTATATACGTGTTTGCATAGCCACTGAGACCGTGCTAAAATATTTTCACCATCAATCTACCTAGCCCTTTCTCAATTATATTGGGGTCAACTTCTTTTCTTTCCTTCAGCCCACGTGGAGCCTGTGTCCCAGCACTGGGATTATGCAGCTTCCTAATAGATGAAGGAAGTCACCAAGGCACTAACTATATTTTAAGTGGTGGGCCATTATTATAATCATCAGTTCCTTAGTCACGCTGGAATAATGAATATAATTCGTATGAAATAAAAATTGTAAAATGAAAAGCTATTTATAATCAGCCTATAATCTTCCAATTGCTGGGACAGATGCCTCTCTTCGAGGAGAAGTGGGCTGTAATCCACCACGCGAGTCCAGTGCGGGTTGGTAGATGTCACATGTCTTCGAATTTTTGGTTCTAGGATATGCCGGTTTCCTCACGATGTTTTCATTCACCGTTTTGAGAGCAGTGGTGACGAAATTATTTACTTAAAGAAAAGCGCCTGCCTGGGTTCGAACCCATGACCTACAAACTCGTAAGTCCCCGTTACCACTGGGCCACCACTGCTCTCAAAAGTAAAGGAGAAGTTATACTTGTTATTTTTTTTTATTGTCATATCGTCATACAAGGTTTTTCATTTCCACTAAGCAAGTTGGTTCTAAAACCCGCAGAACAATCTCTCATTGTATCCCACCCAAATGTTTTATGGATGGGACCTTCGATTTGTGAAGCTCATCGTCTTTTATTACATGACTCTTGTGAATATTGATTTTTGGGTCAACAGCTTCACTTTGTATCATTTGTTCGCCTTTATGTCGTTTAGCATTTTATTTCTATGCCCTACGATGACCAAGACTAATGCGTACGGTGATAAAACGACCGGCAAATGCGAAAATGACTCGTATTGTTTCGCAATGTGTGTGTCATATTAAATATGCATTGTTTATGTTGATAAAGTCTGTTATTGCAATAGATTGTTTGTTTTCATTATTGAGTATGAGCTAGGGTTTGTAGCTATATAGATATCTGTTATGATCAATGTTCATTTACTACAGTTGTATGAAAGATTGAGTTTGTAGTTATTAATTTATGTCTATGTCTGGTACAAGTTTATTGTTAACAATATATCTTACAGCCGATGCCTAAATATCTTACTGACTGGTATTGGTTTGTCTTCTTACGATATATCTTATAACAGTGTTTTTGCTTTGTCAACAGACACTAGGGAGACGGGATTCGTGAACGCAATCACGGCGGCTGGCGTGACGTACTCCATCACCCGAGCATGCACTGCGGGATCCCTGCTCGAATGCTCTTGCGAAAAGGTTTGACATTTGTCTTCTTATACTTAAGTCCCGTATTATTGAGAAACAGTTGTAGATTGCTACATCATAAATGTTCCTTGCGCAACTTTTTTCCACCAAGATATACCTAATTGATGAAATCAAAAATCATACTTTCACAATTGACAACATTTCAAAGTATATAGCTCCTAAAATAAAAATTAAAAACATTTCTTAATTTTAGTATCCTAAACGGTAAAAAATTTACTTAAATTCGATAAAAATAAATTTTGTACCGTTTAGTTTTGGAGTAAAACAATAAAAGCCGAAAACCAAGAGATGCTGTGAAAAAATCAACATACGGTTGTAAAGATACAGGCCTGTGACAGACGGATGAACGGATGGATAGACGGTTTAGTAAGCAAGTGACATTGTTTATCTAACCGAGCGTTTTTCCTCAGGGAGCACCAAAACCGCGTCGCGGACGTGAATCCGTCGCGCTCCCCCCCTCCCAAGTGCCAACAGAGAGGTGGCAGTGGGGAGGATGTAGTGACAACGTGCGCTTTGGGCTCAAGAAGTCCAGGGAATTCATGGACAGCCGCTACAGAAAACGGAGCGACATTAAAACCCTCATCAAACTGCATAACCATAATGCTGGGAGGTTGGTTAGTAAGAATTTTCTTTTGGAAGTCAAACTGCATATTATGTATTTTTTTTCTAATATTCGTATTTAGATAGATGTGGTTTGTTATAAAATTATAGATTACAATTTATTTAGAAGCTTGAGAGAGAAAGGGTTATGATCAGCGCACTATGTTGATCAGAAAATATCTGTACTTAGGTGGTCTTATGTAGGTAACTTAAATTCGAATATGTCGAAGCAATCGACCAATAATAGTTTAATACTTAAGTTCAGAAATTTCTTGTTGATGGTGAAAAAGTAGGGTTAAACGGTTGTAAATACCTATTTACAACCGTTTAACCCTACTTTTTCACGTTATTAATAAACGCGACGTAAAGCTAGGTACCTACCTAGCTTTACGTCGCGTTTATTAATAACGTAGGATGCCTTTAACAACATGTTCTACTGAGGCCATAACGAAGTTCTTCTGTTGATAGGCAATCAAGAATAATATGAAAATGGAATGCAAGTGCCACGGGCTGTCGGGCTCTTGCACGCTCAGGACTTGCTGGTGGAGGATGCCGACCTTCAGGGAAGTCGGCGATAGACTGCGGGACAGATTTGAAGGTGCTGCTAAGGTGAGCTGATAGAACACACTGGTTAACGGATTTGTCTTATAGGATGAAATGGCGGAAGGGGAGAGGAAGACCAAAGAAAAGGTGTGTGAGGGAATGATATGAATGAAAGGAGAATTAATGATAGCGTAACGGCTGACAGGAGAAAATGGAAGTAAAAATCGTTGTCCACCGACCCCAAGTAATATACGGGCAGGTAGAATAGGATTTAATGTACAATGCTACAGCGAAAAAAGATGGTTACTTCGCTCCATTAATGATTAAGTAGAACATGGGTTATTATCATGAACAGCAAGTACTATCTATAAGTTCGAGTCCGCGTATCACTGGTCAGTTTCCCTCACTCGTCAGTTTATTTAATTCGCCAGTTTCGTTGATTAATCAGTTTCACTGATTGGTCGATACATAACAAAATGTTATTATATAAGCATATTCTCATGCCGATATGGACGTATGGCATCCAACTGTGGGGCTGTACTAAACCGACCAATATCAAAATGATACAGACATTCCAAAATAAGGTACTCAGGAGTATTGTTAACGCGCCCTGGTATATAAGAAATGACGACCTCTATCGTGACCTAAAAAATGGAACCCGTCACCAACATAATTCAAAAATTTGCTGAGGCCCATGAACACTGACTCCACCAACATGTGAACGTTGAGGCAATTCAGCTGTTAGACAACACAAATATAGTGCGAAGACTAAAACGAACTAAACCATTTGAGTTAGTGTAGTGTAAAAAGTGTAGAAATAATAGTGACAATGACAAACATATAACACATGAACCAAGTGTTTTTATTATAATATCAGACTCTAAGAAAGTGGAACGGACTTGTTTAAAGTGCAATGAACACTATTCTAAGTTTAAAAAAAAACTTATAAAAAAATTGGTTAGATTAAAATTGCTTATTAGTCTTTATGGCTAGATTGTAATTAATTATTAAGAACTTGGTTCTTTTTAATAAAGCACAAAAAAAAACTGATTGGTCAGTTTTGCCGGTTAGACAGTTGCGTTAACTCAACATTTTCCAGTGTTTGCCAGTTTTCCAGTTTCAGCCAAAATAAAGTCGGTAGAAAACTGAACACACGTCTGCTAATTTAAATAAATATTAAGATCGATTTGATTATTTTCAGCCATAATTATGGAATATTTTACTAACTAATTTTGTGAAATTGTCAAACTGACTTGACTGAATATATATTTTTACGACATAACGTTACCAGTATTCAGATTTCAGTTAAGTAATGTTAGAAGTAAAGTACACATTTTTATTCAATACCTATTGGTTTATTATATTATGTTATGTTAAAAGTTTGATTTTAATAAGGCTGGTATTCCATATAGCAGATTATATTATTATTCACATGTGTTTATTTAAATTGTTAGTGAATAAATGAATTGAATTGAACTGACGAAATGACGAAAACTGGCAAACACTGGAAAATGTCGAGGTAACTCAACTGTCTAATCGGTAAAACTGACCAATCAGTGAAACTGACTAATCAACGAAACTGGCGAATAATAAACTGACGACTGAGGGAAACTGACCAATGATACGCGGACTCATACGTTCCAATAATAGTAAATGACGTGAGTACATGTTTGAATTTTGTTGCCAGGTAATCGCCAGCAATGATGGTGACAGTTTTATGCCAGAAAGTCCGAGTATCAAGAAACCTGGCAAGAAAGACATCATCTATTCTGAGGAGTCACCTGACTTCTGCTCAGCTAACATGAAGACTGGCTCCCTAGGAACCTTGGGCCGTCAGTGCAATATCAGCTCAGCGGGAACCGATAGTTGTGATCAATTATGCTGTAGACGAGGATACAAAGAAACCTCGGTCAAAGAAACTGAGAACTGCAACTGCCAATTCAAATGGTGTTGCGAAGTAATATGTGAAACATGCTACGTGAAACGAAATATACAAACATGCTTATAATGTGATAGACGATAAAATAAATGTTTAATATTAAAATTTATCTGAGCATTTATTTATTGCCCTTCAAAGTTGTATTATATTGTACAGCTTTTCTTCTGTGCTCGTCTCCTGTTTGATAATCTGATAGATATGACAGTAGGTCAATTTTATATGATTTGTCTTTTCCTTTCATTGGGTGGGATTTAAGGTCCATTTTTAGCTGTAGGGCGGTAGCTGGTGGCTCTTCATCAGGATTTTCGTTAGCATCATCACTTCCATCCTCAGATCCTTTATGTTCTTCTGCCTTACTATCGCCTCCTTCTTTAGTATCTTTTTCAAGGTCCTTACCTGCATGGTCCTTACCTTCATTGTCCTTATCATCATGGTGCTCATTAAGGTGGTCTTCATGATGTTCCTCCGGTAGTCCAAGATATTTGTTTGGTTTCTTTATAGGTATGGGCTCCGCAAGATTAACAGCATTTTGAAGGAAATTATGTCCTTTTCGGAAAAGTTTATCGCATTCTGGAACTTTATTCTCTTTTTTCTGGACAATGTAGTTGTAGAGCAGTCCTAGTTTTTGAATATCGCTTCTAGTGAATCCGCGATTCTCTCCCATCGATGTATGAAAATTGTCTGGACCCTATAAGCATGTTGTTTGTTTAATAATAGATGAGTACTCATATATTTCTTTACTAAGTAGGCGCGAGTACCTAATATAATGGAAATAAACTGACTAAAACAAACTAATTGATAGTATTCCTTCTGTCTCGCTTGTGATAAATAGCTAGAAGTTATTATGATACTAATAGAAAATATGCAAATATGCCATCTATGAAAACGACGAATAAACTATTGAATTGGCAAAAATATCGCCCAGCCAAAATGATAAGATATACCTACCTTCATAATTAATTAACATAAAGAAAGAAAGAAAGAAAAATAATTTAATTTGTCACAGAAAAATAAACTCGAAGGTAAACATTACACAAAACAGATCTACATAATTGATCGATCTACATCGTAAGCGGTCGCTGATGAAATGAATCTTACCACAAAATCAATGGTCGCACGTCCGGTAGCTGAATGTTTATGCTGGTGGAAATGACCAGCACTGGCGAAGTCATACGCGAAGCGATGGAACAACCAATTATCGTCAGTCAGCTTGTGGAACAAGTATCTTTTCTCTGGAATAATAAAATTAAAGTATTGATATCAGAAAATTATAATATAACTAGAGAACAACGTTCCTGTCTTTAATTTAATTGAGCTTAATTTATTTGATGTATAAATAGATATTGCACTATAGGCAACTAATGTATCTATTTGAAAGGGATACATTTTTAGAAATCAAACGGCTTACTGGCATATATCTGAGTCCTAACAAAGGTTAGGACTCAGATATATGCCAGTGACCTTGAGTGGTTAGCTTGCGTGTTCTGTACTGAGCTCACGCAACTCGTCGTACGTTCAGCCAGTAATAGGACTCGCCCATCAAGGAGCGCTGTCCCCAATTTGACCCATTATTAATTTATTATACATAAAACAAAAGGTATTTAAATAAAACGCGTATACTGAAAAATCAATAATTACATTATCTTTAAATTGGTGAAGGTTTCAGAAAAATCTACCAAGCGTATTTTTAGTATACGCGTTTTATTAAAATACCTTTTTTTACACTTTACAAATTAATTTCACTATGTAATATAAACATAATCTAAAATATTCACATATTATATTATTAAAAAAATGCCCTAATTTAACATATATTTTTTTCAGATCATTAACTCTACTAGTTTAGACGTGATCTTCAGTATAAAATCATTAAAAGTCGGTTATCGTCGCCTTAAAGGTGAAAACTTAACTTTTATATAACATAAATCAATATTGATGTTTTCACTACATTTTGTACTTTATCTAACTTTGTTTAAAACCGGTACCTGTTAGATTAACAATTTCTCTTTCTTTCCGATACAACAAAATAGGGTCTAGTACGTTACCTGGCATGATATTTTCTTCTATAACCTTGATATATTGGTCTCGATCCGGCGAATTGTGCTGGGGTGGCACTCCGCCTATTGCCAGCACTGCCTCCGCCAACTCTCCCCCCGTAATAATACAATCGTATCCCAGATTTACATGCTTTAATTAGAAGACAATAACATTAGAACATTCAAGTAACTGGCTGAGCTGCATGCGGTGCTGATTCATGCGTCATGTTCGTGAACGACGTTAGTTGAGAGTTTGAGACTGGTTATCTCTTATCTGCCAGGGCTTATTTTTAATCTAATATTTTTGAATTGTTTTTAATTTATTTATTTTTCATATTTATCTCACTTATAGAAGCAACAAGAATAATGTACACAGGATTTTGTAATATTTTGATTTAAAAGAGTGTCCATGGAGTCTCTTGCCAGTTCTTCTCCATGAAGATCTATGTTTTGGAATGGGAAACTAATAGCTTCAACTTTCTGACTCACTGACGCTTTGATAATTCAAAAGTGGCTGTAATTGGTTTAACTGAAATAAATGGTTTGAGTAATATGAAGTTTGCTTAGAAATAATTTACAATTACTAAGCCAACGTCATCAGGAGACAGAGTGACAGAACTGCAAGCATACTGCAAGTATAAAACTCAGAAAAAGCTGTGGTAATTATTGGTGGAAAAAGACGAATAATATTGCTTCAGATAACAATTTTTAAAGATTAGGTTTAAATCACTTAAAGAACCTGCTGGGAAAGCTATTTGGGTAACTGGCCTTTGATGCATTGCCACAGAAAAAACTGAACACGTTGGCCGGAGACCAACGAAGCCAGTCCAAAAAATCCTTCAAACTCAAAACATTATACTAAAGGTGGTAATCCGCGAAATTAAAATTTTCTTACGTTTTTTTGCAATTTTCAGGTCAGTGAAAGGTTGTATCTTGATCAAATTAAGATTCGCGACCATAACAAATATGTATTTACAGAATTATAATCATTATATTATTTTATTTTGTAATTTTTTATTATTTTAATTAATAGAAAAACACATCATGACCACCATGATCACCATCGTGATCGTCGTCGTGTGATGACCATCGTGATCATCACTCATCATATTCATTTTTTTTTTTCATTTTTTTATCTCTTAGATTTGTTCAACCTGACATCACTGTCAGGTTTTCCTTTTTTTCTTACGTTTTTTGCAATTTACAGTTCAGCCTGCAAATTGCAAAAAAAACGTAAGTAAATTTGAATTTCGCGGGCCACCACTGCTGATCCTCCTTAAATAAATAGCTCCAGAATGTTCTTAAAAAAAAATCATCATCATTTCAGTTAAGGCGATTAATACACGGCACCGCGCACCGCCGCGGTTTCATATGGTGAGAGCACCGCTCGACCGCGCGGTCGGGCGGTGCGTGTTTAAGAGCGTTATCATACTAGCGGATTGCGAGCGTCCTCAAAGCGGAGCGGGCGCGCAACGAATAGGTTACGGGCGCGCAACGAACACGCCGCAGCTGCGCAGCGAATCGCAACAAGATCGCCGTGAATACTGTCTCGTACAAACGCCAGCCCGGCCGCCCCGCCTCACTTTCTTCTTCCTCACATCCGCGACGTCCTCGCTGCGCAGCCGCGGCGTGTTCGCGACGCATGCGCTGCGCATATGCTCCGCCCCGCAGCCGCTTCCAAACCGCTAGTATGATAAGGCCCTTAGGCATCAACGGATTTATTAGAGGCCAATGCGACATTGAGAACCGCTTCACCGCCTACCGCGGCGGTGCGCGGTGCCGTGTGTTAATCGCCTAAGAAACATCCACTGCTGGACATAAGCAGTGACACATTAGACCGGTCTTGCGCTTTTCGCAACCCATGAATTCCCGCGACCTTAAAAAAATATATTCACCTGAACTCCTTCATTGGTGAAGTTCAGAATAGAATGATCAGAACAGCCGAGTTGGCCTCGACGATTGACGAAGAACACCCATCGGGTCTTATCATTCTTTGGAGGAGTTGGCATCTCCAAGAAGCTAAGCTTGGTCTGACTGTTGACAATATTGAGGAGTGAACGGATTCGGTCGCGAAGAACTTTGTCTGTAAATGGAGATAAAAGTTAAAACCTTGTTTATTATTATGTACTAGCTTTTGCCCGCGGCTGCGCCCGCGTGGATGTTGAAAAATATCCCACGGGAATGTACTACCGGGATTGAAAATACCCTATGTGTTAATGCGCCAAACCGGAACAATATCCAGACAAATGGACAAAAATTGTAAGAAATATATTATCGGCATCAGATTCGTTCTCACACTTGGTAGCAATTACTTGCTTTTCAAAAATATTCAATGTACAGTCAATTCATGGCAGATAGCGAATACCCGAACAAGGCATTTAATATGTGTTCGCTCAGCGAGTATGTTCAAGAAGAAAAAACCGGCCAGGTGCGAGTCGGACTCGCACACGAAGGATTCCGTACCACCGTATAATATTTAGCAAAAAAACGCTGAAAAAAATAACACGTTTCTTGTATATACCCTTAAATTTTTATTATTTGTTGTTAAAGCGGCAATAGAAACACAATCTGTGAAAATTTCAACTGTCTACCGATTACGGTTCATGAGATACAGCCCGCTGACAGACATACCGACGGACGGACGGACAGTGGAGGGTTAGTAATAGGGTTCCGTTTGGCACCCTTCGCTTATGGAATTCGAAAAAAGAATGATTCGAATATAAATCTAGGTAAGAGTAATCTAGGTAAGTATATAAATCTAGGTAATCGTAGGTAACCATCTCCAGAAGCAAGGAAATGATTAAGAGAAATATGTAAGTACAATCTTTTCTAATGTCTCACCTCTATATGTAGGTATCATTCATCATTTCTACCGAAAGACGTGCGTTTGCCATAAGCGCCACGCTTGGCAGGCGGGTTGGCGATTCTATTAAGGTGTTAAAATGCATAGATAACGCTGCTGCCCATTCTCTAGTCAGTCTCTTAGTAGAAAGAAAAGAAAGAAAGAAAAATGCGTTTATTGGCATTACAGCAAAAAAAATACACCTTAAAAATGATGAATGATTCATCATTTCTACCGAAAGACGTGCGTTTGCCATAAGCGCCACGCTTGGCAGGCGGGTTGGCGATTCTATTAAGGTGTTAAAATGCATAGATAACGCTGCTGCCCATTCTCTAGTCAGTCTCTTAGTAGAAAGAAAAGAAAGAAAGAATAATGCGTTTATTGGCATTACAGCAAAAAAAATACACCTTAAAAACTATAAATAACACAGAAAACAATTAATTATAATGCCAAAAGGGCCTCAGCTCAGCATAATGTCAGATGACAACACAAGGTGTACCACCTGACGCTGATGCTGTTGAGTAGCCTTTTACGACATCCATGGGAAGAAATAGGGTGGTGCTATTCTTCCCATATTTTTATCTTTCACACCGCCGTTTAAGTACGCTAAAAGTAATAATTACCATTAAAAGAAAGAACATCAATATAATAAGGTATAATTCCTTTTGGCCACAGTTTAAACTTTCTGATCTCATCATCACTTAAATCAAAACCGCGTACAATCTGGTGCTCTGGATAACCCTGGACATCATTCGTATACACCGATCTGAACTTTGAATCCACAGTGACATTATTTGATGATCTTTTGAGAGCACGAATGTAATCTTGCTGTTTGTTGCGTGGAGCCGTGAGACGGATTCCTAAACCAATGATTGTGGTGGGAAAATAAATAAAATTAAGCTTAATATGTTCCCACACTGTTGGGATTCAGGTTTCTACTTCGTGGGCCTACTCCACTGACCCTCATTGAGCCTGCATCTATTTATTTGTTTATTTATATTTGACCAAGTTATATTTACAGTTTGCACTACACATAAAAGTTATCAGTCAATATTAGTAATTACACATCAGGGGCGCAGCCTCCTTACAACCCGATTCCTATCGCCTTCCCTTCGGAACAACCAGTCTTCTTAGACTTGTGTCACATTACAAATATTTAATATCAGTTTAAAGGCTTCTACATACCAGCGCGAATTGTCGCGCGACGCGACACGGCACAAAGGGCGGTGCCTTTGTGTCGCGTCGCGTCGCGCGACAAGTCGCCCCGGTATGTAGAAGCCTTAAAACATTACAAAAATTGTTTTACTAAACAAAGAATTCCGACCATAACTGGCGTTAAATTTAGAAGAGTAAAGGAATTAATAAAATGTTTGAGTAAATTAATTTTGATTTATAGAGTTTATGAGAACTGAACAACTTTTTCTTCGGCTTACCTCTAATAAAAATGATAGCCTCGCTGCTGTTACACATACAATCATAAATTTTGGTATACATACAATAAAAAAAAAACATAAAATTAGAGAAACAAACATAAAATTAGATGGAATTGGGATAAATCATCGTGGATTACCCATGGGTAATTGGGTATCCACGATACAGGGTCTATGCGGGTCAGTCATTCATCATCATTTCAGCCGAAAGACGTCCACTGCTGGTCATAGGCTTCCTCCAAAAAAGGGGGGATTTTCCATAATCGCCACGCTTGGCAGACGGGTTGGCGATCGCAGTATGGTTTCAAAAATGCATAGAGAACGCTGCTGCCCATTCTTTAGAAAGTCCCTTAGTCGCCTTTAACGACACTCACGGGAAGAAATGGGATGGTGCTATTCTTTATTTAAACGGAACGATGCGGGTCAGTGGAGGTAAATTATGTCAATTCCTATTACTTACCGATCGATATTCGTTAGCAAGACCTCCCCTCATGAAGACACAGTCATGTCATCAATTTGGGAGCATAAGCATTATAAGAAATGCTTCAAAATACTTAACAGACAAACAGATGATCTTATTGTATTCTTGAATATTTCGGTATTATTTTGGCAGAAGAGAGGACGTTCCTACATCAGCCTATTTATTCACTTGGCTCCCGAAATTGCAATTTACGAAGCCGGGTTATAATTTTAGAGAAGCCATAAATTCATTGCGTTTACAGCTCAGTGGACTTCACTGCCGGAGTATGCTCCCCAATGAGTTTTTAACCTGGGAGAGTGAATAGGTGACTTCTAAGCAAGTGGGAACCGTCATCAACCTCATCATTGCTAGTGAAGATAGTGGTCGAAGGTACGGATATCAAAAATAAAAGCACAAATGAATTTTCCAATATGCAAACCCTATCGATGCTACCGATTTTAGAAGGTTTTCTTTTCAACTACTGCAAAAAAACTACTCACCTCTTGGGCACATAAGAAATATAATAAAAAATAAATTTGAACATTTCACTAAACCTCGCCGAGGCATACTTATGTGTGAAATAAATAAAATGTTCAAACATGGGTTTTATTGTTGAAATTCAATAAGGCATTTCGATAAGGATTATTCGATTTTTATGAATAATCCAGCAATTTGTCGATTCCTCTCTGTGTTACGGTGACTTACGTAATGCTATATAGTATGCACGCTAACCTCTTTACCATTCAAGGCATCGATGTACTATGTAAATAAAATATGATGATGGTGATGATGAATTAGGAATACACTTATCAGGTAAAATCAATAGGCAATTGACGAATTATGAACAATGTACTCCTCTTCTTAAAGACAAGTTGATCCGGTTTATTCCAAAAATCCCCACCCACAAATCCCCACTGGTGGGGATTGTTACTTTTTTTTCCAAAAATCCCCACTGGTTAAATAAAGTCAGCCTAGTGGGGATTTTTGGAAAAATTAGTAACTATCCCCACCAGGTGTTGTTGTTTCTAAATAATTAAAACAAAAAATGCGTTAATCAATACCTACGATAAGTAACTAATTATGTCAATATTATAATAACCAACTTCCATTATAAATTGTTTGCATTGAAACGAAACTCAATTGACTAGATTCAAACAAAAATTATTTAAACATTATAGGATCACGTAAATCGTGGTTGAGAATTTATCTCATTCTTTCCAAAAAAAATGGCACTGTAATGCTGCCACGCATTAACTCTAATTGAGCATCTAAGATGAACTGGTCTTTTTCTTTGCTTCTTTGTGATCGCGGGTTCCGACGGTGACTTTCGTTAGCACTTCTTTCATAAAACAAAGCGTCTTCATGCAAAAAATTTAGGAGTTTCAGTAAACTTGGTCTTTTTTTTGATATAGCTGCATTAAGCTTATTATGCCACCCTTCCAAAAAGTTTGTGGTTCTGTGCCTCTCTCCGTAAACACATAATACTTTTATAAAATCTTCTTTTATCCATTGGCTTAACATATACTGGCGAAAACTGTCACTGTTTTGATTGTCTGGGCTTTGGCTGGAAACATAGAACCAGCCTTCCATAATTCGATGTTCCGGTAAAAGTGGTAGTACTGCAGCAAGTTCAATTTGCCTCTTCAAAATTTTGGATTTCGTCAGATTCAATTCTCGCCCTTTTTTCCAAATGGCTTTTGTATAATGAAAAAAGCAACCTCTAACAGTAACTTCCGAGAACACCTCTTGAATAGCATTAATCGTGGCCTTTTCAAAATCGCATCTGAACGTTTGTGGGTTCCACCTGGGTATAATTGATTTTATCATGGAAAAAACTATGTTATAAGATTTTTGTGTTTTGTCACTCATCAAAACGTACAACAATGGTACGATATGTGTATTCTCATTGGTGCTACCATGATCACCATGTACTGTATAAAGTTGATAAAATGGTAAACAACAGCTTTTGAATGTCCCATCTCCAAAAAAATTTTTTATCGTTTTCATGCGACTACGAGCGTTTTCGGTAGCAAATATTAATATGCGAGTATTATTATCGTTAAAATCTGCTATGAGAAATGATTTAAATTTTAGAGGAACTGTAACTTCTGCGAGGTTCCTGAATTCAATTTTTTTAACTTGTGCCGTTGTATTTCGGTGGTTATACAAAGTACTCTTTATGTTTTTAAAAAGAGGAAATTGTGACCCACTCAACTGAAAACCTGAATCGTTGTACGATGCTGCTGCCGAATTATATGCTGTGGGAACATTCGGTAAGTCTGGAGTGGATATAGTGTTCTTCAGTTTTTGTATTTTTAAAGCAATATCATTTTTTTCGAAATCTGGTGTGCATTTATGTGGCTTTTCTTTGACAATATTAGTATTCTGTAACACATAAAAAATAAACAATTAAAAATATACATACCTATAATTATGTGCGTACGGATATGTATACCTGACGCGGACGTAAGCAAGACAGCTCTTTCAGTTGAATGCCATTATGAAAGCCACATTGGTATCAATGCAATGCAATGAAGTCACTTTCGGAAATACATAGTAAAATATTTTTAATAATATGATTAAGTCTCAATTTAATCTTGAATATTGTGTTTATAATAATGAACTTACTTGAATAGTAATAGATCCATTACACTTTTCTTTTTTTCTTTTTACACATTCCCATATATTTGCACAATTTTTATATTTCTTTTTAAGACAATATTGATGTCCCGCACGCACAAGTATTTTACTGTTTTGTTTATGTATGTAATCAAACGTAGAACTAGAAGAACTTTCTCCCATTATGGTTAATTTACTTATTAATATTTATATTGCTAAGTCACCTATATAAAATACTAATATTCCTCTGTCAAACAGACAGTAAACCATAAAATTAAAACTAAATGAATAAATTCTCTTTACATAATTAGTTACTTATCGTAGGTATTGATTAACGCATTTTTTGTTTTAATTATTTAGAAACAACAACACCTGGTGGGGATAGTTACTAATTTTTCCAAAAATCCCCACTAGGCTGACTTTATTTAACCAGTGGGGATTTTTGGAAAAAAAAGTAACAATCCCCACCAGTGGGGATTTGTTGGTGGGGATTTTTGGAATAAACCGTTGATCCCTACCGATACAGATCGCCCATTAATACAGATAGGATATTATTCCAATTGTGATCTGTGCCAGTTGTAATGGCAATCATGTCATTTGGTTTAAATAGGTTTATATTTTTATTGATATTTTAAATAGATTATTTTATATTTTGTGAATGTGTGAACGTTGTATTCTAATAGACTAGATTTTGAGACCATTTTACTATAATTTTTAGTATCCTCCTCCTCGTATTTTTAATATCCTCCTCCTTGTGGAACGCAAATAAATAAATATGAATTTAAGAATATCTGGTAATTGTTGACAGGCCTACACTGTCCTCCCATACGGTTACTCGGTGTTAATAAATACACTGTATTTTGAAAAGATTGTAAAAGCCAAGTATTTTTTAAAGAGTAACCGTGGTATTTCTTGCCAGCTCTTCTCCATAGGAATCGAGCAACTTGAAGCGTACACCTAACTTCTGACGTTTCATATGTGCCCATGTAGGTTTATGTGAAATAAAATATTATGATTTGATTGATAATATTTTCAGGGATAACATTAAGTAGCTTTTAAAACACTCACAGACAATGATATTATATTAAATAGATATGTTATACACTCACAAACCAACCGAAAAAAAGTGTTTCATGCAGCAGCGGCAGCACACATACCCACTTTTCATTCATTTTACATTTCACTACAAGTAAAAACGATGGCTTGATAAAAACAACAAGAAAAAAATGGACAGTGTTGTCAATTGCGCGTGAATGTAAACAAACATTATTCTGGCCACCAATCACCGAATGTTGGCATCACAGACTAACAAATACGTCCCAATTAGGACGTTTTCGAGTCTTCACGATTGCGCGCTCACAACATATCTGTTTAATATAATATAATTACTCTCAGAGAAGAGAAGGTGACCTATTCTATCTTATGTGTAACCCAAATATGATTTTCAACAGAGAAATAACATTCACACGGCCAAAATCCGTTTGCATGAAAAATTATTCACGCTATTTCAGATTCAGCCGCGCCGTTTGTATCTCTTATGACAGATTTCTCTGCTCATAAACATAAATTTTCCAGCGGGGCCGATACTCGTGGGAACCCACCTCGGGGCGCACTGGACCACCAACACTCAACAACTTTTCACTTTCTTAACCCAAAACCAACCGAAATTAAACTTTAACACGAACATCATAAAGTGCAATTTGGGCACAGTAAGAACGACTGCTAGAAAATAAAGCTGTTTCAGAAAATTGCACGCTATCAAAACTACAGCGGTTGCGTTCGCAATAAAACAAAATGGCGATGGCTTTGCAGGGTTGGCATTTCAATTGTGTGATGATGAAACTTGTCAGGGATTATGAAAAAGTAATTGCATTACTTTGTCATTAAGGTAATTTTACTTGGCTCAGCTCAATCGTCTTTACCTTAATGAAAATGCACTTCAGCACTCGTATCATGTTCACCTTTCAAATGCTAAGACCATGAGTTACATACAACATAGTTTTCAAATAAATCTAATCGTCTGGTAAAGGAATTACTGATACAAATCCTCTCCATTAGTACCAAAGGAATGAGGAACATAGACAGCCCTATGTGACAGTTGCATAAATAAATGCGCGTGCATAAATTTCAAAATAAGAACATCGTTTATCGAGGAGACATCTTTGGGGATGTATTATGCTATATATCGAAATTAATGCTTTTAACATCGACTTACTTTATAATAGGAGGGAGGGAGAGAGAAGATAGATTGAAGCGACGTAAACGTTGATAATAAAGGTCTAATGGAGATGTTCTTGTCTTGTACATTTTGTAACTGTATTGCATAATGCGGCCCGTATTGTGGACTCGGGTTGAGTAATATTTTAAGAAAAGCAATGGAAGGAGACGTAATGGGTCCTATTATAAGTTTATACTTTATGATGCATAAATCAGAACCGTAATTAACTATGAAAACCATTAAATTATGAAATGCATTTTCAGGTAAGTCTATTTCCTTTTGTGTACTTATTATATTTTATAATTTGTAGAACCTTCAGGCGATGTGTGCTAAAATTAAAGTGTATAATCCAAATTAAGTGTTTTTTTTTATTTGTTTGGAATACGCAAGTAATAAGACTATTTCAGGCAAATAGGTTAATTATAAATGATTTTATTTCTGTAAGTGGGTTTGTACAAACACTTTTACACGACAATTATAATTAAAAAAAAAAAACTAGAAGTGTTCGGCGTAGAAATTAAAAGTTTCAGTAAAACAAGGCTGTTCAAGTTTTTTGATCAATTTAATATTTTTAGTAACAACTAATCAATATTTTAATTATAAATAGATACTGCTAATGTACAACCAATATTATAATAAATTGTGTCAACCCCCAAAAAGCGGTCACTGGACGAAATATATTTCAAAAAGGTACATTTATTATACAAATAAAAAGATTTGAGATTCAGATAAGTTCAGCTGATTTCAATTGTATTTTTACCTAATATTAACAATTTAAAATGCTACATTCACATAAATAACTTAAAATAATGAATAAAGACAATATTTACATGCGTAAAAAATGATTTCACAATGACAAATTGACAATAATTCGATTAGGCAGAATAATAATTTTGATTAAAACCGGCTATAGCTGTCAGGTGTAAAAGATTAAAAAATGGCACCAATTCGATTATCGAAATTCATAACGGTTTCGGTTTTAAATTACGTTAAAATACTTTTTTATCACAATAGCTATCATGCTAAAATTCAAAACAATGGCTTTATTAGATCCAGTCATGGATATTATAACTACGAAAATTAAAAAAAAAACTTCAGTCTTTTAAATCCGATGCGGTATCAGTTCCTCAGACTCTGTCATTGAATTCCGAAACATTTTTAAAAGTTACCTATGTACAGAGATCCGATTTTTAAGCGTTTTTTTTTAACAATACATTGATAAGTACTCGAATACCTGTTTTAAATAATACCGATTGTTTTAACATCGGATTTTTTTACTAAAACTAACACGTTATTTTACTTTAATACATTCAGTAATATTAAAGTAAAATAAAATAAATTAAAACAAGTTTTCAATAAATATTTTTTATATAAAACATACTTGACGAGTTACTATGCTCAGTGCATTTTATTATATTATACACAATAATTAAGCTCAGTAGGATTAGTCTACCTATATATACCTACTTACTGGCTATACTATGTTTATATCACATATGAAATATCATTCAAGTTGATATAATTACTTGTATGATCAATAAAGCTTCCACTTATACTGGCAAACTATCGAATTTGGAATGTCAAACTTTTTGTCATCGAAATGATTCCAAAAGAAAAGAGATTTTGTCAAAAGATTGTCAATGTTAATTCACAAAATGATTTAAAGTTAGTGAGTTATGTCAGTCCAAAGTGTTATGAAGATTCTAATATAAACTCGCCAAGTGAATAGTTCACGATGCAATCTGTCTAATTACAATAACATAATATGTATAATAGCGTTGATGTACAACGTTACTATTGTAGTAATACATGCATTTAAGTACACTAAGAATGGTAGAAAGGACGATCATCTCTGCACCTGTATAAAATGTGTAACGAGTGTCAGCCGGGTTCGCGTGCAACACTATCTCCGTGAATCGGACGCAACACGCATACAATATTATACGTATAATACTGATTATTTAATTCGTTTAATATTTAATTAAAATTCTCCAGAGCGTTTATCTCGTAATGTGGGACACTTTTACGATGGCGCTACTTACTGACTGATAAGGGCCCAACGCTACGTCCGCCGCTGAACACCCAAGAAGACACTTTATGCAAATGCCATTAAGCCACAAATTCCATTAGCCGGGTTAATTATAATATGAAATTATAATTACAAGATAATTTCGCTGTTGAATCTCAAAACAGTTATGCGAGCATGCACCCAACGCGGACGTCCATAAAATAGAAAGTATTTATAAAACTCAAATGATTATTGCCGCTGTTATAATAATTGCAAATAACTTCTTTGAAAAACCTGAGTATTAACTTTGGAATGATATTAAGAAATATCATTTAAAGTATTGTACATTTCATTTTGCTTACGTGTCTCCTTGGGCTGTTCAGTCAAGTATGTACGATACCTAGGAATAAATAAATTACACAGCTGACCGCGTAAGGAAACCAAAGAGTCCAATTTAGAATAAATACAGAATAAGTCGATGGTAGAAATAAATCGTCTGTAAACTGGTCTCATTAATTTCCAAACGACAGTGTCCAAAAAAAATAAAGTTACTAGATCACATGTTCGCACTTAATAGTCAAATAAATTAACCGAACGAGTAGCTCACTTTAATTTTACGCCGGATCAATTATCATGTATAAAAGAAGAAATAAACAGTGATAGAGAAACTATTTACATAAGTCAACATGATATACGATTTCGACGACTTGGATGGATGAAAAAGTGAAGTGATTATAATACAAGGTCCGTTATCTGCCTCCGAATAAGAAAACAGGTCCACTGGAGTCTGAGTCACAATCACATCTGTCCGACACTAAAGTTTCTCTCATTGATCACTTCGTCATCAGCGTCCGAGTCTATAAACACGTGTGCACCACTTTTTCTGTGCGACAGAGTTTGCACTTGACCTCACAGCACCAGTGGAAGGTGCAGTTACATCGCTCCACCACGAACATGGTCTCCGTCCGGTACCCTCGGCCGCAGCACATCAGGTCACAGCCGTCCACCCCGATGCTCGTGTCATTACAGGCGCGCCCGTGTGTGCCGGGGATGCCCAGTCTCGGGTTCTTTTCGCAGAAACCCGGCGATGACTCCAAATAAACCAAGTCTTTCGCCCCCGGCGATTTATGGTCTGGATTATGAGGCCGCAGTTGGAATCTGTATCGGTCTCTCCGCGGCACTCTGTGCGGCACCGCGTCGTTCCGCTGCGCCGGCGGCTCCAAGTCAGTGTTAGGCATCATGACCCGTGACGCGCCGTCGAAGCGGTCCTTCAGCGAGTCGCCTACAGAGCGGAAGCTGGGCAGCCTCATCCAGCAGGTCTTGACGGTGCACGAGCCCGACATGCCGTGACACTTGCATTCCTGCCGCATTTCCGTTTGCACATGCTGCGAACAAAACAACACAATCAACATCATGTACTTTAATTTATTCTATCATGGGGAGGTCTATAATGATGTCCAAATATCTTTAAATTCCACCGATAAGCTTCGATACAGTGTGATCGATGATCTTTTAAGCGTACTCCATCGATCGCATCTCACGATCGAGCAAATTGTTACAAATCGTGAAGAGGTGGGCCGGTCGTCACCGCGCGTGGACCGATCATAAATCATACTCTAGGGACATTCATCATTCTTAGAAGGTAGATAAATGACGCAAGGATGGGAGACAGTAAATATTTTCCTATCTCCGAGCGCAGGCGCTTCGTAGAACGTCGTCGACGGTATTTATTCATTGACATGTAGATGGCCGCGTATGTCATACAGTCTAGTGTCCAAATATGTGTTAAACAATCGATGGAATGCTGTGAATATTCATCAGGTGGACACCCAGTGCGTCTGTCGTGACAGGAATTAAGCGCTTCGGTTACTGACGCGTCTGGGTGGCTCGGGGCGCCCGACGTCCCTTTTTGATGAACTTTGGGAAGGAGCGGACAGTGGATATGCAAATGTGGGTGTGCGGTGGGAGGGAGATGCGCGAGCGCAACGAATGAGTGCCTGTTGCGCAGTCGTCGCGCGCTGGGCCGCGCCGCCCGACGCATAATTAATATTACACAACGCGACATGTCAAGTGGCGGACGATCGATCGTCATCCATAATGGTAATGTAAACACGACGCGATGACAATGGCCGTCATTGGCGATAACTGATTGTTTTATGGATGTTTATAAGGTGCTACTGTCGAGTGGCGATTGGATAAGCATATTGACAGGAGTGTTCGACACTTACCGATCGCCCCGCTTCGTTGTTGTGGAGGTTCATTTTTTCTCTCAGGGTTTTGCCTCTTTCTCCAGTGTCGACGAATTCTCGGCTGAATCGGAAGCCGAAGCCGATGTTGTCGCTGCAGCCGCCCCACTTCCAGACGCGCACGTTAGCGGCGGCGGCGGCGCGGGTGCGGTGCGGCACGCGGTCGATGTGCGAATAGTCGCACGTGCACGATTCTATGGAACCTTCTGCGCACGCGCGCGCCACCGCATGCGTCACACCTGCGCTTGTGATCGCGTAGATGAACGCTGTTTCGCGGCAACCTGGTGACAATAGAAATGTTGTTTCATTAATTTATGCTAATTTATGAAGAAAAGAAAAGTGGTTCTACAGCCTACTTAAAATATATTTAAGAGACTGGAATGTCTCTAATAACTTTGGGACATGAAATCAGGTGGCACAAAAACTATCAAGATAATCATTTAGATTACACCCGTCGATTACAAATAGCATACTTATACCTACGTTATTAAGTTAGGCAGTTACACATATTTCACTTTGGCATGTTTGGTATTCGTATAATTAATTCATCCCAACTGCAGAGGGGTCCGTATTTTAATCAAATTTTATTATTGCTCCGGGTATAGGGATAAAAAATCTCGACATTTAAAATATTTTAGGTATTATAATTTAAACACGCAAAACATTTGGGCTCATCAAGCAACTGCAATCCGAGGGATTGAATTGGCTTTGCTCTTTTTAATCGTATTATTTTATTGACATTTTTAATTTGTTGACAGTATTAAAATCCTTTTCGAGAGCAATGGGCACATTAGTTTTTTAATTTCCTTCGTAAAATTCTATCTCAAGTTTCGACAAGTCTGGCTCACTTTATTCTTGATAATTTAACGAGATTAACCAGAGGTATGAACGTAGACGAAGCAAAAGGAGTATGTTACGAGCGTAGCAGGTGGCGTTCTATAGTTTCTGCCTACCCCCATGGGAAGAAGGCGTGAGTTTATTTATGTATGTAATATAAGAGCATGTGTGTAAAGTTTTTAATTCTAAATGAGACATTCCTAAACGGGGTGAGAGGTGCAATCAAAGTAAACTGAATATTCCGGATAATCACTGTGTTTACGAGTTATCAAGTAAGGTTATAATCGTTTAAAAGCAACAAGATCATTAAGGTTATATTCACACAATAAAGACTTGAGCAATGATTGCATCGCGTTCATTCATCCCGTTCGGACGAATACATAAATCGATGCTCGCATCCCGTATCGAATACTATAAATAATTAATGGCCCGGTATTAGAATCAAATACTCATAAAATACAATTAAAAGAGAGAGAGGGTATATGTCTGAGATTGAAAATAAAAGAAGTGCCTCTTACCTACCCGAGAGATTATAAATTTGATCATTACAAGTGGTACGGCGCGCGCATCGAATGCTCTCTCTTAATATCGATTTAATAGCCCTTGTACTTTAACGATTAATACTCAGCCATTGTCTACGCGACCTCGGCTCCACAATGAGACGATATTATTAACCGAACGGGACCCTAGTGACGTAACCCGTTCTCCATACGACATCATTAAAATATTCGATTATAACTTTTAATGAATCATAACAAGCATGATTTTGGAGGACGTCTAAATCGCAGTGGTCGTGTTCAGACTTGATCTCGTAGACAATGTAATTTTACGGCATAATGCGCATTAATACGGCTATTGTAGCTCTCGCCCCGAACGCATCCAACGTTATGATGGTATTCCTCAAAAGCTATTAAAGGGCGATCTCGATCGCTAAATAACTGAATGAAAATAAAACTGACAATTAACGCCGTTCTAACACAAGTGTAATCGCATGTCACCTCGCCGGCTAATGCCATTCATTAAGTAATATAGTGCGGCTCGCGCGCTCCTTAGGTGGGCTTCCGGCCACCGACGCACCACTATAAAATCCCTTCGGAAAAAACTCACCGACCCCGTATGGATGTAAAAATAATAAGGAACGCGTATTTGTTGTTATTTATAATAATAATATGTGGAACGGGCCCGGAGCAGCCCGCGCCAGCTTTATTAAGGACTCAATAAGCAAATGAAATCATTTTTTTATTGAGTTGTCATCGTGCACCGATATAAATTACGGTGCGCACACACTGCCGCGGACCGCTCTCGGATTCGCTTTTTATGCTTCCCTTTGGGATGTTATACAAAAGTATTTTATTCAGCAATTACTTGAGACGTTCGACCGGGAATTTTAATGTCAATTTCGCCATCATTCAATGCTCGGGCGAAATTAATTCAAGGTAGGGATACGTACATACGAGGTCGAGGACTCGTACATTTATCTTCTGTAATGACTTGGAAACGTTCAGTCGTATTAACTATAACGTATAGGTGAGGCCAATTAAATATGGCACACGTAAATAACGCTTGTGAAATTATAGCTTTCGGCTAATCGGGTTTAAAAACATTGAGGTGTAATGCTATGTGCGATGGCAGATGAGCGTTAGGGGTTTAAAGACTTCAGTCAGAAGGTAATGTTTGTATTTTATCGTCGGGTTATAAATCGGAGGCTTCACGGATATCTGTTTTAGTGCGTTACGAGTGAGCCGGCCGGCGGTCGTCCGGCGGGGTGCCCTGCACGACACCGGGCCGGCCTGGCCAGGTGCTTACACCACGTGCTGCGAACACGTCTTCATAACCTGTAGATAAATGTCGCCACATCTGGCCACCACAGATGTGAATCACTGCCCGCTGTGATTTTAACATCGCTACTTTTACTTAATCTCCAACATGCTCTAACGGTACGCGGCTACCCGACCAATTAGATACATAAACGACAACTGGAAATAATTTTTAATTGGTCTGTGAGAATTTTAAGGCTCGTCTATCGATGATTCACGGCCGTACCTCTACCCGTTTGACATCGTACGGTAGTGATTCTTTGTTCTGCATTAAACATAAGTACCCGTATAAAACTATAAATAAATTGTTTCAATATTTCATCGTGGTGGCTGCGACGAGCAACAAAGCCGATTGTCGCATTTTGCGAATAAATTGCGACGTAGAAAAATTATGACAGATGTAAAAAGAGGCTCCGTCTGCTGAGCGCATTAGTCACGGTATTAAATATAATGTAAATTCTCGACACGAGCCTAATTAAACGGCCAAACAACGCTGATCCGACACCGCGGATATACAGGGTGTTAAAGTAACTGCGTGCCATAGCATAGGGGTAGGTTCAGTATCGATAAAGGAAACAAGGAAAAAAAAAAAATTTTTTTTTTATTAAACATAAAAAATAAGTCTCTTCGTACTTTAACGGGCTTAGGACCGTCAAATAAAATAATTTTAATTCTTAACGATTGCTATTATATGTTAGTAGATACTAAATTAGGTTGAACTTGCAATATTTTTTTTGTGTTTTCATTTTTGTTTTGTTTTATTTTTTCATTTTATTTTTATTTTTCCTGAGTTCCTTTATCGATACTGAACCTACCTACCCTTAAGCTATGGCACGCAGTTACTTTAACACCCTGTATAAGTTCTAATACTTGTAGCCATTCGTTACCTGCTCATATAGGCCTACGCAGTAAAATATTCATAATTAAAGTGCGCTATTATTTTATTGAGGCAATTTCGCCCCATCAAATCGCAGTCAAATAAGAACAAACATGAGTAATGTGGATCTATAAAAGTAAATTATTATTATAACTGATAATAAAGTGCTGTCCGTGGATTATCTGTGCAGATAATAAATGGTCCCGTGGTGGGTTTACAGCGCGAGCACCGAGCTATAATTCCGTCCCGACGGATTGGCAGTTAAGGCGAGGCGTTGAGGATTTATAAAAGTCAAAAACTCGTAAATCCGAGAGCGCGTCCGCCGCATCGCACTGTTAAAATAAAACTTAATCACTGTTGACATTTGACGAACACCTGGCCCCGCGGCCACTGCCATTAAATAATTCAAAATTAATGTACTAATTAAATATGTTCCTGTCTGCATTGAGTCATCACGCTGGGGTGTTTCCATAAGATTAATTTGAAAGATTGACTTATGGAGGTTTCGCGTCGCGCCTCGCGTGCCTTATTTATGACGACTTGCATTATTCAAATTTGATGAGACGTAATTACTCAAAACATCCATAAATCACTCGGTTTATAATACGGTGTTTGGCCGGTTTAGAAATCGTTCCGGTTCGCACCGCTTTATCGGACTACGATGAAGTCATTGACGTCGTGTTATTTGTATTTAAACCAGGGACCATTTTGGTTACCCATTGAAAGGGTTTTCGATAGGGTTTTCTAAGCGGTTAAACAAAAACCCATACGATAAGGGTAACCCTTATGAACGGCTTAAATTAAATTTTGGTAACCCATTGAAAGGGTTTTCGATAAAAACCCATACGGTGTGGGTAACCCTTTTGAACGGCTTAATTTAAGCCATTCAAAAGTACCCACACCGTATGGGTTTTGATTAACTGCTTAGAAAAACCCTATCGAAAACTCTTTCCATTGAAAGGGTTTTCGATAGGGTTTTTTCTAAAATGGTAACCAAAATGGTCCCTGGGTAGAATAGAGATAGAATTGGTCATGCTACGAGTGAGGGCGGATATCGAAGTAACATAATATTATGAATTTTTCATGTAACTGGGTTTCAAGTAGGTATAGAACCCATTGAAATTGGTTATCATGTAACCCTTTCACTGGGTTTCAAGTAAAGAACCCATTGAATGGGTTATCATGTAACCCTTTCACTGGGTTTCTAGTATAAAACCCTTTCAATGGGTTACACCATGATAAAGGTAATCCATTGAATGGGTTACCCCTTCGAAAGACTTAACCCTTGACCGGGATTGTACGGTCCCTGACTAAACACGTCTTTTGCGAGAATATAATGACATTTTATCGTCTGAAAGACGGATCGTAGAGATGAAAAAAGGCCAGATTCTTCCGTTAATGAAATAAGAATGAAATCTGACGCATACTTGGCGAGGAATAGAAGCAAAGAAGGCAATTTCGCCGTAAAGGTACTTGGAAGATGGGGCAATAAAAAGCAATAATTCATTTTCGTTATGCCATGTATGGGTGATAATTTCACATTGAGTCCGCGTCCCGAGACTCCGGTGCGACAATTCAAAATTACGTCGGTCGTATATCACTCATTGTGAGTGGCACAAAGCGCTGCAGAAGCGACTAGCTACCAGCCAACAGCCAGCACCGCGACACCCATTCACACAATGAACAAAGACATTTGTTTTCAAACTCAAGAAAAAAGCACCGAAAATAATTTAGTTTTAAGTGAGCTGTCCATAAACAATAAAAGGGCGATCGAAGCGTTGGAAACTGGAAATCCGTCGATAAATATGATCTCAGTCGCCTCTCCCCCGCCCCGGGTCTGTCGCCGCGGCTCTTAATCGTCTCATTTCAGTTACACGAAACGTGCGTTATCTCGAAAACAATTCAAACGCCACAAAACCTAAAACGCTTATCTAATTGAGCATTAAATATTTCGTCGAGGGCATTTTATATCGGCTTTATTTTCGGTGTCGATCGTTTTATACGTTTTATCCACCCACGACGTCGGCATCTCGGGTGCGCGCGTACGATACGCACCAAAACAGGAAATATTTGAAAAAAGGTCGGGGTTTATTGGCCGAGTTACCTGCCATTAGGAGCTGCGATAGGTGTAAACGTGGCTTCCGTGGGGCTTGTACGAGTGCAGTGGAATCGCTAAACTACACCACAGGGGGCTCGCTGCGGGAACTCGGACCATATATTTTCTATTCTCGGCTCGACAATGACGCGACGAATAAAGGCCTTACTATTGTGTCGTTGTCATCATTTGTGTTAATACGATCCTTGAGGTTTACACCACAATGAGATGAAGTTGTCGCGTCCGAGTGTCAATGGTTTGACAACGTGTAAATTAGTAATTATAGATGTCGCGTCCGGGGGGCCTTTGTGTGCCAGCTCGTGATTATGTGCAGACTGCGGAGCTATCCGTTTGGGATTGATGAGTTTCAAGGATTACATTTGCGAGTTTACGTTTTTTGTTTATTGAATAGCGTTGTGTGTGACGGGCTCCCGCGGGGTCGAGACCGTTTTTATGCTTCTTAAATGAACGTAATTGCAATGTATTAAATTTTTTCATCGTGTGTATTTGCGGCCAGCGATACCGCCGTGCTCCTCGCCCGCCCTGCATGCCCTTAATAAAGTAATATGCTCTAAATGCACACGCATATAACATAAATTTTGTAATCGGCTTGCTCTTTTTATCATGTGAAATTATTACGATGGTGGTCCGAAGCCCGTGCTATATCTGGCTTTTAATTTAGAAAAATGATACTTCGCTTTTATAGTTTGTATGCTCGCATACAATATCAATATTTATTTTTTGCTCTAGGCGTTTAGTTTTATGTTCGTCGATGGTAAATACATTACTGTGTGCGTAAGAACTATATATCACTTGGATGCGAGCACTAGAATTAAATGATTTAATGTTTTAAATTAATATGACTGGCTTTGTGTCTACCTGAATTATTAACGGTTATTCATTGCGGTTTAAGCTGACTAGTAAGTGATGTCTGGGCTTGAGTTTTATTAGAAGAACTATCAATGGCTTTCTAGAGTGGGAGTGTTGACATTTAAATTCTTGAATCACCAAAGAAATCATGAATAACTTTAATTGGTTTTACAACATAAATAGTTTAACATATTTCTTCGTATGTGTCGGTTGGTCCCACATTTGGTACATCGCCTGAGGCAAAAAGTGACCCAACCTCACTTTTTTCTTTATGGCTAACATTAGTGTTGGGTAAACATACACCTAATTGCGATTTGTTACCAATTTTGTTTTTCATGAATATTTTATAAACATAATGGTTTATGACATCTCGTTTTTAATGAGAAAACGCCATTTTAATCAACAATAGATTTGTTATATTAAGTTTTGATCGCTGTTTCACGTTAATTTATTTATACACGAATGAAATTATTAAACGACATAATGTTAGACAACTTTTTATAAAATTCTTAATTGCATCAAAATTAGAGCATCCGTTTCGGAGCTACAATCGACCAGACAAAAAACTAATTATAATTCAGGGACGTTAAGGTTCTTCATCAATGAATTGAATTAATTAACATGAAGGTTATACAATAAATAAATTATGTTATTTGTAATTTAATGTTAAGCTACTATTGTAATAAAATCACCTAATTACTACTTCTTAATTGTTAATGTGACCTTAGTAAGTTGATGTTTCTTACGTTATGAGAACTTATTAAGGGGACCATAACCAACTTTTAATGATTTTCTACTGAAGATCACGTCTAAACGAGTAGTGTGAAAAAAATATATGTTAAATAAGAGCATTTTTTCAATAACTTAATATGTGAATATTTTAGATTATGTTTATATTACATAGTGAAATTAATTTGTAAAATTATGTCTAATGCGGATAAAAAACTGAGAATAGCGCAAAATCTACCAAGCGTATTTTTCTGAAACCTTCACCAATTTAAAATAATTTAATTATTGATCTTTTAGTAGACGAGTTTTATTAAAATACCTTTTGTTTTGTATATAATAAATTAATAATGCATCAAATTGGGGACAGCGCCCCTTGATGGGCGAGTCCTATTACTGGCTGAACGTACGACGCGTTGCGTGAGCTCAGTACAGAACACGCAAGCTAACCACTCAAGGTCACTGGCATATATCTGCGTCTTAAGTTAAAAATGTCGTCTACGTTATTATTGTCTTTTTTGTTATTAAGTACTAACATAGGCTAAGCTATTTTGTCACTAACACTGTGGACCTCATTGCAGCAGGTTTTTTTTTTAAATTATTTATTACTACACTGAAAAAAATGCGAGCTAAGATACATTTTCTCTTAGTTGGCATTAAAATGTTTGGAATCACTATTTATTTATTTACTTAAAACAAGATAGCATATTTGCCAGAACAAATTCATTGTATTTATATCGACAATGTGACATGTACAGAATAATCACCGGTCTTTGTTACATCATACATGCTTTGTTTGATTTTACTTCTTCACTTTTTTAAATCAAATTATAATCTTAGTTGATGGTTACAAGCAACTTGTTAGCATTACATCATTCTTATACTGACCAACATTTGAGTTAAATCAAATAACTACCCGTAATTAAACTAACTAATTTCTTAGTTGACGGAACTATGATAATTTAACAAAATTCTCCTAGCTTCAGAAGTCAAGATTTTGTTAGGCTCGTATGGAGTCAAGATGCGTGATCACATTAAACAAGATGTTTGTTAAAGCAAACACTTTTTTTCATAACCAACTTTTAATGATTTTCTACTGAAGATCACGTCTAAACGAGTAGTGTGAAAAAAATATATGTTAAATAAGAGCATTTTTTCAATAACTTAATATGTGAATATTTTAGATTATGTTTATATTACATAGTGAAATTAATTTGTAAAATTATGTCTAATGCGGATAAAAAACTGAGAATAGCGCAAAATCTACCAAGCGTATTTTTTTTTTTCTACTGAAGATCACGTCTAAACGAGTAGTGTGAAAAAAATATATGTTAAATAAGAGCATTTTTTCAATAACTTAATATGTGAATATTTTAGATTATGTTTATATTACATAGTGAAATTAATTTGTAAAATTATGTCTAATGCGGATAAAAAACTGAGAATAGCGCAAAATCTACCAAGCGTATTTTTCTGAAACCTTCACCAATTTAAAATAATTTAATTATTGATCTTTTAGTAGACGAGTTTTATTAAAATACCTTTTGTTTTGTATATAATAAATTAATAATGCATCAAATTGGGGACAGCGCCCCTTGATGGGCGAGTCCTATTACTGGCTGAACGTACGACGCGTTGCGTGAGCTCAGTACAGAACACGCAAGCTAACCACTCAAGGTCACTGGCATATATCTGCGTCTTAAGTTAAAAATGTCGTCTACGTTATTATTGTCTTTTTTGTTATTAAGTACTAACATAGGCTAAGCTATTTTGTCACTAACACTGTGGACCTCATTGCAGCAGGTTTTTTTTTTAAATTATTTATTACTACACTGAAAAAAATGCGAGCTAAGATACATTTTCTCTTAGTTGGCATTAAAATGTTTGGAATCACTATTTATTTATTTACTTAAAACAAGATAGCATATTTGCCAGAACAAATTCATTGTATTTATATCGACAATGTGACATGTACAGAATAATCACCGGTCTTTGTTACATCATACATGCTTTGTTTGATTTTACTTCTTCACTTTTTTAAATCAAATTATAATCTTAGTTGATGGTTACAAGCAACTTGTTAGCATTACATCATTCTTATACTGACCAACATTTGAGTTAAATCAAATAACTACCCGTAATTAAACTAACTAATTTCTTAGTTGACGGAACTATGATAATTTAACAAAATTCTCCTAGCTTCAGAAGTCAAGATTTTGTTAGGCTCGTATGGAGTCAAGATGCGTGATCACATTAAACAAGATGTTTGTTAAAGCAAACACTTTTTTTTTCAGTGTAGCTGCACCCGCGGTTTCACCCGCATAAGTCTCGATCCCCTGGAAATATCGGAATAAAAAAGTAGCCTATATGTTAATCCAGGGTGTCAGCTACCTCCATACAAAATTTAATCAAAATTGGTCCAGCCGTTTGAGTGTGAAGCACAAACACACACACTCACAAACTTTCGCCTTTAGAATATTAGTGTGATTATTTAATCTTTTTTCAACTATGTTGTGGTCGGCTTCCAGTGTAACCAGATGCAGCTGATGGTGTTGCCATTGTAAATAATATATATTATGAACTTTATCTAAGTAGTTTGTATTTATTTTGTTTCTTATTTATAATCTCACTGTATGCTGCACCGGTCGACGTCATCACGTCAACGCCGGCTATCGCTGAAAACCAGCGCTGGGGCTCTGTCTCGAATAGGGTCGCAGCATTATGCTGAGCAGTGGCCGTTTTGCGTGGATGTGACGCATATGTTCCCCCTACTTGTTCTTTTTGTATCTTTTTTCTTTCTTTGTGTCATGTTTACCGCAAATAAACGTATTTTCTTTCTTTTTTTTTTCAGCTGAATACCAGTATTTTACATGGAGTGACTAGCCTATCTGACCTCCACAACCCAGTTACAATAAGACAGGGCCCCAATTCTGCTATTTTTATAAATTCAGTCATTCCAACACGATCCCATTGTCATTTTGCAAAAACTTCGTAATCTGCTAAATTCATAATGGTCGATTATTGGTCGGTCAATGTTCTCGTAATAGAATTGTGTTACTTATAATGGCATTGTCTTATTGCCATTATTATAAAACCCATTAATAAAAATTACGTTTATTTGTCATTATGTACAAGATTATCAATAAATACAATTTCTTTCAATGTAGTGTCAGTGGCCGACCATTGGAAAGTCATAATGACGCCATTATAATAGTAGATTACCAAACTTGTCAAAATCAAAACCATTATGAAATCAATGATCGACCATTCTGTCACTATTGTAATAGCAGACTTGAGGCCCTGGTTGTCAGATTTTTGGGCTTCTGACTACCCGTAACGACTGCTAAAGATTCACGAATGAAAGCCAGAAACAACAGCTTAATGTGAAAGGTATAGCTTCAAGTTTTTTATGCGAACAGACAGCTGTGCTGCTGGGGAGTTTGTTGCGCCACTTCTTCTTCCCAGCTAAAGCACTAGGAAGTGGTGAAGGGTGGGTCGTTTTTGGGGGACTGTCTCATGTAATTTTTGACGTTCGAAAAGTGCTGATTCTCAGCCTAGTTTGAATAAATGACTTTTGATTTTGATTTTGTATGTAAAGATGGTCACCCATCCATAGAGTAACCACGGGAAGCGTAGCTTAACCTGATCGATTGACCCGTGCGGCAGTTATTACTTGCCCACGAGTCCCTTTTATTTATTTATTTATAATATTAGGTAAAAATAAGTTAAATGCACCTACATCTTTTTACATGAATTGAGAGCATTTAAAAAAAACCGGTCAAACGCGAGTCAGACTCGCGCACCGAGGGTTCCGTACGTATATAATTATGATGTTGATAATTTCTGAAAAACTGTATGGGAGACATCGTATTATTTTTCCTGTAATCTTTACATAAACTTCTATCACATAGAATAATTTCAGATTTAATCTATGAAAACTTTCGAGATAAGGGGGGGGGGGGGGGTTACTTTTTTACATTTTTCGTCAAAAGTCGGAATGTAAGCTGCCTAAAATAAAAAATAAAATGTTTGAGAATGTGCAAACAGCGCTCTTTCATATGATACCCCACATGCTCTAGTAGCCCCACTTCAAATTAATAAGTCCCGCTTTCAGTCCCTTTTGCAAAAAACGTTATTTTTTTTAATTTCTTTGTTGTTTGCAAAATAGTTGGGCAAACGTCATTTAAAACTATTCTAAATTTCAAGTTGATAGCATTAGTAGTTCTTGAGATATCCAGGTGTGACAGACAGACAGACAGACATAAGGGTTCTTTTTTACCATTTTGGTACGGAACCCTAATACTCCATTAAGTAAAGGGAAATTTAATGTTTCTTTGTACGAAGCAACAGGTAGAAACCTATTCTCGACTAATAGAGACATTTACAGAAACGGCTTGCACTATCCATTAACGCATTTGAAGCGCGGGTCAATAACCGGAGCAGAGAAGAAATATAGTCGATATATTGCGCCTGCTACGATCCCAAATGAGATCGAATTAGCTTGAGATACGGCAGCCGAAGCTCTTAATTTTGATGATAACCCCCTAATGCTCAACCTGAACTCTGATCCACCAAAAGCTTTTTCAAATAACTCAGCTTATTGGTAGAATTAATTTCGAAACTCATTTTTTATTATTTATACATTGTTTGCTTGTTGTTTGTTGTGTTGCTCTAAAAAGTTTTGTTGCAAAAACTTATTAGCTAACGCAAAAAAATCATGAAAACGACAGAATTGAATCACAAAACTGTCTTTTTTTGCTATTATAGCGAATAATTCTTGTTATGCCGAACAGATGTTCGCAGGCTCATAATAAGGCGTATCGCGTACAAAGCATCGAAATCGGACACCGGAGATAGGGCAGCCCCGATCTGACAACAAAATAACATCTTACCGTTTATAAACTTGCTTGCCAAATAATTTTCAACCTTATACACTTTCAGCTAAAGCTCAAGCAGCTTTCAAGTAACTACAAAACTAAATAAAGCAATGCGTTTTAAAACATTTTAATTTCGAAGTGTACGTTTATAAACGTAGGTTATTATTTTAAATTGAAAACTAAGTCTTTATACTGTTAAATAAAATACTCGTACTTAATGCGTTGAATAAAGTAAGTAAAGCTTCTAAAAGGGATTACTTCGAGTAATATCCGTAACCTATTGAATTCAGTTGTGTAACCAGTATTGTGAGGCTAATGGGTATCTATTTGCTGATTTATATCTATTGATAATAATCTACATCCATTCAAATCAACTAAATGGATTCGACGCTCGCGCATTTGTGGACCGCTGTTTATGGGATATAAAAACATGTTTTTTTTCAATACACTATAAAAGAATCGATGCGGAATCAGAATCAGATTATGATCTCATTCATAAAAAAGTAAAATTATATTTCAATCTATCGTAAAATATTAAAACACGTTCACAAAACGGAATTGAAAAACGTAAAAAAGAGAGTTATCGACAAACGGGAACTCAAACGTCACTCGACCTCATGTAATTGATCCAGCATCTTTTATCTTGATGAGTTCTTTATATGTGCCCCCGACTCGCTACCCTCCCAGTGAATACAGATAAAATCTTTTAAAAGGGTTGCCAACTAAAGATATCACTTAATTTGTAGCCTCTCTTTGTTGGGGATTTATACAAAACACATCTTTTTGTCCACCGATGCCCTTTGCAGGGTTAAATGTAAAACTGTTTATGCTGCGAGATTTTCGTTTGAGTTTTTTAAAGATTAGCCTTTTAAACGTCTCAATACCCTGTAATCTGTTTCCTTAGTATTTTAGAAGGGTATTTAGGGCTTATCTTCTTAAGTTCTTTTTTTTAGTGTTTGTGCCTTTTCTTTCGCGATGTCAAAATTGAGACAAATGAATGACGCGTGTACCCAAAAACGTTCTTGCATTTATTGTTCAGTTTTTATTCGTGGAGGCGACAATAAAATCGTGATCGGAGTATTAACTCGTCAACCTTTGTCAGTTGTTTGGATTTAATTAATCTAATAACAGCTTACCTCTGTCCACGATTTTGCCAAACAAGTTTTTCCCTCTGAGGAAGTTTCTTGTTGAGCAGTTCCATCTTCTGTATTTGAACTGGTGTTGGCATTCTGCGACAGCCATGCTGGCGCCTTTGGCAACTGCTGATAAGACTCCAGGGTTCTCTCTGGCTAGTCTTCTCTGTTTCCGCCTGAGGGTGGAGTGAATTGCTGGGTCCATGATCAGAACCCCTGGTGACATCGGTGATAGATTATTTGGCTCCCCAGCTTTGGCTATACCCCTACAACAAAATAGTACTTGTTACAAAGGTATCCTCAAGAATTGCTAATGAAGAGCTCACAAAAAACAAATCTCGTTGTCCAAAAGCGATAAGATTGACTTTTGTCACTGTGAAAGACAATGCCTGGCGTTCGAATAACTCAATAAAAAAGAAAAAAACGAAAATAAACACAACCCGAACGCCACTTAAGGCAATGGGTGCAACTCGAAATGAAATGCTCATTTGAAAAGGTAAAGACAACAAACAATTGACGACCGAACTGTCAATCCGCAGACGTTTAGATAAATATTTGCGTCGCGCATTAATCCTTGAGGGCCGAGCGGGTAAACACGGCCTGAGAGCGATCGAGATCACGGCCTGTTGACTCGGCCTCGCTTCACCAACTTATTCGGCCTACAGTAAAAAAAGGCCTCGGTGCACTCTCGCGCGGTGCCTCGCGTTTGGACCGCTGGAAATCGTATTACTTTTCTATTTGCTTTTCTTTGTAGTCGAGTGTTACGTAAATATGAACGTGTTCGTCGGAAATTCTCGTTTCCTTCGAGAATTCATGGAGACGATGTGATGGTTTTAAAATTTTTGTTCTACTTTTAAAAATAATAGACAAAGAGATGAAACGGATATAGGAATGATAGTTTACGCCGCCGCCCGTCGCGTCAGTGCGTAGCGGCGATGACGTCTCCATTTTCACGTATACTTATAAGAGTCTTTGGTAACAAATTTCGTGACTTTTGTACATTATATTATATAAACACATTAGCACTTCAATGTCCATTATTTAGCAAAAGATTAGGCATTGACACGTCACATTATTACACTTCTTATTAACAAGCTTATTTAATTTGATTAGAGGACGCCCGTCGCTCAAGTTTTATTACCGTTAATCCAGTTTTATTCATATTTATTGTAATCAATGGATATTGACGGAACTATTAACTGCCAATAAGACATAAATACGAGATAAACTACTTCATTTACACATTTGTCAAAGCGACACTTAATATTTTATAATAGTATAAAAGGAGTAATTTAGTTTTGGCGAAAAAACTTAATGAAGTCAATGTTTTTGTTGCCAACATTTATTGGAGGTTAAAAAACGGTCGGACAAGTGAATTGAATTTAGATTATTCAGGACATAAATCAATCTAATTTAAGATTTAAAATAGCAATCATGTGGAAAATCTAAATCTGTATGTAGGTGCAATAAATTGGGTCCCAGTGATGTTGACTCCCACAAGCGCTTTAAGACAAAAACGAGGGATAACCATATTTGCCTGTCCATAATATAAGGTCCTTTGCACTTGTCACGTTGGTAGAAAATCAAATAGTGGCAACACAAAGTCCTCGGGGAAAAAATTCTGAATGGCTTTCACGAACAAACGTAATGTGTGCACAGCGATAAAGCCTGTGTGAATGTGTCAAAATATTGTCTTTTGGATGCTTGTGTCTCCTTGTTTGAGTAATTAAGAGTGTTCCTGTGCCGTTTTAGAGTACTCTGGAGACAAATGTTTTTGACCCATTTTTTAGACATAAACAGCTCTGAACATCAAGTAGCTTAAACTGAGGTAGGTTACACAGCTTTAAAACATCGTTCATTTGACAACAGATGAGTTCTGAGATTTTTTTGATTTTCCTTATCTGTGCAATAGTCGATTCTTCTGTTATTTTACAATGGTTAGACTAGCATGATATTTTCATAACTTACTACCTACATTTTGTGTTAAAAATAATATGTAAAAAATAACAAGATCAATGCCAGCGACATTTCCTTGATACAACTTCCTCGCAATTTGGATTTAGCAACACATGTCTTTAAAATGGAAGACTTCATTCGTGGCACGCCGCCTGCATACGAATCAGCCCTTTATTATTTAATTTGTTGGCGACTGGCGAGGCGTCAAAATATCAAAGTTCATAAACCAATTACCGAAGACCCTTGGCTTGATATGCTCTATATCTGGACCATGTCTCATGGTATACTGGTCTTTGTTATCAGAGGTATCGTGACGCCGGCACGCGATTTCGAGCGTAATGTAATATGGACTACGTCTGATGAATACGAATGAAGCAAGGTGTGGCGATTTCTTTTTGCTCGAGGCAATGTACGAGGATTTTATGTGCTCCAGTTGGATATTAGTGCCCGGGGGTTCAATCCGTCGAACCGCTGGGCATATTTTAAAAGCCCTAGTAATTAAAACTAAGAGAGGGAATCAATTATATTGATTATTTTCTCCTATATACCGTTGTTTATTTGATTACCTTTTTCTGATTTATTTTGTAGATTTGGTTGCTTTAAATAATTGAAAAATGAAAGCCATTTTTCATGTTGTCATTTTTGTTTTTAAATAATGATTCAATTCATTCTCATTTATACTTAAGATTAAAAATTAAAATATACAACCACTTAATTAAACGTTAAAATCAAGAATTGCAACACTCATTCTGCTCTCATTTTAGTAAAGGACATTTAACTCATTTTTGTACGTCTCAAGTAGGTAGGGCCGCAAGTTTATTTTTAAATCTGTCCACGTTAATAGTGTGGGCTTGAGAGGAATGGGACCGATATACCATCTTCCGGCAGCTGGGTAAGAACTAAGTGGTCCGCTTTATATTTCATATTGCCTTGATAAGATTTATAGTTGAACTTGTTCACTTTATTCTGTTGTGTAAAATTATATTTAAAGAAAAAAAAATGTAGTATGTTAATTGTGGGGCCTATTAACGTCTCGAATGTCATTATAGTATCTGTTTTCGATGATTAATGTTGCAAACAGCAAAAATAAGGAGTGTTGCATGTTTTTTGTAATATTTTGTCCGGTTACCGAATTTATAATAAGAGTTATTAGTTTATATTAAACTTTATAAAAACCTATTATGTTTGACGTTATATTGATTAATAATAAACCTGATGAATGAGATGAAAATGAGTTTAAGATGTAATCGATGGGGCAACGTTTATTTTTATTAAAATTTCATCATTGATTATCTGCAATAAAATTGAAGAGTCAAATGAAAGGTGAAAAAAAAATAGTTTTCGTCATAAATCATGTTGATGATGGATTCAAAATGTTTATTTTTTTAAATATATTAAGAACCGCTACTAACACAGTTCACGTAATATTTACGACAGTTCTGTAGAAAGTGTGTAAAAATTTCGTTGAAAGAATTCACGCCTCCGTCGCGCGTCGGAGCGCGAGACTGATTGTATCGCGCGCTTTTGATTGCTCTTAAGCATGTTTATATGTTAAAATAGAAAGCCTTTTTGTTTTTAAAGAGCATATTACATTGCTTTACTTAAGTTTATTTACAGACTAAACTTACATAAAAATATTTTAAGTCAGTTTTGAAGAAATTCCTTAAAATTGATTAAGATTCTTCATTCATCTTTGAACGATATTTTGTCGAAATTCATCTTATTATTCATATTTACTTCTAACATGGTTCTAAAAAGTGCATGTTTAAATTTCTAATTATATGAATTATGAGATTTTTCATTCACTAAAATTAAAAAAAAAACAATAAAACGGAGGCTATGCCGCCGTCACGTCGCCCGTCGGCGGACTGAAATTTTATCTTTAAATAACTTTTATTCGAGTGGATTAACAGAATTTAATAACAATTTAAAAGTTTTTTTGTTAAGTAAATAGTTACTTAGAGTACTTAATTATTTAAATTATGTTATTTGAACTTAATTATGTATCAAATTTTCATGTAATTTTCCAAGTTTCTAGAACTGTCATGAAATAATAGGAACGCGACGTCTAGCATAAATATTTTTTTTATCTTAAATTGATTAATTATTCAAACAAACTTTATTTGTACCATGCAATAAGCACGCGCCACTATGTGTTGACTTTTTTAATAACTAGATAATGTAAATGTAATGCTTATAAATTGCTTATTATTAAAAAACAATAAAACGGGGGCTATGCCGCCGTCGCGTCGCCCGTCGGCAGACTGAAATTTAATCTATATATAACTTTTATTCGAGTAGGTAACAGAGTTTAATAACAATTTAATTGTTTTTTTTTTAAGTAAACAGGTACTTAGTTTACTTAATTATTTAAATTATGTTATTCAAACTTAATTATTTATCAAATTTTCATGTAATTTTCCAAGTTTCTAGAACTGTCATGAAATAATAGCAATGCGACGTCTAGCATAAATATTTTTTATCTTAAATTTATTAATTATTCAAACATAAAGTTTATTTGTACAATGCAATAAGCACGAGCCACTGTGTGTTGACTTTGTTAATAACTAGATAATGTAAATGTAATGCTTATAAATAGTATAGAGGTGGACTAACATAAATTATAAATGATCAATTTATAATTACACAAATTGTTCAGTTACTGTGTAATAGATATTCTGATGTTTTACATAACAGATTTTGATTTTCAAAGCTAAGTTATTGGTTGATAATTATCCTTACTAAATAAATAAATGTGCGAAAGTCAGATGGTTTGTTACGTATTCAGGCTAAAAAGGCGGAACGGATTTGGATGAAATTTGGCACATAGGTAGATAATGAACTGGGTTACGACACAGGCTACTTTTTATCTCGGAAGTACGTTTCCTTAGGATAATTTCCGAACTCAACGCGGGCAAAGCCGCGGGCAGATGCCAGTAAATTATAAGTGATCAATTTATAATTTTACAAATTGTTCAGTTGTATAACAGATATTCTGATGTTTTTCACAATACATTTTCATTTTGAAAGCTATATTATTCTTTATATTACTTTGATATTTTTCTTAAATTGTTAATTAACTTTGCATTTAACATTTTTTCAAACTCAAAGCATTTATTTTATGTAAAACAATTACGTGCATTCATGGTCAAGGAGTCAGTCAGAAAAATTAAGTTAGTAGGCCATTCCAAAGTATATAGATTCCTGTGGAGAAGAACGGACAAGAAACTCCATGATTACTCGTTTAAATTTAATATTGTATAATAGTCTTTTCCGGTTGTTAAAAAACTTTTATTAACATTTATCAAATTAATTGAAACATATAGTTTAATATAAATCAATACTAAAATTGTAACTTACAACACAGTTACAAGACAGATCTGTTATCTACTAATTATTGAATATTTCTTAGCTTAATTGAAATAACTTCCTTCAATATCTGTGAGTGATAGACTAAACCAATCTCGTCTCTAAACAAGTCTGAAATAAACACAGACAAACAACTTGTTAAGTGGCTGTCTGCATAATTTAGGGGGAACCCCACACTACAGTGTAGTTAATTTTAACTGCAACTTAAGTTGCATTAAGCTTCCTACTTAAATTATATTGAGCAAAAGTTTATAGGTACCTAGATCGTGTACCTATTGTCTAGCTTATAAATATGTGCAAATTATAATAACGAAGTAGAAGGTGTATTAATTAACTACACATGAAAAAAAACCTGTGTAACTGAAGGACAAAACAGTGATGTTATAAAAATGTTAAGTTAGTTTTAAGTTAGGAACCATAAAAACACTTTATTTATTCAAAATTACTTAAAATAAGTGTTCTAGAATTAACAACAGTTAAACCTGTCACATAGACATATTTAAAACATCAGACAAGTATTTTTAAAATCACTAAAATGTACAAAATGGTTAAACATCGAACAAGTTTATTAGTATCGTAAATAAACGTTTACGTTCCGGTCGGCGCGGATGCGTTTGCGCATTTTCAATATCAACATAATGAATGCTGCGCTTGATACATTGCTAATTGGCGCAGTATTTATGTGATGTGGCTTTTATAATGTTTACACTAAATTAATGAGTTGCGACGGCATTTTATATAATTTGGGAACATTATTGCGTTTTAATGTACTTAATTTTATGTGTTTATTTTATTTCATCCTTTATTTTATTAGTTTAGTGTTCTTTCATTGGTTGTGCAGTTTCTAAAATTTAAATTTTTACTTTATTATGTGTAAGCGATAAAATAACTGTGTTTTCTTAATATATTCTGTATTAAGTATCGCTAGTCATAAGCTTAGATGAATGACTTAAGAAGTAGGTGTAAAATAATACGACCTTTGATCCCAAGTTGTTAGATTGACAAATTAAATATAAATATGAAGAAAAAAAATGTCATCGCCATTGAAACTATGTAATATGTTGGAAACTTGACTAATATATATTAATTTATTCATTTTTATACAGATTATGACTTGAATTTATATTTCAATCATCATTATCATAATTTTTATCACATTTTTTTGCAGTTTACGTCATCATTTGAATTGTGACTGTCAATGTTTGGATATTTTGGCGAATGGTCACGACACTTCTTTGTTAATTTGTGTAAATCAAGCAATTTTTCAATCATTTTAATTTGATGCTTTAATAATAATTGATTTAATTATTTTTCCTAAATATTTTTCAATAAAATTATTTTCTCGGTTTCATTTGCGGAGAAATACATTCCAAATGTATATTCTAATAGATTTCAAAGTCTACTGTTAGGGATTAGGTGGGTCGCATACCAGGAGCTGTATGATAGTGTATGCAAATAACACTTGATGCCCCTGTCAGTCACTGACGAAGTGACGACGCAACGGAAGGTGACAGGAGACACATTTTGTCACCATGATAATAAAACTAGCAGCTGTTATGCCAAAAAAACTGTTGAAACTTAAGATATTTGCTTTAACGCATACATTTATCGTGTTATGCCCATATATTCAAGGCATATGAGTAGGCTGTAATACGTGTCTTGGATGTCAATGAGTTAGTTAAGTAGGAAACATTAGTCACCAGATATTAAATACAGATATGAGTACATGAAATGTCATATTTAATCTTACGACAACTTAATATTATATATCTCCTATTCTTCACATCTTAACATTTATCTTTTAGCTACGCAGATTTTACATTGCATCCCAAGCACTTTTCAAGTTAAAGTTTATTTTAGTTCTGTCAGAAACCCATTAAATTGATTTCGTTTTATGATCAACCCGTTACAAACAGAACAATCAATTGGTTGCTTGACGTACCTACTACAGTATTAAATTTTAGTATGCTATTATCGATTTCACACTACTACGCAAGTTTTATGCCTCGTTTAATAAACCGCTAATTATTTTGAGCCCAATTTGTGTTGAACATCTGGTAAGAACAGTACGTGAGTACAATGTTGTGAGGTGTGGGATCGTGTGATGCGGAAGGTGTACGACAACAACAGTAAATTGCTCGCACTGTCGTATACTTTACGACAGCGGGAGTAATGATCAAATAGTGAGATGTTACTTATGTTTTATGATGTTTAAGTTTTTCGTGGTGTACAAATTAGCTTTGATGTTTTGAACTTTAAACATAGATTAGTTAGAGATTTGACATTACGTTTATGTGACAATTTTAAGGGGCTTATTTACATGAGCTTAAGGGCATCATTCTAAGCCGAAATCTAACTAAATCAACATCCTATGACATGAGAAACGTCAACAACACACGTACAGACACTAGCCTTTACCAATCAAAGATCATAACAAAAAAAAACAGACACGGCACTCACCACCACATGCTGCCGCGTCCTCTCCGAGGCTTGTTGGCGGCTTCGCACGTAAAACACAGAATGATCACAAATAACCACAGGCACTTCATTGCGATGGGCGGACCCCGCGTACATGAGCGCGGCGCTTCGAGTCACGGTTACGTCTGGCCGGACTGGCAAGCTGTAACTACGGCCATCGAGGCGGGGTCGCGGCAAGAATTGGTGGGAGGCATCTACCTGTCACACCGCCCGATTGGTCTCACACTTCTGTTATTTTTTTTTGTTGTAACGAGTAATCTTTGTCGTGTTTAGGTCATTAGGTTATGTGAGATAATTTTGGTAATTGGTTTGTGGTAGGCATAAGTGTTGGGTCTTCGGTGGTGGGGTTTTATTAATAGAGATTTTTTTTGAAGAATATACTTATCTAACTTTTTTTTGGCTGATATTTTATAAAGTTTTAAGTTACTTTAGTTTTCTTTTTCTACTAAGGCCACAAATAAAGTTGTGTTTTCCATTTTTTGTAGACTATCCATATACAATTAATTACCTATTTTCTCTTTTCACAAACCTGTTGCCTGACAGCTCATATCTATAACCTAAAAACTATCTACAGACGCGCCATAATGACCCTTATTGCTGTGCCCTAAATACCATAAAATAAATGATAAGTTCTTGTGTATTATCACAAGCACATATAAACTTCTTGGAAGCGTTGATTGAATTGCAACTTTGTTACATCGTGTATCTTAAAAGTTACTCTTGCGCATATTTCTGTGAACTATTAGTGTGAGTATAAATATTAAACAAACTAACACACGACTGACAATGGTGGTATAGGATAAATTACTAATTAATCTTTAGTATTTACTGGTTACTAGTTGAAGTTAAGTTTAAACTACTGAAATAATATCGCATTATTGCATAAAAATACACCTATTTCTAAGGGCAATATTTCTTCCCAAACAACCCTACAAATATTGTTAAAATGGTAGCTGTAATAAAAAATATACCACAACCAATTACATCATACAGAAAAATGAATAAAAACCTCATTTTAGTTCACACTTGCCGGCGCGTGAGTCAGCGTTTCGCGCGCCGCGGTGGGAGGGGCGGCGGTGAGGCGGCGACCAATGGCAGCCCAGCGCCGTTGCGCGCGCATACAGACCGTGACCACGTGCGGCGCAGGCCGTGCGCCCACGCGTTACCAACACGCTGCTTGTGTTTTGGAAAATATGATTTTTCAGGTAAATTGCAAAAGATGGAAACAGCAAATTTGTAAGTTTCATTGCAAGGTTCTACAAAAAAAGTTGTATTATCGATATAGGCTCAAATGCCTGTGCCTACTTGAAATGAAATAAATGCTATATTGTATCTTGGGATCAAAGAAATTTTGCATGCAAATAATTATGCTGGTTTCATTTAAGGAATAATCACGCAATGCTCGCTGAAAAGCAGGAATACCTACCTACATAGTTGGTAATTACTATAGTTATTTACGATGCCACAGACTGACCAGAATCAGTTCTAGGTACTGCTTTATAAATATAAAAATGTACTACTAGGGAAGGGTAAAAAATAAATAGAAATTAAATTTGCAACGTCTTAAGGAAAGGCACAAATTATTCAAATGATATTTTTAATAATTTCGTAGTCCCCAAATCAATTTGACCATTTTCGTAGCACCCATATTTAATTCCTCGATATCCATATTCTAGCATATTAACCTATAAATGATTGCACTTCATCTATACCTACTGCATCTTCCATCTGCAAGGTTCTATTAAAAATATTAAAATTGAGAGCCTTCAATTTATTCTCGCTTGCTACGGATCTACGCATCAAGCGCGTCCTTATAAAGACATCAACGCGGGCGGGCTACAGAATTTGAACAATTTGTACCCGTATTTATAGTCCGATGATAAATTGTTTCATTAATATTTTAAAATTAATATTTATTATTTATTTATTAATATTTTAAAATTAACATTTTTAATATTTTTAGTTTTATTAGTTAATATTTTTTTATTTGCCGACGTAAAGAATAGCTCCACCCTATTTCCTCCCAATGGGTGTCGTAAAAGGCGATTAAGGGACTTACTAGAGAATGGACAGCAGCGTTTTCTATGCATTTTTAACACCATACTGCAATCGCCAACCCACCTGCCAAGCGTGGCGATTATGGCAAACCCCCATTTGGGAGAGGCCGATGTCCAGCAGTGGACGTCTTTCGGCTGAAATGATGATGAATATTTTAATTAAATATTTAAGTATGACTGCCTCGTTGGTCTACTGATCGCAAGCGCTATTGTTCAGCATGAGGTCCTGGGTTCGATTCCCGGGTCGGGCAAAGTGTTATTGGGTTTTCCATCTGAAATTTCTCAGTAGGAGCCCAGAGTCTGTGTAATAGTGACCGGTTCATGTTAATGGGCTCACCCCCTTTTATATAGACTTTTTTCTTTTTTTTTTTACCTTTATTTATTTATGGGATTCTTGTACACTTAAGTGACGTTGCCAATCCCATCGTGCTTTTACAAATAACAACTTACTCCTAAACCAATTTAACTAATCTTAGGGGCGGGACACAGAAAAGACGTAAGACGACGTCGCGTCGCAGACGTATGTGCCTGTGACCGCGTCTCGTCCGCGCCCTGTCTTTTCTGTTATTTTGTGTCTCGACACTTCTATACATTTTGTATGAAAATTTACTGAAGGGGCACTGCGTCTGCGACGCGTCCTCGTCTTTTCTGTGTGTCCAGCCCCTTATACACACAAAACGTAACTTACTCGAATTTCTTATCTAAAAATGTATATAATATTTTTGCTGCATCAGAAGTAGGCTTAGCTAAAATACCATGGAAAATTACAACATAAAAAAGACACTTAAGCGTCGAAGTACTCGTCCGCATCGCTGTCATCCGGAAACGTGCCCAGAAGACTGGCAGCATTGCCACGTTGAATGGCAATGCTAATTCTTTGACCAAAGAAGAAAAAAGTATATAATATATTTGCTGCATCAGAAGCAGGCTTAGCTAAAATACCATAGTAAATTCCAACATTCACTACCGACAATTTCAACGAATTGAAAAGTGCGTTTCTCACGGACTTACTGGGACGTTTGTGTTTCTCATTTAAAGGCTCAAGGTTTTTAAATAGTCAACAATATCATCATCATCTGCCTAGTATTTTCCCAACTATGTCTGGATCGGCTCCCAGTCTAACTGGACGCAGCTGGATACCAGTATTTCACATGAAATGCCTGCCTATCTGACCTCCTCAACCCAGTTACTGGGTAATACGATACCCCTTAGAAAAGCTGGTTGTCTCTTTCGGGCTTTATTTTAAAGTCAAAATAGAAGTTAATAATTTATAATTATAATTAAGTTAATAATTTATTATTATAATTAAGTTAATAATTTCGTTAAATGGACACATATAATAAATAGTAAAATAAAATAATAAATAGTTAATATGTGTTAGATCCATCACGGAAAAACAGATGCTCCTGAATTGCATGACGACTGTCCCATCTTTTTGCTCCGATGAACTATAACCGTAGCAGGAGGCACAGATTGTTTGTCGTGCCTTGGTGTCGAACCGTCGCTCGAGCTCAGTCTCCTGTCCTTCGCACGCTCTCTGCTCTCAACGCTTTCTTGGACGCTAAGCCTCACTGTGATGTGTTCGCGGATGAATGGAAGCAGATCTTGTCAACATGTCTGGAGTATTGTGAGATGAGCGTATGACTGTCGAGTAGATGTATTCTGTTGTTTTTGTACTAATATAATGTGTTGTGTCTTTAACTAATGTAATTGGCCTTTGGCCGTTTTATGTAATAGTAAAATAAATAAATAAAAATGTTCTGCATTCTGTTTAGCTACATGGCGCTAACCCATTACAGCTATACTGAAAAAAATCGGTCAAGAGCGAGTCGGACTCGCGCACCGAGGGTTCCGTACGAATATATGATGCTGATGATTTATGAAAAACTGTGCTATTTAGAGACAGCGTTTTATTTTTCCTGTAATCTTTACTTAGGCTTCTATCATATAGAATAATTTCAGATTTGTATCTCTGCAAACTTCGGAGATAAGGGGGGAACGGTATTTTTTTTTACATTTTTCATCACAAGTCGGAAACTGTGCTGCCTAAAAAAAAAATTTTTGCGAATGTGCAAACAGCGTTCTTTCATATGGTACCCCACATGCCCTAGTAGCTCCACTTCAAATTTTTCAGACATCATTTCAGTCCCTTTTGCAAAAAATATATATTTTTTTAAATTTCTTTCTTGCTTGCAAAATAGTTGGGCAAATGTCATCTAAAACTATTCTAAATTTCAAGTTGATAGAATTAGTAGTTTTTGAGATATCCAGGTGTGACAGACAGACAGACAGACCGACAGACTTAGTCTCACCATAAGGGTTCCTTTTTACCATTTTGGTACGAAACCCTAAAAACAAAAGCTCTCAACTACTAATTTTCAAACCCACTTAAAATTCACAAAAACAAAAATAAAAGATGTTTTTTGCTCGTAAAATATGACAACTGTTCTCAAGTGCTTCGAAAATCGACAAAAACTTGGCACGTGTCTTAGGAAGTTACATGTGTCGTCAAGATATTGATGGTTAATTGAATATCTGTGTATGGTTCAAAAGGTTAAAATGTTTCTTTTGAGGGTTGACACCCAGATGTTGAAGGTCACCCTTTTATTTATTTTGGGTGTTCCGTATTTATTTTTGAAGAGGTTAATAAATATTTTAAGTTTTTTTTTGGTTTTCAGGTGTGGTCTCTGGCAAGAATGAGAATAACTTATTCGATGGGCTTTCTATTCCTTCTAAATCAGTTTCATTTCCAGTTTTAATTGTTTTTTTTTTTTATGGTATAAGTCTGTTAGACTATCATCTCACTGTGTAAAACAAATACCGCCTTATTACAAAACAAGATTTATATTTTGACATCTCATAAACCATGGAGCCAGTTTTTGTAATATGAACGTAACAGTTATTGAAATACCGTTCTTTATACAAAACTGAAAACTTAGTTCGGTACTAAGTTGTCAGTTTTGTGTTTAGGAACATTACCATAGTCGGAATAAAGTTCGAAATTCAATAATGGCTCCATGTTTTAAACCTGGGTCTGAAGATAAACCTTGTTTTGTAATAAGGGGGATGGTGTCATGAAAACTCAAGTGTATGAAATAAATAACAATACGATTGTTGCAAAATGAGCATAAAAGCTGCCACTCCTGTATTATTGAAGAAGGATAATAGCCTATACATACGGTTGCACCTAATTTGAACGGTACCTCGAACTAATAATTAAAACATACAAAATTAAATGAACACATTGTTAAAACTCAATGGAATTCCTTCACGCTGACAAAATCACGCCATAATTTTTGGTAGTCACGCTAAATTCTGTTAATTTGCCAATTGAAAAATACATACACCTTATGAGTAAGACACAAGGTTGAAAATCGCTTGTGATTTCCGACGAAGCGTTGAAAACTTCATTCAGTGAAACAGAAGTGTGCTGGACAATGGTTACCGTGAAATTAAGACTAGTGGAAGTGAATAAACGCTCATTACGAGCTGTTGAGCATTGTTGAGTAATTTGTACGAAATTTTCAACCATTCAAAATCGCACCTAATATCTTTACAGATACGGATGAAAATCCTCTATCAAAATTAAATGGTAGCACTGCATGGGTGACCGAATCGTGTAAATAATTAACAATGGGAGTGTCGAACATAAATTCAGTGTATTTTTTTCAAGATGGCGTTGTTCGTGTGTTTTATCGTGCACATTGTGATAAGTGAGCTGAATTGATTAGTTTTGTTGAAGATCGTGAATGAATGGCTTGAAAATATGTGGAGCATCAGCTGCTACTGCGCATGCGTCATCGGCTAGTCAGCTGTTTGGTAGGAATAATTGAAATGAAATCGGGTGACCACTGAAAGTCAGCACTCTGCTGCGGGTCGGCCATAACTCATCAAGCTAAGTGGAAGCCATCTTGTCACAGTCACGGTGTGTAGCTGTCTTGTTTTATGTTTTTTATTTGAATTATCATATATTTTTTTTATGAAATTAAATCGTTTATTCTGTAAATAGGATATTAGAATCACTTTTACACGTCATATAAAAAATTAAAAAATCTAGATGTAGCCGACATTTCCTATCTGACTACCCCTGAGAAGAAATGGCAAAACAAACTCAGGGGTCAAAGTCTCTTTTAAAGTCCAGACATAATCTTGGTCAGATCATGTGAGGACCATGTAGATCCGTGTCTGAAATGGTCTTTTGAGGAAAGAACCACACAAATTTGAGTGGACCTGTCCAATCAGTGCAAGCATTTGTCAGTAATCGTGCAGCTCAACTCAAGACTAAGGAGCTCAACGACTCGACGAACAATACCAAAGAAAGGACATTTGGGTAGGCCGCATAAAGCGCTCAAAATGCCAGACCATCATTAAAACTAACTGAGATAATGAATTAAAAAGGAAAATATTTAAAGAAAAAAAAATGACCCACATAGTGCTCACGTATGCTTATGCACGTCTTTCTGTGACAAATAAATAAATTTTTCTTTCGTTCCTTCAAATGATTTCTATAAATAAATTGACACACGGTTTCTGGAGGCCTTAAGGAAAAAGGGATTTAAATTTAAAAGACTATCGCATATCTCAAAATTAAAACAGCTAACTTATTTATTATTATTTATTATAGTTCATTAGCTTTAAAAATAAATATATTACGGAGTCAATTGTTGCTAAGAACCACTAAGTACTAAAAAAAAAACAAAAAAAAAAACAAGCCACTTAAGCGTCGAAGTACTCGTCCGCATCGCTGTCATCCGGAAACGTGCCCAGAAGACTGGCAGCAGTGCCACGTTGAATGGCAATGCTAATTTTTTGACCAAAGAACGAGCCAGCCCTCTGGTCACGTGAAGTGTCGATCAGTCGGCGAGAAATTTAGCAGATTTAATTTGTCGAGGTTCCAAGAAACCATATGAAAATGTTTAGGTAAACAATTATTAGAACTCTTTGCATAGTTTTGCCTAAGATTTAGTTAACATAATAATTATACAATATAAGTTTTAGTATATGAGAAACCCGAAACACGTGTCTAGTAATGTTATTATGTAAAGTTTTTTTTTTTTTTACAAAATTTTCAAAACTTTATCATGAAAAATCACAAAGTTATAATGTTGTTATGTTACCGGGTTGTCCGTACAAAAACATGCTAACGGCGCCCCGCGCCTCCCGGCTTGTCTTGCTCATTGATAATAATTTGGCAGTAGGTAGGTACCTAACCATACGGCGATCGTATTGTAAGTAAGGTGATAACATTTTCCATCACACTTAAATATTTTCGGGATAAAAATAACATGGTGTAAAAATTATTGAAATCGATTCAGTTCCTTATTCTGAACAAACTATATTCAGGTTTCGCATATACTAAAAATAATGTTGTATAAGGAGTTAAATTAGCATCCAAAACATTACTACGAAATGACCGTAAAATCTCATCAAAGCGAAGAAGTTGTTAATAAAACACCGAGACACGAACTAATAAAATAATGCACACCTAATATTTTTTACAAACATTTTTTCCGACATAGCAAACTTTGTTTATTTCAAACAACCGACAGCTTACTGCCAAAAAGAAACATGAAATAAAAAACCGGCCAAGTGCGTGTCGGACCACGCACAATGAAGGGTTCCGTAGTTAAAATGAATTTATCCCAGAAACAAACTTAACATTGTAGTTGAAAAACATGCTCTCCCATACATCGATATACGTTACGGTCAATTCTTCAACTGCAAATTTAAGTTGGTTGACAATTACTCGTTAACTTGTAGACCCTACTTAGCTGTGATAGTTTTCCTTTTAATTTCGTTATGTAATCCAAAACCAAACATTTAGCTAGCAGGGGGGGGGGGATACTTGACTCTGACAAAAAATTGTACTTTAAAGCTTAATATTACACAAACGGATCTCAGAATTGAAAAATGGCTTTCACAGACCCACAATATTTATAAACGGCCTAAAAAAAATGTTTTTATGGTTTTATTATACGACTTTCTTGGCGTGATTAATAGGTACACCCATGCTAAATTACAGCTTTCTAGGACTAAGGGTCTCTGAGCTAAGCCGGGGACAGACGGACGGACGGACAGACAGACAGACGGAGATGGCGAACTATAAGGGTTCCTTGTTTACTACGGAACCCCAAAAGCTTGTCTATGATTCACAGCGCGGCGCTTTCCCATCCCTCGCTTATCTCTGACGAAACACAAATATCATCGCTCTAAGACAATGTGCAACTTTACAAATAAGTTCTATAAACCGACAATGAGCTTCACCTTAAATACTGAAACAAACCATTCAAAAACCGTCTTTAACATTGCACAATTTAAAGTCGATATCAGTTTTTTCCTTTTCCGGAAAAGCGGTCAGATAACATTTTTACTGGGTACTCTCTTATTGTATTTTTATTGCTTAGAGTGAACGTAAATACGGTTTTATTGTATTTACGGATAGTCGGTCCATTGAAACGAGTCAGTGTGGTCGCCTCCCGGAGAGGATTATAAAAAAAGACCATCCGAACTCACAATGGTTTTATGACGATGACAACTGTATTAAGTAGCCGCCCATTTTCATCTCCGGAATTGTTAAGGCACCGCCAAATTTAACACTAGATGTAAAGTAGCTGATGACTTATGTATGACTGAGCGTATTCTTTGGCTCCGTTACCGAAACTATTAATTTTCGGTGGCTGTTATGAAAATATACAATGTCATCATTTCAATCCGTTCGTTATTTCATGCTTGAGAGTGCGGGCCCGGGCTTAATTTGGACATCTCTATTTGGGTTGGTTGTGTCGGATGGTTTAATGGTGATGGGAAAAATTATGTCTCGAGAAATTCTTTGGTCGTTAATAAAAATAAGATATTGAAATTCAATCCGGTCTCTTTAATTAATACGATTTATTTCCTTGACTTTTTATAGGTACATTTACAAAATTGACTTGTGTAAATGTTAAAGCAATTTTGTCTAGATATAGCAAATATAATAAAAATCACGGTTGATTTTCTAATACCTTATTAGAAAAATATTTAGGACTAATCATTAGTTCTAATCTGAGCCCAATTCCACAATCAGAATCAGCACAAAAACGAGACAAAATAAATCCAATCAAAGTCTATAAAGAAAAACAAACTAGACGCAAACCTACCACAGTCGAACCACGGAGGTCTAATTCGGCCAAGGAGCATAAACAATCAGAAAGAAACAAACTCATTTGGCATTAACACCACATCCTTACTAATGGCACACGAGAACATTGTTGTGCAAAAACTTTAGAAAAAAGTAAGGCCTGCTACTCACTGGTTCGGGTCGGCATTAACCGGCACACCCGGGTGGTAAAATCAAATATGAAGAATCGCACATCAGCCGTAACAATTTGACATTGACAACATCTGTCTTAGCAGTAATTTTGGAAGTGAAACATTTTATTTGATTTTGTGTGAGCTATTTTATATTATTAAATTTAATTTATACTCTTAATTTTTTAAACGGACACATTCATTTCCCTATGTGTTTATTATTCGAGGGTATGGCACATTATTGTAATCCAAAATACGCATTTTTCTTAAAACCACTGATTTGCGGTTGACTATACACAGCATGCAGCTAAGCTGAACCGGTTGGTAAAATTCAACTGTAACACTAACATGCCAATAAATTCAGCAAAGGCAGATACCGAACGGAGTTTGCCAATCGGCAGGAGCCGAATGAAAGCCGGATATATGAAGTCATTGGCTCGGGTCAGTTTTGTTGTTCAACAAAATTTGCTTCTGAATGAAATGTGCCGACCCGAAACAGTGTGTAGCATGCCTAAGACTAAAATTCTTGGGCGAATTTAGTTCACGATAATATGGCCGCCCCCGAATGATATATTGAGCGCTCATATATACTAATAGCATTTTAATATCACGGCTTAGTCATTGAGAACACGGCACACAAAAAAAAGGTGTGAGTGATCCTTTATAAAAGATGCCGGAATGATATTCAATGAAATTCCTGTTGCTATAAGAAGTGTGGTTTTTGTGTGAAATTATTTAATTAGAGGTTTGATTTTAATTGATGTAGGTAAATCCTTCTTCAATTTAACTGGTTAAAAAAGAATAGACGGAAGAGAATGGTCAACAGTCTATTTTCCTGAGACAAATCTTGTATGTAACCTGATTAATAGAATGTATACGAGATGAAACGAGTACACTACTTGTTCAAACTCAACCTAGCTGTCACGGTAATACTAATTATGAAGTTAATATCGCCAAACAACCAAAATACAATACCTTCAATATTTTTGTTAAAGACAACATGTTAAATCCCAAAAAAAAACCCTTATTTCTTTTAATTAAGAGACAATTTATTCTATTGCTAACCGATATTAATTATTGTTAAGGTATCAATGAAAACAAGTTTGCCCAATCATCTAATATAACATAATCACTACTTTAGTCTCTAGCGTATATTTTAATCATTATTTTAGTCTTCAGACTAAACGATCCAATTTCCGAAACAAGTCGAAAGAACACCTGGCAGTCTTTTTCTTCAATAAACAATCATCATTAGAAACTCAATCTACCTCTCTATTACAAACCAGAAACTATAAATATGACATAAATATTTGGTCGCTAAACTATGAATAAATACCGCATAATGATTCACAACTCACGCGCAGCCAACACATGCAAATTAATATAACAAAAACGGATAAAAAAAAGAAAAATGGAGGTGTCAGTAATTTCGTTTGGGAGCGGGGCAAGATCTTTATTTTCCTGCGTCGAACTGTCTAAATTATGACATATGCATGCGTGCGTGCGCGCGGCACCTTTGGCGCAGCTTCCTTGCCACACGCAGTTTTCGGGATTTCGTGGCAAATTAAAATGTTCTTAATAATGTACGGGGTTTTTTTCTATAAATATGTTGTAATATGGCAGCTTGGAGTACTCTTGTAAACTGTCAGCAAATTCTTGTGACTGAGACATATTACAGCTTGAACTTTGCCGGCATTTTAACATTTACAATATTTTTACGGCACATCATAGATTTTTAAATTTTTGCTGTAATGGTTAATTTACGGGAGTTAACACAGAATCCTACTATCCTACTAATCCTACTATCCTACTAATCCTACTATCCTACTAATCCTACTATCCTACTAATCCTACTATCCTACTGATCCTACCAATATTAGGTATTTAAGTAAAAGTTTATATGATTGGATATTTGGATGTTTGTTACTCAATCACGCAAAAACGGCTGAACGGATTTGAATGAAATTTAGCACACAGATAGTTTATAACCTAGATAAACACATAGGATACTTTTGATCACGGTAGTATGTTGCCATAGGATAATTTCCGACCTCCACGCGAGTGAAGCCGCGGGCAAAAGATTGTACCATTTATCTTCAAGCCGGTACAGGGTGTGACTGTTACATCTGAACTCGTATCAAATATTAAGCATAATTTCTACTGTGAGTCTGTGAATCATTATGAAAGAAGAGGTCAAATGTCAGACTAATAACGCTCCACCCACTTAGCACTATTAGTAATAATAAAACGTCTGTAACACCAAAAATATTCCGTTTGACATTAAAAGTGTTATTACTTAGCGCCCGAAGGCATCAAAATTAGTTTCACTTTCGTTCGTTCATCACGCGATGCAAAAAACTACGAACTAGTTTTCGTATAATTGCCTCGGCATCATCTAGCAATTGTCAAGGTCGCGACCTTGAACAAGTTCAAATGAGACGATACAGCAGCGCTAAAATCACGCTGGGTGGCGGTTTTGTGTGTAACCATTGTGTGAAAAGTTCAGAAAAATTCATACTCAATACTCAATTCTTTATTGCATTCCATATAAATGGATGGTTTAAAAAAGTAAAAGATCAATATGGACCCTGTCGGGCACAGCAAAATTAGGAGAGAGGAAGAGGGCTAAGTAGCAATTCAAGCTGTGTTTATTGGGTGTATTATTAAGTATATACAGGGTGTTAAAGAAACTGCGTGCCATAGTTTAGGGGTAGGTTCAGTATCGATAAAGGAACCCAGAAAAAAAAAAAAAAAACTAAACAAAGTTATTGCAAGATCAACCTAATTTAGTACCTACTAACGATTGCCATTTTAAGTTAGTAGGTACTAAATGAGATTGATCTTTAAATATTTTTTTTATGTTTTTATTTAGATTTTTTTTTAAGTTCTTTTTATTTTTTATTATTTAGATTTTTTTGTTCCTGGGTTTTTTTATCGATACTGAACCTACCCCTAAGCTTTGGCACGCAGTTTCTTTAACACCCTGTATGTATATTATTAGGTTTGTGTATATAATATACGTTCCTCCTTTTCGTTTGTTTTTCGTTCGACCTTTTTGGCATCGCACAAGTTTTGGTTGTTTTTATTGTAAGTTAGTTTTAAGTGCTATATTTGTATTTCTTGTGCGTGTCCCGAATAAAATATTTTTCTTTCTTTCTTTCTATCATGGTGGTGGTATCATGTAAGTAGGTTTATCCATTCTGCCGATTCCGAGGCCTATACTGTCCCTCCATAACTATCAACAGTGTTATTTGAAAACATTTTAAAAGCCAATTATTTTTAAAAGAGTAACCGTGGAGTTTTGTGCCGGCTCTTCGCCATGGGAAACGACCAATTTGTAACCGTGCACCTAGCTTCTGACGTTATATAAGTGCCCATACCTATAGGTTTATTTGAAATCAAAAATTGTTTTTTTTTAACATAAAGGAGAAACTGATACAGTCAATTTTTATCTAGCTTTGAGTAGAACTATCAATTTGAGTTTCATTGCATTTTCCAGTTCATTAACCCAAAAAGCCATTTTTCTTGTTCTCAATTCTCTTCTACTAAGATGCAGCATCTTAGCCCCACACTGTCCTAAGATTTTGTATCCCTCAGGCAAAATCAGGTCGGGGGCTATTAAATTACATTTTTTGAATATTTCAACAGGTAGGTATTGAAATAAAAATAAGGTTTGTATAATGATCCTCCAACGTCTAATTTATCATAATCTCTCATAATATTTGGTGTTATTTTTAATGTCGTTTTATTTGTTACAAAATTACTTTATAGGCATGGGGAACGGTCTACAAAAACTGTAGGTATTGCTTTTATTGCCATAATGAGTCAAAAATCTAAAGTTAACTTCCAATCTTATTTGGAGTTATATGTTTGAGCCGTTTGGGGTTGAAACAGTAGGGCCTCGGGGTCCGAGTGCCCACTTGGTTCTTCGAAACATCGCCAAGCGGTTGGTCGACTCTTCATGTGACCAGAGGCCTATGGCTGAGGCAGAGGCTGGCCTAGTTTTTGGCCAAAGAATCAGCATCGCCATACAACGTGGCAATGCTGTCAGCCTTTAGGGCACTTTACCTGTTGACAGGGATGCGAACGAATTTTTGATGCCCTATGATTCTTTTCCCTCTTTTTTTTCCATGTCATGTAAGTACATATTATTATTATTTTAAGTCTTTTAACTTATATATTACCTATGTAAATAATATATCCCAAAATAAAATCAATTCTTAACAAAGTAAAAACTATCGACAGCTAGATCATTCTTTTAAAAGAGATCGTAGCATCAAAATATTTTCAGTCTGATCCCGTTTGAAATTTGAAATATCTTCAGATTCCTTTATTCACATGAACCCCAGACACTCCCAAGCATTAAAAAAAATATTTTCCAACAAAACGAAGACAAGTAATATTTCCGACAATCAGAAAGTCTTCTAGACAATTCTATAAGCTAACAATAAGTCATAACACCTATTTCATCCACGCATCGTGTAAAAATTTCCGCGCCTCACCTCACTCGCCACTGGAGGCAGTATGCGGAATCTTTCAGCGTCACGGGAGGGCACGATGAGTTCTCAGCTAGTGATGTGCGGGCTATCCCGGGACTGGAAATGCGTGTATGGATCGGGGTTTTTTTTTCGTGGAAAGTTGTTTGATGATCAATTGACAATTGTGGCTTACAAGAAATGTGCTTAAAATAGTAGTCTTAGTCAAACTAGGCTATAAGTTAGCGCGATTTACAAGGAAACCTTTGGAAAGTTTGACGGTACACATAGATAACAAACTTTTGGAATGAATCCAAGAAACTCATGAAAAAATTAATAAAGCTTTTTGTAAAAGCAGTTTTTCCTTTGTTTTAGCTTTTTCCTGGAAAACATCTTTTGCAGACAGTCATACTCAAAAATATGTTCATAATAGCTCGGATAATATAATATGCCAGCTCTAACATAGTTCATAAACTTCTTCGTTTATGGAAGAAACTCTCAGACGTATAGCATCACTATTCCTTGAGCAGAAGGCCACGGGGTGGCTACAATAAAGCAATTGATCCGTCAAAAATTTACCCCCTGGCAACACCACACAGCTCTGTGCCACAATGCGATGTTTTGGTCGCAAAAGCTGCAAAAGTTGCATGGCTGTGGGTCGCCACAGCCATGCAACTGTATCAGATACTAGAGATATCTATGATTTTAATGGTATGAAACATGTATGAGGCATTTGAAGAGATCCTGAAACTCACCCCATACAAAAACTGCTCAAAAAGTGCCTCATATAAGCAAGAAAGTCCGGGAATGAGCAATTGAGCATCACTATTCGTTGCGCAGAGGGACAGTTATGAGTCATTAGTTCGGTCTTGTCGATAGTGATATAAACTCCGGGATATAAATATATCAGATAGACAGACATTTAGCAACACTGTTCCCTGGCCATGGGGTGGCAACAACATAGCAATGGATCTGTCAAGCATCGATCTCGCGGTCAGACCACACAGCTCTGTGTCACAACGCGATGTTTTGTAACCTACAGTCAAGCAACTGTACCAAATACTAGAGATACCTATGATGTTGAATGGTACTAAACCTGTATAAGACATTTGAAGAGATCCTTCTACTTGTCCCAAAAAAAACTGCTCTAAAAGTTCCCTTTATAAGTAAGAAAGTCCGGGAATGGGCAATAAGGCAACACTATTCGTTGAGCAGAGGGACAATTTGTTGGTGTAAAACTATATGGGCAGTTTGAAATGATCCTTGTTCGGTCTTTTCCAAATGAAACCTGCTCAAAAAGCGATATAAACTCCGGGATATCTCTCAGACATGTAACAACACTATTCTTTGGCCACGGGGTGGCAACAATAAAGCAATTGATCCGTCAAGCACTGAGCCCGCGGCCAGACCACACAGCTCTGTGCCACAACACGATGTTTTGCGAACAGCCATGCAGCTGTGCGAATCGATAGATATTTCTGAGGTGTTAAATTGTATTTTCTTTCGTACCGTTAAAGTTCTTTCTTCTGATGTTAAATGGGTGTTAAACAAATATTAAATCAAACATATTCTTAAGGTAGTGTGTATATATTTCGATTGGGTTACAGAATATCTATATGTTCCCAAATATATATTTTGAAAGGACAGACGAGATATGAGGAATTTAAAATTTCTATAGAACACATATTTTTCTCCTAACTCTTGTTTAAATCAGTGTACATTCAAAATATATATTTAAGAACCTAGATGTTCTATTTTCCAATCGGAATAAAGACACACTACCTTAAGAATATGTTTGATTTACAAATTATTTTGGTATTACGTTTGTATGAACTACGCATCCATCGCCAAGTTCGCGCTCGTAGCCTCTTAATTTATACCAACACTGACTTTTATGTACCTTTGAGGGGGTTAAAATGTTGCTAGATTAGTTCCTTGTCAATATAATAGTAATTAATAGTAAATCTTGCAAAGTAGTCATTAATGTTGGAAGTCATTAGTGGCGTGTTTGGCTCATTTTAGGACTGACATTAAATATAACACATTAATTAGGTAATTTTAATCGATTTGTGTGGGATGATACATCTGTGTATGAATCATGATAAGGAAGGAAGCAGATGTAAGTATCTAAACTAATAATTGATAGAGGTCAAAGTTAGTTTGTTGTATGTAGGGGATAATCTTCAGAACTGCTGATTCGATTCCGGAAATTCTTTAACTAATGGGAAGCTACAGTAATGTCGTGTGCTATCACTACATATTATAAAATAAAGTCCTCTCCGCACCTCTCACAACCGAACAGATTTTCATACGGTTTTCATCATTGGACGGAGTGAACACTCGTGCAGACTGGCGCGATATCGCGGGCACGATAGGCAGCACAAACCTTGTCGCATCCGCGATATCGCGCCAGTCTGCACGAGCCTTTATTCATGAGGAAGACTTAGGTGTCAACTCAGCCTATCGCAGTCCACTACTGGACATAGGCCTCTCCCAGGCTGCGCCAAAACACCCTGTCCTCCGCCTTCCGCATCCAGTCTGACCCAACCATCTTCTTTAGGTCGTCGGTCCATCTAGCTGGGGGGCGTCCCACACTACGCTTGCCGATACGCGGTCTCCACTCCAAGACTCGTCTGCTCCACCTGCCATCAGTCCTTCGACAAACATAGCCAGCCCACTGGCACTTCAGTTTGCTTACTCTGCGCGCTATGTCGGTAACTCCGGAGATTTAGGTGTATAATTGATAATTTTTTGTGTAAATTGGCTGAATTAGGACGATGTACAATACTCTAAGTACATCAGTTAAATTTCAAGGCTCGTGCAGATTTTTTTTTTAAACGTTGCCCCACACTAGGAATTTTTCCTGTATCGTGGGTGCATTTACAAACATTTAAACTCACATACACAAACAGCCAGACCCGGAACAACTACTTGTAGGTCATACAAATATTTGTTCCGTGCGAGAATCGAACCCGCGACACGCAGCGCAACAGTCAATCGCTTAACCACTGCGCCAACCATGCCGTCCGTAGATTGGTGCGATATCGCGGACGCGGCAGGCAGCGTGACGTATGTCGCACCCACGATATCGCGCCAGTCTGCACGAGCCTTTAATACGACTCACATCCTCGACGCAACAGGATGATACGATACTACGACAGAAAAAAAAAATTGGCATATGCAGGGTCAAATTAAATTACCTAGCGAAACTCCGCAGACGTTATGCTATTGATTTCTAAACATGATAAAACAAAAAAGAAATTTAATTTTTTTTTTTTTTTTGAGGTGTCATAGACTGTAGTTTGTGTAGTCATTTGAAATATCAGTTGTTTTTTTGTGTAAACTTCACAGACATGATAGGTCAATATATCTACACGATAAAACCAAAGAAAACAGATTTCCCAACTCATAATTCAAGTAACAATACTAACAGCAATTGTTGACCCCTAAAACAATCCATCAAAACTTTTATAGATCAGGGACCATTTAGGTAACCCATTGAAAGAGATTTCGATTGGGTTTTCTAAGTGGTTAAACAAAAACCCATATGATTAGGGTAACCCTTATGAACGGCTTAAATTAAATTTTGGTAACCCATTGAAAGGGTTTTCGATAAAAACCCATACGGTGTGGGTAACCCTTTTGAACGGCTTACTTTAAGCCATTAAAAATTTACACCGTATGGATTTTTGATTAACTACTTAGAAAATTTTAGAAAAACCCTATCGAAAACCCTTTCAATGGAAAGGGTTTTCGATAGGGTTTTTCTAAAATGGTAACCAAAACGGTCCCTGGGTAGAATAGAGATAGAATTGGTCCTGCTACGCGTGCTGGGCGGATATCGAAATAACATAATATTATGATTTTTGCATGTTACTGGGTTTCAAGTAGGTATAGAACCCATTGAAATGGGTTATCAGGTAACCCTTTCTTCACTGGGTTTCAAGTATAAAACCCGTTCAATGGGTTATCATGATGTAACCCTTTCAATGGGTTTCTAGCATAAAACTCTTTCAATGGGTTACACCATGATAAAGGTAACCCATTGAATGTGTTACCCCTTCGAAAGGCTTAACCCTTAACCGGGGTTGTACGGTCCCTGGTTTAGATATCGATACCCATCACTTCTCTAGAGTTTCGCTAGCTAATTTAATTTGACTCTGTATATTTATGCTCTATTGCTTTGCTATACGTGCGGAGCCAGGGCGGATTGCTAGTAGGATATATTTTAAGTTATAAAAAGAAATTTAATGCAGACGAAGTCGCGAGCAGAAGCTAGTCTCACACAAATTGGTTTAAAATTAACAGCGAGTGAAGAACTATAGGCAATAGGTTCACTTCCTGAAATTTAAAAAGGCGTTTAATTAACCGTATTAAGAATCTAATATAATCTATTTATAAAATTTATATACACATTGTTACAATTTATTACCTTAAAACTATTTAACATAATAATTCTGTCTGTAGCTGTTGTTGACATTAATTTTGTTTTATGCGGTGGTCCCCAAACTAGGCGGTACCTTTATCTTGGGGACCTGAGTTTTGATACATTCGATTTTTACTGGTTGATATATGGAAATGGGTAATAAATTGCAAACAATTATAAAAAATTTAAATTAAAATTTGAAGTGAGATCAAAGATAAATAATAAAACTGAACTTATTAAACAAGGTTTATCTTCAGACCCAGGTTTAAAGCATGGAGCCATTATAGAATTTCGATCTATATTCCGTCTATGTTAAAGTTCTTAATACAAAACAGACAACTTAGTACCGAACTAAGTTTTCAGTTTTGTATATAGAGAACGGTATTTCAATCACAGTTACGTTCTTATTACAAAAACTGGCTCCATAGTTTAAGCCATGTCACAGTATAAATGTTGTTTTGTAATAAGACGGAAATTGTTTTGAACGTAAACAGTTGCTGTCAATTCTCATTTTAAGTTTCGACGTTAGAAACGCGTGCTCTCCTTCTGGTCTTGCGTCAAAATCACCTCTTTACACGTCCACAAAAAAAAAAAAATGGTGTGACTTTTCTGAATCACGGACCACCGCGCAAAGAACAAAAAAATCGGTGTCGAAAACATAAATATGTATAACTATGTAAAAGGGAAATCAGAGCTACTCGTAAAGTTATTCATGCGCATAAAATATTTAAACAAGGACATAAACTGTCTTAATAGACATCGGAACTGACAACACTCTATTAGTTTACATTTTAATTTTACCACCCAAAAGCAAAAACCGTCATTTGCGGTATTTCCGATTACCGAAATTCATTAAACATGCGACCGTAAACTTCAATTCAGATATTTGCATAAATTACGGTTTTATCGGCAACCGAAACCAAAATTAGGTAGGCATTCATTGTGCGTGTGGTCACAGCTCATGTTAAAAAGGAAGAAAATATTTAATCAAGACCTTCGATTTGGAATAATGTGAGCATTGTCGAATTTAGGAGACAACTGGATTCGTTTCAATTCGATTAAAATACTTAAATACATTGAAATGAAATGAAATTAAATGAAAAAGAAAATTACACAGGTCCATATTATGTTAGTAGGTACATACTTATAGAAATGTTAGTAATTTTTTTTTTTTTATTATTTTGGTCATGAGTGAGCGACCAGTGCCACAGGATTTGGCTATCCACTCTGTCCGACACCACGTTCAGGAGCATGTTGGAGCTACCATTTACCCGACACCACAGGGAGGCCGTTCTATTGCGAAGCACCGCCTGGAAACCGGCTGTACTATAGTCGGCGAACATGCCAGAGGCACTGCACCGCCATGGGAGCCCCAACAAGCCCCTGAACGCGTTGTTATACTGGACGCGCAGGACATTGTAGGCTTTTTTAGTGTAATTGCTCCACAGGCTGCACGTGTATAACGTTTAGCGATAGCCTTTGAATAATGTGACTTTAACGTCACGTGAGCATCGCGCAAACCTGCGAGAAAGCATATTACCCCTCACCGACAATGCCCTGCGCTCCCTATCCATGTCCATATCATACGACCAATGAATACGTACCTTATATCTAAACATTATTATCTGCCTAGCGTCTTCCCAACTTTGTTGCGGTCAGCTCCCAGTCTCACCAGATGCAGCTGAATACCACTATTTTACATGGAGCGACTGCCTATCTGATCTCCACAACCCAGTTACTGGGTAATACGATACGCCTAGTGCCTACCTATACTCCGTTTGAAATAAGATTAAGACATTTAAATAAACCTTCTTTACAGTCCGTTCAACCGATTTTGACTTCTATTGCGTTGGTGGCATGACAAATGGCAGCTGTAATAAACAGTTGGTATTGTAACTACGTTTTTGCTTTTAATGCCATCCTTATGTCTAAGGAATAGAACTCAAAATTGGTTGAACGGACTGTAAACATCTTATTTCAAATAGAGATGTAAGATCGGTTGTCAGACTTTCGGGCTTCTGACGATCCGTAACGATTGTCAAAGATCTAGAAATTATATTCGGGACTCGAGAGCGACAGAGACATTCGGGAGCAACAGTTTAACGTGCTTTCCGAGGCATGGTGGGTCTTGGGGATCTTGATATTTAATTGATGGTCACTCATCCACAGACCGATCTCAGCAAGCGCAGCTTAACAGATTACTAGAGTTAGCCACGAGCTCCTAATCTCAATATGGTGTCATTATCATCACCAATTCTCAGTCAACACTTTGACATATAATATAAAGACATCTTCTAAGTTGCCCTTAACAGCGTATGCATTTTTTTTTTCCTTTTTTTTGTTCATGGGTGTCGTAAAAGGCGACTATGGGACTTACTAGAGAATGGGCAGCAGCATTCTCTATGTATTTTAACACCATACTGCGATCGCCAACCCGCCTACGAAGCGTGGCGATTATGGCAAACTCCCCCCGCTTTGGGGGAGGCTTATGTCGAACAATGGACGTCTTTCGGCTGAAATGATGAGACGACCTTTTCTATGTAAATAAAAATAATCTGAAATGCTTCTTGTGCCGTTAACACCAAAACCAATCAAAAAGTAAGTCTCTACGTCTGCCTATTGTTCATGTTTTCATGAATAAACTTCAGAGTCGATTTTGATTCTTTTCTTTAGCTGATTTTAGCAGAAAAGTGGCTTGATTGGTGGCAAGTGACATTGATTTATGTTCATTTATCTTACAATCTACAAAGAGGAACCCAAGAACTATCTTTAAAAAAAAACTAAATAGCTTTATGGACCAATTTCTGACCAAAGTCCAACTTGACGGCCCAACTTCGCAAACTTCTTTCCTCCTATTTGGCGCCACAAAAAAGGTATCTAATACAGAGATCACTCATCAATCGAGCCGCCAGTATGAACTAATAGCCTGATTACATGTTTAACTAACACGCCGACGACGACGACGTCTCACTTTCAAGCGTGTGAAACGTATCTTAGATGAAAAAAAAAGGACAGTATCCATTGAAGAAATGTATCCGAAAAGTATAGTAGTGTGGGAGCGAGGAATAATGAGATGGTGGGACATGTAAAGGGAACGTTGGCAGATCAAGTTTTGGATGTAATTTGTATGAGGGTTGGAAGATTTAGTTTGTACGAATTGGGGATAGATAGATAGATATATTCATTTATTTGCCTGAAATATTGTATTTTACAGATTTTATAACACATACACAATGGTTCTTCATATTCCGATTACTAAATTCGGCATTCAAATTTTGTGACAATAAACGGAAAGACGGAAAGTGGAGGCTTAGTAATAGGGTTCCGTTTGGCACCCTTCGGGTACGGAATCCTGGATGGGACTAACAACATAAACTATCGATAAGATTATGTCAATCCTGTTGAAAGTCCTTGTAGGAATACGAAACGCTTTGAAAGCGATTGGCACTTGGCTAGACTCTGTTCAAACATTTTCGACCAAGTATCAGCCTTAAACCAGCAGTATCAGAGGAAACAAGCTATAAAAGCGCTGGAAGGCCCGACAAAGGTATCTGGAAGCAACCCGTCTCTCAGCTTTCAATTTAATTTTATTACACGAACTACCTACCGAGGGCGTGACGGTATCTCGTCGTAAAATTATACCAACCAAAATATTTTGTAGATATTTGTCAAGTTGTAAACGGGTCCACCGTTTTTATTGATGTCCAAACTTATTTGTAAATGTTTTCAACCAATAAATAGTTCTAGAAGACAACACTTTTACGATCCTTAAGATTATATGGAATATGTTTTAAATGGAACCAAATGGCGATTTAATCTTTTATTAGAAGCCCGTTAGGTATATTAAGTTATAGTCTGTGGACGTATGGCGCTTCGAATGGCTTTATCACTAGTGATATGTGGCTTTTATTGGTCTTTAAATATGAAAAATAAACTGTATTTTGGTGTTTTGGTATAGCAACGTTTATGGTAGTTTTATGATGGGCCAGTAAAAGTTGAGGCGTCCTGAGGGACACCTGCGTGTTACCAGAAACTGACAAGTTCGTCACAACAAGCACAAAATACCCCTAATAATATTATGTTAATAATTTGTGGCAGTATCTCTAAAAAGGATATTTTAAGTTACTTACTTTGGCTAAATATTTCAGCAGAAAGTTTTGAACAGAAACAATAGGAACATAGTTTGGTTAAAATTCGGAAAACCAGCTCTAGGTACTTACCTTCAAGAAATATAATTGAATGGTTATTCGCTAAAAGAAATACGTAACTACCAAAATTCCCACAATGATACAGAAAGGAGACGACTACCCACGCTGCCATTCTCAAAAACAGGTTCAAAAATTAAAACTTCCAAGGAAAGTGTAGCGAAACAAACCTTATCAGATAAGAATCGATTGTTCTCTAATATCGGCACCTTTGTTCTGCAATTTTAACAATGAGACATTAAGCAAATCCTTTTAAAATGATCTGAAGACACCGCTACACTTCTGTTTTAAAGGCAATACCGACAGGTATTGAGACAAAGAGGTAGTACTCATTTAGACAATGAAGGGCTGGTCATGTAGACCTTTTGGCTGTGTATGGTCGGAAATATGTGTCAGTTCTCAGAAAACTAAGTAACGAGTTAGTATGAAATATTGCGAAATATCCCATGCCCCTTTTGAATTCTAACGTCTGCCTACATAATATTATCTAGTACCTAGTACTAATTAGTACCTACTCGCAACCGGCGTGTGTGACCAGCGGGGTAGTTACGTAACAAACCATCAGTAGTAATGGGTTTAATTTTGATAGTTCAACAACATTCATTGCCAACCATTCATTCAACCAGGGAGCCTAAAATGGACGCTTTGGCAGAATCATTTTATGAAAACATTATGAATCATATAAAATTCGTAAAATGGTCACAAACTGACAATTCATATTATGATCTGTGTACAATTACAATACCACGAGTAATTTTTTCAGCGATTTTCGTCAGACAAAAATTCATTCACACAAAAAGCACCCTAAACTGTGCAAAAATTCACCCGCACCCTCCCGCAATTCCTCCGTTTGCGTAATATCCGTTTTTAATAAGTTTGCAAGTTTTCGTTTTCGGAGTGTGTGACCACCAGCCACAATTAGGAGGGTCGATTACTTATTTTGTTAGTTTGCAGGTGGATACCATATGGGTATATTGCGTACCAACGACTATGGACCTGTAGGTTCCGAAATAAAATATTTCGATGCATTGACTAGCGAATATTTTCACACGCGTGTCATTGTTAGATATAGTAGGTACCAAATTAGCGATGCAACAGAATTGATAATTAAACTGTATTTCATTATACAGTAGTGTACCCATTACGCGCTTTGGGTTAATCCGATCCGATAGAGTGTAGTCACTTAGTTTATAAGTTTACGCCCTGGCTGGAGGCCTTAATTTATTGAGGCACCCACAGGAAAGTCCGATTAAGCAGACGACAACCTCCTAGGTAGACCTGCGAGATGCCATAAAAAAAATGTAATGTGCGCTTTTGTAATTTCTAACGTGACAATATTATGGTGGACGTCCACGTCCATACATGTGTAGTCATCACGATAACACAGGGAACTAAAATATATGGAAATATGTATGTTAAAACCATCGAGATATAAGTACTAACGTACTAGAGAAGACACCGTAAATTCCTACTTTGTCTCGTTCAACTGCGGCGATCGCGCCGCACCGTCGTCACTTTGTCGAAGAAAACGCGTAAGTGCCGTGATTTACAGACCTTTTTGCCGAGAATAAATACACTTCCGCAGCAAATCTAGCGCTGTGGTAAATTAGTTAACGGTTTAGACGAATTGTTATTATTTTAGCGCTGCAGCGAACTAAAGATTCGATACGAAGAATAGGACAATTCAGTTATTTGACGTAGCTTCTCTAGTACGTATATATCTCAATGGTTAAAACGCTCTTTTTCCGTTTCGATAACGTTTTTTTTAAAATAGGAGATTTATGACGTGCACGATATCCATACATTTTACGGAAGTTCGAAATTATGGAAGCGCATATTATGAGGCATAATTATGTTCCGTGTGGTGCCGGACGTAAAGAATAGCACCAACCTATTTCTTCCCATGGGTGTCGTAAAAGGCGACTAAGGGACTTACTAGAGAATGGGCAGCAGCGTTTTCTATGCATTTTTAACACCATACTGCGATCGCCAACCTGTCTGCCAAGCGTGGCGATTATGGCTACCCCTCCTCCTTTTGGGGGAGGCTTATGTTCAGCGTCTTTCGGCTGAAATGATGATAATGATGCTGATGATAATTATGAGAGAATTTATTTTTCATAACTCTACAAGGAATATTAAACCCAAGAATCATTACAACCAACATTATACTGCAGTGTGTCGCGAGCAGACAGGACTGCTTGTGTGTGAATCGCTGCTGCAAGCTTTCCACATCAGTGTTGAGCTTGTAGCAGGGATTCTCATAACTATGGGGCAGGTGTTTGGTTAAATGTGTGGTTGGCGCAGTGGTTAAGCGATTGACTGCTGCGCTGTGTGTCGCGGGTTCGATTCCCGCACGGAACAAATATTTGTATGACCTACAAGTAGTTGTTCCGGGTCTGGCTGTTTGTGTATGTGAGTTTAAATGTTTGTAAACGCACCCACGATACAGGAGAAATTCCTAGTGTGGGGCAACGTTTTTAAAAAAAACTAAACTAAAACTAAATGTGTAGGTTTAGTTTACTAACATAGATAATAAAAAATATTGTTACTAACACATTTTGAGTCTTGTTACTTGTTTATTAAATATAAATAAATAAAAATTACAGTTGTGCTTTAAAAACAACTTTCTTCTGCGTTATCTCGACAATGCTAGATAAGGAAGGTGCAAATTGTAGACACAACTGTACAGTTAGATTTTACAGCCTCAATTGTCCATTGCTGGTCATAAAGTTTTATATTCCGGGTTTCAGGGTCTATTTAGTCCTGGTTAGTGATCCAATTGTTACCTCTGTTCAGGTCTGCACTGGTTCGGTTTAGCACAAAAAGGTAATTAGGTGAAGGTAATAAAAATTTACCTTAAACTTAACATATGGTTAGGTAAGCTTCTCAGAAAGATTACCTATTGTTATCAAACGAAATATCCCTTGCTTAAGTATTAGCGTTTTGTTGAATGTTGTAAACAAAGGATTATCCGCTTTTGTTTAACCGACTTCGCGAATTTTTACTCTTTTTAGGATAATTTACGAATTGCAATTTGGGTCCATTTTCTAGTGCATTGGGGTGTTCAAGGAAATATGTTTTAAAAGTTTGACATACCTTTTATTTGAAAAATAGGTAATGTCGATATGTATTGTTTTTACATAACAATACTTACAAGGAACATTCTTCTATTCTGTATTGAATATGAAATGTGAAAGAAGTTATATTTGGGATAATAAATAGCTGTACGTAGCGTTTCTAATTGTTTAAAATATTTAACGATATAATGAGCATAAATGTGTGCGGTCGGGGCTCGGGGGACCCCCGTCAGGCACGAAGTTCCTTCTCACGTATGATTTAAAACTAAAACTTTTGACACTTGAAACTTTTTTTTCGAAGCTTATTTTATCTCGCATAGACTGACCCACAAATGCGTTTTTAATACAGAGCCATCTAGTTTAAGTTTCTAGAACCTCTCATAAAGTTTCTAGATGGCTCTGTTTAAAAACGCCTATTAAATTCACACTTTCTCTCTCAAGTCAAGAAAGTCACATGGAGGGGGCATAATGAAAAACTGCGTGCTGTGAAGCCGAATACTCCGGTGTATATTTCCCGTCTCCACTACACCTCCAACGTGGAAGACATCGTGAAGTACTCGTGCGCCAAAGGCTGAAGTACGCGCCGCGCGAGAGTGCAGCTGCTGGAATCGCATAGCAAGGTCAATTTTAAGGCGTTTGTGGTGCGCATACCACCGTGCTACCTGCACCAGGTGATGGAAGAAAGCTTTTGGCCTCAGGTTGTGGTAATCCGGCGCTTTCGCGGTCAAGCGCCACCAGAACGCACGAAGACTTAGTGCATCTAAATTCTAAGTGATACTAAAGTTTTATTTACTAACGCAATTGTTAATGTATGTATATTTAGGTTAAAGTATTCATCTATGGGTCTTTGTTACCTGAAAATAAATGGATTATTATTATTATTATTATAACGCTTTTTCCTTACGTGACCTTCCACCAGTCAACTCTTACCACAAGCCGTGTTAAAGAACTTCGTTCCAATTAAGTATGATAGTGTGATATAGGTACGATTTTTTTTATAAGGAATTTCTCATTAGCATCCCGGAGGTGCCTATTGATGGCAATACGCTCGCCCCCTATTACATGGGACTTGAACATAACTGTCGGAATGTGGGTTTACATCCTAAGGTACACCTCTGCTTAACTCTTCGGGGAATCACAGGCGTGATGTTATGTTTTATGCAAATATGGCTTAATATGTTTTCCTTTGTCAAATTCCTCAGGTTAATTCAGCTATCAATACTGTGGAGTAAAAGTGTTGGTACTAATACCACACCATCCAAATATTAATAATAGATATCTACCAATAAAGTATTCCTTCCAATACAAATAAATCTATAATTCTTCTAAAAAAAAACCTACCTCAATCGACAATAAATTCAATTCCCAGCGAACAAATTCAAAAGTAATTAATCCAACAATACGTCATCATGCCTCAAACCGCATTATAAATAAGAAAAATTAGTTAACAGCACACATAATAATCATTGCGCCTGCGCATCCCACCCACTAGGTAGGCAGGAATACCAATATTAATAGAGACGTCCCGTCGACAGAAAAATGCCTTTATAATAATCATTCCAACAATTAATCTTAGAACACACACAAAGAAAAATATATAATCGCTTACTCATTTTGCTAAAAATGGAAAAGAGAAAAAAAATGGTGGACGATGGAACAATTTTAACAAATTAGGCGACAAAATCGCATGTTTTTGAAAGTAAATTATTGTATTTTATGTGGGGGGCGAGAATATTGATGCCTTGTGGGCGTGGCAAAGGGATGGGATGTGCGTGTCTGTCGATATTTTATGCTCTTTGTTATGTCGAGTTTGTATGGTTATGTGACAGCTTACTGAATGGCCATAGAAACGTTGAATATGAGCATCCCACGTAGAAAGTCTGATGGGCAATCGCTACTTGTAAAATACTGGTTATCAGCTGCATCTGGTTAGGCTGGAAGCTGACCACAACATAGTTGGGAACAAGAGATCACGATCATGCTTTAGTTGCATTTCAATGTTTGCATTCTTTTCATAATAAAGTATGTAGAATCTAAAGGTGTGTCCAAACATAGCGCGGTATTTGAGCGCGCGGCTTGCCGCGTTATGTTTGGACGACTGCCGCGCGCGAACGCTTCTGTCAACCTGCCGCGCACAAACATTTGCAGTGAACATTCGTCAGTAGTTGGACGTGTTTGGACGTATATCTGATGCGTATAAAAATGGACAACGAAACATCGATGCGTTTGATTGAAATGTATGGATCTTTTAATGTGTTATGGGATCCTCGACAAAAATAATACCATAATAAAAACAAACGTGAAGACATATGGGATGAAATAGCCAAAACTATAAAACCTAAAACTCCATTCAAACTCCTCCAAGGATAATCTTAAAAACTGTGGAGTTCGGTAATTAATTTCGTAATTTATTTATTAAAAATTTTGTAACCTCCGCTGATAAAGTGGTTTCGTCCAGCATTTTCTTATTTTAATAGGTTTTTTCTTATTCCTTCTTCGCAATTTTCGAATAATAAGCAGAGCTACGACCAACGCAACCGCTTTCATTTTAGTTCTGATGCCAATTGAAGTGCGCGGCATGTGTCGGATGTGCCGCGCGGTACTGCCGCGCAAACGTTCGTCGGTTTAGTCCTAACTAGAGCGCGGCAGAAATGTGTCCTGCGAACGCCGCGTGTTGTTGCCGTGCTCTTGCCGCTCAATGTTTGGACACACCTTAAGAGTGTCGCAATGGTAAGACAAATCGTGAAAACATTCGTTGTTAATCAAATAGAGAAGTAATGCGAGATGCGAAGACATAAATATGTCTAGAATTCTAGATAGACAGTCAAAGCTGTGAACTCGTCGCAAAATATTGCGTCCAACTGTTGGCCGTATAATGCACACACACTTCAATAACACAATGACAGCACAATGACGTGGCGCGAGTGTAAGACGTAGCTGTCACGCACATCAGCATAACAAAGTTGGCCTGTTTGTTTTAGTTGTTTTGCAGCGCGACACTTTTTCTAGACATAGGTAAAGGCAACAAAACTTTGTGCCCACAACTCATCAAAATGATTCGGACACAGGCATAGCATAATGAAAAATCATAGGAAAATATTTAATCGATATCGGCATTTCTATGAATTCTTTTCCCAACCCTACCGACCAACAATTTCTAAGATGAAATTCAGACGACCGTCACGAATGGACCAACGTAGGGTGTGAGAGAACCGGGAAACTATTCTCAAAGAAACTATTGTTTACTCGCTCACTGTTCAGGCATTAGACAGAGAGGTCAGATGTGAAATAAATTTATTAAAACATCACTGTTCGGAGTGGTTATCATCGTGTGGGTTCGGAGATGCGTTCACGCCAAGACTGAATGAACAATTAAACTGAATTATACAAAATAAACATGGGTTTATTGTTTAAAAGTTATGATGATTCTAAATTAGGTTTCTGTACGACTAGGCTTGGGTTTAGTAATTGTGAATTATCATGCGGGAAATAATAGTTTGAACCTGTTTGCCATTGAAATTGCACTTGCACGTATTTTCTTCATATTAATTTATTATGTTATGCAGAGTTTATTATGTTATGAGAGCAGCACTTACGAGTTTCGTGAGTTCGAACCCAGGCAAGCACTTTTTCTTTGTGTAAATAATTTCATCACCACTGCTCTCAAAATGGTAAAGCAAAACATCGTGAGGAAACCAGCATGTCCTGGAACCAAAAATTCGAAGACATGTGACATCTACCAACCCGCACTAGCCCTGCGTAGTAGATTATACAGCCTACTCCCTCTCGAAGAGAGTAGGCCTGTGTCCCAGCAGTGGGAAATGTTATGGAGTAAAAATCCTTTGGGGAAAACGGGATAGTAATTTATTGATTTGAAGTAGGTAGATACCTAATAGTTATTAATTAATCAACTTTTTTTTTACGGGTTATAAAATTACCATTCGTAGTCCATTATTCCTAAGCCACAAGATACAAGCGATAGTTAGTTTGTGGCTGACCGAATATGTCACATTGTATTGTTACTTTTTGATTAATAAAATGTATTAATTATTATTGTTATTTGTTGTCTTTACATTTCTCGGGACCCACGGGTCCCGGACCTTTGGAAGGCGTACGAGGGGCTAAAGCCAACTCGCAGATCCCGTTCGATATTTTTAATTAAATTATATTATTATCGGGAGTGATATTTTTTTCTCTTCTCGGTTTTAGCTACATTTTATTATTATTATTTTTTTACAGTAAATTAATTCTAGGTACCTAACCTGTGATGGATAGTTTAATCACCAATTGGGATTGACGAGGGGCCTATTTAAAAAACAAACTCTCTTTCGTATTTATAATATTAGTTAGGATTCAAAGTTAAAGTCGAAAGTCAAATTATTTATTTCAATTATGACACATAAAAGGCACTTTTGAACGTCAAAGTTAATACTAGTTTTGATATATAGGTACTTAATTATATATATATTTTTTTTACATTTTATATTGATATCTATATTCCAATAACTAATAGTAATTATATTTCTTTTCTCCATGTGAATGACTGAAAATAATCATTTTCATCATCCATGATCCATTGATTGGCCCCACACAATTTCATCTATAAAATACTCGTAAAATATTCAAAAAATACAATATTATCGATAAACCCGTAATCAAATCAAAAACATGGACATCATCCTAAAACATTTTTCATAAACATCGCTAAAGAAAGATGGCGGCCGTTTCGGTACATCATAATAGCAATATCCTGTCCATTGATTGTCAAAAATTAGGAATTTCGGCAATTACGTCTCACCTCCCACGTGATTTGGGAAAAAAACATCGCACCCGGCGCATCCAAATTTTCATAAAAGATCCGACATCTTCTTTTTGTGGGGGACAGGTGATGAGCGTTGGCGATTTGGTTTGAGCGGAGCGACAAAGTACAAGATATTTACAGATATAGCAAGAAAATGAGTAGTTTTAAAAACTGATTGCTGATTGGTTTTTCATAAATCTGTTAAGGGGAATTCGAAATGGCAATAGTGATCGCAAGCGCTACTGTTATACGAGGTGTTGGGTTCGATTCCCGGATCAGGCAAAGTGATATTGGATTTTTCCATCTGGAATTTCTCAGTAGCAGCCCGGAATCTAGATTTGTGCCCGGTTGATGGCAATAGGCCCGCCCCTATTACATTGGACTTAAACATAACAGGCGTACGGTGGGTGTGTACATACATAGGTGCAACTGCCTAACCCTAAACCTAACCTAACCTAAGGGATGATTTTATGTAGTAAAAAGCTTGTTTGTGAAATGTGGCAACAAAAAAAAAGTAACCACGATTCTATAGCCAAAAGTGAAACGTTGGTTCTAGCTCTCTTTTTGTTGAACTTAAAAAAAGTTTCTTCTTTTCTATACTCCATTTCAAATAAGATTAGAAATTTAAATAAACTTTTTTACAGTCCGTTCAACCTATTTTGACTTCTATTCCGTAGGCATAGGGATGGCATTTAAAGTAAAAACGTGGTTACAATACCAACTTTTTATTACGGCTGCCATTAGTAATGCTACCAACGCAACAGAAGTCAAAATCGGTAGAACGGACTGTAAAAAAGGTGTATTTAAATGTCTAATCTTATTTCAAATGGAGTATAGTCTCACCACAAGCCATGCTGTGGTGAAAACACCCATAATTTCAGCCATCAAACAGCAGCAGCAGCAAACAAGCACAAGAAGTGCCTGTTTGCTGCTGCTTTGAGAGGTTTACAATGTGTACATTAGCATTGTAAGTAGAACACCATGTCGCAACTATCGCTAGCGTCTTCCAACTTAACCCACACAAGTTTCAACAATTTTTTTCTTATTTTTCCCTTTTGTTACCTTTGTGCGAGCTAGCGCCGGCACGAAAGGATCCTATAAAGTGTTCTAAGGCGTATCCAGCATACGCCGACCGTTACATATTTATTTTTGTGTTGTGCATTCTTGTCCTGACATGTAAATAAATGATAGATTTTTTTCTAAAAACAGTTGTTTAGCAATTTCGCGCTTTCATGGTGGCGCGTTGGAAATCATGGCGGTCTAGTGTCTAGGGTGGTAAATGATGTGATCTAATATTTCATGTAGTTGACGTTCGGATTTTTTATGTCAAAGAATGAGATTCAGCCTGAGAGAATTATGAATGGAATGTCATCTTATACTATTTTATATTTCAGGAATTTTCGGCCCTATTAATTGTAGAGTGGGAGGACCAACATCAGTCGTTTCTAACAAGTAGATTATTCCACATAATACAGGATTTTTTTTTGTCAAAATCTAATCGTAAGTAACTGAGGCAATTTCACAGCAAATGCTCGAATAATAATTTCCTGCCACCCAGAACTCAGAACACTCAAGGCCGCTTCTCCAATGAATGAAACAATTTATTGCTACTAATTCACGTAATGGGTGAGATAGTGCAATACTCAATGAAAATACGAAGAACAATACGATGTTATGCTTCCCTAGTACCGTAGGAGAAGGCGCCAGTGATATACGTAATTATAGTAAAAGAGAATAGACAGATTATAAAGCTGAGGTTTTTAGTTATTTACCTTATTGTTGACTAATTATTTAATTCGTCGGGTTTTACCTTTTACTATGGTAATTCTGGTTTGTTACAGGGGAATTTTGAAGGACAGATAAAGGAGCAATAATGAGGACGGAGAAAGTGAAATTGTTTAACTGGAATGAACTGGAATCGGGAAGTCTGGAGTGTTCTATTCAATTTTAACACGGAGATATATGCCAGTGACCTTGAGTAATTAGCTTGCGTGTTCTGTACTGAGCTCACACAACGCGTCGTACGTTCAGCCAGTAATAGGACTCGCCCATCAAGGAGCGCTGTCCCTAGGTTTAAATTTATTATACAAAAACTAAAAGGTATTTTAATAAAACGCGTATATTAAAAGATCAATACTTAAATTATCTTTAAATTGGTGAAGGTTTCAGAAAAATACGCTTGGTAGATTTTGCGCCATTCTCAGTTTTTTATCCGCGTTAGACATAACTTTACAAATTAATTTCACTATGTAATATAAACATAATCTAAAATATTCACATATTAAGTTATTGAAAAAATGCTCTAATTTAACATATATGTTTTTTAAATTATTAACACTACTCGTTTAGACGTGATTTTCAGTATATAATCATTAAAAGCCGGTTATCGTCGCCTTATAGGATATTCTATGCCTTGGTATTCTATGCCATTTCAATGACTCCTTGCTAAATCCTAACGTAACACATGTGGTGTGGTGTGGTGTGTGTGTTTAAGTTTGTTGAAGTGAAAACTTGTATATATAATACTTTATATTAATCAGCATGCTCTGTTACTTCGTTGGAACTTTTTAGTTAGTGTAGCCTGCATTTAACCCTGTTGCTGATGCATTGCCTGTTCTTCTTCCTTGTTTTTAGGGTTCCGTACCAAAATGGTAAAAAGGAACCCTTATGGTGACACTAAGTCGGTCTGTCTGTCTGTCACACCTGGATATCTCAAGAACTACTAATGCCATCAACTTGAAATTTAGAATAGTTTTAGATGACGTTTGCCCTATTTTGCAAATAAGAAAAAAAATTGCAAAGGGACTGAAAGGGGTTCTTAAAAATTTTAAGTGGGGCAATAGGGCATGTGGGGTATCATATGAAAGAAACGCTGTTTGCACATTCCCAAACATTTTTTTTAGGCAGCATAGTTTCCGACTTTTGATGAAAAATGTAAAAAAAATACCGTTCCCCCCCTTATCTCCGAAATTTGCATAGATAAAAATCTGAAATTATTCTATAGAGTGATAGAAGTTTATGTAAAGATTACAGGAAAAATAAAACGATGTCTGTAAATAGCACAGTTTTTCAGAAATCATCAACATCATATACAACGTGTTTTTTTTTATATCTCATAACTCTAGGGTATGATTGAGTCCATATCAAAGAATCATCTGGCATATGAGTTATGTTCCAATCCTTCGTTATTTTTTTTTTCATTTTTCATACAAAATAATTCGGCAAAGTCACGATTATTAATGTAAAACACCCTTACGTGAAATATGACAACGTCGCATTTTCTTTCGTCCCTTCACTAGCTGCCGCCGGGAAGCCCCGATACCAACATACCTACATATTTTATTTTACTATTTATTTTACTACACTACTGCGAAGTTTGGCAACCTCGCAAAAGTAAAGATTCGTCATACTGGTGACAATTTTTGACCTAATTTAATTATGATTGATGATATCTCCGAAACGATGCATTTTTGGACCACCTATTCTAGGAGTTTTAGTATTATTTTTACCTACAGAATATAACCCTAGAGTTATGGGATATAAAAAAAAACAGGTTGTATACGTACGGAACCCTCGGTGCGCGAGTCCGACTCGCTCTTGACCGGTTTTTTTATATTTTAGGCCAATGAGAGGGGGCCACATATATAAATTCAGCCTTTCAGAATTTTGGTTACCCCATTTCCTCAAAGACCTTTCCGAAAGACAAGAACTGAATTATAGACATACCTATAACATCTTTCATATATTGATTTTAGATAAGTTCTCACATCCTACAGATGATACTCGTATTTTACTATTGTTTTTCCTAGATGGTCTATTTTTGAAGTGAAAAACTATTTTAGCCGCGATGAGCGGGTTTTGATAGGGGCAAAAATCATGGGTTCGAGTCCCACGTGACGTAATAATGCGGTATACTGGCAACGCGCAGCGGCCTGTGTTGAAGTATACGCATATATATATACTTCAACACTACACAAACTTTGGAATTACATATATATATATATATATGTAATTCCAAAGTTTTAAGTTTCACTTTTGTCGACAGTCCCCATGACTACCTATTTTTTATTACATTCCAATGCCAATTTTGACACGGGGACGCGTGGGAAGCCACAAAAGCAACTAATACACCTACAGTCAGTTGCAGAAACGATCTTTAAATTTTAAAGACTACATTAAACACTAATGTAGCATTAAATCATTGCACAAAACCATTTTTTATTTTATTTTAAGGCTCCATTAAATTTAACTAATGAAATGTCAAACCTAATGAAACCGGCCATTTTAAACACTTTTACGTTGCACGTAACTTCATTAGCGCCCATTAGCAGGTTGTGAACTTTAAGTTTGAAATTTCAGATTTTTTAATTTTAATGGGCCGAAAAGCATACATTAAGAGCAACATTAGTGTTTTCTACGGTACTTGAATGCATTTCTGTAATTGAAAGATGTTTTTAACCAGTCTTTCGTCATTATCTGATTCTTATTTAGTAGATTTACCTCGCCGTCGAATCCCAGACCGAGTGAATTCATTTTTAAAACATGATGGAAAAGAGTTTCGTGTAAGGTATAGAATTTCCAAGGAGGCAGTTCTTCAAATTTGTAACCTATTTGATTAATATTTAGAACCAGTGACGCAAAGAAATAAATCCATTATTGGCCTGACACAGCTTATAATATGTTTGAGATTTTTCGCCACTGGATCTTTCCAGCAAGTAGGTATTGGGTGATTTAATAAACATAAATAAATCAACAGTTTGTCGGAAACAGGTTGGGTCGGGTTGTTTGTCAGTTTGTTTATACAAAAAGTATCCCGTGAGCTAGCAAAATTAAGCCACCTCTATATTAAAATGCCAGACCGGACGGAACTACGTAGAGTTGCAGAAGGTTTTTATGAAATTGATGGATTTCCACGTGTGGCAGGAGCTCTAGACTGCACACATGTTTAAATTATTAGATTAACACTCAGTTGCAGAAACGATCTTTAAATTTTAAAGACTACATTAAACACTAATGTAGCATTAAATCATTGCACAAAACCATTTTTTATTTTATTTTAATGCTCCATTAAATTTAACTAATGAAATGTCAAACCTAATGAAACCGGCCATTTTAAACACTTTTACGTTGCACGTAACTTCATTAGCGCCCATTAGCAGGTGGTGAACTTTAAGTTTGACATTTCAGATTTTTTAATTTTAATGGGCCGAAAAGCATCCATTAAGAGCAACATTAGTGTTTTCTACGGTACTTGAATGCATTTCTGTAATTGAAAGATGTCTTTAACCAGTCTTTCGTCATTATCTGATTCTTATTTAGTAGATTTACCTCGCCGTCGAATCCCAGACCGAGTGAATTCATTTTTAAAACATGATGGAAAAGAGTTTCGTGTAAAGTATAGAATTTCCAAGGAGGCAGTTCTTCAAATTTGTAACCTATTTGATTAAGATTTAGAACCAGTGACGCAAAGAAATAAATCCATTAATGGCCTGACACAGCTTTTAATATGTTTGAGATTTTTCGCCACTGGATCTTTCCAGCAAGTAGGTATTGTGTGATTTAATAAACATAAATAAATCAACAGTTTGTCGGAAACAGGTTGGGTCGGGTTGTTTGTCAGTTTGTTTATACAAAAAGTATCCCGTGAGCTAGCAAAATTAAGCCACCTCTATATTAAAATGCCAGACCGGACGGAACTACGTAGAGTTGCAGAAGGTTTTTATGAAATTGATGGATTTTCACGTGTGGCCGGAGCTCTAGACTGCACACATGTTAAAATTATTAGATTAAGGGGGATGCGCTAAAGTAGCCCGTAAAATTCAAATTTTATTACGTTTTTTGCAATTTGCAGGTCAGTAACACGTATGTTGATCTAATTATGATTCGCGGCCATAACCAATATGGCTTTACAGAATTATAATCATTAGAATATGAATCAGAAGTATAAAAATTGCAAAAAACGTTGGTAAATTTGAATTTCGCGGGCTACCTTAGCGCATCCCCCTTAAACCAGATTATTTAAACTACATTAAACCACAGAGTACACTGAATACACATAAATCAACTACATTTACTTTATTTTATTCTAAAATTGTGGTGTACTTGTACGTACGGATAATAACAGAACACAAATGTTCACTCTTTTCGTTCAATATGGTAATTTGTTCCTGGCAATATTGTTTAAAGTCTTCTTTAACTAAAGTGGCATTAAAAATGTCTAATGCTATCTAAAATTTGTTTGTGCAACTTCATTAAAGTAATGAATTCATTAGCGATAATGTTGCTTTATGTAATGAAGTGTTAATGGTGAGCTTTCTGCAACTGAGTGTAAGGGGGATGCGCTAAGGTAGCCCGCAAAATTCAAATTTTATTACGTTTTTTGCAATTTGCAGGTCATTAACACGTATCTAATTATGATTCGCGACCATAACCAATATGGCTTTACAGAATTATAATCATTAGAATATGAATCAGAAGTATAAAAATTGCAAAAAACGTTGGTAAATTTGAATTTCGCGGGCTACCTTAGCGCATCCCCCTTAAACCAGATTATTTAAACTACATTAAACCACAGAGTACACTGAATACACATAAATCAACTACATTTACTTTATTTTATGCTAAAATTGTGGTGTACTTGTACGTACGGATATTAACAGAACGCAAATGTTCACTCTTTTCGTTCAATATGGTAATTTGTTCCTGGCAATATTGTTTAAAGTCTTCTTTAACTAAAGTGGCATTAAAAATGTCTAATGCTATCTAAAATTTGTTTGTGCAACTTCATTAAAGTAATGAATTCATTAGCGATAATGCTGCTTTCGGTAATGAAGTTTTAATGGTGAGCTTTCTGCAACTGAGTGTTAATTAATTAGCTACAATTTATAAATAGAGAGATCAGGACCAGGATTAAACCAGTTACGAAAGAGACTTCAGTTACGCACTCAAAACATTATAAGATATATAAAAAAACTGCTAACGAAATCAGTCTGAGTTTTAATATCTTGCCAACTTTATCATCTTAATCGGAGTGTCAAAAATAAGGCTGCAATGTACCGAAAGGCACGTTGGAGTGAAACGATGAAAAATTCTGTACACACAGATCTCACGATAACTGTAGTGATTGAGAATTGAAATTACGAGATATGCAAGGTAAATATTTTTGTTTCGAAATGTCAGTGAGTGAGGAGGTGGTGTAGTGTTGGCGGGAACATAATTGCACGTTAAAAATTTAAAATTAGTTAAATTACCCATTTCTTCCCGTGGGTGTCGTAAAAGGCACTAGGGAATGGGCAGCAGCGTTCTCTATATATTTTAACACCATACTGCGATCCAACTCACCTGCCTGGCGTGGCGATTATGGCAAACCCCCCCTTTGGGGGAGGCCTATGTCCAGCAGTGGACGTCTTTCGGCTGAAATGATGATGATGATGAGTTAGATTAATTTTACTTCTTACGAGTTATTCGTGAAATGTATGCAGTTTCTATTGACTAACTTAACAGAAGCTTATATATATTTTTTTTATATTAATTTTATACAGAGTGTCCCGGAAATCATCGACTGTGACTACAAATATTTACTTTTCTTGGTTTTTTTTCTTTGGATTTACTCCAAAAGTTAATATTTGTAGTCACAGGACTTGCAAGATCATCACAGGGTGTCAGTTTGTAGCTCCCCGTCCGATAAGGACCAGGCCCGGGTCGACGGCGCGTTGTGTTCCACGCGCGCCTCAAAGAGATGTCAGCACGAATTGTCGGGGTCCATTAGGGCCAATGCCTGCCAGGGTTGCGAGTTTGTCCGAAAGGGATATCGTGGCCCTGGCACACAGGCAAATGAAGGAATACGGGTGGGTTTTAGTCAGTAAAAGTCTGACACACCCTCCCGCTCCGCCCAGAGCTGGAGAAGTTAATTGATAATTACCCGCCCAAAAAAAAGGGTGTTAGTTTTTCCGATACATTGTTTGATACATCAAATTTTAAAAGTACAATCATGACCAAGATTTTTTATATATTTTTCTGATAGCTGTCACGACTTGGCCCTATCACCCGTTTCCGGCTTGACGACGTTGATTTATGGGACACCCTGTATATTATTATTTGATCAAGAAACTTGCTAGCAATGAATAGGCATAGCAAACAACTGACCTCTGCTCCTGAAAAAATACAGAACCAGTTCTTTCATACCATTATAATATATATATACATATATATTTTTGTATAATGGTGTGTGCTAGTTAACATAAGGTAAATAATTTAATTTTACGTTTTGTGTTGCGTAATGCAAATGATTTTACATTGTATTGTATAGATTCAAGTTTTATATGCGAACAGACAGCTGTGCTGCTGGGGAGTTTGTTGCGCCACTTCTTCTTCCCAGCTAAAGCACTAGGAAGTGGTGAAGGGTGGGCGTTTTTGGGAGACTGTCTCATGTAATTTTTGACGTTCGAAAAGTGCTGATTCTCAGTCTAGTTTGAATAAATGACTTTTGATTTTGATTTCATTTTCTTGCCACCAGACAGGAGTAAGTAAATGAAAAATGATAGTAAATTGGTTAAAAAAAATACTGTTAAACGTCAAAAATAACCTACCTGCCTAAGTAATGCCTTTCTAAGTGATAGGCTTCTGGTTAATGTCGTTAACCGGAAGAAAAACATCTTGAGGAAACCGGCATGACCTAGAACTAAAAATCGAAGACATGTGACATCTACCAACCCGCTCTGGGCCCGCGTGGTGGATTATGGCCCAGTCCCTCTCACAGAGAGGAGGCCTGTGTCCCAGCAGTGGGAAAATTATAGGCTGAATAAGTTATGTTTATCTATTAACCGGAAGCCTATCACTTAGTTTGAAACCCATCTCAATAATAATTTTGCGCTTCATCCTTGCACTATACAGGGTTATTTTTAAAACGTCAATAACCTCTTAAGGGCTCATTATACTCATCATTATGAACAACTTTTACTTTGGGACCAAACCTGAAATCGTGAAAAAAAAACAGCTGTTCCCTACATTTTAACGAATTATTCGGACATAAAATGTAGGGAGCAGCTGGTTTTTTTTTCGCTATTTCATTTTTGGTCCCATAGTAAAAGTTGTTCATAGTGATGAGTACAATGACCCCTTAAGAGGTTATTGCCGTTTTAAAAATAACCCTGTATACAGAAAACTGAAAACTGTTCCAGTACACTACAAGTAAATTCTCGTATATTTCCAACAGAAGCTACCTCATACTCTCTTGGTCTCTCCACCTCACTATCTGATATAGTATATCTCGAACTGTCATCAGATCAAGTTATGTGTTACGCTGTATTTTAATTCGGCAAAGGTGCAGCAAACATTCTGCCACCGGAACCAACGACATGGATTAATGATATAATTTTAATTGACTTTCGTGCGAATGTCGACCACAATGGTTGAATAAAAAAAAATTGCTTGCATATTTTGCTGAAGTAATTGGGGCGATTTTTATTTAATAATGAATATTATTTAAATGCTGGGGCCGTTACCACTGGGCCATGACTGCTCTCTTAGTAGTTGTCTATACTCCATTTGAAATAAGATTAGATATTTAAATAAATTGGTTTACAATCCGTTCAACCGATTTTGACTTCTATTCCGTAGGCATAAGGATGGCATTAATAGCAAAAACTTAGTTACAATACCAACTGTTTATTACAGCTGCCATTTGGCATGCCACCAACGCAATAGAAGTCGAAATCGGTTGAACGGACTGTAAAAATGGTTTATTTATGTGTCTAATCTTATTTCAACTGGAGTATAGTAGGTTGTGGGTTTGAACCCAGGTAGGCACTTTACATTGTGTTAGAATAGAATAGAATACTCTATCTCTCTCTCTGTTATTTATTTCATCACCACTGCTCTCAGAACGGTGAAGAAAAACATAGTGAGGATAATTATGTCATAAGTCGTACAATCAAAAATTCGATGAATGTCAATTCACCATCCCGTTTTGGGCCTGCGTGGTGGATTATGGCCCACTCTCTCTCAAAAAGAGAAGGCCTGTTTCCCAGCAGTGGGAACGACATAAGCTGATTATAATTGTGGAGTGTATTTACAAAAGGAGTTATTTCCAAATTTTTATTTTTTTAAAGTAAATATGAGGTCTTCTTACTTCTGCTAAAATACATCATTATATCTTGAACACATGCAAAACTTGATACTATTCTACTTAGCAAATTGGACTTGAAAAAGCGTAACCCGAACAAAATGGGATAAATGTTCCCCCCGGTCTACTCTTTGATATGCAATGGTCTCTGTGGTCCCATGAAAGATGAGGCTCTAGGGGCTAATGTGAATCTTTGGGTTCATACGAGCAATCGAGTCTGGGCAAACCACGCTGGGGTCGGTGCATTTCATTCATTCATTCCAAAAAAAACAACTAAAGGTTGCTTCTACAATCCGTTTATAATTTTTTCTGAAAAATAAAATAACATGCAGTTCTCCCTTTTTGAAAAGACACTCCTCAATAATTATGCTTGAAAATAGATGAAAAAAAAGATGGATTACAAAGAAGTTGGTCTAGTGGTCGCAACCACTATTGCTGAGTATGAGGTCCTGGGTTCGATTCCAAGGTCGGGTAAATTGTTATTGAGATTCTCCATTAGGAATTTCTTAGTAGTAGGCCGGAGTCTGGATCTGTGCCCGGTTGATGGCAATAGGCTCGCCCCCTATTAAGTATATGGGACTTATACTATAGTATTGGGGAAATATAGTATCTACATCATGATCTACATACTACAGACACAACATCATACATCATATACTTACACTTTGCATTCATTAATATTGGTTTTGCATTATTATTTTGCGAATCGTTCTAAAACGATTAATCTTCTTTAATTTTCATATTTTTCAATGTTATGACACTTACGTCAGGCTGTCAAGCTGTCATTACTTTTTCTTCTAATTTTCTCTCATAGTTTTCTTACTGGCTTAGTCCATGAAGGTTACTTTTGATTTATATAATTTATAATGCAAAACCAATAAAAGAGTATAATACATAATATTAATGAATGCAAAGTGTAAGTATATGAAATTTTTTCATAATAAACTGATATACTCGTAGGCACACAAATAAACAAAAACACAACACCATCAGATAAAAATCATTGCTAAAAACACACAAATGATACGGCCTACTCGTAACTTGGTTAATTGAAAAGATGTATCATGTATGGGAGAGGACTTCATTAAAACTTTAACTAGAGCCTTCAATTATAATGTATGGCTTTTACACTCCGCAGTGAGAAGTACCTCATTACTTAAAGGATGTAACTATACGGTTAATAACTCCTAAGAAATGCCGTATCTTGAATACTGATTACGGCTAAATAATCAGTAAATGAATGCTCTTTTTAGATACCAGTTCAGAGCTGGTTGTAATATGAGATGTGTTGATACCTTATTAATTATGTGTGAGGGAAGCAGTTGTCTGTTTGTTTGTTTGTTACGAGATTAATAAAATTACTCATGTAAGAACGGGTAAATAGATGGATTTGTTTAAAATTCTACAACTGCTGTGCTGGAGTAGATACCCCCAAGACAAGACATTTTTTTTTTGGTTGGGCTGGCCTTGTTTTTCAGTAATACATATCGACTTGACTTAAAATTTATCATCATTCCAGCCGAAAGACGTCCACTGCTGGACATTGGCCTCCCCCAATAGTAGGGGGGGTTTCCATAATCGCCACGCTTGGCAGGCGGGCTGGCGATCGCATTATGGTGTTAAAATGAATAGAGAACGCTGCTGCCCATTCTCTAGTAAGTCCCTCAGTCGCCTTTTACGACACCCACACGGGAAGAAATAGGGTAGTGCTATTATTTACGTCTGGCACCACACGAAGCAATATAATAATAAATCAAATATATAATAATATTTATAAAAATCATTAAATCCTTTGTTTTTCGTAGGGGAATCGTACTCTTTGCAACTGTAGATATGGCAAATCAAAGGTTCAAAATCCACCGTCCAAATTACCGTTATAAAATAACTAATAACGCCCAAAATAGGCAACAACAACCAGCAGGCTGAACAGTCGTAATTTCTTAACTAAGCGTCACAAAAACCCGTGTGTTAACCCTTTCCATTTGATTGACAAACACTGTTGCAGTATCAGTGTTCTCAACCCGTCGCTGCTGTCAATCCGATCTCGTTGTCACTGTGAAAAAATAACCAACACCACGGGGATTGTGGTACAAGAGAAGAGCGACAAGCGATTATATAAACTTAATAGCAATTTATATAAACTGGGTAAGGGCGGAGCATCCTATCACAAACTATTTGCTTAAAATAATTCTCCCCATCGTAACTAGAATAAGTTATTTAAGTTGATGCAATAAACATTTCTATTATTTTTGTTATTTTATAATTATTCGTTGATCAGTGCTATTTAACATATCTTTATCAGCGTAATTAATTCATTCCAGGCAGTGGTATAGTGAAGGATTTAATAGGTAAAATGTAATTTTGGTGATGGCATCACAATATTTCCAAAATAGGTTTACTGCCTAAATACATGTGAAAAGTTTTGATGGATTCTACATAAATAACTCTAATCGAGATGTCTTTTGTTAGAAGAATACGGGATTGGTGACTTCAGATCTTGGATAAACCACATTATAAAATTCATGTTTTGAGAATTAAATACAGTAGTTATTTGCTGTTTTACCGTGTTCGAACCGCAGCGGCCTTGTCTTGTAACTTGCACCACAACCCAAAATGTAGTCACTCTACGGGGAGCCAACAAGAAATATGTCGAAACTCGACTAAGTGTTAAATAATACATTAACGTGGTGATACATAATTGAAGAGGTGCCTCCATAACGTGGAAGCGTCGAATTTAACCGACTGCACTGATATGGTATGCGTTTTTACTATCTAAGACATTCTAAGGTAACCTCTTATATTTGTAAGTTAAAGTAAGTTAGGTTAACAAGCGAGTATTTACTTGTGATGTGTAGGATCAGGCGAAAATGAGGCGATTTGGTCATAAAAATCCTATGAAGAAATATTGGTTCAAATGTAAAACTTACCTTATTTAAGTAAGTTTTTAAAGCACTACTGAGTCTCGAGTTAGATTTCTATAAATAAGGAAGAAGAAGGGTAAACAAAGGAAATCATTTTGACGCCATGGTTGGCGCAGTGGTTAAGCGATTGACTGTTGCGCTGCGTTTCGCGGGTTCGATTCCCGCACGGAAGAAATATTTGTATGACCTACAAGTAGTTGTTCCGTCTTGCTGTTTGTGTATGTGAGTTTTAATGTTTGTAAACACACCCACAATGTAATGTAAAGTTTAAAAAAAAAATCGAGAAAACAAAGTGTGCCTTAACTTAATTATTTTAACCCCACGAAAACCGTTAAATTAGTTATTTATCATTCACTAAAAGATACAGATATATTTTAAGATTTCTCGTCCATTAATTTCTTAATACAGTAAGGAATTTTATAATTACTAGCGATCTCAGGCCTGGCTTGTTAAGATCTTACTTTACCAATATCATTTTAATCATTGAAACTGGTAAATTGAAATTTACGACCCGTCAGACTTATTTTTATATTAAATGCATACTCTATTATAAATGATTGTATCACATTTCAGATAATAATATTTAATAAAATTTCTGTTCATTGATTTACTATAAAGATATGGGAGTGGCGTATTTTTTGTGAAAGGTAACAAAATAGTTTCCAAAATTATAAAGGCAGCATTTTTCATTTAAATTCTGCACTTAAATAGTTAGCATAATTTATCATATACCTAGCTTCACAGGTAGACCAAGAGATCATGACCCAAAGAGATTAGAAAAAGAATCACAGTTAAATTTGTTCCCCAAAAAGTAATTCAAAGGAACAAATCTAACTTAGAGAGATGTATTAATGATTCTAATGATTATAATTATGTAAATACATATCTGTTATAGTCGCGAATCATATTTTGATCAAGATGCAACCTGACACTGACCTGTGGGCTAATTGCGTAACACACTATCAGTAGGAATCGGTTTCAATTTGACAGTTCAACAACATTCATTGCGTTATTTACGTTGTTGAGCAGACAAATTTTTCTAACATACGAAGCAGTGAATTAGCAATATTAGTACTTCAAAATCATTCCGATTCCGATTCAAACAGTGTTGCGCAATTAGGGTGCTGTAAATTGCAAAAAATGTAAGAAAATTTGAACTTCGCGTGCTGCAGCTTCGGGTTCACCTTAACAAATTAAAATAATTTGTTAACCTTTGGCAGAAGAACAAATAAAAATAAAAAACCGGTCAAGAGCGAGTCGGACTCGCGCACCGAGGGTTCCGTACGTATATACGATGTTGATGATTTCTGAAAAACTGTGCTATTTAGAGACATCGTTTCATTTTTCCTGTAATTTTTACATACACTTCTATCGCATAGAATAATTTCAGATTTTTATCTATGCAAACTTTGGAGATAAGGGAACGGTATTTTTTTTTACATTTTTCATCAAAAGTCGAAAACTATACTGGCTACAAAAAAAAACTGTTTGCGAATGTGCAAACAGCGTTCTTTCATATGATACCCCACAAGCCCTATTGCCCCACTTAAAATTTTTAAGAACCCCTTTCAGTCCCTTTTGCAATTTTTTTATTTTTTTTATTTCTATGTAGTTTGAAAAATAGTTAGGCAAACGTCATCTAAAACTATTCTGAATTTCAAGTTGATAGCATAATTAGTTCTTGAGATATCCAGGTGTGATAGACAGACAGACAGACTTAGTCTCACCATAAGGGTTCAGAGGAACCCTAAAAAGATACAATTTTTTTTTTTTAAACGTTGCCCCACACTGGGGTTCCTGTATTGTGGGTGCGTTTACAAACATTTAAATTCACATACACAAACAGCCAGACCCGAAACAACTACTTGTAGGTCATACAAATATTTGTTCCGTGCGGGAATCGAACCCGCGACACGCAGCGCAGCTGTCTATCGCTTAACTAACTGCGCCAATCGTGCCGTTAAATTAAAAGTTATTAATGAAGATTGTGGTTGAAGTGCGTTAGTGGAAGAGAAGCAATGGATACCTGACCTACATTATGTGAGAGCAGCCGTTAAAGAACAATCATTGATGAGACCTCTGTTTACATTAATTAGGTTTTTCCATTCATATACACGCATAAGTTCTACACCCAGTTTTAGGATTATCACAGGAAGAACAGCCGCTGTCCTCCGAAAATCACGTTACTGTACCATACTAACGAGAAGAATATTTGAAAAAAAAAACAGATGGATAAATGATTTATTTTCTGTAAGTAGGTTTGTACAAACACTTTTACACGTCAAACATATTTAAAAAAAAAAAAAAAAAACTAGATGAAGTCGGCGTTTCGTAACTGACTACTCTGAGAAGAAAGGCCGAAACAAACTCAGGGAGCCTAAAATGGGCGCTTTGGCAGAATCATGCGTGCAATTCATACAGCCCGCAATTCATCTGTTTGACAGGCTATTTAACATTAGACTTCACTATAATAATTCTTAATTTGTGGACCATTTTACGAAACTCCATACACAACTGTCAAACAGATGAATTGCGGGATATGAATTGTACACAGATATGATTCTGCGAAAGCGTCCATTTTAGGCCCCCAGAGGTCACGAATTACACATCATAAAATAGTCTGCCCATGCAAAAAACAATATGAAAATATCTTAAGGCGACGATAACCGACTTTTAATGATTTTATACTGAAGATCACGTCTAAACGAGTAGTGTTAATGATTTGAAAAAAAATATATGTTAAATTAGAGCATTTTCTCAATAACTTATTATGTGAATATTTTAGATTATGTTTATATAACATAGTGAAATTAATTTGTAAACTTATGTCTAACGCTGATAAAAAACTGAGTGGCGCAAAATCTACCAAGCGTATTTTTCTGAAACCTTCACCAGCTTAAAGATAATTTAATTATTGATCTTTTTAGTATACGCATTTTATTTAAATACTTTTTGTTTTGTGTATAATAAATTAATAATGCATCAAATTAGGGACAGCGCTCCTTGATGGGCGAGTCCTATTACCGGCTGAACGTACGACGCGTTGCGTGAGCTCAGTACAGAACACGCAAGCTAACCACTCAAGGTCACTGGCATATATCAGAGCCATAAATGTCGCATCTGTATCTACGAGTATATATCATCATCTGCCCAGCCTTTTCCCAACTATGTCGGGGTCTGCATCCAGACTAACCAGATGCAGTAGAATGTACATGGAGCGACTGCTTATCTGACCTCCACAACCCAGAAACCTACTGGGTAACACGATACCCCTTGGTAAAACTGGTTGTCAGACTTTCTGACAACTGTCAAAGATCTACTAATGACATTGGGGACCAACGGCTTTCCGAGGCTTCTGTGTCTATATTTTTTAATAAATAAGGTCTTCTCCTCGTGAATAGTCCAGCATGTCGATTCTGTAAAAATCTCACCGTGAATTCTTGCGTGGAGTGAGCCTGTTAGTGTCATTCCACTGATGCTAGGGATTGACCAAGGATTACATTTACAATCATAATCGAGATTTTATTAATATTTTTATACTAATTCTATTGATTATTTTATATTATTTCAAAGTAAGTAGGTATTTATGTGTCTTAAACATTACTATTCAGGAGGATTTTAAATAAAATAGCAAAATAGAAATGTAGTAAAATTTTTTAATGTAAAAAACAGAAGATAGTTTCTGTTTAAAATCTCGATTATGATTGTTAATGTAATACCGGGTAAAACGGGGTGAATAGAGATGCAGGGGTGAATAGAGACGCAACTTTAAAATGGATTTTAACGTTGAAATAATATCTTTTGTTGCCAAAAAGGACTATAAGTTGTTACCTGTACTATAATTAACGATTAAGTGTCCTTGTTGGCAACAAACTATATTATTTCAAGGTTAAAATCCATTTTAAAATTGCGTCTTTATTCACCCCTGCATGTCTATTCACCCCGTTTTACGGTACTTGTTCCATCCCTAGCACCAGGTGGGATGACACTGACAGTTCACTCCACGCTCACTTCACATAAGTTTTTACGGTGAGATGGTTACAGAATAACACTGCTGATTATACAGCCAGTTTTGTAATTTTGTTTTGATTTTGTGTAAATAGCGCCTACGTTTTTAACAAAACTGCCAATAACAACTCAAGTCATCATCACAATATTTCTCAATCACTAAAAACTCGTCCAAAATCTATCCAGAAAATAAATCTCGTAACAACAATTATCCTCCCAACCAGCCAACACGTCAGAATGAAGAGATTAAAAATTATTAACAAAACGGCCTGGAACCCGTCGAGCGTCATTCCTGATTATCAACGGGCATCAACCGTAGTGGTTCTTAATTAAATAATCAAAAATGTGTGTGCCCTTAATACTGGGATCTTTAGATGAAATGCTAATGAGTTTGTGTTTATGCTTTGACGCCTAGTTTCTGAGGAATTAGGCTCTTGGTACACACACGTTTTTCTTGCCGTGAAAACCCCTGTTGCCTATTGTTTTTTCTTTTTTAATTCTTTTAAGTTGATGGCTTTTATTTTTTTTTGCTATTGTGTGTTGTGCTATGTCTGATGTGTGCACTGAATGAATGTTTTATCCATCTATCTAAAAACAACGGTTTATTCGCCGTGTTTAAGCACGGTCATCAGTGCTGTATGGATCAGTATGGAAGCGTGTTGACGGACACGTTTTTTCTACGGCGCGATTCATACGCCGTACCGTAAAAACGTGCCGTGTACAAAGGGCCTTTTGACGTGACTGCATGAGTGTTTTTGCTTCGGAAGTGTATTTTGACTAAGGATTTCTTAGCTGTTTTAAAAAAAATAAAGAAAGAAATTACGTTTATTTGCCGTAAACATCACGTAAAGAAAGAACAAAAACACAAAAAGAATAAGTTGGAGGAAAATATGCGTCACATACACGCAAAACGGCCACCGCTCAGCATAATGCTGCGACTGCGTTTTGAGTTTTGTGATGACGTCAACCCGTGCATCATATATAATGAGATTTAAATAGCAAATAAAAATAAAAAAATAATCAATAGAAGTAGCTTTTGCCCGTGGAGAAAGGTGGGAAATTATCCCACGACGACGTACTATAACCGGGATAAAAAAGTATAATATATCCTAACCCAACCAGATGATAGCTTAAATTTCAGCCGTTATTTTCATATGATATGACTATTGAATATATGATATAAGATATGATATGAATATGACGGCTGATATTTTAGCTATCAGATAAATATTTTAGCCTTCACCTTGGGTTCTGATATGATCCTACATCATGTACTAAAATGGATTTCGATGCAATTTGGCGTAAAAGGGTAAGACAGACAGAATATTAATCTGGATCAGTTGGAAATCGAGAATATTATTGATTTAATCTCTCCAAAGTTTATGATTTTAGTACATGATGTAGGATCATATCAGAACCCAAGGTGAAGGCTAAAATATCTATCTGATAGCTAAAATATCAGCCGTCATATTCATATCATACGAAGATGATGGCTAAAATTTTAGCTATCATCTGGTGAAGTGTCTACCAACTAAGTAAAATGTTTTTATTTAAGTATTTCAAACAGGAACACCCAAAACTACACACAATGCTGACTTTCCAATGTTCCTATATTTTATTCTTACAAGCCTTTGCAATAATATCTGACATAAAAACTGGTAACATATATTTTAGGCTTTCACAATATACATTAGGACGCAATCCCTTTTGTCCGTCACGGCAAGCACGCGCGAATGCCCACGAATGACGGCATAACTGTAAATTTTGTCGCAAACAAAATACTTCACATTTATTGATCCTAATACCATTGTACAGGGATTTAGATGTGTCCATTCAAAAAGCAGGTAAACGATACTTGAGGTATGTAAGTATAGATTTTTTAGTTAAGCCCTTATACGTATAATTGGTAGCATTCGCTTTGGTGCGGGATGATGATAATCTTTTGTGATCTTTGCACATAGTCAAGAGATCCTTGACTGTGTTGATGTTTTTTGAAAAATAAACGATGGTTATACAGAATCTCGTGAATAAGTGGGATACATAAAGCGTGGGAGAAACCTATACACATTTTTTTATTGAGAATAAGGACAATATGAACCATTCGATGATCCTGATCAGAATGATATGGAAATATATGGAATAGCAGCTTAAAAATATCAAGTAGAAAATGGTCGTAAGGCCAACGTTTAAATCACATTGGAGTTGCTATTTTTGGCAGTCGAGCGACTGCTGGTTTATATAATAATAATATAATCTTATTTTTTTCTCTCATGACAAAAGGTTTTCATAGTTATAAACATAGATACAAGAATTATAGTTTTTTGACAAAAATGCATAAAATATGATCCTTTGAGAGAGACTGGCTTCCATACTAGGATACCCTGTGTGACGGATCATCAGCTAATAATGAAGAGCACGAAGCGTTTATTTTACCAACTATCTTCTACAATGGTCATAACTTCAGAAGGGTTGGCAAATTTTAAAGGTTAAAAAAAAATTGTCGCACAATAATTTGCTCTTTCAAATTATTCTCATTTAAAATCACCCTTTCACACAAAAATCCGAAAGACCAACCATTTTCCGATCCACTGCCTTCCTATAAGCTGGCAAAAGGGACCCAGGAGTCTGTGTGAGGCAACAGCCTCCTAATGACGTATATACCTTGCGTTGTTATTGTTATATTTTTGCTAAATACCCTTCAAATAATAGCTTCTATTTCTAATCCTTCCAACGGTCCTTAAGTAGTTAGTTATTCTTTGAAGTGATCTCAAAAATAAATATGCTCAATTATGCGTACATTATTTGCAATTATTAAGCCTTTAAAAAGTCAGTGTTGTGATTTTTGGCAGTGGGTGGTTAAGCGGCAGGTAGTTTGAAGAAGTTGGTGTGTCTTTATCATTATGCTAATTACGCTAAAGTGCCTTAAGGGTTGGGTAATCGCCGATGACCTTGGCCATACAAATGCGCGTCGCGCTCACGCTGCGCCGCCGCGCCACCGTTCGGGTTCATAGGGAATGTTTATTTTTATTTTTGAAAAGATGAATATTTGAAAAAAATCACAGATGGAATTATCTATCTATATATATATAATTCAAAGTCCTGACTGACTGACTGACTGACTGACTGATATATCAACGCACAGCCTAAACCGCTGATCCTAGAAACATGAAATTTGGAGGGTGTATTCTTTGTGAAGAGTAAGTATCCACTAAGAAAGGGTTTTTCGAAATTCCACCCCTAAGACGGTGAAATAGGGGATGGAAGTTTATATGAAAGTCCGTCAGTTTTGAAGTTAGGATCTTCAAATTTGATGTATAGGCTGACGATTGAAAATTAAATTACACGTGTCTCAGCGTTTTTGATAATTCCACCCCCGAAGGGTTAAAAAGGGGGATGAAGTTGTGTATCAAAGTCCTTAATTTTCGAAGTAAAAACACTAAATATATTATCTAGGGTTATGGTTAGAAGCTAATGCAGCGGTGTTGTTAGAAGTTCAACCCTTAAGGGGTGAAAAAATGGATAAAATTTTTATTTTTAATGAAAGTTCTTTTTAAGGTAAAATCACTAATATTTCGGCTTATGGTTGGAAACTATAGGCAGGCATCCACTAAGAAAGGATTTTTCGTAATTCGACCTGTAAGGGGTGAAAAAGGGGGATAAATCTTATTCCTTGAGTTAATAAACCTGAAACTTGGCACAAATACTAACCTAAGTAAATTATAAAGTGTGACATTTTTTGTTTTTAGGGTTCCGTACCAAAATGGTAAAAAGGAACCCATATGGTGAGACTAAGTCTGTCTGTCTGTCTGTCACACCTGGATATCTCAAGAACTGCTAATGCTATCAACTTGAAATTTAGAATAGTTTTAGATGACGTTTGCCCAACTATTTTGCAAACAAGAAACAAAATTAAAAAAAATATCTCTTTTTTGCAAAAGGGACTGAAAGGGGGTCTTAAATATTTGAAGTGGGGCTACTAGGGCATGTGGGGTATCATATGAAAGGACACTATTTGCACATTCTCAAACATTTTTTTATTTTTTAGGCAGCATAATTCCGACTTTTGATGAAAAATGTAAAAAAAAAATACCGTTCCCCCCCCCCCTCTCCTTATCTCCGAAGTTTTCATAGATAAAAATCTGAAATTATTCTATGTGATAGAAGTTTATGTAAAGATTACAGGAAAAATAAAACGATGTCTCTAAATAGCACAGTTTTTCAGAAATCATCAACATCATATATATACGTACGGAACCCTCGGTGCGCGAGTTCAACTCGCTCTTGACTGGTTTTTTTTTAACTACTCTTTAAGGTGGAGATTTCTAAAAATGGTCAGAAATGTGGTTTTTAAAGCAGTGTATCTCTTAAACCGTAAATATTTTTTCCAAAACAAAAACAGTATGATATTTTCAAGTCTTTTGTGCTTATGGTGATGGAAAAACATAATTAAACATACAAAAAATACAAAATACAAAAATATTTATTTTTCAACTTAAACATTGTGTCATACATAAATTGAGGCAGCCCCAGTAAGTTACAAAAGTACTTGTGTCGGAGCTGTCTCACACTTCCCTTTAGTGGTTGCTTTACAATGACAAGTAAATAGAGTATACAGAAAAAAATAAAAATAAAATAAAACATTAATTTAACAGCTCTAGGTGTATGAGGTGTGTGTGTGTATGTATATGTTTGTGTGTGTATGTATATGGTTGTGTGTGTGTACCGTTTTTGTCTTTTCTTGTTTTAGCTTAATCTTGTCAGAATATTTCTGTTTCCTCATATGTTAGGGATCTCAGCCATTCAATTATTGTTTTTTTACAATCGTATAACAATAGGGGATATATATCTAATTTACGGTTCAATTTATTATAGATGTAGGTGGATTGTGTAGCATATTGACGTCTAGCAAAGACAGTTCGAATCCCTGGGGAGTGGGCCACTATGTCTCTCCGCCTTCTGCTCTGAGTTGCTGAGTCAAAAGGAAGACACTTATGCAGTTTAGAACATAAAGTTTTCTAATTGAGAGCAAGTTGCTAACTTTATATGTATAGGTCTGTTGTAGGGAACCTAAATGGTTTGAAGTACATCACCCTGATAAGTGATCGCTGAGCTCTTTCCAGATCAAGGAATTTAAGTTTGGTAGCTCCACCCCAAATTGGAATGCAGTAAGTTATTATTGATTGTGCCAAAGCTATATAGATCTTATTAATAAGTTGCGTAAACATAATTGAATACTTCAAAAAAATCTTCAAAGACAACTCTTAATTATTTTGAAAGCCTTTTTTATTCCAGTTTATACCTTCGTTAACAGTTATAATTATAAGTATACCATAAAATTGCAAATGCCCAACTGCATCCGGTGATGGATTAATTTTTATTAATTAATTAATCTAATAAATTCTAAGTTAATTTAATAATATTTGTGACCCATGAGTTTTACGCAAAGTTCTTTTCACTATTAAACACGTAATTTAATGACACTTTACTACTGAAGAATTTACTCAAAGTTCGTATTTAGTGATTGGGCGACTCCAGGTATTCGTAAAAGCAGGGAAAATCTTTTTGAACTTTATGGCCTAAAGCAACATATGAATAATACAAGCTTTCATCAATATGTTGCAAAATATTCTAAATCTTCTATAAGTGTGTGCAAAATAGCTAAACCTCTTTATATTAGCAATAAAATAAAATCAGCTGATGATAAAATAAAAACTACCTGGCAAATAATGAATTAGGTAGGAAAAAACAGCGTAATACTGAATTTAATTTAGAGACTGCACATGGGCCCATCACTTCAGAGGTATAAATAGCTCAAGAATTTTAAAACTTTTTTGCTAATATTCCCCTTAAAACTACCGAAACTTTAAGTTCCTAACCCACGCTTTTTGCTGAAATACTTAGAAAGAATGTAAAGGTATGCCCCTTGGAGTTAAGGTTTCAGCATACGAGTATAAACCCCCAGGCTGTTATAAAAACTTTTAAAGATCTTAAAATTAAATCAACAGAAGATCTATGGGGCATGTCTGTAAAAGTCTGTAGATCTGTCATCGAAACCATTGCGCCCTATTTAGCTTTTATATTTAACACCAGTGTGGACCAAGGAGTCTTTCCGGATCTCATGAAACACACTAAAGTAGTTCCTTTGTTCAAATCCGGAGATAGTAAAGAACCCAACAATATTATAGGCCCGTGTCAATTCTGCCAGTTCTCAGTAAGGTGTTTGAAAAGTTGATGCTCAATCAAATGTTACGTCACTTCAATAAAAGTTCCATATTTCATGAACAACAGTACGGTTTCACTAAAGGTCGTTGTACCACTGACGCCGGTGTCACCCTAATAAAGAACATTTCTAACGCCTGGTAGAAAGCCCAAGATGCCATTGGAATTTTTTGTGACCTCTCAAAGGCTTTCGATTGCGTTAACCATGAGAGACTTCTGCTGAAACTAGAACACTATGGGATTAGGATTCCAGCTCTTGATTTACTTAGATCATACCTGAAAGATAGAAAGGTTAGAGTTCACGTAAACGGCGTGAACTCTTTGGGGTCTGAAAAAGCAATGGGCGTTCCTCAAGGTTCGATATTGGATCCATTCCTCTTTTTAGTTTACATTAACGGTTTACCCCAATTACTTCAAAATCAACCGGAGATGTTTGCAGATGACACGTCATTGATCTTTAAAATAGACCGACGGTAACAAAACCTTGATGACGTGAATAAGATTGGTTTACGGTGTATAATTTGGTTATACCTTATAAAATAAGAAATAATCGGGTAAATAATTTTTCGGGAGAATTTTACTGCGTACCTTGAATAATTCAAAAGTTGGTACACATCAATTATTATTTAAGAACAAAAACAGTAGAAAAAATAAACAAATAAAATGGAGGACACGTATATTGAACAACAATGTACAAAACGAAGTTGGTATTTATATGCTATCTATATTATTATCCTCCGTAAAGTTGTAAATCAAACTGCACTCCTATCTGCTTACCACGCTTACGTTGGTTCCAACTAAGATATGGTATAATGTTTTGGGGGAATACTGCTGATAGAGAAGCTGTTTTTTTTCGACATCCACGCGGGCGAAGCCGCGGGCGAAAGCAAGAAGAAAGTACATCATAAAATAGTCTGTCCATACAAAAAACAATATGAAAATATCTTAAGGCGACGATAACCGACTTTTAATGATTTTATACTGAAGATCACGTCTATACGAGTAGTGTTCATGATTTGAAAACAATATATTATATGTTAAACTAGCTTTCGCCCGCGGCTTCGCCCGCGTGCATGTCGAAAAAAAAGCAGCTTCTCTATCAGCAGCATTCCCCCAAAACATTATACCATATCTTAGTTGGAACCAACGTAAGCGTGGTAAGCAGATAGGAGTGCAGTTTGATTTACAACTTTACGAAGGATATATATAGCATATAAATACAAACTTCGTTTTGTACATACTTGTTCAATATACCTACGTGTCCTCCTCCATTTCATGTCTAAGTCTATTTGTAAGAAATATTGTATTGTTTATTTTGTCTACGTTTTTGTTCTTAAATAATAATTGATGTACCAACTTTTGAGTTATTCAAGGTACGCAGTAAAATTCTCCCGAAAACTATGTACCCCTTTTTAAGATTCTCGAAAACTCAATATGAGGTTTGAGTTTCGAGTTAATCGGACTGCGCGTTAAGATTCTTTAAATACAAACCATAACACTCCCTAAGGATTTTAGGGAGTGTTATGGTTTTGAGGGGTAGTTTTGAAAAACGCAAAAGTTATGACAAACTTTGTTGTTTAAGTAATGACTGCCTCGTTAGTCTAGTGGTCACAGGCGCGACTGCTGAGCATGAGGGGTGGGTTTGATTCCCAGGTCGGGCAAAGTGTTATTAAATTTTCCATTAGGAATTTCTTAGTAGCAGCCCGACCTCTGGATTTATTCCCGGTTGATGGCAATAGGCTGGCCCCCTATTACATGGGACTTAAACAAAACTGTCGAAATGTGGGTGTACTAAAGACACACCTCTACCTAACCCTTTGGGGATTGCAGGCTTGATGTTATGTAAATAAGTACGCAGGCCAAATTTCAAGTTTATATATCAAAAGAAATAAGATTCTGTTCATACAAACTATATCGCCCCTTTTTACGCACTCAAAGGGGTAAATTGTTGAAACATCGTTTTTGACGTTTCTATTATTGGATTTATAGGTTATTTATCTAATTTTCAAGTTAATCAAGCCACACAGTAGAATCCTCCCTTGTAAATTGCCTATCCCTTTTCATCCCATTATTAGGGGCAGATTTAATAAAAACCGCATAAAAGTTATTCTTTATTTTTTGTTTTCAGTATAAATCCTGAGTTTCAAGTTAATCGGACCGCACGCTAAAGTTATTCCATAAAATTTTTGATATCCCCCAATCCCCCTTTAGGGGGTAGTTAAAAAAAACAAAAAATGACAAACTTTATATTTTACTTAGGTTAGTATTCATGCCAAGTTTCAGGTTTATTAACTCAAGGAATAAGATTTTTCATACAAACAAAATCTCCCTTTTCACCCCCTTAAAGGTTGAATTTCCAAAAACAACTGATGCCCACGTCATTATTTGGGGTTAATCAAGCCACACAGTAGAATCCTCTCTTGTAAAATTGACTACCCCTTTTCACCCTGTTAAGGGTCATTACCGCACGGTCTCCCGTGAGCCTCCGTGCCGGACTGCCGCCGTGGGATCTGGAGGCAAAAGTCCGCACATCTGGGAGTGGCGCGAGGAGGCGAAAGGCAGGGTCGAAACTCCGCTGCCGCGAGAAATCACGGCACAATGGACGGAGCTCCGGCGGGATCTCATGGTGGCATGGAGAGTGCGATTGTCGCAATCCAGCACTGCGCACGCCACAATTGTGGCGATAAGTTCCCTATTTGTGGAGTGGCTAGAGAGGCGCCACGGCGTCCTCACCGGACACGGTTGTTTCGGGAGGTTCCTGGTTCAGGCTATGGTTTGGAGAGAGAGTGCATGGGAGGCCGTTACCTCCTTCTGTGAAACAGTAATGTTCGCGAAGGAGGAGGCGGAACGCGTGAGGGAGAGGCAAGGTTCGCGCCCTCGCGCCCCTAGTCGCCGCAGGAGACGCCCCGGGTGTCGGGAGTAGCAAGCCGGCTTCCGGCCACCGTAGGCGCGGGCTTGTGGACGGTGAGCGATGGGTAGCTCGCCATCCGATAAGGACCAGGCCCGGTTCGACTGCGCGTTGTGTTCCACGCGCGCCTCAAAGAGATGTCAGCACCAACTGACGGGGTCCGTTAAGGCCTGCCATGTTTGTCCGAAAGGGATATCATGGCCCTGGCACACAGGCAACGGAAGGAACACGGGTGGGTTTTAGTCAGTAAAAGTCTGACACGCCCTCCCGCCCAGACCGGGAGAAGTTATTTGATAATTTCCCACGCAAAAAAAAAGGTGTAAATTTTCGAAAAACTGATAAATTCTTTTATTTATTTTGGTTTACAGTATAAATACTGAGTTTCGAGTTAATCGGACCGTGCATTAAAATTCTTCTATACAAACTTTGTCATCCGCAAATCCCCCAATATGGAGTAGTTTAATAAAAAACAAAAATGTCACACTTTATAATTTACTTAGGTTAGTATTCGTGCCAAGTTTCAGGTTTATTAACTCAACGAATAAGATTTATCCCCCTTGTTCACCCCTTAAAGGTTGAATTTCGAAAAATCTCTTCTTAGCGGATGCATAAAGTTTCCAACAATAAGCCGAAATATTAGTGATTTTAATTTAAAAAGAAATTTCATTAAAAATAAAATGTTATCCCCTTTTTCACCCCTTATGGGTTCAAATTCTAACAACACCGTTGCGTTAGCTTCCAACCATAAGCCTAGATAATAAATTTAGTGATTTTACATCGAAAATTAAGGACTTTCCATACACAACATCATCCCCCTTTTTAACCCTTCGGGGGTGGAATTATCAAAAACGCTGAGACATGTATAAATTTATTTTCAATCGTCAGCCTAAACACAAAATTTGAATATTCTAACTTCAAAACTGACGAACTTTCATATAAACTTCCATCCCCTATTTCACCCTCTTAGGGGTAGAATTTCAAAAAACCCTTTCTTAATGGATACCTACTCTTCACAAAGAACACACCCTCAAAATTTCATGTTTCTAGGATCAGCGGTTTAGGCTGTGCGTTGATATATCAGTCAGTCAGTCAGTCAGTCAGTCAGTCAGTCAGGACTTTGAATTTTATATATATAGATTACAGCATTTTTTCAATAACTTAATTTGTGAATATTTTAGATTATGTTTATATTACATAGTGAAATTAATTTGTAAACTTATGTCTAACGCGGATAAAAAACTGAGAATGGCGCAAAATCTACCAAGCGTATTTTTCTGAAACCTTCACCAATTTAAAGATAATTTCATTATTGATCTTTTTGTGTACGCTTTTTATTATAATACCTTTTTCTTTGTGTATAATAAATGAATAATGCGTCAAATTGGGGAGAACGCTCCTTGATGGGCGAGTTCTATTACTGGCTGAACGTACGACGCGTTGCGTGAGCTCAGTACAGAACACCCAAGCTAACCACTCAAGGTCACTGGCATATATCTCCGTCTTAAGTAGGTTGAAAGTAATTTATCGTGTTTTTGTGCTTTGGGTAGAAATTACTTTTTGAATTTACTTTATAAAGTATTTTACTACAATATTTAAATATTCACGTATAGAATTGGTGTATGCGTTCTAGTTTAACATATTTTTGCATAACTTACTTGCACTTTATGAAGGCGTAATAACAGATTTAGTTTAGTTAGTTAGTTTAGAAAAATTCTTTATTACCATAAAATATACATAGCTGTAGTACTTATAAATAAAGTTACAGTTTCACTAATTTAATAACACTTTTACAGGCTAGGAGCACCTTTATAAGTATAAAATAATAAAGGTTACAAACTTATTACAGCATAAGGCATTTTTTAATTAATTTAACATTATCATTATGAAACTATTGTAATAATTTCATTTATAAAAATGAGGGGGTAGCAGCAAATACTTAAATACGCGCTCAGCGTAAGTGCGACCGGTGCAAGCGGTAGCTCAGGTGATCGCGCATGGCCACCAGCGACGCACGAGCTACCGCGCCTCCCGCGCGCTCACCTATATACGGTGAGAGAGGGGAAGCGCAGGCGCATCGTACGGGCCCAGCTATGACGCGTTATCGGTATTGTGCGCGAACAACACGTAGTGATGGGGAAGCTTGTATGTACCGTATCCATCGATATTTCGCAAGTCTTTCAACTTAATTTGTCCTATGTTCGCAATCAATGTATTTTGATGACATTTAGTTTTGTCGTAAAATTTACGAGTTAGTTTTAAGATGAATTTTGTAATGCTAGGTAACTTTATATTTGTGTGTAGTGCTTTAAGGTTAGTTTTAAACGGCGTATTATAGGCAATTTGAAGTGCTTTATTTTGAATTATTTGTAACAGGTTATAATTGGATTGACAAGTGCTACTCCATACCGGACACGAATATGTGATGCAAGGTCTAATTAGAGTGGTGTATAACCTAAGTTTGGTATTAGCGCTGAGCTTACTTTTTCGGTTAAGTATAGGACTGAGAGAACCGAGTGCTTGAGCTCCTTTAATGCGTAATTTAGTTACATGCTTTGTCCAATTGAGCTTTTTATCCAACGTAACGCCAAGATAGCGAACTTCTGTGGCCCAGGGAATCAATTGCCCAGCGATTTTTAATTTTCTTTTTGGGGTGGTACGTTGACGTGTGAAAAGTATTGCCTCAGTTTTGGATTCGTTCAACTTCAGCTTCCACTTATTGAAATAAGATTGAAGTAGTTCAAGCGAGAACTGAAGTCTACCTATGATAATGTCGATGTCATCATCGCTTGTGTACGATGCTGTATCGTCGGCAAAACAGGCCAGATGAGTACGAACCTGCACAGGAACGTCACTCACGAATAAAATGAAGAGGTAGGGACCGAGCACCGAGCCTTGAGGAACTCCGGCCAACACCATCCGGGGCGAAGATCTGTCAGTACCAATATGGACCACAAAGTTGCGGTTATTAAGGTAAGATTGAATAAGTTTTACCAGCTCAATTGGAACGCCGTAACTGATTAGCTTGTGTAACAGGCCCTCGTGCCAGACGGTGTCGAAGGCTTTTTCGATGTCCAGAAGGAACATACCAGTAGACTGCTTAAGATTAAGATGATAGGAAATGTGTTCAGAGACTCGAGCCAATTGTTGTACCGTGGAATGAGAGGAACGAAATCCAAATTGCTCGTTCATAATGAGCTGGTCAGAGCAACGTAGCAAACGATTATAAATCATGACCTCAAACAGCTTACCTAGAACAGGAAGAAGGCTAATAGGCCTGTAACTAACCGGTAAGGAGGTGTCTTTTCCAGGCTTTTTAATTGCAATAATCTTTGCAGTTTTCCACGTATTGGGAAAATATCCTAATTTTAAGCAGCCGTTGAAAATTTTTGTGGTAAACACAACAGCTTTTTGCGATAGGTTTTTGAGCATAATGTTGTGTATACCGTCATCACCTGGAGCCTTCCTGGTTTTGAGTTTACGTATAACTTTCCAGACTTCAGTTGGCCGCACCGGTAGATGTAATTCATTTGTGACATGATCATTTAAGCGAGTAGTGGTTGACTGAACGTCCCTGTCGACACTATCGCTTAGCCAGCCATGAGTGAGATTTATGTTCCTCTCGAAAGCATCAGCCAGAGCGTCACATTGTTCAGGGATGTTGGTTGTGTAAGTACCCTCAGGTGTTCTAAGTGGAGGTATTGAGTCTAATCTGGGTTTTAATGACTTAGCTAGTCGCCAAATATCGTTGCTAGGGTTGTCAACTTTCGAAAGTTTAGTGTTCCATATTTTATCCTGATGTTTCGTTATAGCAAAATTAATCAAATGTTGTAATTTATTGATAGTAGATCGTAACAGTCTTTTTTCTGCAAGATACACTTTTTGTTCCTTTCGACGGAGTTGATTTTTATACTTGATCATTTTTGCGATGTAATTAGGTAGTTTTATGCAAGAATTTACGTTCACTTTACTAGGAATAAATTTGTCTCTGGCAGCAGTAAGACACTGATGCAGGTAGTTTACGGCGTAGTCGATTTCAGGTTCAGATTTAAACACCTTCGAGTTTAGCGAAATCTTTTGATCAAGAAAGGACCGGTATTCATCCCAGTCAGCGTCACAATACCGGTAGTGTTTAGAATTAGGTTTGCGAGAGCATTGACCATTCACTGTAAAGAGTATAGGAAAGTGGTTTGATGAAAGGGCAGGTAATGCACGAACCTCATGTATATAGTATACATGAGGTTCGTGCATTACCTGCCCTTACATTTAGCGCCAGAATAAGGTCAGGATTTGTAGGGGTAAGATCAGGTCTATAGTTAACTTGAGTAGGTGTGTCTGGGTAATGTATCACATAATCGTGGTTCAACATGTGGCGAAACAGTATATTACCACGGGTATTCACATAACTACTATTCCAATAGCCGTGATTGGCGTTAAAGTCTCCCATTATTACAACATGAGTCCCTAGGGAGAATAAAATATCAATGTCATTGCATTCGAGCTGCAAGTTTGGAGATTGGTAAGCTGAAACAAAGACATAGTCTTTCCCGCTAATTTTTAAACCAATAGCAACCGCTTCAATGTACTTAGTGTTGGGAATGGCGATCGGAGCAACCTCAGATCTCTCATTGACGAGAATGGATACACCTTGTCCCCGTCCACTGTGGTGTTTGTCTTGTCGATAGCAGTTAAATCCTGGCGTCGTTAAAGGAGTATTACAAGTAAGTTTAGTTTCATAGACAGCTATTATATCAATGGATAGGGTACATGTCGCTAACTCAAGTAATTCGTGCATTTTAAAGCGAACTCCATCAGAGTTCCAAGATAAGAGTCTAAACTCATTTCTATTATACATAGTGTCCAAAATGGGTCAAAACTAGCATAACCTTATCTAACATAGATTCACAGGTAGAAAATTGTGGTTTTAAATTTTTAACACAGATAAGTATTTCCAACATCTCTTTTGTCACAGGGTCGTCTAGAGGTAAGTCCAAATCTTCGTTTGGAGCATAATCATGATGGGTGTGGGTTCTGGCAGTAGCAGCATATGAAAGTTTCTTGAATGAAAGTGGTAAATTAGTAAGAGGTGCAGACGCGTGTTGGACTGCCTTGGCTTGTATCGGCCTAGACTGGTTCTCACGCCTAGCTTGCGCTCGTTTCAGGTAGGTGAGACGAGTCTCGCATTTGTGAAAGTTAGCGGGGTGATTCTGGTCACAATTACAGCATCGTGCAGGTTCAATGCGGTCTTTTTTGGGACATTCTCTCGTTGTATGAGGTTCCGTGCATTTAACACACCTAGCGGGCATATTGCAATTCCTCGATGCGTGACCGAAGCTTTGGCACCTGTAGCACTGTGTCCCAGCAGTCTTTTTAGGCATGTATTTTTGAATCGTAACCACGCAATTAAATAAATATTTAATATTGCGAAACTTTGCTATGTCCGATCCAGCAGGGAGCACTGCTAAAAAAGGTGGGCAAGACAATGTACTCGCTGTTTGAGTCTTCATTTGTGAGACTGATGCACCTGGAAATCCTAGTTTATCGAGCTCAGCAGATAATTCTTCTTGAACGTAAGATGGTAAGCCTTTTATCACCATTTTGGGAACTTTTTCATCTTTTCGGGTGTATGTTGGGAAAGCTGCATTTTCTTTGAGAAGACCTTCCTTCAAAAGTTGGTGAGCGTCTGTTGAGTGGCAACTTACTGCAACTTTATTGTTGGCTCTATACTGAAGATGAAACTTGTTGGTGTAACGGCAGATGAGGTTTTTAATTGTTTCATGTGTCCAATCTTTTTGTATCTCCAATATTAGGGGTGGAATATGTCCTTTTTTCTTTGCTCCAGTTGAGGCTTCTCTGTAGTGGTTATTCGTGGATGATTCACCCTTGTCGTCCACAGAGAGATCGTTGAACTGATTGTGCAGAGGTAATCTGCGCGCTTCATCAAACTTTTCTGAGTTTCTCGAGATCGCAGGACGTTTGGCGGACTGCCATGGGCCAGAGATATCTTCACCAGGTCTTTTGGAAGTGAGAATGCCGGTGGATTCCGACCTCACTAGGAATCTATCCATTTTATGGTACAATATCGACGAAGTATCGATAAGTAGCGACGCATCCCTAGAGATGGCAGGCAACTAACGTAACGAGGGGTTAACGTAACTAAGCGTGCGTGCAAACGGGACGCGCGACGTACGCGGAATGAAATAACAGATTTAAAATTCACTTAAATCATATTACTGAGCCTTAAGTTCCGCAGACAGGCGCGACGCGACGACGACGACGCGGGTGCGTCGCGATTTTGGTAGAACAATTTCCATTAAGTTTTCTTAGACATTGTTCTACTAGAGTCGCGTCGCGCTTGTCTGCGTGAGCCTTTAATGCTCGTCACTCTTGATTTCATTGACAGTGCCACACATTTTGGCGATAACTCCCCTCTTTCAGGAGTGGCTAGAGAGGCGCCACGGCGTCCTCACCTTCAGCCTGACGCAGGTCCGCACTGGTCACGGTTATTTCGGGAGGTTGTTTAGGATAAGGCGGGCTGAAACGTCCGGGTGTCACCACTGTGTGGCTCACCCGGGGGACACGGTGGAGCATACGGTGGAGGTCTGCTCGGCTTGGGCGGAGCACCACCGTGTCTTCGCGGAGGCGATCGGCTGCGGCGATTTCTCGCGTCTCGTTCGGAGCGAGAGTGCATGGGAGGCCGTCACCTCCTTCTGTGAAGCAGTACTGCTCGCGAAGGAGGAATGATATTGTTATTTCCGCCAGACAAGATATCAAAACATTACAGGAAATGGTAAAAAGGCTATAAGATATTTAAAAGGAAAAATCGAGAAGTTTTTTCATTAGCAGGAGCCTTTTTACCCGACTGCAGCGAAGCCAATAAAACAGGGATATGTGTTTGAACTATATGTATATGTATGTCCGTCCCTATGTTCCCTCGTAACTACTAAACGGCTGGACCGATTTTGATGAATGATAAGTCGTTAGATTTGCCTTTATTGTCCCTGGGTCATCATCATTCATCATTGCAGCCGAAAGACGTCCACTGCTGGACATATGCCTACCCCAAAAGGCGCGAGGGGGGGGGGGATTGCCATAATAGCCAAATTTGGCAGGCGGGTTGGCAATCGCAGTATGGTGTTAAAATTCAAAGAGAACGCTGCTGCCCATTCTCTCGTAAGTCACAACACGGTCACTGGGTACCTATATTCTTTTTTTATTTTTTATTTATTTTATTTATTGTCAACGAAACCGTCAGAAAATATCTATGGTCAGAACCCATCAAAGTATTTGGGCTTATAATATAATGTGCTCAATCATAAACAGTATGTAGGTATGTACGTTTCTACTATTTCTAAGCCATTTCCGTATAATACGTAGACGTTATTTCTACCTGTGCTATTTAGTGTTTTTTATTTATAACTAGATTTCCATCGCCAACGGAGATTTCAATCGTGATAGGATAATATGTATTAAGTCTCGTTACTTTGTAGCTATAATTTATAAGCTAAGCTCTAATAAGTACTTCTGCCATTTGATATAGTGTTCATAGCTACTTTGTAAGAGTTAGTTCGATATATATTTCTTTTGGATGAAATAGATCAGATAATACAGGGTGGATTTTTGAGATGGGGCACTTAACCGTTTTCAAAGCAAATTAAACTATGACGCGTATTTGTTCGAAATACGAAGTTTTTTTTTTCTTTTTTGTTTATTTTCGGCCAGTCTTCATTGTAGCGGTCCATCATAAAAAAATAAGTTGGAGTCTCATTTCCTACGAAATGTATGGGAAAAGTTTTTTGCGATTTCTGACTTTTCTAGTACTCAGTTGGTCCGGTAGAAGTTTTTGATCATTATAAGAAACAAGATCGATTGGCATAAAAAAAGTTTTTTTGATAACTGCCCATTTTCCTGCTGACTGTACATTTTTTTCAAAATCTGTAAATGCAGATCGAAATTTCTCAAAAAGTTAAGAACAGTCTCCTAAGACCGTTTTCCTGTAGCTACAACGGTTAAGGTAGCTGCCCTTACTGTCCCATCTCAAAAATCCAACCTGTATAGTAGTATGATAATGGATTTATTGCATGAAATGTATATGTGTGTTGTGCTGTTCGCACCCCTTCTTTCCAATCTGTTTTTTAAGACTAAGTGAAGAATTGTAATTGGCTGTCAGTCTCACATACTATTTTTTATTATTATTTTATTCTTTGTTCTAGCTTTAAGTCTTCCATAGTTAATAAATAAATAAAATAATCATACTAAGAATAATTGTTGTTACTAGGATTCTCTAATTAAAAATTCTACTGCGTTAAATATCTCCATTAAGTATAGAGAGCAGCAAGTGGCGCCATCTAGTTTTGATACGAAGCTACTAGGAACCACGGAAGAGGTTGGATGTGAGCGTCACTGGCTGATAACTGTCACTCTAGCAGAGGTTCGCATAAATGGTTGCGTGTTTTCGGATGACAGAGCTGAGTTCAGGGGAGCCGCTGGCGTACAACGCTCACGATTAACTTCTATATTCCGGCACGATCCTGATGATATTGCAGCTTCCTAACCAGTAATACGATATCCACTTCTGGTAAAGGCTATCCTGCGCTGTTAGGTACATAATTCGGATAAAGAAGAAGACGGAGGAAATAATCATACTTATTGAGAACATATTCTTACTATGATTCTCCTATGAAGAAAACTTAGAGCGCTGTGTTCATTAAGACGGAGATATATGCCAGTGACCTTGAGTGGTTAGCTTGCGTGTTCTGTACTGAGCTCACGCAACGCGTCGTACGTTCAGCCAGTGATAGGACTCGCCCATCAAGGAGCGCTGTCCCCAATTTGACGCATTATTAATTTATTATACACAAACCAAAAGGTATTTTAATAAAAAGCGTACACAAAAAGATCAATAATGAAATTACCTTTAAATTGGTGAAGGTTTCAGAAAAATACGCTTGGTAGATTTTGCGCCATTCTCAGTTTTTTATCCGCATTAGACATAACTTTACAAATTAATTTCACTATGTAATATAAACATAAACTAAAATATTCACATATTAAATTATTGAGAAAATGATCTAATTTAAAATATTTTTTTTCAAATCATTAACACTACTCGTTTAGACGTGATCTTCAGTATAAAATCATCAAAAGTCGGTTATCGTCGCCTTAAATGGGATAAGGATGCAGAGGACGATGAAGTGTCGCCCCATTCCCTAGTCCCTTAAAACAATACTTCTTAAGTCATTTAAACAAAAACCCACCTCCCGTGTCAACCGACGCGTTAAACACGATATGCATAATATAGCATTATTTAACATAATTAATTAACAAAATCCTCATAACAGACAGATTGACAAAACAACAAGTAAAGTATTTTACGTCTTCATATGGTATCGACAGCTTCATCTGTTTAAGCAAACATTAATAATTTAACTTGACGTTTGATTTCCCTTCAGTTTTTTGATAGAGGGTGTTCAAAATCAAAATCAAAGAATAGAATAGAATACTCTTTATTATGTACACCATAAAAGTTACAGATATAAATGTTCAAAAATATTTTTATTTCACATAAGCCTTGGTCGTTTCCTATGGAGAAGAGCCGGCAAGAAACTCCACGGTCACTCTTTAAAAAAAATAAAATTGGCTTTTACAATGTTTTCAAATTACAGTGTTAATAGGTATGACAGGACAGCGTAGGCCCGTTAAAAGTACCAGGTACTTAACAAAATAGAAAATGGTCTACAGATCTACAGTCTACTAAGCCTACAACGTCCTCATATTGACAAAAAAAAACAATATAAAATATGATTAAAATAATAAAAGTTAGAACCTTGTTGAAATTTTTATTGTTGTTTTTGATAAACTAGCTGTTGGCTATAGAGGAGGCCTGAGTCTCAGCTGTGGGAAATAAATACATGCGGGGCAGTCTGGAGTAGTCAGATAGGAAATGTCGGCTACATCTGGATAATTTTTTTAAATTTTTTATAAGACGTGTAAAGTGATTCTAATATCCTATTCACAGAATAAACGATTTCATTTCATTTCATTCCAAAATAAACATTTGCAACGATATAAAATATCATCATCATATCAGAAATTGTGTAAAAATTAACATACATACACATTACCATACATTTAAACGGACTTTGGGTGGTCGATAGTTAGAAAAGGACTTTCAACGAATTTCAAGACCCATAGTGTGGTTTTAAAATTTCTAACGACACGATATTATCGTGGACATCCACGTCCATAAAATGTATAAGTACGTGCACGATATTACGTTATCGTGGATGGAAAATTAAAAGCGTTTTCATATACCTATTTCTATTAATTTTACTTCCCTGTGTTGTCGTGATGCAGTGACGTAGACGTTACGTGTCCCGTTAGAAATTATAAAAGAGCTCATTCAATTATATTAATTTTATGCAAAAATCATCCATAGATTCCCAACCAATAAACTCTACATATCTATTATTAACATCATCAAAATGCATAACTCAATTAAATTCCCATAATAATTTCTATAAAATACGACAACGTTCCCATATTCAATAATAAACTTTTAATAGTAACAATAATAATTCATTCAGTTAATAATAAATAAAAACGGGGCGCATATTAAAACGTCGGTCGAGTATTACATTAAGCTGTAAAGAGTTTCGTTTAATGGTCCGTAATTGGACCGAATAACATAATTTTTATTGGTATTGTCTCGGCTAGGTAACGATCTCTCTTACTCATGAAACTCGACGAACACTTGTATTTTTAAAACTTTGACTAAAATCTGAATTGACGGCACGGTTGGTGCGATGGTTAAGACGGAGATACATTATATATGCCAGTGACCTTGAGTGGTTAGCTTGCGTGTTCTGTACTGAGCTCACGCAACGTGTCGTACGTTCAGCCAGTAATATTCAATAAAACGCGTATACTAAAAGATCAATAATTAAATTACCTTTAAATTTTTGATGGTTTCAGAAAAATACGCTTGGTAGATTTTGCGCCATTCTCAGTTTTTTATCCGCGTTAGACATAACTTTACAAATTAATTTCACTATGTAATATAAAGATAATCTAAAATATTCACATATTTAGTTATTGAGAAAATGCTCTTATTTAACATATAATTTTTTCAAATCATTAACAGTACTCGTTTAGACGTGATCTTCAGTATAAAATCATTAAAAATCGTTTGCAATTGAATGCTGCGCTGCGTGTCTTGGGTTCGATTCTTGCTGTACTGTTTGTGTATGTGAGTTTAAATGTTTGTAAACGCACCCACAATACAGGTAAAACTCCTAGTATGGGGCAATGTAAAAAAAAAAAAATTTGGTTGCCAGTTATTATCTACTATCAATATCTGCCAAGCATTTTTCCACCAATGTTGGGGTCAGCTTCCAGTATAACCGGAAGCAGCTGAATACCAAAATTGTATATGGAGCAGCTGCCTATCCTCCAAAACCCAGTTATTGGCTAACACGATGCTAATTCTTAATAAGTCATCATCATGTGCCAAGTCTTTTCCCAACTATGTTTGGGTCGGCAGCCAGTCTAATCAGATGAAGCTGAATCCCAGTATTTTGCGTGGAGCGACTGCCTATCTGATCTCCACAACCCAGTTACTGGGTAACACGATACCCCTTGGCAAAACTGGTTATCAGACTTACGAGCTTCGACCACCTCTTAACGACTGCCAAACATCTAAGACTAACAGCCGGGACCAACTGCGTGGCACGGCCCCTCCATGCCTTGGAAAGCACGTTAAGTGAGATGTGAGATGTTCTTACTACGATTATAATCATAATCATTTTTTATTTCGAGTATCATAGACTCATAACTTAAATATTTATATACACTCAGTCACATTACATAATCAAATACAATGAATTAATATAGATAATTATTAAAACAAAACAACAAATAGGTACCTAATACACAAGTGTTGCAGTGTTGCCACATTACGTGCACACGGCTACACATCAAGCTATACATTTCCAGTTTACGCTGACTTCTCATTGTAAGGAAACCCTATACAATGCGAGATCAGCTTATACTGGAAATGTATAGCTTGATCTGTAGCCGTGCGTACGTTCAACGTGTAACCCACAGCAATGATTAATGTAGGCACAATCGACCCTTTCCGCGAGCGCGGCCAACATGCTGTTAGAGCTCCCCGCACACGCCAAACCAGCGAGGTGCCTCTCTTGCGCATTGTTGTATAAAATCAATCTACGCGCGCCTCCGCAAAAATTGTCGAAGCGCTGCAGTTACGGGGGAGAGCCAAGAACATCCTAAATGCATTGTTAAACTGGACTCGAAGGGTGCTGTACGACTTTAAGCACGGTTAAGCACGGTATCAGTATGTTATACATGGTCTCCCATTCACTGACCGACCTCGGCGAGCGTTACTTGACCTCGAAGATCGAGGCGGCTACACAATATCACGCCTGCTTTTCCCGAAAGGCTACGCAGGGGTGTGCCAATTTGTAGTACTGTATCCATATTTCACCAGTTAATTCCCGAGATATTTTTCATAAATTAACCAGAACTGGGTGACTCACGCTCGAGTTCCACCAAGAGTAAGGGCAAACCTCGCTTCGGGTCAATAAATAAATAAATCTCAGAGCTGCCGTTTTTTAGCTTATTTTTCATTAATATCGTAATTATGTGAGTTGGCATCGAAAACAAACCGCAATCTTGTGGCCTGGCCTGCCTTAATGGTTTAGGGGTCAATTATAGGCGTTATAATAATAATGTTGTGTGCAATCTTTAGACTTAATACGTATCCGTGTTAGTCATTCATTTGGTTGTAGACGGTTTTATTTAAATTCTGCTTAATTTTTGAGATGTTCGCATTCTTTATGATCTTGTAAGGGAGTCGATGCGTCACAGGATTATTGATTAATTATGAAATACATGTCCGTGTGGTGCCGGACGTAAAGAATAGCACCATCGTATTTCTTCCCGTGGGTGTCGTAAAAGGCGACTAAGGGACTTACTAGAGAATGGGCAGCAGCGTGCTCTATGCATTTTAACACCATACTGCGATCGCCAACCCGCCTGCGAAGCGTGAAGATTTTGGCAACCCCCCCCCTCCCCCCCTCCATAACCATAAGTAATGAGGGATCATTGTACAAAAATTATTTCTGCTTTGCGACCGGACTTTATAGACCGGGCACAAATCCAAACTTCGGGCTGCTACTGAGAAATTCCTGGTGGAAAAACCCAATAACACTTTGCCCGACCTGGGAATCGAACCCAGGACCTCAAGCTCAGCAGTAGCGCTTGCGAACACTATACCAACGACGAAATATGGTATATACGAGTACATACCTACATTTATATAAACTGGTACATACATACATAAATATATAAACTAGTATATACCTACATACCTACATAATTATTATATAAGCTCACGCCTTCTTCCCTTTGGGGTAGGCAGCAACTATAGAACACTGCTGCGTAGCAGTGTTTTAAAGTTGCTGCAGATGTCTGAACGTAAACGAAGCAAAAAGAGTGTGTAAGGAGCGTTTCTTACACACTCCTTTTGCTTCGTGTACGGGTCCTGGGTTCTATTCCCAGATCTGGCAAAGTATTATTGGGTTTTTCCATCAGGAATTTCTCAGTAACAGCCCGGAGTCTGGTTTTGTACCCGGTTAATGGCAATAGGCTCGCCCCTTATTACATAGGACTTAAACGTAACTGTCGAACCGTGGGTGTACTATAGTTTACACCTCTGCCTAACCCTTCCGTTCGTTGAGCTCCTTAAGTCTTGAGTTGAGCTGTACGATTACTGACAAATGCTTACACTGATTGGACAGGTCCACTCAAATTAGTGTGGTTCTTTCCTCAAAAGACCATTTTAGACACGAATCTACATAGTCCTCACATGATCTGACCAAAATTATGTCTGGACTTTAAAAGAGACTTTGACCCCTGAGTTTGTTTTGCCATTTCTTCTCAGGGGTAGTCAGATAGGAAATGTCGGCTACATCTAGATTATTTTTTTATATGACGTGTAAAAGTGATTTTAATATCCTATTTACAGAATAAACAATTTCATTTCATTTCATTTCCGGGATTTCAGGCGTGATGTTATGTTATCTTCTTTTAAACTGCACCGTTGCCTTACCAGTATCACATAATATTTCAGCCTCTCCATTCATAATCATCGTCTAAATATATAAAAGAAGAAACTGACTGACTGACTGACATATCAACGCACAGCCCAAACCGCTGGGTCTAGAGATTCCAAATTTGGCACGCAGGTTCCTTATAAGGTCTAGGGGTGCACTAAGAAAGGATTTTTGGGAATTCCACCCCTAAAGGGGTCAAATAGGGGATGGAAGTTTATATGAAAGTCCGTCAGTTTTGAAAATGAATTTACAGGTATCTCAGCGTTTTTGCTAATTCCACCCCCGAAAGGTTAAAAAGGGGGATAAAGTTGTACATGGAAAGTCCTTAATTTTTGAAGTAAAAATCACAAAATTTATTATCTAGGGTTATGGTTGGAAACTAACGCAACAATGTTGATAGAATTTCAACCCATAAAGGCCCGGTCCCACTTAGACGGACCATTTGTTTTTTTTTCACTAAGACGGTCCGTCTAAATGTGAACATTGTCATATAAATTGTACTGCCACTGGCATATCCGTCTCTTTAGACGGACCGAGAAAACAGACGGTCCGTCTTTGTGGGCACGGGCCCTTAGGGGTAAAACGGAGGATGAAATTTAGTTTGTAATAAAGTTCTTTATTTTTTAAATCACCAATATTTCGGTTTATGGTTGGAAACTATAGGCATCCGCTAAGAAGGGATTTTTCGAAATTCAACCTTTAAGTGGGTGAAAAAGGGGGATTTTGTTTGTATGAAAAAAATTATTCCTTGAGTTAATAAATTTGAAACTTGGTACGAATACTAAAATAAAGTAAATGATAAAGTTTGTTGTTTTTATACTCCCAACCCCGCCCCTCCTTCCCATTTAGGGGGATATGGGGATGTCAAAGTTTGTATAGACGAATTTTAGTGCGCGGTCTGATTAAGGCGACGCTAACCGACTTTCGATGATTTTATACTGAATATCACGTCTAAACGAGTAGTGTTAATGATTTAAAAAAAATAATTATAAATGTTAAAAAAGAACATTTTCTCAATAACTTATTATGTGAATATTTTATGATTATAAATGTTAAAAAATAGCATTTTCTCAATAACTTATTATGTGAATATTTTAGATTATGTTTATATTACATGGTGAAATTATTTTGTAAAGTTATATCTAACGCGGATAAAAAACTGAGAACTGCGCCAAATCTACCAAGCGTATTTTTCTGAAACCTTACCCTTATTAAAATACCTTTTGTTTTGTATATAATAAATTAATAATATAAATTATAAATAAATTAAATTCAAAGTCAAAGTCAAATTGTTTATTTCAAATAGGCACATAAAAGGCACTTTTGAACGTCAATATTTACAAAAAAAAATTGAATTAATTCTAGTCGAATTGATTCTATTAATAAACGTAAATATAAAACATAAATAAATAAATAAACGTTTTTGGGGGACTGTCTCATGTAATTTTGACGTTCGAAAAGTGCTGATTCTCAGCCTAGTTTGAATAAATGACTTTAGATTTGATTTGATTTGATTTGAATAATGCGTCAAATGGGGACAGCGCTCCTTGATGGGCGAGTCCTATTAGTGGCTGAACGTACGACGCGTTGCGTGAGCTCAGTACAGATCACGCAAGCTAACCACTCAAGGTCACTGGCATATATCTGCGTCTTAACTCAAAACTCGGTACCTGTTTTACATACAATACCTAAAGCTCACAGAATATAAAGGCTTACATGTTTTTGGGTTTATTCAAATGTTACCCTTACGGGGCAAAAGGTGGTAATTAACTTTTAGGGAAAGACTCGAAATTCGCCGCTAAATTGAGGAATTTAGCAGCAAATGACGAAGAGCGGTGGCCGCCACACGCATCCGCCACATGCGTCTGCAATTTACCGGCGAACGTCGAAGAGCGGTGGCCGCCACAAAGTGGTGGCCGCTAAATAGCGGTGGCTGCCAAATAGCGGTGGCCGCCCCATACCGTTGCTCGTCAAATAGCGGAAGCCGCCACATAGGGTCAACCACCACATAGCGGTGGCCGCCAAACACCGGAGGCCACCATATAGCGGCACACAGCGGTGGCCTTCAAAATATAGCGGAGGCTGCCACATGGCGGTGGCCGCCAAATAGCAGAGGCCGCTACATAGCGGTGACCGTCACATAGCGGTGGCCGCCAAATACCGGAGACCGCGAAATAGAGATTGCCACCTCATAGCGGTGGCCACTAAATAGCGGTGGCCACCATATAGCGTCCGCAATATAGCGGAGGCCGCAACATGGCGGTGGCCGCCAAATAGCGGAGGCCACTACATAGCGGTGTTCGGCACATAGCGGTGGCCGTCAAATAGCGGAGACCGCCAAATAGCGGTGGCCGCCTCATAGCGGTGGCCGCTACATCGCGGAGGCCGCTAAATAGCGGTAGCCGCCACATAGCGATGGCCGCTACATAGCGGTGGCCGGTACATAGCGGTGGCCGCCAAATAGCGGAGACCGCCAAATAGCGGAGACTGCCAAATAGCGGTGGCGGCCACATAGCGGTGGCCGCTAAATAGCGGTGGCCGCCATATAGCCTCCGCTAAATAGCGGTGGCCGCTACATAGCGGTGGCCACTACATAGCGGTGGCCGCTACATAGCGGTGGCCGCCAAATAGCGGAGACCGCCAAATAGCGGAGACAGCCAAATAGCGGTGGCCGCCATATAGCGTTCGCAATATAGCGGAGGCCGCCACATGGCGGTGGCCGCCAAATAGCGGAAGCCGCTACATAGCGGTGAACGGCACACAGTGGTGGCCGCCAAATAGCGGAGACCGCCAAATAGCGGTGGCCGCTACATAGCGGTGGCCGTTACATAGCGGTGGCCACCATATAGCGTCCGCAATTTAGCGGTAGCCACCACATAGCGGTGGCCACCAAACGGCAGTGGCCACCAAATAGCGGTTGCCGCCACATAGCGACGGCTGCCAAATAGCGATGGGTGCCACATAGCGGTGGCCGTCAAACACCGGTGGGTGCCAGATAGTGGTGGCTGCCAAATAGTGTAAGCCACCACATAGTGGTGGCCGCCAAATAGAGGTGACCACCACATAGCGGTGACCACCACATAGCGATGGACGCTACATAGCGGTGGCCACCAAATAGTGGAGGATACCACATAGCGGTTGCCGCCACATAGCGACGGCTGCCAAATAGCGACGGCTGCCAAATAGCGATGGGTGCCACATAGCGGTGGCCGTCAAACACCGGTGGGTGCCACATAGCGGTGGCTGCCAAATAGTGTAAGCCACCACATAGCGGTGGCCGCCAAATAGAGGTAACCGCCACATAGCGGTAACCACCACATAGCGATGGACGCTACATAGCGGTGGCCATCAAATAGTGGAGGATACCACATAGCGGTGGCCGCCAAATAGAGGTGGCCGCCACATTGTGGTGACCGCCATTTAGCGGTGGACGCCACCGAAGCCACGAAGGCTGGGGTGAGAGCCCCTCTCCGCCGACTTTTAGAAACTTAGAACACACATTTCATTGATTTTGATATTTTCGCGCGGTCGCAATCTAACTTAAAAAAATGGTTTCACATTCTATTGCAAATCGCTTAGAAGATGGATGCTCAATATTGTCATTCGCTCCTTTCAATTCGTAGGTTTTTCTTCTAAATTATGTAAAAAAGAAATGGTTTTAAACATGCGTTCATTTCCATACACCGATATCATTTCGTGTGTTATACGTTTAGCATAAGCATGCATAGCATAATCAGCCTATAATGTTCCCACTGCTGGGACACAAGCCTCCTCTTTTCGAGAGGGACTGGGCTGTAATCTACCACGCGGGCCCAGTGCGGGTTGGTAGATGTCACATGTTTTTGAATTGTTGGTTCTAGGACATGCCGGTTTCATCACGATATTTTCCTCCACCGTTTTGAGAGCAGTGGTGATGAAATTATTTACACAAAGTAAAGCGCCTGCCTGGGTTCGAACCCACGACGTACGGTTATACGTTTAATCGACTGTAATAAAACGACTTTTTGCGCAGTTTATATCAAAATTATGTTTACTTTGATCAATAAACTTGATAATTTACCCGGATATTCTTAATAAATGAAACGACCGTAACCATACATTTTTGAAAACAATATTTTAAAGGGGCGGGGGTGGGGGGGGGTTGAATTTTGTGGGGGAAAGATTTTAACGCGCCGTTAAATTAACTTGAAACTCTGTACTTATATTTAAGATCGGAAATAAAGGAAAAATTACCTATACCAGAGGGGCAATTCTACTAATTTTAAGAACGTTCACAGTCTGATCTCAGTCTCAATCTGTCAAAAATACCTCTTATTTCCATACATTTTGACAATTTTTTGACGTTTGTTTGTCGCCAAGATGAGATTGCGACTAGATTTTGAACGTTTTAAATTACGAGAATTGGCCTTCTGGGTTTTCAAAAAATCTACCTCTAACTGGTCGGAAAGGGGTAGTCAATTTTAGAGAGGATTTTATGTTTCAGATTGGCGCAAAAACGACTGAATGGATTTAGATGATTTTTGGCACACATATAGTTTATAATCTGGATTAACACATAGGCTACTAGGTTTTCATCACGTAAGTTCCCGTGATATTTTTTCCGAAATTCACGCGGGCGAAGCCGCTGGCAAAAGCTAGTAATCATATATACCTAGTATATTTCGAAAAAAAATCTCTCTTTTATTCGTAAAATGGTATATATTTCTATTAAAATAACCACACCCTCTATCAACATAAAGTCGTGACATTTCCAATATTGTGTTGTGGTCAGTATAAAGGTGAAATTTATTTTGTTCGCGCTCCCTCAGTTGCAAGCCGAATGTGTCTTGTATCATCATTCACGTCCCAATGCTTCGATAGTGAGTGCCTTCGATATCGATAATTATTTATTATATTGGTTCATCACTAATGAGTTGTGTTTGTGTGAGTTCGGTTTTTAAAGGCTTGAGCATTATTTCGACACTGGTTTCAAGAATGATCTTCAAATTAAGTTTGACCTGTTAGCCATTATATTGGTTGATCATCTAGGGCCAGGAGTCTAGGTCCACTCAAGACAGGTCAAAGGCCTTCAATCCCCGGGCCTCCTCGGCCCGCGGTGGCCTCCTTGGTGGTACGGCAAAATTAAATTTATTTTTTACTATTCGTGTCTAGAAATTAAAACAAAATAGATAGGTACTTACATGCGAACACAGTTTGAAAATTTCAACAACCACTATTTGGGCAGATATTGATAAAGTTATGAGTAGATAAACAATGTCAAACATATCATTGATTGAATTTTATTAGTATCATCTCCTGTTTCTAGTTTTGTAAAATTGTATAAATATTTATAATAATGACTGCAATGATTATTGTTTTTTAATTACTTACCTACATAGATGTTTAAAATGAAATTTAGTCAATATCCCTTTTGTTGCGCCTCGCCGAGCCAAAAGTATTCTCGGCGCTTGCATTCAAGAAGATTGAATAGCCCTGAATTAAGTAAAAAAAAACCGGCCAAGTGCGAGTCGGACTCGCGCATGAAGGGTTCCGTACCTTTATCTATAAAAATGGCAAAAAAATCACGTTTGTTGTATGGCAGCCCCCCTTAAATGTTTGTTTTATTTTAATTTAATTATTAATTTTTAAAGTGAATATATAACTAAATATTCTGTGAATATTTCAAGCGTCTACCTGTTGCCGTTATCAATATAGAGCATAAACGAGCAAAAAAAATCACGTTTGTTGTATGGGAGCCCCCTTAAATATTTATTTTATTCTGTTTTTTAGTATTTGTTGTTATAGCGGCAACAGACATACATCATCCGTGAAGATTTCAACTGTCTAACTATCACGGTTCATGAGATACAGCCTGGTGACAGACGGATAGACAGACAGACAGACGGCGGAGCCTTAGTAATAGGGTTCCCGTTTTACCCTTTAGGAACGGAACCCTAAAAAGTATGAATACTTATAACGTAAAGCACTAGTAGGGCTATTTAGCACCCCCGATATGTTAGCCTATCTACAGCAGTAATCATGAACCTAAGTAATTACCTATGTAATGTACAGTGTGCAAAATACGCATAAAATTTATCACACACTTATATTCTGAATTCGAATTCAGAGATACGCAAACAACATTTTCTTACTTGTGTTTTAAATCGCAAAAAAATGGTGTTGAGCCTGTACCCTGATAACAAAACCAGTCCATGCTGTTACAAAAAAATCCTAATATACTAAACCCAATAACACTACTAACTACCTAGGTATTTGGTCCTACGAGCCACCTTTAGCAATCAAAAATCAAAATATTTTATTTCACATAAACCTAAAGTAGGCACTCATGAAAAGTCAGAAGCTAGGTGGACTGGTCTAATTGGTCGTTTCCAATGAAGAAGACCCAAAAGAAACTCCACGGTTACTCTTTTAAAATAATTGGCTTTTACAATGTTTTCAAATTGTAGTCAGGTCGGTTAAGACTTGTCAACAAGTACCAGGTATCTACTTAACAAAATAGAAAATGGTCTATAAAAGTACAGTCTACCTTAGTAGACTGTACTTTTATAGACCATTAAAGTCATTAAAAGTCGGTTGTCGTCGCTAAGGCGACGATAACCGACTTTTAATGATTTTATACTGAAGATCACGTCTAAACGAGTAATGTTAATGATTTGAAAAAAATTATGTTAAATTAGAGCATTTTTTCAATACTTAGCTTAATAAGTGAATATTTTAGATTATGTTTATATTACATAGTGAAATTTTGTAAAGTTATGTCTAACGCGGATAAAAAACTGAGAATGGCGCAAAATCTACCAAGCGTATTTTTCTGAAACCTTCACCAATTAAAAGATAATTTAATTACTGATCTTTTAGTATACGCGTTTTATTAAAATACCTTTTGTTTTGCGTATAATAAATTAATAATGTGTCTAATTGGGGAGAGCGCTCCTTGATGGACGAGTCCTATTACTGGCTGAACGTACGACGCGTTGTGTGAGCTCAGTACAGAACACGCAAGCTAACCACTCAAGGTCACCATATATCTGGGTCTTAAACCTACAACGCTTTCACAGTCACAAAATATTAAAAAATCTTTAAAAAATATTAATATAATATACTGCTATCACGACTATGTCCAGCCTCAAGTCCCAATTGTCCAAAGAGGTAGACTTTTTATTATTTTCTAAATAAAGCCGTTTTTATTTATTGGTATCCTTCCATCCATATAATACGCAAATTGATTCATCTTGCTGACCCTACGAAGATTTCCACGCATATAATATTTCGCGATCGACATGCATTAAACTGATTTTATCGATGCATCTGGATTCCTTCGCGGTGAAATTATGAATAACGCATCAACTCAAACATGTTTGAATCCGAGGAATTTTAAAATAAAACTAGTGTTTTTGCTGACTGTATGTGTAATTATTGAGTTTTAAAGTTTCATGATGATGAATATAAAATATAGTTTGAAGTAGGTATTTATTTTAAATACAATGTAAAATATAATCAGTACCTATGCAAAATGGAAATAACTAAAGGCTTTCCGCTAACGCCATCTATACAGTAAATGAAATACTGTTTGAAACAACGCCACCTTGCGGGGAATGTAAAAGCTACCGTGTCAAAATGCTTTTTGATTTGAATTGATTAAACGTTAATCGAATAGATGGCACTAATGGCGGTATAGTTATTGGTACTTGTGATCATTGCCAGAGGGCGGCAGAGAGCAGGGTTGGATTTTGTACTATAATATTATAGTATTTATACTATAATTTACTATAATACTATAATTATAGTATTTATACTATAATTTCGCCCTTTGTACTATATACTATCCACTTAGAAGGATAGTACGCTAAAATACTATAATTTAAAGTTTGCTCCCAAATGCTTAGTTTTACGTCTTATTATGAATATTTCGACCGTGCGTGTATCCGACCGAATTCTGATCTTGCGATGTTTTCTGTGTTGATTCCCCGATTATCGTTCGCAGTACACTTCTCGCTTTCCCCTAATCTCGTTTCTTTCATTCCATTCGAAATTCAAACAAAGTTTGCTTTAATGTTTTAACAATCGCTTGCGAATTTTTGTTGGAAGATACGAAATAAACTGGCAACACAATCCATAGATGCCATTTTAGTGACTAATAGTAATAACTGATAAACTTAGAAGAGGAGTAAATTTTGCCTTAACGGGTGTTGATTTTGACTATTATAATGTTAAATTAAAAATAACGAAAGTGTACTATAATTTTTTATAATACTATCCTTTTAATTTTTTTGTACTATCTTTTTCAACCTACCTAAATCCAACCCTGGCAGAGAGGCAAAAGTACTGTAGAGGTTCTATGATGATGCATCATCCTGGCCGCTAGTTAGAACTGGCAGCTTAGTAAAAATAAATATAAAAAATGGAACAAAGAATTGAATTTCAAAAAGATATAATTATAAGTCTATTTATCCAAAAGGATTATTATTTAATAGTGTAGCACGTCCCGCACACTACAGTACCTAGAGAAAACAAATTTTTGTCTTTCACATTCAGCTTGTTAGTGGTATGTAAGTCCTACCTATGCCTAAAAAACGAAAATAACAAAACTTTTTTACAAAAAAATACAAGCGTCTTTAAAAAAAAAACACTACGAAGTCAGTGTCTTTGGATCTGTATTTTAGTTTTTTACTTATTAGGTAATATACTGACGATACTGATCTCAGTACTGACCGATACCAAGACGTAATTAAAGTTATTTTGTAGTGCCTTTTTTTAAGTTTTTGAATTTTTTACTTTTTAGATAATGGTACCTATCTACCCCACACCAATTTGTACACTAGGTACTTGATATGTAGGTAAACAACAGTGACAGGAACTATTATAACATCAATAAGGTACACTAACACTCAGTTGCAGAAACGATCTTTAAATTTTAAAGACTACATTAAACACTAATGTAGCATTAAATCATTGCACAAAACCATTTTTTATTTTATTTGAATGCTCCATTAAATTTAACTAATGAAATGTCAAACCTAATGAAACCGGCCATTTTAAACACTTTTACGTTGCACGTAACTTCATTAGCGCCCATTAGCAGGTGGTGAACTTTAAGTTTGACATTTCAGATTTTTTAATTTTAATGGGCCGAAAAGCATCCATTAAGAGCAACATTAGTGTTTTCTACGGTACTTGAATGCATTTCTGTAATTGAAAGATGTCTTTAACCAGTCTTTCGTCATTAACTGATTCTTATTTAGTAGATTTACCTCGCCGTCGAATCCCAGACCGAGTGAATTCATTTTTAAAACATGATGGAAAAGAGTTTCGTGTAAAGTATAGAATTTCCAAGGAGGCAGTTCTTCAAATTTGTAACCTATTTGATTAAGATTTAGAACCAGTGACGCAAAGAAATAAATCCATTAATGGCCTGACACAGCTTTTAATATGTTTGAGATTTTTCGCCACTGGATCTTTCCAGCAAGTAGGTATTGGGTGATTTAATAAACATAAATAAATCAACAGTTTGTCGGAAACAGGTTGGGTCGGGTTGTTTGTCAGTTTGTTAATACAAAAAGTATCCCGTGAGCTAGCCAAATTAAGCCACCTCTATATTAAAATGCCAGACCGGACGGAACTACGTAGAGTTGCAGAAGGTTTTTATGAAATTGATGGATTTCCACGTGTGGCCGGAGCTCTAGACTGCACACATGTTAAAATTATTAGATTAAGGGGGATGCGCTAAAGTAGCCCGCAAAATTCAAATTTTATTACGTTTTTTGCAATTTGCAGGTCAGTAACACGTATGTTGATCTAATTATGATTCGCGGCCATAACCAATATGGCTTTACAGAATTATAATCATTAGAATATGAATCAGAAGTATAAAAATTGCAAAAAACGTTGGTAAATTTGAATTTCGCGGGCTACCTTAGCGCATCCCCCTTAAACCAGATTATTTAAACTACATTAAACCACAGAGTACACTGAATACACATAAATCAACTACATTTACTTTATTTTATTCTAAAATTGTGGTGTACTTGTACGTACGGATAATAACAGAACGCAAATGTTCACTCTTTTCGTTCAATATGGTAATTTGTTCCTGGCAATATTGTTTAAAGTCTTCTTTAACTAAAGTGGCATTAAAAATGTCTAATGCTATCTAAAATTTGTTTGTGCAACTTCATTAAAGTAATGAATTCATTAGCGATAATGTTGCTTTATGTAATGAAGTGTTAATGGTGAGCTTTCTGCAACTGAGTGAAAGTGGATTAAATAGGTATTATCGAAGCCAAATAACAAAACTATTAAAGCAAAGTTCCTTCTTCTGCCAAATGAAAAAATAAATTTTCAAAATCGGTCCACAATTGACAAAAACATCGATAAACATAAATTAATAAAAAAACATAGTACTACATACAGACGAACATAATTATATTATAACATCCTTTTTTGAAGTCAGTTAAAAATGAGGATATTATAGATAGGATAAAGGAAAAAGTTAAATGATTGGTCTGCGAAGTTTTTGCCTTAGAAGCCAACTAACAAAACTATTATAGCAAAGTTCCTTCTTCTGCCAAATAAAAAAAAACAATTTTCAAAATCGGTCCACAATTGACAAAAACATCGATAAACATAATGTACAGACGCCAGCAGGTCAAGCTACCCGAAACTGTCAAATTTTCCCAAGCAACCTTGAACCTTATGCTGTAAATATAAAGTTGAAAATATATTAAAGAAATTTGACAGATTGTAGTAGCTTGATGTGCTGGCGTCTGTACTACTTACAGACGAACATAATTATATTATAACATCCTTTTTTTAAGTCAGTTAAAAATGAGGATATTATAGATAGGACACAGGAAAAAGTTAAATGATTGGTCTGCGAAGTTTTTGCCATTATAGGCCGACGGCTACAGTTACTTCTGCCGTTGACATGTGCTGCTCCTGTGTATGAGCACTTAGTACTTAGTTATGATTTGTCATTTGTACCTATATTTGAAAAGAAAGTAAAAATTACAGAGTGTAGAAAGATTTCTATTACTTATTCGATTACAAAAATAAATAAAAGAAAAATCTCACTTTGTCTTCGTAGAGTCGAAATAAAAGTGGTCTAAGCATGCTGATTCTGAAGTAACAGAGGGGCAATTTGTTCGGATTCTAGGTAATCTAACCCCGTGTCCAAATAGAAAGCGATCCTCGCGTTCATATGTCACTTTTTGTTCGATGAACCGAACGTGTGGTCACGCCGACAGAGGGCGCTCTCCGGGTTTCCGCATAAAAAGTGTATTTTTTTTTTTTTTCCTTCTGGCTTCGCACGGTTTGTGCATTTAGCCAATGTCAAGTTTTAGTTCTTGTTTAAAATATTGATGAAATGAATTATAAATGCATGATGATGATATCCCCGCCCACTCCCCTTGAGTTTCAGTAAAGATGTGGCACTTTACTGAGTCCTCACGCGGACTTCTTGAGAGAACTTGAAGCGAAGTTGCACTGTTTTGTTTCATTTGCCTACACTAATGCACGTTCACAAACACTTAATGGTTAATAATCCACCATTATTACACATTAATATTCGGCTAAACACTAATTTTGGAAAATTAAACAAACTGCTGAACATGACGCTTCACTTTCCCGCCAAGAAGTCCAAAGTGTATTAGGACGCGGCCGTAGTCGCAATCTGTCAAAAAATCCACCAACTTTTACTCGAGGTAGGAAAACTATGGAGATGGCATATTCTACTATAGGAAGAATATTTATACAAATATCTATCTTATCGACACAGACATGTCATAAACCAATGCAGTTTCTTTTTAACTAATCAAGAGCTGCATATAATAAAGAGAGACCTCTAAATGTTTTTCAAGGACTAAATTTGGCAACACTTTTGTGTGACGTCAAAATCATGTCTATGCGTGACCGGTCGCCATGTTTAGTGCCAACTTATGTGGTACAAAACTCGGCATTGTTTTGTCAAACAGATGCTTGCTCTCTGTCTTGCACTCGCAGCTACAACCCTTCGAAAAGCGGCCATTTTAAGTACCCTATTTTTGTAGGTATGCATGCTAGTTTTGTAGGTATGCTAAGTCCATTATGTTTATAAGTAGAAAAACAAAAACTTAATTAACAAGTTTTTGACATAGATTGTCGCTGATGGGGATGCAAATTGAATTTGAACGTTTGATAAGTAAGAAAATTGGCATTCTGATTAGGCGGCCACTATTAAATACTTTCATAACTAATTATGTGGGAAAGGAACAATAAGCAATGCATTATCATTAGGACACACCTAAACATCTAAATATTATTGCACTGTTGGATTTTGAACTCTCAGCGCTGAGCCGACCGTTGTTAGTACAATAGTGAGTGCGCTTTTATTAAGGCATTCATTTAGGAATCGCTTAGTGTTATAAATCGGGCATAACAAAAATAAAACTACAGCTAGTTCAAATTAATTTAATCATTCCTTAAAATTGCAGACGAATTTTTAATGCCCTATGATTCTGTCCATTCCTTTCTATATACATATACTTTATTATTTTCGGTTATTTATGCTTCCTTACACACGGATCGGGACCAAGTATGTAAGGCAAAATTTAGACAGAGAAGGTGGATGAGTGTTGAAGAAGTCAGGAACTGTCGAGTGATATATTATGTTAATATTATTATTCAAAAATAGTTTTATGATAAAAACTAATAAATAGTATTCCATAAAAAACTGCAATTTCTTCAATAACTAACCTAAAGCGCGTTGGCTTATATCACAGTCCTATCGACCATATCTCGAAGGCCCTCCTACATCCTAGGCCGCATATCACATTCAATCTTATCGTAAAAACAAATACATGAGTAACTAATTATTTATTAAGTACTATAGCTTACAACTTCGTTAGTAATATTTCGCTGTTTTAATATATAGAAATACGTGATAAAAGCTGAAGAAATTCACTTGAGACAATGATTTTATAATACGTCATTGACTTCTGCGCTATATCTATTATTTCCTCGTCATGCATAATAATAATAATGATTTTAATATTACTCAAGAAATGCAGATAAAAAAGCAAAAAAAAGAAAAGAGAATTTCGTAAACAATGAGTACGAGTAGAAGAATGTAGGTATCGTTAAGATCGGAGAAGTTGAAAACATTCTAAGTTATGCCCCAATATTTAATGTCTTAATGCCCGTGGCACATACTAGGAGACACCAAACTGAATGTCTAGCGTGCTGTTGGATTTTCAACTTTCTGCGCTAAGCCGAGTGTCAAAAATTCAACGGTGCCCTTTTAATTAGGCATTCATTTAGGTGTCGATTAAGGTTGGTGCAAACGGGCTTCAGATTTTATAAAACACATGACGTGAAAGGTTCAACAAGTCAATCATAGTTCATTCTTTCGCTTATAAATACTGAGATATGGCACCAACAGTCACTTACAAGTAAACTGATCTACCTCTTCAACACAAGTATCACATTGCACAAAACAGCAGTTTACCATCTTACACCTGCACCTAGAACTCACCGTCTTTTTACTAGTTATAAAGCCCCTTCCACAACACAAAGTCGCACAGTTATGTCTGTCTTTGCACACCCTCCCCTTTGTACTCACACACAAGTTCGGGGTCCTCTGCAAGTAAACCAAATTACTCCTTTCAATCTTCATTTTGTTCCTCACCTTTGGTGAAATTGCTCTTTTCGTTGTGTAGTTCATAATTTTCTTTTTGGTCGCGTGGTGGTAATGCTTCTTTAGCAGACCCATTGCCGAGTTAAAAGGTCCTAATCGTTTCCAACAAGTCTTTGTTGTACAAGATCCTGAGAACCCATGGCATTTGCAAACTTCCTTTAGCTGTTCTCCTATTGAATCTACTCCAACTATGACATCTTGTTTTAGTATTTCGGCGATCTGATCGTTGCCAGCGTGTTTGAAGTCCAAGAAATTCTTCGTCATTCTTTTTCCATGTCTGAAATCATCCCCGCATCCTGCCATTTTCCAAGTATTGTTTTTGCCAAAATTTCCAGGACATGAGCATGAAGATAGGTCCCCGGAAGCGCAAGCTTTTGCTACTGAATGTGTAATAGATGCTGCCATTAAAGCATGGACGAACGCAGTTTCTCTGAATACTTTATTAAATATGCTTCTTTTAAGTTTTTTGTTGAACACGAGGGAGCAGTTCCACCTGTCGAAATTGAAGGTTTCTTCGCAAGCTGCAATCGCTTGTTCCTTTGCGATGGTCAGAACATTTGATAGGCCGGTGTCTCGGTCGCACATTTTTGTTTGTCGTTTTGAAGCTCTGATCAATTTGCAAGCTCCAGGGTACATTTCATGAGTTCGGTCGCTGAATAGAGCTTCAACAGTTTTTTGTAAGATGGGCTGAGATCTGTGAAATGTAAACAGTGTTATTAACTTAACTGAATTGAATTTGAATTGAGTTCACCGCCTTAAAACGTGGCAATGCTGCCAGCCTTTTGGGCACTTTTCCTGTTGACAGCGATGCGGACAAATTTTTTGACCTATGATTCTGTCCCCTCCTATTTTAATATAAGTACATGTACATATTATTATTTTAAGTCTTTTAGCGTAATTATATTATTGAGTTTATGTTATGTTTTATGATATTTTAGAGATAAATCCAATTAGATTTAGGGCTCTTCTAAAGAAGCTGAATTTCATTTCATTTTCTAGTTCGGACCTCGTGTAGCATTATAACTAAATCCATAATTTGTAGAACGTCTCTCTTTAGTTTAAATGGGATTAGTTGACCCCTATTCGTTGAATTTGAAACAAACTTGTTACTCCTCGGGAAAAAGCTAATTTTCAAAAGAACATTAACTAGGACCAGCTTCTAAGTTACTTCACAAGAATTCATTAAAATAGTTTTGTTTCAAATCGTCTTAGCGCCTCGTAGGGCATATGTAGATTACCATTAATGTTCCCTAAAATGAATACAGATACATACAAATATTTTGCTAGGTAGGGTACAACAAAACTATGTTCATAGCTAACTGATTTTCATATTTCCTTTTTCTATATTCATTATCGCTCGATATGATAAAAATTACTCTTAAAAAAATACTGAATTCCCCAAATAAATTACCTACGGTACACGCAAAAGTATATGAGCTCTTCGAAGTTGCACGCTAGTGCAAGCAGCGCGGCACGGTTGCAAGTGTTGTGATGAACAAATCAATACTGTAGGTGTATATAGGTACTACTACAAATGTTATTTAATGTTACGTTATGTTATGTTATATAATTATCTATTAATACTTTTAGGTCACTCGCGTGCAACTTCAGAGAGCTCATAAAGTTTTGCGCGTATTATATACTTATTTAGATGGGAAAAAATCTCAGTTATTTCGAACGCTTAACGAAAAACACAATGAGCCTTAAATTTGTATCAGCAAAAATTAAAACATTTGATAAACTCACCCTTCAACAATGATAGTAGCAAATATAGAAACGGCACATAACAATAAAACATTAAATATACAATAACTAAACATCTTTAAGATCTCAGCAGTCACATGATCACCGTCTTTTGCTATCCATTACAAAATGATGGCGAGAATGACTCGGCACGCGAAGCAAGGTATCGCGATACACTATCGGTAAAGGGTGGGTCTTCCAAAAATGGTAATGACAAACTAAGAAATCAGTCAGTGTTTGCTGGTTGAACAAATATTGGACCGAGTCATACCTGGACTTGAACTTATCTAAATAGAAGGCATAGGTAACCTATTTGCAGTCTGTTGTGGTTTATTGGTACGACGATAAAGGGTTATTACCTGTCCATTCCTGGAAGGCACAGGTGGAAAGCCAATTGTACCTATAATAGTACGTGGGTAGTTACCTGAGAGTCGGCCATAATTGCATCCGAGAATTTCTTAGTAGGAATTTGCACATCACTACTATTATGTTCGGTTTCCGTATAATTTCCCGAGACATGCTCCATTAGTTTCCTGAAAATACACGACACTGTTACGTGCTTACGTACTTACACATGCAGTGTCGTGAATTTCCTCTTCCTCGAATTAGAATTTGATAGTGAGTGCCGCCTGCCCCTGAGTTGTTACTCTGTGTGCTTAATGAAGTTTTCCTGGGAAGAACGAGGACTCAACAAAGTAAGCGTAAAGGAACTGCAACGATTTCCAGACAGTTGTATGAATTGAAATTTATAAGTTCGTTATATTTTAGACTTTGTCTGAAAAATAAATGAATTAATAACGATGATTTATAAGGATTTTAAAGCGATTCATGACAAAAGGATTGTGGGTTTTCAAGTAGCTTCAAATATCGACCACATAGGGGCTTTTGACGATATTTATTTCAAAGCAAAAGTAAAGGGATATAATAACGACCGGTTTTTAAACGGCGCATTTGATAAATCAGAATGTTTATTCGTTGTGTTACAGGTGAACCAAGGTAACCAATATAGCCCGAAGAATTGCCAAGCTTAAGTGGCAGTGGACAGGGCACAGTGCTCGCAGAACTGATGGCCGATGGGGCTGAAAGGTTCTGAAGTGGCGACCGCGTACCGGAAGACGTAGCGTTGGAAGGCCTCCTACAAGATGGACCGATGACCTTGTGAAGGCTGCAGGTATCCGCTGGATGCGGGAAGCACAGAACCGGTTGAAGTGGTGGTGCTCGGGGGAGGCCTAAGTCCAGCAGAGGACGTCTTTCGGCTGAAATGATGATTCATTATATACACGACTGCAAGATATGAATTTAGTAACGATTCGAAAATCAAAAGTGGTTTTATGATTTAACTAGCTGACCCGTGCCCACTTCGTTGGGCGGTAAACATTTTACCGTCTTTATGGCCTTATGTTATGACACTCACAAAATAATAACGTGGCTTTCAATGGGTAAAAGATTTTTCAAAATCGGTTCAGTAGATCCAGAGATTACCCCTACAACCTCACAAACTATAAAATATTAATATAAGTAGATGAAGCAACGGGTTAGCAATATCCTTAAAAAAAAATGACTCGCATTCCGTTTGCTCACTATAGGCAAGCGACTTCTCGACAAAATCAATAGCAGTGAATTGGGACTGGGATTGTGAATTCAACTGCACATTTACCGCTGAGTCGGTGACGGTCGGTGATTCTTCAATTTTGCCGGCGTGAGGGGTCAAAAGATATTTTTAGAGTTCCGTACCCAAAGGGTAAAACGGGAACCCTATTACTAAGGCCGCCGTTTGTCCGTCTGTCACCAGGCTGTATCTCATGAACCGTGATAGTTAGACAGTTGAAATTATCACAGATGATGTATTTCTATTGCCGGTATAACAACTAATACTAAAAAACAGAATAAAAATAATATTTAAGGGGGCTACCCATACAACAAACGTGATTTTTTTGCTCGTTTTTGCTAGATATTGATAACGGCAACAGGTAGATGCTTGAAATATTCACAGAATATTAAGTTATATATTCACTTTAAAAATAAATATTTAATTAAAATAAACCAAATATTTAAGGGGGGGGCCCCCACACAACATACGTGATTTTTTTGCCATTTTTATAGATAATGGTACGGAACCCTTCGTGGGCGAGTCCGACTCGCACTTGGCCGGTTTTTTATTATTTAAATTAGCCAACGGAGTTAAAACATCAAAATGACCTTCAATAAAGTTTCCTGAGAATCGGATTATTTTGACTCCCTGCCGTGCTTCCCCAAAACCAGCAATAAAAATACCATCCTGAAACACCTGGATTCAAATGAGAATAGTTCTGCCGCTGCCATTTTTTTTTTTTTGGTGGTAACTTATTTAATAACTTCTCCCGCTCTGGCCGGAGCGGGGAGGGCGTGTCAGACTGTTACTGACTAAAACCCACCCGTGTTCCTTCAAATGCCTGTGTGCCAGGGCCACGATATCCCTTTCGGACAGGCTCGTAACCCTGGCAGGCATTAGCCCTTTCGGACCCCGTCAATTGTTGCTGACATCTCTTTGAGGCGCGCGTGGAACACAACGCGCCGTCGACCCGGGCCTGGTCCTTATCGGACGGCGAGCTACCCATCGCTCACCGTCCGCAAGCGCGCGCCCACGGTGGCCGGGAATCGGCCTGCGATTCCCGACGCCCGGGGCGTCTCCTGCGGTGACTAAGGGCGTGGGGGCGCGAACCCTGCCTCACCCTCACGCGTTCCGCCTCCTCCTTCGCATGCATTACTGCTTTGCAAAAGGAGGTGACAGCCTCCCGTGCACTCTCGCTCCGAACCATGGCCTGAACCAGGGCCAGATGCGAGAGATCGCTGCCGCCGATCGCCTCCGTGAGGATATGGCGGTGTGCCGCCCAAGCAGGGCAGATCTCAACCGTATGCTCCACCGTGTCCTCCGGGCGATCCACACAGTGGTGACACCCAGGCGTTTCCTCCCGCTTTATTCTGAATAGGAACCTCCCGAAACAACCGTGTCCGGTGAGGAAGTGCGTCAGGCGGAAGGTGAGGAAGCCGTGGCGCCTCTCTAGCCACTCCTCATAGAGGGGACTTATCGCCACAATTGTGGCATGCAAATTCTTTGCCAAATAGTAAATATCCCTGGCGATGGCCCATGCTTATTTTCATCTCTCACCTATTTGGTGAACAGTAACGTGGCCATGTCATTGTCTTCTCAAATTCGAGATTGTGCTCCACGTGTCTAAAAACTGGGAAATATTCCAACCTTTCACCCAGGATCGGTCAGGAGGACCTGTTTATGGTTCAAAGCGTGAATACGTCGCTGAAATGTCTTGTAATGGCACCTACGGAACCACCTGTGAACTCATGGCAGCGGGAGAACTATTCCCATTTGAGTTCCAGGTGTTTCAAGATGGTATTTTTATTGCTGGTTTTGGGGACGCACAACAGGGAGTAAAAATAATCTGATTCTCAGGAAATTTCAATAAAGGTCATTTTGATGCGTGTCAGACTTTTACTGACTAAAACCCACCCGTGTTCCTTCAAATGCCTGTGTGTGCCAGGGCCACGATATCCCTTTCGGACAGGCTCATAACGCTGGCAGGCATTGGCCCTTTCGGACCCCGTCAGTTGGTGCTGACATCCATTTAAAATGGGAATAGTTCTCCCGCCTTTTTCCAACCCTTACAACACCAGCCTAAACCAAAGATACTAAGCAATAAAATTAAAATACGAACGTAGGTATTCAAGGACACTTTTTCTAGTAAGAACGACTAATACTAAAAACTATTATAGTAATACCATAGTGTGAAATACCTACACAATAAGTAATTCGCAAAGAAATAGAAATAACAAAATTCCAACCCGGCAATAGGTAAAAACACATTTATTATCCTCCAATTTAAAATTAGGAAGCGAAACAAACCAAAACGAAAACCAAACAACGACGATGAAAAATGTTTCAAAGCAAATTAGTAGTAAATAAATAAATAGTAAGTAATAACAAAATATCGCAGAACAGAAATTTCGGTAACTATAGCTTGAACGTGTATCGCTTAGGTTTGTATTCTGTGATTGATACATGACTTCGTTTTTTAATACGATCGGCTTGCAAGCCGCGATTAAGGTTAAACATTGTGAAGTTTTCCCCTTGGCATTCTCGACTTTAATGCTATAACTGCAACGTTCAAATTACCTGAATACCAATTAGAACCTCATTTCATTATCTTTTAGCAGATGCCTGCATACTGAAAAATCATAAAAACTTTAGAATGTTATCACGCCTGCACCGAAACATACTGGCCACCTAGAAAAAAAACTAAATATAAACCTCAAGAAACTTCCAAAAATTCTTATTTCAATGTAAAATATGCATTAACGCGTTGTCGTAAAATTCAATTTAGATCTTTATCGGCCTCCGAATTCTAATTTCAATGTAAAGTATATATATATATAACTCGTTGCCGTAAGATTCAATTTGGATCTTAACTGCATTTGGTACCATTTCATACAAACATTAAAAACCCTTATTTTCACCCTTAAGCGCCGAATTTCGTAAAATCCTTTCTTAGTGAGCACCTAGAAGTCGAAAGGAACAATCAGGCCAACATTCATGTCTCTAACTTTAAAAACATAAGAGTTTCATACAAACTTTGACACCCTTTTTCAACCGCTTAAGGTGCGAATTTATAAAAATCCTTTCTTAGTGCGCGCCTGCACCCCATAGAGAGTGCTTGTGCCAAATTTTAGACCTCACGGCCCAGTAGTTTCCGAGATTTCGTGATGAGTGGTCAGTGAGTGGACTTCTCTTTTATATGTATAGATTAGCACAGGCGGTACGGTCAAGCAACCGTACTCATACGAAGATAATGTAAAAATTTCTAACCAAAATAGCTGTCAAAGATCAAATAACGTCCGCCAACTGGATAGCTAAGTTAATAATGGGTGAACGAAATTCTCAAATGATGCTGACTGATGAGCTTGTCCTGCGATATTATGTCACTCTGGCGCAAAAAGTTCTCAACGTTTCGGAGATTGAACCCAATAGACAACGGATTGCCTTCTTTCGTAATGAATTCTTTGAAACTAATGAAGAATATCTTGTGTTATTCAAAGATACACTGTTCAAAGAGGTTATTACAAGAAGACAAATACATCTTCCTGATGTAGAAAATTTACTGTCTGAATTCTTAGCTATGCCCACAGATGCAAACATACTGAGCAAACTCATAGGAACCGCAATATCAGATGATAATCGCTTCATAGAACTTGTAAAATTTGGATTAAATTGCTGCTTAAAGTCTTTTGTAGCTTACAAAAGACTTTAAGCAGCAATTTAATCAAGTGTTTTTTTCTCAATCGACTATTAACCAAGCAGTTGTACTGGCTGCAAAATAAATGTTATCATCTCGGAGGTTCAAAGGTTTAGCATTTATCGTCAAAAATCATGGACATAGTAGATAAGTTAAAATTTAGTACAATAACTACTAATAGACGATTCTGTAGAAAAGGGATTGAAGCAGCTTAATGTAGGTATATGTGCTTGATGATGATAACAAATTGATGAAAATAACAGATATCTGGGATTCACTAGGAGATCTTGCAAAAAGGCTGTATACAGACTGATGGGGTGAATTCAGTATATCGTACTAAGATGACCGGTACATGAAATTATTTCAGGAACGTTATGGAAATCCAATGAATCTGATTTGTCGCGGCGGGGTGGACGGCCGCGCTCGCTGATTTCAGGCGTCGTTCGTTAGAGAATTTCAACATCCATTGCAGACTTTTTTATTTTAGCTATGTTATTTACAATAATGGAGTACTGCGTAAAGAGAATGTGATTTTACATTGAAATAAAGGAAAAGTAACTGAAATTACGATAAAAAAAATACAATTTTCCTGAGAAAATTTTTAGTGGAATATGATTCAAAATAAGGAGCTGAATGCACCCTGTGAATTTGCGGAGGGCTGTCCCTTACACCCTGTTTATAAAAAAATTAATGATGAGTGCCACAATTAGCACGAATACTAATTTTGTTTTAAAATTGACAAGTTGGTCCGTTTTTTAGCAAGGACACTACCAGCCGCACTACCAGTAGTGTCGTTTACAACTAACGACACTACCAAGCCTATTTTGGATTAAATTGTACAGTCAACACAGCAAAGTTCAGAAATATAATACTTTATTTATTACTCCTATGTAAATCATGAAATAAAATTAATAAAGTAATAATCATGAAATTTTGGTTGGATTGAACCATACCCATAATAACTATGCGGCATGGTTATGGTTCAACTAGAATCGGTCTTTAAACCTTTACCGCCTAAAACCATTAGTTTTTTGTAAAATAAGATGATGAGATGTAACGTACCTTAGAAGTGGAGTAGGTGCGACAATAATAAAAACCAAAGCATAATTTATTTATTTATTGAAATGAGCCTTGCGGCTTTTTCGGGCATTGAATTCACGCAAGATAGTATAAACGTCTAACGTTTTTAACATATCGGACTCTATGTATAATATCGATAAATTATCGAGCCTTTCTTGTATCATCTTTGTCCTTTTTTCATTTTTTTATATTTTTAATTTTGAAAAAGAACGTTCCGCTGCGCAATTTGTAATCATAAGCGATAAAAATATACGCAGGGCTGTTTCCACATTAGGGAAAGCTGATTCAATTTTATCATCATGTATTATTTTAAAAAATTATGCGTGAGTTTGATGTAAACTTGTGCGAGCCGAATCACTGGAACTTATTTTACTTATGATGAACTTTTTTTGGTGTGGTTTTTGGTGACGTGAGAGTGAGACGTGGTGCCCTAAGGACGGATTTTTTTTGTGCTTCTTCAGCACTGCTATTCTGTAACCGTTTCACCGTGAAAACTTAGATGAAGTGAGCGTGGAGTGAACTGTCAGTGTCATCCCACCTAATGCTAGGGATGGACCAAGGATTACATTAACAATCATAATCGAGATTATAAACAGAAACTCAATTTTGTTTTTTTTTTTTACATTAAATTGAGTTTGACTAAATTTCTGTTTTGCTTTTTTATATAAAATCCCCCTAAATAGTAATGTTAATACACACAAATACTAGCTTTAAAATAATATAAAATGATCAATAGAATTAGCTTTTAAATATTAATAAAATCTCGATTATGATTGTAAATGTCCTTGGTCAATCCCTAGCATCAGTAGAATGACACTGACAGCTCACTTCACGCAAAAATTCACGGTGAGATGTTTACAGAATCGACATGCTGGTGCCCCCCCAGACGTGATGCTTTAGGCAATTGCTTAATTTGATTAAGGGTTAATCCATCACTGACCGTTATTATAAAGGTTTTCGAACATATTTCGTTAATTACGCATATTTTCCCTCAACTTGTTCTTTTGTGTTTGTGTTTTTTTTTTCTTTGTTATGTTTACCGCAAATAAACGTATTTTCTTTCTTTTCTTTTTAATTAATTAATAATTTTGTTACAAAATCAATGCTGAACTTAACGTGATGAAGCGATTTTTGAAGCTAATATCAATTGAATCAAAAATAATTTGTATCTTCAGAAATAAAAATGAACCGGTTTCAAGCCCTGGCAGGTTTTTGCAATGCGGCGCGGCCCGCCTACATGTGATCATAAAACAACAACAGTAGTAATGTAGCGATCTAAAATTCCATTATCTATTGATTATTAAACGATGAATTTATCTGTCATTGCTTCATTCTTAACTCTTTTTATTACCTATTGTGGTATAGTAATTTTATTCTAGGTGCATCGTCTTCACATATAATTATTGTATAATTAATGTACCTATAAAAATATTGTACAAGATTTTAAAAGAGTACCGGTGGAGTTTCTTGCCCATTCTTCTCCATACGAAACTACCTTTTGGAAGGGGCGACTAGAATCAATTCTATTTTTTTGTAAATATTGACGTTCAAAAGTGCCTTTTAAGTGCCTATTTGAAATAAACAATTTGACTTTGACTTTTGACTTTGATGACAATAGCTACCTCTAGCTCCGCATCCACGCGGTCGGCGGTCGCGGTCGATGGCACTCGGTACGCCACGAACGATAACATTCACGTTCGTCTACTCGCCGCTTTATACTCGAGCTTTTGTTTACAACTGTATGATTAAATAAGAACAAAGTAAATAAGTAAAATAAAGTAAGTAACTATTTATTTATTTATTTTCTCATAGATTCTCGTAGTAAGTAACTTAAATTAATGTTGTGATGTAAAGAGAAAATGGTAAATGTTGGCGCATTCATGTTTATGTTCACTTATGGCAAGAAACAGATAATTTTAGTCGCCTACTGACGGTTTCAGTGGATAATGAATATTCCCTTTAATCTCTCGAGAATCTAATTACAAATCCTAAAAAAATACCACACGATCACATCCTAACCACGTACCATCTGTTCGTACATATTAGTACTGCACTCGGAAATAAAAGGGTTGTTTTTACAACGCGCGGTCGTTGGTCGCAGATCGATAGCAGTCCGCGCGACGCGTCCGGATAACAATAGTAGATTGTTGCACCGAGCGCCAAGTGAGTTATTAATGCACAAGTGTTGTATTGGTGCCCGAGCGCACGCGAGGGCACTAAATTAGCACGAGTGCATTAATTTCTCACTTTAGCAAGGTGCGTAATCTACTTTTCTTTCAACTACCAATACCGTGATGAAATAGTACCTACTCAAAATAAAAACTCAAGTTAATGAAAACAAAGTTTTCACCAAGTCGGTGTTATTCAGCCGATTTTTATTTTCAGCCAGTATCTTTTTGATCTAATGCATACATTTTTTAATAAACCTAATGGGATACATTAAACCTCTGTGATAAATTTATATCGAAATAAAAATAGTGCAGAAATGTGATATGAAGATGTTTTGGTTCTAAGCAAAAAATACGTGCTTCGTGACCGGTTTTGTAGTGATTAAGATAAGATAAGATAAGATTTATTTTTCTCATCACAATATTACATGATATATTATTACAAGCTATCAGATTCAGACAACATTTTAATATTGTGGGAGACTGGTGCCTAAACTAAGCTCTAGGCCTGTATTTCAGATCACCAGGATTAATGATAACATTACTACGTAGTTGAAAGAAAACATATTTAAGTGTTAGATAAAACAAAATCTCAAAGCTAACTAAATACAAAGGAGCTTCTTAAAAGACTAAAGAGCAATCTGCCTGCCTTTTCCCAACTATATTGAGGTCGGCTTCCAGTCTAACCGGATGTTGAAGAATACCAGTATTTTACATGGAGCGACTGTCTATCTGACCACACTCACCCAGTGGGGTAATACGATACCCCTTGGTAAGACTGGTTGTCAGACTTTCGGATTTGTGACGACCCGTAACGACTGTCAAAGATCCACGAATGACAACCAGGATCAATGGCCTCGGTATGTAAAGTAAAGATGGTCACCCATCCACGGACCAACCCCGGCAAGCGTAGCTTAACCTGATGGATCGACCCACGTGAATTTTTTAACTAGTCACAAGCTCCTCTAAGTCAAAACAGCAATCTCTCTAAATTCACAAATTGACGAAGTTTCTTGAATTTTTCCTCTACGACAAATACATCTGACAAATTCACATCGCTGTTAATGAATAACATAACATAATTCAACCCTCTTTATATCCGCGACAAATGATTGCACACGAACGATTTTACATCCTCGCTGGGTCGTTGGTCTTGCGACCAACTCGCGATCAATATCGCGCGGCGAGACGCGGCGCGGCACAGACAGATAACTTTCAGAACCGTGTACCCGACACTTTGGAACTGAGCTTTTGTTTGCATCTAGTTAAAAGTTATACCTGCCTGTATTTGTAGTGATGTTTATTTCTGAGGAAATGTATTTGTTTTGGTGAACATTATTAATACCTACATACATAGATACATACATACATACACGCCTTCTTCCCATGGGGGTAGGCAGAAACTATAAAACGCCACCTGCTACACTCCTTGCATACTCCTTTTGCTTCGTTTACGTTCAAACGTTTCCATTATATCTGAACAATATACCTACGGAATGATTTTTTCCAGCCAGAGTGCAGTGTGGGAATTATAAGTTCAGCTGTGCGCACAGATTACATTATACACTCCTACCAACTTATCTGTGAAATGGCGAAAATTGTAACTACGAAATTTAGCTAGCTTAATTTAATTTTATCTACGAAAAATTAGCAACACTGAATAGACGGTGGCGTCCTCTTTCAGTTCACAGATAAGTTGGTAGGACTGTACCGGCGCGCGGCGGCGGTAGATGACTCGTTGTTGACGGAACAGAATGTTGCAATTTTAAATATTATATTTATATAAACATTTAGAACGAGGTATTGTATTTATTTATTTTTTTAGTTTGTTATTTTTATCCCATTATTTGCTGCACCGGTTGGCTTGTTGGTGTGCGGGCTTGTGGCTAAGTAATAATAAGCAGCTGCACGGGTCGATCGATCAGGTTAAGACGCTGACAACAGGTAAACCGCTGTCACTGTCATACTGCATACAAGAGAAAGAGAAGCGCGATGACACAATGCTTGTAATTTATTGCGAAATTTAAAGCAATTATTTATTTACTCAAAAACGAGTTGAGTGATCGAAAATAAAAAACAACCGAGTTCTGCATACAAATAAGACGTTCTTGTTATTAATTAAATACGAACCGCTGATATTTAATACAGATATATTGGATTGAAACTCAAAGTAGAGGGTTAGTTTACCGTTAATTTGTATCGAAATTGTATTTCTAAACGTGTTTTGGTAACAACCAAGTTCTGAGAAATATGTTCAAGAATAACATCTATTTTTTCCGCTACCACAAACTAGATAGATTTGCGAATTTTTTTGTTTAAGACAAGCCTACTTTTATCATTTGCCTCTTGTCAGCGCCTTAAGCCATGCTTGCCGAGAGCCGAATATACGGTGTATCGGCCCCTTCACGTTGGATCACTATTTACGCTACACCCAAGCCTGTCACCATAACAACAATGATAACAGCATTGTTGTTGTTAAAGGTAAGATAGCCAGTTCCTCTGCGGTTCAGGATTCCGGGTGACGCTCGCTTCCAGTTTTGACCTGACCATCAGGTGATTTGAAGGCCAAGAGCTTAACCGTTGTGGTTATTTTTTTTTTATTATTGAACCTTTCGATTACTGATACACTGGTACACTGACTGGATAGATTCACTAAAATCTGAGCGGTTCATAATATACTAAAATGAATGAACGAGTTGTTATTAATGATTTATTTTAAAATAAGATGTATTATATGATTGGTTAATGTTTAGTATAATGTAATAATTTGCAATAATTACAGCATTAATAATTTAATATAATAATAGTAATTCGATATATTATACAATGTGCAATGCCCTTACAGGGTGCATGTCTTAATACAGTGTCATGAAATTTTAATGCATGCCTACTAACCAGTGTTTAACATGTTAGCAAATAAATAAATAATCTTAATGGCCCTCAAATGATTCAAGATAGTCTGCACTTTAAAAGATACTGTGAACTCTGAGTTTATTTCGATATTTCTTCTCAGAGTAGTCGGATAGCAAACACTGACCTCATTATTTTTTTAAATATTACTGCCATGAAAAGTGTTTGTACACACGGCTACACATCAAACTATAAATTTCCAGCATAAGCTGATTTCGCATTATATAGAATTTCAGAACAATCAGAGGTCAGCGTACACTGGAAATTATAGCTTGATGTGTAGCCGTGTGTACAGGTAAACTTTTTTACAGAGATAAATCGATACCATATAACACGTTAAATCTAACGTTGTAATATCAAAGGAGTTTGTAATGCAATCTCAAACGAAAATTGACACTTTAGAAGTTCACTTGGGTTTCGATCCAACATTTTACAAAGAGGTTCCATTATAGCTTTAATGAGTAGTGAGAGCTATTTTAGATAAATATTGTATACGTGGATCATAAATCGTTATATTTTTTTACATATTATTTTAACTAAAGCTACTATGTACCCTACAAAGATTTCGATGAATGCTATAAAAAATCAAGATATTTTCGGTATATTATGTAAATTTTATTCCATTTTACCGAGCACAGTCCCAATGTGCTCAGTAAAATGGTAAAATAAGTGTTAATTCAAGTAGAGACTTTTTGAGAATGTGTGTTATTCAATCAGTTCATCATTATCATTTCAGCCGAAAGACGTCCTAGACATAGGCCTGCCTCAGACGTCGCCACATCAACCGGTTCTGTATTGTCTCATCTCCAGCTTATTCCTGCTACCTTCACTAGGTAATTAATCCACCTTGTAAAAGGCCTACCAACTCTGCGCCTTCCAGTATGCGGTTGCCATTCCGGAAACCATCGGCCATTCGTTCTGCGAGCAATGTGCGCTGCCCACTGCCACTTCATCATTTCAGCCGAAAAGCCGTCCACTGCTGGACATAGGCCTCCCCCAAAAGGGGGTTTGCCATAATCGCTACGCTTGGCAGGCGGGTTGGCGATCGCAGTATGGTGTTAAAATGCATAGAGAACGCTGCTGCCCGTTCTCTAGTAAGTCCCTTAGTCGCCTTTTATGACACCCACGGGATGAAATGGGGAGGTGCTATTCTTTACGCCCGGCATCACACAGACAACTGGTGCCTGCCCACTGCCACTTAAGTTTACCGATCAATCACTTACCTAAATTCTAATTAATTTCAATGACAAACCCGGAAGCGAACCACCTTAAACAACCGGCTGCGGTGCGAGCACGGCCTACTGTGACATGACTTGAGTCACACATTTTATCGCAGTGTGAGCGATAAAACTTTTTTGTCATAAAATACTAGCACAAATTGACATGACATAATTTATCATGTCATGTCACAAACGTCTTGGGCAGCCCGTGCTCGGCCCGCAGCTGTACTTACCACTAGATAATGTTTTACGACGCGAACAATGTAGCAAATGAGAGCAGCCGTTAACCACAACATCAATAACCTAGCTTTGACTAGAAACACCATGCGGGTAACAAATACAGAAGGTTTAAGCCTTTTTTTTTTGGGTGGGAAATTATCAAATAAATTCTCCCGCTCTGAGCGGGAGGGCGTGTCAGAATTTTACTGACTAAAACCCACCCGTGTTCCTTGAGTTGCCTGTGTGCCAGGGCCACGATATCCCTTTTGGACAAACTCGCAACCCTGGCAGGCCATGGCCCTAACGGACACCGTCAGTTCGAGCTAACATCTCTTTGAGGTGCGCTTGGAACATAACACGCCGTTGACCCGGGCCTGGTCCTTATCGGACGGCGAGCTACCCATCGCTCACCGTCAGCAAGCCCGTGCCTATGGAGGCCGGGAACCGGCCTGTGACTCCTGATGCCCGGGGTGTCTCCTGCGGCAACTAGGGGCGTGAGGGCGCGAATATTTCCTCTCCCTCACGCGTTCTACATCCTTCTTCGCGAGCATTGCCGCTGCCGATCGCCTCCGCGAGGACACGGTGGTGCTCCGCCCAAGCCGGGCAGACCTCCACCGTATGCTCCACCGTGTCCTCCGGAGAAGGTTTAGGCCTGGGCCAGCAACGCAAGCAGACGTGCACTATTGGAAACGTGCCTAGAGCGCCTTATACTGCCATACAACCGAGTATAATGAGACTTGCTTTATACACTGCATGATATTAAGATACCGACCATGTGTGCAACAAGCGTCTGGGTTTCCTCATGAATCAAATTTCCAAGGCCCTATTGTATTACAGCACAGCTTATAATTATTTCGGCGTGTGTGTATGACCAGGTGACGAGCCCCGTTGACGCAAAAGGATTATGTAAGGACCGTAGCAGATGGAGCTCTGTAGTTTCTGCCTACCCCCATGGGAAAAAGCGTGAGTTTATGCATGCATGTATAATTATTGCTGTCTAAACCAACATAATCTACTGCTCTATAGACTGTTTTCAAATTAAATATGCAGACAGAGTTGCTGGAATGTCCTTTGGGATATTAAACAAAATTCAGACATGAAAACTTTCAGAGTGCGGAAAGCCAGAACTGAGTGGATTTTCAATTCGTTCAAAGTTAAATTACTGCATATTGAAAGTTGTGGAGGCACGTGTAACGTTGAGACTTAACTTCGATTTTTCAATAGTCTGTTATCTTTTGTCACAAGAATAATAGATGATTTTACAGATTTTTCGATACAAAAGATATTTTGTCTAAAGGCTTTCAGCATTTTTATGGAGTACAATAAAGAGGCTATAAAGAAAAGTAAACAAATTTAAGTTTCTTGTCGAAATTGTGGAAAAACAACACACCATGGAAAAGTAATTAAAATAATGATTTCACAAAACGTTCTTTTTGAGTTTTTTTGATATCTTTCACACTAATATTATAAAGGCGAAAGTTTTTATGTGTGTATTTGTTACTTCTTCACACTCAAACGGCTGGACCAATTGTGATAAAAAAAATGTATGGAGGTACCTGACATCTTGGATTAACATAAAGGCTACTTTTTATCCCGATATTCCTACGGGATCGAGACTCGCGCGGGTGACACCGCGGGGCGCAGCTAGTTTCAAATAAATGCTTGGAGAACATTATCTATCTATACTATGATAATGAAGCTGAAGGGTTTATTTGTTTGTTTGAACGCGCTAATCTCTGAAACTACCAGTCGGATTTGAAAAAATATTTTTGTATTTGATAGACCAATTCTTGAGGAAAATTATAAGCGAATTTAATAATCACGCTGGGACCCTTAGGAGCCGATCAAAAAGAAAAAATGTCAAAAAAAAAATGTTAAGCGAAAACGAAGTAACAGCACGGGCGGGCGATGCGATGCGACGCAGGGGTTCGGAGGAACAAGAAATTTCACGTCGAACTCGCGGGTAGAAGTTATAATAAATAAAACCCCTGTAAAGATTCGTCACAATTTGCGAAGAAGTCCTCAATTAACTTGAAATTTTGAATAGAATGATGAAAGACAGAAAATACGTTTTATTTGCGGTAAACATGACGCAAAGAAAGAACAGAAATACAAAAAAGAACAAGGTAGCACGCAAACCAGCCACCGCTCAGCATAATGCTGCGACCCTATGCGAGAGAAGAGCCCCAGCGCTGGTTTTCAGCGACAGCCGGCGTTGACGTGATGACGTCGGCCGGTGCAACATACAGTGAGATTATAAATAAGAAATAAAATAAATACAAACTACTTAGTTAATTCTACATGTTTATTTTATAAACCTGAATATAGTTGGTTCAGAATAAGGAACTAAATCGATTTCAATAATTTTACACCATGTTATATTTTGTCCCAAAAATATTTAAGTGTGATGGAAAATGTTATCACCATATTTTAATTACTTACAATACAATCGCCGTACGGTTAGGTACCTACTGCCAAATTATTATCAATGAGCGCAAGACGAGGGGCGCCGTTAGCGTGTTTTTGTACGGACAACCCGGTGATAACATGACAATCTTTATAACTTTGTGATTCTTCATGATACAGTTTTGAAATTTTGTACATAGATTCTTTACATAAAGATACTTGACACGTGTTTCGGGTTTCGCATATACTAAAAATAAATTGTATATTATTTACAATGGCAACATTCCGCTCTGTCGGCAACGACGTACGCGCCGCGTTTATTAATCTTAAGTTACTTACTCAATCACAAGAGTATTCTGGACGAAACCCTAGCTGTAGGGTTTAATGTACCGAAATATTGGAACCCAGTCACGGCTACGTGGTAGGTGTCCTATTTAAAATTCCGTCCAGAGACATTCCATCCGCCCATCGATTTTCAGCGCTCTCGAACACAATCAAGTACTCTTAAAATAGCTATTGACAGCACTTATGGTGAATAAAGTGGTGTTCAAGTTTGTTGTAACGTGACGTTTGGAAAAAAGGAGTGGAGTTAATAAAAAGGTTTAAAAAAAAACTTTTGAAAAAAAAAAACATTGATATACTATCTCCCTATAGCAATAGGAAGTAATAGTACGTAATTATATCGTACGTCGTGACTGACGTGACTTAATAAAATAAATAATGATTTCTCCAGAACTGTTTCAATAAAAATGGAAGACAAAACAACACAGATACGAATTAATAAACACGCTACAAAAACCATAAAGTAATAATCGTCTTTCTAATAAACTATCTAGCATCTTACTAAAACAGTTTCCTCCAGATAGCCCCATAAAACTACTGACACAACTTCGACATAATTATTATCACAGAACTTTGTGTAACGGTCACAAACTTTGCTACAAATTGTCGATGCTACGCGGTCGATGACCTCGTAGCGGGCTACGCGTCTACGGCGTAGCAAATTTATCTGATTTTTACAGACTTAAGGCCGTAAATTACGTGTTACGTCTTGTTTGGCTTGATTGTAGTCAATTGAAGTCTGACTTTATTGGACTTAGTTATTCAGATATATATATATTCTGTAGGGATTATAATATAAAAAATTGCTAGGTAAATAATTGATGACGTAACCCAACGGTTAAGGTTTTGGAGCGGCGAGTGAGAGCTTGGTAGTTGGAACATCACCTTTTACAATTCAATTCAAATATCTTTATTGCAATCCATAATGTATACGTGCGTACGTGTGTGTGTATGTGTGTGTGTGTGTGTGGTAGTGAATAATACTTATAAGAAACAATTATAGACCCTGTCGGGCACAGCAACATTTTAAATAATTAGGAGAGAGGAAGACTGCTGTAATGATTTTCCTTGTTTTTAAATATTAAATTATTTCCTATCTATCTGGGTTTTTACAATATTTTTAATTATTATATATTATCACTAATTTTTTTTTTTTTTTTGTGTTTGGCATTTCGTAGCAGACCTAGAGAGGCCGTTGCTACTTAACCGGATATTCCTGTGGCTGCCATAAGGTTTTTAAGCTTAAAGCCTCCAGCCAGGGCGTAAATTATATATATTTATTAAAACTAAACGACAGCGCACTAAGGGGGGTGCCCTTAGTGCGCTGTCGTTTAGTTTTAATAAATAGCCTGTCGGGTACGGACCTCGGCTTAGGGCGTCGTTGGGGGATCACAAAATTAGTAGTTTGGGGACGGGCTGGATCAACATTTAGATCATGTTTATTATCAGGGGATACTATATTTATTGCTACGGCGCTCTCAGCGTCTAACCGGGCGGACTCATTTATTTATTATCGAAATATAATATGTATCAGTCAATCAATTTATTTATTTTCTTATTCGATTTTATCTTATGTTTTGTGTGTTTTTTCATATGCTAAGCTCATAGTTTAGCTGGATAACGCAGGAATACCTACTGATAAAATGCATCAAACGTTCCTATTCTACTAGCAATGTTCTATAATCTGTAAATACTATATAACAAACTGCCTTTTTGGGTCAATCTGTATAATTACTCAGTCCTTTTAAACTGTACAATGGATTTGAATGCGGTTTCGATGCGGATTATTTAGAGAATTTATTCGGGAAGGTTTACGAGTATAATACATTATTTTTAAACCCAATAAATGGGTTGTGGAGGTCAGATAGGCAGTCGCTCCATGTAAAATACTGGTATTCACCTGCATTCGGTTAGACTGGAAGCCGACCACAAAATAGTTGGGAAAAGGCTGCGCAGATGATTATGAGGATATCAAACTTATTTATTAAAAATAAATCTCTATGTTTTGTCAAGTCAAGCAAAATTCGCGCCCTCACGCCCCTAGTCGCCGCGGGAGACGCCCCGAGCGTCGGGAGTCGCAGACCGAATCCCGGCCACCGTAGGCGCGGGCTTGCGGACGGTGAGCGATGGGTAGCTCGCCGTCCAATAAGGACCAGGCCCGGGTCGACGGCGCGTTGTGTTCCACGCACGCCTCAAAGAGATGTCAGCACGAACTAACGGGGTCCGCTAGGGCCAATGGCTGCCAGGGTTTCGAGTTTATCCGAAAGGGATATCGTGGCCCTGGCACACTGCTACTGAAGGAGCATGGGTGGGTTTTTGTCAGTAAAAGTCTGACACGCCCTCCCGCTCCGCCCAGAGCGGAAAAACTTATTTGATAATTAAGTACCCAAAAAAAATAGAAAGTCGGATCTCTAGATAAATAATAAAAAGCAATGGACAAGAATATAAAAATTCTAGAATATAGAAACGAGTAATAAAAACAAGAAACTTTACAGACAACAATATGTACCAAGATAAGTAAGTAACATAAAGTATACAAAATTATTATTTTATTATACAAAGTGATATTTCGAGAATTTTATTGACCCGAAATAAAGTGTGAAACATTATTGGGAATTTAATATTGGAAACTCGTACATGCTTCGAAATTGAAACGATTTTTTCAATCTGAAGCTGAAACCTAAGAGCTGGAAAGAAAGAAAGAAAAGAAAGAAAATACGTTTATTTGCGGTAAACAGAAAAATAAGAAAAGGTTGGGGGAAACATGCGTCACATCCACGCAAAACGGCTATCGCTCAGCATTATACTGCGACCCTATGCAAGATCAACACATATTACTTTTTTATGAGAAACGTGTTTATGTTAAAATAGCTGTATTTAAGTGACAGTGGGCAGGACATATTGCTCGCATATCAGATAGCCAATGGGGCCGTAAGGATCTGGAGTGGCGACTGCGTACGTAGACGTAACGTTGGAAGGCTTCCCACAAGGTGGACCGATGACCTAGTGAAGGCCGCAGGAATCCGCTGGATGTGAAAGGCACAGAACCGGTCGAAGCAAGGAATATTAATATTAATACCTTCTTTTTTAAAAAGTATAATGTTCCCTCTGCTGGGACACAGGCCTCCTCCCTGTGAGAGGGAGTGGGCCATAATCCACCACGCGGGCCTAGTCCGGGTTGGTGGATGTCACATGTCTTCCTTTTTAGGGTTCCGTATCCAAAGGGTAAAACGGGACCCTATTACTAAGACTCTGCTGTCCGTCCGTCTGTCTGTCCGTCTGTCACCAGGCCGTATCTCATGAACCGTGATAGTTAGACAGTTGAAATTTTCACAGATGATGTATATCTGTTGCCGATATAATAAAAAAATACAAAAAAACTGAATAAAATAAATATTTAAGGGGGCTCCCATACAACAAACGTGATTTTTTTGCTCGATATTGATAATGGCAACAGGTAGACGATTAAAATATTCACTTATAGAGCAAAAACGAGCAAAAAAATCACGTTTCTTGTATGGGAGCCCCCTTAAATATATATCTTATTCTATTTTTTTGTATTTATTGTTATAGCGACAACAGCAATACATCATCTGTGAAAATTTCAACTGTCTAGCTATCACGGTTCATGTGATACAGCCTGGTGACAGACGGACAGACAGACAGACAGACGGCGGAGCCTTAGTAATAGGGTTCCCGTTTTACCCTTTGGGTACGGAACCCTAAAAATGACACTCAAAGAGATAAGTCAAAGTCAAAAATGTGACTTGACGTCGGGTAAGGACCCGAAGCTTCCGATCAATAACCCGAAGTCAAAAAAGGAAACTTTGAAAGTCAAGAATCGGCTGATCATTTGGCCGATACTTCGGATAATCGCTTCGGATAAACCCTGGTCGTTTTATGACGTGCACGTGACTTTCAACTTTAGCGGGATAAAGCAGTTAAAGTCCATTTCACGAAAGAAGTCCCGCAGACGTGGCGCTGCAGGCATGGGTTATTTTAGGAATGTTGCTAACTTAGCGTATAATAATAATTAGTTCCACTTATTTCCGCGGGACTTCTTTCGTGAAATGGACTTTACGAAGTTGACAACAGGAATATTTTTTTAAATAAATGCTCTGTATTTTATTAAAAAGAACTCTAGGTCTTTTGGTAATTTAATCGTGCATGTGTTTTAATAATTGTGAGGAAAGGTGTGAGTATAATTGATTAAATGAAATATACATATGTGTGGATCCCTTTTATTGTATTTTTTTGTTTAACTAATAATTTTTGCAATTTATTGTTTTTTTGTGGATCATTTATTATGGTCTGGTTAAATAAATAATAAATTAAATAAATAAAGGTTATAATAGGCTAGGCAGAGGATGATGTTGATGATAGACTGCATACACAACTACCTAACAGAATTACAAACACATACGTCATAATCGAAGGGGAGCGGCTACGAGGATGCTACGCGGTGTCATTGACCTCTCGCGTAGCGGGAACTGGGCTACGCAAGCCTACGCGGCTACGCTTTAAAATAGACGCCATTTTTGAAACGTAAACATGACATGTAAAGCGGTGTTCAGCCTAAAGGGACTAATTTGTCTGAGGTTTTGGATGGATGGACATAACTTGGGTTATTTTTACGATGAGTCCCTTGGACTAGACTGAAATAATAATCCGTCTTCTGTCCAGAATTTTCATAACTATATTGGGCCAGTAGTCTGGCCAGATGTGGCTCAATATCAGTAATTTATTCAGACCGTCTGCTATCTGATGTTTACAATTCAATGGAAAAGCATAACAAAACTCGTGTAGGGATGAGTAGTAGTACCCAATGATGTAGCCAAGAGGGGGTATTTTTGCAACAAAGGAATTACGGGAGTATTGTTCAAGAGGCGTGAGACACGTGTCTCGAATCCCTTCTACGTGTTGACACGACCACATCTATTGATTTTCAACCCTCTCTTCTAGTATAAGAAATTTTCAATAGAATGCAATGAAACAAATTAACTTCAGACTCATCGAATACGTCTAAATAATTATAATTTCGACTACGTTAGTTAGTAAGGTTTCGATTGATCTATAGTTTAGATCAATCGAAACCTTATAAACCGAATATTATAAATAGAATATATTGTTATTGTTGTTATTTGTGTGTTTGTTTGTTACGCTTTCACGCTAAAACGAACAATGTTACGGTCGACAATGACGATGTCGATCGACGATGTTGTTGTGTGTTGATTTTACGTCGGGTTCTCACACGCGGTGTATGTTTAAAATTACAATTTGTATTAAATCATTATCTTATTTTTGTTATTTCACTCATCTATTTATATTTTTTATTTTATTTATGTTTCTGTATCTATCCGTGACATAACAGCGGGCCCTATCAGAATACCAGCGATGCGACACTTATTTTTAAGTGTCTTTTAGCCATTAACCAATAAACGACTCAATTATAATTCAACTAGCTGCATCCCGCAGTTTCACCCGTAAAAAAAAGTAAAAAAAAAAACAAAGTAAAAATTAAAATACCCAGAGGGGGTATTTTAATTTTTACTTTGTTTTTATTTTTGTTTTGTTCTTTATGTTTCTACTAGTGTGTTTTATTTTAATTTGTAATCTGTGCGAGTCCCATTATATATTTTTTCTTGCTTTCTTTCTAAAACGGCTGAACGGATTTGGATGAAATTTGCCACATAGGTAGACCATGACCTAGGGTAGGATTAAGAATACTTTTTATCCCGATATTCCCACGGGATCGAGACTTATGCAGGTGAAACTGCGGAATGCAGCTAGTTGAATTATAATTGAGTAGTTTATTGGTTAATTAAAAGGTCCTTTCAAAGATTAACTTCAATGGTGAAATATTTTAAATACTGTCGTAAATATTGCTTGCATAAAAATAAAAAAAGTAATTTATAAACTGAATTCCAGATTTTCCGACCGTTTTATTTTAATTGTCGGTGCAATCCCGTGTTTATTTTCTGTTAAAATTTCGACCTCATTGCTCCAGCTACATAATTTATTGGCAATCACTGTTCAGGAATGTGCGAATGGAAAATTATGATTTTTAATTTCGAGTTGAGTGGTTTTAAAAACACGTTTCATGGTTTTTTGTGACAGACAGACTACCGTAAATAGAATTTCATATCTATACATTTATATAATAAAATAGTAACGAATAATTTTTGTCCGTTTGTTTGGATGTATGTTCCGGATTGGAGCAAAAACGGCAGAACGGATTTTGATGTGGCATGGAGATAGTTTATAACCTGGATTTAATGTAGCGTTGTGAGGGATCTCAACGGTAAATAGTCAAGTGATGCTTTTTATTTTTTTCTGTTTAATATAAAAATAAAAATCATAGGGTATTTTTGTAATGGCAACACTAGTTGTAGTCTGTCAACACGAATGTGAGCTTGCCACACTGGCATTTTCCGTGGACATCCTTGACTTAAAAAACATCGTCGTTGTTACTAGAAAATTAAATTAAGCCGACCGCGTGGATGTGGAGCTAGAGGTAGCTATTGTCATCAAAGTCAAAAGTCAAAGTCCAATTGTTTATTTCAAAGGCACTTAAAAGGCACTTTTGAACGTCAATATTTACAAAAAAATTTAACTGATTCTAGTCGCCCCCTCCTAAAGGTAGTTTCATATGGAGAAGAATGGGCAAGAAACTCCACTGTTACTTTTTAAAAAGCTTGTACAATATTTTTTATAGGTACATTAATTATATGAAACCACTCTTATTATATTATATGTGAAGTCGATGCACCTAGAATAAAATTACTATACCACAATAGGTAACAAAAAGAGTTAAAAATGAAGCAATGACAGATAAAGTAATTATGTGATAGATACAATGGTGCTCACATATTTACAAATATTGTAAAAAAAAAACGTTTTCCTAAAAAATAACATTATCAGTGTGAGTTACGGTAATCACAGAATTTAAAATAAATGTCATCAAAATATTAATATAAAAATAATAAATTATACAATTAAAATAGCAACCTGTTTGATTTTGTCTAGACATATACAATAAACCCTGAATTCTTCAACGCCATCTTTTATTTACCATACGAACATCAATAGAACTTTTAATCCCGGTAGTACGTTCTTGTGGGACATCCACGCTGGCGATGCCGCGGGCAAAAACTAGTTAAGTAATAAATAAGTAAGGTATGCATAGTTCACTTTGATACATCTCGGCCTCCCCCAAATGGGCGGGTTTGCCATAATCGCCACGCTTGGCAGGCGGGTTGGCGATCGCAATATGGTGTTAAAATGCGTAGAGAATGCTGCTGCCCATTCTCTAGTCCCTTAGTCGCCTTTTACGACACCCACGGGAATTAATAGGATGGTGCTATTCTTCACGTCCGGCACCACACGGACACATTAAACCATGGAGCCAGTTTTTGTAATAAGAACGTAACAGTGATTGAAATACCGTTCTTTATACAAAACTGAAAACTTAGTTCGGTACTATGTTGCTAGTTTTGTGTTTAGGAACTTTACCATAGTCGGAATAAAGTTCGAAATTCAATAATGGCTCGATGTTTTAAACCTGGGTCTGAAGATAAACCTTGTTTTGTAATAAGGGGGTTTGATACTTACAGTTTGATTGAAAGACGCAAATATTAATGGTGAACCCAAGATTTCGACTCGATTTGGTTGCTTCATCCGAATTAAATAGCATAAATGTACCATGTTCCATTATCATTATTATACCTCAAAATAATGTGTCAGTTCATAAACTTTAAAGGCTTCTACATACCAGCGCGAATTGTCGCGCGACGCGACACGGCACAAAGGCCCCGCGTGTTGCGGGACGAGCGGTGCCTTTGTGTCCCCCCGGTATGTAGAAGCCTTAAGTCTGAAAGTTATTGAGTATTATACCAAGTTAATAATAAAACAAAGTGGTCCCATAAGAACGTCACAACAATGCTCGTTATTTCTTTTTATGCCGTGCTGTCACGCGACAAGTACTGAATAAATTCTTATGAGATTTCTAATGTATGTCACGTAGTGTATGTTGTACATTACATAGATATCAATGAAATGAATTATCCTTTTTTATTATGGCATGTATTTCTTCGAACATTTCAAACAAGTCTTTAATCGAACGCTCTTTTTATTATTATTTATTTCTAAAACACTTAGCCTATTTTACAGCATGGTTTTAGCCACTTGGATATAACAAATGGGGTACAAATTTGAATGTCGAAAAATAAAATATCTACGGGTAAAGTGTCAATGTTCAACAACAACAATGTTAATGTTCAATATCGAATGAGCATATAACCGAAAATTTAAATAACGTAAGTTTATAATGTCGAATGCTTAGATAACCTACGTCCAATATATCTAAAATCTAATTATCTACAAAAGTGACATCGAAATACCTAAATATCTAAAGTACAGTGTATCGAATGTCCTAAATATCGATACTTATTTAATTAATTTCAAATCTACCTACATATTTTCCACTCATACTATCACCTAATCAAAATTTGTGTGATATTTTAACGAGTAGGTATTTTTAACGTAAATATAATGAACTTAGGTGTATTAAATGTTGACATTTTGAACTTAGATATAATGGCTATCGACATTTTTAATCACTCGATATTTTAATCACTCGGCATTTTAATCTTAGACATTTTAAGCTTAGGTATAACAATTTTAGATATTTATATACAATCCATATTTAAATTTTCGATGTTTTGAACAGTGACATTTTACCCGAAGGTATTTTAATTTTCGATATTCAAATATGTACCCAATAAATGTGCCTCTTTTTGTAATCCTTAAATAATTTCGAATAGCCAAGTAACCGCAACGAACACTGCGCTCGCCAGCCGCTGCCACGGCACCGCCCGTTTCACTCGCTCGGTGACAATTTTAACATTGGCAAACCCATTTGTCCATGTGGTGCCGGACGTAAAGAATAGCACCACCCGATTTCTTTCCGTGCGTGTTGTAAAAGCGACTAAGGGACTTACTAGAGAATGGGCAGCAGCGTTCTCTATGCATTTTAACACCATACTGCGTTCGCCAACTCGCCTGCCGAGCGTGGCAATTATGGCAACCAACGTGAGGTGTTGACAGAATAGACAGTATTTAACTTTTTATCCTCAAAAGGATCCCACAGTTTTGTGTATAGTACACGAGAGTGCTCAGAGTACTTAACTTGTGAAGTTATTTTTATAGGATTTTTCATTGAAGTATTGTTTATAATAACAAAGAAACTAGATGGATGAGATGAAGTAACTAACCTCCGTTTAAATAGCAAGCACTGCGGTCGTTGATCTGCTAATCCACAATAGAAAATAAATGCTGTGCCAGTAGTGGGAAAAGCAAATAAAGGTCCAGCGTTTTAACAAAAGGGCCGGTATCCCTTTTCTCCTTTTTTATAACATTTATCTTTTCCCAGCAATGGGAAAAAAGAGAACTAAGAAGACTTGCCTGGCATTGAAAAACATTAATATCACTAGCAGTACAAAGTGTTCTCCTCTCATTTTCACATTAATTTTAGTTATCACGGATTGTGGAGCTTCAACTAACGTCAGGAAAAGCGGATACCTACATGTCGTTTTACAGAGCTCAATCTTGTTTATACATGAAAACAGGTGGTTTGTTAGGATATAATACTCGTATGTTATATCTTGTTCCTTCAAGTTTTTCTTCATTAATGTAGACGCAGGGTTATTGCCAGGATTTCCGAAACTGCGGACGGTGAGCGATGGGTAGCTCGCCGTCCTTTATGGACCAGGCCTGGGTCGACGGCGCGTTGTGTTCCACGCACGCCTCAAAGAGATGTCAGCACGAATTGACGGGGTCCAGTATGGCCAATGCCTGCCAGGGTTGCGAGTTTGTCTGAAAGGGATTTCGTGGCCCTGGCACACAGGCAACGGAAGGAACTCGGGTGTGTTTTAGTCAGTAAAAGTCTGACACGCCTTCCCGCTCCGCCCAGAGCGGCAGAAGTTATTTAATAATTTCCCATCCAAAAAAAAGGGTAATTGCCAGGACATAATTATTTAAAATATATATTAATTGAGCAAATTATTAGACTGATTACATCCATTGTTACTAAAGCTCATATCCTGATGATAACCTTTTTGTAAGTATGTCGTTGTTGCCTATTTGTGTTTGTTTTATTTGTAATTGTGTGGGGTGTTATAGCTGCGCCACAGTATATTACTTTTGCAGCTATCTTCGTGTCTTTTATTAAGTTATACCTAAATTATTTCTAATAAATAATTCAATTTAAAATAAATATAAATGTTGTAAAAAATCATCAATGTGTGAATGTTTTCTAAATTTAGTAACACACATCGAATCGATACTAGTCGAAATTTATTCTTATTCCTCTTATTCATTTCTTACTCTATTCATTAATTTGTATAAATAAACCGGCCAAGTGCGTGTCGGACCACGCACAATGAAGGGCTCCGTAGTTGGGATGAATTTATCCCAAGAACAAACTTAACATTGTAGTTGAAATACATGTCCTCCCATGCATTCCAAACGCAAATGTAAGTTTATGCGCACAATATTGAGAGATTTACATGCTATTTTAAGACCATAGACTTATTGTAGGTTTTCCTGTAATCTATGTGTATAAAACAAACTTCTGTAATAAAAAAAAGGCTTCGTAGTTTCGGAGATAAAGGGTGGTCAATTTTCATAAATTTTCTTATTTAACTTTAAAACTGTCTATTTTAAAATGATAAAATATTAAAAATAAGACAGTTGTAACAGTTTGTAAAACTTTTTTTTAATTTCTAATTTTCCCCCAAAAGTAACCCCCATATTAATAAAATAATTTATTTACGTTACACGTCCGTATTTGGGTCATAGAAATTCATACGAAATTTCAACTTAATTCGTCCATTTCGATTAGCGCGTCGCAAGCTGTCGCTCGTATTTTACCCGCCATGAGTAGTGAACTAGTGGCGAATGAGCTGCTGGCATCCTGCAGCAGAAGCTGGATGTGATGGATCTAGACAGCAGACACCTGTCTGCTGTCTAGATCTGTGCAACGAACTTCTGTGAGGATGACATAGCTGCTGCCAAGCTGTTGTTGTTCCCCTCGTCATGGAAGAAGACTTTTGGCCGCAGGACGTGGTGTTCCGGGGTGGGATACTCAACTTCAAAAACCAAAACATCAACAATCAAAATATCAACACCATATAATCAACAGTTTAATTTTTCAATGAATATAGTTACTTTCAAACTACTTCAGATATTTTCATTTTGTTTTTTTTTTTTTGTATTAACCTAGTATTTTATTGCCTATAATTCAATCTGTAATTTAATTTTTAATTTTCGTTACTATGAATAAATATTCTCCATGAAACCTAAAGACGTGTGGCGCGGCGGCGCGGTGGCGTCGCATTTGTATTATCAGGGGGCCTAAAATTGACGCTTTGGCAGAATCATAATTCTGATTCATTGAAAAATTAAACTGTTGATTATATCGTGTTGATATTTTGATTGTTGATGTTTTGGTTTTTGAAGTTGAGTATCCCACCCGTTCCGTCGCTTCCGCGGAAAATTCCACAGGGTATCACAAAGTCAATATAGTGCGGAGTGAAGTGCTACTAACATAGTCTTAAGCCTTTTTATTAACACAAGATTTTGTTTATATTACAATATGTATGTTTACTTGTTTAGGTTAAGGTATTTTCCCATGGGCCTGTGTCGCCTGAAATAAACGGTATTATTATTAGATTTGGAGCAAATTGGCTATGACAGACGGACAGACAAACAGACAGACACACGTGTGTCCTATAAGGGTTCCGATTTTTTATTCGGTACGGAACCCTAAAAGTACAAAATACACGTAGACGAAGTCGCAAGTAACACAGTGTATAAAGTGTCAAATTATTATGTCCATACTCGAGGTCTTTACAAAAAGGTCACAACATACAGAAGTAATACAAAAATAGTATAAATTATACAAGTATAAATACGTCACAACACTCGAGTAGCGTGACTGTCACCATTGTAGGGGCACTGTGCAAAGATTTACTGAAACTAGTGCTATTAAAGCGAACGTGAAGTTTTATTGCTCTCTAGTTAATAGTGTTTGAAAGGAGTTTTAAAGTTTAGAGTTGTGTCATTGACTTTTTCATTCCTCTTGCTCAAAAAGTCCGTCATTTTAGCGTACCAGAGCGGGGCTAAAATAGCATATCTTCCTCTAGGGGAAAAAGTATTTTTTATTAATTTTTGTCTGTTACCAACGAGCCTACAAAAACGAAAAAGTCATTATTCTTAAGATGAATCCGCAGCTGTAGCTGTATTAATGATTTTAATGATTATAACTATGTAAATACATATCTGTATATACATATGTGTGTATAGTCGCGAATCGTAATTATTGTGATTAAGATACAACCTGACACTGACCTGCAAATAGCAAAAAACAAAAGAAAAATTAAATTTTGCGGGCTACTGCTGTGGATTCCCCAGTAAAATAATCATGAATAAAATACTAATAAATACTCGACTTACTGTTTTATAAAAATAGAAGAACATTTTATTTTTTTAAATGGAACTAAAAGCGGAGATCTCTTTGGTAGAATGCGTGCATTGCGTTGCGGCCTTGCTGTAGGTGAGTATTAAATGTTCCTTGGTGCGGCTACAGCAGAAATGAAAAAAAAGGAATTGGTGCGAAATCTTTAGTTTTTTTTTCTGTAATTACAAATTGAATTGGTGGCCGTAATTTATTTTACAACAGTGAAAGTGCCATCATCTAGTGGGAATGGAGACCCGTATTTGCAGATGGAAGAGAAAGGAATAGAAATAATTTTCAATCTGTTGCCGTCAAGGTGTATTGAATTATTTTATTTTCTCGCAATCGTAGTGAAAAGTATAGTGTAACATATGGCGCTAAAAGCCCATAATAACTCGTTATCTATTTAGTCCCTCGCTAAAGCTCGGGAGTAAAAATACCTCGTATATATAATGGGACATTTTAGCCCCTTGTATAACAATCTACTATTTCGTTTCAATAAAAAATATAAAAAAATCGGCCAAGTGCGAGTCGGACTCGCTCACGAAGGGTTCCGTGCCATTATCTATAAAAATGGCAAAAAAATCACGTTTGTTGTTTGGGAGCCCCCTTAAATATTTGTTTTATTTTAATTTAATTATTTATTTTTAAAGTGAATATATAACTACATATTCTGTGAATATTTCAAGCGTCTACCTGTTGCCGTTATCAATAAAGAGCAAAAACGCGCAAAAAAAATCACGTTTGTTGTATGGGAGCCCTCTTAAATATTTATTTTATTCTGTTTTTTAGTATTTGTTGTTATAGCGGCAACAGAAATACATCATCTGTGAAAATTTCAACTGTCTAACGATCACGGTTCACACCAGGGTATTCGGCTTCGCATTACGCAGCGTGACGGGCGGCTGTACGAGACACTCTTGTTTGTTTTCACGGAAACTTTTAAATTTTGACAGGTGTGGCTATTCACGCCCTGTGACAAGTCAACTTTCTATGACATGTGTAACATGTTTTCTTTCGTTTTCTATAGGAGTGATTTCGTGAAAAGGAACGGAAGTGTGTAACAGTGACAGCTTGAGCATGGAATGAGTAAGTACTTTTTAATATTACGGAATTAGTAAGTACTTTATAATAGCATGGAATTAGTAGTAGTAAATAAGCTTTTATACACTGAGAAAACATATGCAGGTTATCCTTGAATTCGACCCACACACTATAGTATTGTGATAACCACAGACATTGGATTAAATTCAATAAGCCGTGGGGTCTAAATTCGTAATAAGATAAGCTACGGTCTTATTCATTTAAGTCTGATAAAGCATTATCTTCATTTGTGTTGTAAATGGTTGTTTTGTCTACAACCAATTGATTAATCAGTTTATTAAACAGTTCATTAGTTCTTGTTGTTGCTACTAACTTTGAAGTTATTCTGAGATAAAACTTTCTTAATAAAACTGTGACGGGCAATTTCTAAATTGATGCCCAATGAGATCTTACCCCTTTTTAGGGTTCCGTAGTCAACAAGGAGGAACCCTTATAGTTTCGCCATCTCCGTCTGTCTGTCCATCCCCAGCTTAGCTCCGAGACTCTTAGTACTATAGAAAGCTGTTATTTGTCATGGGTCTACATACTCGTATTAATCACGCCGACAAAGTGGTAAAATAAAATGTTGAGAAAATATTGATACCTCACTTGTAAGTTCAACGACACGGTTGGCGCAGTGGTTAAACGATTGACTGCTGCGCTGCGTATCGCGGGTTACATTCCCGCAAGGAACAAATATTTGTATGACCCACAAATAAAAAAAAATAAAATGAAGATGGTATTTATTTTTTCTCATCTACCCCATGGTGTGGGGTACCGATGGATATGCCGTTCAAAAATATTGCGATTCAGGGATCAGCTTAATATTAAGTTTTAAAGTGCTATTCCTTTGTTAGAATCAAGTCTCCCCCCCCCCCCCCCTACCAGCTAAATGGTTAATATTGGAATTATGTGAAAAAATTCATGGCTGTAGTATCTATAACGAAATTAAAAGGAAAACTATCACAGCTTTACAAGCAGGAATTACAAGTTAACCAGTAATAGTCGACCAACTTACATTTTCAGTTGGAGAATTGACCGTAACTTATATCGATTTAAGGGAAAACATGTTTTTCAATTACAGTGTTAAGTTTGTTTTTGGGATAATTTCATCCCAACTACGGAACCCTTTATTGTGCGTGGTCGTGGCCGGGTTTTTTATACAATGTGTAACTGAGTATGAAAGTTCTTCAGAATCGATTTCTGTCATTTTTAATATAGGTTATTTTTATCACAAAAATAATGAATTAAAACTACGTAATTTACAATCACACACACTTCTGCTTTACAGTCGAAACAAACTAAAATAGACGAAGTACCTACTACGCTAGCCCTTAAACGTGTGCGACTATATGCGTGCGTAGATTTGTAATGTGATCATAATTTTTTCATACAATCGGTATAACTAATTTAATAAAAGCGACCTGAAATAAATACTTACCTCACTGGAAGCTTTAAGTTTACTTCTGCCTGGTTATATTATCTAAGCGCAGACGAAAGTTCATTACATACAATGATCTACCGACCTTTAAACACCCATACGTTCGCAAGTACTATTGTTTCCTAGGCTGTTTTCTGCATGAAACACTCGATGTGACATGTCGATATACACCCCTTAAATAGGAACAAGTGTACTACACTACATTCGCAAGCTAAACTACAATGAGACCGAAGACCTGTTGTCTATAGTTAAGTAGCTTACAATAATACTCACCCTCCTACACATATCCACTCCTTTACACTCTACTCACCGGAGGCCATCACTATACAACTAATTTAAGATTGTTCTCATAAGTTTGTCATTTCCTTTTATTTTAATATTATTTTACCTCTATGTTTAATGTGTTATAGGTAAGTATAGAGCTACACGCGGAAAGAGCGCTGATGTCTGAAATACAGATATTTTATATCTAGTTCGGGCACAATGTTCAATATCATTGAATAAATTTAATATTTAAATGTCTGTATGTTTTTGAACAAATAAATTATTCTTATTGAGCCAATGAACAAAAGGCAGCTCGTTACATTTTACGAAACTAAAATGACAAGCAAACACCAGGCGGCGCTACTGAGTAGGTTAAACAAGTACTAAAACTGATAAAAAAATCGACGGAAACGGATATGCTCTCTCAATATAAAGCTTCCAGTGACGGTCAAGTAATTTAATAGATAAACAATGTTGTATACATAATTATTAAAATTCAGTGTACCTATTTATTATGATTATAACATAAAATTCTAATTGGGTTGTTTGGTGGTGTGCGTTAATTTCGGGACATGTTGACGGGTCTACTTGTACATAATCATCATTTCAGCCGAAAGACGTCCACGGAAAAATGTCAGACGTACTGAACATAGGCCTCTCCCAAAAAAAAGCGAGAGGGGATTTGCCATAATCGCCACGCTTGGCAGGTGGGTTGGCGATCACAGTATGGTTTTAAAAATGCATAGAGAACGCTGCTGCCCATTCTCTAGTAAATCCCTACATACATAATAATATAATATAAGTAATCTTTATTGACATAAGTTATTCATTTTTTTTCATAAATTCCCTAGCTCCTGCGCTAGTGTACACTTTATTACAGGAGCTATAACCAACCCCTAGTTACTATATTACATGTTATTTATGGCAACCAAAGATTACAAAGCGAATCAAAAAGTTATAGAAATAATAAAAAAATTGTAGATTGTTGCATCGAGCGCAAAGCGCAAAGAGCACTCGTGTTAATTTAATGCCCTCACATGCGCTCGCGTAGCGTTGTGTAGCGTTGGAAGGCCTCCTACAAGGTGGACCGATGACCTTGTGAAGGCCGCAGGTATCCGCTGGATGCGGGAAGCACAGAACCGGTCGAAGTGGCGGTGCTTGGGGATGTCCAGCAGTGGACGTCTTTCGGCTGAAATGATGATGATGATGATGACATGCGCTCGGGTACAAACATAATACTCGTGCATTAATAACTCACTTTAGCAAGGTGCGTAATCTACTTTTCCATCAACTACCAATCTACCTACCGTTATAAAATATACCTACTCAAAATAAACACTCAAGTTAATGAAAACAAAGTTTAATTCATCTTCTCCTCAAACATTTAAAACTTACAGTTATTAAAAGTGAAATTTGCCCTTTTCCTTGGAACATTTATTCCAGTATTTGTTTGGTTTATTTGTGAATAATACATTTAGAAATTAAACCTCTGTGGTAAATTTATATCTAAATAAAAAATAAATAAAAAACATGAAAAACTGTGCAACCATGAGATTTCATATAACATTTCTGCACTGTTTTGGTTCTTAGCAAAAAATACGTCCTTTGTGATCGGATTTATAGTGATTAATGATAATATTACTATGTAGTTGAAAGAGAAAATATTTTGATATGCATAAGTAAAAAAAAACAAAAAATTGCTTATGTTTATAGATGTGTTGTGTGGGTGGGCTGTATGTACTCGCTCATGTTAGTTGAGGTGTGTACATGGGTGTGAGTGTGTAAGGGGTAATATAATATAATATATCTATTTTACTGCAAGCTTGTAGGTATATTGTATATAAGATTTGTCAAAATTAATAAAAATCATTAGACACATGGATTTCTAAATAAAAATAATTAGTACCAAATTAGTTTTCGATAATGAGTTTTTTCTGAGAACATATATGTGGGCGTCCAAGCCAAAATAGTCCAGTTCTCGGCATTTAGTTTCTGAGATATAAGTACGCAGTTTTGTAAAGTCGGGTGAATAAATTGCATACCGCGATTTGAATTGATTATATTAATTAATGTCCAATTATCTACAAGTTAAAATAGTAAATGACTTTATATGATGTTTCTAAGTACCAGAATTTGTAATAAAAAAAAATTGTAAATAGGTATCAATTTGAAAATGCTTTTTCTCAAATCAAGCTTTTTTTAGAGTTTCAACTTTAAATTTCTGATAAAAAAATATGTGCCAGTTTTTGAATATTTTTTTAATCGTTATTATCAATTGACTTTTCTAGATACGGAATCTAGTCTTAACTCAATACCCACTACTGGACCCTTTTCGCTTGGACGCCCACTATGTTTTCTTTATTTGTCCTCTAATAAATCTTTTCATTCATTCTCTGTCAGAGAAAAAGCTAAAGCTTAAAACATAGTAGGTACAGTTTATAAGTATGTTGTTATTTTTTTTGTAAGAAATACAAGCCAGATAATAATACATTGATTCATTACAGTGTACTTTTTGTAACATGACGTAGAAAAAAATAAACAACTCAAACTCAATAGGCCTTATTACAAAACAAGTACTATATTTTGACATGGCTTAAACCATGGAGCCAGTTTTTGTAATAAGAACGTAACAGTGATTGAAATACCGTTCTTTATACAAAACTGAAAACTTAGTTCGGTACTAAGTTGTCAGTTTTGTGTTTAGGAACTTTACCATACCCGGAATAAAGTTCGAAATTCAATAATGGCTCCATGTTTTAAACCTGGGTCTGAAGATAAACCTTGTTTTGTAATAAGAGGGAAAGCATTTATTTCAATTAAACCATTGACAGGCACTTTTGAATTGTCAAGAAGTCGGTCAGTTACAAATATGAAGCTAGTTGCCCATTCCAAATAGTAGGTTCCTATGGAGAAGAACGGGCAAGAAACTCCACGGACACTCTTTTAAATTAAAATATTGATACAATATATTGGTTACATCATTCATATTGAAGTTAAACATGTGAGAACGATGCAATACGTCAAAAGCGTCCGTGATAAAAAGATAACAATTCAAAACTAAAATAATTAAAAATAAGCCGTGGTAGCTAAGAGATGACCAGTCCCAACTGACAGCGTCCGTTCACGAACATGACGCATGGATCAGCACCATTCAGCTCAACCATTTTGAAGGGAGCTAAATGATCCAAGTCAATGAAAGACATAATTACCCGGTAAATGGTAGCTCTATTGTACATAGTACTCACACCTGTGATATGCAATTATACAACGTGTTTTTTTTTTATATCCCATAACTCTATTGAGGCCATATCAAAGAATCAACTGGCATATGAGTTATGTTCCAATCCTTCGTTATTTTTTTTTTCATTTTTCATACAAAATAATTCGGCAAAGTCACGATTATTAATGTAAAACACCCTTACGTGAAATATGACAACGTCGCATTTTCTTTCGTCCCTTCACTAGCTGCCGCCGGGAAGCCCCGATACCAACATACCTACATATTTTATTTTACTACACTACTGCGATGTTTGGCAACCTCGCAAAAGTAAAGATTCGTAATACTGGTGACAATTTTTGACCTAATTTAATTATGATTGATGATATCTCCGAAACGATGCATTTTTGGACCACCTATTCTAGGAGTTTTAGTATTATTTTTACCTAAAGAATATAACCCTAGAGTTATGGGATATCAAAAAAACCAGGTTGTATAATACAAAGGAGATTCGAGTTTATACAATGAAAAGATAGTCTTCCAATCTTCATCAGCTCCAACAGTATCTTCAAATGTTAATAAATTAGTTGTGGTTGTGGAGCTGGACCAGCATTGAGCCAAGCATTTCTATCAGCGATGTAATCGCCCAACCTATAATATGCCTGCTCGCATAGTGTGCGTTTTATACAAGATTTGAATTTCGTCTCATTCAGTTGAAGTATGAGGGGAGGGATTTTATTATAACATTTTAAACAGTACCCCATGAAAGATGAGTCTACTTTTGCCAGTCTGAAACCTGGTTGAGCTAATAGATCCCTACTTCTAGTACTATAATTATGTCTTTCGCCTCTTTTACTAAAAAGATGTGATTTTTTTTTTTTTTTACCATTACCATTTACCAAAATATTAACTATTAATATTTTGATAATTAAACAAACAAGACGTTATTATTAGGTCTGTATTTATCTTTACAAACCATTAGCAGCATTAGTAGTTCTCGAGATATCCACGTGTGACAGACAGACAGACAGACAGACTTAGTCTCACCATAAGGGTTCCTTTTACCATTTTGGTACGGAACCCTAAAAAAGATACACGTCTTTTTCATTTATATTTTTTTGTATTTATTTATTGAAACTAACCACGTCTGCGGAGTTTCCCACTACACACAATCCCATATTACAAAACAAGGTTTATATTCAGACCCAGGTTTAAAACATGTAGGCATTATTGAATTTCGAACTATAATCCGACTATGGTAAAGTTCCTAAACACAAAACTGACAACTTAGTACCGAACTAAGTTGTCAGTTTTGTATAAAGAACGGTATTTCAATCAATGTTACGTTCTTATTACAAAAACTGGCTCCATGGTTTAAGCCATGTCAAAATATAAATCTTGTTTTGTATTATGGCGGTATAACTTTAATTTCGGAAGTCGGTGTCTTTGGATCTGTATTTTAGTTTTTTGCCACCGACTTCCAAAATTAAAGTTATTTATCACTTTGTAGTGTTTTTTTGGAAGTCGGTTATTTTTTTTTTGTAAAAAGTTTTTAATTTTTCACTTTTTTCGTCATTTTTAATTTATTTAAGTTGCAATAGCCTAATGTAAACAGCTCATCACCTTTTACAAAATATTGCTTTTCCCGATGCTGGGAAGTTCATTGACGAGGAGTTCTCCTGATAAGAACCCGGAGAACTGCTACTCACCATATGTATTGTGACGAGCGCAACCATATTAAAGTACCTAATCGAATCGCAAACCGTTAAATACCTATTATTATGTTGTTTCGGTGGCCATCTGTGGTCTCCATCATCAGTTCCACGATTCCAGGGTTTGCCTATAAAATTTTAGGGTCGATTTCCATGGGATCCCTCATCAGATTCTAATTTGGTGGCAATGGGACCACAAAAATAAATGTTAAAATCGGTCCATAATTGACGGAGAAACCGGTGAACAAACATAGAAAAAAAAATACAAACATACAGCTGAACATATAACCTCCTTCTTTTTGGAAGTCGGTTAAAAATAGAACATATATATTATTATTTTGGATGTGACTGTACAAAAACGTAGGTAGGTCCAATTTCGAGAAAGAGGTCAATCGTCGAATCCGACTCGGCTGGGCAGCGTTCAGGAAGCTTCGCAATATCTTCTCGTCCCGTACCGCAGTGTCTCAAGACGAAAGTCTTTGACCAGTGCGTGTTGCAGGCACTGAAACGTGGTCGCTTACAATGGGCCTTATCAGAAGGCTAAAAGCTATGCTTGGAGTTTCCCTACGTGATCGAATCAGAAATGAAGAGATCCGCAGGCGAACCAAGGTAACCGACATAGCCCGAAGAATTGCCAAGCTTAAGTGGCAGTGGGCAGGGCACATTGCTCGCAGAACTGATGGCCGATGGTGCCGAAAGGTTCTGGAGTGGCGACCGCGTACCGGAAGACGTAGCGTTGGAAGGCCTCCTACAAGGTGAACCGATGACCTTGTGAAGGCCGCAGGTATCCGCTGGATGCGGGAAGCACTGAACCGGTCGAAGTGGCGATGCTTGGGGGAGGCCTATGTCCAGCAGTGGACGTCTTTCGGCTGAAATGATGATGATGAATGATGTACAAAAACACGCACATTGCCAATATCAACTTTGTTATACTTTCAAATAAAGAAACAGAAAACCATTAACTTTTATCATCCTCTAACATATATCATTAAAGGCAACGCGATACAAAGGCACCGCTCGTCGCGCGACACGCGGGGCCTTTGTGTCGCGTCGCGTGTCGCGCCCGGTCTGTAGAAGCTTTTACCTACCACACTCATATAGAAAAAACCGAAAAAATAAAATTTCTTTTTCCAGACAGGTTTTGAACTTTTCTCGGCTACCTCGCTTCACCAGGTCGGGTTTTGACCTGAAACTGACTAGACAGGCAACGCCCTGTCGAAACAAGACAGAATTTAATTAATTGGCCCAATTTTTTTTTTTAATAAAACACAAACAAGTTTGAATTGTAGAGATTATTAATTTGACATTCATGATAATGTTAAATGGCAAAACTTGAGAGGGATAAGTACTTGGCAGTCTGACGGTCACACCACTAGGCTATCACTACTGATATTTGTGGATTTCTTTATTATACCTATATTAGTAATGTATTATTATAGACGGCACGGTTGGCGCAGTGGTTAAGCGATTGACTGCTGCGCTGCGTGTCGTGGGTTCGATTCCCGCACGGAACAAATATTTGTATGACCTACAAGTAGTTGTTCCGGGTCTGGCTGTTTGTGTATGTGAGTTTAAATGTTTGTAAACGCACCCACCATAAAGGAGAAATTCCTAGTGTGGGGCAAAGTTTAAAAAAATATATATTTAAATAAACTTTTCTGAACTAATTCCCTAAATGATGGAAAATATCCTGTTGCGTAATATAGAAGAACAGCTGTGTGAGTGGCGCTCACGACACGAAAAGCGACTTTAATCCTAACTGATATTATAAAAGCGACATTAATCCTAACTGATATTATAAAAGCGACTTTAATCCTAACTGAAATTATAAAAGCGACTTTAATCCTAACTGATATTATAAAAGCGACTTTAATGCTAACTGATATTATAAAAGCGACTTTAATCCTAACTGATATTATAAATGCGAAAGTGAGTTTGTTTGTTTATGTTTTTGTCACGCTTTCACGCTAAAACGGCTGAACAGATTTAGATAAAATTTGGCACGTGGGTAGACCATAACCTGGATTATGACATAGAATACTTTTCAATCCGATATTCTTACGGGGTCGAGACTTATGTGGGTGAAACAGCGGAGCGCAGCTAGTTTATAATAAACAGGAAAGTTATTGTTGTTTTCCTCGGGAACAGTACTTTTGATGTGAAACATCTATAGGCGCAAGTAAAACCGATTGCTGGTGGGGCGGCGCATATCGCGTCGCATATGGCGATCGACCACTATACAGTATAAATGTAGTAGTGTGTAAATGTGTGTGTAGTGCGATGTTTCACATCTGCCAGTCGTCCCGTGACGGCTCCATTTTTTTTCGGGATGTAAGGTACCCTATGTCCGTTTTTGTACACCTGACAACGTATATGCAAAATTTAAGGATTATCGGTTCAGTGGTTTAGGCGTGAAAAGGTAACAAACAAACTTACTTATTCATTTATAATATTAGTTAGGATTAGGATGTTTAGATGTATTGTAAACAAGATGAGGTGGGTGCAGTAGATGGCCACAATAATCGTGGCATTAGTGGCGTTTTAGGTCCTCAGAAGTGCAGGTGTACCTATGGACACTTTGGAAACTCGAACTAATGGGCGTGGTTTGGGTACTGTATTTACATAGGATGCCCCATTTCGCTAAAAACCTAAATAATAACATTTGAAAGAAAGCAGCGGCGTTTCTATGCATTTTAACACCATACTGCGATCGCCAACCCGCCTGCCAAGCGTGGCGATTATGGCAAAACCCCCCTTTGGGGGAGGCCTATGTCCAGCAGTGGACGTCTTTCGGCTGAAACCATAAATGATGATTGAGGTCTTAATAAAATTGGTTATCGTTTTCTGGACAATTATTTTTTTGTTTTTATTGCAGAGTTCATTGGATGGAAGAAATTGCTTGTACAATAATGTCTACAGACTGATAAATGAAAGTTTCTATTGATATGAAGCAAAGCAGTTAACACCACTATGTGGTACAGACCAATTAACGAACAAAATTACACACAAAACATACTAAATATCTAAAAAAAAATATTTGCATCTTTAAGTAAAAAATATAGTTTACAAAAAAAAGGCCATACGGTAAATAAAGTTGAGAGCTGCAGCCAATACCTAAGCTAAAATAACTAAATATCTTGTAATTATAGGTATCTGCGCCCACCCTGAAGTATATTATAGCCGATGTGATTGTACCTAGCCTGTAAGTGATCAATAAGTAGGAAGGTATAACATATTATATTGACAGGATTCATTTGGAAACTTATCGAACCAAAGAAAGGATACACTCCACAAGAGAAAGATAATATGTTTCAAACCATATCTTCGTTTTAACTTACCTCGTCGACAGTAACGGTAAAAGTAATTTATCGAACATTCGTTGAATAAATATCGAATAAAATAATACCAGAACGTATTCCCAGATAAATTTCATCCCCAGAGGTACTTCTGCACCTCTTCGTCGCCTTGTTGAGTCCTCTTTTTACAACATAACTTTTATGGAACTTCACAATGTTTAACCAATTGTTTAAGAAAAAGGCTTTAGATATATTGGCTAATATAAATAAAGTAAGTTTGTTAAAATAAGAGTCTAATTAACACTTTCACTGTCCCAAGGTAATTGGTAATCCTTTAGACGGGTGTTATGTCTGGTGGGCGACTGCCCGACGGTTGATGTCGGGATGTTGTATACAGGGTGTAACGGACAGCCCTCCGCAAATTAACAGGGTGCATTGAGCTCCTTATTTTGAATATTTTCTCAGGAAAATTGTCATTTTTTCATCGTAATTTCAGTTACTATTCCGTTATTTCAATGTAAAATTACATTCTCTGTCCGCAGTACTCCATTAATGTATAACACAGTTAAAATAAAAAAAAACAGCAATGGATGTTGAAATTCTCTAACGAAAACGACGCCTGAAGTCAGCGAGCGCGGCCGTCCACCCCGCCGCGACAAAGCAGGTTCATTGGATTCCCATAACTTTCCTGAAATAATTTCATGTACTGGTAATTTTAGTACGATATACTGAATTCACCTCATCAGTCTGCGGAGGGCTGTTCCTTACACCCTGTATATTCTAGTTGCGCGGTAAACTCTGATTGCGCGATGCAGGATTTTGCGTGACGTCAGTATGACGCGTAGTTTGCATGTGGCGATGTTGATGCCACTACATCACTCCCCTCCGGAGACCGGAGGTCGATAGTGGGCTGAGTCATGTATCTTGCGATGCTTGCCAGTGCCAAAAGACGGTTCCATTGAGTCGGAACCGGGTGCCGCATAGTTCTCGGTAAGTCGGAACTGTCTGCGGTGATTCCCCAGTGAGTCGGGGTGGCGCTGCGTTATGCTCCAGTGCATCGGATACAGTACAGCGCCGGGTTGTGGCTGACTGCTGGCGACCAGGAGAGGTATCATGTTCTCTTCTTGTGAGCCGGCCGAAAGTGCAGTTTGCTGTGCCAAGGTTGCTGATGAGGCTGTGGGTGATGACCAGGAATGCGCGTCCGCTGCATGCTGGTGGTCAGGATACCCGTAGAAGCCGTGAATGCTGGCTGGCTGTATGACTCGCCGCTCGAAAGCTTGAGGAAGTGATGATGATGAGGAAGTCACGCTAAAGTAGTTGCACGAAGGCTGCGCTGACGTTCATACTCGGGGTCACCAGTTTAGAGGTATGAGGAACAGGTTGTAAAATTCACTCATACTCTATAGAAAAGTGAGAATCCTCCGACCAGACGGGTGTTGTGTCTGGTGGGCAACTGCCCGACGGTTGATGTCGGGATGTTGTATATGTGCTAGTTGCGCGGTAAACTCTGCTTGCGCGATGCAGGGTTTTGCGTGACGTCAGTATGACGCATAGTTCGCATGTGGCGATGTTGATGCCGCTGCAATCCTATCACCATACGTCCAATAATTATATTGCATTGTGATGTTTTTTATGGTCATTTACTAATTCTGCGATAGCCAAAATTCGTCTATCATCTTCAGATAAGCATTCACTGACGGACTAGGGGGGGAGGGGGGCATGGGCTGTTGTCTTGGGCCCCCGGTCCTGTGGGGCCCCAAATTTCTTCTCAATTAAACTTTTTCTCAGACTTCGCTGCGTAAAAACCTTGCCTATCCGGGGCAGGGTGCTAACATTTTCCGAGCTCATTTCGCTCGCTCTTGCATCCTACATTTTCAAACTTTTCTGTAAAAGTCAACAAAGTAATTCCTTTTTTTCCATAAATGTTCCAAAAAAATTGAGCTATTTGTCTGATGCTTTAACTTTTCTGTTGTCGCGTAGTATGTCCTATTTCTGTATCAATGGTCAAAAGAAAACCTAACCTTTTCGTGGCAGCGTGCTAAATATTTCGACGTTAATTCCTTGGCGGGCCTCATTTAGTTTTGTCGCCCCAGGCTTAGTCCACCACTGTAACCATTACTTATAATTTTCAAAAATGTATTACATGCAATGCATGGACGTATAGGGCTATTTCTTCAGTGCATTAATATAATGCATGGACAGTAAAAGTGTTAAGTTATCACAGCAAGCTTACCTTTGCCTCAAATCACAGTCATTCACTGCTTCTTTAATTTATTTAATGCATGGACAATTGTGTGGGTTACATGTTAGTTAGTTTAGTTTCATGATTTCCCGTATTTTCTTTGGCATGTAACTGTTTTTTGTCTGTAAAGAATAAAATAAAATACTAATCATGAATGTTCAAATTTCGGCCAAATTTATTTTTGCATTTCCAAGTGTTAACCGTAGTCCTCAGCATTTTGTTACAAGCCACAACATACACTGCTCTAAACTTATTTTACAAGTAATTATAAATCTTACTTTCAAAAAAATAAAGTTTAATTTTCCGTCACAGGTTAGACCAGTGTAACGGTTGTGTTTCAGCTAATCTGATAAATCGTCACGGTGTCATTTTATAATGTCCAAATCGCTATAGATGTAGACACAGTGTGGAGCGTGTATGAAGTTGATTCTCGACGAGTGTGAGCACGCATGCGCGGACCAAAACAAATGGGCGACCGAGCGCAGGCTACAGACGAGCGTCGCTTCAACCTGCGACGGTCGTTTCAACGCGCGTAAATCAAATCCTACCATTATCTAAACAAAATATTTATGTGTAAAGAATCGTTGGTTTTAACTGAAATTTAAAGTGTTTATTAGTATTTTGAGTGTGACTTGTTAAGTAAGGGTGCAGTCATTAATTTCCATAGTTTTGTGTTATAAAAACAAAGTTTGAATATCAGGGTGTGTTATAGAAATGCAGCTTTACTGACCAGGTATTTATTTATTTGTTTTCACACTTTTATATTTAGAATTAACACAAACAAGTCTGTTTTACTACAGGAAATTTATTTAGCAATATTTTTGTATATCTATTTCATACTTATTCATTCTTATTTCTAAAAATATCTAGGTTTTTTCAATATTATTGTTTGTACTTCAAGCAAACTTACTTCGATACCTTACAAACTCGAATCATTTCGAAAGCTGGTGTGTATTATAAATGAGATAACGAATGGCTTCCTGTTCCCCCTATGCCCTCTAATTGGGCGGACCTTAACCGTGTCACGAAGAGTGTATTATTCCCTTTCTCCTCTATATTTGATTCAATTATGTTTATGAACTACATACGATGTTCCTTCTGTAAATTAGTTTGTAATTAAGATTTACCCTTTGTGTAAAACTATAAATACTTACTTAAAAAAAATAAAGAATAAATAAATAAATATATTATACAAAATATATATATATATAAGTATATAAATCACATTTATGCCACGAGGTTTCATAAATAATACACTTTTCTTAGAGAAAAAAAAGTATAAATAAAAAAAAAATATATAAATATAAATAAATAAATATAAAAAAAATAGAAATCACATTTATGACACGAGGTTTCTTATCCAATAATTTAATTTATTCTCAAATACTGTCGTGAAATTTAATAACGCTAGCAATTCTTTGTTTTGCTTCTGGAAACGTATAGCATTTTTTTTGTGTAACATCCTCTCGCTTTCTGTAGTTGTGATTTCATGAAAAGGGACGGAAGTGTGTAACAGGAAGTGACAGCTTGAGTATGGAATAAGTAAGTACTTATTAATAGCATGTAATTAGTGTACTCATGGAATTTGTGAAGCACTTGGATTGTAAGTAACGGGGGTTGAATTTTGGCCAGTGGGCGACCACTAGTAATAAATAATAATTGTTCAAATAAATATTTCAGTATTAAGCTTTTTTGAATTTTGAGGTTCATTTCTGTCGCTGCTCAGTTGATTATTACCAAGGCCAGCAGGGTAGCCAAGCATATTATAGGTTGGGGGATTACATTGCTGACAAAAATGCTTGGCTTAACGCTGGTCCTGCTCCACAAGGGCGCATAAACTAAATGAATAGCATTCAAAACTATTGTTGGAGCTGCTGAAGATTGTAAATACTATCTTTATATTGTATAAATTCAATCTATTAGTATTGTATAATTGCATAGCACATGTGTGAGCACTATGTACCTACCATTTTCTGAGTACGTCTTTTATTGACTTGAATGTGCCATGGCGGCTGAGAGTGTCATGCTCACTAAAATGTCTAGCTGATGGTGGCGTATGTGTTGGATCATTAAGTTCCCTTCAAAATGGTTGAGCTAAATGGTGCTGATCCATGCGTCATGTTCGTGAACGGGCGCCGTTAGTAGGGACTGGTCATTTCTTAGCTGCCACGGCTTATTTTAACTTAGTATTTTAGTTGTTTTTTATATTTTTATTACGTACGCTTTTAACGTGCACGTCTTTCTACATTGTTCTCACATGTATACCTAATTTCAACATAAATAATGTAACCAATACTATGTAACAATATTTTGATTTAAAAGAGTGTCCGTGGAGTTTCTTGCCCGTTCTTCTCCATAGGAACCTACTACGCTTTGGAATGGGCAACTAGCTTCGTCTCTCTGACTGACTGACCCCTTGAAAATTCAAAAGTGCCTGTAATAGGTTTATTTGAAATAAATGCCTTGAGTTTTGAGTTTTTTCGACCAAGGTGAGATCTCAGATGTTACACATCATACGCGACTACTGTAACTGCTCGCTCGTTTTTTTGTAATATTCCCCTTACTGTGAGGAGGGCTGTGTTCCAGCAATTGAAACGGTATGGGTTGATTATGCAAAAAAAAGAGAATAGCTTTAGCGACGGTTCATTGTGTAACAAAAGGAGAAGATAAAAAAAAAATATAAATATCAATTCACAAAATATGAAGCTATGGCCAAATACACCCAAATCTGCCATGATGAATGAAGTCGAACTTCACTGAAATAACACATACCTTATTTTTTTTTTGTTTCTGGGTGGGAAATTATCAAATACCTTCTCCGGAGGGCGTGTCAGAGTCTTACTTCTTTAATTTTTTTTTTTATATTCTAATATTTAAAAGTATAATTTCCTAACATAACATACCACCAAAACCTGACCTTTGTAAATTATTAGATTTTATGTTAATATCTTACCAATTGTAATAATACGGAATAACAATATTATTATTTCATTTATTTCACTAAATACATATATATTATATTTTTAAATATTAGAATATAAAAAATATAAGTATATAAACATTCAAAAATAAAAAAAAATGTAGCCCACCGGTATCGGGAACAGGGTCCAAGCTACAATCAGTCAGGCATTATTATTATATTAAATATCACGCCTGTAATCCTCGAAGGGTTAGGCAGAGGTTTACAGAGGGGGTTTACGAAAATAATACAGTACATGCGTATTTAGGAGACCTTTAAAGATGGCGCCTAAGGAAGAAATACTAATCATTCCCAAGTGCTCGTTAAAGAAACATCGTTGAGATTTTACAGGCACATTTAAATGTTTAAACGGTTCTAAAATCACGCATTAATGTAAGATTATTCCTAACAATAAATAGAGAAGACAAACTCAACAACACCTAACATAATCTATATAACAGAAATAAATTCATCATTCAATCAATTCAATGTCAATGTTTCAATTCATTAATTCTAATATTCATGTATGGGTCTTTGTAACCTGAAAATAAATAATTTTATTATTATTTTTGATTATAATCGTGACAAAGCAACATCATGCCTGTATTCTCAGACGGGTTAAGCAGAGGTGTACCTTTTTTTAGTGCATAGCCACGTATCGCCCGTCATGTTTAAGGGGACGATAACCGACTTTTAATGATTTATAATGAAGATCACGTCTAAACGAGTAGTGTTAATAAACTGAAAAAAATATATGTTAAATTAGAGCATTTTCTCAATAATTAATACATACATACATACATAAACTCAAGCCTTCTTCCCATGGGGGTAGGCAGAAACTATAGAACGCCACTTGCTACGCTCCTTACATACTCCTTTTGCTTCGCCTACGTTCATACATCTAGTCATACACGCACGCCGGTTGCGAGTACTACGCACCTGACCTAAAATTAATTGACAAAAATTGAAATTGATTGAAATTAATTTGTAAAGTTACGTCTAACGCGGATACAAAACTGAGAATGACGCAAAATCTACCGAACGTATTTTTCTGAAACTTTCACCAATTTAAAGATAAAATTTAATTATTGATCTTTTACTATACGCGTTTTATTTAAATACCTTTTGTTTTGTGTTTATTAAATTAATAATGCGTGAAATTGGGGACAGCGCTCCTTGATGGGCGAGTCCTATTACTGGCTGAACGTACGACGCGTTGCGTGAGCTCAGTACAGATCACGCAACCTAACCACTAAAAGTCACTGGCATATATCTATATGCCAGTGACCTTTAGTGGTTAGGTTGCGTTGCGTGAGTAACCAGTGCCATGCACCAGGCACAAATTGAGACTCCAGGCTGCTACTGAGAAATTCCAGTCGGCAAATCCCAATAACACTTTACCCGCATCATAAAACACATCGTTACAAAAACTTCCATAAATCAAATGTGACTCTACAAAGACTCTAAACACAACATAGATACAATTCTATGCCAACAACACTCGATCAAATATTTACGAAGCCATAAAACAACCCAGGATAGATGTGCGAAAACATAATATACGCTTAACTATATAACGTGAACAACAGGCTTTCCTCGGTAGGAAGCCGAAGAAATACAGAGGGAAGCCTTTTATACAGGGTGGTGATTTAGTCACCTGCATCCGTCAGGGGGATGATTCTACCCGTCATACTGAACAACTTTTGCTATGAAACTCATATCCGACTCGGGGAATAATAGAACAAATTACCATACAACAGTAGACAGACTTGTGGCGGCATCTACAACTACGCATAAAGACCTGACATCACACAAATCCTGCATCGCGCAAGCAGAGTTTACCGCGCAACTGAAATATATACATACAACATCCCTGGCATCAACTGTCGGGCAGTTTCCCACCAGCCCCCCCTTATTGGAAGGGGTTGCCCCATGTATAAGTTCGGTACAGCTGATGCTTCTGCGGTTGCGTTTCATCTTTTGACGAACAGTTTTAACGCAAACGCAGGTGTTTGCGTTATCTGTTTACAAACCTTTACGCGTTGACTTCATCGTTTGATTAATCTTTTTGAAAAAGTAGTTTTTCGATTACTCATATTATGGGGTTAGAAGCGTTATGACTACCTCTCGATAAGACTAAATAGCAGATATGACTAGTTCGCTATAGGACTTAATCTCGATATGACTAGATCTTGTTAGGACTATATCGTGTTTGGACTAGATCGCAATAAGGCTAGATAGCGTAACGACTATATTTTCGTTTGTTTTTTGGAGTACAGTTATCGAGTTATAGCATTAAGTTTTTTCCTTGGTACCTATACTAAAATACTTAAAATGAAAGCATTTCATTGTAACATAATTATTTATTTATTTAAACTTACGCTTTAAATCGTTAACTTTTTTTTTAAAAGATAGGAGCGTAATCTCCTTCGTCTCAAGTTTATTTAATTCTATAAGATGGTGAAACTAAATACTCATATAATGTAGACGGTGAAATTAATTGAAATATTAATCTCTTCTTCAAATTTTTAGTGTTTCAGTTAATTACCTACCTTTATGAGACTTACCGATCTCACTTTAAAATACAGGATGTATGGAACATTGACGTGCACATTTTTACAATGAATTCAGTAGGTATATGATTCTACAACCCTCCAGCGTTGAAATTTTTCGACGTATATTTAAAAAAATTGCTTAATGTCCGTCGATGTCCCAAATAAACCGATATTTGAGACTTAATAATTATAACTGATCATGAATTGAACAGAGTTACGTAGAATACAGAACTCCACCTGCTACGCTCCTTACATACTACTTTTGCTTTGTTTACTTTCATACATCTGGTCATACACGCACGCCAGTTGCTAGTACTACACACATGACTTTTCTGAAAAACATCACCAATTAGATCATTATATGTCCTCCTAGCGCGACCCTGCCGGCATTTCCACTCACATATGCCTTTTATTAGTCGCCTTTCATTCATCCTCTCAACATGATCAAGATAGAGAGATAAGCATACTCTTTAAAAATTTTGTCACTACATCTTCTTTTAAATCACACCGCTGCCTTATTTATCACATAGTCTTTCAGCCGATCATTTATATAGCCACACCACACATGTTTCGCAAGGAACGCATTTCCACTTTCCACAGCATTTATTCTAGTTGCATGCTTCTTTTGCCACACCCAACATTCAGTTCCAAACATATGCTTAGGCACCAGTACACCATTATGAACAGCCAGTCGAGCCTTTTTGGGCATCAACTGGCTGCTCACAATCGTAGAATTAACTAGTTATAAACCACGTTCGCAAGTTGAACGAAGTATTTACCCCACCAAAATTAAGTTTCGAACCAAAACATTCAACTGGTCCAATTAAAGTTTGAGCATAATTACAAAAACTGCATCCAATTGTAAATATTAATTACGAGTTAGTTGTTCCCTTTAGAACAGACTTCCATTTCGAAGATGGAAGTTGTAAGATTAATGACGAACGAAATACTTGATTACATTCATTCATCATTCATTCTATCATTAATGACAAATGAGCGAAAAGTTCGCAATTCAATTAATATTTTTTTAAATACTCACAGAACATCCTCAAAATAAAATACAGCAAAAAAACAACAATCCTATACGTACTCGTACAAGCTAAATAAGTCTTAGCTTTCACGATGTAATTAACTTGACCTCTAGCTCGAAAAACCCAGACTGTTGCTCTTTTTTGCTCGACATTGTCGTAACTCGTAACATCTACTGACAAGATCTTTATTCCAGTGTTAACACAAAGGTTACATCTAACAAAGGTTTAGTGCCATAACAACCCCGAATGGAAGGTGAATTAATGATACCAGATTATCAGATAACGAATAGTTCTAGCGTTTTTGCTGAGAAACATTTAACTAATCCTCTAAAAACTTATTGACCTTTTAATGATGTACGCTTTTTTAAATAAATTTCTCACAGTTGGTCGCAGTAAACAAGGTAAAGCACCCCACCAAATGATTTAGGTTAGGTTAGAAGTGTAACCAACCGCACGGGAGCTGAGCGAGCAAAGCGAGCGCTGCCGCGGCAGCGGCAGGTGAGCGCTACATCCAAGTTGGTTGCAGTTACTTAGCTATTTATATTTTTAGGATCCCAAAATCGGAATTATTTGAGATTTACAAAAAGAGGCGTAGGTGTTTATTATTTTAGAGTGTTCAATCTTATTTTAAGGAAAGCAAAATGGGAATGATTTGAGTTTGGATTAAATTCATGCCTTTTTCCTGGTTCACCCAAAGTATATTCAACAAAGAATTAGGAATTAATGGATAAATTAATGGTTCGGGCAATCGGTCAAACACGATATCAGATACCCCTTTGTAACTCTCAGAGCTAGTCATTGTAAGTTAGATAAGGCTTTTGTACTCTGTCTCAAACAGAAATGAAAGCCTAGACGTCTGAGTTCAGAATATTAACACTATCTAGTGCCCATTGGGAATAATAATTCACTCTAATCTACTTCCCACACATATACTGCAGGGCAGTATGTTAGCTTGAATAATGCTGTTCTTTGCTATAGTTAGTAACATAGAAGTAATAAGAAATATCAGTAAAGCATTAAGTCCTACAGTACCTATTTATTTATTTTATTATTTATGTACACACAGTAAAATACAGAGAGATACGACATAATTATAATTTTAGTACAAAGGTACTGCTTATTTCTTACGAAATTTCTTCCAGCAGACCTGCGAAAGGAGAAATGAAAAAGAAATCTAGACAATAGGGTGCGAGAACAAGAAGAGTAAAATATGAATATGCGAAGTCTTAAACTAAAATATTAAATATACCTAAACTATACCATAACCATATAAAAATTACAAACGTGCCTAAACTTACATAAACTTAAATAAATACATAAAGCATAATATTATATAAACAAAAATATTTATATAATAATACTCACAGTTGAGAGGAAAGTTACCTAGTTATTAATATCTATATTAATATTAATACAAATTAGAGGATTATATTCAAGATAAGAATACTTGGAAACGGTCCTGCTCCTAGAGTCTAGACAAAATCAAATCAATTGTTAATTTAATTGTATAATTTATTATTTAAAAGACGTTGATTTTACATTATGTGACTACTTTACCTCGTACACTGACTTATTACTTGTTTAAATTTGATGAAATTCGTCTAGTTTTACAATGTTTGTAAATATGTGAGCACCATGTATCTATCACATAATTAATTTACCAGTAATTTTTAATAGATTTTACCTATTGTGGTACTTATGAAAATGGCAGCAGCGTTCTCTATGCATTTATAAAACCATACTGCGATCGCCAACCCGCCTGCCAAGCGTGGCGATTATGGCAAATTCCCTCCCTTTTTGGGAGAGGCCTATGTCCAGCAGTGGACGTCTTTCGGCTGAAATGATGAAATGATGTGGTACATAAAGTAATCTTATTCTAGGTGCATCGCCGTCACATATGTATAATTAATGTATACAAAATATTTTAAAGGAGTAACGGTGGAGTTTCTTGGCCATTTTTCCCAATATGAAATTATCTTTTGGAAAGGGCAACTAAAATCACTCCCTATTTGTCTGTAAATTGTGACGTTCAAAAGTGCCTTTTATGTGCCTATTTGAAATAAATTATTTGACTTTGAAAAGAAAGAAAATTGTTTATTCTGCACAAACAAAACGCAGATTACAACAAAATAACATTATTAAAATACACACCTACAAAGTAGTCAAAAGCCTCGTATTCAATACACTAAAAGCTTTACAATTGTCCATTGCTTGATGTCAGGACCAGAGGCCAAAGACAATTTACATTGTGTTTACTAAATTGTCTACATATTTATCTTTGTTTAGGGTTCCGTACCAAAATGGTAAAAAGGAACCCTTATGGTGAGACTAAGTCTGTCTGTCTGTCACACCTGGATATCTCGAGAACTATGCTATCAACTTGAAATTTAGCATGGTTTTAGATGACGTTTGCCCAAATATTTTGCAAACAAGAAAAAAATTTAAAAAAATATACCTTTTTTGCAAAAGGAACTGAAAGAGGGTCTTAAAAATTTTAAGTGGCATGTGGGGTATCATATGAAAGAACGCTATTTGCACATTCTCAAACATTTTTTATTTTTATTTTAGGTAGCATAGTTTCCGAGTTTTGATGAAAAATTAAAAAAAAAATACCGTTCCCCCCTTATCTCCGAAGTTTTCATAGGTAAAAATCTAAAATTATTCTGTGATAGAAGTGTATGTAAAGATTATAGGAAAAATAAAACGATGTCTCTAAATAGCACAGTTTTTCAGAAATCATCAACATCATATATACGTACCGGAACCCTCGGTGCGCGAGTCCGACTCGCTCTTGACCGGTTTTTTTTTTTTACTTTGACTTTATCGTCCACGATACTTGAGTGTTCAACCAACGTAATGGGCAGCTAGTTAAATTTCCACCTTGGTTAATATTTTTAAAAAGGGATGAACTTTTTTCATTACGTGCCAATAATACGAAAGAAAAAGAAGCTCTTGTATTCAACTTTCATGAACAAAAATCCTTACCCACGACTTTAGGGTTTTTAACCCCGCGTTGTACAAGTTGTGATGCTTGTCTTCAAAAAGTCTTTTAAAACATGTAGGTATCATTTAAACATTATTATAAAATCGTAGCGAAGTCATTTTTTTTTATTTTGAAAAAAAAATGTTTTTGCTACGAGGTCTGGGAACAATTCTGATGCCGAATCTATCGTTTGATTGCCAAGAATTGATGTTTATTGTGCTTATTTTTTTTACATTATGTTATATTATTAGATGATAGTTGGTAGCATGTACACTGAAAACATAAAGTTAAGACCTCTGCTGGCATCTTTATTGTTGGGTTAGGTGACTGTTAATCAGAAATTCCGTGTGTTTACAATCTTCTGTTATATTATTTTAGTAGTGATAGCTGTTCGTCAGGAATAATCTGTAAGAATTCATCAGCATTTTTAATTCACTTAAAACGAAAATCTTCGCAAGCAATGGGAAATTGCTACTGAAGGCTCTGGATGTCCACCTCGGGACGAGCTTTTTCTTACACGGACTGTACATCACTTGCTGGGAACGTCACCAGTCCTGACTCTCTTCATATTTTAGCTGCTGAGACCAAAACTACAAACGTAGTATACAGGGAAGTTTATAAAAATCTGGCTGTTATTTTAATATGTTGTGGTGTCTTACAACTTCCACATGAACGAAGTCGCGGGCAGAAGCTAGTACTATAAGTCCATTCTCACACGAGGTGACAAAAATAAAACCAGTTTTCAACGCCGACGCAACCAATTGCGTTAGCACATAGGTACATTTCTATGGCGGTTCCCACGTCACCAGTCCTGACCCTCTTCATATTTTAGCTGCTGAGACCAAAACTACAAACGTAGTATACAGGGAAGTTTATAAAAATCTGGCTGTTATTTTAATATGTTGTGGTGTCTTACAACTTCCACATGAACGAAGTCGCGGGCAGAAGCTAGTACTATAAGTCCATTCTCACACGAGGTGACAAAAATAAAACCAGTTTTCAACGCCGACGCAACCAATTGCGTTAGCACATAGGTACATTTCTATGGCGGTTCCCACGTCACCAGTCCTGACCCTCTTCATATTTTAGCTGCTGAGACCAAAACTACAAACGTAGTATACAGGGAAGTTTTATAAAAATCTGGCTGTTATTTTAATATATTGTGGTGTCTTACAACTTCCACATGAACGAAGTCGCGGGCAGAAGCTAGTACTATAAGTCCATTCTCACACGAGGTGACAAAAATAAAACTAGTTTTCAACGCCGACGCAACCAATTGCGTTAGCACATACATTTCTATGGCGGTTCTTACACGACGCAACTTGTCGCAAATAATTCTCAACGGCGACGCAACCAACCACGTGCGACTGGCAGTGCAGGTACTCGTAAATGATAAATGATTTATTTCTGTAAGTAGGTTTGTACAATAGTAGATTGATGCACCAGCGCAAAGTGATTTATTAATGCATGAGTGTTATGTTGGTGCCCGAGCGCATGCATGGGCACTAGGTAAATTAGCACGAGTGCATTAATTACTCACTTTAGCAAGGCGCGTAATCTACTTTTCCTTCAACTACCAATTTAACTTCCGTGATAAAATATCCCTACTCAAAATAAACACTCAAGTTAATGAAAACAAAGTTTTTCACCAAGTCGGTTTTATTCAGCCGATTTTTATTTTCAGCCAGTATCTTTTGATCTAATGCATACATTTTATATTAAACTTAATGGGAGACATTAAACCTCTGTATAAATTTATATCTAAATAAAAAAGTGCAGAAATGTTGTATGAAATCTCATTGTTGCACTGAAAAACAGTTTTGGTTCTAAGCAAAAAATACGTGCTTTGTGATCGGTTTTGTAGTGATTAATGATAACATTACTACGTAGTTGAAAGAAAACACTTTAACACGTCAATCATATTAAAAAAAAATAGATGAGGTTGTCGTTTTGTATCTGACTACTCTGAGAAGTAAGGCCGAAACAATCTCAGAGGTCACAGTCTCTTTTAAAGTCCAGACATAATCTTGGTCAGATAATGTGAAGACCATGTAGATTGGTTCCTGAAATGATCTTTTGATGAAAGAACCACACAGATTGAGGGGACCTGTCCAGTCAGTGCACGCATTTGTCAGTAGTCGTGCAGCTCAACTCCGCATAAATTACTCAAACTGCCAGACCATGATAAAAACTAACTGAGAAAAAAGGTCGCTCGGTTGTTGCCAACGCAATGTTTCATAAAATTGGCGCGTTATCGTGTATCATGTCGTTAAAATTGATACAACTTGAGTTGCGCCTTGTGAGAGTACCAGTTGCTTCGTAGTTGGCAACGTCCGTTGCCGTTGGCGCGATATCGAGATATCGCACCAGTCTGTACGAGCCTTGATACGGTATGCTGTGTCTTGCCGGCTCTTCTCCATAGGAAACGACCAATTGGAACCGTGCACCTAGCTTCTGACGTTTCAAAAGTGCCCATGTAGGCTTACGTGAAATAAAATAATTTGATTTTGATTTTGTGAGGTATTTGAATTCCCTGGCTCGGTTTGCAGCGAAATGCAAATTATATGAGGTGTGATTTCATGAATACTTTGCTTAAAATAAACGGGTTTTACTGACGTGTACCGGTACATTTTTAATAGAACACAACCCGTTTATACTACTCAGACAAGATAATACGCAATTTACCTTTTGCTTTGTTTAAATCTAAATTTTAAAAGAGTATGTAGAACAGAAAAATGAAAAAGTGTTTATTCAGATTAATAATATAAATACAGAATATTTACTTCTGCCAAACTGCACAGCAGTTTGTTGGCAGACGTAGCTCCTTTTTTTATAACTAAAGTCTAAAATTTGGTTTTTATAATGACACTTTCACATAGGTTATATAGCTTCACTATACATAGAAACAATTATATTTTCCCTTTTATGTATCCTCTGCAGCGAGGTTTTCACAAAACATATGAAAGAGGTACTTATGTATTTTATTTTTAAAGGGAGGATCCTCCGTCCAGACGGGTGATGCGTCTGGTAGATAACTGCCCGCTGTTGGGACATTGTACCTATCCATGCTAGTCGCGCGGTAAACTTTGCTTGCGCGATGCAGGATTTTGCGTGAAGTCAGTGTGATACGAAATTCGCATGTTGCGATGTAGAGCCGCCACAACCTAGTCTTTTTAATGGTCACAAGCACAACTGCTCAGCGTGGGGTCGCGGGTCCTACCTAACCTGCAGTGCTATTCTGTAACCATCTCACCGTGAAAACGTAGATGAAGTGAGCATGGAGTGAACTATCACTGTCATCCCACCTGATGCTAGGAATGGACCAAGGATTAAAATAACAATCATAATCGCGATGGTGAAATGTCCACGATTGGTACAATTAATGTTTACTTACTACGTAAGCACATTGCGGAATGGAATAAATGATTCAGTATTGAGTATTAATCGAGAACAAAAATTAAATTTTATTTTTTTCACATTAAATTGAGTTTGACTAAATTTCTGTTTTGCTATTTTATTTAAAATCACCCTAAATAGTAATGTTAAGACACGTAAATACTAGCTTTGAAATACTTAATATAAAATGATCAATAGAATTACCATAATATATTATTAAAATCTCGATTATGACTGTAAATGTAATCCTTGGCCAATCCCTAGCACCAGTGGAATGACACTGACAGCTCACTCTACGCAAGAATTCACGGTGAGATTTTTACAGAATCGACATGCAGGTCGGGAAAACTGTTAGTACACATGCAGGTCGGGAAAAGTGTTAGTACCTATTACACTTTTATCATTAGTAGAATAGCACCATCCCATTTCTTCCCGTGATGGGTGTTGTAAAAGGCGACTAAGGGAGAATGGGCAGCAGCATTCTCTATGAATTTTTAAAACCATACTGCGATCGCCAACCCGCCTGCCAAGCGTGGCGATTATGGCAAGTCCCTCCCCCCTTTGGGGGAGGCCTATGTCCAGCAGTGAACATAGGCCTTTGGGCTGAAATGATGATGATGAAGATGAATTTCCAATACCAGCCTGGAGCCTTGATTTGTGCCCGGCAATTGGCTAGCCACGTGTTACATGGGACTTTAAAAACATAACTGGCTAAATGCATATGTACAGTCAGGTAAATTATTTGTTAAGCACATTGACACCCTACGTGCCGGTTTATAGCTATTTCATACAGCTATCATGCCACGGCTACATTGTCGCGATAACGCAAACTACACTTCATGCGCTCTCTTTCGCACACTCATCGTCTCGCTGTACAACAGAGAGCGTGTTTTGGGATTTGAAAGGATATTTGAAGGGAGTCGTGATTTGAATAGACGCACAATTTAAGTTTATAGTCAATTTGCTTAACCATGAATGTCCCTGACTTTAAATGACAATAAACATTTGCTTACCCCTTCGGGGATTACTCGTACACGCGTATTTAATGTTATGTAACGTTGTATTAAGGGTTCTGAGTTTTCCTAACGTCTGCTCAGTAATCAGTTTGCTGATATTTTCTCTCGAGATTCCATTAACCCAAGAAACCATTAAGGAATAGTCGACGTAATTGCTTGATCAGCATAAGGTTCATGTCATTTGCACGTCATAAAATCACAAGCTCTATTTGCCTATGTGTCAGATAGATTCAACCATAGTAAAGTTTCAATTTAGGGGAGACCGCGGTTGGAATTCACTCTTTTTATTTTGTTTTGTTAAATTTTTTGTCCCTATGTTCTCATCAATGTCCTCATTTATTCGCTCAGTTTTGCCCGCTGTGACAACCTACCAGTGAAACAACCTTACCCAGTGTGAGAATTGTTGTCAAAAGTGGTCAAACAACTATGAGGTCAACTGTGCTTACCTCCTATTGGTAGAGCAGACAACAATAGATTTTCTATTGTGGCAGCTAACCGCCGTTCAATGGCTTAAAGCTGTCCTATGGAGGATTAACCTGTTACCAATAATGTTGCGGTCGGCTTCCAACTTAACCCTATGCTGCTAAGTCGCATTAGTATCTTAAAGGAGCGACAGCCATCTGGCCAGTCTGTAGGCAATATCTACTGATATTCTGACAGGCCTACACTGTCTTTCCATAACTTTCACAATGTAATTTGGAAATATTGTAAGAGCCAATTATTTGTAAAAGAGTAACCGTGGAGTGTCTTGCCGGCTCTTGTCCATAGGAAACGACCAATTATAATAAATACATTTTTTATTCACAAAACATAAACTTGGCAATAAGTCTGTAGAAAAGTAAACAGACTTGAGTAAAATTACACAAAGATTACACACAACAAATCAAACAACCCGGATATAAAAGGTAGGTAGTGAGGTCGAAAGTCCAATAAGAATAGGCATCGTGCCCCCCAAACTAGGAAAATCCTGTATCCAAGCAGAATTGGAACCGTACACCTAGCTTCTGGCGTTTCATAAGTGCCCATGTAGGTTTATGTGAAATAAAATATTTTGATTTTGATTGTCAGATATCAACTAAATATTGTATACAACTTAACATAATTATATATATTTCCAATAAATTTTATACGTTGCGTACGTTTTGAGGTACCAAAGGTTCAATATGAAAAGTGTGGCCACACCCACACAGAATAGTTGCGGTAGGCGATCAAGAAACACGGCTACGACACCCAAATGAGTATTACTAATAATATATTATTGTGAGGCATAGTAAATACTTATTCGTTTTGCGATTGTATTCATAAAGCTTTAAAGAAAGCCTTCTTTTTAGGATTCCGTACCCAAAGGGTAAAACGGGAACCCTATTACTAAGGCTCCGCCGTCTGTCTGTCTGTCACCAGGCTGTATCTCATGAACCGTGATAGTTGGACAGTTTAACAAATTTTGTTGTTATAACGGCAACAGAAATACATCATCTGTGAAAATTTCAACTGGTGAATATTTCAAGCGTCTACCTGTTGCCATTATTAATATAGAGCAAAAACGAGCAAAATAATATATAAACATATTTATTTTATTTTGTTTTTTTGTATTAAATACTAAAAAACAGAATAAAATAAATATGTAAGGGGGCTCCCACATACAACAAACGTGATTTTTGCTCGTTTTTGCTCTATATTAATAATGGCAACAGGTAGACGCTTGAAATATTCACAGAATATTTAGTTATATACTTTAAAAATAAATGATTAAATTAAAATAAAACAAATATTTAAGGGGGGGCTCCCATACAACAAACGTGATTTTTTTGCCATTTTTATAGATAATGGTACGGAACCCTTCGTACGCGAGTCCGACTCGCACTTGGCCGGTTTTTTTTTTAGCCGATTACGGCAAAGCCAAAAGGAAGGGTTATGATACTGAACCGATTTTGTTTACACGTAATTTTCTGAAGTCGAAAAATATTATTCGATTTTTACGTCGCAGGTACAACTGTTTTGCTTTTGCATAATTACAAGTCCGTAAGTACAATTTTATGAGAAGAAAAAGGCTTTACATATTTTAAAGCTTCACTACACTATTGAAGTTCTGTGTAAAACTGTTTGCCAACCCGAAAGCTTATTACGAGACTATACACTATATTATATATTACGAGACCGAACACTTATTCTATTTATTAAAAACAAAAGTTCCGATTACACAATGTTCCATATTTTCAGTTAAAACCGTACAATTTGTAAGCCAACTGAGTCAAATAAGCTGTTCCGTCTACTTGTAGTGCTTAAGCAAAGCATTAAACTTTCTGTTACAAGTAACTTATAACGATATCGCTGTAGCACAACTGGTACTCAAGTTTTATTGGAAATATGAGCGCTTGAGCAGCTGACCTGCAAAATGTTATAGAACTGTTAACCATTTAATTTCATTATAACATCACGCCTGTTTTCCCCCGAAGATAAAGAATGATTGAAATGTAAGAAAGAAAGATTGATATGTATTTAATAAAACAGCTATAAAATTATATATCAGCACTTTAAAATAATAATACATGTATAATTTAATATTATAAAAAATAAATATAGGTACACTATAAAGTAGATAATAATTTCTTAAACAACATAGTTAAAACACCTACAAAAAAAATGATTTGCACTAAGTGACCAACAATAGATGGGATCTGGTGCTCGGCTAATGGTCACTGTTCTAACCTAATCCAAATCCTTTTTTTTTTTTTTGTTCACGGGGTGTAAAATCCTCATGGATGTCCTCCACCCTGGGGCGGGCGGAGGGTTCTGTCAGACTCTTACTGACTAAAACTACCCCAGTGTTCCCCTCCCACACTTGCACCGGGGATCTTGGGATCTGTTATTACTTCTGCAATCCCCGGCTACCTGAGGTGGCCCCCCCCTCCCCCAGCGACGTCTAAAAGGGGCGCGCGTGGAACACTACGAGCCGCCACCTCGGGTCCAGTGAACCTAATCCAAATCCTATCCTAACTAATATTATGAATGCGAAAGTAAGTTTGTTTGTTACCTTTTCACAACTGAACCGACCATCCTGAAAATGTGTAGAAATTATGTGTAGCCTTGGACAAAACAAACTAAACTTTAATTTTGCACAGAGGTTCTCTTTACGATGTAGACAAGGAGTAAGGCCAGATTTTTTTTTTAATCCCACAGGTTTGGTAATATATTATAAGATGAACGAAGTCGCTGGCAAAGTGCTACTTACAAAATTAAAAATGGGACCAATCTGGAAGTATATCCTTTCAAATAAAAAAAGAATTTTCCAAATCGGTTCATAAACGACGGAGTTCTGAGGTAACAAATAATAAAAAAAATAAAAAACATACACACGACTTGAGAACCTCCTTCTTTTTGTGAAGTCGGTTAAAAAATCCTGTACCATTCCAATCCTTATGCTTCGGAACATTTAACTACGTTTAATTAAATTCTCCAGTTTCTTACCAAAAAGGGAACATTTTTACGAAACCTATTCCTCGTTCTTTTTTAATACATTTGAGTACAGCTCTCCTGATTCGGGGGAGAGCGTTCATCTAAAAAGACTTTAGGGTTAAATAATATTGAATAGGGAAAGTAGAGTGCGTGACTGCCTTTGAAGTATGTAGTGTAGCGTGGAAAATAAACCCAGGGACTACGTAACGTTTCTTGAAAAGAAAAATAAGTTTAACCCTCTGAATTTATTTAGTCGAAGGGCAACAAATGACAAAGTCAGATCACTTATTTTAATTATGCATAACAAAGCCACTTTAGAATGTCAAAATTTCGGAGAAAATAGAATTGATTCTAGTTGCCTAGTTTTAATAAATTTTATTCTAGATTATTTATTTTTAACTTTAATTAACACGGTTAAACCAATTACATTAATTAAAGGCAGAGACACATACACATAGAAAAGAAAATATAAAATTTTAAAATTCTGGTAAAAACAATAAAAAAAAACAATACTTTCAATACTTTCTTTTCTTTCTTTTTAGGGTTCCGTACCAAAATGGTAAAAAGGAACCCTTATGGTGACACTAAGTCTGTCTGTCTGTCTGTCACACCTGGATATCTCGAGAACTACTAATGCTATCAACTTGAAATTTAGAATTGTTTTAGATGACGTTTGCCCAACTATTTTGCAAACAATAAAGAAATTTAAAAAAATATACCTTTTTTGCAAAAGGGACTGAAAGGGGGTCTTAAACATTTAAAGTGGGGCTACTAAAGCATGTGGGGTATCATATGAAAGAACTTTGTTGCAAATTCTCAAAAAAAAAAAAAATCTTAGGCATTTTCCGAGTTTTGATGAAAAATGTAAAAAAAAATACCGTTCCCCCCCTTATCTCCGAAGTTTGCAGAGATAAAAATCTGAAATTATTCTATATGATAGAAGCTTATGTAAAGATTACTGGAAAATTAAACGATGTCTCTGAATAGCACAGTTTTTCAGAAATCATCAACATCATATATTCGTACGGAACCCTCGGTGCGTGAGTCCGACTCGCTCTTGACCGGTTTTTTCTTTTTAACTAGATTATTTATACTAGATTTTAATTCTAGCTTATAATGCTAGCGTTGGCTAAAATCTACGAAGTCTACAACGTTTTGCCCAATTTGAGGACAAAACTCAGGACCAATAAACACCAACGTTGATGTTGACTATATAAAGAAATATTGGGTTTAGCTGAAACATGATTTAGTAGCAAAAGGCAAAAAAAACAGTAAAGAAATATTGTCCAAGTTTATTTCAATATAACCAACCGTAATTTACCAAAAACATGAATGAAAATATAATTGTATAAACATCGGTAACAATATTATTCTCCACAAGAATCCTACTATTAGAACACAGCATAAAAATTCTACGAATGCCTCGCTCCCAGAACAATCAGTGCGTCCATTTTGCTCACAGTAATGTAATTACAATGTCGCCGTTTGTTCTCGGCGTTGCTACCTTGCGCTGATTAATCTTCGCTTAGCGCACGTAAGAAACTAGTGGGGTAGTGAAATATTGAGAGTTAGGATCTTCATATTATAATAAATACATTAAAAACCGGTCAAGTGCGAGTCGGACTCGCGCACGAAGGGTTCCGTACCATTATTTATATAAATGGCAAAAAAATCACGTTTTTTGTATGGGAGCCCCCCTTAAATGTTTGTTTTATTTTACTATTTTATTTTTTAAATTAAATATACAACATTAGTTTTTGTTTATACTAAACCTCTTAAGGAGTCATTGTACTCATCATTATGAACAACTTTTACTATGGGACCAACCTTGAAATCATAATGATGATGATGATTCATAATGATGAATACAATGACCCCATAAGAGGTTTAGTATAAACAAAAACTAATGTATAACTAAATATTCTGTGTATATTTTAAGTGTCTATACCTGTTGCCGTTATCAATATAGAGCAAAAACGAGCAAAATAATAAAATTTGTTGTATGGGAGCCCCCTTAAATATTTATTTTATTCCGTTTTTTTGTATTTGTTGTTATAGCGGCAACAGAAATACATCATCCATAAAAATTTCAACTGTCTAGCTATCACGGTTCATGAGATACATTCAGGTGACAGACGGACAGACAGACAGACAGACGGCGGAGCCTTAGTAATAGGGTTCCTTTTTACCCTTTGTGTACGGAACCCTAAGAACGTTTAATTCAGACCTAATTTTGATCCATATTTTGTTAGTCTTACATTAATATCTTAGAACTGTTATATGTTAGTCATGACACGTTTGCATTATATGAACTATACTTTTAAACCGCCTCATTGGTCTAGTGGTCGCAAGCGCTACTACTGAGCATAGGTTCCTGGGTTCGTTTCCCAGGTCGGGTCGCCAGTTAGATGGCAATAGGCTCACCCCCTATTACAATGGGACTTATACATGTCCCATTGTAATAGGGGGTGAGGCTATTGCCATCAACCGGGCACAAATCCGGACTCCGGGCTGCTACTGACAAATTCTTGCTGGAAAAACCCAATAACACTTTGCCCGACCTGGGAATGGAACCCAGGACCTCATGATCAGCATTAGCGCTTGCGACCACTAGACCAACGAGGCAGATTTTTAACACTTTAAGGGGGATGCGGATTCTCTAAGTTCAAAAAATCCTACTGAATGAATATTTCAGAAATAATCGTTCAGTAGGATTTTTTGAACTTAGAGAGTTGTAACGCTGATTCTAATGATTAAAATTCTGTAAATCCATATTTGTTATGGCCGCGAATCATATTTAGAACAACATACGAGTACAACCTGTTACTGACATGCAAATTGCAAAAAAAAATGTAAGAAAACTTGAATTTCGCGGGCTACCTTAGCGCATCCCCCTTAATCAAAACCTTTAGTGGAATTTTCTTCGCATGGAAATTGCTCTAACCGAAAGAGCAATTTCCATGCGAAGTTAAATGAATCGCGAAGTAGTACGTTAGAGTCTAACGCTTCGCGATTCATTTAACTTACGGTATTTCTTGAAGTTTCGGGCAGTTTTCAGTACATTTAGTGCTTGTGGCAGTCGAGTCTCGTGTGCACAAAGAGCTAAGCTAGCTGCTGCATTCTAAACTTGATTTTCTACGTTTTTCTTTAAATTTCTCATAAGTGAGAGAACGTTCATAACTAATACATACCAATTTTTTTAAAGTTGTATGCTGTCCCTGTCACTCCCAGGTATTCTGTAGCGACATAAATAATTTATGAACTTCTTGAAGATCAGATAAGTGTTGTTTGATAATTTGCGGTTGAGCCTCGTCGCATTGAGAAGGTTGATCACAGTTTTGAACAAGTTACTTGTTATTTGTTTATTCATTTGGCTCAAAATATTATGTTCCAAGCAGCTGTATTATGGCGCATGATTTCGCACTAAATCCGAAATTCAAAGCCTCGAGATCTACCCATCAGGAATGAAACATGAATGTTTTAGATACCGTAGTTCGAACGAGGTATCAAAGACTTTGACTTCAGTCAAAGGCATATTAAAGAGAGCACGTCCACCGAGCAACCGAGGTGGTACGTGTATTAACCCGTAAATATCCTGGACATGGGCACCACTACAGTAAAGCTACAGAGGGAAAACTGCCGAGACTTTTAAGCAGTCGGAATTAGTTGTAATCAGCAGATCTAGGAGGACGGTGCGGCCTATTCTTTTACGCTTAAGACGGAGATATATGCCAGTGACCTTGAGTGGTTAGGTTGCGTGTTCTGTACTGAGCTCACGCAATGCGTCGTACGTTCAGCCAGTAATAGGACTCGCCCATCAAGGAGCGCTGTTTCCGATTTGACGCATTATTAATTTATTATACACAAAACAAAAGGTATTTTAATAAAACGCGTATACTAAAAGATCAATAATTAAATTATCTTTAAAGTGGTGAAGGTTTCATAAAAATACGCTTGGTAGATTTTGCGCCATTCTCAGTTTTTATCCGCGTTAGACATAACTTTACAAATTAATTTCACTAGGTAATATAAACATAATCCAAAATATTCACATAGTAAGTTATTGAAAAAATGCTGTAATTTAACATATATTTTTTTCAAATCATTAACACTACTCGTTTAGACGTGATCTTCAGTATAAAATCATTAAAAGTTGGTTATCGTCGCCTTAACCTCGGTTACGACTTAATTTGCCTCCACGAGTTATGAAACTCATAAATACGTAGGTCCAGCAACCCTGGGAAAATGGCTCCACTGCCCGCTTGCTAACTGGCTAATATTTTGCCCATGGTATGTCCTATTCTTATGTATTTGTGACAATACGAACCCGATACGAGTATTTTGTGATACGAGGATCACTGTTAATTTTTTAACCTACCTTATAAGTCAATACTTTACGACAGCACCACACTGAAAAAAATGCGAGCTAACTAAGATACATTTTCTCTTAGTTGGCATTTAAAATGTTTGGAATCATTATTTATTTATTTACTATAAACAAGATAGCATATTTGCCAGAACAAATTCATTTTATTTATATCGACAATGTGACATGTACAGAATAATCACCGGTCTTTGTTACATTATACCTGCTTTGTTTGATTTTACTTCTTCACATTTGTATATCAAATGAAAATTTAAGTTGATGGTAACAAGCAACTTGTTAGCATTATATCATTCTTAAACTGGCCAACATTTGAGTTAAATTAAATAACTACCCGTAATTAAACTAAGTTATTACTTAGTAGATGGAACTATGATAATTTAACAAAGTTCTCCTAGCTTCAGAAGTCAAGATCTTGTTAGGCTCGTATGGAGTCAAGATGCGTGATCACATTAAACAAGATTGTTGTTAAAGCAAACACATTTTTTCAGTGCACACAAGTCCGGAAAGTGTTCCAGGAATCACAAAAACCTGGTGGTCTCTAACGAACGTTTTACTAAAACTGCAACAGTTAAGCCTTTTTTTTATCTTCTGGGAATCCTCATGGATGTCCTCCAAAGCTCGAAATTCCGTACCAAAACTCAAACGTTTAAATTTGCAATTTCCTTCATGTTTACCAATTTTATTTCGTATAGTATTTTATATAACGAGATGTTTGTTTCAACCCTCAGGGATCCGGTCAAGGTTAGGTACCTATACTTTTATCTTTTTACGGGTACCCAAAGTTTGAACATTACATTATTTAACTGGGTCTGCCAACTGACCGAAAGATTTCTGTTTATATTTTATCTGTGCAAGAATTACAGGAAACACCGGTATAGTATTCATGTTTAACAAGTGTTTAACATGAGATATTCAGGTGTTCGGATTGTTCTGTTGATTCAAATGTGGAACTTTATTTTTAGGGTTCCGTGCCCAAAGGGTAAAATGGGAACCATATTCCGCCGCGCCGTCAGTCTGTATCTCATGAACCGTGATAGTTAGACAGTTAAAATTTTCGCAGATGATGTATTTCTGTTGCCGCTATAACAAAAAATACTAAACAAAAGAATAAAATAAATATTTAAGGGGGGGCTTCCATACAACAAACGTGATTTTTTTGCTCGTTTTTGCTCGATATTGATAACGGCAACAGGTAGACGCTTGGAATATTCACAGAATCTTTAGATATAACACTAAATAAACAAATATTTAAGGGGGGCTCCCATACAAGAAACGTGGTTTTTTTGCCGTTTTTTATAGATAATGGTACGGAACCCTTCGTGCGTGAGTCCGACTCGCACTTGGCTAGGTTTTTATAAAGACCGGTCGCAAAGCAGAAAGAATTTCGTACCCCTCATTACTTATCTGTATCGCTCGCGCACAATTGTATTGCCGTCGCACTTGCACATTAGAATAATAAATAAATAAAATAAAAAGGTTTATTTCAGAAACTTTCCTTTTTCAGGACCCTAAAATGCGCGAGCGCGACGGCAATACAATTGTGTACGAGCGATAGAGATAAGTAATGAGGGGTCATTGTACGAAATTCTTTCTGCTTCACGACCGGACTTTAGTAAAAGTTTCTTTAATGGTAAATTTTCCTTTTGCTTGGTCAGTGAGCCTAGCACAAACGCGTGGAGTAAACATGAATCGTTTCGCACATAATATTTACTTAATTTTAAAACTTTATTCATCATTTTAGGTCTATTTTGTGCTTGTGTTAAACCAAAATGGTAGTAGAAAGTAGTTGTATTTTCGTTAAGATATCGTTCGACTTTACGTTAACTTTAAGTCGCGCGTTCGTGCAAGGGCCTGTGATCAGTACCGCAAGTGTAAGTTTGCAAGAGAGTAAACGTAACTATTTCGTTTGCGTTAAAATTTTACCAATAGATCATAAAGCTAAGAATTTAAGGGTGAGAATAAAAATCTTTACGCAAACGCGCTACTTACCTACGTTTACGCACTTGCAAACTTACACTGGGGTACAGCTGTCGGCAAGTTTCAGTTTATTTTTGTTTACAGTTTACACAATGAAGTCAAGATTGTATTCCTTAGCACGTACATTAACCTGTGTTGAACATTATAATATTACGAGAGCAATTCGTATTCAACGGATTGATAAAATAGAACAACATTATTTTTCTGCCTCACGCTTGAGAAAGTAAAGGATACTAATATTTATTTATTACATTTTTGCTTCAGAAAACAGACATATATGTGAACGGATACAAGTAGGCGTCTGCCAATTTCCCGTCACAATCAGTTCGGATGAATACCGTTGAACGTGTACAAATCTGTAAGTGTTAGGTTGGATAATCGTATTGAAAATAGCAACGGAATTGTATTATATGTAGGCTTGCAATGTGTTTCTAGATGTGTATACGTACAATATCTACATATTCTTCAGCAAAAGGTTGAATGCCACTGGATATTTAAATACATTTTAAATAATAATTTAATTTATTTCTCCAAAAATAATAACGTATTACACAAAATTATAGGCTAGTAATGTACCCTGCCGCGACATTATAACGCCATTTCAATGAGCAAACCGTATCGTGCCATCCATCAATTTCTATAAGTAAATAAAATATATATAGATATTACTCAATAGAATTTGATAGCTCAAGGATAGGTATTATTTTTACCTTTTTAAATATTCGCTTTTATTTTTTGCGTTGGGGGTTTTTTTGCTTCATTAACAATTTTCTAAAATAGCATTTTGGAGAAACCTGTACTTAAAGAACTGTAGCGCAGAGGTAATTTGCTGGGGTCACGGATCATAACATCGCATCAATGAAATTAAAACGAATAACTTACAAAGAATCAGAATCAGATTTATTAGATGATCGGGTCGGGTCGGGTCGGTCGGATTTGATTTGAGTAGGCGAATTGATGGAATGAGAGAGAGCTTTATTATTTAATTTGTTTGAAAATTTAAATTGTTCAATGTAGGTACTACGAATTATTTTATCTTATTATATTTTTCATAATTACTGGCCCTAAATGCCGTGTGTTAAATTAATGTCCGTGTGGTGCCGGACGTAAAGAATAGCACCACCCTATTTGTTCCCGTGGGTGTCGTAAAAAGCGACTAAGGGACTTACAACAGATTTAAAGAATGGGCAGCAGCGTTCTCTACGCATTTTAACACCATACTGCGATTGCCAACCTGCCTGCCAAGCGTAGCGATTATGGCAAACCCCCCTTGGGAGGCCTATGTCCAGCAGTGGCCATTTTGGCCGAAATGATGATGATGAAATTAATGTCGCCAGCATTGTAGCGGCACTTTGTACAAATACATTGAAGTGTCAAGATATTGTACTGCTTAAAATAAGGCTTGCAACTGTATGTAGTTTTAATTTACAATATTAGTTTTGGTATATGCGAAACTCGAAACACGTGTCTAGTATTTTTATGTAAAGAATCTATGTACAAAATTTCAAAACTGTATCATGAAAAATCACAAAGTTATAAGGTTGTTATTTTACCGGGTTGTCCGTACAAAAACATGCTAACGGCGCCCCCGCGCCTCTATATATCTCTCGATACTAATTTGGCAGTAGGTACCTAACCGTACGGCGATTAAGTAAGTAAGTATTAAGTTTGTAAGTAATTAAATGGTGATAACATTTTCCATCACACTTAAATATTTTTGGGACAAAATATAACATGGTGTAAAAATTATTGAAATCAATTCAGTTCCTTATTCTGAACAAACTATATTCAGGTTTCGCATATACTAAAAATATATACAACCTGTTTTTTTTGATATCCCATAACTCTAGGGTTATTTTCTGTAGGTAAAAATAATACTAAAACTCCTAACTCCTCCAAAATAAATAGTAAAATAAAATATGTAGGTATGTTGGTATCGGGGCTTCCCGGCGGCAGCTAGTGAAGGGAAAGCTACCTTGTCGACGTTGTCATATTTCACGTAAGGGTGTTTTACATTAATAATTGTGACTTTGCCGAATTATTTTGTATGAAAAATGAAAAAAAAAATAACGAAGGATTGGAACATAACTCATATGCCAGTTGATTCTTTGATATGGCCTCAATCATATCCTAGAGTTATGGGAAATCAAAAAAAACACGTTGTATATAGTATGTATTTTTTTTTTATAATTGGATATTTGCATAATCACCATGCTTCGCAGATTCATTGTAGTTTGCTGTTACCAGTAGACTTTAGCATGTCTACAATAACTACCCATCCTATTTACGTAATAATTCTCGCCTTTCACAATACCCACGAGTTGGTAACTTTCGGGGTTTACCCATCAAGTTGGGTAGGTTATTATAACGACGTAGGGTATTATTATAAGTAATTTTGACAAGACTGCGTGAAAATTACTGTCCCAAACTGAGTCCAACAATGTCTAATAACAAGTTATTAGAAATCTCTATAATTGATGCCTTAACACGTCTCGGCTTACATTACTCACTGTCATTATGTAACCTTGACCCTAGTCAAGGTAACCTATTGAACCCATACAAATTTAATCCCTTAATACATCCCGATTCATCCCTTAATCCCCAAGACGTGACGGAGCAACGATTTTATATAACAAACCAAATTAAATGCACTGTTCTAATCATTGATGTATTAAATAGGAAGATATGGTACGCGCTCCTCCATGTGCACCACATAAATTAGGGGAAAGGACACAATCGACCTACATTACTCTCGGTTTGCAGGGAATACCCGAATCGTAGTTGGTTTCCGAGTTGTTATGGGACGAACCGTGACAATTATTGCTATCTCGTTCCCGCTATAGGCCGCGTAATATGTCTCTCTATTTCGGTTGTCGAGCACATGACGCACGACATCGGGTCCATTTACTATTTTCGTGATGTTAGAGAGTGGCCTATCTTCCTATTTAATAAGTCAATGGTTATAATACAAACTTTATTGTTTTTAAACACACACATAAGTGTGTGTTTAAAAAAAAATTAAAATGAAAACAAAAAAAAAATTGCAAAATCACTTACTGCATAAAATAGCAATCGTTTAGAATGAAAATAATTTTTTTTGACGGTCCTTAGCCCGTTAAAGTACGAAGAGACTTTTTTTTATTGTTTAATTAAATTTGTTGTTTGTTTTTTATTTATTTTTTTATTTTTCCTGGGTTCCTTTATCGATACTGAACCTACCCCTAAGCTATGGTACGCAGTTACATTAACACCCTGTATAACAAATCAAAATCAGTTCAGCAGTTTGGGAGCTGCGATGCCATAGACTGACATATATACACACAGATGCACACATTTAACACATAATCATGACTTTTCCGTCGGGGGATAAAAAGAGCCTTAAAAGAAATAACGTCACAAAAGAGAAGCGTTTTTTTTTAAATCTATGAATGAATTTCACTAACGATAATTTTATTATAGAAGAAGCTATTTATGTTCCTTCGACCGGCGTTGATAAAAAACTCATAGTTATCCAATTATAAAACTTCCGTGCTCACTTTAAAGTTACTAGTGTCGGCAAGAGCTTGGTATACGAGAATAGCTCATGCTTTTAAAAACTCGTATTTTCTAATTATAAAACTTATGTGCTTGTGTAAAAGGTTATCTCTTTGTCGATCTTCTTTCATGACGGGACGATCTACACTAATCTACAGGGTGGCATCATCGACACACAACCTATTACCATGGATTTCAGTACATGAATCTGGACCCCACTACGTTGACATTTGTAGTCGGTTATTTAATAAAAAAAATTGCATAAATACAACGTCCCGACATAAACCGTCGGGCAGTTGCCCACCAGACACGACACCCATGGTCGGAGGATCCTCCCTTTTCTAAGAAGGATGAGTGAACTTTACGCCCTGTTCCTCATACCTCTAAAATCTACACATGATAAAACAAAAAAAAGCAAAATATTAGATTTTTTTTTGGTTCCACGACCGCTGGTGGCAATCACTGTGAGAAATCACTTTATTTTTTATTTTTGGGTGTTTAATTATCGATGCGTATCACGTCTGTGAAGTTTACACAAAAAACCCTGTAATTTTTTTAACCATTTTTTCTACTGATTTAATCTACGGTCGTTGACTCCCCAAAAAAATATCATAATTTTTTTTTTTTTGCTTTATTAATAGTTAAGATATCGATACCATCACGTCTGCGGGGTTTCGCTAACTTACTTTTAATTTGACCCTTTACAAGATTAGCTCGTTCCATGGCCTCAAGATGATTAGCCAATCGACAAGGTTTTCATCGGGGCTAATAGTTCAGGGTCTACCTACTTAAGTATCGATATGCTAGGTGGCTCATTTACTAATCCGTCCCGGTGTCCAGGCGGAACCGAATATTTGTAGCATGTTGACCGGAATTAATACCAACCATTTACCTATCAAATCCTACCTAAATATCTACCAACCGCTTAATTACCTACGTGGTACCTTATTTTAGTTATCATATTGGTCCCTGTTGGTCTCATGGTCGCACGCATACGTTAAGCCGTTGATCGATTAGGTTAAGCAACGCTTGCCACGGTTGGTCCGTGGACGGGTGAACATCTTTACATACCAAGACCCTCCGTGCCTCGGAAAGCACGTTAGGCCGTTGGGTCCCGGCTGTTATTCGTGGATCATTGACAATCGTTACGGGTCGTCAGAAGCTCGAAAATCTGACAACCAGTCTTACCAAGGGGTATCGAATTACCCAGTTACTGGGTTGTGGAGGTCAGATAGGCACTCAGTGAATCAACAAATCAATCAATCCAACCTATAGCAGTCCACTGCTGGACATAGGCCTCTCCCAGGCTGCGCCACAACACCCTGTCCCCCAAGCTCCAAGTTTTTTGTACTTTTTAAGTTAATATTTACTAACTACCTCACAATGTTTTATAAACTATGTTTTAACCTTAGATTTATAATATTTCGTTAGTATTAAGATTGCTTAAAAGTGTTTCAACATCCGGACAAACCTATTGAGGTTTTTGTGATGTTTCTGTTTACATTCTGTTTTGTTCCTTAATGAATAAATAATAAAAAAACAAAAAGCAAACAAACAAGCTGCTCCAAGCAAGCTGAACTGGCAGTGGGCTGGCCATGTTTGTCGAAGGACCGATGACCGGTGGAGCAGACGAGTCCTGGAGTGGAGACCGCGTATCGGCAAGCGTAGTGTGGGACGCCCCCCAGCTAGATGGACGACTTAAAAAATGTGGCTTGAACAGATTAGATGCGGAAGGCGGAGGACAGGGTGTTGTGGCGCAGCCTGGGAGAGGCCTATGTCCAGAAGTGGACTGCTATATTCTGACTTGATTTATCATTATATTAATACGTGAACCGAAAACTAAGTAAAAAAAAATAAAAACGCACGCGCGGTAAATTACGCGGACGGAGGAGTATGAAGTTTGGCACAGTTAAAGTTTATATGGAGGAGTGCAGAAAGTTAATATTTTTATTTAATATTAATTAGAAATAAATTAAATTATTTAAAAAAAAATATTACATACACTACCATGATTTTGACATACACACCCATAGTACCAGGGCCTCATCACTTGAAGATAGATAGGTGACAGAAGTGACAGATTGAGGCTGGGATAAGTAAGTGCGTTATACTAGCATGGAATTAGTGTAATCATGGAATTAGTAAGTACTATATAAATTGTAAGTAGAGGTTGTTGAATTTCAACGAGTGCGTGACCACTAGTTTAGATAATTGTATCTATATCATATGCTTTAGCGTGGCAACAGCGGTCCCACCCACCTACATTTTGTAGCATATTTTTTTCAAAAACTGAATTAAAGTCCGTTTACGTCCTGAATCAATATCTATCGTGATCTTCAACATGTTCCAATAACAAAAAAAAACATAGTAGATAGTTAATTGTTTGGGTTCCTACGGACAGATATTAGAGAAAGGGCAATGACCACTATTGCCACGCAAAAGCGATTCGGGTATACTAAAGAAATACATCTATTTATTTCTATTAAATAAATATTTATTTACCTATATAAATGACCTTAAAAAGGTGGCTGGGACAGACTGGATGCGGAAGGATAGACAGTCACTCCATGTAAAATACCTACTGGTATTTCGCTGCATCTGGTTAGACTGGAAGCTGACCCCAGCATAGATGGGAGAAGGCTAGGCAGATTGATTGATTTGATTTGATCTCGTGGTCGCAAGCGCAACTACTGAGTGTGGGGTCCTAGTTTCGATTCTAGGGTCGGGCAAAGTGTTATTGGGATTTTACATTTGGAATTTCTCTGTAACAGCCCGGAATTTGGAAGTTGTCGGTGTGATACCCCGTGCATCGGAAAGCACGTTAAGACGCAGATATATGCCAGTGACCTTGAGTGGTTAGCTTGCGTGTTCTGTACTGAGCTCACGCAACGCGTCGTACGTTCAGCCAGTAATAGGACTCGCCCATCAAGGAGCGCTGTCCCCAATTTGACGCATTATTAATTTATTATACACAAAACAAAAGGTATTTTAATAAAATGCGTATACTAAAAGATCAATAAATTATCTTTAAATTGGTGAAGGTTTCAGAAAAATACGCTTGGTAGATTTTGCGCCATTCTCAGTTATTTATTATATAATATTTTATATATAATAAATTATAAATTATTGAGAAAACGCTTTAGTTTAAGATATATTTTTTTTCAAATCATTATTAACACTACTCGTTTAGACGTGATCTTCAGTATAAAATCATTTAAAGTCGGTTATCGTCGCTGTAAGCCGTTGATCCTGTGTCTTTTTTTTTTTTTTGGGTGGGAAATTATCAAATAACTTCTCCCGCTCTGGGCGGAGCGGGAAGGAGTGTCAGACTTTTACTGACTAAAACCCACCGTGGTCCTTCAAATGCCTGTGTGCCAGGGCCACGATATCCCTATCGGACAGACTCGTAACCCTGGCAGGTTGATCCTGTGTCTGAGCTCTCTCCGGTCGTGTCGGGGAGAGCTCAGGCATTTGACGACTTTTGAGAGTGAAGGAAGAGAGAGAGTGCACCAGTGTCGCACACATTTGTGCTCTAAACTATCTCCCGCATCGATGTCTATAGTTTTCGCAAAGATTGGCTGCCATGTCTAAAATTCTGTCTGGATGAACCTTAATTCAAATAAACGCCTGTATTCGTTATAAAAACGTCAGATTATTGAAGTTTTCATAGTCATAATGAAACTTATTTTGGAATTATTGGTATCTTCTTTAAAAAACACTTCCTCTCTCCTTAAACATCATCATTACATAATACAGTTCCTTGCGCTTGTTTCATGTTTATTATTGTATACGTATATATATATATATTTTTTTTTAATGATAAGTGTATAGAATAGAATAGAATACTCTTTATTATGTACACCATAAAAGTTACAGATATAAATGTTTAAATTTTACATAGGGTGACACAATGGGCGGTCTTATCGCTAAAAGCGATCTTTTACAGACAACCTTTGGATGGATTAAAGGGAGAAGGAGAAACAATACTGCAGGTAGTCAGTGGTGTACCATTTACATATACAATAGATACACACATACATAAAGCATACGTGCATAAGCGCGCACGTGCGTAGCATAAGTGTATGCTTTGTGTAATCCATCCAAAGGTTGTCTGTAAAAGATCGCTTTTAGCGATAAGACCTCCCATTGTGTCACCCTATGTAAAATTTCAACATTTTTATCTGTAACTTTTATGGTGTACATAATGAAGAGTATTCTATTCTTTAATTCCCAAAACAAGATTTTGACTCATCTTCTTCCTATCTTCAATATCTTTAGCTATGTTTATTTGGGTCTAGCTTAGATCAGATACAAACAACACGTGCTAAGACTAACGTGTTAATTCTATCAAAACAATTGTTTCAGTAGAAATGTTAATGAATAATCAACTCCCTTTGTGCACAGTAATTCGATTTGATACCAAGTGTGTGTGATACCTACGCGGTCAAAATGTATGGAACAGCAATATATTTTTCTTTTTAGGGTTCCGTACCAAATTGGTAAAAAGGAACCCTTATGGTGAGACTAAGTCTGTCTGTCTGTATGTCTGTCACACCTGGATATCGCAAGAACTACTAATGCTATCAACTTGAAATTTAGAACAGTTTAAGATGACGTTTGCCCAACTATTTTGCAAACAAGAAAGAAATTTAAAAAAATATATCTTTTTTGCAAAAGGGACTGAAAGGGGGTCTTAAAAAATTTAAGTAGGGCTACTAGGGAATGTGGGGTATCATATGAAAGAACGCTGTTTGCACATTCTCATACTTTTTTTTTAGGCAGCATAGTTTCCGACTTTTGATGAAAAATGTAAAAAAAATATGGTTCCCCTCGGCTTATCTCCGAAGTTTGCATAGACAAAAATCTGAAATTATTCTATGTGATAGAAGTTTATGTAAAGACTACAGGAAATAAAACGATGTCTCTAAATAGCACAGTTTTTCAGAAATCATCAACATCATATATACGTACGGAACCCTCGGTGCGCGAGTCCGACTCGCTCTTGACCTGTTTTTTTTTAATGTAATCTGTCCACTTTGTAATATTTAGCATCTTTTGTGTTGTTAGTTTTAGTCATTCTTGGTAATAATCAATCGTATAAAAGTTACTAACCTAATTCCCTTAAAAACTGTGTCCTTGAAATACAAAGCCAGCAACTTTTCCTTTATCTATAAATTTATCTAAATGCGAAAAACTAATGCAAAGTTATTCTTATCCCAAACTTTATATCAAATAGGTTTGAGGAAACTTTATATGAAAATAAAGACGTAACTCCAATAATAAATTGGATTCACGTTTAGAAGATAGTAGTCAGATTCAGGATATTTTATCGAAGACATAAATGAAAGGTCCCCGGAGACAATTTGAAGTCCAATACCGGTCATCTAAAGGTATTCAATAAACGTCTGGGAGCTTCAATCATACAAATGCTCTCTTAGATTTTTACCTTTTCTATTTTTATCACTTTTCTGAAGTAGGTAAATACTTAGGTCAGGTAGGAATTTGACCTTTGTTTTTTACGCTTTGGTTCCGAGGGTTTTTAGGGTGCGTTCATCATCATCATCATTTCAGTCGAAAGGCATCCACTGCTGGACAAAGGCCTCCCCCAAGCACCGCCACTTCGACTAGTTCTGTGCTTTCCGTATCCAGCGGATATCTGCGGCCTTCACAATGTCATCGGTTCACCTTATAGGAGGCCTTCCAACGCTAAGTCTTCCGATACGCGGTCGCCACTCCTGAACCTTTCGGCCCCATCGGCTATCAGTTCTGCCATCTGTTCATTCAGGGTGCGTTATTCATCGATATTTCTTTATTTCAAATAGGTAGAGGGTTTTCAATAGGAAGATTTAAGGAAGATGTAATAATAATGTAAAAATGTAATAAGATGTAACAATCTTAAGAAAACATGAATGAAATTAAACTAAACTACAGTAACTAATTAAACTTAAAAATTATTATTATTTGACACCGGTATCGCGATTGTCTTGCATTTCCGCAAAGGCCTCCCCTAAAACTTGCCCTTTCGATTATGGGTCATCCTCATCCAAGTAACACCAGCTCTTTTCTTAATATCGTCCTCCCATCTAAGACGTTGCCTCCCTTTCTTTCTTTTATATTGTCTTGGACACCTTCGGTTACGTCCTTAGCCCATTTAACTTTGTTACTCCTCATCATATGACCTGCCCACCTCCATTTTAGTATTCTTGGAGTATGTTATATCTTTAATTTTTGTTTGTTTTCGTAATGTTCGTAACTTGATTATGTCCTTTAACTTGACATTGAACATGCTACGCTCCATACTGTGTTGACAGGTCTCAAGTTTGCGCATATTTTTCTTCGTCAGACTCCATGTTTGACATCCATATGTCATGATAGGTAAAATACACGAATTAAATATTTTTTCCTTGGCTTTGAGTGGTACCTGAGGGTTTTTGACAATTTCCTTGGGACCAATACCTTTTCCATGCTAGCTTTACTCTGTTGTTTATTTATTTTGTTGTTGTTGATGTAGCCCTGCCTTAAATCCTGCTATTTAAAACCCTCCATCACAATTTTTTCGGTAATACACATTTACTGCGAGCCTTACAGTAGCCGCATATGATGTCATAACATCTGACATCTCACCTTGGTAATAAGCAGCGCCAGAAATTAACCTTAAAATTTAAAAAGCTGAATATTGAAATATTTATTCGAACAATTATTCATTACTAGTGGTCGCCCGGTTGTTCCGTGTGGTGCCAGACGTAAAGAATAGCACCATCCTATTTCTTCCCGTGAGTGTCGTAAAAGGCGACTAAGGGACTTACTAAAGAATGGGCAGCAGCGTTCTCTATGCATTTTAACACTATACTGCTATCGCCAACCGGCCTGCCAAACGTGGCGATTATGGCAAACCCAGGGGCAGTTTGCCATAATCGCCATTTTGGGGGAGGCCTATGTCCAGCAGTGGACGTCTTTCGGCGGAAATGATGATGATGATGAGTGGTCGCCTACTGGTGGAAATTCGACCCGTTCTACTTACAATCTATATAGCACTTACTAATTCCATGCTATTATGAAGTACTTACTTACTAATTCTATGAGTAAACTAATTTCATGCTATTATGCAATACTTACTAATTCCATGAGTAAACTAATTCCATGCTATTATGCAGTACTTATTAATTCTATGCTATTAAAAATACTTAGGTATGCCATGCTCAAGCTATCACTTCCTGTTAAGGCTTCTTACGACCGGCGCGACTCGCGACGCGACATAAAGGCACCGCTCATCGCGCGCGGGGCCTTTGTGTCGCGTCGCGTGTCGCGCCGGTCTGTAGAAGCCTTTGCACACTTCCATCCCTCTTAACGAAATCACTCCCACAGAGAGCGAGAGGAATGATGTTACATATCAAAAACATCAAATCGAGAAATTAAATAAGATTATTATTTACTTAGTTTTAATCATTTGTTTACTTTATTTCTGAAGTCAGAGGAGATAACGATGATATCGTTGTCTCCTTTTCTTCTTCCATGTTTTACTTCTTCAACCAAATATCATCCCATTCTGAATTTGAATTATTAAAAAAAAAACTTTTAAGTACAGACGCCAGCACATCAAGCTACTACAAATTAATTTTAAAGATTTTCAACTTTATCGTTAAAAAAACACCTCAATGTGAAAAATAACGTTAATTTCGGAAGTTGGTGTCTTAGACTTCCGAAATTAACGTAATTTTTCACTTTAGTTTTCTTTTTGGAGAAGTCGGTTGTTTTTTTTTTGTAAAAAGTTTTTATTTTTCAATTTTTAGTGGGTTTGTTTGTAAATTTATCTAAGTTACAATAGCCTATGTCAACTGCTCCTTTTACAAAACATTGCTTTTCCCGATGCAGGGAGTACAGGGACGTTACTTGTTAAGCCATTAAAAAAACCGGTCAAGAGCGAGTCGGACTCGCGCACCGAGGGTTCCGTACGAATATATGATGTTGATGATTTCAGAAAAACTGTGCTATTTAGAGACATCGTTTTATTTTTCCTGTAATCTTTACATAAACTTTTATCACAGAATAATTTCAGATTTTTATCTATGCAAACTTCGGAGATAAGGGGACCCCCCCTTATCTCCGAAGTTTGCATAGCAACGGTATTTTTTTTTAATTTTTCATCAAAAGTCGGAAACTATGTTGCCTAAAAAAATAAAAATTAAGGTTTGTGAATGTGCAAACAGCGCTCTTTCATATTGCCCCCACATGCCCTAGTAGCCCTACATCAAATTTTTAATGTCCCTTTTGCTAAAAAGGTATATTTTTTTTTCTTTGTTGCAAAATAGTTGGGCAAACGTCATCTAAAACTATTCTAAATTTCAAGTTGATAGCATTAGTAGTTCTTGAGATATTCAGGTGTGACAGACAGACAGTCTCACCATAAGGGATCCTTTTTACCATTTTGGTACGGAACCCTAAAAAGATTAAAAATTGGTTTACAATTGACGGAGAAATCGGTTAACATACATAAAAAAAAACAAACATACAGACGAACATACAATCTCCTCCTTTTTGGAAGTAGGTTAAAAACGCTGTCGTGGCTGTACGATTTCTACCACAGTAGCCGTCAATATTTTTAATTCACGTCAAAGTCACAAACAGACCTCCAATACACGACTAACTCCCCTCCCATAATGTCAGTGATTGACGTGAGATATCGAGGAACTATTGACCCACAAACTACAATCATACAGATCATTGACTTGTGTAGTGTCACTGATTGTTCAGAGTGATTTTGTATTCCCCTGTGTCTATTTTGTTACTGTCATAATCAAGCATTTATTTCCATCCGTAGCTAATCTGAATTTGAGTGGATTTTGCGTAAGAGTCCATTCTATTTTTATTTTAGTGTGTTTGTCTGTCACTCTTGAACTTGTTAAAATGATTGTTCTCTAAATTATCAGGAAACTAAGAATTTGCTGGTTAACATCAAAAAATCATCACTAGCATCACTGGCTAATCTATATTATAGCGCATCCACCTAAAAGCATATATCCGCAACCAATCAACTCACACACTTATACTGCACTTACCGTTACACTGCATTTACTTCTCCACTCATATTAAAGCAGAGATAAAATGGATAATTTATAGTAGAAATTAATTATTTAATGTTTTTCCTTAAAAAAAAATACTTACTGTTTAAGCTCACCAACATTTAAACTATAAGTTAGGCTTTCCAATCTGGCATCTCGGAACGTTGAGAACAAAAAAAATATTATATATGAAGGCAGAAGGTCCAACATCTTAAATGAAAGTAAGAGATATAGCAGAAGTCAGCTTTTATTTCCACAACTTATTAATTCACTGTAATAATAGTTTAATTCAGACTACAGTATCTAAGCGCTACAACATGTGCACCGGTCCGAGCCTGCGACAAGAATGATCCCCTCCTTTTATTTTATTTTTTTGTTCCGGACCTATTGCAGATGGCTCCGGAGAGCCTCTTCTGCGTAACCGATCTTTGGCGGGGCCAGAAGGGCCTCTCGCCGTGTTAGGAAAATAATTTAAGTACTTAGCACAGCTAAGGGCGTCCCATAGTGGGACTCAAACCTAGGCTTAGGACGCTACTGACTACTGAACCATTGGGGGTATGCAGTATCTGTGTATTATTATTTGGGACGTTTGTTAAAACTATTTGCTCCGCGCGGGCGGGCGGGGGCAAGGGACGGGGGGGGATCCCCTCCTTGCTGCGCGCTCGCTTAAATAGACCGGCTCGAGTAGTGGGGAGAGTGGGGATGCCTAAGTGACACATTGCAGCATTGCAGTGCGTAACTCGGCCCTTTGCACGTGCTGTTTACAATGGTGACGCCGTCATATATATAAATATTTTTTATTTATTTTGGATAATAAAATATTTACTTCATCTAAAAACTAACCGATTTAAAATAATAATATATAAGATATACGCGAACAGACTTAAAATAATAATATATGTACATGTATATAAAAAAAAGGAGGGGGACAGAATCATAGGGCATCAAAAAATTCGTCCGCATCGCTGTCAATAGGAAAGGTGCCCAGAAGGCTGGCAGCATTGCCACGTTGTATGGCAATGCTGATTCTTTGTCCGAAAAATAGACCAGCCCTCTAGTCACGTGAAGAGTCGACCAACCGCTTGGCAATATCTTGAAAAACCAAGCGGGCACTCGGACCCCATGGCTCTAGTGTTTCAACCCCAAACGGCGCGAACATATAGCTCCCAATAAGATTGGAATATCTTCGCCATTTGAGGTTTTCTGCACCTGCAGCAGCCGCCCCAGCACAGCTTGCCGTGCGAGGAAGATGGGATGGCGCAAGGGTGTCGACACATGTTGCATCCCACACCAAAGGCCGACCTAACTTCCAAGGCATTATGGTCATTCCGTCTGGTCTCTTCCCATCGTCGCATGCCAAGCCATTGGGTTCTAAAACTCCCGCAAGGAGCGCCCAGACGCAGACAAGTAGCGAGCCGAAAGGTGGTGTCACCCAACATAGTGCCTGCGTTGGGAGACGGTAGTGCTTGAAGCCAGAGGCCCAACTCCCACTCACCCACAGCCAGCAGGCGGGCACGCTTAGCAGTATTGGTGGACGTATTGATAAGATTATTCCGTACCAACCTGCAGAGCAGCTCATCCCACTGTCTCTGGGAAGATGGGTTTGCGGGCCGATCTGTATCCGGGCAAGCCGCTTTCCAGACGTTCACCGCATCGGTCAAGCACGGTACTTCAGAGTCAACCAGGGAGGGAGCAAAAATTTTCCGGGTCAACTTTTCAGTGCTGTGGACAGAGGACAGGAACGCCGGTAAGCTTGGTAACTAACTGGTAATTTTGCGGAAATAGAAATTATATATAAATTCAATTATTGTCTTTTTAAGCTCACCAACATTTAAACAATAAGTTAGTCTTCACAATGTGCCTGGCAGGTAGATACACCCTAGGACACGTCCTACTTTGGGTGTCAGAAGTTTCACAAATCGAGCATGTATGCACTTAGTCTAATTACTATAAGCATCTAAGTTACTTATGCAATTCATTGTTAAACGTTTTTCTCCCCTTATGTATTAAGGCTAATAAATTAAAATTATTTTATCAATCTACTCACAGTACAATACGAGTCTAAGGTTCGGCTTCTACTGTCACATCTGAATTTTACGGGATGCCGATTGTGCTTTCTGAAAACAAATAAAAATCTATCAATCTGTCTGTCGACTGTCTTTTTTCTATAACTGGGACTAATAGTATAGCTGGGGCCTATTTAATAAAATCAACAGGCCGACAGGTGACTGGCGACAATCCAATTTTTTTAAGTGAAATTTTCTTTACGCGCGTTGAGCACTTTTTGGGTGAACAAAAATCATGGAACCCGCGTCATCGTCACCGAACGCTTTCCATGAGCTATATGTATACTGTTTACACTTCTATCGGCAGTCCCCAAAGACTGCCCCGCATGTTTTTTTTTTTTTTTTAATACGTTGTTTTCGTAGGGCCTAGAGCACTATTTAATTTAACTGACAATAATAGTTATTTTGCTCTAATCCTAATATATTTGGGGTCGGCGCAACATGTCTTGTTCTTCCATACTTAACTACTACTAACTTACTTCTCGGCTATGCGTCATCTCAGTAGTAACCACCTTTTTAGAGATATCATCTTTCCCACAGTCCATTCATTCCATTCGTTTCTGTGGTCTTCCCCTATTCGTATAGCTATCTACATTCATACTCAAAACTTTCCTCACGACATTTTCCTTATTCCTCGGCATCGCATACCACGACAACCGATTTCCACACCACTTTTCAGTGCTACTTTCAGGAGACACTTTTGACAAAAATTACAAAATTGTTACTTTTACGACAGGTGCTAATAAAGCAGAAAAATATGAAAGAAAATTGTCGGATTGTCGCCTGCCGGCTGTTGGTTTTATTAAATAAGCCCCTGGTCGCTTAGGTACTTCGGTCGCATTGGTCGGTTATTCATGTCTTAGGGCCTGTGCACACCACGTTTTTTAACGCGCCGTTAACGCGCGTTTTAGAAACGTGCGTCGACGGGGCGCTTCTATCCTACAGAAGGTCTACAGGCTGCGTTTGATTTGCATGCGTATTGCGTCTGTATCGCTACAAACGCGCGTCAACGGCGCATTTAAAAACCGTGGTGTGCAAAAGCCCCTAGGTTCTTATCTTAGAACCATCACTTGAAATCAAATACACATCTCATTCAAGCACACTTTTTTCTTTACCTTTGTCAAACTGCAACCTCGTGACATAAAAGAGACCTTTTTCATTTATTGTGATATGTGAATGATATGTGGCTCTTCTCACGTCAGCTGTTCATTTGTCTACAACTTCACATAGGAGTAAGTACATGTATGACTGACAAGGGTAGACGTTTTCTATAAGGACATTAATGACGTGAATACGAAAGTAACTTAAGGAGTGACGAACAAACAAGAACATCGAACTCTTTGTTCGCATGTGCGTACCACTAACGAACATCAAACACTATGTTTGTCAAAAATGTTCGTGGCGACCAATGACGTATTATAAATAGACGCGTCATACACGAACATTAGTGCACTCAAAAACCGCGTAAGCCATGATTGTAGCTACATACTTGCATACAATCATACAGCGCGTGAAGAAAAGGATAGACCTATACCGATATCTGTTGTTAGAAAGAGATGAACATACATATTTGGTTACGTCACTAGCTGCTGCATGTTTATTGGCGCGTACGTAATAATAATTATTATTATTGTAAATGTCAGGCAACTGCTTGGCATTTACTTTGCCATTATTGAGCGCAGGTAACGCATCTAAAGGTAATAAATATATAATTGGTGGCGACCCAATTTTGTTTTTCTGTGAGGACGTTGTTCGGAGAAAGATGCAACATTGTTCGTCCACAAATTTCTTGTGAATTTCAGTCTAAAATTATTGTATTTTGTTTTCACTTTTTGTACAAAACTGTTTCCGACCACCTAGGAAACAATATTTCGTGACTCACTACGAATAGCAAAAAAAAAATGGCTACTTCGGCTACTGGCTACTTCCAACGGTGAGTCCGACTACTAAAGAGAGCGGGCTGGCTGAGCGCGAACATCCGGTTAAGTAGCAACGACCTCTCTAGGTCTGCAACGAGATGCCATACAAAAAAAAAAAAAATAAAAAAAATGAGCGCGAACACAAGTCGAACTGCGTTTGTGTTCGCACGTACGAACCAAACGTTCCATGTTCGATGTTCGTGTTCACCATGTTTTATTCGTTCGAGCGTACACGACTAGAGTATACTCCCTTGGGGTTAGTAGTATAGTAGCTTATTTGAACGATGGCTGACACTGTTATTGAAAGTCGTGGGATTTTGTGGAACGATATCTTAAAGAAAAAATCTGTGAGCGGTTCAAAATAAAACTCAAGCTATGACTTGAGTTTTATTTTGAACCGCTCGCAGATTTTCCGTAAATTCAGTCAACGCTGCGACGTCAAACTTTAATCCACATTTTGTCATCATTGGATGCCTTGCCTTGCCTTGTTGAGACTATTTTTTAAACTCTTCCATTCGGTAGAATTTAGAAAATAGTTTCATAAGCTTGGCGTATGCTTACGTCAGCCAATCCAGTTAGCATTCCATCCATCTTCGTTGCGGTACGTTTTCAACAAGCAATTGCAGATTTCAAATTCCGAATTCTAAACCTTCAGATCATGGTTAACTCCTATGCTTGATTAAATATATATTAATACCTTCGGTCCTTCAAAAACAAATAACTTTAGATACACGTCTACTAATATTGGCTTACGCAAAAACAATAGCGTGATTACGAAGAAATGATCTAACATTTTCGGACTTGAAAAGCAGTCGAGCGTTCGTCCATAAATATGACAAGAATGGTTCATTGGATATTTGAGGTCCTTGAGTGCGTCAAAAGTTGGGTTCGTATTAAAGGAGCAAACAATATTACAACATATTTTTTTTCATCCACTCCCGCCACATTCCACGCTCTTCAGACGAAAACGCCTCTCGTGTCAGGCCCGGCCAATGAGGGCGAGTCGAAGCTTCTAGAATACTCTAGAAGTTTCCTTATAATAAACGACGCGCGCTGCCTTCTTTTTTGACGTTAGTTCTATCTAACGTCCATCAACTGGGCTCCGCACCAAAAAAGGGGAAATCTTTATACGATTTATGAAACTTGATATTCGCCCCGAACGCTATTGTTCTAAACAGGGTGTTAAAGTAACTGCGTGCCATAGCTTAGGGGTAGGTTCAGTATCGATAAAGGAACACAGGAAAAATAAAAAATAAATTCAAAAAAATTTAAAAACATAAACAAAAAATTTAATTAAACATAAAAAATAAATAAAAATAAGTCTCTTCGTACTTTAACAGGCTTATGACCGTCAAATAAAATAATTTTAATTCTAAACGATTGCTATTTTAAGTTAGTAAGTAGGTATAAGGTACTAAATTAGGTTGATCTTGCAATATTTTTTTTGTGTTTTCGTTTTGTTTTTTTATTTTTCTTGGGTTCCTTTGCACTCAGTTACTTTAACATTCTGTAAATAATATAACCACACCCATAATTTTCGCCACACCGTATACAGACACGTTGTATATATTTATTATGATGTGTGTATGTTAAATATATTATAATGTGTGTATGTTAAAAGCTTAGTTTGTTACTAGAGGGTATTGTGTCCTTGTGAGAGTATTTATAACATGCCTTACGAGCGTGAAGGTTGGCTCCACATGTCGTACATACTATGCTTTACATACCAGGAAAGCTGTGCATCGCACGGTTTTTCGACTTGACATAACATAAAGATTTCTTTTTTTAGGGTTCCGTACCCAAAGGGTAAAACGGGAACCCTATTACTAAGGCTCCGCCGTCTGTCTGTCTGTCCGTCTGTCACCAGGCTGTATTTCATGAACCGTGATGAAATTTTAACAGATGATGTGTTTCTGTTTCCGCTATAACAACAAATACTAAAAAACAGAATAAAATAAATATTTAAACGGGCTCTCATACAACAAGTGTGATTTTTTTTGCTCGTTTTTGCTCTATATTGAAAATGGCACCAGGTAGACGCTTGAAATATTCACAGAATATTTAATTACATATTCACTTTAAAAATAAATAATCAAATCAAAATAAAACAAATATTTAAGGGGGGCTCCCATACAACAAACGTGATTTTTTTGCTTTTTTTGGGCAGTCGTGTAAAAAAAAGTCAACCAACTAGGTGGCAGATTCATTTTTCACATTTTTTCAACTCTAAAGTTATGTCCCCATGAATGTAGTAAAGGGAAATATATCCCAGGACATATGCAAATCCCTTGATTTGTGATAATGGCTCCGAATGCACGAGCACGGCTGGACTTTTAATAATTTTATAGCCGTTCTAGCGTTTTATAGCTATGCAAGCAGTGGGAAGTGCATTTACACGGAGCAAAAAATCGTCGTTTAACAAAGATTTTCAATTAATGCCGTGGAAAATGTTCACTTATGTTTTTTTCTCAAATTCTGTGAATCGTTTCAAATAGTGAGTTTTGTAATCGCTTAGGGTGGCTAGTATTTTCAACCAGACTCTGTGGTGGAATTTAAAATACTTACCTCGATTTTGGATTGATCATACATATAATAGAATGCCTATTAGTATTGTTGCAGCCATGGAAAGCACGTAGAGCCGTTGATCCTTGCTGTTTTAGGTACTTGTATTCCTCAGGAAAGCTGTAATTAAAATAAACACAATGAAACCAATAACAGCGTTACAAAAGGACCTTCAATACTAGAATTTCACATTATTATTATGATTTTTGCTACAAATGCACGGTTTTTAGGGTTTCGTGCCCAAAGGGCAAAACGGCAACCCTATTACTAAGGCTCCGCCGTCTGTCTGTCTGTCCGTCTGTCACCAGGCTGTATCTCATGAACCGTGATAGCTAGACAGTTGAAATTTTCACAGATAATGTATTTCTGTTCCCGCTTTATCAAAAAATACTAAAAAATATAATAAAATAAATATTTAAGGGGGCTCCCATACAACAAACGTGATATTTTTTGCTCGTTTTTGCTCTATATTGATAACGGCAACAGGTAGACGCTTGAAATATTCACAGAATATGTAGATATAATTGACATTAAATTAAATAATTAAATTAAAATAAAACAAATATTTAAGGGGGCTCCCATACAACAAACTTGATATTTGCCATTTTTATAGATAATGGTACGGAAACCTTCGTGCGCGAGTCCGACTCGCAATTGGCCGGTTTTTTTATCAATATATGTGGGCGAAATTAGAAGCGAAGTTTATAATGCTAATGTTTCTTTACTATCTGTCCCAATTTGACAACCAATTAATCAACTCAGCCTATGACAGTTCACTGGTAGACATCCAGTCTGTCCCAGCCACCATTTTAACGTAAACTTGACAGTATTCGATGAAAAACATACCCTATTTACCGAATCAAAAAAAAAAAATTATTCAGCTGTGTAAAACAAACACCTTATTTACATGTAGATGTAAATAAATAAAAAAATCAATAAAAAATATACTTGTCCAGTTATAAAAGTTAGTAACATGAAAATCGCACAAAATATTCCCGTACAACGCGACCGAATCAAAAAGTTTAATAATTCAGTTGTGTAAAACAAACACCTCATTTACATGAAGCTCTAAATAAATAAAAAAAAACTATAAAAATTATACTTGTCCAGTTATAAAGTTAGCAACATGAAAATCGCACGAAATATTCCTGTACAACGCGTCCACATCGAAATAAAGCATTTAAAGCTGCACTAGATTACATAGGAAACTCGTTACTTTTGACACGTGTATTTTCATTAAAAACGGTCCACGAGAGTTGCCAGACTTTAGCACTATTCACTTTGAAATAAATTTAGTTTTCGGTTTATTTCGATGACTGATGTATGTTGGTCTAAAGCTCCAGGGAGAACTGTTAGATTAAATTAATAACATCACGCCTGTATTCCTCAAAGGGTTAGGCAGAAATGTACGTATGTATGTTTGGGGGCGAGCCTATTGCCATCAACCGGGCACAAATTCATACTCCGGGCTACTACTACTGAGAAATTATATATGGAAAAACCCAATAAGACTACCCGACCTGGGAATCGTACCCAGGTTCTCATGCTCAGTAGTAGCGCTCGCGACCACTAGACCAACGAGGCAGTAAATTTAGTGTTCGGTTTATTTCGATGACTAATATAATATGTCGCTAAAATATTAATTTAATCTAACAGTTCTTACTGGAGCTTTACCAGTGAGAACTGTTAGATTAAACTAATATTTTGATACTACATGTGTATGATAAATTAAGCCACCAAAACTTAGTTGTCAGTTTCACAAAAGGAATGATTAAGCGTTTAAATGATGCATTATGATAAATTATATTTATTTTTGTAAATTGGTTCTTAAAAACACTCTACACGTCAAAATTAATTATATTTAAAAAGTAGATGAGTTCAGTGTTTCCTAACCGACTTCTCTGAGAAGAAAGACCGAAACAAACTCGGAGGTCTCTTTTAAAGTGCAGCTTAATCTTGTCAGGCCATATGAGGAACATGCAGATTAATATCTGAGATGGACTTTTGAGGAAAAAACCATACAGATTTGAGTGGACCTGTTCACGTTCGGTCAGTGCACGCATTCGTCAGTAATCGTGTAGCTCAACTCATAAATTAAGGAGCTCAACGGCTGGACGAAAACAATACCAAAGAAAAGACATTTGAGTATGCCGCATAAAGTACAAAGCACGCAAAACAAAAAAAAAATATTACTGAGAAAAAAAAACGACCACATAGTTTACTTCTATTACATACGAAGACCATGTAGACTGGTGTATGAAATCGTCTTTTGATGAAAGGACCACACAGATTGAGTGGACCTGTCCAGTTAGTGCACGCATTTGTCAATAGTCGTGCAGTTCAACTCAGAACTTACGGAGCTCAACGATTCGACGAAGGATACCAAAGAAAGAACATTTGGATTGAAGATCTAAACTGACATATTAAGACGGAGATATATGCCAGTGACCTTGAGTGGATAGCTTGCGTGTTCTGTACTGAGCTCACGCAACGCGTCGTACGTTCAGCCAGTAATAGGACTCGCCCATCAAGGAGCGCTCTCCCCAATTTGACGCATTATTAATTTATTATACACAAACTAAAAGGTATTTTAATAAAACGCGTATACATACATAATTAAATTATCTTTAAATTGGTGAAAGTTTCAGAAAAATACAATTGGTGGATTTTGCGCCATTCTCAGTTTTTTATCCACGTTAGACATAACTTTACAAATTAATTTCACTATGTAATATAAACATAATCTAAAATATTCACATATTAAATTATTGAGAAAATGCTCTAATTTAACATATATTTTTTTCAAATCATTAACACTACTCGTTTAGACGTGATCTTCAGTATAAAATCATTAAAAGTCGGTTATCGTCGCCTTAATAATATAACATGAAAGAGGGGTAAAGAGGTATCGTGATACCCAGTAACTGTTGTGTGGGGGTCAGATAGCCATGTAAATCACTGGTATTCAGCTACATGATGTGAAACAAAACGCCATGTTCTCCTTAAAGGCTGCATAAAAAAGCAACTATGCTTCAGGGGCGAAAGCACCGTATAACAAGATTCCTACCGGCTTCCCTTCGGAAATTCGGAACACAACCACTCTATCGTCATTGAAAAATGGCGTAGTCAAAATGTCGATGGTTTAATAATGCCAAATAATATAATCACACTGTAGATATTTAATACACCATAAAATTAAAATATTACGAAACGAATACATTACATTTTTTGTTTTTATATCCCAACAACCTTTGCACCCTTACCCTTACCCTGAGTACCTTACCCCCTTGGTACCCTTTGTACCCTTTTGCTGTGCCCTACAGGGTCCATAATGATCTGAATTTTTTATTTACCACCTAAGTACACATTATGGTAAAGCAATAAAGATATTGAGTATTGAGTACAACAAAACATTTTGCTCTAAAATAACTCGTATGCGTGTCCGGCTTGAAATGAGTTCAATTTCTTCGACGTCATGACGAGTTTATTTTGTAAAGACAGGAATTTTTTTTGCTCCAGCTTACCTTTCTCATAAAATCACCCTTCGCCACTGCTATGCTTTCATTATAAGTTGACAGTCCTCAACAATCATATACATTTGCTTCGTATGTTGGGGTTTCTATACATGCATAAACTCACGCTTTCTTCCTGTTGGGTGTTATAAGGTTCACTTTGCTTTGTATAGGATTTTAATAAGAAAAAGACGTGTGTTTTACTACAAGTGTATTGAGCGACTAGCTTTGTTTGAAGACATGCCCATTAAATAATCTAAATGACATATACATAGCTATTACTAAGTAGGCATGAGCGTTGAACGCAATACGTCACAACATACCGCCCACCAAAAGGCCTGTAGGTCTTTTATGAAACAATGATCTAAAAAGTTACAAAATTATGAGATTACCACTAAACAATGTTATATAAATCTGTTGGTGGGGGTCTGTGATAATAATATTTTACATGCATAAACAATTATCAACAAAAATGAAAACTGCGTTTCTTAAGAGCATATTTTAAACAGTGTGATTCAACAATTAATAATGTTAATTAATTACAAAAAAAAACATAAAGGTACACATTATGTTCCATTGAGAGGCAATCGACATAATTTTGTTACAGTTCTTTTTGTTACGGAACTACCACTTTTGACACTGTACACTCTCGTTACACCGTCCGGACCAGGGTGCTTATCGACGATTCGTCCCATGGACCATTTTCCAGGTGGTAAGTTGTCAGTTTTTATCAAGACGACATCCCCGATCTTGAGCTCTTCTTCCTTTTTATGCCACTTAGGACGCTGTTGCAATCTGGATAAATACTCATCCTGCCATCGCCGCCAGAAGTCGTGAACGAGTTTCTGTGTGTGTTGCCAGCGAGACAAGCTGGACAGCCTTATGTCTTTCATATCGGGTGATGGCACAACAATAGGTAGCTCTCCAATTAAGAAATGTCCTGGCGTGAGTGGGTTCGTGTTATCTGGATCAGTGTCGTCAATGGGACATAACGGACGGGAATTTAAGCAGGCTTCCACTTGGCAGAGTATCGTCGTCATCTCTTCGTATGTCAGGTGAGTTGTTACAATTCTTTTTAGGTGGTATTTTATTGATTTAACACCAGCCTCCCATAATCCACCGAAAGAGGGACTGTAAGCGGGAATGAAATGCCATTGGGTACCCTCTGTGGCTAGTGTCTCTGCAATTTCTCCAGTAAACTGTAAGCTTGCTTCGTTCCAGGCATCTCGGAGCTCTTTGTCAGCTCCCACGAAGTTACGCCCTTGATCGCTCCACAGGTGATTACATTTGCCTCTCCGGGCAACAAAACGTTTAAATGCACCGATAAAAGCTTCCGACGTAAGATCACTTACAAGCTCAATATGGATTGCCTTCGTGGACATACAGATGAATATAGAAACGTAGGCCTTTGTTGTCTTGTTTCCTCGGCCTTTAGATAACAAAATCTGAAAGGGCCCCGCGAAGTCTACACCACTATTCAAGAATGGCCTGGATGGAGTCACTCTTTCATCTGGTAAATCTCCCATAATTTGAGCTCTAGTAGTAGCACTAAGTCTAGCGCAAATGAGGCATTTGTGAACATGTTTCTTTACTATGGATTTTGCCTTTAAAATCCAGTATTTTGAACGTAGATAACTTAACATGAGTTGAATTCCTCCATGAAGTGTCTTAACGTGTGCGTCGGCTATAATCAGAGGCGTCAATGTGTTTTTATTTCCGAGAATAATTGGATGTTTTCTTTCATCAGGTAAGTTTGCGTGTCTGAGGCGACCGCCCACCCTGAGGATATGTTTATTATCAAGATAAGGGTTGAGGGATCGCAACGGACTTCTACTTTTCACTTGTTTATTTATCTTTAATCTTTCTATTTCTTCCGTGTATTCTTCTTCTTGAACTCTTTTTATACAAATTGTCAGTGCATCTTCTAAATCTTGTGTTGTTATTTGTTTATGTATGTTCGCATTGACTTTGTAGTTCAAGAATCTTTTGCAGTAACAAACAACTTTAAGTAATTCTGGTAAGTTGTTAAAGTTTTCAAATTGTGTAGTTATAGATTTCTCTTGTTCTTCTGTGCTGAGGTGAGTAATAACTTTCTTTGTTTTAATTTCCATGTCTGTCGTCATAACTTCCTGTTTACTAATCTTTATTTCTTTTTCAGATAACCAACCTGGGCCTCTCCACCACAAGTTACATTTCTTCAGTTCGGACAGCAACATTCCTCGAGAGGCTAAATCTGCGGGATTATCACTCGACTGTACATGATACCAGCGCTTGTTGTTTAGATTTTCTACAATTTCAACGACGCGGTTGGCAACAAACGTTTTCCATCGGTTAGGATCACCACATAGCCATGCTATAACTATAGAGGAATCTGTCCATGCATACATATTTGAAGTTGGAATTTTCATTGCTAGCCCAATTTGTTTCATGAGCTTGGAGAGAAGTAATGCACCACACAATTCTAGTCTTGGTAAGGATATTGTTTTCAGCGGTGCTACTCTTGTTTTAGCAGCAATGAGTTTTATTTCAACCTCGTCATTTGTTTCAGTTCTTATGTATACTGCTGCGGCATAAGCTCTTATCGAAGCGTCACTGAATCCATGTATTTGTATATTTGTTTTGTTTGTTTCCGTTGTACCAAGCCATCTGTTTACTTGTATATCGTTCACGCTAGCAAAGTCTGATCTTATCTGATTCCATTCTTCACGTAACGTTTCACTTACGTTCTGATCCCAATTCAATTTTTCGAGCCATAGCTTTTGTAACAATATTTTTGCCATTACTGTACTTGGTGCAATCCAACCAAGTGGATCGAAAAGTCTTTGTATGTCAGATAAAATACTTCGTTTTGTTACATAAGTACTCTCAGATGTTGGTAAAGTCAGGTTGTATTGAAATGTATCTGTTTTCAGGTTCCACACAATGCCTAATGCCTTTATTGTTCCATCAAGATTCATGTCTATATGAGCGTTTGTTGATCTTTGTTCTGCATCTATAGATTTCATAAAATTAATATCGTTCGATGACCATTTCGTGAGTTGAAAACCGCCCTTTTGTAGTATGTTTGTGACAGTTTTGGCTAGAAAAATAGCAGTTTCGGTTTCATCAGCTCCATCAAGCCAGTCATCCATAAAAAAATTACTCTTTATTGATTGCACAGCGAGTGGTTGATCTTTTCCTTCATCATCAGCTGTTTGGTGGAGTGTTCTAACAGCTAAATATGGTGCAGATGCTGTACCGAATGTGACCCTCAGCAAACGGTATTCGTGTAAATCATCACCCTCGTCGGGTCTCCAGATAACTCGCTGGAAGTCTGCGTCTTCACGAGTCACCAATATTTGGCGATACATTTGTTTGATATCGGCCATGAAGCAGACACGCTTCATTCTCCATTTCATAAGAAGGTTCCTCAAATCATCTTGCAGCTGCGGACCTACTAATAATTCTTCATTTAGTGAAATGTTATTTGTGCCTTTACAGGAAGCATCGAAGACAACGCGTGTTCGAGAGGTCTCCTTGTCAGAACGAACTACAGCGTGATGAGGTAAGTAAACTGATATTGTTTCTTTTTCTCTTTCAGGTATCTTCTCCATGTGTCCTTGTTCTATGTAATCATCTATGACTTTTGTGTATTCTTTTTTCAGGTCTGATGACTTCTTAAACTTCCGCTCAAGTTGCAAGAATCTTTGTTTGGCTATCTCCTTTGTGTTTCCTTCAGGTGCTTGTAACCTTGTACTCGTGCTCGTTTCATTTAGTTGTGGACTGTAAGTTTTGAAAGGTAATTTGACTATATACCTTCCTTCCTCATTTCTAGTTGTTGTTTTCTCGTAGATATCTTCACAAATCTTATCTTCTTTTGTTAAATGTCTGTCCTTGTCAATCTCTATTTCCCATATAGATTTTAACATTTCGTCTACGTCAACTTGGTGATGCATCACAAGGTAGGTACTGTTTTGTGGTTTTTCATGGATATCTCCGAAAATAATCCAACCCAGGTTTGTTTTTTGTGCAGTTGGGGTGCCTGGTGGACCTTTGATTAAATCTGGCTGTATAATCTGTGCATATTCCTTGACTCCTAATAGCAGATCAACAGAACCAGGTGTTAAGTAACTCGGATCAGCCAAGTTAAGCCCGTCGATGTGAGGCCATGATTGATTGACAATTGTTTTTGTGGGTATCTTAGTGGTCAGTTGTTTCGACATCACGTAGGCTTGGATCGGTAAACTATAGTTATGGTCCCACTGTGATCTTATATTAAGCTGTACCACGTGCTTGATCTCTGTTCTCGAAGATCCCACTCCTACAACACTTCCCTTGAATGGTTGTCGCTTCAGTTTCAATAGTTGAGTCGCTTTTTCGCTTATGAATGTAGCTTCAGAACCCTGGTCTATCAGCGCGCGTAGTGAAATGATTTGACCCTCGGTATTTGTTGCTTCCACTACAGCAGTCGCTAACAGTGCCATTCCATGTCTAGTTGTATGATGCGACGCGATCACTGTGTTCACTTGAACTGCTTCTCTCTCTTCTGCTACATGCTGTGAAGCCAACGGTTGTGAGGTGCTCGGTGTAGCCGCTGGTTCTGTGTTCTTAGTCTCATGTAGTAAAGAATGATGACGTCGGTGACATTTCTGACAGGACACTGGTAGTTTACATCTCTTTACAGAGTGTCCTAGTGCTAGACAGTTAAAACATAAATGTTTGTTCTTAACATATTCGGTTCGCTCGTCTAGTTTCATATCAATAAATTTCTTGCAGTGACACAACGTGTGGTTTTCTTTGCACATGATGCATGTCTTCTCTGTGCTTGGTGTGGCAACATGATAAGAACGTTCTTTAACTTGTTTCTCTCTTGCATTATTATGAGCTGTAACGCCTGTAACTAACTCCAAGGTGCGGAACTTGGACTCCATGAAGTTCTTTAATTCACTCCAAGTAGGCAATGCTTCACTGTCTTCCTTATAGGCATACTCTTCCCAGCCTTTATGTGTCTCTGGGTCAAACTTCTGAACGAGCAGAAATATAATTACATGATCCCAAGAGTTCGTAGTTATTTTTAAATTTTCCATGTTATTTAGGCATTCTGTAGTTGTATCTAGCAGGCCTTTTAATTGGATGGCTGATTGCGAAGTCATCTTCCTTTGGTAAAATAATCTTTTCATAATACAGTTTAATATAATGCGTCTGTTACCATACCTCTTATTCAAAACATTCCATGCAGTTGCGTAATTACTGGATGTCACTTGTATATGGGTCAATAACGCCTCAGCTTCTCCACTCACACTTGTTTTTAAATAATGTAATTTCTGTACATCACTGAGGTTTTTATTTTCGTGCACCAAAGAATGAAACAAATCTTTGAAAGTCGGCCATCCTTCATAATTTCCATTAAACTTAGGTAATTCTATTTTTGGTAAATGCACTATGTTTTGCGATGTATATGTTACGTTCATACTTGAATTTCTCGAATCCATCGATGACGATTCCGCTAACGACGTAAGCATATCTTTCAAATCACCTTGTAATGAGCTGTATAATTCTTCATAAACAAAGAATTCTTCGTTCAAAAAGTATGGCAAAATTCCTTTCTGTTCTTTGGGTGTTATCTTTACTAACCCGTCATGTGCGTTCTTGAATGACATCCAATACTCATCAATAATTTTCACACGTGCTTCTATATAACCTTTTGTCAATCTTCCCTTTGGACACTTTTTCAAGTTTGTTTGCGTTTTTTGTAGTAAATTAGCACCATCTTCCAAGACAGCAAGATATTGCTGTTGTTCTTTCGAAGTACTCATTGTTATTTCACTATAACTCACGTTAAACAAATCTTCAAGCAAATTGATCGTAAAACTTGTTAATCTTCCGTAGTAGTGCTAATTACTTAGTTGCAAACATATTCATAACTATCCATAACAACGAGGTGTTTTTTCTACGAATCCTTATCGCTGTGGAATGCGGTTCTTTTGTTCAAGCTTCCAGATATTTACCGCTCCGTAGTTGCTGTGTTCGGCTCGAATACGACCATATGTTGGGTGTTATAAGGTTCACTTTGCTTTGTATAGGATTTTAATAAGAAAAAGACGTGTGTTTTACTACAAGTGTATTGAGCGACTAGCTTTGTTTGAAGACATGCCCATTAAATAATCTAAATGACATATACATAGCTATTACTAAGTAGGCATGAGCGTTGAACGCAATACGTCACAACACTTCCCATGGGGGTAGGCAGAAACTACAAGCCACCTGCTACGACCTTACATACTTACTCCCAATGCTTCGTTTACGTTCATACATCTACGCACGCCGGTTATGGTTTCTATCTATCATTATACAGTCAGTAAACAGATGACAGCATCATAACTGACTCACGATATTTTTTATTAATATTGAATCCCTTACAACCCTTAGTTCAGCATTGCCGCCGCCGATCGCCTCCGTGAGGACACGGCGGTGCTCCGCCCAAGCTGGGCAGACCTCCACCGTATGCTCCACCGTGTCCTCCGGGCGATCCACACAGTGGTGACACCCGGGCGTTTCCTCCCGCTTTATCCTGAACAAGAACCTTCCGAAACAACCGTGTCCGGTGAGGACCTGCGTTAGGCGGAAGGTGACTACGCCGTGGCGCATCTCTAGCCACTCCTCAAAGAGGGGACTTATCGCCACAATTGTGGCGTGCCCAACGCAAAACTAATATTGTATGTGTCAAATAAAATAACCATAGCTTCCCGAACAAGAATATTTAATAATTACCCACATTTTAGTAAAGCGGTCATATTTATGAGGTGAAAAACACGGAAAGCCTTTCAGGAAGATAATAAAATACAATCAAGTGAATATGGCTATGATTTATATTCAGCTGACTATAAATTATGCAGGGAACTGAGGAGAAACTGAAAGAAGATAGAAGTATCTTAACTTGTTACATTCTTTATCATTTCAAATCAAATTATTTTGACCAGATCATAAAATCCAATTTGTTAGTAATTACATACACATCTTAAACACTAGTATTAGTAACAAACTGCTACGATTGGTACATACGATGAGTCAGATACATACCTACGAAAACAATGGCGCATCTCCCAAAGACTCATAGGTTTGTTTTGGAAGCGCTGGGTGAGGGAGGTACTACCAGATATGCGACCTAGAACCAAATGGCATCAGGAACAAACACCCTTGAAACTGGGTGACCTTGTGTTAATCGTCGATACTGATTCTCCGCGCAATGTCTGGCCGCGCGGTCGCGTGCAGGCAGTAATAGCAGGCAGAGATGGACGCATCAGAGTCCTTGATATAAAAACCAAGACTGGTGTGCTGCGTCGGTCAGCTGCACGCATCGCTCGAATCCCGACGGAAGATGAGTGCTGACGCACTGGGGTGGGGGATGTTAGCCGTGGGAACCTATATGTTCACCTATTTATATATATTATTTGTACCTTTTTTTTTTTTGTTAACTAATAAACTATGTACTGTACGTTCGAGGAGTTTGTATGGATGCGCGGGGCTGAAGAATGCGGGCGCGGGGCAGGGGAGCGCGGGCGCGCGACGCGAGCCGAGGCCACGAGTAGTCGTCGATGTTATCAAAGCAAACTGCACGTACACCCTCCTCGTCCGCGACATTTTCGAAATCTATCTTTACGCTTGGTTTCTTCATTACCTCCCCTACAACCGTGTTGGCGAAGACGGGCTTAAGTTTACTAAGATATTCTTGCTTCAATAATATAACCTACCCTAGTCAACTTTTTTTACAAAAGAGAATGGATAAATTAATTATGTATCTCATCAAAACCCATTCAAAGTATCCCTGTACAAAGTAACTAAAATAAAACATTATTTTAAAATAGATTGAAACATAGACATCTCGTTACTTTTACCACCTTTTCAAAGGCAAACCTTTTTATGTTTAATTAAAATTCAGCCCAGAAAATGGGCTAGGCGTTCACCCTTTTTTATCTCTTGAAAATAGTTATTTCGGTTATTCTGACGGTTTTAAACCTTTCAATCAACCCGGTCCATCGCTATCCAATGCTAGAAATAGGTTTTTATCCTGCCATACTGTACAGCAGAAGTGAATGATGCACGAAATTCTATAAATTTCTGCCATTATGCTCAAGCTCAAAACATTTATTTCAATTACTTAAACCAAACCAATTAAAGGCACTTTTTAACTATCAAAGAGTCGGTCAGTTAGTCAGAAAGTTGAAGCTATTTGGCCATTCCAAAACGTAGATCTCTATGGAGAAAAACAGGCAAGAAACTGTAAGGACACTCTTTTATATCAACATATTAAAAAAATTGTAGATACATTATTCTAGTCGCTTCTTTATCATACTCGTAATAAACGGTCCCATGGTACACACATTTACAAAATTTAAAAAATGTTTTTAAATTATACGAAACTATATCTTGCAATGTGTATCAAAGATTAATAAAATTTTACTAGCAAAAGGTAAATTTATTACATATTGAAGTATTCAACAACTAACTATGTGTAAAAGTTGTATGTATATAGAACTTGTAACATTATATAACGCCTATATTCCCCGAAGGATTAGGCAGTACACCCACATTTCGCTAAAACAAAAACAAAGTAAAATAATAAGTACAAATATAGCCTGAAAGCAACCCTATTCTTATTTACACAGTTCATAGTAATTTCATAATATCCAGTAACTACAGACGACCTAGCTCACACTTAATTTTATCATCCCATACATTTTAATAAGGTAACTAAGTAAAGCACAAAGATAACTTAATTAGTTCTACGAGCCGGTGTAGACTAAGCAAACTTTTCTAAGCAATGCAATATTAATTTAAAGAGTTCTTTTGAATGTTATTTTTCTAAAATGTTCTACTGACTTAAAACTGCTCTGAAACTCACACAGACCAAGCCTTTCAAGTTATTACAACAATACGTATTATTTTACAATGTTTGTAATTATGTGAGCACCATGTACCTATCTATGACATAATTAATAATTGTATCTGTCATTGCTTCATTTTTAATTATTTTTACATATTGTGTTAAAGTAGTTTTATTCTAGGTGCATGGTCTTCATAAATAATGATATAAATAATGTACCTATACAAAATAGTGTAAAACATTTTAAAAGAGTAACGGTGGAGTTTCTTGCCCATTCTTCTCCATACGAAACTATCTATTGGAAGGGGCGACTAGAATAATTCTATTTTTTTTTTGTAAATCTTGACGTTCTAAAGTGCCAATTTTTTTTACGGCAAAGCTAAAAGAGGGTTATGATTGTAACAGGCTATTATAAATATCTAAGATTATTTATTTTATTCGGTAGGAAGCTCTGGATTTTTTTTAGAGAAGTCTGGATTCTTTCCCAGCTAATGGGAATAGGCTCGCCCCTATTACATGGAACTTGAACATACCTGGCGAAATGTGGGTATATACTATAGGTACACCTCTGCCTTTCCCTTCGGGGAAAACAAGCGTGATGTTATTTTATGTTGTAGAAGTCTTTGTTAAACGGAGGATCTAGGTCTCTACCGCGTTACCTATTTCAGTTGCCAATCAACAAAGGAATGGGGTATCTACCGGCAAAACTAAAACTATATACAAACAAAGATAGTCAGTCCATCGTCAGAACCTTTGTCCAAAGACAAAGCTAACCATCAAGGAGGCTGTCAGTCTCTTTAGCAACTATCCCATCAATTGAAACTGACGTTCAAATACTCAAACGTAAATCAATTTTAAGTCGGCAATAACTCATGTTATCACTGACGCTGACGCAGTTTGGTCCGGGCGCACCGCATTGCACAAATCCTCCTTCATCACTTTTATACAATTTGTATGAACCATCAAACACTACTGACTAGCCGCAGCTCATTTTTACGGAACCCATAAAGGATCACTTCGTTTTCCATCAGTCAGACTGTCAAGACCCTTTTTTCTCAGGAAAGCGTGGAGGTATCAAGTTGTAATTAATATCAAACACGTAGGTCTATGGTCCCTTGGAGCTCGAAAATCAAGCTTCTAAGTCAACGCAATAAAAAAAAACGCCAATTTATGCGACATATTTTGAAATTTGAAATTTGGCAAGAAGCAAGGTCTCACAGCACAAGTTAAAGAAAAAGTCCGAAAATCGTTAATTTGTAGTTTTATCACATAAAAAAATATTTTTTTGTGATTACAAACTTACATTTTCAGTTAGAAAATTGACCGTGGCGTATATCGATGTATCGGGGAACATATTTTTCAACTACAACGTTAAGTTTGTTTTTGGGATAAATTCATCCCAACTACGGAACCCTTGCTGGCTTCGTGTGATGCCGGACGTAAAGAATAGCACCATCTTATTTCTTCTCGTGGGTGTCGTAAAAGGCGACTAAGGGACTTACTAGAGAATGGGCAGCTAACGTTGCTGGGACACTGGCCTCCTCTCTGTGAGAGTAAGTGGGCCATGATCCGCCACGCCAGTGCGGGTTGGTAGATGTCACATGTCTTCGAATTTTTGGTCCTAGAACATGTCGGGTAGGATTCGCGTGACGGCAGTGTGACGCGTTGTTCGTATGTGGCGATGTTGATGCCGCTACATCACTCCCCTCCGGAGACCGGAGGTCGATAGTGGGCTGAGTCGTGTATCTTGCGATACTTTCCAGTGCCAGTTGAGGGTTCCAGTGAGTCGGAACCTGGTGCCGCATAGTTCTCGGTGAGTCGGAACTGTCTGCGGTGATTCCCCAGTGAGTCGGGGTGGCGCTGCGGTATGCTCCAGTGCGTCGGATGTAGTACAGCGCCGGGTTGTGGCTGGCTGCTGGCGTCGACCAGGAGAGGCATGTTCTCTGCTTGTGGACCGGCCGAAAGTGCAGTGTGCTGTGCCAAGGTTGCTGATGAGGCTGTGGGTGATGACCAGGAATGCGCGTCCGCTGCATGCTGTTGGTCAGGATACCCGTTGAAGCCGTGGGTGCTGGCTGGCTGTGTGACTCGCCGCTCGAAAGCTTGAGGAAGTGATGATGATGATGATGATGACGTCACGCTGAAGTAATTGCACGAAGGCTGCGCTGACGATCACGTCGGGGTCACCAGTTTGGTGGCATGAGGAACAGGGTGTAAAGTTCACTCATCCACCATAGAAAAGGGAGGATCCTCCGACCAGACGGGTGTTGTGTCTGGTGGGCAACTGCCCGACGGTTGATGTCGGGACGTTGTATATATGCTAGTTGCGTAGTAAACTCTGATTGCGCGATGCAGGATTCGCGTGACGTCAGTGTGACGCGTTGTTCGTATGTGGCGATGTTGATGCCGCTACAGGGCCACACTGCTCCACACAGCCTTATTGCAATTTAATATCAGCTGTTCATAAAATAAGCAAATTCTTTCAAATGGATATATAAATATACAAATACTCTCAAAAAGGATTTTTACTTGTGACTTTTTCGTAACGAGGCCCTAAAAGTTGCGAAATGGTACTTCAAACGAATTTCAGTGAAGATATTTTCTTTCAAGTCGAAAAGACGTCTGGTCGTACTTGTCGGCTTGAATTGAAGAGTTCTCCCCGTTGACAGTCTGTTCTTGTCTGTACAAGAGGCGACCTTGAGTTATCTACGTGAATTTTATTACAATTTTCGGTTTAAAATAAACCTTAATAATCTAAGTGTCAGTTACATTTTAGTAATTATATTTTCTGTGAAGGATATCAAAGTCAGTTGAGGTAGTACAGAGTTTCATTTCCAGACATCCGTCTGTTACGCAAACCAATCCGCTTAGGTACAAGTCCTCTACGTATACGTATTGTTCTATCTCGGACGAGGCGGCTCAGAAGATTTGCGTAGATGTGCATTTCCGTACGTCTGTGCCATTTGATCAGTCAATCAACATAAGACTATATATAGAGTACTGTATGCACAGTTAGGTTTCGTGGAACCACTTTACAGTTTCCCCAGAGATATGCCCTTACAGGCATTGCAAGGAGGAGTTTTTGGATTGGTATTTACAGAGGTAACAGTGCCCATGTGCACATGGTGACCACCGCCGGGGTGGTTTTAGTGAGGCAAAAATCCACTCCCCGGTCTTTTCCCCAAAACCCGGGCGCCATTTGAAGGAGAATACCCGAAAACAAATTTAAAAAAAAAAGTACTAGTGTACCAGTAGAGTTACAGTAGCAGCTAGGGTTGCCAACCCTACTGTATAATATTATCCTGCTATATTAGAGGCTTAAATACTATATTTCTAAAGAAAAAATATAGTAGGCGAAACTACACTAGCAAAAACTATGCATTTGAAAAATTAAAATGTTTTGAAACACTTAACAGGGTGTAAAGTTCACTCATCCACCATAGAAAAGGGAGGATCCTCCGACCAGACGGGTGTCGTGTCTGGTGGGCAACTGCCCGACGGTTGATGTCGGGACGTTGTATATATGCTAGTTGCGTGGTAAACTCTAATTGCGCGATGCAGGATTTTGCGTGACGTCAGTGTGACGCGTAGTTTGTATATGGCGATGTTGATGCCGCTACACACCATATGTTTAAAATTTTTTCGTCAATGGGCAATGGCTTCGAAAATACTACATTTGATATAAAATAAGTTGGCAACCCTAATAGCAGCCTACTGAAATGTAGTAACTAGCAGGTAGGTAATATCTATTGTAATCAGCGTGTTGTCATATTGGTCAAATCTAGTTAACACAGTTTGTTAGGTTTTATTTTCCTGGCAACAACTTAAAGGGCGACTAACTATTTGCTGCTAAAAAAATAACTTGGCAGCGATTAAATATTATTTTTAAATCTAAATCAACAAAAGTTATGTAATTTTTTTATTTAGTTCACATAATCATTAAAGTAACTACCCATACAGTATAATACTTACTAATAATATATAAAACAAATTGTTTGTGGTTGGTATGATACTCGTACCATGTACTGTTATTGAATCATTTGGGTTAGGTTAGGTTAGAACAGTGATCATCAGATCCCCTCTATTGTTGATTAATTCGGTTACCAAAACAAAAACTCGAAACCTTTTTTTTTGTTTTGGGGGGAAATTATCAAATAACTTCTCCAGCTCTGGGTGGAGCGGAAGGTTATCCTTCGCTGTAGCTACCAAACTACTATTTTTGCTACCGGATTTAATTATTACCCGACTGCAGCGAAGCCAAAAAGGAGGGCTATGTGTTTGACCTGTATGTATGTATGTATGTCTGTCCCTATGTTCCCTCGTAACTACTAAACGGCTGAACCGATTTTGATGAATGATACATCGTTAGATTCGTCTTTATTGCGCGAGTGTCATAGGGTATATTATTGAAAATCAAAATGGCGGGTTTATGGCGACATAAGAAGTGTCTTCGAAAAAAAAATATCTCCCAAGCCTATCGAGTGGGGTATCAAAATGGAAGAATGGGTTTTGAAAGATGATTACAAAATATATATACTTATTATAATTATGTTTAAAAGTAATTTAAATGAGAAATTATAAAAAAATATTGCGAACTTTTGGAGTGAGTGAGTAAGATGTGGTTATCACCCGATTATAAGTGAGTATATAACCTAATTTACCATCTTATATTCCTAACTAAAACGTATAAAATAAAAAAGAGTTAATTTAAAAAATCTAAAACCCGACTGCGTAAAAAGTGAACTTAAAAAAAGATGGAAACAAGATTTATATAAATTAGTAAGTACTATAAACAATCTCATGTAGTCGGAGGCAATAGGTCGTTATTGTTAGGAAGATGCCTGCTGATGGTTTACTCGGCAGACTTTCAGATTCGTTACTATTTGGTGAAAATTAAAATTCCCTGACCCTTTTCTGAATACATTTTGAAACTTTTGCTCTGGAGTTTGGTTACTAAATTAAGACAGCTATTGGCACAAATTAAGTTAACAGGGACTCATCCCATTAACAAGTTTATGTACCCAGTTACATATTTACTTTTTATCTAAACTTTATACATTATTTATCCTTCCTTTGCCCTGCTGCTCGGTCGTTACTTTGAGTAGGGTTGTAAAAGGTAGTAAAATAGAAAATGGCTTTTGCGTAAATTATAAGTATGTAGTTATATTGATGCCATATTACGAGCATCGCCACATAAAATGTATTGTTTTAGTTTTTACCTTAGCAAGCATTTGCTTATTCACCGATAACTTGCTTTTATTCGCTGAATAAGGGCCTGTGCACACCACGTTTTTAACCGACTTCCAAAAAAGAGGAGGTTATATGTTCGGCTGTATGTTTTTTTTTTTATGTTTGTTCACCGATGTCTCCGTCAACTATGGACCGATTTTGAAAATTATTTTTTTGTTTCAAAGAGTATGCTCCCGAGGTGGTCGCATTGCCACCAAATCTGAATCTGATGAGGGGATCTCATGGAAATCGAGGGCAACCCTCGAATTTTATAGGCAAACCTATAGCGATTTGGGTATTTTTTAAAGTAACTCGTGCATTTGCTCCCGAAAATCACCATTTGATGAAGTGGAACTGTTGATGGAGACCACAGATGGCCACCGGAACAACATAATAATAAGTATTTAATGGGTTGCGATTCGATTAGGTACTTTAATATGGTTACTAAGCAATTTATGCTTGTCACCATGCATATGGTGAGTGGCAGTTCTCCTGGGTCTTACCAGGAGAACTCCTCAACAATTAACGTCCCAGCATCGGGAAAAGCAATATTTTGTAAAAGGGGATGAGCAGTTGACTTTAGGCTATTGTAACTTAGATAAATTAAAAACCGACCCACTAACAAGTGAAAATTAAAAAACTTTTTGTAAAAAAAAATAACCGACTTCGTGCTAAAATAACCGTGTTTTTTTGGAAGTCGGTTATTTATTTTTTATAAAAAGTTTTTTTATAACGCATTGTTGACGCGCGTTTTAGAAACGTGCGTCGACGGCGCGCTTTTTTCCTACAGAATAACGCGCGACCGCTCCGCATCCGTTGACGCGCGTGCGTATCGCGTCTGTATCGCTAAAACGCGCGTCAACGGCGGCGCGTTTAAAAAACGTGGCGTGCACAGGCCCTAAGCTATCGCGCCCACCACAAACCACTTACTTTATGCATATATATTTTAATGTTTTCTTAATAAATCAGTCAATCAATAATGGACACAAAAAAGTTTTTTTTTTTCTGTACACATCCCGTGCGATTTGTATCCATCAACAAGCTACATAACATCTCAGTGTACGGACAAACTGCCCGTACACCATAGGTGAATACTGTTAGGCTGCGTCCTATTCAAAGCGACCGTCGCATCGCGCGAATACACGATCGTCGCGCGAATGTTGATCGCGTATTCGCTCGATGTGAAAATGTGTGTCCTAGATATATTGAAGATTTTTTTTTTTTTTTTTTTACTTTAACATAAAACGGCCAAAGGCCAATTACATTAGTTAAAGACACAACACACTATATTAGTACAAAAAAAAAAAAAAACAAAAGAATACAGCTACTCGACAGTCATACGCTCATCTCACAATACTCCAGACATGTTGACAAGATCTTCTTCCATTCATCCGCGAACACATCACAGTGAGGCTTAGCGTCCAAGAGAGCGTTGAGCGCAGAGAGCGTGCGAGGGACAGGAGACTGGGCTCGAGCGACGGTTCGACTCCAAGGCACGGCGAACAATCTGTGCCTCCTGCTACGGTTATAGTTCATCGGAGCAAAAAGATGGGACAGTTCGTCATGCAATTCAGGAGCATCTGTTTTTCCTTGAAGGATCTTACACATATTAATAATTTGGTATTTTTTTCTTCTAACCTCGAGAGAGTTATAACCTAAACAGCCTAAAAGAAAGTTCGAAGGATACATAAAAGGATAATATCCATTCAAACGTTTATATAGATACCTTTTTTTTCTTTTTTTTTTTGCCTTTTGTACCTTTTCTAAGAGTAAAGTGTACTTCTTTTCGTGCGGGTTCCAGACGCATGCACTGGACTCCAGTTTGGTACGAACCAGTACATCAAAAATAGATTTAATAGCGCTGGTGTTGTTAAAATCTTTAGCATTGCGCAGAACGAAACCTGATGTACATAATAAAGATAGAATACTCTTTATTATGTACACCATAAAAATGACAGGTATAAATGTGTTGATATAAAATAAGTTGGCAACCCTTGTAGCAGAGTTGAAAAAGACGGACATAGTTATTTTCGCATTTATAATATTAGTACGGAAGTATGGATAGGTGGTAGAGTCTAGACAAAATCAAACTGGTTGCTATTTTAACTGTATAATTTATTATTTTTATAACATTGATTTTACATTATGTGATTACCTTAACTCACACACTTTAATTTTTTTAGGAAAACGTATAAGTACTTTTACAATGTTTGTAAATTTATGTGATCACCATGTCATATGACGTAATTAAATGATCTGTCATTACTTAATGTTTAATTATTTTTACCTGTTGCAGGATAGTAATTTTATTCTAGTTGCATCGTCTTATAATTATATAATGAATGTACCTATATAAAATATTGCAAAACATTTTAAATTAGGTGGTTTCCTGCCCATTCTTCTCCATACGAAACTACCTTTTGGAAGGGGCGACTAGAATCAATTCAATTTCTTTGACTATGCACATAGATTATTTGACATACATAAAAATTAATTCAGGCCGGCATGATTTTTGGTGTTTGAATTTGACTAGTATTCTGATCTAATTTGGGTACACTGATTTAGAATAATATATGAATTCGGTTTGAGTCCATCTGTCACGTCAGAATTTTTCACGAAATAAAAAAATACTTATGAGATTTTTTTGTATGAGGGCGAAATATCACCTCGTTGAGAATTCATTAACTCAGTTCAATTTCTTACATTTACTTCATAATATTAAGTATATCAGGAAGGATTTTTTTTAGGGCCTCAAATTCCAACCTATTAATTAGACAGATTGTTCCGGTATACGATGACCCAGGATGAATCTGCAGCATAGAGTTCTTTCGAAGAGGTCATAGACGGTTTCCACGGAAGCAAGAAGTCTCCAGACTATAAAAAAATTGTAGCCAACATGGTTCAAAATTAGTAAAAGGTGAGATACAATATGAGCGTTAAACTCTCTCTTTTTGTATTTTCCAACACGTGTGCGGGAATAAAAATTGCCACAGATAACTTATACTTATACCTATACTAAGTCCAAATTGGTTCAATGCCTCTATTCACACCGTCTCACGCTAGAGAGGGTCCTCTCTATTGCGAGGTGATTTTTTTTTTAAATATCGGCAAAGATGCATCTTGACGGCGTTAATATTTAAATAATGTTGATAAATAGAATACCATAATCATTACAATAAAAAAACGTTTATGAACAAATTAATATTTATTTGTTCTAAATACAAAATATTTTTATTATATATTTTTCGTATTAAGCTGTTTATCGGCTTTATACCTTTGCTTCTCCTTCAACCTGGCGAAAGTAAAGCGCGGAAAAAAAAGAAAATTAAATCATAGTTTCATACTAATTCATGACAAAAATATATTTCCTTATTTAATTTCTTCAAAAGTGTATTGAAAAACGTCGTTTGATACACGTGGACATTTGTTATTGCAGTTCTCGGCTCAAAAACAACCTTGCCTACGGCTCGGGTGTTAATTCCGCCTCGAATGCAATAACAAACATTCTCCACTTGTATCAAAACATACTATTGAAAATTCAATAAGAGATAAGTGACCATTTGACTGCTTGATTACTTATGGTTAACCTATAACTGTCTATATATTATATAAAGGCAGTAAAAGCTTCGTCTGTTGCTTGATTACTCAACTATTCAGTAAAGAACCTTCATTTTTATTGCCAATTCGAGAGCCAGTTGCCTATTACATTATCACAGTAAAGGCCTAATAATGGTTCACCGCTTGAGAGTTACTCTTGGTGCTTTAGCTTTTATGATAATGTTCGTTCAACGTTCTGATAATAAGCTTTGCAGCTTTTCTGGTATGTATTACGGAAGGAATCTATGTGGTTTTATTCTAAGTGATCACTACTGATCGAGACTTAAGGCAGTTGGGCTTAAGAAAAAAAAAAACTAAACACTCATGTAACTCGGCACTAGTATATTCACAGGTATTGGATCATTCATGGACCTTTTCCAATGAAACCATGATGTATATGTGTTACTTGTTTATTTATTTAACAGTTTATATACACACATATACAGACAAGAAGGAATACGGAACCTATATATACAAACCTAATAATATTTATATACAATATTTGTTTTAGTATATGCGAAACACGAAACACGTGTCTTGAATATTTTATGTAAAGAATATTTGTACAAAATTTCAAAACTGTATCATGAAAAATCACAAAGTTATAAGGTTGTTATGTTACTGGGTTGTCCGTACAAAAACATGCTACCGGCGGCGCCCCCTCACCTCCAGGGTCGTCTTGCGCTCATTGATAATAATTTGGCAGTAGGTACCTAACCGTACGGCGATTGTATTGTAAGTAATTAAATGGTGATAACATTTTCCATCCCACTTAAATATTTTTGGGACAAAATTTAACATGATGTAAAAACTATTGAAATCGATTCAGTTCCTTATTCTGAACAAACTATATTCAGGTTTCGCAGGTACTAAAAATAATGTTGTTTATATACATAATTATACACCCAAGTAAACACATCTACTAATTTATAATAATATTGAATTGTTTGAATTTGCTACACAGGACAGGGTCCATATTGATCTTTTACTTTGTTATACCATCTATGTAATACATATGGAATGCAATTGCAAATACAGTATTGAGTGTTGAACAGAAAAATACGTACAAAATGATGCTTATTTCTAAAGAAATACTTACTTACTTTACTTTTCTTATGAAGTAAAGAACAAGTACGGTTAATATATTTTATTTCTCAAAATAATTATAAATTCACTTATATAGAAAACATAAATAGGTATAATAATAGTACATTTTGATACAAGTGGAGAATGTTTGTTATTGCATTCGAGGCAGAATTAACACCCGAGCCGTAGGCGAGGTTGTTTTTGAGCCGAGAACTGAAGAAATGAAATAAAATAACGAAAAATATTTTTGTCATGAATTATTAATATGAAACTATGATTTAAATTTTTTGTTTTCCGCGCTTTGCCTTCGCCAGGTTGAAGGAGAAGCAAAGGTATAAAGCCGATAAACAGCCTAATATGAAAAATAGAAAATTAAAATATTTTTGAGTTTAAAACACAAATCAATGTTAATTTGTTCATAAACGTTTTTTTTATTGTAATAATCATGGTTCTATTTATAAACATTATTTAAATATTCCAAAAATATTAACGCTGTAAAGACGCATCTTTGCCGAGATTAAAAAAAAATCACCTCCGAATAGAGACGCCCGTCTCTGGCGCGAGACGGTGTGAAATTATGATTATAGGCATTGAACTATTTGTACTAAATATAGGTATAAGTTATCTGTGGCAATTTTTATTCCCGCACACGTGTTGGAAAATAAAAAATCGCACGCGTGTGAAATACATTGCATTGTGAACCTAATCGTAGTGCAATATGAACCAGTTTTCGAGGAAGTGTATTGAAAACAATATTATGTGCCATCAATGGGTTGCCATACCCTTCAAACTTGAGGAATACGTATATATAAATAAGTATACTTACTTAGCAGTTTTATTTCCCAGGACAATTTCCTATTCAAAAAGCTCAACTCTGGTTAAGCTTGGAGATTTTCAGCACATAACTACATACTAGCTATTGCCCATGAATTCGTTGAAATCCAGGATGAACGTAGCCTATTTTCATTTCTAAGTCATAGTCTACCCATGTGCCAAATTTCATCCAAATCAGATCAGCTGTTTTAGCGTGAAAGCGTAACAAACAAACTCACTTTTGCGTTAAAATATTAGTTAGGATTTTCTTCCTTTCTTTCAGAAAATCACCACAATACGATCTCTCCGCCTAGGGTCAATGATAAAAATGTAATTGTTTGATAGTGTAATTTGCACACTTCATTGATCTCTAAATCTAATCTTGAATTAATTTTATTCTAACCGTTAAAGCCTAGCCAATTATCTTCAAATCTCTTGACAGCCAACTTGGCGGGAATAGATAATGTATAAATCAAAATTTTATCACGATAAGCCTAGCTTGTTTTTTAGATATTTATAACACAAAGACTTGACGATATTTTACGCAAATACGGTTAACAAACCAGAATAAGGGTCAGTTACACACACACACACATGCACAACATCTATGAATTCAATACCTTGCATGTCTGATTAAGTCAGTTTATGTATGTAATACGCATGTTTGACAAATAAAGTATCTTTTTCTTTGTTATAACAAGTTTGTACCAACTGACCCAATTAAATAAGAAGAAGTGTATTTTCCTCGATTTACTCTAATAATATCGAAGTACCCATTTACAAAACGACTTGACTATTAACAGTTAACCTGACTAACCAAATTAACCCGAATTTCAGACCAAAATGTAGACTTCTTAGGCACTCGTTATCAGGTCCTTGACTAGTTTTAGTACCTAATTAGGACTCTAATTTAGGTTAAAATAATTAAAGCAATGCTGACCCCGACGTACATGAATCTCTATTTTGTTTGACTTAGTTCTATATAATAATCTTTTAGCGACCTAGCCTCAGTTCCGTTTGGTGCCGGACGTAAAGCATAGCACCATACCATTTCTACCCGTGCGTGTCGTAAGATCAAAATCAAAAATATTTTTATTTCACATAAGCCTACATGGGCACTTATGAAACGTCAGAAGCTAGGTGCATGGTTCAAATTGGTCGTTTCCTATGGAGAAGAGCCGGCAAGAAACTCCACGGTAACTCTTTCAAAAAAATATGGCTTTTACAATGTTTTCAAATTACAGTGTTAAAAAGTATGAGAGGAAAGTAAAAGGCGACTAAGGAACTTACTAGAGAATGGGCAGCAGCGTTCTCTATGCCTTTTTAAAACCATACTGCGATCGCCAACCCGCCTGCCAAGCGTGGCGATTATGGCAAATCCGCTCCCTTTTTTTTTGGGGGAGGTTTATTTCCAGCAGTGGACACTTCCAGCTGAAATAATGATGATGACCTAGCCTACAAGACTTGAGTATCTTTTCTAGGATACCTTATCTTTGCTTAAAACTTGTTTTGTTTGAGCAGTGATGGCCCAGTGGCCCGACTTAAAGAAGAAAGAAAGAAAATTTTATTTTGTTTATTTTGCACAAACAAAACGCACATTTCAACAAATCTACACATACAAAGTAGCCTTACGTGTTCTAGGTCGTGGATTCGATCCCAAGCAGGCAGTTTACTTTATGTAATTTATTTCATCACCACTGCTCTCAAATCGGTGAAGGAATATATCATAAGGAAACCGATAGTAATAGTATTTTTTTCTTATATTACTTATTTTTAACCGACTTCTAAAAAGGAGGAGGTTATATGTTTGGCTGTATGTATTTTTTTTTTTTTTTTTTATGTTTGTTCACCGTTTGCTCCGTCAACTGTGGACCGATTTTGAATGAATTTTTTTTTGTTTGAAAAGGTATGCTCCTGAGATGGTCCCATTGTCATCAAGTCAGAATCTGATGAGGGGATCCCATAGAAATCGAGGGACATCCTCAAATTTTATAGGCTCAGCTAAAGCGATTTCGGTATTTTTTATAGTAACTCATGCATTTGCACTCAGAAAGCACCATTTGGTGAAATGAAACTACTGATGAAGACCACAAATGGCCACAGGAACAACATAATAATAAGTATTTCACGGTTGCGATTCGATTAGACACTTTAATATGGTTTCTAAGCAATTTGTAATGCTCCTCACAATGCTTATGGTGAAGTCACCATCAGTTTCAGTTCTGGTTCTTACCAGGAGAACTCCTCAAAAATGAACGCTCCTGCATCGGGAAAATCAATATTTTATTATTGTACCTTATATTAACTTTTAGCTATTGTAACTTAGATAAATTACAAACTGACCCACTAAAGAGTGAAAAATAAAAAAACTTTTTACAAAAAAAAAATCTTGGCAAACAGATGCAAATGCAAGCTACTTTTTCTAATGAAAGAGCTAACAAACATAAAAAGTTCTCGTAAAAATAATGAATGCATGAGAGTGAACGACTGAATGAGTATCATTGAGGCGTTCACTCTTGAGTACCATTATAACGAACGTAAGTCTCGTTCAATCAGTTTAATTGTCTGGAGAGAACATTAGCAATGTTTTATAACCACCTTTTTGGTTTTTATTAATTGTTTTCTTTTGACGGTAAGTTGTTTCTATTAAACTGACGTTTGGGATTTCATTAATAATATTATTTTGTCGTCGTCCGGCTTGCCATTCAACAAAAAAACAAATAATTAAAAAAATTACAAACACGCCTGCCATACTTATCAAAAAGTGAACTTAAAAATTAAAAACAAGTTACATGATTTTAGTGTTGAATGGCCACAAGGTAGGTACTAAATAGATTATAATATTTACTGTGCAATAGAAACGCTATTGTGCCCAAAAGTGGAAAACTGAAAATCAATCTTTTCATGGAAGACGCACCTGTAGAGAACTATTCCGGGTCAGTCCCCCGACTGCAATGAAAAGATTGATTTTCACAACACTCCTTTTTTGGGCAGTCGTGTAAAAATAGAATAGAATAGAATATTATTTTGTCGTCACCATCTATCTGCATGGAATTACTCCGAAAGATTTGTACGTACAAGAAAATATCTAGAAAACAGTAGTCAAAATCAAGTCGCAATCTCATCAGCGACTATTAATGTCAAAAACTTGTCATAAAAGTACCTCATCATTTCAGCCGAAAGACGTCCACTGCTGGAAATAGGCCTCCCTAAAAGGGGGGTTTGCCGTAATCGCCACGCTTGGCAGGCGGGTTGGCGATCGCAGTATGGTGTTAAAATGCATAGGGAACGCTGCTGCCCATTCTCTAGTAAGTCCCTTAGTCGCCTTTTACGACAACCACGGAAAGAAATGGGATAGTGCTATTCTTTACGTCCGGCACCACACGGTACAAAAGAAAACGACCTAAACTAGATGTTATTTGAGTTTCTGAGAAGTTTGCATTCTAGATTCTAGTATCTAGAATCCAAATGAAGCGAAACGAATGAAAGAACGTTCTTAAAACTACGGCAATTGCCCCTCTGAACTAAGGCTGTCACTGCCTTGCCTAATATTTTCACAATTTCATTCTAACCAAATCTGCAAGAATCCGGTGTTCCAAAACCAAGTTAATTAAAACAGGCCTCAGTAACAGTACCGTACTTATTATCATGTATAAGTTAGACCCAAGATACACCAACATTTTCCGGGAATACTCTAACAGCATCAACGTCCCTTCCTTTACTAAGCCTTTATAACTTCCGGTCACAGATAGGTACCTACAAAACACAGAGTACGGAATCAGCAGCGGCTAGACACAGCAGTACCTATTCATAAAATGCATAGCACCAAAAGTTTGTTGAGCACACTTCTACGCGGACCGCATTTAATCGAAAGTGCCTCATCATTCATCATTTCAGCCGAAAGACGTCCACTGCTGGACATAGGCCTCCCTAAAAGGGGGGATTATCAAATCAAATCAAATCAAAAGTCATTTATTCAAACTAGGCTGAGAATCAGCACTTTTCTAACGTCAAAAATTACATGTGACAGTCCCCCAAAAACGCCCACCTTTCACCACTTCCTAATGCTTTAGCTAGGAAGAAGAAGTGGCGCAACAAACTCCCCAGCAGCACAGCTGTCTGTTCGCATAAAAAAAGAAGCTATATAATAATTTGCATTACGCAACACAAAACGTTAAATTAAATTATTTGCCTTATGTTAGCTAGCACACACCATTATACAAATATATATATATATACAACATCAGTCTTTGCCCACACTAAACCTCTTAAGGGGACACTGCACTCATCACTATGAACAACCTCCACTTGCTCCACTTTACTCGATTGCCATAATCGTCACGCTTGGCAGGCGGGTTGGCGATCGCAAAATGGTGTTAAAATGCATAGAGAACGCTGCTGCCCATTCTCTAGTAACTCTCTTAGTCGCCTTTTACGACACCCACGGGAAGAAAAGGGATGGTGCTATTCTTTACGTCCGGCACCAAATGGACAAAAGTGCCTCAAATGTCATGATTTCATGAAATAATCATTCAACAGGTCATATTCAGTCCATTCTTCTCTGGAATGCGCTTCCTCTTGATATCAGGACGGCCACCAGTCGGTATGCATTTAAGCGGAAATTGCAAGCGTTATTTACAAAACAAATAGCGTAGAGTCATCTCAATGACCTCCTTTCCTTGTATTTGTATGTATTATATTTATATTTACATATATATATTATAGGGATATGTTATAGTAAATATGTACGTATGTATATGTATTATAAGTTTATAATCTATTTATGTACTTGAGCACCTATTTTATTAATAGTAATTTAAATAGGTTAGAATTTAATATTATTATTTTCTCTCCATCAGAGCACCCGCCATCTTATCTCTTCACCACCCTTGGTTGACTGGTAGAGAATGCCTAAGGCATTAAGTCCGCCTTTGTACCTTATTGTGTGCGAGAAGTTTAAATAAATAAATAAACAGGTAACTTAGTAAAAAAAACTTTTTTTTTTCACCTATTCCTACATGGGCTCTTATGAAACGTCGGAAGCTAGGTGCACTATTCCAATTGGTCGTTTGCTATGGAGAAGAGCCAGCAAGAAACTCTACGGTTACTCTTTTAAAAATAATTGGCTTTTACAATGTTTTCAAATTATAGTGTTATAGGTATGGCAGGAAAGTGTAGGCCTGTCACCAAGTACATAACAAAATAGAAAATGGTCTACAAATCTAATCTATTAAGCCTACACAGTTCACACATTTACAAAATATAAAATAATCTATACTATCTATCTATTTATATTTTCTGCGGTTGTAAATCATATTTTGATCAACAAACAACCTGATACTTACCTGAAAATTGCAATACAGTTAAGAAAAATTGGATTGCACGGGTCGGCCTCAGCGCATTCCCCTTAATAGAGTTCAAAATGGCGACTGACGAACTGAACTACCAATCACATGACTGCAAAATTCAGTGCTACCAATTGCGTCTGATGTCAAGTTATAGTGAACGTACTGTTGAGCGACTAACACGCTTGGTTTGTTTGGAAAGTGTTGATAATGCCGCCTCCATCCGCGGCCGGCAGGCGTCTCCGTACTCTATGGACAAAAAGTGCCTTTCGTTCGTGTTTTGTTTTTATCTTTGGAAAATTCCCGTCGGAGGCTCTCTGAAGGGAAATGTGCCATGATATCGTTACAGGAGAATGAGGACAAATATTCGGTAAAGGTTATTTGTTAAATGTATTGGGAATATGGAGAGGATCGTTATGTTTGATGTGTTTGTTATAGATTTGAATAAAAAAATTACCAATACAATTTATATTACGTCAGCTGTGCTGACTCAGCTGAGACCAAAAAGGAACCCTATAAGAAAAAAAAATTGTTCGTTTCTTTCGCTGAAGAGGTTTAATTTTCTGAGTTTTGCATTGGATTTATTAACGTTAGGCTATTTTGAGTGATTATGCAGGAAGCGCTCTGTAGCTTCTGCCCCATGGAGAAGCGTGAGTTTTTCTTTTTCACTTTTATTCACCCCGCATTCTAAGCAATCTTTAAAGTTGTATGCACCATCATACTCATTCATTCCAATATGATTATCATACCCACCCATTGTATTATAATCCGACATAAAATAAAATAACGTTTCATTATTTATCTTCATTTACTTGTAGTGGCATCAACATCGCCACATGCGAACTACGCGTCACACTGACGTCACGCAAAATCCTGCATCGCGCAAGCAGAGTTTACCGCGCAACTAACGAACTACGCGTCACACTGACATCACACAAAATGCTACATCGCGCAAGCAGAGTTTCCCGCGCAACTAACATATACTATACGTGGCCCGACATCAATCGTCGGGCAGTTGCCCACCAGACACAACACCCGTCTGGTCGGAGGATCCTTCCTTTTTAATAGAGTAGAAGAAGAAGAAGAATAGACCCCTAAATACTTACACATGTGTTCAGAATTACGCTATTCCGGGGCTCCTAAAAAACAGCGGGGTTCAACAGCTCTAAAATGTAGGAGGGCTCTACGTAGCGGGGCTCTACGACGTAGCGAAGCTCTTCGTAGCTAGCCGGGAGTTACAAGCTACGCAAACAGTATGTGTAATTGTGTACTCACAATAGAGCTAGCAAACTATTTTGCGCCCGAGTGATAGATACACTCTACTTTTCATCACCCACTATGAGAAAATAAAAGGCGCCTCATATTTTATTGTAATATTATTATTTAATAAAACATAGAGTAACAACTAAATTGAAATTAAATAATATCTAATAATAAAACAACTAAAAACTTATATTTACATTTGAGCCATTTTTGCAATTATGAAAATTTATTGTTAAAGTTTTATTAGGAATAGAGATTGTGGTAGATTTTATATTCTGCGTGTTTGAAATAATGTAATAAGCCGATAAACAGCCTATTATGAAAAATAGAAAATTTAAATATTTTTGAGTTTAGAACACAAATAAATGTTAATTTATTCATAAGCGTTTTTTTATTGTAATAATCATGTTATTCTATTTATAAACATTATTTAAATATTCCAAGAATATTAATGCCGTAAAGACCATCTTTGCCGAGATTTAAAAAAATCAACTCCGAATAGAGAGGAGCGTCTCTGGCGCGAAACGGTGTGAATAGAGGCATTGAACCAATTTGGACTAAGTATAGGTAAAGTTATCTGTGGCAATTTTTATTCCCGCACACGTGTTGGAAAATAAAAAATCGCACGCGTGTGCACATTGCATTGTGAACCTAATCGTAGTGCGATATGAACCAGTTTTCGAGGAAGTGTATAAAAAACAATTTTCTTCTATTTGAGACAGTTTTTCTAAACAATATCGTGGTGGAAACAAGAGTTAAAGAGCTGTATGATTAATAGTAGATTATTAACCAAGGGGATAAAGCAGTGTCTTCTGTCGCGGATGACGATTTAAATCGCGAGCGTAACGAAGGACTCGAGGTTTACTCCCGAGCGTAGCGAGGGTGTTAAAAACTTAAATCACGAGCGAAGCGAGGGATTTAAGAAGAGTCCTGAGTGTAGCGAGGGTTATAAGTTCACCCAAGACTAAGACAGCTTTATCACCGAGGAAAATACTCTACTTTTCGTACCATTTGCGAAAAAATTAACACAATAATAATATGAGATAAGCATTTTAGAACATTAACTTTTTTATAAAAATAAATTAAAATAAATTTAACGGTTATGTATTTGAAGAAAACAAAAACGCGGCAAATTCCTAGATTAATATTTTTTTGTCGGAAAAGCAAAGGCATCAAGCTCATACGGCCTCGTCGGTTTTCGTAATTTTATTTAATAATCATAACTGCATAATAAGTGCGTATTCCTTTTTCAAAAAGATGTATAATGCTTTATAGACAAAGTCAATGGTGTAAACACAGATGTAGTTCAATATAAATTTCGGTAAGTATTCCAAATTTAAATCACATTCTCCCCCTAGAGGATGAATGAAATTCAGTACAATTTTCTTTCCCTGTTTTTAACAGATTAAAAATGACTATTGTTATGTTCTTTTTTTATGGCATAGAATGTCACTTTTTTGAGCAAGTGCTACGAAAAATAACATACCATCATCATAACACAATGCCTTCTTTCCCCGAAGGGTTGGGCAGAGGTGCACCTGTAGTACACCCATATTTCGCCACTTATGTTTTTAAGTCCCATGTAATAGGGGCAAGCCTTTTGCCATCAACCGGGTAAAAATTCAGACTCCGGGCTGCTACTGAAAAATTCCTGTTGGAAAAGCCCAATACCTGGGAATCGAACCCTGGACCTTGTGCTCAGCAGTAGCGCTCGAGTCCGCTAGACCAACGAGGCAGTCTAAAATAAATTTTATTTTGACTTCTAAGTAAGAGCTATTTTCTAAACAATTATGGAAAGAAAGGTTAATGAACTCATCTATAAAATAATAAAACGTTTTATTTTAACTTAGTAAAAGGTTGTAAAAATATTTATATTAGATTATTCACTAAGGGGATAAAGCTGTGTCTTAAGAGGAGGCTATATTTTTATGTTAATTTGTATGAATATTCTGAAACAGTCACACATACAAGGAAAATTAAACTTCAGTTGATTTATTGTATCTTTTTCTTTCCATATTGAAGACAGTAATCGTAATAGTTTCTCTAGATACATTTTTAATTCGAAAATCATGTATTTTTTAAGGATAATTATAAAAACAAACAAGATTCTTTGGCTTTTATGTTTAAAATAAATTTTTCAAATTCACAGCAAGAAAATATAGTTTATTATACACCTACAAGATATTTTTTCTCTAGATCAATTATTACTTTAGTTATATACGAAATAAGAATTGAGACTTACGCTATTTAATTTCGTGCTCAAACGCGATCAAAGAGCGCACCCGATATTCAACTTTATTACTGATGTATTAGCGTTTAGCACATAACGGAGTGACGGGAAGCAAGGGGAGGAGCATGCGTTCGAAATTTGATTTAGACTGCGCTATTTTGAATTCCGATCGCAACGAAGGTTTCTGGGACTTTGAGTTAACTCCTGAGCAAAGCCAAAGAGCTAAATAATGCGCTTTCTTTGGTATTGTTCGTCGAGCTCCTAAATCTTGAGTTGAGCTACACGATTACTGACAAATGCTTGCACTAACTGGACTGGTTTGGATTTGTGTGGTTCTTTCCTCAAAAGACCATTTCAGACACGGATCTACATGGTCCTCATATTATTATGATCTGACCAAGATTAGGTATTTCTAGACTTTAAAAGAGACTTTGACACCTCAGTTTGTTTCGCCATTTCTTCTCAAGGGTAGCCAGATAGGAAATGTCGACTCTATCTAGCTTATTTTTAATAATTATGATGTGTAAAAGTTATTGCGATTCAATTTCATTTCATTTCATTAGCCAGCAGGTGGTGTAAAAACACGTATAATATGAGTTAAGTTTGAAGTGTTTTATATCATTCCCTCTGACTTCGATAAACATTCGAGTTTTCGGATGTCCAGCGTTAATTACGTTGCTCTCAAATACCATGTTAATTGGGAAGCAACAGATTTATTCACTGTGATGTTTTCGTAAAAGGTTTTCGTTTTTATTTCACAGAAAAAAATACCTAAAGCTTGATTTTCATAGAATAAATTAACAAACTTAAGCTCGTTCCATTACGTTACTGACTTAATAAAGATTATAGTCAACACGTCATCTTTGGGTTTCCCTTTAAAATATTTATGTAGTCAGGTAAATAATAGGTTAATACTGAAAATTAATACTAAAAGTACATAATTATATACAAGCTTCGTATGGGATAAGGATGAAGAAATGAATGGGAACAAAATTGGATTTTAATTAGAAACGAATTCTCAGGAGTATGTTGGCATTAGGTTGATTGAAACTATTAATTTATCTACCAAAATAATCCTTAATATTCATTGTATCCACAGAGTAACCTCCCACGATAGATACTATGTATATGAATGCCAACAGAGGCAACATTTATAAGTTTTGTACTAATGCACCTATCATAGCGCTTTTGTATGAAGTACTCTCTCTGTTGGATAATTACCTACTCCGGTCGCAGATCGTCATCTGTCACTCAAAAGTATTGGAAAGTTTTTTAGAATCATACAAAGTTGTTAATCTATAATTTTGTAGTTATGGTATAATACAAAGGTTATAATACAAAATAGGCAAGTATTTCCATGGTTTTAACAGCTCTATGTTAGATCTCATCATTGCGAGTTCGTATTTCCGAAGGTAGACGATGATTCCCGAAGCGGATACTGTTCTTGGGAAATTTGTACCCACGTGTCTATGTTTGTGAAGATTTCTATTACTAATCAATAATGTATAAATGCCTGAATAGATTTTTACACAGGTAAACCATGTCCTTGATTATAAGGTACTTAGAATAATAGTTTATTTTGTTTGGACATAATACCCCTTATTACAAAACAAGGTTTATCTTCAGGTCCAGGTTTAAAAGATGGAGCCATTATTGAATTTTGAACTTTATTCCAACTATGGTAAAGTTCCTAAACACAAAACTGAAAACTTAGTACCGAACTAAGTTTTCAGTTTTGTATAAAGAACGGTATTTCAATCACTGTTACGTTCTTATTACAAAAACTGGCTCCATGGTTTAAGCCATGTCAAAATATAAATCTTGTTTTGTAATAAGGCGGTATGAAGTTAAATCTATGACATGAAGAAGTTACTCTATGAAATGAAGAAGTTACTCTATGACATGAAGAAGTTACTCTATGACATGAAGAAGTAAGTCTATAAGATACAAGTGACACCGTGGTTACCAAATACTATTGGCGCTTCAGTATTCAATTCCTCTAAAAAGACTGTTCCTTGTATCAATGAAAATTAATATTTACAGTAAAAAAGGTAAAAAAAAATAAGATAATAAAAAAGTAACGGAGATATGGTAAATGTAATTCGGATATATTTTCTGATATCCACTCGGGCGCAGCCGCGGGCTAAAGCTAGTTAAAAAGATAAAAAAATTGTACCTTAACAAACTCCCTGCCATAAGTTTCAAAACAATATTAGCCAAAAAGCCGCTGACGTCACCTCTCCAACAGCCTAGCGGCTTACAGCAAACAAATAGACAGCGATCAAGGACGAGCTTAGGCTGCAAAATGGCCACCAGCAGATTTCCACTGTAGCGAACGATTTTTTGCGTTTTTTTTTCGTATAACTACGTTAATAGGAAACTGCGGTCTTTTTGACGATACAACGTGAAGATTGCGTAAACAACTATAAAATAATATTATCAAGAGAATTTTGTGATTTTTTGTATATGTGGAGGTTTATACTCCGGAACCAGCTTCTATTTGAAAAATTCGTTCACCATTTTTAAAGTATTTTATTATAAATAAAATTGAAGTGTTTTTTGGAGCTTCGGATGCTTGGTGGTCTCGTACCGTCCTCTTTTTAATCTTTCATTAACTACCTACTACCATTTCTTCCCGTGGGTGTCGTAAAAGGCGACTAAGGATCAACGGTTTACTAGAGAATGGGCAGCAGCGTTCTCTATGCGTTTTTAAAACCATACTGCGATCGCCAACCCGCCTGCCAAGCGTGGTGATTATGGCAAATATCCCCCTTTTTGGGAGAGGCCTATGTCCAGCAGTGGACGTTTTTCGGCTGAAATGATTATGATGATTAACTACCTGTAAATCTTCTTATATATAAAACTAGCTGACCCGTGCCCACTTCGTTGGGCGGTAACATTTTACCGTCTTTTAATTTTTCGGATTAAATTATGGCCTTATGTTATGACACTCACAAAATAATAAAGTGGCTTTCAATGGGTAAAAGATTTTTCAAAATCGGTTCAGTAGATCCAGAGATTACCCCTACAACCTCACAAACTATAATTTATATTAATATAAGTAGATGAACGGTTTAGCAATATCCTTAAAAAAAATGACTCGCATTCCGTTTGCTCACTAATAGGCAAGCGACTTCTCGACAAAATCAATAGTAGTGAATTGGGACTGGGATTGTGAATTCAACTGCACATTTACCGCTTAGTCGGTGACGGTCGGTGATCCTTCAATTTTGCCGGCGTGAGAGGTCAAAAGATATTTTTAGAGTTCCGTACCCAAAGGGTAAAACGGGAACCCTATTACTAAGGCTCCGCCGTTTGTCCGTCTGTCACCAGGCTGTATCTCATGAACCGTGATAGTTAGACAGTTGAAATTTTCACAGATGATGTATTTCTGTTGCCGGTATAACAACTAATACTAAAAAACAGAATAAAAAAATATTTAAGGGGGCTCCCATACAACAAACGTGATTTTTTTGCTCGTTTTTGCTAGATATTGATAACGGCAACAGGTAGACGCTTGAAATATTCACAGAATATTAAGTTATATATTCACTTTAAAAATAAATAATTAAATTAAAATAAACCGAATATTTAAGGGGGCTCCCATACAACATACGTGATTTTTTTGCCATTTTTATAGATAATGGTACGGAACCCTTCGTGGGCGAGTCCGACTCGCACTTGGCCGGTTTTTTTATTATTTAAATTAGCCAACGGAATTAAAACATCAAAATGACCTTCAATAAAGTTTCCTGAGAATCGGATTATTTTGACTCCCTGCCGTGCTTCCCCAAAACCAGCAATAAAAATACCATCCTGAAACACCTGGAACTCAAATGAGAATAGTTCTGCCGCTGCCATTTTTTTTTTTTGGGTGGTAATTTATCAAATAACTTCTCCCGCTCTGGCCGGAGCGGGGAGGGCGTGTCAGACTGTTACTGACTAAAACCCACCCGTGTTCCTTCAAATGCCTGTGTGCCAGGGCCACGATATCCCTTTCGGACAGGCTCGTAACCCTGGCAGGCATTAGCCCTTTCGGACCCCGTTCATTGGTGCTGACATCTCTTTGAGGCGCGCGTGGAACACAACGCGTCGTCGACCCGGGCCTGGTCCTTATCGGACGGCGAGCTACCCATCGCTCACCGTCCGCAAGCCCGCGCCCACGGTGGCCGGGAATCGGCCTGCGATTCCCGGCGCCCGGGGCGTCTCCTGCGGTGACTAAGGGCGTGAGGGCGCGAACCCTGCCTCACCCTCACGCGTTCCGCCTCCTCCTTCGCATGCATTACTGCTTTGCAGAAGGAGGCGACGGCCTCCCGTGCACTCTCCCTCCGAACCATGGCCTGAACCAGGGCCAGATGCGAGAGATCGCCGACCTCACGCCGACCTCAACCGTATGCTCCACCGTGTCTTCCGGGCGATCCACACAGTGGTGACACCCGGGCGTTTCCTCCCGCTTTATTCTGAATAGGAACCTCCCGAAACAACCGTGTCCGGTGAGGACGTGAGTCAGGCGGAAGGTGAGGAAGCCGTGGCGCCTCTCTAGCCACTCCTCATAGAGGGGGCTTATCGCCACAATTGTGGCATGCAAATTCTTTGCCAAATAGTAAATATCCCTAGCGATGGCGCATGCTTATTTTCATCTCTCTCCTATTTGGTGAACAGTAACGTGGCCATGTCATTGTCTTCTCAAATTCGAGACAGCATTGTGCGCCACGTGTTCTAAAAACTGGGAAATATTCCAACCTTTCACTCATGATCAGTCAGGAGGAGCTGTTTATGGTTCAAAGCGTGAATACGTCGCTGAAATGTCTTGTAATGGCACCTACGGAACCACTTGTGAACTCATGGCAGCGGGAGAACTATTCCCATTTGAGTTCCAGGTGTTTCAAGATGGTATTTTTATTGCTGGTTTTGGGGACGCACAACAGGGAGTAAAAATAATCTGATTCTCAGGAAATTTCAATGAAGGTCATTTTGATGCGTGTCAGACTTTTACTGACTAAAACCCACCGTGTTCCTTCAAATGCCTGTGTGTGCCTGGGCCACGATATCTCTTTCGGACAGGCTCATAACCCTGGCAGGCATTGGCCCTTTCGGACCCCGTCAGTTGGTGCTGACATCCATTTGAAATGGGAATAGTTCTCCCGCCTTTTTCCAACCCTTACAACACCAGCCTAAACCAAAGATACTAAGCAATAAAATTAAAATACGAACGTAGGTATTCAAGGACACTTTTTCTAGTAAGAACGACTAATACTAAAAACTATTATAGTAATACCATAGTGTGAAATATCTACACAATAAGTAATTCGCAAAGAAATAGAAATAACAAAATTCCAACCCGGCAATAGGTAAAAACAAACCCAAACAAACCAAAACGAAAACCAAACAACGATGATGAAAAATATTTCAAAGCAAATTAGTAGTAAGTAATAACAAAATATCGCAGAACAGAAATTTCGGTAACTATAGCTTGAACGTGTATCGCTTAGGTTTGTATTCTGTGATTGATACATGACTTCGTTTTTTGATACGATCGGCTTGCAAGCCGCGATTAAGGTTAAACATTGTGAAGTTTTCCCCTTGGCATTCTCGACTTTAATGCTATAACTGCAACGTTCAAATTACCTGAATACCAATTAGAACCTTATTTCATTATCTTTTAGCAGATGCCTGCATACTGAAAAATACTGGCCACCTAGAACTGGCATAAAAACTTTAGAACGTTATCACGCCTGCACTGAAACACACTGGCCGCCTAGCAAAAAAACTAAATATAAAACTCAAGAAACTTCCAAAAATTCTTATTTCAATGTAAAATATGCATTAACGCGTTGTCGTAAAATTCAATTTAGATCTTTATCGGCCTCCGAATTCTAATTTCAATGTAAAGTATGCAATAACTCGTTGCCGTAAGATTCAATTTAGATCTTAGCTGGATTTGGTACATTTTTCATACAAACATTAAAAACCCTTATTTTCACCCTTAAGCGCCGAATTTCGTAAAATCCTTTCTTAGTGAGCACCTAGAAGTCGAAAGGAACAATCAGGCCAACATTCATGTCTCTAACTTTAAAAACATAGGAGTTTCATACAAACTTTGACACCCCTTTTCAACCGCTTAAGGTGCGAATTTATAAAAATCCTTTCTTAGTGCGCGCCTGCACCCCATAGAGAGTGCTTGTGCCAAATTTTAGACCTCACGGCCCAGTAGTTTCCGAGATTTCGTGATGAGTGGTCAGTGAGTGGACTTCTCTTTTATATATATAGATTCTCGTGTCACAATGTTAGTTACCATACTCCTCCGAAACGGCTTGACCGATTTTGATGAAATTTTATGTGTATATTCAGTAGGTCTGAGAATCGGCTACTACCTATTTTTAAGGGTGGCTTTCCCACGGGATCGAGACTTACGCGGGTGAAACCGCGGGGCGCAGCTAGGGATAATTTATACTTAGAGAGTCATCAGGGCCTGCAGTCTCGACATAGATAGCGATCGTTTGAGGAACGAATTCAGTCGCAAAGTCCTAATGGGATCTCTAGACGGCCAAAATTGCTTGACGAGGTTGTCATTTTTCCGTGCTTATCAAGCAATTTTGACTAGTAGGGCCTAATAATACATACAAACTTACAAACAGATTTTACCTCTTTATAATATTAGTATGGATATACATGCACATTAGGTGGTGCCGGACGTAAAGAATAGCACCCCCCCTATTTCTTCCCGTGGGTGTCGTAAAAGGCGACTAAGGGACTTACTAGAGAATGGGCAGCAGCATTCTCTATGCATTTTAACACCATACTGCGATCGCCAACCCGCCTGCCAAGCGTGGCGATTATGGCAAACCCCCCGGGGCCCTTTGGGGGAGGCCTATGTCCAGCAGTGGACGTCTATCGGCTGAAATGATGATGATGATGTTTACTTAACTTTTATATGAATAAATATTTAATTAATATAAAGAAATAGATCTATTTCTTTAGCGGGTATACCCGAATCGCTTTAGGGAGGCAATAGCGGTCATTGCCTTTCCTAATATTTCTCCGTAGGAACCCAAACAATAAACTGTGTACTTGTTGTTTTTTGTTTTTGGAACATGTTGAAGATCACGATTGATTATTAAATTAATATTAATTTAATATATATTAATTAATATAATAATAATTATTTATTATTATTATTAGATAAGCTGGCAACACCAACGTCAACAAAAGTCACAAATTTCGTTTTCATATTATTTTCAGTTCTTTTAATTTTAGACGCAGTTTATTTTATTTTATTTGGAACTCTACACTACCTTCACTCTACCTTCACCCCCAAAATAACCACAACATGAAAAAATAGCAAAATGAACCATTATCTAGACTTTCATCAAAAACTGCCGAGGTGACATCTGTCATGTCACCTCCGATAAAACAAGGATTAAGAAAACGGAAAAATGTTGACGAGAGCAGCTAAACGACGAGCACGCCCACCACCTCCGGACTCTTCGCTCAGCTCCGCCTCGCCGCCGCCGGTACCCAGCCCCACCGTGAGCGCTGTGACGACACCGGCCGTGGTAGTTGCGTCGAGCTCGAGCGATGAGTATTTTTCCCCGCCGACGTCGCCAACACCTGTACGTCGGCAGGGGAGAGGCCGGCCACCAGCGAGCTTGGGACCTCGAGGCAATCAGGCCCCGAACAGGGTCCCCGCTGCCGGTGGAAATGTGTCGCGCATACGATGGACCCAGTCCATGAATGAAAATGTGATGCGCGCATATTATGGGGCTACAGAGGGAGGAATTAATCTTACAGCGTACCGGGGTCGGATGCTCTCTCTGTTTCAGGTACTTGAACCAGCCATCAACGTCACGGCCCAACGATTGTCGGATCAAGTGCGCGTCATTCAACACAATCATAGATTGGATGACGCTACACTTGATCGGCTACGCTCGGAAATGCAAAGTAGCTCTGCTAGTAACCCTCCCCCATCCCAGAATGTCGTGCATGCGCCTGCTGAAGTTCCACTGCGGGCAAATCAGCATGCTGTGGAGGAGGACACCAGGGCTATATCTGCAGATAACCTATGCAATGTGGAATTAAGGAGCGTACTGGAGGATGCAATCCGTGAGTACCGGTTCACATTACCTGACCTTAGACCACGGCTACCACGTTTGCCCATGAATAAAAAAAACAGAGCACTGGTGTGTGCCCTGGATGCGCTGTTACCAAATTTCATTGAAAGTAGCGCAGACCTTTGCGATACACACTCAATCTTGTATTGTACGGCTGTTGCGGCATGTCGTATAGCTCGTGTCAAATTTCCAAATACTGACCAAGCTGTACAACCGAAACCCGCCGCACCAGCCTGGCAGTGCAGGATTGAGCGTCGTATTAATGAGGCCAGGGTACTCATCGGGAAGCTTATCTGCTTCAGGGAGGGCAATACACGCCCAAGGGTGATGCGCTTTGTGAGGCGGGCGTTCTCGGGAACTAGTATTAGTCCTCTAGAATATGTATCCCGTGTCACAGAGCGCATCGACTTCCTGAAGCAGAAAGTTTATGCATGGGCAAACCGTATCCGTCGGTATAAGCGAAGAGTGGATCGGTACACTCAGAACCGCATGTTCCAGAGCGATGAAAGGTGGGTATACAGAGCATGGGAGCGGCCCATTCCCACTCAAGGTGTGACTGACGTACGTCTGCCGGATAAAGAAGCCATGAGTGCTTTTTGGCGAAGCATTTGGTCGGTGCCCGTTAGTCACACTGAAGGTGATTGGATGCGAGTTGTTGAACAGACGTGTGATTCAATACCAGACATGGAGGCTATTACAATTAGTCCTCTGGATGTGGCCCGTGCAGTCCGTCCGTTGCCTAACTGGAAATCTCCAGGACCGGACGGACTGCACAATTTTTGGATTAAATGGCTACAAATGTCACACGCCTGTTTAGCCTCGCAATTCCAATCATCTTTAGAGACTGGGTCGCTTCCACTGTTCTTTACGACAGGAGTTACCCACCTACTCCATAAATCAGGTAGTACTGCGGAACCTAAAAACTATAGACCAATCACGTGTTTGCCAACGGTCTATAAAGTCCTTACATCCATTCTTAGAGCTAAAATTGCACATCACATTGATTGTAACTCAATTATGTCTGTGTCTCAGAATGGATGTAAGAATAGGTCCCGTGGTACTAAGGAGCTACTCCTTATAGACATGGCCATAAGCCAACAGGTTCGTAGATCCCGTAAGGATTTGTCAACATGTTGGATAGATTATAAGAAGGCCTATGACTCGGTGCCACATACATGGCTCATTAGGGTGCTGGAGTTGTACAAGATAGACGCAACTCTACGCACCTTCTTGATGTCGTGTATGGGGCAATGGAGGACGGTCCTTCTCTATCCAGGATGTCGACGGATCCAGGGGACCGATGAACCGATCAGGATTGAGCGGGGAATATTTCAGGGCGATAGTTTGAGTCCACTTTGGTTTTGCTTAGCCTTGAATCCTCTTAGCACATTGCTGGAGGATTCAGGTCTAGGCTATCGGTTGAAAAGAGGTGGTCAGGTGATATCTCACCTCCTTTACATGGATGACTTGAAACTCTTTGCCCCCAACAATTTGCGACTGATGGAGCTACTGAGAGTAACAGAAACGTTCAGTAGCGCCATCAGGATGGAATTTGGTGTGGACAAATGTGCGGTCATGCATGTAAAGAGAGGGGGGATTACGGAATCCGTGGGAATCCAACTCTCGGATTCCATACACCTTAGATCCCTCTCTTCAACCGAAACCTACAAGTATTTGGGTATGTCGGAAGCATTAGGCATCAATACTGCCGATATGAAGCAATCGTTGAGGGAGCGCTTCTTTGGCCGCCTGAATAAAGTGTTAAATAGTCTTTTATCAGGCGGAAACAAGGTGCGTGCCTTCAACGGTTGGGTCATGCCGGTTTTAATGTATTCTTTCGGCATACTCAAATGGACTCAGACGGAACTTGACGCTCTGGATAGGAAGGTCCGTACATTGCTGACGGCATATCGGATGCATCACCCACGGTCGTCAGTAATGAGACTGTACCTCTCGCGGAAGTGTGGGGGTCGCGGCTTCTTAAATGCTAAAACCCTCCACAACCGCGAGATTTGCAGTCTCAGAGAATATTTTCTTCAAACTGACGTGGAGATGCATCGAGATGTGGTCGCAGTGGACAAGGGCCTTACCCCACTCTCCTTGGCGAAAGAGAACTGGCGCAAACCTGCAGTACTTGATACCAACGATCGTCAGGAAGTATGGCAAGGCAAAGAGCTTCATGGACGCTTTTTCCGGGCCCTCCATGGGCCTGATGTAGACTTTTTGGCGTCTGTATCCTGGCTACGTTTCGGCGACCTCTTCGGGGAAACCGAAGGTTTTGTCTGTGCAATTATGGATGAAGTTATTATGACGAATAATTATCGGAAATACATTGTTAAGGACGGTACGGTTGACATCTGTCGGGCATGCCACCGTCCCGGTGAATCAATCCGACATATTGTTTCCGGTTGTTCTCGTCTTGCTAACGGCGAGTACTTGCACAGACACAATCTAGTGGCTAGGATTATCCACCAGCAACTTGCCTTGCAGTACAACCTTGTGGAAATCGAAGTACCATACTACAGGTATGTGCCCGACCCAGTTCTCGAGAATGGGCATGCCACATTGTACTGGGATCGATCTATCATCACTGACAGGACTATTGTAGCCAATAAACCTGATATTGTGGTGATAGATCGACGAGAGCGCCGTGCAATGATTGTTGATATCGCTGTCCCTCATGACGAGAATCTCGTGAAAGCTGAGAATGATAAAAAGATAAAGTATCTTGACTTAGCACACGAGGTTGTCGACATGTGGGATGTGGACTCTGCAATCATTGTACCGATAATCATTACGGTCAATGGCCTAATAGCGAAGAGCCTCGACCAACACCTCAGGAGGCTCTCATTACGCGGCTGGGTCAAGGGCTTGATTCAGAAAGCAGTACTCCTCGACACGGCACGCATAGTGAGGAGGTTCCTCTCTCTAGAGCCCTAACCACCGGCAGCTTAGACCTTGTTCCTGATGCCGATGGACTACTGTTTTTTGTATTTTTAAATGTTTTTCTTTTTTAATGTTTTTTATAAAAAATATTTAAAAATATAATCAATATGTATGTTTAAGTAATAAATGAATATTAATTATTATATATATATTATATATTAATTAATATTAATTAATCAATTATTCAGGACTTTATTTCAATTTTTGAAAAAAAATATGCTAGAAAATGTAGGTGGGTCAATGACCGCTGTTGCCACGCTAAAGCGATTCGGATATAGATACAATTATCTAAACTAGTGGTCGCCCACTGGTCGAAATTCAACAACCTCTACTTACAATTTTTATAGTACTTACTAATTCCATGATTACACTAATTCCATGCTAGTATAAAGTACTTACTTATTCCATGCTCAAGCTGTCACTTCTGTCACCTATCTATCTTCAAGTCATGAGGCCCTGGTACTATGTGTGTGTTTGTCAAAAGCATGGTAATGTGTGTAATATTTTTTTTAATAATTTAATTTATTTCTTATTAATATTAAATAAAAATATTAATTTACTGCACTCCTCCATATAAACTTTAACTGTGCCAAATTTCATACTCCTCCGTCCGCGTAATTTACCGCGCGTGCGTTTTTATTTTTTTTTTACTTAGTTTTCGCTTCACGTATTAATATAAAATAAGATAAATCAACTCAGAATATCGCAGTCCACTGCTGGACATAGGCCTCTCCCAGGCTGCGCCACAACCCCCTTTTCTCCGCCTTCCGCATCCAATCTGTCCCAGCCACATTTTTAAGGTCGTCCATCTAGCTGGGGGGCGTCCCACACTACGCTTGCCGATACGCGGTCTCCACTCCAGGATTCGTCTGCTCCACGGCCATCGGTCTTTCGACACATAGGCCAGCCATTAATATAATGATAACGCTATTAAATTACTTTTTCTGAGCAAATTATTCGGAAAAACGCTTTTACAAAGAACCATTTAAGAACATTATATTATAAAATGTATCATCGTTTTGATTCGACTCTTATTTATTCCAAAAATAAAGCTTGTTCTGCCAAAATTAAACACCTAAAATGTATTTGTACCTATACGTCCTTTTTTAAGTTTAAGCAATAAACCTGAATTACATGTAAATACAACAACAAACTAAACCATGATACGCTTGCAAACATTAATAGTAACACGACCTTAATGCCAGAAGTTAATAGCGCATTAACTTAGCAAATAGCTCATAGCTAACTCATTATCTAAAGTAACCGTCATGAGAAGCTATAAATACATAAAATTGCAAATTATACAACTATCAACTTTAAACTCAAGATATCTAAGTTGATTTATGAATGAAAAAATTATCGCTAAACGTCATAAAATAATTTTAGTTGCAATGGAAACTGAACCATACGCAATTTCAGTTAAAGTTTTAAATCCCAAAGTATGAAATTTATCTCGTCTCATGGCGTTAACTTTAGAGACTCTAGGCTATAAGCAACTTCACTAGAGTAGTGTTTAGTTCAATTTCACGTAAGTTTGTTCACAGACCAGAAGCAATTTTGTGTACAGAGCTTATCAATGAAATAGACATAAATAAAGACACCTACATACGACACACACTGACTAATACCTCTCTAGTTAGAAAGAAAGATAGAAGAAAGAAAATACGTTTATTTGCGGTAAACATGACGCAAAGAAAGAACATAAATACAAAAAGAACAAGTAGGGGGAAAATATGCGTCACATCCACGCAAAACGGCCACCGCTCAGCATAATGCTGCGACCCTATGCGAGACAGAGCCCCAGCGCTGGTTTTCAGCGACAGCTGGCGTTGTCGTGATGACGTCGACCGGTGCAGCATACAGTGAGATTATAAATAAGAAACAAAACTAACTAACTAACTTCACTAGAATATTATTTAGTTCAATTTCATGTAACGTTTTGTACAGACCTGAATTAACTACCTTTGTGTTATCGTTCTAAAAAAACTGAGAAACTGCTACCTAACTGCAGAACACAGTTTCCATCACAATCTGAAAGATTTTTTAGGAAATTGCTGAACCATTCATACTTACTATAATTATACAACCTGTTTTTTTTTATATCCCATAACTCTAGGGTTATATTCTGTAGGTAAAAATAATACTAAAACTCCTAGAATAGGTGGTCCAAAAATGCATCGTTTCGGAGATATCATCAATCATAATTAAATTAGGTCAAAAATTGTCACCAGTATGACGAATCTTTACTTTTGCAAGGTTGCCAAACTTCGCAGTAGTGTAGTAAAATAAATAGTAAAATAAAATATGTAGGTATGTTGGTATCGGGGCTTCCCGGCGAAAGCTAGTGAAGGGAAAGCTACCTTGTCGACGTTGTCATATTTCACGTAAGGGTATTTTACATTAATAATCGTGACTTTGCCGAATTATTTTGTATGAAAAATGAAAAAAAAAAATAACGAAGGATTGGAATATAACTCATATGCCAGTTGATTCTTTGATATGGCCTCAATCATACCCTAGAGTTATGGGATATCAAAAAAAACACGTTGTATATATTAATATTATAAATGCGAAAGTAACTCTGTGTGTCGGTCGGTCTGTCTGTCTGTCAGTTACCTTTTTACGCCTTAGCGGCTGAACGGTAGTATGGTCCCGTGAGATAATTTCGGACCTTCACGTGGGCGAAGCCGCTTGCAAAAGCTAGTTGATTCATATGTTTGGAAAATTGTGTCTGCTTACCTACTCAAATGACTTGAATTACCTACAGAAATGTTTTCGACCTGTCAATCAAAAGGCATTGCATTTAGAAAAAAACTGTTTTGTCTACGGCAGACAAAACTATGTATATTGACTCTGGTATCTGTCTGCTCTAGACATATCAAAGTCCAATTTTCTCTCCGACACAGAGTAAAATTAAAAAAAAACAGAAGATAAATTAAATTAACAATCACGGTACTTGATATGCCTACACAATATTTATTAAACATATGAAACGATAATCAATTTAGATTAAAAGTCTGTAGGTGGGGGTAGAAACACAATATAATAGAATAGAATAGAATACTCTTTATTACGTACACCTTCAAAGTTCATCATCGCTTAATGATTAAATATTTAAACTTAATATAACATCACGCCTGTATTCCCCGAAAGGTTAGGCAGGGGTGTACAGTCATGAGCACTAATATGTAAACACTTAGCAGAATTCAAAACCGATGTTCTCGTGGAATAACGATTGCAACTTTGAGAAAAGATCTATTTAATAATAGTTTGGGTTCCGAAATACTATGTTCGTAGTAAATTAATTAAATTTCAATCACCATAGTTGGAGGAAATCACTTTTAAAAGTTGCTGAGTGTATACATATTGGTGCTCGTGACTGTACCTGTAGTACACCAACATTTCGCGAGTTATGTTTAAGTCCCATGTAATAGGGGACGAGCCTATTGCTGTTACTGAGAAATTCCAGATAGAAAACCCAATAAAAGTTTGCCCGACCCGGGAATCGACTCTAGGACTTCTTGCTCAGTAGTAGCGCTTGCGACCACTACACCAATGAGCCAGTCATAAGCGATTTAGATTTATTTATAATTTTTTTATTCATTCATTTATTCAGTAATATTACATTTTTATACATATAAGTTGGAGCAAACATAAACTCATTAGGGCCTTATTACAAAACAAGATTTATTTTTTGACATGGCTTAAACCATGGAGCTAGTTTTTGTAATTAGAACGTAACTGTGATTGAAATACCGTTCTTTATACAAAACTGAAAACTTGGTTCGGTACTAAGTTGTCAGTTTAGTGTTTAGGAACTTTACCATAGTCGGAATAAAGTTCGAAATTCAATAATGGCTCCTTGTTTTAAACCTGGGTCTGAAGATAAACCTTGTTTTGTAATAAGGGGGATTAGAGGTTTACCGTGTACCAAAATCATCGACCACATAATTTAGAGAATAAACCAAACTTAAGTTCTTAATTAAAATTAAACAACAATAAAAATAACAGCGAGGGTATTTAGCGAAACATTTATCTAATACTAAACAAACGAGCGAACATCGGTGACCGATTTGACCGTCCTTCAAACAAAAGTGGTAGAGGAATGTGACTTAGATTGATACAGGTTGTTCCTAAAAGTATAAATATGCAGTAATTAATTTTTCTTCCTTTTTGTTTGCTATGATATTGATAGGTATTATGTTTTTTTTATTATTCAATAACGTTCAATTGTAACATTTATTTAAATAATTGTCTGTTGTATAAAATATGTCATTTTTTAGTATATGTGAAACCTGAATATAGTTTGTTAAGAATAAGGAACTGAATCGATTTCAATAATTTTTACACCATATTATATTTTGTCGCAAAAATATTTATGTGTGATGCAAAATGTTATCACTATTTAATTACTTACAATACAATCACCGTATGCTTAGGTACCTACTGCCAAATTATTATCAATGAGCCGACCCTAGAGGCGCGGGGGCGCCGTTAGCATGTTTTTGTACGGACAACCCGGTAACATATCAACTTTATAACTACATATGTGATTTTTCATGATACAGTTTTGAAATTTTGTACATAGATTCTTTACATAAAAATACTAGACCCGTGTTTCGGGTTTCGCATAAAATATACTAAAACTAATATTTTACAGTATTTGATGAGTATTATTTTTACCAATACCGGAAAGGAAGAAACAGTCTCCTATATCAAGACATTGAATAAACTTATTAAAAAAAAGTATTAAAACTTAAATAATAATTCGCAATGATGCAAAACTACAGCAGATTGTGTAAAAATATCACCGTGATATCCTAGATGAAGTGAGCTTGGAGTGAGGTTTCAATAGTGTAAATCCCTAACGATCCGTAGCATCAAGTGGAATGGCAGCTCACTTCACCAAGATTTCACGGTGAGATTCTGACAAAATAGACCAGCAGGTTACCTACAAAAAATAATTAAAAACATACCTACATGTAGAATGTAAATACAACGTACGAAACAACGACTAAAAGCCTCATTTATGGATGAATTACTGGGAATAAAGCCCCAGCTCTTTAGTACGGCTTACAACAGGTTTCCAATAAACGGTTTTTAACCACGATTCGTTGATGAAAGGGTCAAATTCTAAAATATCTCAATGATTGGAGAAACAAATCTTTGGAAAAATCCAAGATATCAGAGGAATTTTTGCAGTGTTTTAGAAATTGGACATGTGCGTATTCAAAAAAAATAACCCTAGATCGTTTTGCTTTTTCGGCGACTTTTTCCCCGTAGACCTTTAAAAAGTGCTGAATTAAAAAGGTTGTGTTTGAGTGCTGAATTAAAAAGGTTGATTAAAAAAGCTGTGTTTGAAGTAAAAAGGGTTTTGTTTTGTAAGAGCAATGAAATCTCATGATACTTGAACACGTTTGTTTTTTCTCTTTATATTGTATTGCCCACCGTGTAAAAGGCTAACCCAAATGCAATTATGATTAAAAATTGCAATAATATTGGTACAAAAACTCATTTGTGTGGCAATAGACGATTCTATCAATTCAGCCCGCAATTTTATATTAATTGAAAAATAAATCATATTACGTCTCGATAAACCCCGAAATTGAAATAGTATCGCTCGCTAGACAATAAATTGCTTATTGAATTCGTAGTAAATTTATCTTTATAACGTCACTATAAAGTTTAATTTATATTGTCATTAAAAAGTGGATATTGGACCAAATTCTAATTGAACGATAAAATTTTTAAGCCGAGGGGAAAAATCTAAGAGCAATTTCTGAAGCACGGTTGTTGTTTCTAATTAGATTTTAATTAAAATGCCAACTACGTGGACCCTGTATTTACCCTTGGGTGTCGTTAAATTAGATTGATGATACTAAGGCAACGGACGTACCTAATTGTTAATTCTAATATACAGCATGTAATAGAAACGTGCGGTCATATTCAGGCGCTGATAAGAGGCAAATGATAAAAGTAATCTTGTCTTACAAAAAAATTGTCAAATCTATATAGTTTGTGGTTGCGGAAAAAATATTCTTGAACATATTTCTTAGAACTTGGTTGTTTTTTATTTTCGATTACTGAACTCATATTTGAGTAAATAAATAATTACTTCTTATTTTTCATAAAATTACAAGAGTTGTGTCATCGCGCTTCTCTTTCTTTTGTATGCAGTCTGACAGTGACAGCGGTTTACCTATTTGTCAGCGTCTTAAGGGTGTGGTACCGCCCATCAAACTGAATAACATTCTCCAAGGGACCAACGTCGGAATCGTGAAAAAATTATCGACTTTCCCATAAATTTGGGTCGAGTAGGTATTGAAGTTTTGTATCGTTATTAGAAAATAAGTACTGTTATTTAAATTTATTTAGTGTACCAAAAATAACAGCCGCATCGGGTCAACGATGTTCATGAACTAACTTTTTTTCCTTTTTTCAGGGAATATTATTCCGGGGAATCGGAGCATTCTATTAAATGTCAAAGTTAAAGTCAAATTATTTATTTCAAATAGGCACTTAAGAGGCACTTTTGAACGTCAAATTTACAAAAAAAAAATAGAATTAATTCTAGTTGCCCCTTCCAAAAGGTAGTTTCGTATGGAGAAGAATGGGCGAGAAACTCCACCGTTACTCTTTTAAAAAATGTTTTACAATATTTTGTTTAAGTACATTAATTAAGATTATAAAATCTTAATTAATGTACTTAAAATAAGTAAGAGTGTGAATATAAATAAGATTATAATAATATGTGAAGATGATGCACCTAAAATAAAATAAAATTACTATACCACAATAGGTAAAAATAATTAAAAATGAAGTAATTAAAAATAACTTAATTATGAGATAGATACATGGTGCTCACCTAAAAACATCGTAAAAGTATACGTTTTTCAAAAAAATAAATAAATAATAAGTCAGTGTGTGAGTTTGGGTAATCACAGAATGTAAAATCAATGTCAGAAAAATAACAAATTGTACAATTAAAATAGCAACCAGTTTGATTTTGTCTAAACTCTAGATTGTCCTATGGAGCTGGACCAGCATGTTTCCAAGCATTCCTATCCTGGATATAATCCTCTAACTTGAAATGTGCTTGAATGAAAGTTCAATTCGTTCCTAGTTCAGTGTAGTTCAAACTAACGATCTGTCAGTTCACGTATACCTAGGTAGCCTGTTATCTCCAAATCCTTTACTCAATTACTATTGACAGTTTTCCAATTTCAGTACTTTCCACAACTACATGTATGGTTTCATATGTATGGTTTTATTTTTACGATTTTGCTTATTGGTAAACCGGAATTTGATTTAGGATATCATATTCATCGCGGGGCTATTGCGGGCTGATCATATTCATGTATTTTGTGTTGTCCAGCCAGTTTTCATGTGGCCCTTTAAAATAGATTATGAATTTCAAATGTTTAACAAAATTAAATTTCCCTGTGAAATCTGTCAAAACTAGAGAACGTTTTTCAGAGTTCAAAATAATTGCTTTATTAGATGCGTTACCAGCGCTCAATAATGGCAAAGTAAATGCCAGGCAATTGCCTGACATTAACAACTCGTACGCGCCAATGAACATGCAGCATCTAGTGACGTAACTAAATATGTATGTTCATCTCTTTCTAACAACAGATATAGGTCTTTCCTTTTCTTCACGCCCTGTATGATTGTATGCAAGTATGTAGAGCTATAATAATGGCTTACGCTGTTTTTGAGTGCACTAATGTTCGTGTATGACGCGTCTATTTATACGTCATTGATTACTACACATTGTTTCAACATAAGTACCGTCGCCGTGCAGTGAAAATCTCGTAATTGCAACTAACGTTATTTTATAGATAAAATCTGTCTGTCATTGACATTTACCGAGGTTCTCATCACATCAATAGAAGGAATTAGAAGCATCTTAGAACTGTGGACGTTTGTTCTAAATATGCATTACGAGGGTGTCTATACAACAAATGTCTATAAAATGAAAAACAAATATTTTTTTCTTTTCGAGGTTTTTACTGCACGGCGATGATACGTGTTTAGAAGTAAAAACAACACCAGAACAGGAACAGGGTGTAAAGTTCACTCATCCTCTATAGAAATGGGAGGATCCTCCGACCAGACGGGTGTTGTGTCTGGTGGGCCACTGCCCGACGGTTGATGTCGGGATGTTGTATATATGCTAGTCGCGCGGTAAACTCTGTTTGCGCGATGCAGGATTTTGCGTGACATCAGTGTGATGCGTAGTTCGCATATGGCGATGTAAATGCCGACACAATGCTATTTACCTTACGCAGACCGACTAAGTAGGGTCTTATTTCAGGAATCTATATTCAATATGTTTCTCTTTCCCATAAGCTTTTGACCACACCCTGTAACCATACCTACTCGCTTTCAGCGTCATTTGAACGGTCGGTAATACTTTATTCCTTTTAGCTACGGGTCCCAATTTCCATAAATACAGGAAGGTTTACTTTCAATTTTTCCATTAATCTTTCCTTTCCTTGTTTCTGTAACAAATCCAATTAAATCATAATAAAGCGTAGTAAAGAAATATTTCTGTTTCAGGTGAAACGGGCCGCCTACGCGGAAAAGGTAAGCTTTGATTAAATGTTTAAAATAACAAAGGTAGGGGGGGGGGGGGTAAGAGGGGTATTTTAAATTAATATATTATATACCTTTTGTTCTTTTAATATCAAAATATAATTAAAATTTCTAATTGTGTTGTTATAATGTTATATTTTTTACGTATTTATTTATTTTATTTTTTCCTCAAATTATTTCTGATAACAGACAAAATATTATTTTCAATAATGATCATTTCTTAATTTGGTAAATAGATTTAAGATGTCGTTTTGCATTTAACACATTTTGCTTCTTAGAAAAAAAGAAAGAAAAGAAAGAAAAATGCGTTTTTTGGCATTACAGCAAAAATACACCACTTGCTCCAGATAAAGTCAGAAAAAATTTCATGTTAAAACTCGACAGCAAAAAGAAAATTTGCTTGATTACAATTGACACCGAGTCCATGAAATTGACCTCAGCTACCAATTTATTCATGACCCATCAGCAGTAAGTAACCTTTACAAAAACACGAAAAAACCCGAAGCGAGACCGAGTGACCGCGAAGCACTTTTAAATTTTTATCCCAACGTTCCAATTTTAACCGCGAACGAAGGTGACTCTCTACAAAACGCACTCCGTTTTCAAAGAAAGTGCTTCTCAAAAAGCAACCGGTGCGGATTTTTTGTACGTAAAAGCACTTTACCGCTCTTTTTTAGAATCTAATGTCAGGCAAAAAATATGTTGCCAGATTTTAAGTTCATGTTTTAAACTCAATTTTAGGCTTGAGATCTAGGTAATGGGCTTAAGTAGGTGAAGTATCGCGGCGATTTAGTTTAAAATGAAGCAGTTTTAATATTAAATCAAAATTCACTATTTAATTGACATTTAGAGGCTACGGAACCCTTATATATTCGTCATGTCTGTCTTCTGTCCGTCCGTATGTCACAGCCACTTTTTTCCGAAACTATACTGTTGAAACTTTCACGGCGAGAGAGGCCCTTCTGGCCCCGCCAAAGCTCGGTTACGCAGAAGAGGCTCACCGGAGCCATCTGCAATAGGTCCATATAAAAAAAAAAAAAAAAAAAAACTTGGTAAGTAGATGTATTCTGTGAACCGCATTAAGATTTTCACACAAAAATAGAAAAAAAACAATAAGTTTTGGGAGATCCCCATACTTCGAACTGAAACTCAAATTTTTCGTTTCGAGAGATACTTCCAAATTTGTAAAATGTGTATCCGCCCTGTAACTTCTAAAATCAGAGAATGATAAAACTAAAAAAAATTATGATGTACATTACCATGTAAACTTCCACCGAAAATTGGTTTGAACGAGAGCTAGTAAGTAGTTTTTTTTAATACGTCATAAATCGTAAACCGCAATTTACCTTTCATTCAATCAACTCAAATATAAATAGATAATGGTACGGAACCCTTCGTGAGCGAGTCCGACTCGCACTTGGCTGGTTTTTTCCTGAGTACCGGACAAAGCAGGTTCAAGTTTCTTTGACTAAAGGAACCTTTTGTAACGAATGAGAAAAAGAGACATTGCTAGTATGTGTACACACGGCTACACATCAAGCTATACGTTTCCAGTTTACGCTGACTTCTCATTGTAAGGAAATCCTATACAATGCGAGATCAGCTTATACTGGAAAAATATAGCTTGAGCTGTAGCCGTGCGTACCAGGATTTTCTCAATATTTCAGTTTAGTACAGGGGTACCCAATTGATAAGGCGCGTCGTGAATCTTCGTTCGCACAGAAAAGAAAGTATGGCCCCGAAGATTAACGAAAGAATGCTTAAAACTTACAATCAACCTTAGGTCACTATTACAAGGTTCATAATACACTGGAGCTGCTAGCGTGCACTCGATCAGAAGTATGGCGGCTGACAAACATGCCACGCGGCGCGCGCTAACATGGCGGCAGCTGCCGACCAATAGCGGTACAGGAAAAAGAACCGCGGTGCGTGGGCCGTGCCGATTGGTTAATAGCATTTCCCGCACTTTTAAAATTCACCTTCTGCGCAGGTACATCGGTAAGCCATATCAATTGGGTACTACTGTACGTTCTTATTACAAAAACTGGCTCCATGGTTTAAGCCATGTCAAAATATAAATCTTGTTTTGTAACAAGGCGGTGAGGCTCCCACGACGCTAATCAAAATTAACGTATCTTAAGCGTATCTTAAACTCAAATCGCCAATAATCATTGGAGATTTGATTTTGTGACACGTTGCTTTACGTTGGCTACTAAACCAGAATGTCAGAGCACTAGAATTTCAATGGCTGTTCGAACACGAAGCAACCAATCACCAACGCATTAGTAAAAGCGAAGCCACGCGATGCATTGCCGATGCGGCTGCGTCATCCTAAATACAAATCACAGTGACATGCCACACGGTGCGTTGCGCACTTGCGACGATGTGAAACGACGCAACGGACACTCAGCGGACAAGGAGACTAGAGAAACGAAGCGGGGAAGGGTGTTACGGACTCAGGGACCATATAACCCCCGTTTACGGTTAAGCCTTTCGAAGGGGTAACCCATTCAATGGGCTACCTTTATCATGATGTAACCCATTTCAAGGGTTTTATACTAGAAACCCAGTGAAAGGGGTTACCTGATAACCCATTGAATAGGTTTTATACTTGAAACCCAGTGAAAGGGTTACATGATAACCCATTCAATGGGTTCTATACCTACTTGAAACCCAGTAACATGAAAAAATCATAATATTATGTTATTTCGATATCCGCCCAGCACGCGTAGCATTACCAATTCTATCTCTATTCTACCCAGGAACCAATTTGGTTACCATTTTATAAAAACCCTATCGAAAACCCTTTCAATGGAAAGAGTTTTCGAGAGGGTTTTTCTAAGCAGTTAATCAAAAACCCATACGGTGTGGTTAATTTTGAATGGCTTAAACTAAGCCGTTCAAAAGGGTTACCCACAACGTATGGGTTTTTATCGAAAACCCTTTCAACGGGTTACCAAAATTTAATTTAAGCCGTTCCCCATATCGTATGGGGTTTTGTTTAACCGCTTAGAAAAACTCTATCGAAAACCCTTTCAATGGGTAACCAAAATGGTCCCTGGTTACGGTGGGATGCCGAGCGTAGGAGCGGCATCGCAGCGCAGTGCTGTGTTGCTTGTACTAAAGAAAACTGACACACCCAACGCCAAGACGCTGCAACGTCGTAGTAAGCGGCATTGCGTTGTGACACCGCATTGCTTGTGTGGTAGTCAGTGCTTGGAAATCATAGCGGTGCAACGAAGCAACGCAACGGCAACGCCCATGTGGCCTCACTCTAATCTCTTGTCGCGTCGTTTACGGACCACCATTGAAATACTTGCTGTGACATTTTGGCTACTCGTTGGTGGTTTGAGTTCGACACGTTACATTTTAGTAGCGTAGTGGACGATGGGTCTAAGGGCTTGACGTAACAGAACTTCCAACGTTCGTCTGATTTGGCACTAAATTAACGAAAACGAATTATTTTATTACCATCTACAGGCTGACTGTGAAAACATACGACAAAATTTAAGGGGGTGTTCTACCCATCAGTAAGAATAACTTTTAATGGCGGACCACTTTAAAATTCGCAAAAAAAAATGGACCTTATACAAAAGGAAGGTCGAATTTTTTTTTGCGAATTCTAATTTGGTCCTAAAGTAAAAGTTGTTCATATTGGTAGAAAGAACACCCCCTTAAATTTTGTCGCATGTTTTCAAAGTCAGCCTGTATAAGATTCTGACGTCTTATGAATTCTACAATGGTAGACGATCTTCTTTTAGACATTTTCCGATTAATTTTCAGGATCTTGAGGTCCCTAGAGGAACCAAGTATTAATTGCCTTCTATATCTAATCTATAATTACGCTGCTATAATAATAAAGCCTCTTTATTCCTTGATTTAAAAAAAATACAAAGCATAAATAAAAAGCAAATAATAAATAAAATAAGGTAATTAGTTAAGGACCCCTCTTGGGGTAAAGGCCTCCTCCCTTTTTTGCCACTCCTTTCTGTCCTGTGCTGCTGCAGGCCACTTCTGCCCCGCTACTTTTTCAATCTCGATACGCTGCTATATGATACTGTAAACTTTCAAAGACTGACAAATTATATCAATATCTCAAATAATGACCAACTGACCAAGATTATTTCTGGGTTTTTGTATTGATGAATTTTTATAATTATACAGTTACGTGAATATTTACGTTGTAAAATATTATATTATTTTTGTTATTGTGAATGTGAAGACTATATAGATCCATGATTTTTTATTTTTTTCTCTCTCATCTTGGTCTGACAGTTTGAGTAATTTAAGCAGCCGACCCAAATGTCCTTTCTTTGGTATTGTTCTTCGAATCTTTAAGCCTGAGTTCAGCTGCACGTTTACTGACAAATGCATGCACTGCCAGTCAGTAAACGTGCAGCCACCACTCAATCTATGTGGTTCTTTCATCGAAAGACCATTTCAAACACCAATCATCAATTAAAAAAAACAAATAACAATCAACAACAATCATAATCTACATGGTCTTCACATGATCTGACCAAGATTACGTCTGGACTTTAAAAGAAACTGTGACCTCTGAGTTTGTTTCGGTCTCTCTTCTCAGAGTAGTCAGATAGGAAACGCCGACCTCATCTAGTTATAAAGTATTGTAGCGGCATCAACATCGCCACGTGCGAACTACGCGTCACACTGACGTCACGCAAAATCCTGCATCGCGCAAGCAGAGTTTACCGCGCGACTAGCATATATACAACATCCCGACATCAACCGTCGGGCAGTTGCCCACCAGACACAACACCCGTCTGGTTGGAGGATCCTCCCTTTTCTATAGAGGATGCGTGAACGTGAACTTTGAAAAAGTCCAAAAATCTATAATTTGTAGTTTAATCTATTAAAATAATATTTTTTTGCAATTACAAACTTATTTATCCATTTGGAAAATTGACCGAGGCGTACATCGATGTATCGGGAGAACATATTTTTCAACTACAATGTTAAGTTAGTTTTTGGGATAAATTCATCCCAACTACGGAACCGTTCATTGTGCGTGGTCCGACACGCACTTTGCCGGTTTTTTACAGAATAAATCGGCAGTATTAAGGCTTCTACATACCGAGGCGACTTGTCGTGCGACGCGACACGACACAAAGGCACCGCTCGTCCCGCGACACGCGGGGCCTTTGTGCCGTGTCGCGTCGCGCGACAAGTAGCGCTGGTATGTAGAAGCCTTTATCTATTACTTTAGTATTGTATGTGTTTAGGACACCTGAAACTTATTCCCCAATACAAGCCCAATTACTAATACATTCGAAGTTGATAAACTATAACTGTAATTAAGTATTTTCTTATAATAACCCGTAATTATTTTCTGATACTCCTTAACAACATTATCTGCAAGTTTTACTCATTAATTTGTAATCAATCCCTGTTCGTAAACGCTTTCGTCGGGTTATCCCAAAAGCCGATAATTTACGATTTAATTGATCTCGAACAGTTTCATTTTATCTTTGGAGAATTTATACAGGTTTATGCAGGATCATCGTGAAAATTAATTCTTATTTCGTGAGCGTCCTTCAGAAATTGATTTTTTTTATACAATAAAAAAATCATTTTAAGACACTTTATAAAAAAATAACTTATGACACTATTCGTATTAACATAGTACAATCGTTTACCTAAAGGTTTCTAATTAAAAGAAATAGGTTCCTACATGTGGTGACAAAATCATATCAAAATTCATTTATTCAAACTGTAAGCTGAGAATCAGCACTTTTCGAACGTCAAAATTACATAAGACAGTCCCCCAAAACGCTCGCCCTTCACCACTTCCTAGTGCTTTAGCTGGGAAGAAGAAGTGGCATCTGAATACTGCGTTCATATTAATGAACTGAACGAACAATCTGTCTTGAAGACAAACACGCTTCCTCGTGGACTAACTCAGATATTATACACGTACGATCAGCATGTTTCTTCACTGATTTATGTCGGTAATTTGTTTAGTTGTATAGTGTAAAACACAACTTTTCATAAATTTTTACTTCATCTTCTTTATCCAGATCTTGAAAAAGCGACTCATCTCATAGATATTTAAAAAAAAACCATACTGGTCTAATTAATATCTTATATATAAAATTCTCGTGTTACAATGTTAGTTACCATACTCCTCCGAAACGGCATGACCGATTTTGATGAAATTTTATATGTATATTCAGTAGGTCTGAGAATCGGCTACTACCTATTTTTTATACCCCTAAGTGTTAAGGGTGGCTTTCCCACGGGATCGAGACTTACGCGGGTGGAACCGTGGGGCACAGCTAGTAATATATAATATAATCTTTATTTATATACAAACAGATTGTAGTACATGTAACAGTTTTCACAAAGTAGGTAATATGAAATCTCTGACAATCAAGTGGGTGACGTGCTGTCCCTTGCTAGGCTATGAACTACCCTTTATTAAGGAGAATTATAATAATTGCGGACCTCCTACTTTATTGAAGTCGTTATAAAAAAGAATCCCTATGACGAATCCTTTTGGTGTCACAAATAATATCTTCGAAGCAACGTACAGAATTACATAGGCAATTTCCAAAAGCTCTGAGATTTCTTTCAATAAATATTCTTTATGCCATTATTACCTAAATATTTTATTACACTTTTAAGGCTCGTGGAGACTGGCGCGATATCGCGGGCTACACTATCCATGAAGTTTTCATAGAAATTGTGTTACTAGTGACGCGTCTCGCGCCTGTCTGCGGAAGCCTCGAATGTCTGCTCTTCATTGTGTTAACGCAAATGAATGATCTGTCGCAATGATAAACACGCTTCCTCGTGGACGCATCTCTCGATATGGGATTACCGTGTTCCTCTTAACGGATTTATGACATGTACATAAGTTACAAGTTATGAGTACCTACATACATAGCAGTGATAGCCTAGTGGTATGACCGTCGGAGTGCCAAGTCTGGGGGTCTGGGGGTTGTGTGGCTCTTGAGTTCGAACCCAAGGCATGTACCTCTGACTTTTCGAATTCATGTGCGTATTGTATAGGAAGTATCACTTGCTTATAAAACAGTGAAGGAGGAAAATATCGTGAGCAAACCGGCATGCCTTTTTTTTTTCGGTGGAGGTTGTGTTCCACGCGTGCCTCAAAGAGATGTCAGCACCACCTGTTGGGGCCCATTATGGCCAATGCCTGCCAGGGTTGCGAGTTTCTCTGAAAGGGATATCGTGGCCCTGGCACACAGGCAACTGAAGGAACACTGGTGGGTTTTAGTCAGTAAAAGTCTGACACGCCCTCCCGCTCCGCCCAGGAGGGGAGAAGTTATTTGATAAATCCCACCCAAAAAGCCTTGTTCCACCCACTGCGGAGTATCCCTTTTGTGCTATGCTTCCCTGGTCTGTGCGAGTCTCATTCCTTACATAACACGTCATAAATCATCAAGGTCTATTAATGCTTTAAGACCAATGTGCCAGTGTGAAATTTCAATTTACTGGGAGTTTTTGTCAAAAGTGGTAAAGCAAATAAATTATAAGGTCGACGTTCTCTTAGACTCAATTTACATTGCCACGAAACGGAATGGAAGTCAGTTTTTGTAACGATAATGCACATAGTAAAATTACTTTATGACAATGTGTAACGCGCTAACTAGATACGAGCTCACTGTATGCTGCACCGGTCGACGTCATCACGTCAACGCCGGCTATCGCTGAAAAACAGCGCAGGGGCTCTGTCTCGAATAGGGTCGCAGCATTATGCTGAGCGGTGACCGTTTTGCGTGAATGTGACGCATATGTTCCCCCTACTTGTTCTTTTTGTATCTATTTTCTTTCTTTGCGTCATGTTTACCGCAAATAAACGTATTTTCTTTCTTTCTTTTTTTTAGCTAGTAACTGCGGAAATTACCGAGAACGCGCGAGAATTCTCCAGAAAACGCGCAACCTGTTATTTGGCTCGTATCTATGTAGCTTGTACGTTACACTATTGACATAAAGTTCATTATGCATTGTAGAAAAAAAAGTCGCTTCCATTCCGTTCCGCGGGAAAGTAAATTGAGCCATTCTTTACTTTATTTATTCGTAGTTTCCACTCTACCCTTCAGGGAATATAAAAATTATTAAAAAAAAATCGTACTCCGGTCACAGAAGGTTAACGACTGTTTGGAAGGGTTCTCTGTTTTTATTTTCACTTTTCTGTATACGTTCATAGCCGTCTATTTCAGGCGAGTGAACGTTAAAGCCAGTTACACGGAGGAAACGGGGCGAAGAGCGAGCCATGAATGAAACGGGGCAAAAAGCAATGCCGGTAGCGTTGCAGGATGGTAGGTTTGGACTACATATCATAATACGAATAGAATTGCCAAGCTATATGCCAGTGATCTTGAGTGGTTAGGTTGCGTGTTCTGTACTGAGCTCACGTAACGCGTCATACGTTCAGCCAGTAATAGGACTCGCCCATCAAGGAGCGCTGTCCCCAATTTGACGCATTATTAATTTATTATACACAAACTAAAAGGTATTTTAATAAAACGCGTATATTAAAAGATCAATAATTAAATTATCTTTAAATTGGTGAAGGTTTGAGAAAAATACGCTAGGTAGATTTTGCGCCATTCTCAGTTTTTTATACGCGATAGACATCACTTTACAAATTAATTTCACTATGTAATATAAACATAATCTAAAATATTCACATATTAAGTTATTGAGAAAATGCTTTAATTTAACATTTTTTTTTTCAAATCATTAAACTACTCGTTTAGACGTGATCTTCAGTATAAAATCATTAAAAATCGGTTATCGTCGCCTTAAGTAGCAGTGGGCAGGGCACATTGCTTGCAAAACTGATGGCCTATGGGGCCGAAAGGTTCTGGAGTGGCGACCGCGTACTGGAAGACGTAGCAATGGAAGGCCTCCTACAAGATGGACCGATGACCTTGTGAAGGCTGCAGGTATCCGCTGGATGCGGGAACCACAGAACCGGTCGAAGTGGCGGTGCTTGGGGGAGGCTTGTGTCCAGCAGTGGACGTCTTTCGGCTGTGATGTGATGTGTGAAATGATGATGATGATGATGATCATAATACGTCACGTCTCAGCCCTTTTAAGGAAACTGACTTTAACCTTTGGCCTTTGGCCTTTTAAAGAACCTTTTAAGGAAACTGGCTTTAAACACACACACACAGTTATGGACACAGTGTACCCATATTTCGCCAGTTCGTTGTCTTTGTTGTCATGTCGTGTACCAAATCATCGATTTTTTTCGCACGTTTCATAATAAAAATTTTTCATACTTCATCATTACATCACGTCTGCAATCCCCGAAGGGTTAGGCAGAGGTGTTTATGGAGTACACCCACATGTTGCCAGTTATATTGCGTTTTCAACTTGGTAACTACCAAGTGTACAACCACGCTGTGAATGTGTGTGTAAGCGCAGGAGCTCTCGGTACCGTCCGAGACAATAGCGGAGTCGGAAGTGTGTGTGTCATGTGCTGATGCTACTCGTCTTCACGCACACATTCACAGCGTTATCAGAAGCATAGCGCAAAATACTAAAGTAGAACTAGTGGGATTAACCTTCTTTTTTTTGTGTGGGAAATTATCAAATAACTTTTCCCGCTCTGGGCGGAGCGGGACAGACTTTTACTGACTGAAACCCACCCGTGTTCCTACATTTGCCTGTGTGCCAGGGCCACGATATCCCTTTCGGACAAACGGCAACCCTGGCAGGCATTAACCTAACGGACCTCGTCAGTTCATGCTGACATTTCTTTGAGGCGCGCGTGGAACACAACGCGCCGTTGACCCGGGACTGGTCCTTATCGGACGGCGAGCTACCCATCGCTCACTGTCCGCAAGCCCGCGCCTACTGTGACCGGGAATCGGCCTGTGACTCCCGATGGCCGGGGCGTCTACCGCGGTGACTAGGGGCGTGACCGCGCGAATTTAGTCTCACGAGCATAATTGCTTGCCCATGCACTCTCGCTCCGAACCATGGCCGGACGCGAGGGATCGCCGCCGCGCCGCCGATCGAGTGGGATTAACCTGCCAAGTCTTTACGCTGTCTTTTTTTTTTCCTGATGCCTTTAGCAAAGTGAACATATTTAATGTCAGTTAGGTTTTTTTGCTCATGACCCTGATATTACATTTAGAGGAATCCCAAAAGAACCCCGTTGCGCTGTTATGGACACCACTCCAAAATTCAAATTATATTCTGTCATGTTCGCCCAATCTTGAACTGGTTAAATTTCTCATCAAATTAGAACGTACCCCGAACGAACCCCATCCCTGACCTTTGCTGCCAATCAAAAAAAATATCTGAGAATAAAATTGTAGAATAACTTTATAAATCTTGTTAACTTTATTGCTTGAAGTTGAAAGGACAGATGTCGTTTGTACATTTTTATTTGAGAGAGAATTTAAAATTAAATTATATTTGAAAGCTAGAAAAAAATATTTGCTGGCGTTAAAAAATGTTGAGATCTTTGCCTTGCTGTGACTGTGGGACACTATAGATTGAAAATACTTTTTCATAATCCATTCTTTCGACGCTCATTACAAATGTACAGTACATACTGGCAACAAGGCAGAATCATTTCGGTACAATCAATCATCATTAAAGCGATTTGTTCACAATGAGCTCGAGGAATTACCTACTCGATCAACAGTAGCGTTCCCCACGCTGCTAAAGTAGGAAATGTGATGATGGCTGAGAGACATTAAGAGAATAGAAGCACTGGACCGACTGCTATACCATTTATAAAATAAATTACATAATAAGTAAAAAGCGTAGTAACAACCGTTTATTCCCGTTGTCCCCGTACGCAGTGTCCCCCGTGTATTCCCGTTGTCCCCGTACGCCGATAGCGGTACTTCAATTAAATATTTAAAAATACTTCCCGTTGTCCCCGTGGTTTGGTTTTACATTAAAAAATATGATTCTGGCACTCGCCGGCCGCTGCCGCGGCACCGCTCGCTGCGCTCGCTCGGCTCGTGCGTTGTGTGGTCACGGTTCTAACCTAACCTAACCTAGCTGTTTCGATTTCAAAAAGGTTTACTTCGTACGTTATGGGGACAACGGGAAATAAATTTAATCACGTCCCACTGTCCCCGTAACGGGGATATGGCATACGGGGACAACGGGAATACACTGTGCCCCGTCCTACGGAGACAGCGGTACTTCAATTAAATATTTAAAAACACTTCCCGTTGCCCCCGTAGTTTGGTTTTACATTCAAAAATATGTTTCTGGCACTCGCCAGATCGAACCCGCGACAGGCAGCTCAGCAGTCAATCGCTTAACCACTGCGCCATCCGTGCCATCAGGTTAACCTGATGAAACACGTAGTTTTTCCGAGAGACATTAAGACATTTACGTTTCCTCAATATCAAATAGAGTAACAAAGCCTTAAGGGGGATGCGCTAAGGTAGCCCGCGAAATTCAAATATTCTTACATTGATTCTTACTTTTGAAATATATACAGGTCAGTGTCAGGTTGTATTGATGATCTTTATGATCATAATTCTATAAATACATATTTGATACGGCCGCGAATCATATTTAAATCAACTTACAACGTGATGCTGACCTGCAAATTGCAAAAAAACGTAAGAAATCGCGCAGTAGCAACCTAGTTAATAAATTCAAAGCTAGGCCGGTGTTCATTTTTTTTGCTGTAACCTCTCACTACGCTTCAATAGTGGATTTGAACAACAAAGCAGCTTACGGCTACGACGCAGCATCGCTTTGTATTAACTTTTATTAAAATAGAAACACTGTTGCTTTAAGCTTTTATTAAAAAAGCAACACTGACGCTTTATGTTTAGAGTACTACTTAGTTTGTGATGTTTAGTGATGACTGTATACAGACAGGTGTGAGGAACAGGGTGGAAAGTTTCTCATCCTCCTTAGAAAAGGGATGATACTCCGACCAGACAGGTGTTGTGTCTGGTGGGCAACTGCCCGACGGTTGATGTCGGGATGAATATAATACTAGTCGCGAAGATAATTTTGCTTGTACGATGCAGGATTCGTGTAACGTCAGGTTTTTATGTGGTGACCCAACAGTGGGAACTTTAAGCTGATTATGCTATTATTTGATGCGTAGTTCACATGAGGCGTTGTAAATACCACTAGAACTGCAAATGACCCGTGGCCATGTGCTACAAGCACAATCGCCACGCGTCTTACGACAGCGACTGCGGAGAAAACAAATGAAAAAAGTTGTTTAGAGGCACATTTAGAGCATGCCATGAGTCACCGAGACGTGGGGACGGAAACAGGGGGTCTACTCCGAACATAAATCCGGCCGATTACTCGGCCGTTTCTTGACTACGGCTAACTATGGCTGACTACAGCGAAAGAAAAAAATCGACAGTCAAAGAGTTAAGCCGAAGTCAAAAATGTCACTTGAAGTCGGGTAAGGACTCAAAGCCAAAAAGGAAACTTTAGAAGTTATAAAATTTCGGATTATCGCTTCGGAGTAGACCCCGGTAACTCGCGCGCGAGTCGTGTCGCAAGTCGCATGACTCGATGGCGTAACCCAGCCTCAGGTTACTTAGAAAAAGAGTTGGGAAGGAGATGCTAACAGAGAAGAAAACAACACCGCACCACACACCATACCTGCACCTGCAGTATTGTCTCTCCTGCTCCCTTTAAGGCTTCTACATACCGGGGCGACTTGTCGCGCGACGCGACGTGACACAAAGGTACCGCTCCTCCCGCGACACGCGGGGCCTTTGTGCCGTGTTGCGTCGCGCGACAAGTCGCGCTGGTATGTAGAAGCCTTTATTCCATCAAAGGTTGTCTGTAAAAGATCACTTTTAGCGATAAGACCGCCCATTGTGTCACCCTATGTAAAATTTAAACATTTATATCTGTAACTTTTATGGTGTACATAATAAAGAGTATTCTATTCTATTCTATTCTATGAAAAGAAAGTTCCTATTTGTGTATGCAGTGCAAAAAAGGATAAAACTATTATGACAGTGAATGGAAAAAGACCAGAAGAATAGTCAACCTACTATCTTCTGCAGTTGGAGAATAGAAATTGAAACAGATTGAAGGAACTGGTGTTTGAAAATGATACTTATTGAGATAAAGATAATTTTATTTTGCAAATATGGGTATAAAGGATGATTACAAGATCAGCCATATTTTACCATGTAGGCATGCAAAAATACACAAAAACATACTAACTTAAAAAGTCTTTTCCATTAAGGAACTCACTTAAATTATATTAAGCTTTTACCACTAAAAGCTTCGAAGTATTTTTAGGTTTCCGTGCCAAAATGGTAAAAAGGAACCCTTATGGTGAGACTAAGTCTGTCTGTCTGTCTGTCTGTCACACCTGGATATCTTAAGAACTACTCATGCTATCAACTTGAAATTTAGAATAGTTTTAGATGACGTTTGCCCAACTATTTTTCAAACAAGAAAGAAATAAAACAAAAAAAATCTTTTAAGCAAAAGGGACTGAAAGGGTGTCTTATAAATTTGAAGTGGGGCCACTAGGGCATGTGGGGTATCATATGAAAGACCGCAGTTTGCACATTCTCAAACATTTTTTTTTTTGCGGCATTGCTTCCGACTTTAGATGAAAATTAAAAAAAAAAATACCGCCCCCCCCCCCCTTATCTCCGAAGATTGCATAGATAAAAATCTGAAATTATTCTATGTGTTAGAAGTGTATGTAAAGATTACAGGAAAAATAAAACGATGTCTCTAAATAGCACAGTTTTTCAGAAATCATTAACATCATATATACGTACAGAACCCTCGGTGCGTGAGTCCGACTCGCTCTTGACCGGTTTTTTTTAAATAAAGAAAGCGGTAGCTCTTTCTGACTCCTCGTTATTTTGTGCAAAATTACTGGAGCCATGCAGTAAACAATTTTGCCCCTAAGTGCCGTATTGGATAATTGTAGACATACTCGTAGCACACTGTTATCACGTCTATTGCGGGGAACTACGTCATCTAGACGTCTAAAACGACTCCAGTTTGTCTTCACAAACACAGCTACTTCTAGTATGTACAGACAAGATAATGTTAATATTATATTTTGTACTTTTCAAAGTACTGTGTGTACAACAGTACTTTGAAAAGTACAAAATCTATCTAGTATCTATATAGTATATAGCGTTGTTTTCAGTTTAAAAATCGCTCGAATGCATCTTTTTTGTGCCTTGAAGGCGATTTCTTTTTCAGTGAAATTTCCCCAAAAAATGATCCCGTACCGTAAGTGTGATTCTACTATGCCATAATAATATGCAGTAAGAAGAGCATTCGTGCTTATTAAAAACACATATTGCTCTCTTTTCATATCAATATACCAACATAAAGGTTTGATTAAATGTGGCTGTACTATACTAGGTACGCCTCTGCTTTACTCTTTGAGGAGAACAGGCGTGATGTTATGTCTGTGTTAAATATCATTCCAATTAATATTTCAGGTAAAGTTGCAGTGATACGTAAACGGTTAACGAACGATATTGATATTGTGAGATATTTTTTTCATGAATGGAATCACATAGTCACTTTAGATAACTGGCAATTATACGACCCAATAAGTCCGGCTCGCAGATTTAAAGTAAATTGAAGCACACACAATGAACAAACTCATTACTCTGGAACAGTTAAACTTTCGCGAAAAAAAATTTTTTTTTCTACACTGCTCCGTGTGGTGCCGGACGTAAAAGGCATTAAGTACCCTATTTCTTCCCGTGGGTGTCGTAAAAGGCGACTAAAGGACTTACTAGAGAATGGGCAGCAGCGTTCTCTATGCATTTTAACACCATACTGTGATCGCCAACCCGCCTACCAAGCGTGGCGATTATGGCAAATCCCACCTTTTGGGGAAGGCCTATGTCCAGCAGGGGACGTCTTTCGGCTGAAATGATGATGATTACAATTACTTTAATTAAATGTACTGGAAATATCGAAACTCAAACAGTCCGTTTTGCATTTTCTCATTTAACAATCATACGAATGATTAAACTGTCCGAATATTCGAACTACATTTCTGTCAACTCGTATTATATCCAAAACATATTGGAATCGAATTAAATCCATCACAAAGGCAATTATGGACTATTATAAGTATTCTGCGTTCGCAATTTAGTTTCCAAATCTGTAAACTATTAGTGTAATTGGAAAAACAACTATAGCACATTTTATACTAACGTATTAAAAGAATAATATAATTATTTATTTAAACAACAGACAACTATCTAGATCCAATTACAAAAATACTTACCTACAATTCAAGTTGTTAGTAAAAAATTAGAGTAATGATGATATTTGTTTAAGTGAAAGTAACATCATCAAGAAGCAAGGATTTGAATAGACAGTACAATGCTCTTTACGACGTCACTGCGTTTACCTTAACGAGAGCCCATTGTAGGCTCTCGTTAAGGTAATGTACAAGGTATAGACGTACTCAGCTAGTAGAATGAAAGTCAATATAGCACACACGTGGACACGAGGCAAACATAATGGAAACTCGTTCGCACCATACAATCTATTTCCAGTAGATACACCTGCGACTCTACAATGAGTGCCTTATTCAGGGTAACAAAGACCTTTGAACCATTTAAGGGTTTATTTGAAATGTGGTTAGGGTTCCTGTAGTAATTGGTAGACAATACCAAACTGAATTCATTTTTCAATATATAAATAAACTGTGTGTGTGTGGATAGCACCGTAAAAACAATTCAAATTTCATACAATGTGCTGCTACAATGGCGACACTAATTTAACACACGGGTAGGGCTAATGGCCAGTAATCATAAAAAATCTAATAAGATAAAATACATCGTGCATTGAAAAATTCAAATTTTCAACCAAACTAAATAATAAAGCTTCCTCCCTTTCCTTCAATTCGCCTGCTCTTTGCACGTTAAGGCTTCTACATACTGGCACTACACGCAACGCGACCCAAAGGCTCCGCATGTCGCGCGACGAGCGGTGCCTTTGTGTCGCGGCTTGAGTCGCGCTGGTCTGTAGAAGCCTTTATTCGTTTAATTTCATTAATGCGATGTTATATCTGTGATCCCGGTAAATTACCTCTGCGCTTCAGTTCTATAAGTACCTACAAGTTGTGCCATAATACTATTTTAGAAAATTGTTAATCAATCAATAAATAATAACGTATAATGAAATTAAAATAGCTTCATAAAAAGAAAACGCGAAACCGTAGCCCCCTTATTACAAAACAAGGTTTATCTTCAGACCCAGGTTTAAAACATGGAGCCATTATTGAATTTCGAACTTTATTCCGACTATGGTAAAGTTCCTAAACACAAAACTGACAACTTAGTACCGAACTAAGTTTTCAGTTTTGTATAAAGAACGGTATTTGAATCACAGTTACGTTCTTATTACAAAAACTGGCTCCATGGTTTAAGCCATGTCAAAATCTAAATCTTGTTTTGTAATAAGGGGGATAGAGTCTTAAATTACGCCGTTAGCACAATTAAACTGGCTCGCATCCGATTCAAGTAACGGAACATGACGCGAGCCAATTGAATTGAACTACTGCGGTTTCGCTGCTATGGTTTCGTGGCGGAGGTGTGGTACCGGCGTTAATGTCGCCATTAAAGTGGTACGCTGTATAAAAAGTACTTAAATACAACAATTTTAATTCATGGAAATCCTGCGTCCCAAATTATTTATAATGTATGTAAATTATATAAAATAGGTAGGTAGGTGTAGTTAATTACATTTTGATTCAATCATTTCGGCGTCATTTAATTAAATTGCATGATTTTAATCTATAAACAGTCAGCAATGCTGGATTATCTATAGGCATAAAACTGCGTAAATGGAGTCCCTATTGGTTCTCTATCTACTTAAACCAGTGTAGCGGCATCAACAGCGCCACATGCGAACTACGCGTCACACTGACATCACGCAAATCCTGCATCGCGCAAGCAGAGTTTACCGCGCAACTAGCATATATACAACGTCCCGACATCAACCGTCGGGCAGTTGCCCACCAGACACAACATCCCTCTGGCCGGAGGATCCTCCCTTTTCTATCGAGGATGAGTGAACTTTACACCCTGTTCCTCATACCTCTAAACCAGTAATACGCTCAAGAATTCGTTTTTTTGTTTGTTAGTTCGTTTTTTTATCGCGCTAATCTCGGGAACTACCAGTCGGATAAAAAAAAAACATTTTGCATTTGATAGCCCAGTTCTTGATGAAGGTTATAGTTTATTGTTATAGGCTATTTAAAATCACGCTACGACCCTTAGGAGCCGAGCAAAACGATAAAAAATCAGAAAGTGGTAGCGGAAACTAAGTAATAGCGGGGGCGGGCGGGGCGTTGCGACGGGGTTAGACGGGGGAACAAGAAACTTCACGCGGACAAAGTCGCGGACAGAAGCTAGTATTATAATATTGGCTCGTTGTTCATTGGTTTGGTTAAAATAGGTTTCTCCGAGAACGTTAAAATATCATAATTTGAGGTGCAATTTCCGTATTTTTAGAACGTTCGCATTTTTATCTCAGTGTCTGTCAAAAAAACCATTAATTTCCCAAAAATTTTAATAAGCTTTTGACATTGATTGTCACTGAGATGAGATTGCAACTTGAATTTGAGATATCTGAGAATAATCTGATATTCTTTTATTTTTAATAGGCTTAACTCTTTAGTCAACATTTTGGGGCAACAGCAGCAGGTAGGTACTACTTAAGGGTCGGGTAATCACCGTTGACCTTGGCCCACTGATTTCATAGGGAATATTTAGTTTAGTAAAGAAAATATAAATATTTGAAAAAAATCACAGATAGAATTATACATATACATATAATAATAAAATAGTATGTTCGTACAAATACAATCATGAAAATATCTTAAGTACTTTCAAAGTAATATAGTTTATTATGCTTTGGGTAGACATTACTTCCAGAATTTATTTCATAAAGTATTTTACTACAAAACTTAAATATTCACCTAAAGAATTGATGTGTATGCGTTCTAGTTTAACATATTTTTTTTGCATAATTTACTTGCATTATTATGAAGTCGTAATAACAGATTTAAAAATAACTCAAATCGTACATCTGCGTCTTAAGCCTACATGACAACACATAAACTTAAAAGGAGAAACGGAACCTGCACCTAGATTCAACTATTCATAGATCTTAGCAATGCAGGTATCCTTAATTAGTATGCAAACCACTGACCAGCGATCGCAAATCGAGTCAAGTGCAGGTATTCCATACCCATTTCCAATTCGTAATTGGAATAAAATTATCGTTTTTTGTATCATATGACCGAGTCCTAAAGTTGAAATTGCAGTTTCGCCATATTTAATAGATTTGCGTTCTATGTTTAACTTAAGACGCAGATATATGCCAGTGACCTTGAGTGGTTAGCTTGCGTGCTCTGTACTGAGCTCACGCAACGCGTCGTACGTTCAGCCAGTAATAGGACTCGCCCATCAAGGAGCGCTGTCCCCAATTTGACTTATTATTAATTTATTATACACAAAACAAAAGGTATTTTAATAAAACGCGTATACTAAAAGATCAATAATTAAATTATCTTTAAATTGGTGAAGGTTTCAGAAAAATACGCTTGCTAGATTTTGCGCTATTCTCAGTTTTTTGTACGCGTTAGACATAACTTTACAAATTAATTGCACTATGTAATATAAACATAATCTAAAATATTCACATCTTAAGTTATTAAGAAAATGCTCTAATTTAACATATATTTTTTTCAAATCATTAACACTACTCGGTTAGACGTGATCTTCAGTATAAAATCAATAAAAGTCGGTTATCGTCGCCTTAAAACGACTATAATATCTGAATGTTGGTCTGGTTACTGTGCATAAATTGATAAAAGATCTATACCCATATTTAGCCTTGCTACAATTAAAGAACCATTATCTGCCTAGCTTTTGGTTACTGGTTGCAGAAGTTAACGTATGACGAAACCGAGAATCTTATTACAATTTATTGTCTCTTAATAAAAATAGAATTAATACTGTATTTAGATTAGGCCACTTTTTGTTTTGAATTTTTTTTTTGTTTTTAATTTGTTCTTCTTTATTTGTTTTTGTTTTTATGTTATTTTTTCTTTAAGTACTTGCATGACACCCAATACCAGTTGTATGCCTTTATATCTGGAGAGGAACATTGAATCCTAAAACACAGGCTTTTAGCCTAGTTTAGGAGGCATCAGTTCGCCCTTTAATGTGACTATATTGTACAATATTTATTTAATCCTTGTGTACCGTATGTTTTCAAAGTGTACAAATAATCATTTTTTTTTTTTTTTTTTTTTCCAACTAGGTATGTTGGGGTCAGCCATAGGACTACGCTTCAGTTTAACCGGATGCGACCGAATACTAGTAATAATACGTAAATTATATATTAATTAACCAATAAAAGAGAATCTCCGTCCAGTGGATGTGATTAATTTAGAAGGTCCTTACTTTTCGAAAGATAAAACTCAAGATGATCCTGCCGAAATTAAAAAATCCATAAAAAAAACTGCGAAATCGCGTTGAAGAAACTAAAAGCATACTGAGGGAGACAAGATCTGGGTACCTTCACGGTTCCTGCAGACAGGCGCGGCGCGGCTCTAGTAGCACAATTTCTAAGAAAACTTCATGGAAACTGTTCTACCAGAATCGCGTCGCACCGTCACGTCGCGCCTGCGGGAGCCATTAAACATCCCAAAAAAACACTGTCTACATTATTATTACCTACCTACACGACATGTAATTTGATGCTTATATTTCAAACATTATAACGCTATTAGCTCACGAAAAGCCACTCTAACAGCCTATTTCGGTAATTGGCCTGCGGCAAATGTGAATAGTGAGGCGTGATTAATTTCAACATTCTAATAATTACGTTCTATTAATTTATTTATCCGGAAGAGAACCGGAGTTACCGACATAGCCTGCAGAGTACGCAAGCTGAAATGGCAGTGTTGTCGCTGCTGGCCATGTTTGTCGAAGGACCGATGGCCGGTGGAGCAGACGAGTCCTGGAGTGGAGACTGCGTATCGGCAAGTGGCAAACCATAGTGTGGGACGCCCCCTAGCTAGATGGACCGACGACCTTAAAAATGTGGCTGGAACAGACTTTTTTTTTCTTTTTTTTTTTTTTTTAAACGTTGCCCCACACTAGGAATTTCTCCTGTATTGTGGGGGTGCGTTTACAAACATTTAAACTCACACACTAAATAACTCATTTAGACTGGATGCGGAAGACAGAGGACAGGGTGTTGTAGCGCAGCCTGGGAGAGGCCGATGTCCAGCAGTGGACTGCTATAGGCTGACTTGAATTTATTGGCCGTTTTGCGTGAATGTGACGCATATTTTCCCTCAACTTGTTCTTTCGTGTTTGTGCTAGAACTTGTTATGAACTTTGGCAAAATATTGTTTTACATATTTACTGGGCAAAGGCCTCTCCCCATGATTTCCAGCTCTAAAACCTGCACTACACTACTCGCGAAGTTGCTTCGACGAAATACTGGTCAAACATGACCGAAGTCCGAAGTACAGACGCCAGCATATCAAGCTACTAAAATCTGTCAAATTTGTTTAAAATATTTTCAGCTTTATCGTTAAAGCATAAGGTTCAAGGTTGATTGGGAAAATCTGACAGTTTCGGGTAGCTTGACCTGCTGGCATCTGTATATGTCATGAAAAGAACTGCAGGATCTCAGAATATTGAAACAGGACGCTTCGAGTCCTTTGACTCGGGCGCAAAACCAACAACGATCGGAGTCGACCGAGGCGAGCCGAGGTTGCACGAAGCAAACCGAAGTGCCCTTTTTCGATCAAGTTCGCGAGTAGTGTTGTGCAGGTTTTATTATCCAGGCCCTGCAATCTCGACATAGATGGCGATCGCATTACGACCGAATTTGGTCGCAAAGTCCTAATGGGGTCTCTAGACCGTCAAAATTGCTTGACAAGATTGTGATTTTTTCGTGCTTGTCAAGCAATTTTGACTGTCTAGGGACTCCATTAGGACTTTGCGACCGAATTCAGTTGTAAAGCGATTGCTATTTGCTATCTATGTCGAGACTGCAGGCCCAGGGCTTATGTGGATTGCGGGCCGAGCACGGGCTGCCCAAGACGTTTGTGACAAGACATGATAAATTATGTCATATCAATTTGTACTAGCATTTTATAACAAAACAGTTTTATCGCTCAAACTGTGATAAAATGTGTGACTCAAGTCATGTCACAGTAGGTCGTGCTCGCCCCGATGGTGGTTTGTTTTATCCCACCGGCTCGTCCCGCCATCTTGTACGGGATCTGACGCTTTACAATTTATTTACAATTTTGCAAATGTAATGAAAAATTATCATTGCAAAACACACATAGTAATCTATGTATACATGTTATAAATTAAAATAACTTTTCGAGTGAGTTTGTGTGACCGCCTTTTTCTTATAATCTACGCAACGGACTTTGATGCAGTTTTCACTATCATTTAGAGAATTGATTCCGAAATGTTTATGCAATACTTAATTAATAAATTAAAACAACAATACAGGGTTATTTTTAAAACGTCAATAACCTCTTAAGGGGTCATTGTACTCATCATTATGAACAACTTTTACTATGGGACCAAAACTGAAATCGCGAAAAAAAAACCAGCTGTTCCCTACATTATGGGCCGAATAATTCGTTAAAATGTAGGGAACAGCTGATATTTTTTTGGCGATTTCAGGTTTGGTCCCATAGTAAAAGTTGTTCATAATGTTGTACAATGACCCCTTAAGAGGTTATTGACGTTTTAAAAATGACCTTGTATATTCAACTTACATAATCATCATCATCTGCCTGCCTTTTCCCAACTATGTCGGGGTCGGCAACCAGTCTAACCGGATGCAGTTGAATACCAGTATTTTACATGGAGCGACTGCCTATCTGAACTCCATAACCCAGTTACTGGGTAATACGATACCCCTTGGTAAGACTGGTTGTCAGACTTTCGGGCTTCTTACGACCCGTAACGACTGCCAAAGATCCACGAATGACAGCCGGGACCAACGTTCCGAGGCGCGAAAGGTCTTGGTATGTAAAGATGGTCACCAGCAAGCATAGCATAGCGTATTCAACTTACAAATTAAAATAAAAACCGTGAGAAGCAGATACACGTGCCTGGTATTCTGTTTTCTTTTTGACTAAACATGAAATCTGGAAAAGAACTTTTCATTTCAGCAGATTCAAAAAGAGAACCCCACTGGTTTTTAAATAATTCCCTCGATCTATAGCCGACCAAATTCAATTCAGGAAAAATACGATCCCGACCGTAAACGAATAAATCAATTAATTTCAACAATTACAACAACTGAGCGAAAACAAAAAGGCCAATTTAAAAAACTGGTTCAATTTGGCTGAGTGAGTTACAGTTGCGGTATTTTGTATCGAGTATCGTTATACAATAGCAAAGTTGGAAAAGGCTCAATCAAATTTCAGGGCCTACTAGAAGGAGGCCTTGAAATTTTTTTGAGGATTTTATTTTTGACGGCATGGTTGGCGCAGTGGTTAAGCGATTGACTGCTGCGCTGTGTGTCGCGGGTTCAATTCCCGCACGGAACAAAATATTTGTATGACCTACAAGTAGTTGTTCCGGGTCTGGCTGTTTGTACGTGAGTTTAAATGTTTGTAAACGCTCCCACAATACAGGAGAAATTCCTAGTGTGGGGAATCTTTTAAAAAAAAAAAACAAAAAAAACTTTTTTATTTTGGGTGGGAAATTATCAAGTAACTTCTCCCGCTCTGGGCGGAGCGGGAGAAGTTAGAAGCGGGTGTCAGTCTTTTACTGACTAAAACCCACCCGTGTTCCTTCATTTGCCTGTGTGCCAGGGCCACGGTCTCCCTTTGGGACAGACTTTAAAAACTGACTATGATGATGACTCTTCTTCTTCTCTTGTATAGACACCAGCATGCCCTGAAAAGACCAGTACAGACTACATATCATAGGTATCACCCTTCGTACATGATCTTTTGTTACAAACCCCATCCATAGTTCCTTATTGTCCATTCAAATATATAAAAAAACGCTATCTCTCTCGTTAAACATTTTGTCATGATTAATATTGAATGTATTTAGAAAAATTTAATATGTTTAATACATATTATATGTGTTTATTGTATACTTACATTATTGTCTCTCCTTCCCCCTTAATCCATCCAATGGTTGTCTTCAAAAGATCGCCATTAGCGATAAGATCGCCCATTACGTCAACCTATGTAAAATGTCTACATTTATATTAGTAATTTTTATGGTGTACATAATAAAGAATATTCTATCTATCTGTCTATCTATTTATCTATCTATATTATAAGTGCGAAAGTAACTCCGTCATCTGTCTATCGGCCTGTCTTAATAACTGAACTGTTTTCGATGAAATTTGGGTGGACGATAAATTGGGGTAAGACATTGGACACTTTTTATTTCGAAAACTAATACGTTCCCGCGGGATAATTTCAGACCTCCACGCGGCGAAATCGTTGGCAAAAACTGGGAGCGTAAATCTTTCTCAAGCTAAAGCCCATCACGGTTAATTTGATTGTTTGTTGTACTTAACATATTTGCATGTACATAAAATATACATATTATTATGACAAACCTGGCGTAGGCTCATAACTAATTGCTTGTTTGTGTCGTCATAATTAATGTTTAACCCATAATGTACCACAACTACGTATACTCCTGAGGCTATGTCCATAAATTATAGAGCTACGTAGATAACTTATAGGTTCTTGATTTATTATTTACCCGACAGATTTTCACACAATTTCTCAGAAAATTGAAAATGCCTAATTATCATGTTACTGTATAGTTTTTTTTTGGGTTGGAAATTAAGAAATAACTTCTCCCGCTCTGGGCGGAGCGGGTGTCAGACTTTTACTGAATTGAATAGAATAGACATTTATTTTGAAAATATGGGTAATACATACTAGGTGACAAGATACATCAAAGGTCAGCCATATTTCACCATTCGGCATGCAAACATTTATATTATTAAAGTTTATATTTACATTAGTAAAGTTAAAGGCAAATCCTCTGATAACAGAGCAATTCCACAAAAATAATTTCCGATAAAAACTCACTCACAAACGACACTGTAGTACGTCTTATCCATTAAAAATCCACCCCGACTAAAACCCACCCGTGTTCCTTCAGTTGCCTGTGTGCCAGGGTCATAGTATCTCTTTCGGACAAACCCGCAACCCTGGCAGGACTGAATGGTAAGTTGGCAAACATTTTGTGTGTATGGTGTATTAATAAATTCGTTGTCATGTTATGGATATGGGAGGTGGAGAAATGAGGAAAATGTCGCGAGAAAAGTTTTAAGTATGAATGTGGATGGCTATAAGAATAGAGGAAGACCAAAGAAACGATGGATGGACTGTGCAACAGATGAAATGGCTAGAAAGGGTAGAAGAAAAAGACATGCTGAGTTGACCCCAAATAAATTGGGATAACAACCTCTGCAAAGAAACACAAAATCAAATTCAAAAGAGTTATCGCGTGACTGTTGAGTCAAATTATGGTGCTTCCAACATCAACATTATATCAGCTATAAGACGTCCACTGCTGATGCAGGTCCTCACCGGACACGGTTGTTTCGGGAGGTTCCGGTTCGGGATAAGGCTGGAGGAAACGCCCGGGTGTTACCACTGTGTGGATCGCCTAGAGGACACGGTGGAGCATACGGTGGAGGTCTGCCCGGCTTGGGCGGACCACCGCCGTATCCTCGCGGAGGCGATCGGCGGCGGCGATCTCTCTCGTCCGGCCCTGGTTCAGGCCATGGTTCGGAGCGAGAGTGCATGGGAGGCCGTCACCTCTTTCTTCGAAGCAGTAATGCTCGCGAAGGCGGAGGCGGAACGCGTGAGGGAGAGGCAAAGTTCGCGCCCTCACGGCCCTAGTCGCCACAGGAGACGCCCTGGGCGTCAGGAGTCGCATGCCGATTCCCGGCCACCGTACACGCGGGCTTGCGGACGGTGAGTGTTGGGTAGCTCGCCATCCAATAAGACCAGCCCGTGACGTTAAAAAAAGGGCCTCTCCCAAGCGGTACCACATCAACCGGTCCCGTGCTTCTCGCATCCAGCGGATTCCTGCGACCTTCTCTAGGTCATCGGTCCACCTTGTGGAACGCCTTTCGGTTCCTCCAACAAATATACAGTATTTACATTCCAAAGTATCGAATGAAGAACCTGCTTCCCTTGGCTCAGTTTGCAAAGCCTTTAAAAATATTCAACTTGTAAATACGTTAAGGAAAAACTAGCATTTGGCAGATGCTTAGTATAATATTTCGTTTTGCCAACTGCGTCTTCATTGCGAAATCTTATTAGTACGCGCTGTAGATAATAAACTTTCGTCCATAATTTATTTACCAGTTTGTAGCTGGTAGCAAATAGAAGTTTTTAACATACACACATCATATTATACATGGTGTTAAAGTAACTGCGTGTCATAGCTTAAGGGTAGGTTCAGTATCGATAAAGAAACCCAGGAAAAATAAAAACAAGAATGAAACTAAAAAAAATGATCAACCTAATTTAGTATCTAATTACTTAACATAGCAATCGTTTAGAACTAAAATTATTTTATTTGATGGTCCTAAGCCCGTTAAAGTACGAAGAGTTTGGAGAAATTTTTGGTTTGTTTTTTTTTTCCTGGTTTCCTTTATCGATACTGAACCTACCCTTAAGCTATGGCACGCAGTTACTTTAACAACCTGTATATCTTAATACATAAAATTATTCTGTACGTGTGTTTGTCACCTAACTCCTCCTAAACGGCTGGACTGATTTGGTTGAAATTTTGTATTCATATTTCAATGGGTTCCTGGATGGTTTTAAAACAAAATTGGATCCGTTAGGTGGCGCTGCTGTCTTTATCAAGACATGCGAACGCGGCGGCGGCGGCGGTACGAAGTTCGCCGGGTCAGCTACTGTTTATACCTATAAAACAATAGGGTCGAGGCGAAGATAAAGTTTCCTAAATCGTATTTGAGATTCCCTTTTTGGTGCCCAGTCGACGTCAGACCACTAACGTCAAAAATAAAAAGGCTGCACGCGTCGTCTATTTTAAAGAAGCTTCTAGAGCGTTCTAGAACTTCGACTCACCATTATTGGCCGAACGGGTACGAAAGGCGTTTCTGCCAGAAGCGCGGATTGTGGCGGGAGCGGTTGGAAATACTTTCGTGTTATAAGTTTCATTTTTCGTTTTCATTCTGGCTAGCTAGAGCTAGCCAGAATGTTGACCTGCTTTTATGATGTGACTTTTTTTTTTTTTTTCTCTGAGAAATGCAATTACGCATGCCCGCTCGTGGGGGATGTTATGATTATTAGAAAATTTAACACTGGCCACAATAGTGTTTATTCAGTGTTGCCACCAGATGGCGCCTTCCGTTTTTGTTTTATCTGTGACTCCCCGGTGTTCTTGCTAAGATAGGAAATGTAATGTGCAAATAAATAAATACTTCGAAGAATACATACATTGTTTCCATCCAAACTAAACCCATAAACCAACAGGTTATGGGCCCAGTGTACTCGGCAAATAAAAAATCACAAGAAAACAGCAAAGAAAAAGTTACAATAATCACCGAAAATTATTGAAGCCATCAAAGAAAAGTTCCAAGATGGATCCCACGCGGTCAATGAATTTAGAAAAGTTTGATGGAAATAACTTCAGACAATGGAAGTTCCAGATCAAATGCGCTTTGAAAGCAAAAGGAATCGATATTTCATTATCAAAACCAGAAAAATACAGTACCGACTGGTTGAAAAATGATGGTATGGCGATGTATATCATAACCTCGTCAATGTATTTCAAGCAAATAACGTTAATAGAAAACTGCGAAACAGCGCAAGAAATCATGACAAAACTAGAATCTATATATGAACAAAAGAGTGAATTATGTAAAATGTTAATTCATGAAAAGTTTTATCAGTATAAAATGTCAGCGAATGACAGTGTAGCTCAGCATATCTCGAAGGTGGAAACCTTAGCTAAACAGCTAAAAGAAAGTGGCGAGAATGTCAGCGAAATGGCCATACTTACAAAAATACTTGGAACATTGCCACCGAAATACAGATCACTACGTCAAGCATGGATGTCATTAGATCCCAAACAACAAACTCTAAATAACCTAACTGCTCGTTTATTAGACGAAGAAGCAAGTTTAGCTTCTGTTGAAGAACAAGAGACGGCTCTCCTAGTTACCAATAAGGGGTGGAAGAATCGGCCAAAGCAAAACGAGCCAAAGGCATCTGGGAGTGATACACATCAGAATAAAAATACCAAACATAGATTTGAATGTTACAATTGTGGAAAGAGAGGGCATTTTTCTAAAGAATGTCGTTTTCCAAAGAAAAATAAACCAAGAAAACCTCAACAAGAAGGTTCAGATATGTTAGCATTTAATGTAGAAGACAGTTGCTGTACTCCTGAAGAAGACACTTGGATACTGGATAGCGGTGCCTCTGCACACATGACGTTTAGAAAGGATTTCTTTTTGGAATTATTTGAATGCCACCAGAAATCATTGACTTTAGGAAATAAACAATCTGTGGAAGTGTCAGGCATTGGCAAAGTGTCTATTATGAGATATGTCAATGGCCAGTGGGAGATTAGTGAACTGCATGATGTATTGTATGTTCCAAGTTTGCGAAGAAACTTATTCTCAGAAGGTGTTTATTATACGAAAATATTACACTATCATAAAGAAAGATAATATTGCTTCAATTTATAAAGACAATAAAGTGGTAATGAATGCTAAAATCACAGAAAACAATTTGTATGAGTTGAAGATTAAAGCAGTGGTTCCAGAAACCTGTAACTTGGTTCAAAATAACCAAAGTTATATCAAAATGTGGCATGAACGGCTGGGACATATTAACCTAAAACAAATCAAAAATATGTGTGCTAATAGTGTTGTCGAAGGTTTGAAAATTAATGACAATGATCAAAAGAACTTTATTTGTGAGGCATGTGCATACGGGAAGCAGTGCAGGTTTCCATTTCACAAATCTCTACGGGGAGAACTACAGCCTGGTGACTTAGTGTATAGTGATGTCTGCGGACCAATGAGTCACACATCAGTTCAAGGTATGAAATACTTTGTGTTATTTAAAGATGCAGCAACAAGTTACAGGCATGTATATTTTATTAAAAACAAAAGTGATGTCATGGATATATTCAAGAAATATAACAGAATTGTTAAAAATAAATACATGCATAGTGTTAGAATATTACATACAGACAATGGAGGAGAATATGTCAACAAAGTTTTTCAAGAATATGTGGATCAAGAGGGGATAATTCATGAGCTTATTGCTCCATACACACCTGAACAAAACGGACGGGCAGAGAGAGAGAATCGAACCATAGTAGAGAGTGCTCGCTCAATGTTGTATGCAAGAGATGTGCCACTAGACCTATGGGCTGAAGCTGTGAACTGTGCAGTTTATATATTAAACAGAACATCCTCTAGACAGACTCCTAATAAAACTCCATTTGAATTATGGAATGGCACCAAACCTCAGTTGGGACATGTGAAGGTATTTGGTAGTGTTGGATATGTTCATATTCCTGATCAATTAAGAACAAAATTGGATAAGAAAAGTATGAAAATGATACTAGTTGGTTATGACAACACCAATTACAGAATGTATAATACAAATAAAAAGACAATACAAATATCAAGAAACGTCATCTTTGATGAACATCAAGTTCCGGAAATAAGAAAGAATATTGCAGAAATATATATTGGTGATGACGATGATAATAAAGAGACTATAATTGAAACAGAAGAAAGCAATGTAGACAGTACATTAATTGGAACTTCAACGTCAGAGTCTGAAGACAGCATGTTGAGCTGTCACAGTGATGATCCGACATATGAACCGCCTCAACAAAAAGGACAAATACCAGATAAGAACATAACCTTAAGGACACGAAATAATAGACGTTTTGAAGCAAACCTAGTTGAGCTGTCATTGCCTCAAACGTATGCTGAAGCATTAAAGTGTCCACAGAAAAATGAGTGGTCAGAAGCCATCAAGGAAGAATTATCTGCACACGAAGAAAACAAAACTTGGAGTATAGTTGAAAGATCCGGTCAGCGAACTCTTACGACAAAGTGGGTTTTTGCATTCAAAAGGAATGAAAATAATCAAGTATGTTATAAGGGTCGTTTATGTGCGCGCGGATTCACTCAGATTAAAGATGTTGATTATGAAGAAATATTCTCTCCGACCACCAGGTATGACTCTATAAGAATTATTCTTTCTATTGCAGCAAAATATCAGTTAGAAATTCAACAATTTGATGTGAAAACTGCTTTTCTAAATGGGTACCTTGATGAAAATATTTTTATAGAATCACCTGAAGGTGTGTCATTAGACAAAAATTGTGTGTTAAAATTAAATAAGTCATTGTATGGTTTGAAACAAGCTTCTCGATGTTGGAACAAAAGGTTTACTACATTTTTAAAGAAATATGGTTTTGTACAATGTCAAGCTGACAATTGTGTATTTACAGCCTTATTTGATAACATTAAAGTATTTTTAATAATTTATGTTGATGATGCTCTGTTATTATCTTCAAGTAAACAGCTAATTCAAGAAGTAATAGAATATTTAAAACAAGCTTTTAAAATCAAAGAATTAAATTTGAAATATTTTGTGGGTATGGAAATAGAAAGAACAAATAATTGTATCTGTATTCAGCAAAGAGATTACATAGAACAAATTATTAAGAAGTTTTGTATGAGTAATGCAAATCCTGTTAGTACTCCAGCAGATGTTAATGTTATTATTACTAAAAATGTAGATGAAAACACTGTTAATTTTCCTTATAGAGAAGCTATAGGCTCCTTATTATTTTTGTGTTCTGTTTCTAGACCAGACATATCATTTGCGGTGAATGTATTAAGTAGATATGTGAACAATCCAAGCCAGCAACATGTAAATGCTGTAAAACGTGTAATTAGATACCTAATTAATACAAAAGATTTGTGTATAAAATATGGAGAAAGTAATGATCTTATTGGTTATTCAGATTCAGATTTTGCAAGTGACATAGATACGCGTAAGTCTACAACAGGTTATATTTTTAAAATGAAGGCATTGGCTATGTCGAATGACACGGCCAACAATCCGTCCCCCGCTTCCATCCCCTCCTTCACCTGCCCCTTAAGGCAGGCCAGCTCGTCCACCGTGGAACGCTCAGCCCGAAAACCGAACTGAGCGTCCGACAAGTCCGGCCCGATATCCCGCAGATGGCTCTTTAGGCGAGCAGCGACTATCCCCTCGAACATTTTACCGACCTCATCGAGCACGACGATGGGCCGGTATGCCGAGGGGGAGTCTGCTGGGCGGCTTTATGATGTGACCTACACTAACTCCTTTATCTGTGTGATGATTATCTGTGTCAGTCTTCCACTTCCCTTTTTCTCTCTATGGTGTTCTTGGTGTATGCGTGCTTTCTTTTGCTACAAGACATAGTAGAATATACCAACTAAACCATAATTACTTAGATATTTTGTTGCTTTACTTCATACATTCATTTTATTATACATTTAAACCTTTCGGCCTGCTCCGTGTGGTGCCGGACGTAAAGAATAGCACCACCCCATTTCTTCCCGTGGGTGTCGTAAAAGGCGACTAAGGGACTTACTAGAGAATGGGCAGCAGCGTTCTCTATGCATTTTAACACCATACTGTGATCGCCAACCCGCCTGCCAAGCGTGGCGATTATGGCAACCCCCCCCTCCCCTTTTGGGGGAGGCCTATGTCCAGCAGTGGACGTCTTTCGGCTGGAATGAAGATGATAATGATAACCTTTTGGAATCGAAATCCATTGGCTCTCGCAGACAGGCGCGATGCGACAATGTAGCACAATTTCTATGACAACTTCAAGGAAAGTGTCGCGCTGCTTGTCGCGCCTGTGATCTAGCGCCAGTCTGCACGAGCCTTAACTAAGCGGTCACAGAGACAGACACAAAAAGCTACTTTATTTTATACCTACTATTCATAGAAGACCCGGCCTTCGTCTTTCACCTAATCACTAACCAATTAATCTGTCATCTACCCAACAGCTCAAGATAATACAGGTTTTTCTCATTAATTGGATAAGTCACGCGGCGCAGTTATATTAAGTAGTTGGCACATTACCTAGTTGGTATACGGTAGATAGCAAGAACCAGGCAAGTTTATATTCGAGTAATCTACCGTCGTTCGCGAGTTTCTGACGCGCCCTTCGTGAGTGTTATGTGATATAAATGTTATATGAAGTTTTAATTAAAAAGTATTGAAAGTAAAATGAAATTGAGTCTCAAAAAAATTCGGTTCGATATTGGTATCCGGTAAGTTTTTTTATGATATTTTTACTAAATACGTCATTGGTAACAATGAAAAATCTTAAAGCCATACATCATCATTTCAGCCGAAAGACGTCCACTGCTGGACACAAGCCTCCCCTAAAGGGGGGTTTGCCATAATCGCCACGCTTGGCAGGCGGGTTGGCGATCGCAGTATGGTGTTAAAATGCATAGAGAACGCTGCTGCCCATTCCCTAGTAAGTCCCTTAGTCGCCTTTTACGACACCCACGGGAAGAAATGGGATGGTGCTATTCTTTACGTCCGCCCCAAATGGAAGTTAGCCATTACATTAAGCCATACATAATGAACCTATAATGTTCCCACTGCTGGGACAAAGGCCTCCTCTCTGTGAGAGGGAGTGGGCCGTAATCCACGACGCGGGCCCAGTGCGGGTTGGTAGATGTCACATGTCTTTGAATTGTTGGTTCTAGGACATGCCGGTTTCCTCACGATGTTTTCCTTCACCGTTTTGAGAGCAGTGGTGATGAAATAATGTACACAATGTAAAACGCCTATCTGGGCTCGAACCTACAACTCGTAAGTCGCAACTGTTGCCACTGGACCACCACTGCTTCTACGAAAATACATACTAAAATAAAAACCGGCCAAGTGCGAGTCGGACTCTCGCACGAAGGGTTCCGTACCATCTATAAAAACGGCAAACAAAAACACGTTTTTTGTATGGGGGCCCCCTTTAAATATATGTTGTATTTAAATTTAATTCTTTATTTTTAAAGTGAATATATAACTAAAGATTCTGTGAATATTAATTTCAAGCGTCTACCTGTTATCGTTATCAATATCGAGCAAAAACGAGCCAAAAAATCACGTTTGTTGTATGGACGCCCCCTTAAATATTTATTTTATTCTGTTTTTTACTGTATTTGTTGTTATAGTGGCAATAGAAATACATCATCTGTGAAAATTTAAACTGTCTAACTATCACGGTTCATGAGATACAACCTGGTGACAGACGGACAGACAGACAGACAGACGCTGGAGCCTTAGTAATAGGGTTCCCGTTTTGCGCTTTGGGTACGGAACCCTAAAAAGTGTTATTGAATTAACAGAAAATTTAAGCGTAACGAAATGCCAGGTCTGTACAAAAAATCTTGGACAGATTTATTTTTACTAAGTTGGTTTTAACGTTTTTCTGTAACTTAAAAATGCATACTGATTTGGCAGATCCGGGCATCGGACCCAATCGGGCCTTTATACAGGATCTGCCAAATCAGCATGTATGTTTAAGTTACAGATAAACTACTATTATCATCATCATTTCAGCCGAAACACGTCCACTTCTGGACATAGGTCTCCCCCAAGCACCGCCACTTCGACCGGTTCTGTGCTTCCCGCATCCAGCGGATACCTGCGGCCTCCACAAGGTCATCGGTCCACCTTGTAAGAGGCCTTCCAACGCTACGTCTTCCGGTACGCGGTCGCCACTTCAGAACCTTTCGTCCCCATCGGCCATCAGTTCTGCGAGTAATGTGCCCTGCCCACTGCCACTTAAGCTTGGCAATTCTTCGGGCTGTGTTGGTAACCTTGGTTCGCCTGCGGATCTCTTCATTTCTGATTCGACCGACTACTATTATACTTCTATCTTAATAAAAGCAATATGGCTAGTTCGATCACAAGGCCTTCGATACTAGTTCACTGATTGGGAACTTCAATATTCCAACCAGTATACAAAGTTTACCGCGGTGCTGACCGCATCCACCAATTTTAAAGATGTATGTAGGCTGTTCTCATAAAACCGCACCATGGTCTACTAAAAACAACTTTATAGTACTAACCTACTTTAGTATAAAGGCTTCTACAGACCGGCGCGACTCACGACGCGACACAAAGGCACCGCTTGTCGCGCGACACGCGGGGCTTTTGTGTCGTGCCACGCCAGTATGTACAAGCCTTAAAACGAATTTAATCTACATTAATCTTTTTGTAGATAAATGATGTTGCTTTAATTTCTACAATCATCAATAAAACGAGCGACACGCACGCTTCTATTATAAAACGGATTTCAAAATACTTAAATCAGGAAACTCCTTAATTTGATAATCTTTGTAGGAAACTTGTCAATGGTAAATAACACGCAATGTCGCCGGCGGAAGCTAGTAAACCAGCGGGTTAATTGCGTAAAACTCATAAAATGCCAATCGATCGCAATGCCTTTCATTTTGAGAGTTCGATCACGTTCATTGCGTTATTTAAGCAGTTGAGCAGACGAATTTTTCAAGGACATGAAACGCATGCGATCAATTATTGTCGTCTTGATGTGTGTTAAAACGTAACTAACCCGCTATTCTTCTACCTAAGCATGCATCAATATTACAATTACTAGGACATGATGTTTACTCGTACTATAAGTAATTATGATATGGATACATGCTTAGAAGAATCGGTTTGTTTAATTACATAAATAGACAAATAACTGATGTTACGTCGGATGCTGACGTGGATTACAATAATTTAATTAAATTAATATTTTATTTTTATACGTTATTTCACACAGTCATATAATTTTCTATTTTTAGGGTTCCGTACCTCAAAAGGAAAAAAGGAACCCTTATAGGATCACTCGTGTGTCTGTCTGTCCGTCTGTCATAGCTGATTTGCTCGGAATCTACTGCACCGAATAAGTTCAAATTAGGTACACATATGAACTTCTGTAACCCAGACACGGACTTGTTACGTAAATAAATTAATTTTGATTAAGAAGGTCACTTTTGGGGGGCAATTTAGAAAATTAAAAATAAAAGTTTTGCTGACCGTACCGTGAATAAATATACCGTAAATGTTTTGTCATACTTTTGAAATTATTTAATAAAATAGGTGAAAAAGACCATTCACCCCCCCCCCCCTTTATCTCCGAAACTACTGAGCCTAAAATTTTGATAAAAATACAGAAAATAGTTCTTTACCTATAGATTACAGGAAAACCTATAAGAACTCTGTGATCTTAAAATAACATGGTAAATCACTCAATATTGTGCGTACAAACTTACATTTGCAGTTGGAATGTATGGGGATCCTGTTTTTCAACTACAATGTTAAGTTTGTTCTTGGAATAAATTCATCCCAACTACGGAACCCTTCATTGTGCGTGGTCCGACACGCACTTGGCCGGTTTTTTTATTTATTATTAATTTCTGTATGTGTCCGTAACATCTCAGCGGGCCCTAACAGAATACCAGCGCTGCGACACTTATTTTTATATATCGCAGCATCATGCTGAGATAGGAACCTATGAGTGTGCTTAGTTTAATTTGTGATCTTCTTTTACGAGTCCCAATAAATACTTTTTTTTTGATCTTTATTTCATTCTTAACATTATCTTCCACTTAATCCCGCCTAAAATCTGACCTTACCTGTTCACATGCCCAAGGCAACCCTGATTACTAGTTCCAACTATCCTAATGAAAGCAATAAGGTATCGCTCCTAAGATCAGCGTAGGTGTAGGTTGTCAATATCATCTCGGTCACTTGAGGAAACGACTCACGTTTTATGTACCTGTTAAGGAGTAGATTGAGTGTGGTCATGAACTTTGGTTGTATAGGATATGACTATAAGATCAGCGTAGACAGAAGCAAAATGGTCGAATTTGTTTCTTCTGCGATGTTTTGAATGAATATACGTGAACATGATCGAACACACGCCACAGTGAATCATCTCTTGCACACTATTTTGAATTCTATGTTAGTTGTGATTTTGTTCATTATCAATTTATCAATGAAAAACGGTTGCGTCTCATAATGTATAAACTCATTTGGTCTAATTTCATTTTATTATCGTTCATAAGATATAATCAACGTGAGATATACCAACTGTTGATATAATTTCTTTACATATAACATTTATTTATTCTAAAACTTAATTAGTATCACGTAGTTTGATATAACGTTTATGTAATCGAAAATCATTTGGTCTAACGTTTAATATGTATATTGTTTATTTAATAGAAAATCATAAGGCCTATCGTTTAAAATACATAATATTGCGATTAATTTGATTGAGCGTGCTGCGGGAGCAGAGTGACAGAAACGAATCGCAGCAAAACCGACTCCACGTAGTTTTGTCTGCCCTACCCCTAGAGTGTTATTTAAAATCTCGTAGGCGCGTAGGGGCGAGGCGGCCCGCGAGCTGAGGAGCAGGTGGTTTCAACGCTTGCCGCCGCGGCTGAGGCTGGCCGGCCGAACCGGCCAGCAAGCCGAAGCCTCGGTGGTGAGCGTGAAACACATCTGTGACGATGTGACCGCTGGAGCCCTGCAGCGCCGGAGCCGTGACAGAAAATATGCCTGCTGCATGTTGCATGCTTGCTTGCTGCATGCTTGCTTGCTTGCTGCATGCTTGCTTGCTTGCTGCATGCTTGCTTGCACGTTTTATCATATTAGACTAAATAGGTTTTATGTCTTTTGAGTGGATATCAAACGATTTTATATTCAATGTATGATATGCTTATAAAAATTAGTTGCATGCACCCTTTGAACTTTTGTATGTCTCACACTTGTAAGAATTCATTTTTAAAGGAATACTTTAATGATTATTATTTAACTGAGCAAGATTACGCACACTAAGTGAGAACTACCAATAACTTTTGTTGAGCTACCCACAGGCTACAACATAAAAATAATACTAAATAAACTAACCCGTGTCTATGCAATTTTGCTGTGTTTTTAAGTAGGCGTTTTCAGCATATTAGACCAAATAAGTTTTATATCTTTTGAGTGGTATATCAAACGATTTTATATTGAATGTATGTTATGTCAAACGATGTTATATTTAATGTATGTTATGCTTATAAAAAATAGTTATTTTAAAAATGTATCAATCGTTCATTATATTAACTAATCGCTATATTAAATAAAATTATAGGTTCCCTTGTTATATCTTGTAAATATTAGAGATTTTGTAATTATATCAAATATTACTTACCCATGAAAAACAGCTCGAGCATTTTGCTGCTCTGTTTACGAACGTAGCGTAGTATTTTTGCAATACGTTGCGTTGCGGCTCGGTTCACCCCAATCTGCGTTAGCCTTTACGAGTACATTGTAGTTGTAGATTTAGCTAGCATGACTAGATCAGTACTTCAAAGGGAGAATTATCCACTTACAAGTATTCACGGAGTTTATTTAGTTAATGAGTCGTGATTAACGTATTATTATAGAGATCGGATATTCGGATGTATATTCACCAAAAGTTTGAGAGTTGACTAGTATGGAGTGCGCTTCGGTACGGGACAAAGTGTCGGTTTCCAGGACCGACGAATTGTTAAGAACTACTCTTTTGTACTGTGTATCCCCGAATAAATATATTTAATTTAAGAATAAAAGGTTTGAAGAAATATTAATAGTGTTTTTTAAACGTGTTATATTTTTCACAAAATTCTTGCCTAGTTCTAAATAGATAAGAAATATTTGTTATACTTCGGAATACAAAATTGTATACCTGCACACTGTTATTAATGAAACCCCGCGATACCGAAATAAATCTTGCCGATACGCGGTCTCCCCTCTAGGACTCGTCTGATCCATCGGCCATCGGTCCTTCGACAAACATGGCCAGCCCACTACCACTTCAGTTTGCTTACTCTGCAAGCTATGTCGATAACTCCGGTTATTTTCTGAAACTTAATACCTACTTATTTTATTTTAATTTATCTCATGCACATAAATTGTCAGTAAACGCTTACATAAAATGAGTAAACGCATCTAAATTCAACAGAAATCCTGGCGACCAACGTCAAAAATAAACCATTCTAGGACGAAAAAAACTTAACGGAAATCGATTTCTCGGATAACATCGCTACGACTGATTAAAACTATCGTGAACAAAATAGAAAAAAGTAGCCAAGTGCGAGTAAGACTCGCATTCCGTACTACCGTACAATATTTATAATAACATTTGTAATATATATCGTACACTACATCATCGTCTGCCCGCCTTTTCCCAACTATATTGGGGTCAGCTTCCAGTCCAACCAGATAAGAATAAGAATAAGAAGAAGACAAGGAAGTTTGGCATTAATGCCAAACTTCCTTGTCTTCTACGTAGTCTTTAATCTTATAATATGCTCTTTTGATAAGGACACGTTTGATGGTATTGAGCTGCATCTCATATATTCATATTATAGTAACAAGCATTGTACTTCTTCTTTTTGCAAAATAAAATTATTCTTATTCTTATTCTTATCTGGTTGGACTGGAAGCTGACCCCAATATAGTTGGGAAAAGGCGGGCAGACGATGATGTAGTGTACGATATATATTACAAATGTTATTATAAATATTGTACGGTAGTACGGAATGCGAGTCTTACTCGCACTTGGCTACTTTTTTCTATTTTGTTCACGATAGTTTTAATCAGTCGTAGCGATGTTATCCGAGAAATCGATTTCCGTTAAGTTTTTTTCGTCCTAGAATGGTTTATTTTTGACGTTGGTCGCCAGGATTTCTGTTGAATTTAGATGCGTTTACTCATTTTATGTAAGCGTTTACTGACAATTTATGTGCATGAGATAAATTAAAATAAAATAAGTAGGTATTAAGTTTCAGAAAATAACCGGAGTTATCGACATAGCTTGCAGAGTAAGCAAACTGAAGTGGTAGTGGGCTGGCCATGTTTGTCGAAGGACCGATGGCCGATGGATCAGACGAGTCCTAGAGGGGAGACCGCGTATCGGCAAGATTTATTTCGGTATCGCGGGGTTTCATTAATAACAGTGTGCAGGTATACAATTTTGTATTCCGAAGTATAACAAATATTTCTTATCTATTTAGAACTAGGCAAGAATTTTGTGAAAAATATAACACGTTTAAAAAACACTATTAATATTTCTTCAAACCTTTTATTCTTAAATTAAATATATTTATTCGGGGATACACAGTACAAAAGAGTAGTTCTTAACAATTCGTCGGTCCTGGAAACCGACACTTTGTCCCGTACCGAAGCGCACTCCATACTAGTCAACTCTCAAACTTTTGGTGAATATACATCCGAATATCCGATCTCTATAATAATACGTTAATCACGACTCATTAACTAAATAAACTCCGTGAATACTTGTAAGTGGATAATTCTCCCTTTGAAGTACTGATCTAGTCATGCTAGCTAAATCTACAACTACAATGTACTCGTAAAGGCTAACGCAGATTGGGGTGAACCGAGCCGCAACGCAACGTATTGCAAAAATACTACGCTACGTTCGTAAACAGAGCAGCAAAATGCTCGAGCTGTTTTTCATGGGTAAGTAATATTTGATATAATTACAAAATCTCTAATATTTACAAGATATAACAAGGGAACCTATAATTTTATTTAATATAGCGATTAGTTAATATAATGAACGATTGATACATTTTTAAAATAACTATTTTTTATAAGCATAACATACATTAAATATAACATCGTTTGACATAACATACATTCAATATAAAATCGTTTGATATACCACTCAAAAGATATAAAACTTATTTGGTCTAATATGCTGAAAACGCCTACTTAAAAACACAGCAAAATTGCATAGACACGGGTTAGTTTATTTAGTATTATTTTTATGTTGTAGCCTGTGGGTAGCTCAACAAAAGTTATTGGTAGTTCTCACTTAGTGTGCGTAATCTTGCTCAGTTAAATAATAATCATTAAAGTATTCCTTTAAAAATGAATTCTTACAAGTGTGAGACATACAAAAGTTCAAAGGGTGCATGCAACTAATTTTTATAAGCATATCATACATTGAATATAAAATCGTTTGATATCCACTCAAAAGACATAAAACCTATTTAGTCTAATATGATAAAACGTGCAAGCAAGCATGCAGCAAGCAAGCAAGCATGCAGCAAGCAAGCAAGCATGCAGCAAGCAAGCATGCAACATGCAGCAGGCATATTTTCTGTCACGGCTCCGGCGCTGCAGGGCTCCAGCGGTCACATCGTCACAGATGTGTTTCACGCTCACCACCGAGGCTTCGGCTTGCTGGCCGGTTCGGCCGGCCAGCCTCAGCCGCGGCGGCAAGCGTTGAAACCACCTGCTCCTCAGCTCGCGGGCCGCCTCGCCCCTACGCGCCTACGAGATTTTAAATAACACTCTAGGGGTAGGGCAGACAAAACTACGTGGAGTCGGTTTTGCTGCGATTCGTTTCTGTCACTCTGCTCCCGCAGCACGCTCAATCAAATTAATCGCAATATTATGTATTTTAAACGATAGGCCTTATGATTTTCTATTAAATAAACAATATACATATTAAACGTTAGACCAAATGATTTTCGATTACATAAACGTTATATCAAACTACGTGATACTAATTAAGTTTTAGAATAAATAAATGTTATATGTAAAGAAATTATATCAACAGTTGGTATATCTCACGTTGATTATATCTTATGAACGATAATAAAATGAAATTAGACCAAATGAGTTTATACATTATGAGACGCAACCGTTTTTCATTGATAAATTGATAATGAACAAAATCACAACTAACATAGAATTCAAAATAGTGTGCAAGAGATGATTCACTGTGGCGTGTGTTCGATCATGTTCACGTATATTCATTCAAAACATCGCAGAAGAAACAAATTCGACCATTTTGCTTCTGTCTACGCTGATCTTATAGTCATATCCTATACAACCAAAGTTCATGACCACACTCAATCTACTCCTTAACAGGTACATAAAACGTGAGTCGTTTCCTCAAGTGACCGAGATGATATTGACAACCTACACCTACGCTGATCTTAGGAGCGATACCTTATTGCTTTCATTAGGATAGTTGGAACTAGTAATCAGGGTTGCCTTGGGCATGTGAACAGGTAAGGTCAGATTTTAGGCGGGATTAAGTGGAAGATAATGTTAAGAATGAAATAAAGACCAAAAAAAAAGTATTTATTGGGACTCGTAAAAGAAGATCACAAATTAAACTAAGCACACTCATAGGTTCCTATCTCAGCATGATGCTGCAATATATAAAAATAAGTGTCGCAGCGCTGGTATTCTGTTAGGGCCCGCTGAGATGTTACGGACACATACAGAAATTAATAATAAATAAAAAAACCGGCCAAGTGCGTGTCGGACCACGCACAATGAAGGGTTCCGTAGTTGGGATGAATTTATTCCAAGAACAAACTTAACATTGTAGTTGAAAAACAGGATCCCCATACATTCCAACTGCAAATGTAAGTTTGTACGCACAATATTGAGTGATTTACCATGTTATTTTAAGATCACAGAGTTCTTATAGGTTTTCCTGTAATCTATAGGTAAAGAACTATTTTCTGTATTTTTATCAAAATTTTAGGCTCAGTAGTTTCGGAGATAAAGGGGGGGGGGGGGGTGAATGGTCTTTTTCACCTATTTTATTAAATAATTTCAAAAGTATGACAAAACATTTACGGTATATTTATTCACGGTACGGTCAGCAAAACTTTTATTTTTAATTTTCTAAATTGCCCCCCAAAAGTGACCTTCTTAATCAAAATTAGTTTATTTACGTAACAAGTCCGTGTCTGGGTTACAGAAGTTCATATGTGTACCTAATTTGAACTTATTCGGTGCAGTAGATTCGGAGCAAATCAGCAATGACAGACGGACAGACAGACACACGAGTAATCCAAAAAGAAGAAGTACAATGCTTGTTACTATAATATGAATATATGAGATGCAGCTCAATACCATCAAACGTGTCCTTATCAAAAGAGCATATTATAAGATTAAAGACTACGTAGAAGACAAGGAAGTTTGGCATTAATTCCTTCTGCACATGTGGCTTCCCTGGTACCTCATTAACGGAAAAAATATGTAAATGTCTATTAACTGCTCCCAAGTTGCGATGTTTATGCTATTTATTTTTTACATACTTCCTTGACATAATCGATGTTTTTTTTTTAACAATTTTAATTTCAACAAGGTTCTAACTTTTATTGTTTTAATCATATTCTATATTGTTTTTTTTGTTAATGTGAGGACGTTGTAGGCATAATAGACTGTTATCTGTAAACCATTTTCTATTTTGTTAAGTACCTGGTACTTTTGACGGGCCTACGCTGTCCTCTCATACTTATTAGCACTGTAATTTGAAAACATTGTAAAAGCCAATTTTTTTTTAAAAGAGAACCGTGGAGTTTCTTGCCGGCTCTTCTCCATAGGAAACGACCAATTGGAATCGTGCACCTAGCTTCTGACGTTTCATAAGTGCCCATGTAGGCTTATGTGAAATAAAAATATTTTTGATTTTGATTTTTGACCAGTATTTTATATGGAGAGACTGCCTATCTGACCATCACAACCCAGTTCTTGGGTAATACGATACCCCTTGGTAAGAATACTACATATTTTTGTTAAAATACTTTTGTAACGAAAAACACGTTTCTTGTATCCCTTTAATTTTTAACATTATTTTATTTTTATTTTCTTGTTATATCGGCCATAGCAGTACACACTGTGAAAATTTCAATTGTCAAATTACGGTTCAAAAGATACAGCCCTGTGACAGACATACGGATGGATAGCGGAGCCTTAGTAAAAGGGACGGAACCCTGAAAAAGAAATAGCTATTTTAATCTATTTTTTATCAGATTCTGCTAAAGTCCAAATGCTAATTCCATTAGTACTAACCTAGATAAATGGGGAAATTTTGTTCCACATTACCGTTGATTTCAACTGAAAATTAGGTACAGTTTTCCTAACTGTTCTGGTATTTAGTATAAATATCTGAAATAATTTTGAGTAAACGTTGAAAGTTTGAAACTTTTTGATTATGAATGGGGCGGAGTAAAAGTTGTGGTTTATTTTAAAATAATTTATACAAATGAATACGTCCAACGATAGGATTGCAATAATACAATCCATGTTCTAAAAAGAAATGAAATGTTTATTTCTGCAAGTAGATTTATGACACTTTAACGCAACTAGCTATTTATACTAAGTAGGTACTAAATTAAATGACTAAGTGACTAAATATATAAATAAAAACAAATAGGCGTCGAAGTACTCGTCCACATCGCTGTCATCCGGAAACGTGCCCAGAAAACTGGCAGCATTGCCACGTTGAATGTCAATGCTAATTTTTTGGCCAAAGAACGATCCAGAGCCCTCTGGTCACGTGAAGTGTCGATCAGTCGGCGAGAAATTTCCTTAATAAAAAGGAGACGCGCACTCGGGCCCCATGACCCGAACGTTTCGACCCCAAACGGCTCAAAACTGTAGTTACCCATAAGATTACAGTAATTGCGCCGCTTGAGGACCTCAACTGCCGCAGCAGTGGCGCCAGCACAGCCAGCCGTGCTTGAAACTGTCGACACAGGTTGCGTCCCACACTAAAGGCCTACCCACCTTCCAAGGCAATAACGTCATGCCGTCTGGTCTCTTCCCATCGACACGTACTAAGCCGTTTGGTTCCAATACCGCTGGTACGCAGGCGTTAACAAGGGCACAACCAAAAATAACGTTGATGCTGTCGTGCCGTGCTATGTGACCTGCGTTCCTGCAGCAGGACAGGCCATGGTGTTCAAGACTGTCGACGGCTTCACCTCGGTGCTACTGATGTGGATGTGCGACCAAGCGGTGACACGTTGCACAAAGGGATATGGACCTGTCACTGAAAGACCGAGTCCGTAAGACCGACGTAGGACAAGGTTTAAGACTTCGGACTACAAATAGCGGCTCCGAAATGGAAGTGGGCAGGACGCTTGGCTAGACGTGGTGATGGCAGGTGAAGCAGAGCCCTAACGGAATGGTTGCTGAGAGATGACAGAAGGAGCGTTGGCAGACCAAAACGGCCAGGTGGGCGGACGATCTACAGAAGATCACGGGAAAGACCTGGATGAGACTCACACAGACCAGGGAAGCATAGCACAAAAAGGAGGGGGGCTATACTCAGCAGTGGCTAGAACAAGACTGCCAATGATGATGATGATGATGATGATGAATTTTATTAGGGTTTTCCATGTTTATCATTAGGCGTCATTTAAGATCTCTCATTAAATGGCTGTGGTTAGTTCAGCTGGGCGGCTGCCCCCCTAGACAAAATCTTTAGCTACGCCAATGATTATGACTCATTTTTATTTAGTTTACTGCTCAGTTTTTATCGTCGAAATTGTAAAACTACAATAAACAACTGTCGCTTGAAATCAGTACCTAAAAATAATAACCAGTCAACAAGGTAATGGGGTGTTCCGTGTGGTGCCGGACGTAAACAATACCACAATCTTATTTCTTACTGTGGGTGTCGTAAAAGGCGACTAAGGGACTTACTAGAGAATGGGCAGTAGTGTTCTCTATGCATTTTAACACCGTACTGCGATCGCCAAACCGCCTGCCAAGCGTGGCGTTTATGGCAACCCCTTTGGGGGAGGTCATTTCCAGCAGTGGATGTCTTTTGGCTGAAATGATGATGACGAATAAGGTAATGGGGCTGACTGTCTAGTCTGTCTACATTAAAGTATCTAACTACAAATCATGGAGCTGGTTTTTAGTATTATTAAATTAATACTCAAGGGTTATCTCAAATTCTGCCAGAGTTGCGAGTTTGTCAGAAAAGGATATCGTGGCCCTGGCACACAGGCAACAAGTCTGTTGCCTGCTCCCGCTCCGCCCATAGCGGGAGAAGTTACTATTTTTGATAATTTCCCACCCTAAAAAAAAAAGAAAGAGTATCACAAATGAAAATAATTAATTGCTTTGTGTACATACTTCAGTTCCACTCATATTTATAATTATTAATTAGATTCATAGTAAACAGACTCCTGCCTCAGAAATTAATTATTACAGTATAATATGAGTACCTACGAAATACTTATATTATTAATAAATAAATTAACTGGAGTAACATAACCACATAGCCTAATAACACTGTATTTAATATCTAGGCTTCAATGCTGAATAGGTTCATTTGAAATAGCCATATTGAACAATGCGAATTTAAACACGTATCTTTTAATGAAAGCCTTTGATAATTTTATTATTCTGTAAAGAAAGTTGGAATTTGAAATACAGACATTTGTCATTTTATGTTTACTGTTTTAGTAATATTATTTATAGATTCTTTTTTAATTTTTGAATGTGAGATCGTTGTAGGCTTAATAGACTGTAGCTTTGTAAACCATTTTCTATTTTTGTTAAGTACTTGTCGGAGGGCCTACACTGTCCTCTCATACCTATTAACACTGTAACTCGAAAACATTGTAAAAGCCCATTATTTTTAAAACATTAACCGTGGAGTTTCTTGCCGGCTCTTCTCCATAGGAAACGACCAATTGGAACCGTGCACCTAACTTCTGACGTTTCATAAGTGCCCTTGTAGGTTTATGTGAAATAAAATATTTTGATTTTGACACTTTATAACGAATAAATTAAAAAAAAGTAAGTGCGCCACGTTGTTAAAGTCTAAAGGATTAATTTGAGTGATGTACTTTCTAATGGATTTCTACCAAAAACAATCAATCATTTTCACACATTGTTTAGGAGTGAACTTAATCTATGAACTATAAGTGAACCTTCTCAACCTACCCGTTTAATGTTATCACGAGCAATTTCTAGTACAATTAATCTTCCTTTATTGCCCATGTCGGGTTTTCTCCCATATTAACTCATGGGTTACGTTAGGGCTGGGGCACACGATGCGTTGCGGCGCCGCTCCGCAAAGATTTCACCGTATCGGTGGGCACACGAGCGGTGCTGCGCCGCAACGTTGTTATGTCGCAGCGGCGCGGCCGGCGCCCCAGCAGCGTTGGACAGTCTGTTAATCCCTTTCTTGGACTTATGTTATGAGGTAGTCCATATCAATAACATCTAGGTTGGTACTCATTTTTTAAAACCTCAATCACAATAAAAAAAAAAATAGAAAATAAATCGAAACGAGCGAGCGTGTATCCTTCCTTGTGACGCATAAACAACTGAGCGGTGCCGCTCGGACGTCGCAACGCAATCACCCCTCCCCGCCTCGTCTCGGTGGTTGCAAGTCCGGTGCGGCGCCGGAGCGCATCGTGTGACATGCCACAGATATTTCTATGTAAGACGACGCAGCGACGCTGCTCCGGCGCCACACCGCCGCCGCAACGCATCGTGTGCCCCCGCCCTTACCCTTTATGGTGGTTGGTCTTGTAAATAGTACAACAACATCAATCTGCCTTTGTCCAACTATATTGAGGTCAGCTTCCAGTCTAACCGGATGTAGCTGAATACCAGTATTACATGGAGCGACTCCCTATCTGACCTCCACTACACAGTAACTGGGAAATACGATACCCCTTTGATAAGACTGGTTATCAGACTTTCGGGCTTCTGACGACCCGTAACAACCGTCAAATATTTACGAATGACTGCCGTGACCAACGGCTTAATGTGCTTTCCGAGGCACGGAGGAGTTTCGGTATGTAAAGAATGTCACCCATCCACGGACTAACCTCGGCTAGCGTAGCTTAACCTGATGGCGTGCAGCTGTTATAACTTACCCACGAGCTCCTAGGACATAATGGAGTGTAGTGCAATAAAATAATTTTATAAGAATCAACTTGGTGATATCACCCTCAGGCAACAATAGGCTTATCATAATATATCAGGGAAGTAGACTACAGCGGCCCGAGCATGGGCGTGCTAAGACGTTTGGGACAAGACATGATAAATTATATCTTGCCAATTTGTACTAGCATATTAAGACAAAACGGTTTTATCGCTCAAACTGTGATAAAATGTGTGACTCAAGTCATGTCACAGTAGGCCGTGCTCGCCCCGCAGAAAGTTCTTATTTAGTCCACCTCAATAGTCTCTAAGGAACATACCTTCCAAACAATGGTCCAATGGTTTTGACAACGAAGTAAGTCGTCAGTTGAGACTGGTCATCTCGTAACTGGGTAACCAGGGCTTATTTGTAATCTTTTAGTCATAAAATTTGAGTTGTTTTTAACATATTTATTTTATTACATAGTTCTCACAGATAAAAGCAACAAGACTAATGAACCCAGGATTGTGTTATATCTTTATTTTAAAGAGTGTCCTTGTAGTTTCTTGCCTGTTCTTCTCCATAGATATCTACGTTTTGGAATGGGCAAAAGCTTCAACTTTCTGACTTTTAATTGACCGACTCTTTGGCAATTCAAAAGTGCCTGTAATTGGTTTGATTTAAATAAATGGTTTGAGTTTGAGTAAATATAAAGATTTTGATATTCAGGTTTTCTGTCGCCACTCAGTATCGGAACTGTTGTGCACCAGAACAACAAGCTGTTTTGTCTTTCTTTGACAACTTTGACTAAGTATGAGATTGTCTTGTTATGAGTGTGCGCGCCATCATTGTTTTCATAGAGCGATAAGTAGTCTGTTTATCAGCCAGTCTTGATTTGACTCAGTCTTAGCATAGTCAAATTATAAAATAGAACGATGACCTTCATAATCAGCCTATAATATTCCCACTGCTGGGACACAGGCCTCCTTTCTTCGAGAGGGAGTGGGCTGTAATCTACCACGCGGGCCCAGTCCGGGTTGATAGATGTCACTTATGTATTCGAATTTTGGTTCTAGGACATTCCCTACACCGTTTTGATAGCGGTGGTCATGAAATTATTTACACAAAATAAAGCGTTTTTTTTTTGGTTGGGAAATTATCAAGTAACTTCTCCCTCTCTGGGCGGAGCGGGAGGCCGCGTCAGACTTGTTGCCTGTGTGCCAGTGCCACGATATCTCTTTCGGACAAACTCGCAACCCTGGCAGGCATTGGCCCTAACGGACCCCGTCAGTTGGTGGTGTGCGTCTCATAACGTATAAACTCATTTGGTCTAATTTCATTTTATTATCGTTCATAAGATATAATCAACGTGAGATATACCAACTGTTGATATAATTTCTTTGGATATAGCATTTATTTATTCTAAAACTTATTTCGTATAATGTTATTGGATATAACGTTTATTTAATAGAAAATCATTAGGCCTATCGTTTAAAATATATAATATTGCGATTAATTTGATTGAGCGTGCTGCGGGAGCGGCGCGCGGCGTGACAGAAACGAATCGCAGCAAAACCGACTCCACGTAGTCTTGTCTGCCCTACCCCTAGAGTGTTATTTAAAATCGCGTAGGCGCGCAGGGGCGAGGCGGCTCTCATGGGACCGCTGGAGCCCTGCAGCGCCGGAGCCATGACAGAAACCATGCCTGCTGCATGTTGCATGCTTGCTGCATGCTTGCTTTCATGCTACATGCTTGCTTGCACGTTTTATAATATTAGACAAAATAGGTGGGAGGAGTGGTATATCAAACGATTTTATATTCAATGTATGATATGCTTATAAAAACTAGTTGCTTTAAAATGATATCAATCGTTTATTATATTAACTGATCATTATATCAAATAAAATTATAGATTCAGTTGTTACATCTTGTAAATATTAGAGATTTTGTAATTATATCAAATATTACTTACCCTTGGTGCTGACATATCTTCGAGGTTCCTGGGTTCGAACCCTCGACCAACAACTCATAAGTCAGGGCCTATACGACTGAGCCCCCACTGGGCCACTGCTCTCAATGATGACCTTGTAGCAGCGTCAACATCACCACATGCGAACAACGCGTCACACTGACGTCACGCAAAATCCTGCATCGCGCGAGCAGAGTTTACCACGCAACTAGCATATATACAACATCCCAACATCAACCGTCGGGCAGTTGCCCACCAGACACGACACCCATCTGGTCGGAGGATCCTCCCTTTTCTATGAAGGATGAGTGAACTTTACACCCTGTTCCTCATACCTCTAAAACCTTATATACATTTACCCCGGCAAGCTTAACGTAACCTTCCAGAATGTTCGATCATTTGCGGCCAGCCTCAATACCCATTCAATTAATTCAATGCCTTGTTAATCTATGAAAATCCTAACTGACCTCGCCTGACCCTCTCGTTACATATTCATTACAAAGCAACGCAGTTTAACCTCGTAGTTATTACCCTGCAAAGTTAGTGACCTCATATTACGAGTATATGGAGTATATTGGCTGTGTATTATGTCAGGTTGTGTTATAGGTCATTGTATTGTTATTTCACTTGTTGATTTATTATGAGAACTTGTCTTACTTTCGACATGAAAAAGTTCAGTATTTCTATACAGAGTGACTTGTAATTCAACGTATTCCAGGATAACAGTGCGAAAATCCATGGGGTTGGTGATTTCGTGTTCACTACCAAATAAAGACAGCATTGATGGCAATTCAATTTGAGAAATGAGAAAGTTTCAGATAAACACAAACCTTGTATTTTCTCGAATCCCATGGATTTTCCTCTAGGCTATATCAAGGGTGCTTAATTATTGCAAAGGGGTCAAGCTATCAGCTCCTAGAAGGAATACGCTGTATTACAAGCAGAGACCATTTTGGTTACCCATTGAAAGGGTTTTCGATAGGGTTTTTCTAAGCAATTAAACAAAAACCCATACGATATGGGTAACCCTTATGAACGGCTTAAATTAAATGTTGGTTACCCATTGAAAGGGTTTTCGATAAAAACCCATACGGTGTGGGTAACCCTTTTTAACGGCTTAATTTACTCCATTCATAATTACCCACACCGTATGGGTTTTTCTAAAACGGTAAACAAAATGGTCCCTGGGTAGAATAGAGATAGAATTGGTCATGCTACGCGTGCTGGGCGGATATCGAAATAACATAATATTACGACTTTTTCATGTTACTGGGTTTCAAGTAGGTATAGAACCCATTGAATGGGTTATCATGTAACACTTTCACTGGTTTTCAAGTATAAAACCCATTCAATGGGTTATCATGTAACCCTTTCAATGGGTTTCTAGTATAAAACCCTTTCAATGGTCAGTTGGAACTTTTAGAATCCAAGAGCGGTTTGAAGCTGCGTAGGTCGAAGGGTAGGCCTCATCATTCGGATTCTCTCGGCTCGAAAATTGATATTTAGAGTGCCTCGGACAAGCCTGTGATCGCTTCCGGTATTAAACCTGTTACATCATGATAAAGGTAACCCATTGGATTGGTTACCCCTTCGAAAGGCTAAACTCTAAACCGGGGTTGTACGGTCCCTGATTACAAGTCACCCTATATACGTGTTACAGAGAGCCTAGTGTTGAGTTTTGGACATCCTTTTGAAGTTAAATATCAAAGAAGAAATATGTTCCTATTTTAGTAAGATTGATTAAGATCCCTCAAAGGGAGTAATAACTAAATTATAATCTCGGAAACCACCAAAACACATTCACTTGGTAGGCAATTATATTATGATAATATAACAAAGCCTATGATCAAGTTTCAGCCCACATTACAGATCTGAGCTGTTATCGCAAGTGAGCTAGCCTGTCATCTCATTTAGTTGTAGGCTTGTAGCCCTTCTGCTTGGCCGAGTGACTTCAATACAGGCCGGCTCTCGCTAAGTGACAGCATTGAGCTGTAGGTAAGTAGCTGAGCTAATCTTCGTTAAGGTTGTATTGAATCAAGTAAATTACGTATTTAGTTAATGAATATAACGCGTCTAAAAATACTTTTACCGAAGCCAAGAGTCACTTGTTTTTCCCGTTATCACGATCTTTTTTTTCTGGATGATGTCTGGGAACCTTCTGATTACGGAGATATTAAAAATCAAAGTTCCAATTTTTTTTAAGTTTTTTTTTTTACGAAAATAGGTTTTATATGTTAAATTATAACTTATAACTTAACTTTAAAAACTCCTACGATCCCTGTACCGTGGCATTAAGCGTGCGTTACATTGCATACTACCTTATACAGCGGATTTTCATGCCAAAAATTAAAGCCATTTCTCAGAAATTATTTATGTACAAAGTTACTCGTACTTAGTTTGATGTACATAATGCGTAAATGACGGCTTCGTGATGGGCCTTTTGATACCCTGTATTTTTCTTACTCCAATTTCCTTACTCGTAACCTGTTCGTAAAACGAACAGGGTGTCTACTCCGAAGATAAATCCGAAGTATCGGCCGAATTTTCCTGACTACGGCCGTCTTTGGCTGAGTAAGGCGAAAAAAAAACCGTCGGGTCAGAGAGATAAACTTGAAGTCGGGTAAGGATTCAAAGACAAATAACAAAACTTTGGACGTCAACAAACAGCCGAACATTCAGCCGATACTTGGGATTATCGATTCGGAGTAGGCTCCCAGGTTGTTCTTTCTATGATTATTTAACCAATGTCTTGGACATTATCTCGGGACCCTGGCGTTCCGGACATTTGAAAGGCATACGAGGGGCCGAAGACAACTCGCTAAGGCCCCTTAGACTATTTTAAATGATTAGGAGTCGCAAACCGACGATTATCCCTGTATGCACTATGCAAGGGCACGCAAGGACAACCCACGGTTGGTGCAAGAAACAAAACATATTAGGTTATGGCTTTGGGAGGCTATAGTGGATTGGGTACCTTGAACTATGGAAGAACTATCTCTACTACCTGACCAATGTTATACAGGCTGACTTTGACAACATGCGACAAAAGGAGACGTTTCATTTTTGTATAGGACTCCGGCCATAACATGTACGCTTTAGAAAACCTGGGAAACGATCCCCTGAATAGGTACATTAAAGAATGTCTTTTTTCATAATATCTAATATTTTTTAGGCACTAAATAAAAACTGAAAATGTTTGACGTTTGTCATGTAGTTACAAACATCGATAGCCAGCCATTTTTCGTCCAGAAATACCGACAAACCTACAATCTACAAAAATAGAATATTTTTTTTTTCCATCACTTTCTTATAATTAGCCAAAAAAGTTGTCTAAGATAGCTATCTTATTATCTTATCTTAATAGCACAGAAATTCATGCCTTTCATATTTATTTAAATAACGTCAACGTGATATTGTTACGTTTTAATGTAACATGATTTCTAGAAGAAAGCAGAATGCAAGTAAGACGATGCCATGATCAATAGAATATGGCAATAATATGAAAAACTATTATTTTTTGTGCCGAAGTAATCTGGAAAATATTCAGAAAAGAATATTTTTCCTGAATTAGTGGAATTTTTTCCTCTTTTTTCATTACCGTACACTTTATGGCCGAAAAGGAAACATCTCCTTTATGGGAGTCCATAAAGGACATGTTTCCTTTTCGGCCATAAAGTGTATGGTAATGAAAAAAGACAAAAAAAACCGAAAAAATTGTAAAAGTTGTTCATATTGATAAGTAGAACACTCGTTCTACTTATCAATATGAACAACTTTTACCCGATTAACCGATTAGACCATTTTATATAAGAAGGTTGACTTTTTTTTTGCGAATTCTAATTTGGTCCCATAGTATATTCATATTGATAAGTAGAACGAGTGTTCTACTTATCAATATGAACAACTTTTACTATTTTTTCGGTTTTTTTCGTCTTTTTTCATTACCGTACCATTTCGCAAAAAAAAAGTCGACCTTCCTATAAAGGTGTACCTTTATAGGAAGGTCGACTTTTTTTTTGCGAATTCTACTTTGGTCTCATAGTAAAAGTTGTTCATATTGATAAGTAGAACACTCCCTTAAATTTTGTCGCATATTTACAAAGTCAGCCTGTATACACGGATAAAATGGCAAGGAATGATTTGCAGACTATTATTATTATTGTACATCAGTGTTAATTAAAGTAAACGAAAGCCTGATACATTGATAATCGTAAAATATAAAATTTGATTGTGTATGAAAAGCGAATTTTAATTTTCTTTCAAGCTTTCTTTCTTGTAAACAACCGATTGATATCATCAAAAAAGTTCGAAGTCGTGATTTTCACGTGTCCTTGGGGTATTGCATTATTCCTCTAATTAAAATTCTGTACAAAGATATAAATATTTGTCTAGATCGTCAAAGCTGTGGACTCGTCGAAAAAAATTGCGTCCAACTGTTGGCCGCAAAATGCACGCACACTAGAATAACACAATGAAAGCACACAGCAAATGACGTGGCGCGAGTGTAAGGGCCTGTTCAGACGACACGCGCCCGCTAAGCGCACGCCCGCGTCTAACTCACTTTAATTGTATATAATTTGAGTCTTATGACACATCAATAGATCTCAAATTGCATTTATCGAAGTCGAACCGCACACGCCACGCGTCCGCCTCGCACCAACCCCGAGCTCATCCCGCACACGCGTTGCACACACTCCGCATACGCCTTGCGCCCACGCTTTGGCTAGTGCCGTGACTGTGATTAAGTAATAAGTAGGTAATACAAGCAGGTGCGAGGAATGCGAGATGCGTGCGCTGATTTTGCGCGTGGCGAGCGCGGGTGTAAGGCGGGCACAACGCGTGTGCGTGGTCGACGCGGGTTATCTGAACACGGCCTAAGACGTAGCTGTTTTTTTGCAGCGCGACACTCTATCTAGACAGAAATAATTAAAGATTCTTTATTTAACAAAGTGTTCACTTTATAGAATACTAGCTGCTGCCCGCGACTTTGCCCGCGTGGCTTTTTCTAAACATATAAACCTTCCTCTTGAATCACTGTATCTATTAAAAAAAACTGCATCAGGATTCGTTGCGTAGTTTTAAAGATCTAAGCATACATGGGGACAGACAGGAAGCGGGAAGCGACTTTGTTTTATACTCTATCTGTATCTCTGCCAGGTTTTTATCTGACAGAACGAATCCCCTGAGCTGACGTCCGTAATCGATAATCTGACATTGACATGACTGGTGGCTGGCATTTTCCCTGTGCATTTTCATTTTACCTAACTTTTATTATATGCATCTATAGGTCTGCATAATTTGGTATGATTTATTATGGCTCGTGGTTAAGTAGAAACAGCTTCACGGGTCGATCTATCAGGTTAAGCTCCGCTTGCCGGGGTTGGTCCGTGGATGGGTGACCATCTTTACATAGTGAGACTCCTCCCTGCCTCTGAAAGCACGCTAAGCCAATGGCTGTCATTTGTGGATCTTTGACAGTCGTTTGGACTCCTCAGAAGCCCAAACTCTGACAACCAGTCTTACCAAAGGGTATCGTGTTGACCATGTTACTGGGTTGTGGGGGCAATTAGGCAGTCGCTCCATGTAAAATACTAGTGTTCAGCTGCAGTTAGACTGGAAGCCGACCCCAACATGGTTGGGAAAAGGCTGGGCAGATCGACTTTGGTTTGATTTACAATTCTTTCAAATGATGAAGCATACAAAAGAGCTAACCGCTAGTTGCACGTAAGTCCAAGTAATGCTGCCTGTCTCTAACGGATGCGAGAGGGAGTCAGCCATAATCCACTACGCGGGCCTGTGCGGGTTGGTGGAGGTCTTTGCGTTATGCTCGTGAACGGGTGCTGCTTGTGGTGACTGGTCGTCTTGCTGACCATGGTTTTGTTATTGTTATTAATAATTAACTGTTATTTTATTTTACTTCGATGGTACTGGTTTATCATTTGTGACTTCCGAGTTAAAGTTCCTATAAAAAATATCGAAATCGCTATAGGTTTGCCTATAAAATTTCCCTCGATTTCCATGGGATCCCCTCATCAGATTCTGATTTCGTGGCAATGGGACCACCTTGGGAGCATACCCTTTCAAACAAAAAAATAATTTTCAAAATTGGTCCATAATTGACGGAGATATCAGTGAACAAACATAAAAAAAAACACAGCCGAACATATAACCTCCTCCTTTTTGAAAGTCGGTTAAAAATAGCACACAAAAGAGCTTACCGCTAGTTGCACTTAAGTCCAAGTAATGCTGTCTGTCTCTAACGGAATGTATCAGAAAGTGACAGCATTACTTTTAATCGGGAATTAAATTTAATGGCTTAAATAGCATAAGCATAATCAGCTTATAATGTTCCTACTGCTGGGACACAGGCCTCCTCTTTATGTGAGAGCGAGTCAGCCATAATCCACCACGCGGTCCTGTGCGGGTTGCTGGATGTCACATGGCTTCGAATTTCTGGTTCTATGACATACCGGTTTGCTCACGATGTTTTCCTCCACCGCTTTGACAAAAAAAAGAAGTTTTTTATTACCTTCCGTTGTACAAAAACACTTATCTAAACACTATGCTGCGTTACAAAGTCAAAGTCAAAGTCAAATTGTTTATTTCAAATAGGCAATAAAGGCACTTTTGAACGTCAATATTTACAAAAAAATAGAATTGATTCTAGTCGCCCCTTCCAAAAGGTAGTTTCGTATGGAGAAGAATGGGCAAGAATCACCACCGGTACTCTTTTAAAATCTTGTTCAATATTTTTATATCAACAACAACATCAGCAACATACAACTAAGGGAAAGAGTTTTTTCGATGAACTCTGGCACCCAGAGTAAGATTTAACTTGTGTTTAGGGTGCCAGCGTCCTCGCCTATAATTTGAACATAATATCAGTAGTTGTAGGACGAGCACAGTATATTATTATTAAGATAACTACTTACTAGTAAATGGATAATTATGATGTGGCCTATTAAGGTTCCGTGGATTGATTGTGACCTCAATAAAAACCCAATTACTATAGGCTTAAGACTTCGTTCCGGACTTATTCCATCAAATAAGTTTTATTAGTTAATGAGGAAGGCTTTGTCCCCAAATTGTGATGACTGTGGTATGTTTGATGATGTCTTTCATGTTGTGATAGAGAGTGTCCGGAATGAAAATACTAGAATTAATGTTTTTGGACACTATAAAAGGTATTATATTGGCTTTTGTAATACCATCCATGCTTTTCCAGTGTCCGATAAGGCTAAACAATTGTACAAGTTAGTGAAAAGGTAGATAATAATCAACAATTTTGTGTATTCTGCACTGGGCGATGTGGTCGCTAAGCGACAAAGCCCTTTAAATAAAAAATAAATATAAAAAAATATGTTGCCTATTAAGGTACTTATGTGGAGGTCAGCGGCGAGATGTCAATTTTTCTATGAGAGAAGCCGAAGCGAAGCCATCACTACACAAACTTTTATTTCATTTTTGTTGTTTGGATTTTATAGTGAATTGAATACCCGTAGTGTAACTATAGTTTTTGCCAAAAGTAGACTATTGACTGTGCCATTTTTCAATAGCGGTAGAGTTGTTGATGAGAACCTCCGAAGGGAAGCCGGCAGGAATCGTGTTATATGGTGCTTTCGCCACTGGTGGGGGTATGTGTATGTATTGAGAGAGAGATAAAATATGGTGAAAACTTGTGTGTATGTAAGTCTGTGTAAATATAATTATAATTATATGACTTTATTAACTACATTAGGTTAAGCGATTGATACATGTAGAAAATCAGAGTGCAGAGAGCAGGTTGAGAGCAGAGTGGTGATGAAATTATTTATACAAAGTAAATCGCCTGCCTTGGTTTGAACCCTACGACTTACAACTCGTAAGTGACGGCCGTTACCACTGCTTATGGATTTACTTGCAACTAACGGTCAGTGTCAATGGTGCCCGGAATCTAATCATAACGTAATTGTGCCTTTTATTTCCAACTAGCGTCCCGCCACAGCTTGATACGAGTGAAAAAAAAACATGGCTACATGTTCATTAATGTACTATATGTACACAAACCTTTAGGAATAAAATCTCTAAATTATGGTGAATATCGATCAAAATCTGTTGAGTAGTTAAAGAGAACAACGCAGTCTCACAGACAGACATGAAAAGTTACTTTTCTCAAACATGATTGGGACAACCTTCTTCGAGATGAATCGAAAATGCTGTATTGGTCAAATACATGCGAGCAGGCGGCCGGCAATGTTAATATGAAAACCCATATCTGACCAAGATTATGTCTGGACTTTAAAAGAGACTGTGACCTCTGAGTTTGTTTGGGCCTTTCTTCTCAGAGTAGTCAGAAAGGAAACGCCGACCTCATCTAGTTTTTAAAATATGATTGACGTGTAAAAGTGTTTGTACAAACCTACTTACAGAAATAAAAATCATTTATCATCATTTCTGTCGTGTAATTTAAAAATGGAACGAAAATTTACTTCGGCACATGGCAACCAAGGAGGTTACAAAGATTTTATTTAAATTTTAATTAGGCGTGCGAGACCGAGCTGTTTAAAGTAAAAAAGAAAGAAATTAACATATTAGCGTTTGAAAAATTATTATTTATTAGCTATGTCGCTGTAAAACTGGATTGATTTGGGGTAGCGGTTAACCCCACCAAGTGTCAGACTATCTTAGTACCCCTACAGTGTGAGGAAGTTAAATGGCATAACTGTGCCACCTGTAATCTTCAAAAATTCAGCTATCCCGTTTAGCTCCGACGTTAAGGATCTTGGTCTGCACAATTTGCTTGATTGGCGAAAGCAGGTCACGATTGTAAATCAAAAAGATACCGGAACTTTGCCTTTGCGGTCGCTCTATCGGTTAAAAATTCTTCTCCCTCACACATAAAGGCAATGCCATAGTCAATCATGAAAAATATTAGGGACTGCTATTTTCCATGATTGACTAGTAAACTTTATGCACAAGTAAAAAAAAATACTGTATAAAGGCGGACTTAATACCTGAGACATTTTCTACGGGGGGGGGGGGGGGGTAAGTCCTTTATGCCTTTTACGACATCCACGGGAAGAAATAGGAAAATAAACTTTGTGAGGAGAAATAACGACCGGTAGTGGAGAAAATGACTCCAGCAAATCACCGCTGGGATGTTTCGGCCAACTGATGAATATGTTCACGTGCCTTCAGTTTAAAAGATAACAGGCTGGTTGTTGCATAAAGTTTTCATAAATAAATAATGTACTATTAATCTATAATACGTATAGATAGGTAAAAAGGTCACCCGATGCTTTATTGGGCAGCTGTACCACGTACACTATCTTCGTCCTAATTCCCTTGTAGAACAAAGTAGGACCCAAAACAATTGCCAATCAAAGGATCCATCGGTTATATTTACCATAAGGCTTTGACACATCACAGGGCGTTTCTGACCGATCCCTAGGCATACACGCTTTCCGATATATCAGCCAATATATATGTTAATAACATTGTCACCTAATATAATTGGTTTACTATCTTGTTACTGGGAAACAGATACATATGTACAGGATATCTGACACATGGTATTGTTTAATTAAAGCTGGTAATTACGCGTTTCGTGGTAAACTAATAAGGTCAAACTTGAGTGGTGTAAAAGTTAATAGGCAATCGGATCCGGAGTGGAGGGTCCCCTTGTTAAATATTTGAAGGGAGTTCAAATATTTGAATAGCGTTTAAGAGGCTGGATGGATGCGTAGTTCATACAAACGTAATACCAAAATTAATTTGTAAACCAAACATATTCTTAAGGTAGTGGGTCTTTATTCCGATTGGAATACAGAATATCTAGGTTCCCAAATATATATTTTGAAAGGACAATGATATAAAGACGAGTTATGATGAATTTAAAATTTATATATAAAACTTATTTTTCTCATAACTCTTGTTTAAATCCTTTCAAAATATATATTTGGGAACACAGATATTCTGTAATCCAATCGAAATAAATACACACTACCTTAAGAATATGTTTGATTTACAAATTATTTTGGTATTACGTTTACGTTTACGCAAGCTACGCCGCCGGCCCCTTAAGTTTTTGGTGGTATGAGGAACAGGGTGTAAAGTTCACTCATCCACCATAGAAAAGGGAGGATCCTCCGACCAGACGGGTGTCGTATCTGGTGGGCAACTGCCCGACGGTTGATGTCGGGACGTTGTATATATGCTAGTTGCGTGGTAAATTCTGCTTGCGCGATGCAGCATTTGCGTGACGTCAGTGTGACGCGTTGTTCGTATGTGGCGATGTTGATTCCGCTACAAGTTTATCGGAGTCCAAAATATAATAAGTACGAGTAGAAGCTGTAGGTAGCCTTTTTTCAGTAAACGTCATACGTCTATATTCAGCCTATAATGTTCCCACTGCTGGGACACAGGCCTCCTCTTTATGTGAGAGGGAATGGGCCGTAATCCACCACGCGGGTCCAGTGTGGGTTGGTGGATGTCACATGTCTTATTTTTTTTTTGTTCTAGGACATTTCTTACGATGGTTTGATCACGATGTTTTCCGTCACCGTTTTGAGAGCAGTGGTGATGAAATAATTTACACAAAGTAAAGCGCCTGTCTGGGCTAGAACTCACGACCTACGAGTAGTACTCGTAAGTGGAAGCCGTTACCACTGGGCCACCAATGTTCTACCACGGTATACGTAAGAGACAATATAATTCCGTCCGTCCCATCACTTCTGCGTATATTTATATCTATACATAGTATAAAACAAAGTTACATTTCGTGTCTTTCGGTGTGACCCTTAAATCTTCTCTAGACTACACAATCAATCATATTTAACTTAGATATAACAACAATCAATCATATTTAACTTAGATATAACACAGAAAACGTGTACCAAGTTTTCTGTGTTATATCTAAGTTAAATGCTACACGAGGCCAGATAAAGACATAACTATATAAACATACCCTTTGTAGCAAAATAAAAATGAAAATCACCATGTTAACACGTATATTCATTTATTAATAATTCAAATAGAATCGCATCAAAAAAGCTAATAAGCTAAAGTTTAATATCACGGTACAGATACAGTTGCGGAACAGGTAATTTGGCCTAAATGAAAAGAGATTACGAGAAAACTTAATGTACATCGGATGATAAATCTTTGTTACGCATTTGGTTTCAGAACTATGGAATCGATTGTAATTGGTTTTAGGTTCGTGACCACTAAATTACGTAAACTTTCAAATGAATATTATCTTACAAAGCTGATCCTAAGATATCCCGATAGAAATAGTCCTGGTTAAAGATCAACTATTATTAAAATGTTACGCCTGAAAGTTCTATAACTATAATATTTAACTGTGATGGCTTAGATAACAACTCGATCCTGACGAACCGCAACCTCAGAGCGTAGCTCGACTGAATAGCAGGTGACACGACAATCATGTGTCACGGACCAAAACGGACTTGCAGTTCTCGAACTCAAAGGATTCTTTCTATGTGGCTGGTAAAAGCAACCCAAAAGCACGCAAACCTGGTAAATAGTCCGGTACCCGGATTTTTTTAAATATATTTTTTTCCAGATTAGAAAAATATCTCCATTTGTGCAGAACTCAACAATATAACTTGATCAACTGCAGATAACAGAACATAATAACTTGAGATTGATTAGGAATCAAGATAAATTCAAGACAAATTTAAAAGGCTCAATTTAAAATTAAAAGTAGAAAATTTATGAAATTCGACTGGATTCAATTCCTATTTTTCAGCAACTCAAATTTTGCAATAAAAAATGTGTTTGCGTCTTAATCAATTTTTGAAAAATTTAAAGAATTAAGAATAAATAAATTGATGACCCGCTGCGACACTTATTTTTAAGTGGCCCAGCATCATGCTGCCTTTTGGCCTCGTACAGGACTTTCTGTGTTTATTCTAATTTTTACTTAGTTTTTTGGGTTTCGTACCCAAAGGGTAAAACGGGAATCCTATTACTAAGGCTCCGCCGTCTGTCTGTCTGTCTGTCTGTCCGTCTGTCACCAGGCTGTATCTAATGAACCGTGATAGTTAGACAGTTGAAATGTTCACAGATGATGTATTTCTGTTGCCGCTATAACAACAAATAGTAAAAAATATAATAAAATAAATATTTAAGGGGGCTCCCATACAACAAACGTGATTTTTTTGCTCGTTTTTGCTCTATATTGATAACGGGAACAGGTAGACGCTTGAAATATTCACAGAATATTTAGTTACATATTCCCTTTAAAAATAAATAGTTGTTTGCCATTTTTATAGATAATGGTACGGAACCCTTCGTGCGCGAGTCCGACTCGCACTTGGCCAGTTTTTTTTTTTGTTTTGTTCTTTATGTTTCTATGAGTGTGTTTTATTTTAATTTGTGATCTGTGCGAGTCCCAATAAATGCTTTTTCTTTCTTTCTTTCAATGGTTTGCAAGTGTGGTTCACGCTGCTGTGCCGTAACAACATCTGATAGTTGATAACGATAATGTTAACAACAAAGGCATGCTACTGTGCAAGCTACTGGTATGTGTACTCCCCAGCTTTAATAAGTCCTATCGTTCGCCTTCAGGAAATGAAGCGAGAACATACCGAGTTGTACGACATTCGTTCACACCACGAGTAGTTGAGAACAAAAGCTTTGCGCTGCAATATATTGAAGTGCCGCAGTACAGACGGACAAACAATGAACAATGCAGACTGTAAATTCAGTATTGCCACGCTTTTCTTTTGTTTTTGACTGGAGGCATTGGTTTATTTATTTATTAAGTTTTTCGAACTACAACGCAGTTTTTCAATGTCAGACTGTGTTCTTCCAAATTTAAATTAATTTATTGTTTTGTGGACATAGGGTAAAATATACAGATTATTATATGAAAAAAAATTGGTCGATACTATGTCCCGCCAGGAGGAATACAACATAGCTTAGGTAATCGAATGTCTCATTAATTAACAAAATAAAAACAAACAAAGTCAATTGGTAAATAAAAATAAAAACATATTTAAACCAAATGACAAGATCGCTATTACAACTGTAAAAATCTGGTATATATCAATCTATCAAATAGGTAAGTTGATGTCACAATTTCGTATACAATAATAAATGAAATGAAAACGTCATTAAAGAATATCATTACCAGGGAACAACATTGTAATTATACAGACAGATATAACATTATATAAATATTATTTTAAATTTGTCATTAAGATATTCATTAACAATAATACGCCTTGTCATTCAATCATTTAAATAAAATTCATCAGGTAATTTGTTATAAAGTTTTGGAGCCATTGCATATATAAATTTAGTTTTAAGGCGTAACGTGTGCAACTTTTTAGAGCGCCGTTGACTTTCGACAGATTTATATAAAAACATGTTTTTTTTACCAAAATATAGGCTTCATAGACATAAAGGCTTCTACATACCGGGGCGACTTGTCGCGCGACGCGACGCGACACAAAGGCACCGCTCGTCCCGCGACAGGCGGGGCCTTTGTGCCGTGTCGCGTCGCGCGACAAGTCGCGCTGGTATGTAGAAGCCTTAAAGTGATGGTACAGTCAATATATAATATTTTTAAATTTTGGAAATGTGGCTTGCATGTATCTTGTTCTTTTTATTTTACGTAACAAAGAACTCTAGAGCTAGACGAGTCTACTACTTCAGTTTAGGACTTAATACCTACTTGACTTAATCTGCATCATTTGTTTTCTATCTTCCAAATAAGATTGTACGAGATTAAATAAACACCCTGATGCCGTATATATTTAGCTTAGTTATAACAATAGTATATTTTCCACATAGTCAAATGCCCTGGATATATCCATTCCAAAATTAATCTAATTAAAAAACAACATGTTGAGAAAAATTCACACTAAGAGTTTGGTCGAATCGTCGCGGACGAACACCTGCAGACGGGTCATTTGTCAGCGTCCGGTGTCCGCGGCTCGTCTGCGATCCGTCCCTGCCGGTGTGACTGATCCCTGAGTGAAATAGTGCATAGTTGGTTACTTTAAGGTCAGTATTTACGAGATTATTTGTATAATTAACAGGCGCTTCTCGCCATCAAACTAGAAAGTGGCGAGTATAATTGTAAATATAAAAAATTGGGTATGACAATAACAATATGAAAAAAAAAATTGTCAGGCACTAAGGGCGAATTTCACCAATGAAACTAAACGCGATCAGTACATCTAAAGCGCGTTCAAGAGCTGTCAGTGTCTCTTCGCGGAACCTTGACACTGGCAGCTCTTGAACGCAGTTTAGATGTGTTGATCGCGTTCAGTTTCATTGGTGAAATCAGGCCTAAGAAACTTCGTGAGAAGTCTGTTGCGGCATAAATTACAGTTTGTAACTGCGGAACCCTTTTACTACCTATAGGTAGTGCAGTGGGGAAAAAGGATAGTGTTGTCAGTAACTTTAAATAACATTGGCATTTTAACAAAGTTAAGTGCACGGCGGGCGTTTTGTTGAACTGTCTTAAGTAATTTTGACGTTCAAAAAAATGAATGATTCTCAATTTAGTTTCGAATAAATGACTTGATTTTGATTCGCATATTAACTCGTCAAATTAAACTCATCTGTAAAGACCTATAGACAACATTTATAATTATTTTATGATTTCGTTATAACACACTTAATATTCGTGACATCATTTAGATACAATAGAGCCTGCGGCAGCATCATACACCTGCTTTTGTGATATTACTTTCTAAGCAAGTACACATTATTTGGAATGTCAATTATAAATTGGACGATGTTTGTCACACATAACAACAATAATTTCTATCACAATATAATAAATAAAAGAGTAAGAGAAGAGAGATCAGTTGTGTATGTAACTACTAACAACTTGGATTTTATGACCTGGAAAATAAGTGATTAATAAAAATAGACTGTAAATTGTGGAAAACACCCAAATCACTTTTAATGAAAGGTTAATAATAGTAATAGCCCCACCGCCGCGCTTTATCTCTACCTAAACGTCGGCGTTGTGGTGGTGTGGTATTTTGCTACTCAAAACCACCTTAAACCACTTATTTTTAAGGGTCAGATTATCGCCGTTGACCTTGGCCATGCAAATGCGCGTCGCGCTCATGCCGCCGCCGCGCCACCATTTACTTTCATAGGGAATATTTATTTTTAGTAACGAAAATATTAATATTTGCAGAAATCACAGATATATAAAATAAAACAGTCTATTCATACACAAAATAAACATGAAAATGTCAAATGTGGTTTGAAAGTAATATCGTTTTTTATGCTTTGAGCAGACACTACTTCCAGAACTTATTTCATAAAGTATTTTGCTACTTAAATGTTCACATATAGAATTGATATGTATGCGTTCTAGTTTAACATACATTTTTTGCAAAACTTACTTGCATTATATGAAGGTGTAATAGGTAACAGATTTAAAAGTCACTAAAATCATATATCTGCGCCTTAGAGGGGTAATTTAAAGGGCTACTGTGTCCAACAATTATTGTTATTAGTTGTTAATCTCTATTCCTTGTTTTCAAACATGATGTCATATATTATGACATATAACTTATTACATATAATACTCTCTTTACATATTCTCGAACACTACTAACGCTGAAAAAAAAAACCTTAGTTACTTTTAATTGTTTGCATACAATACTGTATTTTATAGTATTCATGCCCTTATTGTGAAAAATCTTAGAATATTTAAGGCTCCTACAAACTGGTGCGATATCGCGGGCGCGACAGGCAGCGCGACGTCTGTAGAAGCCTTAATAGTCGTTTACATCTTTCAATAGGACTTCTAAAACAGTGTGACTGCTGTTAAATCAAGCAAGTGATATGAAACTCTTGCTAACTCGTTGGAATGGGTGTGAACGCGTAAAATACATTTCTCCCCCGAATCAATAATCTTCCCTCTGTATAATCAACCCGCGTCAATATAATATACAAAATGTCCCAGAATTAACGCATAACCTCTTTAACTATAACACTAACTCTCTTCGTAAAATCCTATTGAATGACTATTTCTGAAATAATCATTCAGTAGGATTTTATGAACTTGGAGAGTTGTAATGCTGATTCTAATGATTATAATTCTGTAAAGCCATATTTGTTACGGCCGCGAATCATATTTAGATCAACATACAACCTGTTACTGACCTGCAAATTGCAAAAAACTTAATAAAATTTGAATTTCGCGGGCTACCTTAGCGCATCCCCTTTAAAACCGACCGCTGTCAGCGATTATGTTCTAATTTGGAATGCAGCCTAGATGACGCCAATAACCCGGCCAAATTTTGTTGCCCGCTTTTGTAAAGCACCACCATGTTTTGTCTCTGCATCACCCTAAGGTTGACTGGTAGAAAATGCCTCAGGCATTAAGTCCGCCTTTATACAGTATTTTTTTACTTGTGCATGAAGTTTTAATAAATAAACTATAAATAAAGCAACTTAATATGTCGCTATTTTATCTGGTAGTATTATTCCATCGATATTTTCGAAATAATATTTTTCTTAAATACGCCATATTGTTTCATCGTGATAAGCCATTTATAACGCGTTCTTACTTCCTAATTGTTTTTAATCTATTAAGTTATATATAATTTGTTGTGAAACAGAAAAGTAGCGTAAATCAGTAAATGTTACTTGTGTATTGTTTCTTGGTGATTATCACTTAAAAATGGTATTCAGTTGTGAAGTGTGCGCTGAAAATGTGTGTTTGATAGAAGTTAAATACAATAAGTTTTCTCAATTATCGTATAATGATATGATTCAAGTTGTGTCTAAAGGTAGGTGTGTACCCGAATTACGAGAATTAATCCAAAAAAAAAATCGTGAGTTGAACCTTGAATAATGAGGTGAGTTCTTGTATTTATAACTTTTACAGGCTTATTTTCAAATATTATAAATAAATAAATGTGACTACTTTGAGGGTCATCATAATTATGTAGAGCGACGTTGCGTTTTTTTTTTTCGCTGTCGGAATTTCGTGGCCTACCCTCCGTGGAGTACCACTGCACGCCACTGTACAAACCGGTGCGACTCGCGACGCGACACAAAGGCACCGTTCGTCGCGCGACATGCGGAGCCTTTGTGTAGCGTGGCGTTTCGCGCCGGTCTGTAGAAGACTTTATTCGAACGTAAATGTAGGGAACAGCTGATTTCTTTTTCTCGATTTCAGGTTTGGTTCCATTGTTAAAGTTTTTCATAATGATGAGTACAATGACCCCTTTAGAGGTTATGCGTTAATTCTGGGACATGTTGTATACCATAAACACATTACCAAAAAAACTTGTAACTAAATACATCTATCATACATCATCATGAATAAAAGCAATTTAATTAATTTATCAAAACATTTCGTCCCGTAACTCTATTAAATGTTAAAACCAAAGTTAATTAACTAGCCAGCATTTCATCATTTAACTTTTAGACCCTCGAAAACCCGCTCAATCAAGTTAAAATAAAAAACGTATTTCCTCTGCAAGCGTCATAAAGTTACGAGAATGGTGGACGATAATCATATAAAAGTAGTTAGTTAATGATAAGCTGGGTAGCGACTGACGATTTGATTAACGAATCAGCCCTGGCATTCATAGGATTGCCGCAGATAAGTAACTGGGTATATTTACAAGGGTTTTTAGGGTTCCGTACCAAAATGGTAAAAAGGAACCCTTATGGTGAGACTAAGTCTGTCTGCCTGTCTGTCTGTCACACCTGGATATCTCAAGAAATTTAGAATAGTTTTAGATGACGTTTGCCCAACTATATTGCAAGCAAGAAAGAAATTTAAAAAAATATACCTTTTTTTGCAAAAGGGACTGAAAGGGGGTCTTAAAAATTTGAAGGATTTGGGACTACTAGGGCATGTGGGGTATCATATGAAAGAACGCTGTTTGCAGATACTCAAACAAAATTATTATTTTTTATGCAGCATAGTTTCCGACTTTTGATGAAAAATGTAAAAAAAAATACTGTCGGGGGGACAGTATTTTTTTTTACATTTTTCATCAAAAGTCGAAAACTATGCTGCCCCTTTCCTCCGAAGTTTGCATAGATACAAATCTGAAATTATTCTATGTGATAGAAGTTTATGTAAAGATTTCAGGAAAAATAAAACGATGTCTCTAATTATCACAGTTTTTCAGAAATCATCAACATCATATAATTATACGTACGGAACCCTCGGTGCGCGGGGGCCGACTCACTCTGGACCGGTTTTTTTTTTATTAGTTCAAATTTAATAAACGAAGTAAAAGGAGTATGGTAGGTTTGTAACACGTGGCGTTTTGAGGTATTTTCCACACCCCATGAAAAATCTCTTGTAATAATATATAAAAACTTTTTACGAGAACAACACATCCGACTTCCAAAAAAAACACTATGTACACACGGCTACACATCAAGCTATACATTTCCACTATACGCGGACCTCTCATTGTACGGAAATCCTACACAATGCGAGATCAGCATAAACTGGAAATGTATAGCTTGATGTGTAGCCGTCTGTACAAAGTGAAAAATAACTTTAATTTCGGAAATCGGTGTCATTGGATTTGTATTTTAGTTTTTGCCACCGACTTCCAATATTAAAATTATTTTTCAGTTTGTACATAATTTGTGTTTTTTTTGGAAGTCTAATGTTATCTAAAGTGTTTTATATCAATGATATTCACACATTATGTGGGCAGGCACCTACAGTATTTCAAACCATTTTTACTTTTTATATAAATTTCACTTTTTAGTGGGTCAGTTTATAATTTATCGAATACGAATATCCGCAACATCACTGCTCCGCACGGCGATAAATGTCGCGATTCTCTCGCCCGTAGAGATGGCGCATAATATTCTTCCAAGCGAGTTATTATGTCAATTTTCCTTTTCACCGATAATAAAATTTTAACGGTCATTAGGGTATACATTCAGCAGTATTTACCTAAATAATAATGCTTACTTAATGATGATAGATATTTAATAAAGATATTTTGGATTGGAACTCAAGGTTAGTTAACCGTTAATTTGTATAGAGATATTTTTTTTTCTAAATGTATTTTGGTAATAACCAAGTTCTGAGAAATATGTTCAAGAATAACATATATTTTTTTCCGCTACCACAAACTATACAGATATGGCCATTTTTTTTTAAGACAAGCCTTCTTGGAATATTTGTGTCTTGTCAGCACCTTAAGTGATTATTTGAGGACAAATAACAAAACTTCTGATGATGTTATAAAATTGAAACTCTGGTGTATTACATTATCTGTGCTCTGGTGAATTGAATTTGATTCTAAACTAAAAAGCGTTCAAACAGTTCACATCACTTCGAACCACGGAGGCATGTAAACTAGTTTAAATTTCGTTCACTATATTGCCAGTTAAAAGAATCCTAACTAATATTATAAATGCGAAAGTGAGTTTGTGTGTTACGCTTTCACGCTACAACGGCTGAACGAATTTGGATGAAATTGGCACATGAGTAAACCATGACCTGTATTAGAACATAGGAAAAATATTTACAGTTTTAGTAGTCAACAGAATCGACTCAATCCAATCTATATTACAGTAGGTGTAATGTTAATAATTTAATTCAATAAATGAAGCTTTATGATAGCCAACCAAGTAAACAATGATCACCTCTTTCTGTGAAACAGTAATGCTCGCGAAGGAGGAGGCGAAATGTGTGAGGGAGAGGCAAGGTTCGCGCCCTCGCGCCCCTAGTCGCAGGCGACGCTTCGGGCGTCGGGAGTCGCAAGCCGATTTCCGGCCACCGTAGGCGCGGGCTTGATGGTGAGTGATGGGTAGCTCGCCGTCCGATAAGAACCAGGCCCGGCTCGACGGCGCGTTGAGTTCCACGCGCGGCTCAAAGAGATGTCAGCACCAATTGACGGGGTCCGTTAGGACCAATGCCTGCCAGGGTTGCGAGTTTGTCCGAAAGGGATATCTTGGCCCTGGCAAACAGGCAACGGAAGGAACACGGGTGGGTTTTAGTCAGTAAAAGTCTGACACTCCCTCCCGCTCAGCCCAGAGCGGGAGAAGTTATTTGATAATTTCCCACCCAAAAAAAAAGAAAAAGGAAACAATGATGAAATCAGCTCCCAATATAAATGTAACATCGCGCCTGTAATCCCCATAGTGTTAGGCCTCTGCCTAAATCTTCGGGGATTACGGTGTACCTATAGAACACCCATATTTCACCAGTTATTGTTTAAGTCCTATGTAAATAGGGGCGACCCTATTGCCATCAACCGAGCACGGATGCACAAATCTACACGCACGGATCACGGAGCGCGGATCTACATGCTCCTCACATTATCTGACCAAGATTATGTCTGGACTTCTTTGACTTGTAAAACATTATTATTATATACTGCCTACTGTACCATAATATTGCACCCAGGTGAATTTGGCGAATAAAGTTTACTTTTAGTAAGTATACTTAATGCATAAGTAAACTACATCAAGAGTTCCGTATCATTTTGGTTTGGTTTCGATTTACATTTGTTTTTTTTTTGGTGAATAAAGTACCTTGTTCGTTTATTTTTCGTGATTTTGTGTTTCATTGTACATTTGGTGAGTTGCGAATCTGGTGAGTTGAGAATCTGGTGAGTTGCTCATAAGCGATTTGTTTCGCGATTTCTTTTCAGGGGTAGTCAGATAGGAAATGTCGCTACATCTAGCTTATTTTTTATTTCTTAATATTATGACGTGTAAAAGTGATTCCGATATCCTATTTACAGAATAAACGATATCATTTCACAAATTCAGACTCCGGGCTGCTACTGAGAAATTCCAGATGAAAAAACCCAATAACACTTTGTCCGACCCGGGAATCGAACCCAGGACCTCATGCTCAGCAGTAAGGCTTACGATAACTATACCAACGCGGCAGTAAAAAAACGAACTCCTCTCATTCAGTAAAACCAAACCAGAAGAAATTCGGTGATCATGGCTAGTTACAGCATTGGAAACCACACTGGAACATTCCGTGTCAGTGAAGATAATTACTCCAAATCCCTTTGAAATCAAACACAAGCATCATTTCATTATGTAAATACAATCAGCAATCGGTAAATTGGCTGTGTGTTGGACACCTTGCTAGAGTGTAGCTATACGGTAGGGGCGGTCAACCTTCGGCATGGGTGCCACGCGACGGAAAACTCTGGGCATGACATTCATAGTCGTAGTCATTTATTGGAGAGGGATTCTTACAAGTCATCACAATAAATATCTTTAAATTGAATCTCAGTTGTTGGCGCCAACACTGCGTATGTCAGCCATTCACGTACAAATTCGTCGTGCATCAAGTGCTCCTATGTTGGGATTTCGATTTGTTTTTCATGGGTTCAAATCATCACAGAGTTCATTTGTATTAATAATTAAACACAATATGGCCTTAAGCGTAAGTTACATTCATTTCATACAGTTTTTCACTCTCCTGTAAAGTAGCAATTTTTGACTTCCGTACTGTTCGAACTTCACTGACGCTATACCTTTTTTTTTGTAGCCATTATTGTCCCACTGCTGGGCAAAGACATACTCTGCTTTCATCTCTCTCATCAGAGCTGCCAAGGACGAACATTTGTTATAGAACATAATTATACCCATCTCAAAACACTCAATAAATGACTTACGCACTGTTAGAACTTCACTGACGCTATATCTTTTTTTCTTGTAGCCATTGTTGTCCCACTGCTGGGCAAAGACATACTCTGCTTCCACCTCTCTCATCAGAGCTGCCAAGGACGAATTTTTGTCATAGAACATAATTATACCTAAGTCAAAGTAAATGTTGAAATATTAAAATTTCCGAGCATTATAAAAAATGTTCGTCACCCCTGCTCAAAAACTCAAAACTCAAAGCATTTATTTCAAATAAACCAATTACAGGCACTTTTGAATTGTCAAGGGGGTCGGTCAGTCATCAAAATGAAGCTAGTTGCCCATTCCAAAGCTTAGTAGGTACCTATGGAGAAGAACGGGCAAGAAACTCCACGGACACTCTTTTAAATTAACATATGGTTACAAAATATTGGTTACATCATTCGTGTTGAAATTAAACATGTGAGAACGATGCAAAACGTCAAAGGCGTCCGTAACAAAAATATAAAAAAAAACAATTCAAAACTTAAATTAAAATAAGCCAAGGCCGCTAAGAGATGACCAGTCCCTACTGATGGCGCCCGTTCACGAACATGACGCATGCTATACGGTGTACCATGACGCTCGCGTGCGAATCATGATTACATACAAATTGGATGTCGGGGCTGTTTGATAAGATATCTTTCGTACTATTGATACCTGTGATGGATGATATGCTTTAATGATTGGAGGACTGCCAATATTATTTTAATTAGACTTTCGATTACTATAAAAGCCGTAAACCTACCGTTTTTATAGTAATCGAAAGTTAAATTTGGAGTCTTTTAGAGTTGAGTTTTATCAAAATATTTATAAATGTGTCGCCATCTAGTGGTAGGAATGTGTACTGCACTTGACTTATCTTATTTCTTTATTTGAATAAATTCAGTCCTATCCATTTTACCTAAAACAGGCATTGTTTGCTTAGAGGAGGCTACAAACACTAAATCCTTTTTTTGTAAACTCAAGCATAAATAAAAATAAAAATAAACATTTCGATAGCATTCCGTAGATACTATAAGGACACCACGTCCTTGTATTACCGGCCTGAACAAATACAAGAGGTATTTAGTATTAAAGAATAATTAATCCTAGAGTTGGTTTTACGTTTTTAACATCATCGAGCGCGCTGGCTGGCTAGCTGACTCTCAATTATTTTCTATTAAACTTCTAAATTCGAAGTAGTGTTTTTCATTTTGACATTGTGATCATGAATGAAATTTTACTTTAACATTGTATTTTGAAAGAAATTTAAATTTCGACATTGTACTTATAAAATATTCATGAAATATGCATGGCCAAACAGGGTAAGACAATGATATTATATTAACCAGATATGTTGTGAGCGCGCAATTGTGAAGACTCGAAAACGTCCTAATTGGGACGTATTGACTTTAGTCTGCGACACGTATGGCGACGAGTAATACGCTTAGTAGAAGCAGCTAAAAAAATAAAAAAATGCCATCGTGTGTATTTAGAAAGTGTACCAATTATAATACCAAAGTTAATAACACACAAGGGATCACATATCACATGTAAGTACGCCATATACTTCGATTTATTAATATATTTCAATTATTTTCCTAATATTCTCATATTTGGAGGTTAGAAAAAAGAAAGAAAAACACTTTTTTCGGTTGTTTTGTGAGTGTATATCATATCTGTTTAATATAATATCTTTGGGGTAAGATCTCTACAGCACCTACCTAATTGCTGACTGCTACGATTGTTACATATAAAATACTGAGAGAGTATACTTGAGTATTTCTATGGAACTGCCCCGTTGGCCTCGTGGTCCCAAGCGCCACTGCTGCTGGTTCTAGGTTCAATTCCCGGGTCGGGCAAAGTGTTATTGGGTTTTTACATTAGGAATTTCTTTAGTAACAGCCCGGAGTTTGGAAGTTGGCGGTGTGATACCCCCGTGCCTCGGGAAGCACGTTAAACCGTTGGCCCTGCGCTTAATCTCTCTCCGGACGTATCGGATTGCCGTCACATCGGAGTCTAGGAGTGAGGGAGGAGTGAGTGCACCTGTGTCTGCACTCACACTTGTGCACTATAATGTCTCCCGCGCCGGAAGCTGGTCTCCACTGAGACTGAGGGTCTACTTCGAAGCGTTATCCGAAGTATCGGTCGAATGTTCAGCCGTTTTATAACTTCCATAGTTTCCTTTTTTGACTTTGAATCCTTACCCGACTTAAAGTCACATTTTTGTCTTTAGCTTATCTCTTTGATTGACGGTTTTTTTTTCTTTCGCCGTAGTAGGCCATAGTTAGCCGTAGTCAAGCAACGGCCGAACATTCAGCCGATACTTCGGATTTATGTTCGGAGGAGACCCCCTGGTCGCCATGGCTGAAATTCGTTCTAGAGGACTATATTTCTATGGACATTTAAGAACCTTTCCAAAATGTATTCAAAAAGTTGTGTCTATGAAATTGAAACTGCCAATCAATGTCGAATAAGGATAACGTATTAGGACAGAGCGTGGTGAACCCCGGGTTTGGTAGCAATTTCTTTTATATCTACTATCGACCCTAATTTACATACATAAACTCACGCCTTCTTCCCATGGAGGTAGGCAGAATCATCAGAACGTCACCTGCGATCCTTATTATACTCCTTTTACGTTCGTTTACTTATACATCTGGTCACATACACGCACGCCGGTTGCGAGTAGTACGCATCTGACCTTTCTGAAGAACATCACCAATAAGGACACCATTTTTCCTTCTAGGGCGTCTCCTCCCTGCATTTCCAATCACATCTGCCTTGTAAATACCCTTTGTTAGTCTCCTTTCATTCGTCCTCTCAACGTGACCAAACCATCTAAGCATAATCTTTTAAATTTTTGTCATATTGTCCCATCTTTAAATTTTTTACTTATTGTGGTATAGTAATTTTATTATAGGTGCATCGTCTTCACATATAATTGTATAATCAATGTACCTATAAAAAATATTGTACAACATTTTAAAAGATAGAGAGATTCTTCTCCATCGTAAACTACCTTTTGGAAGGGGCGACTAGAATCAATTCTATTTTTTTTAAATAATTATTGACGTTTAAAAGTGCCTTAAATGTGCCTATTTGAAATAAACAATTTGACTTTGACTTCACCACCGTCGACCTTAAAATCAAAATCAAAAGTCATTTATTCAAACTAGGCTGAGAATCAGCACTTTCGAACGTTTAAAAATACATGAGACTTAATTTGTGCCACGAAAAACGGTCCTCTCATTATCTAGCGCTTTATCGCTGGAACTAGCTGAGATCCTCGTAAAGCCGTCGCAATACTAAAAACACAATCTCGCATACGTGAAAATAAGGGACTAAGCTTAACAGTGAAGAAAAACATTATTATCCAGAATAACACAAAAATATGACGGGTTTTAAGAAAGCTATTTGTGAAGGCGTTTTCCTGAAATGGAATGTAAGTAAGTGTTCTTTCTCAAATAATATTAGTTTTTTTTTTTGTTTTTTTGTCTTGTGGAAAAGTTACTTATTTAATAGGCCATGATAAGACAAACTATAGGATTTTACACTAGAGGACAGAATATCGGCCAACTTATCAGACTAAGCGATCGTAAAAATCGATAAAAATTATATTCCTATATGGTATGTTGAAACTGTTTCTACTCCCCGTTACGTGACCCTAAAAGTTCATTAGAAAACCAGCGTCACACAATATCCGTCTTATTACAAAACAAGTTTTTTTTTTTACATGGCTTATACCATGGGGCCAGTTTTTGTAATAAGAACGTAACTGTGATTGAAATACCGTTCTTTATACAAAACTGAAAACTTAGTTCGGTACTAAGTTGTCAGTTTTGTGTTAGGAACTTTACCATAGTCGGAATAAAGTTCGAAATTCAATAATGGCTCCATGATATAAACCTGGGTCTGAAGATTCTAGAACCTTGTTTTGTAATAAGGCCCTTTTTGTCTGGAATTAATGCTGAAATGAACCTTTTTGGCACAGGCACACACTATTGTTGTTAAAACATTATTTTCACTATTTACTTTGTTATTTGTTTTTTGTGTTTCACTAACTGTGTCCAAATAAACATTATTCTTTCATTTCTTTCTTTCTTTCATCTATAAATAACTTCGGAGACTTTTAAAAGTCCTCGGTCAAATAAATGTCCCTGAACAGAATTACGATGAACAATGTCGGTAATGCCATATTCATCAAGATTCGTAGAACAAAGAAAATGTATTTATTGGGACTCGCATATGAAGTGATTTAAATATACAAACAGATTAAAAAAAACCAGCCAAGTACGTGTCGGACCACGCACAATTAAGGGTTCCGTAGTTAGGATGAATTCATCCCAAAAACAAACTTAACATTGTAGTTGAAAAACATGCTCTCCCATACATCTATATACGTTACGATCAATTCTTCAACTGTAAATTTAAGTTGGTCGACGATTACTCGTTAACTTGTAAACCCTACTTAGCTGTGATAGTTTTTCTTTTAATGTCATTATATATACTACTGCCATGAATTTTTCCACATATCCAAAACCAACCATTTAGCTGGCACACTTGACTCTAACAAAAAATAGCACTTTAAAGCTTAATATTACGCAAACAGATCTCAGAAATGAAAAATGTCTTTCACAGACCCACAATATATTTTTGAACGGCCTATCCAACGATACCCTACACCATGTATTAGATGAAAAAAAAAAATTATCATCCCCGTTTTACGTGCAAGGGAGGTACCCTAAAAAAAAATGTTTTTCATGGTTTTATTTCACGACTTTCTCGGCGTGATTAATATGTACACCCATGGCAAATTACAGCTTTCTAGGACTTAGCGTCTATGAGCTAACCCGGGGACAGACGGACGGACGGACAGACAGACAGACAGACAGACGGACATGGCGAAACTATAAGGGTTCCTTGTTTACTACGGAACCCTAAAAAGCCTTGGGTACCTTTGTTTTAAGGCTATACATAATATATAAATGTTACTTCGCTCATGCTTTGACTTAGACATGTTCCCGTATTTATCTTGAACTTGTAGTTCGAAAATAATTGTACGACAGTCACAGGAACAATGCTGAGCCAAAGTACCAACGTGCTAAGTAACGTTTCTACCTCGGGCTAACTCATTACGGAATCAGGAAAAAATCTCCGGAATTGGTACTCGTTAATCATTTGTTACTCTACGGGTCACAGCAATGAGGAAGAATACTCCACTGTATTACAGTATCATCTAGTACGAGGGGTTTTGTGACTGTTACTGGCATCCTTATAATTGTAATGTCAACAGAATACTTAAGACGATAACCTAAATTATGTCTACACCAAACAATTTCTAGAATGTAAAAAACTTGTAATCCAATGGATAAAACCACTATAATAATCTATTTATGTACTTGAGCACCTATTTTATTAATAGTAATATAAATAGGTTAGAATTTAATATTTTTTAATATTATTATTTTCTCTCCATCAGAGCACCCGCCATCTTATCTCTTCACCACCCTTGGTTGACTGGTAGAGAATGCCTAAGGCATTAAGTCCGCCTTTGTACCTTATTGTGTGCGAGAAGTTTAAATAAATAAATAAATAAATAAGAGGACACTGAGGCCCTCCTGCAGCACACATTATAACTCACTCATTCATGCACACACTTACTCTCATGCACAACTTTTACACACACACAGGTCACACACTCACACACATCCTACACAAACATACATCTCATAACACAGATCAAATAATTATGCCCACCTCACCTCACATTACATACACAAAACGCACACTAAGTTATATTTAATCTAATCTAATCTAATTTTTAATATTGTAATTAATTATAAATAGTAAACAGTGGCATTTCTTGTGTACATTATGTAAATTTAAGTTACGGAAGAGGGGATTGTCCTAGTACAGGCATTTACTTGCTTAAAGGGACACTTCCATAACTAGTATGTAGTACAAGCTTGTTAAAGAAAATAAACTATTTGTATTTGTATAACCGACTTTTAATGATTTTATACTGACGATCACGTCTAAACGAGTAGTTTAATGATTTGAAAAAAAAAAAAATTAGAGCATTTATTCAATAACTTATGTGAATATTTTAGATTATGTTTATATTACATAGTGAAATTAATTTGTAAAGTTATGTCTAACGCGGATAAAAACCTGAGAATGGCGCAACATCTACCCAGCTTATTTTTCTGAAAACTTCACCAATTTAAAGATAATTTAATTATTGCTCTTTTAGTATACGCGTTTTATTAAAATACCTTTTGTTTTGTGTATAATAAATTAATAATGCGTCAAATTGGGGACAGCGCTCCTTGATGGGCGAGTCCTATTACTGGCTGAACGTACGACGCGTTGCGTGAGCTCAGTACAGAACACGCAAGCTAACCAATCAAGGTTACTGGCATATATCTGCATCTTAAGGTGTATACTGGCATATAGCTGTAGCCCGCGATTGTCATATTTTCTTACGTATTTGCTATTTTCAGGTCAGTGTCAGGTTGTATCTCGATCAAAATATAAATCGCGACTTATTAGCAGATATGTATTTACAGAATTATAATCATTATAATCGTCCGTGTTGTGCCGGACGTAAACAATTACAGAATTATAATCATTATAATCGTCCGTGTTGTGCCGGACGTAAACAATAGCACCATCCTATTTCTTCCCGTGGGTGTCGTAAAAGGCGACTAAGGGTCTTACTAGAGAATGGGCATGCATGCAATTTAACACTGTAATGCGATCATGCAAAGCCATAGTGCATAACTCCCGTCATTCACGAACCGATTTGGAAAATTCTTTTTCGGCACTAAAAAGTGAAAAAAAAAACTTTTTACAAAAAAACACAACAGAGTGAAAAATAACTTTAATTTGGGAAGTCGGTTATTTTTTTTTTGTAAAAAGTTTTTTATAATATAATAATTCTGGAAGCACAAATTGAAAATAACACAGTAGGTACAATCTTGAATGCCCCAATTTGGTTCGTGTAATTTGTATTATACTGAGGTGAAAACTTTTCTAGACCAAACAAGTTGGCTGAAAACAGTAATAAATAGACGGTACACCTTTGGGTATAATAACTGTCCCGATAACGAATGGTTTGGCAGAGATGTACCTATAGTATTCCCTAATTTAGTATAATTTCACCAGTTATGTTAAAGTTTCATGTAATAGGTGGGCGAACCTATTGCTCGGCACAAAACTAGACTTCGGGCTGCTACTGAGAAATTCCAGATAGAAAACCTATTAACTACAAACAATTTAATCTGGTGGGTTTGGTGGTCTGGTGGTTTTGTCTGGGTCTGGTATTTACAAGCAGAGGTGGTTGGAAACGCCGGGTGGAGACGCCCTAGGAAGACATATTGTAGTGACCTGATTAGTGACGTTCTTCAGAAATGTCAGGTGCGTAGTGCTCGCAACCAGCGAGCGTGTATGACCAGCACCCTAATTGTGCAACATGGTTTGAATCGGAATCGGAATGATTTTGAAATATATTGCTAATTAATTGCTTCATAAGTTAGAAAAATTTGTTTGCTTAAAACGTAAATAACGCAATGAATGTTGTTGAACTGTCAAATTGAAACCGATTCCTACCGATAGTGTGTTACGCAATTAGCCCACAGATGTATGAACGTAGGCGAAGCAAACGGAGTATGTAAGGAGCGTAGGAGGTGGCGTTCTTTAGTTTCTGTCTACCCCCATGGGAGGAAGGCGTGAGTTTATGTATGTGTGTAATTTAATCTATGAATAGAAAAGGTCGATTAACTAAGTTTAGAATCTCCTTAGACTTTTGGTTCCCGGGATAAGTAAACAATAATTAAAATTCTGGAATCTAAAGCGCAGGCCACACCGCCAGCTAGCGGGCGGGCGGGCTAGGCGGGCGAACATCGTTTCACCTCTTTACATGGTTAGTCGGTAGCTCGCGGTGTGAACCGAAGTATGTAAAGAGGTGAAACGATGTTCGCCCGCCTAGCCCGCCCGCCGAAAACTTTTATGCATATTCTTTAGTTCTTGTTGAGTGGTCTGAGCAAACTTTTAGTCGGCATAACTCTTAAATGAGATCTTGAGTCGGCCCTCGGCTGTAAGTTTTCCTAAATTAGTTTACTAGGGCGATAAGAAAAGACACTATAATATTGAATAAAAATGTAGATAAAGGATATACAATATTAGTTTTAGTATATGCGACCTGAAACACGTATCTAGTATTTTTATGTAAATAATCTATGTACAAAATTTAAAAACTATCATGAAAAATCACAAAGTTATAAGGTTGTTTATGTAAAGAATCTATGTACAAAATTTAAAAACTATCATGAAAAATCACAAAGTTATAAGGTTGTTATGATACGGGGATGTCCGTACAAAAACATGCTAACGGGCGGCGCCCCCGCGCCTCCAGGGTCGTCTTGCACTCATTGATAATAATTTGGCAGTAGGTACCTAACCGTACGGAGATTGTATTGTAAGTAATAAATGGTGATAACATTTTCCATCACACTTAAATATTTTTGGGAAAAAAACATGGTGTAATAATAATTGAAATCAATTCAGTTCCTTATTTTGAACAGGTTATATTCAGGTTTCGCATAAATACTAAAAATAATGTTGTATAGCGGAGATGTATTTTGGGGAAATTCCTTGTATTTTACAAGGAATTTCCCCAAAAATATCTCTCTCAACTTCAGTCAAGTTACTTCAACCATTAATAACTTATACAAGTGTCCCTTTGATGATGATGCTTTAAAATTACTAGGAGCGTTTTTTCTATCTATGAAGTAAATATGAACGTGTATTTTCATAATGTGTTGAACACGCCCGTGTAACATAAATTATAACGAATGTGTCGGATTTCAAAGATGTTTTTCTACGTTTATGGTTGGACAAATATTATTGTGTAAAGAAGCATGTTTTTGTGGGGTAAGTAATATTTGATATAATAACAATCAAATCAAAAAATCTCTAATATCTACAAGATATAACAACTGAATCTATGATTTTAATTGATATAATGATCAGTTAATATAATAAACGATTGATATAATTTTAAAGCAACTAATTTTTATAAGCATAACATACATTAAATATAAAATCGTTTGATATACCACTCAAATGACATAAAACCTATTTAGTCTAATATGATAAAACCTTTGAGTATTTATACTCGATAAAACGTGCAAGCAAGCATGCATGCAGCATGCAAGCAAGCATGTAGCAAGCAAGCATGCAGCAAGCAAGCATGCAACATGCAGCAGGCATGTTTTCTGTCACGGCTCCGGCGCTGCAGGACTACAGCGGTCCCATGCGAGCTTATCGTCACAGATGTGTTTCACGCTCACCACCGAGGCTTTGGCCTCAGCCGCGGTGGCAAGCGTTGGAACCACCTGCTCCTCAGCTCGCGGGCCGCCTTGCCCCTACGCGCCTACGCGATTTTAAATAACACTCTAGGGGTAGGGCAGACAAGACTACGTGGAGTCGGTTTTGCAGCGATTCGTTTCTGTCACGCCGCTCCCGCAGCACACTCAATCAAATTAATCGCAATATTATATATTTTAAACGATAGGCTTAATGATTTTCGATTACATAAGCGCGGGTGCGGGAAGCGGGTTCGATTCCCGCACGGAACAAATATTTGTATGACCTACAAGTAGTTGTTTCGGGTCTGGCTGTTTGTATATGTGAATTTAAATGTTTGTAAACGCACCCACAATACAGGAGAAATTCCTAGTGTGGGACAACATTAAAAAAAAAAAAAAAGAAAAAGAAAGAAACGTTATATCAAACAACGTTATACGAAATAAGTTTTAGAATAAATAAATGTTATAACCAAAGAAATTATATCAACAGTTGGTATATCTCTCGTTTATTATATCTTGTGAACGATAATAAAATGAAATTAGACCAAATGAGTTTATACGTTATGAGACGCACCCGTTTTTGTGTAACAGCAACGTCTTCCATCTTTACTTTAGGATTACTCGGTTGTGTTTTACTGGGATTTAGCGATTCGTCGAGTTGGTTTTTAGGGTTCCGTACCAAAATGGTAAAAAGGAACTATGTCTGTCTGTCTGTCTGTCACACCTGGATATCTCAAGAACTACTAATGCTATCAACTTGAAATTTTGAATAGTTTTAGATGACGTTTGCCCAACTATTTTGCAAACAAGAAAAAAATTAAAAAATTACCGTTTTTGCAAAAGGGACTGAAAGGGGGTCTTAAAAATTTGAAGTAGGACCATGTGAGGTATCATATGAAAGAACGCTGTTTGCACATTCTCAAATATTTTTATTTTTAGGCAGCATAGTTTCCGACTTTTGATGAAAAATGTAAAAAAAATACCGTCCCCCCCCCCTTATCTCCGAAGTTTGCATAGATAAAAATCTGAAATGATTCTATGTGATAGAAGTGTATGTAAAGATTACAGGAAAAGTAAAACGATGTCTCTAAATCTAAATAGCACAGTTTTTCAGAAATCATCAATATCATAAATACGAAACCCTCGGTGCGCGAGTCCGACTTGCTCTTGACCGGTTTTTATTTTACTCTAGTTACTCGAGTCTCAACCCGAGTTAACTCGACTCGGTGTGGGGGCAACTAACCATTAGTCAAAGAGAGGAAGCTCGACCCGAGGCGAGCTTTCCGAGCAAGGCAAGGTTACCCAAGCGAGTTGAAAAACGCGCGTGGCCGCGAGTAACGCAACGCGCATGCTATGGGATTAAAACTTTTCTAATCAGAGCACAAAATCACGTCTGAATTTCCCAGTAGGGTAGGTAGCCATTAAATCTAGAACCCAGTTTTAAATTTTTTCCTAGTTGCAACTAAGAATTTAATAATAATAATAATAAAAAGTGAAAAAGCCGAGAAAGATAAACAAATCAAGTATCTTGACTTGGCTCGCGAGGTTGTCGACATGTGGGATGTGGATTCAGCAATCATTGTGCCGATAGTTGTATCAGCCAATGGCTTAATTGCCAAGAGCCTCGACCAACACCTAAGGAGGCTCGCGTTGGGCGGCTGGATTAAGGGCCTGATTCAGAGAGCGGTACTTCTGGACACGGCTCGCATTGTCAGGAGGTTCCTCTCTCTGGAGCCCTGACCGCCGGTAGTTTGGACCCTGTTCCCGATACCGGTGGGCTACTATTTTTTATATTTTTAAATGTTTTTATATTCTTTTTCTATATTCTAATATTTAAAAATATAATTTATATGTATATATAGTGAAATAAAGGAAATAATAATAATAATGAATGAAAACACCTACGCAAAAACACTTTTCTCGACCCGGAGATCAAACTCAGAACCATCAGTCACAGGCCCCTAAAAGCATTCTTTTTTTTTGTTTTTTTTTTAATACAAGATATCCCTGATATCTTCAGGTAAAAGTACACAATAAGCAGTTTTCTTTTACATACATAAACTCACGCTTTCTTCCCATGGGGGTAGGCAGAAACAATAGAACGCCACTTGCTACGCTACTTACATACTCCTTTCCTCCTCCTTCCTTCGTTTTCTTTTAGTGAGAAACAAAATACATTCTCCCTTGAGTAGAATTTGCTATTCTTCAATATTCAACAATCCTTGTTCTTCAAGTGGCTTTCATTCTTCAACCCTATAAGTTTTGTGTTACATATTTTTGTGAAACACTTCAAAAGGCACCCAGGTGGAAATAATCCGTATCTAAATGACATCTTAAGGTCAATCGTCCACGCCCGCCTTTACCCAAAAGTATCGTGTTACAAACTCAAATCACCGATGCCAGAACGTCACTGCACCAGTCATTCAAAGGCAAAGACAAAGACATTTTCAACACACTTGGCTGTAAAGTGACTCATATGGCAAAGCATTTAAATTCATAATTCAGCTTATTATATACTCGTGTTTTTTTACTTTTTTTACATTACCACACTAGTGTTTTTTACTTTACTATTTTCCGCAAAGATTTTTAATGTCTAATATGTACTAATAACAATGAATATGTTTTGTGAATAAATAAACTATTTTAGGTTTAAGAATTACAAAAAAGGGTTTTTGTTTTTTTATTATTCTATTTTTTACGCTATCACAAACTACATTGGGTATATAGATTTGGTTTTTTTTTTGTTTAAAACAAGCCTACTTAGATCATTTGCCTCTTGTCAGCTCCTTAACTAGTTTGTGATTAGTTGTGTCGTGTGTAATGTAATACAGTAGTGCTGTGACATTCTGGATACGCATTGGTGATTTGATTTTGGTGAGTGATTACTTTGAGTAGCGTCGTGGACGAAGGGCCTAATTCCGCCATAATTAGATCTAAGTAATCAGTCATGCTTGAAATCCCCTGAAGAGGCATAGCGTGAGGGTGTGTGTGTTTGTCAACGAGTATGTATGTGTGTGTAATTGTGTATGTGTATTCAGTTCGTTGATTACCAATTAGTTCCTAGGAGAATTGGTTGTGATATACTGATATACAACATATCACGGAATTAACGCACAACCTCTTAAGGGGTCATTGAACTCATAATTATGAACAACTTTCACTATGTGAATATGAATAAAATCAGCTGTTCCTTACATTTTCAGGAGTTATTCGAACATAAATGTAGGGATCAGCTGATCAAGGGAGGCCGTCACCTCCATCTGTGAAGCAGTAATGCGCGCGAAGGAGGAGGCGGAACGCGTGAGGGAGAGGCAAAGTTCGCGCCCTCGCGCCCCTAGTCGCCGCAGGAGTCGCCCCGGGCGTCGGGAGTCGCAAGCCAATTTCCGGCCATCGTAGGCGCGGGCTTGCGGACGGTGAGCGATGGGTAGCTCGCCATCCGATAAGGACCAGGCCCGGGTCGACGGCGCATTGTGTTCCACGCGCGCCTCAAAGTGATGTCAGCACCAACTGACGGGGTCCGGTAGAACCAATGCCTGCCAGGGTTGCGAGTTTGTCCGAAAGGGATATCGTGGCCCTGGCACACAGGCAACGGAAGAAACATGGATGGGTTTTAGTCAGTAAAAGTCTGACACGCACTCCCCGCTCCGCCCAGAGCGGGAGAAGTTATTTAATAATTTCCCACCCAAAAAAAAAGGAATCAGCTGATTTTTTTTCGCTATTCCAGCTTTGTTCTCATAGTAAAAGTTGTTCATAATGATGAGTACAATGACCCCTTAAGAGGTAGTGCGTTAATTCCGGGACATGTTGTTTATGGCATTGTTTGGTCACAGTTATTATTCGGGTCTATTTAACACTCTTCAATAAAATCACAGCGGGCTTTTAGGCTAATATCGCAAGATTTCTACTTATTCTAATGTATAGCTGACGAACCTATATTATTTTTGTTATTTAAGGTTATGTTAAGGCAATGAAACCAACAAGATTTCTACAACATTTGCGCAACAACGAGTAGAAGTCTGCTTTAGCATATAAATGACTAGCTGCGCCCCGCGCTTTCACCCGCACAAGTCTCGATCCTGTCGGAATATCGGGATAAAAACTATCCTATGTTTTAATCCAGATCATGGTGTACACATGTGCCAAATTTCATCCAAATCCGTAGAGCCGTTTTAGCGTGACAGCGTAACAAATAAATAAACAAATAAACTCTCTTTCGCATTTATATAAATTATTATAAGATATATGAATTTATAATATAATTAGGATTTTGATGAAAATAAGTGGGGAGAGAACTTGATTTTTCAATAGAAGCCTTTTAGGTACAGACTTGCTTTCATCATTTCAGCCGAAAGATGTCCACTGTTAGACACAGGCCATAATCGCCACGCTTGACAGGCGGGTTGGCGATCGCAGTATGGTGTTAAAATGCATAGAGAACGCTGCTGCCCATTCTCCAGTAAGTCCCTTAGCCGCCTTTTATAACACCCACGGAAAGAAATAGGATGGTGCTATTCTTTACATCCGGCACCACACGGGACTTGCGAAACCGAACTTGCTTTATAACGGTATATCCCGTTTTGGTTTGAATTTGAACTAACCCGGTGGACAGTCGGCTTAAACTCGATACTTAGTAAAGTGGTTTTATCTATCCTATCTATCCACAGAGTATAAAACAAAGCCGTTTTACGTGTCTGTAGCGGTCACTAAGCTTAGATTTTGATGCGGTTTTCACCAGCTATACCGAACTCCTAAATCGAGCCACCGTGTATTTTCATTTGAAAGGACTAAAACATCAAAATAATTATTAGTAATTGAAAAAGTTTTTACGCAATTTTGAAGCTGGCGTACTGGGCATCATTTTGGTATCATCATTGTTCTAAATTTGAATTCACGAATGTGAAAAAGAGAAGAAAATCGAAGTTTGGTCGCGCTTAAAAAAGCAACAAGCTTTGATTAAAGCTATTCATAAGCCAATAGTTATTTCGTTATTTGGTTCGTTTTGTATAAAAAGAGTAAGTATCGAAATTGTTTTTCCTTATTTTTTTATCGATTCTGACGTACAAATTATGGATACTGCACAAATGAAGTAGCCGCGCAAGCTGTGGCACTTCTTCAGTCTGGGCTTAGTCAGCGAAACGTATGTGCTCAACTTCATGTAAGTCGTTCTGCCGTTCAAAGAATTTACCATCGATACATGGACAGTCTGGGGCGGTATTTCCCCCGAAGGAAAAACTGGCCTTGAGATTGTGATGGGACCACGTTTGCCACCACTAAATAGCGACTGATACATTCGTCAATACTTAGAGACTCTATTTTTTACTTACATTATTTAAAAAAATAAACAAAACACAAATAAACACAAATATGCAGGGTGGCTGGATTCAGGTATCCGGGAGTGTATATATAAAACCTTAATATTTAACTTAGATTTAGAGTAACAATACCGAAGTTTTGAAATGTCGCTATTACACCCGTGTGAAGCAGAGACAGGTCGCTATCATATATTTTAAGACAGAAAGCTCTCTCTTACCAGAGAGTTCTTCAAACCGTACATTCTACAATATTGATGAACCTCTTGTTGTCCTCAGGCCGTGGACAATGGAGACCAGAGCTGATGATGATGAAGCGCCAACAGACCCTGCGGCGAGGAAGCTCACACACCATGACTACACAGAACAGGACTTTGAAGGTAAGTTTATTATAATTGTGTATGTCACTAAAAGAGTGATGGGTATAAAAATGTTGATGGATGGAGAGGTATAGGAAGACAAAGGAAAATACGAATGGATTGTGTAAGTAATGATACGAAAGAAAAACCGGTCAAGTGCGAGGCGGACTCGCGAACGAAGGGTTCCGTTCCATTATCTATAAAAAACGGCAAAAAAATCACGTTTATTGTATGGGAGCCCGTCTTAAATATTTGTTTTATTTTAATTTCATTATTTATTTTTAAAGTGAATATATAACTAAAGATTCTGTGAATATTTCAAGCGTCTACCTGTTGCCGTTATCAATATAGAGCAAAAACGAGCAAAAAAATCACGTTTGTTGTATGGGAGCCCCCTTAAATATTTATTTTATTCTGTTTTTTAGTATATGTATGCAATAAGTTTACGCTACCTCACCTCAAGCAGGTGAAAATGATGTGTATAAAGGGCGAAGAATAGAATCCTGTAGTAAGCACAGTATTCTTGGGCTTAACATTGGGAGCTAAGCTTCAGTGGGGAAACCTAAAGATAAATTGCCAAAAAACTAAGCTCCGCAACATAGGCTGTTAGAAAAATTTGTATGTAATTTAACTGACATAGAGACAGCCCGTTCAGTGTACTGAATGTTCATAGTGTAATGTCGTACGGTATTCTGTTGTGGGGGAATGCCGCTGACATTCAAACTATCTTTGTTTTGCAGAAAAGGGCGGTTCGATCAACAGATTATTGTAATGACTGTGCCTTCTCAGTATATTTCTGAAAAAAAATTATGTGCCCGGCAGCAAAAGACAGGGTTATGTATTTTACGAGTATCTGGGTCGATATGCCCAAGCATCGTTGGGCGAATCGACGAACACTGAGCGTTGAACGATATGTCAGATGTTAGATGGTCAAATCATGAAATGGCGGCGTATCGTGAAATGGCTATGCAGATCTATGATATAGATCTATGATATAGATAATATGGCCATTTCTACAATCGGACGATGACATTGCGTGCACTGACTGGACAGGTTCACTCAAATCTGTATGGTTCTTTCCTCAAAAGACATGCATGGTCCTCATATGGCCTGGACCAAGATTATGTCTGGACTTTTGAGTTTGTTTCGTTATTTCTTCTCAGAGTAGTCAGTTAGGAAACAACAAACTCATCTAGTTTTAGGAACATAATTTTTGAACATGTAAAAAGAAAGAAAGAAATATAATTTTAATTGTCACAGAAAAAACGTGCGTACGAAAACATAATATGAAATAAACTCGAAGGTTACACAAAACAGATCTAAGTACTATCACAAACGAACAAATAGTTGGAAACTGCACGTCATGACTGTGACAAGAAGACTTGCACTCAGCATGATGCTGTGCTATGGGGGACCCACAGCACAGCGCTGATTTTCAGTGGTCACCCGAAAAATACATACGGAACCCAAGTCAGGTTTGAAGAGTTGTACACAAGTAAATAGGTAACAAAATAAAATAAAATAAACAGTATATAACCAATTATAAGAATAAATATTATTAGATAACATAAAAATTTATCCGCAGGCATCACCATGCACATTAGTATTATTACTCGAAAATATCCAGTGTTTTGTATCGCAAAAGCAAAAGCTTGGTTCAAAAGTGATTTAAGAACCAATGTATAGAAATAAATATAATTTATCGCGAACCGACTGCGGCAAGCGTAGCTTAAAGGCTTCTACATACCAGCGCGACTTGTCGCGCGACACGACACGGCACAAAGACCCCGCGTGTCACGGGACGAGCGGTGCCTTTGTGTCGTGTCGCGTCGCGCGACAAGTCGCCCCGGTATGTAGAAGCCTTAAAGGCTCGTACAAACTGGTGCAAAATCGTGGGTGCGACAGGCAGCGACAAAAAAATGGTGCTACTAGTGTAGTGTCTTGAACACGAAATCGCGCCAGTGTGCACGAGCCATAACAGTCGATCGAGTTTATAACATTACCTACTGCTGTCAAAAAATATCAATTCTGTGCTTAAATACAATGTTTTATACTCTAGAGCCTTTCACTTTATTGCCAAGTAATAAAATTCGACAATTATAGCAAAATAAAGGTAAATGACCAATCTCCGGCCACAAACAACAATAGGGTCGGCTATAAACGAAAAATAAAATACAGTGACCGATTTCTTAGAAGAAAGTAACTTGTAAAATATATTGCTATTGCTATGTCAACGATGTTTACAAACAACTTTACTGATACTATGGAATGATACTATAAAATATATTGCTATTGCTATGTCAACGATGTTTACAAACAACTTTACTGATACTATGGAATGATACTATAAAAGACAACACATAAGCCTACATGGGCACTTATGAAACGTCAGAAGCTGTGCACGGTTCCAATTGGTCGTTTCCTATGGAGAAGAACCGGCAAGAAACTCCACGGTTACTGTTTAAAAAAAAAATTGGCTTCTACAATGTTTTCAAATTACAGTGATAATAGGTAGGTATGAGAGGACAGCGTAGGCCCGTCAAAAGTACTTAACAACATAGAAAATGGACATCATCCGAGCACGAATCCATAGTGCAGGCTGCTACTGAGAAATCTCAGATAGAAAACCCAATAACACTTTGCCCGACCCGGAAATCGAACCCTCATGCTCACCAGTAGCGCTTGCAACCACTAAATCTACGAGGCAGTCATAATAATACTAATATCAGATCTAATATTAAGTAATAGAGACCATGTAGTAAAAGAGTGCCTATAAAAAATATATATTCCAAGGAATAACTTTATAAGAAAAGGTAAATATTTAATAAGGCAAAGCAAGCCAAAGCTAAAATTAAATCTATTAGGTAAAAAATATATAATGAAACTTTTATTAAAACCTCTTATACAGAGTAGGTTTGTACCCAACCAAGACGTTGATGCTTCGCTTAAGAGCCTGTGCACACCACGTTTTTTAAACGCGCCGTTGACGCACGTTTTAGAAACGTGCGTCGACGGCGCGCTTTTATCCTACAGTATAGACTGACTCGCGTGCGTATCACGTCTGTATCGCTACGAACGTGCGTCACCGGCGCGTTTAAAAAACGGGGTGTGCACAGGCCCTTAGGTTTTATTACATAGGCTCGTTCAATATTAAAGTTATTAAAACTAAAGTAATTACGAACAAGTTATTAAGCTCGTGGCTAAGTTATAACAGCGGCATGGGTCGATCCATCAGGTTAAGCTACGCTTGCCGGGGTTGGTCCGTGGATGGGTGACCATCTTTACATACCGAGACTCTTCCGTGCCTCGGAAAGCACGTTAAGGCGCTGACAAGAGGCAAATGATAAAACTAGGCTTGTCTTAAACAAAAAAATTGCCAAGTTTATAATAGGTACAGATAAGCTAAGTGTACTAAAGGAAGTGTAAGAAGATTCTATCATGTTTATTGTGGTCACAGACAGCAATTTTAAACAACAACACGCAAACAATTTTCCGCTGTTGACAGTAACAAGTTACAAGGGTATAAAAACAGCTGAGGTGTTGTTTGTTGTTCTTTCCCCTTTGTGTTGTTTATTCTAGGAATTGTCGGTCAAGTTTGTTGATTAAATAAACATTTTGGAACTGTGAACTGGAATCGTAAGTAAGTTTTCAGACCGCAGTAAACACAGATGGGCCATTTAGTCACCTGCATTTGAGGGGTAATTCTAAACGACAACTAAACAAATTTTCTAATAGAAAATTTATTATTAGATTTTGCCCGCGGCTCTGCCCGTGTGTATTGATTTGCCGGGATAAAAACTTTCCTAGGTGTTAATCCTCCACCGAAAGAGAAACTGCATTCAAAGCACAGAAAAGATGCATACGGTCCTTTTTAAAACTGCAAACTACTACTAGCTGCGTGCCATATTTTAAACAGAATAAAATATTAACTTTACCATGCATATATATTTTAGAAATGGCAGTGTTTGGAAAGTTGAACCCTGATCGTTTTGACCGCATAGCTGACGTATTTCCACGAAATAGGTGTGATAATAGAAGGCTATGTCTCCCTAGTGCGAGAACGACTTTAATGCGCAAGAGTGTGTGTGTGTGTTTGTGTGACTTGAATTTTGCCTGCTACATGACGCCAGTCATTTTTAATAAATTACAGAGGAGTTTGAAAGAATTAAACTTGACTTTATTTAAAAAAAGCTTCAAAATTTTTAGTAGACAAAGCGTATTATGGTGTGCGGATTTTTTAATGGACAAAGGAATAATATCTTGATTACTTACCTGCTTTTTATAATGTTTACAAATTAGAAAATATAGACATTTTCCGCCTTATTACAAAACAAGATTTATATTTGACATGGCTTAAACCATGGAGCCCGTTTTTGTAATAAGAACGTAACTGTGATTGAAATACCGTTCTTTATACAAAACTGAAAACTTAGTTCGGTACTAAGTTGTCAGGTTTGTGTTTAGGAACTTTGCCATAGTCGGAATAAAGTTCGAAATTCAATAATAGCTCCATGTTTTAAACCTGGGTCTGAAGATAAACCTTGTTTTGTAATAAGGGGAATAGACATTAAATTTTAATTTAATTTAATTTTTATTTTGACTGCAGAAGAATTATGTTTAAATAACTATTGAAGTACTTCATAATTCAATCATAATTAAATTATAATAATTGACATTGTATTACCATTGTAATAACTTTATTATTATGTAGGTACTTGCCATCTCTATTGTATTCTTTTTGTACTTTTGCATGCCTTCTGGCTTAATATGGCTGATGTTAATTATATTTTTTATGTCACCGTGTTTTTATACCCTTAATTGCGAAATAAAATTAAATATCTTATCTTATCTTATCTATCAGATTATAAACTGTTTAGTCCGTTTAGCCGTTTTTGCGTCATTGAGTAACAAACATCCAAACATGCAAACATTCACATTTACAATATTATATACAATAGTAGAATTGATTTATACTTCATGTACAAGAATGGTTCGTACGGCGAATTAATTACTTTTTTTTACAAATTCGAAATTCCTAGGTATATTAACATCAATTTACGTATTAATTTACGGACGAATTTTTTGATGCCTTATGATTCTTTCCCCTCCCTTTATTATATACTTGTACATATTATTATTATTTTCAGACTATTAGCTTTTAAAATATGTAAATATTATTTACTTAAAATAACGTAATATGAACTTCGCCAGGAATTGTGACTAAAAAGCGCAGTCATTCACTTAAACAATCAACAGTCTGCTGAGATTATGTCCTTCCCTAAAGTAATTATGATCACCATACTGAGAAATTGGGTTAATAACTGCGTAGGTACATAGCAATTAATTCTGAATTATGAACTAAAATATTTGTTCAATGGTACAAGAAAAATATTAGAAGTTAATTTAATAAATATTAAATTAACTTCTAATATTTTGGTTGTATTTTTTTTATATTTTTTGTTAGAATTATATATTAGTACTAACTAACTAGTAGGTATTAGTAGTAACTTTATTTATTTTATAAATAAAATAAATATTTCCTTTCTAATTAATCACGTTTGTTGAAACTTAGATGACAGTTATTATAAAACTTTCAAGTCAGCACAATTCGTTCTTGTTAGTTAATTTGTTACGTAATCCTAACTAATATTCTAATCACACTAAAAGGCGAAAGTTTGTGAGTGTGTGTGTGTATGTATGTTTGTTACTTCTTCACGCTCAAACGGCTGGAACAATTTTGATAAAATTTTGTATGGAGGTAGCCCTCCCCTGGTACCCTGGATTAAGACATAGGCTACTTTTTATCCCGATATTCCCACGGGATCGAGACTTACGCGGGTGAAACCGCGGGGCGCAGCTAGTTAATATTATAAATGCGAAAGAGTTTGTTTGTTTATTTGTTTGTTTGTTACGCTTTCACGCTATGACGGCTGAACGGATGTGGATGAAATTTGCCACAAGGGTACACCGTCACCTGGTTTAGGACATAAGATACTTTTTATCTTGATATTCCCACGGGATCGAGACATAAGCGGGTGAAACCGCGCGATATTAAACTTGACAGTCAAGATTCATTTTCTAAAGAGTCAACAATCACAAAGAGACTTAAATTTAGTAAAAAACTAACTAATGAACATTGATGTATTAAATAGGAAGATATGGTACGCGCTCGTCGACGTGGACCGCATAAATTAGGGGAAAGAACACAATCGACTTACATTACTCTCGGTTTGCGGGGAATAACCGAATCATAATTTGTTCCCGAGTTGTTATGGGTACGTAACAGTGACAATTATTGCTATCTCGTTCCCGCTATAGCCCGCGTAATATGTCTCTCTATTTCGGTTGTCGAGCACATGCCGCACGACATCGGGTCCATTTAATATTTATACGTGATGTTAGAGAGTGGCCTATCTTCCTATTTAATACATCAATGCTAACGAATAAAACAACAAAAACACGACAAGCTGACTTAAACAGTTCCACGAGTTCATAACAATAAACATCTCACGGAAACTTCGTCTCTCAATCTGCAGAACAACGTACAAAATAAATTAACAACTGCAAACCAATATTTCCTTTCTCTTTTTATAATACCTATTTAACAGTACGAGCGAAAGAGATGGGAGATTGTCTTTGGAAACTATGGTGGTAAATGGGTCAGGGGGTGAACGAATAGCATAGGGGAGCTGATATCCCATAGCTGCGTTTAATGTTTGTATCTTCTTCTCTATAGACAACCTTATTTTTGGAGTAGTACAAGCCGGAAAGTATGATGTTTAAAATCTAGTATTAAGTCGGGTCCGCTACGCCATGTTTTCGAGTTTTAGAAACATTTAACCAGTCCGCTGCGACTAAAGTATGCAGTGTTTTTGTTTCAAGCAATGTTTTTGTAAAAAAATCTCTTTTCAAAAATGAGTTCCAACGAGGAAGATGTGTCTGCTGTTCTAGCTATAGATAGAGATAGATATAGATTCCAAGTCCGAGCACGTTCGTTCAATACAGAGGATAGGCTTGTGCAGTGCCGACGGCGCACGGTGGGCTGAAAATCGATTTTCATAGACTTAGGGTATTTTATCTTGTAAGTGTCGTTTTATGCCGGATATTGCTTTTATTAGCTATTCCTCTGCATAAAAACGAATTATTTATAATTTCTTTACGAAAAATTTGTATGAAATTAGTCATAAACTACTACCATATAACGGCTACTGTTACAGGCAAAATTCTGCAACAGTAACCGTTATATGGAGTATGTCAAAAAATCATAAATAATTAGTTCTATAACCATCTGTAAGGATATTACGGTTTTCCTTTCAGTTTCAGAGATAATCGGATTTCTCATACAAATTTTTCGTAAAAAAATTATAATTAATTCGTTTTTGTGCAGAGTTAACTCGGATGGCATTTTTGTTTATAGTTATAGATAGCCAATAGAAGCAATATCCGGCAAAAAAGACGACACTTCAAAATTGAATATCTTAAGTCTAAGATAGTCGATTGTCACCCCACCGTGACCCAACTTGTTTGCGGTGCCACGCGGGTGAAATAAACTGTTGGCCAACGTCCCTTTTCTTTGGTCACCCTTGACGAGAACATCGCGCACATTAAATTTGGTTGCCGACAGAGTAGATATTTTCTCATGTTCACAGAGCGAGTTCGCAAGGGTAACGTTACACGTGTTATGTTTTTAATTTGAAAATCTTGTGTGGCATGGATATTAATATGTTGTAAATTATGTCATGAACTGTTAATTAACTACAGTATCTAATTGGGACACTGAAAATGGTAGCGTATGTTTAGGTACATAAATAAATAAAATATTTAATTTGACCAAGAACTGAAAATTGATGATAAAAGATCGGTATAAAAAAATGATGTTCAGAAAGTGATTTTGAAGTACTGACTCAATTAACATACATATCTTTTCTGGTTTTTTATTTAGGCCACGCCCCCAAATCGTTTAGCTAACAATGTTAGGTGTTTCTAAAACACGAAAACATGGCGCAGCGGACCCGGCTTTAGAGTCGATGTTGGTATTATGTCTAATAATGTATTTTACACCCTACGGCGCAGAACATAAAATGCAACTTTCTCAGTTATTATTAGATAGTAAATAAAGTCTTTTAAATGAAACTCTTATGTGGTGCTTTGACTTTGTCTAGCCTTAAATCACTGCGTTTAAATTCAGCTCTCAGGCCAGGCAAGTCTGTCGTTGGTTTTGAGATCGAAACGTGCCTTAACTGTTTTTGGCCTTTTTCTATCCCCTAGCTAATGCTGAGCATGAGGTCCTGGGTTCGATTCCCGGGTCAGGCAGTGTTATGTTAACTAGGTTAGAGATAAAATAAAATGTACATAAAAAAACTTGTACCTAATTAATTAGTAAAAATAACAAAATTATATCCTAACTAAAACTATTCACAAACTAAAATATGGCGTCGAAAAATTCATCCACATCACTGTCAACTGGTAATGTACCCAAGAGACTGGCGGCATTGCCAGGTTGTGTGGCAATACTTAGCCTCTGGCCAAGGTAAAAGCCAGCCCTTGGGTCACGGGAAGTGTCAACCAGCCGTTTCGAGGTTTCATTAAAAAGACTATGAGCACTCAGCAGTGTGACTAGGTTTTTCCTTCTGGAATTTCTCAGTTGCTCAGCCCGGAGTCTGGATTTGTGGCCCGGTTGATGGCAATAGGCTCGCCCCCTATTACATGGGACTTAAACATAACTGGCGAAATGTGGGTGTACTGTAGGTACACCTCTGCCTAACCCTTTGGAGATTTCAGGCGTGGTTACCACCACGCCTGAAATTGTTATAAAAATAAATAATAAATTCATTTATTTCAGGTAAATAACACCCTCTGCCAAACATAAACTTATAAAAACAAACCATAGCCCCCACACTCACACACCCAAATTACATACCTACCTTTAACATAAAATTGTGACCAATTAATTTTAAACATTTAAGAAAAAATATATACATATATATTTAATTATTTTTATTAAATTATATCCATTATTTCATTGTTTGTTATTTATTATTTGTTATGTCTATCCATTATTTCTAAAAATAACGTTGTATAGTAAAACCACGCTTCGTATTAGATAAGTTTGAGATGGATGGGGTGTCACCAACGTGTGATGAATGGTTGTCGTTCTGAGTTATAATTAAGGTGAATCCACAGCTGTAGCCCGCGAAATTCGAATTTTTTTACGTTTTCTTTTCTTTCGCGCCTGGTTCTTCTCGGACGGCGAGCTACCCATCGCTCACCATCCGCAAGCCCGCGCCTACGGTGGCCTGGCTTGTGACTCCCGACGCCCGGGGCGTCTCCTACGGCGACTAGAGGCGCAAGGGTGCGAACCTTGCCTCTCCCTCACGCGTTTCACCTCCTCCTTCGCGAGCATTACTGTTTCGCAGAAGGAGGTGATGGCCTCCCACGCACTCTCGCTCCGAACTATGACCTGAACCAGGGCCGGACGCGAGAGATCGCCGCCACCGATCGCCTCCGTGAGGTCACGGCGCTGCTCCGCCCAAGCCGGGCAGACCTCCACCGTATGCTCCACAGTTTCTTCCGGGCGATCCACACAGTAGTGCCACCCGGGCGTTTCCTCCCGCTTTATTCTGAACAGAAACGTCCCGAAACAACCGTGTCCGGTGAGAACCTGCGTCAGGCGGAAAGTGAGGACGCCGTGGCGCCTCTCTAGCCACTCCTCAAAGAGGGGACTTATCGCCACAATTGTGGCGTGCCACGCAATAGCCTGTCTGATCTCCACGACCTAGTAACTGCGTAATACGATACGCCTTAGTAAAACTGGTTGTCAGAAATTTCGGGCTTCTGACGGACAGTAACGACTGTCTAAGATGCACGAATGACTGCCGGAACCAACGGTTTTACGTACTTTTCGAGGCACGGAGGAGTCTCGGTATGTAAAGATGGTCACCCATCCACGGACCAACCCCGGAAAGCGAAGCTTAACCTGACGGATCGATCCGTGCGGCTGTTATTACTAAGCCCATATGCTCCTACTTAACTGGAGCAAAAATCTTAATCGGAAAACAATAAACCGGAAAAATCGCTACGATGAATAATAATGAAGCCGCATTATCCCCGTCATTCCAGCTCTTTTCGTAATTACGACATCGTATATAATTCACATCCTTTCACGAATAGCAATTGAATAAAAATCGCTCTTTCCTTGTAAAAAATCGATACAAATAAATAAAATTGAAATGTCTGTTTGTATTGTCAAAATTATCCGTGTGGTGCCGGACGTAAAGAATAGCACCACCACATTTCTTCCCGTGGGTGTCGTAAAAGGCGACTAAGGGACTTACTAGAGAATGGGCAGCAGCTTTCTCTATTAATTTTAACACCATCTGGGGCAACCCCCCCCCCCTCCTTTTTGGGGGAGGCCTATGACCAGCAGTTGACGACTTTCGACTGAAATGATGATGATTGTCAAAATAACAGGTTTTTACTAAATGTTTAAGAAAGTATATAGGTACGGTACTTACAATAAAAAATAAAAAAATATGACTGTTTATTCCGGCTAATCTCGGAAACGGCAGGGCAATTTTGACAGGACGTTAATTGGCAGATAGCTGATATTATAAGGAGTAACTTAGGGTACTTTTATTTTAGAAAAAGCAACGCGGGTGAAGCGACAGGCTGCAGCTACTAAAGAATAAAACATAGAAACTCACACATTCCAACTTGCTAATACAAAATTTCCTTCGCCATAAGTAATTAAGTTAGTGCAAGTCGCTAAACCGTTGCGCCGACTGATTTATGGTTCAATTTAAGTCTGAACTTAGTCTAAGGATATCGATCTGAAAAGCTGGACAAACTACTATGCTTGTAAGCTAAAAGAGGATGAGATGATGTCGCAATATGTGATTAGTTAGTTGAGTTCTGTGCTTAATAAACATACTTTCGCGAAGAGTTTTCACGCGTAAACAAAAACTTGCAAAGTTTTGAAAAGAAAAAAAAAAGAAAGAAAAAAGCAAGAAAAAAAGAAAGAAAGAATAAAAGACGTACGAAAGTTTTAATTGTCCAAGCAAAAAGGGTCCAGTTCTCGGCATTTTGTTTCCGTGATTGCAGTTTTGTAAAGTTCGGTAAAAAAATTGCACTTCGCGATTTTAATTGGATATATTATTAATTAATGCTCAATTATCTACAAGTTCATAAGAAAAACAACAACAACAACAACAACATACAAAGCAATAACAACAACATACAAAGCAATAACAACAACATACAAAGTAATTTACTATAAAGTAAATTACTTTTTAAGATGTTTCTAAGTACCTACCAAAAATTTTAAGAGAATAGTTTAGTAAAAAGCTACCAGTGCACAGTGATATGAAATAAGAAAATGCTTTTTCTCAAATTAAGCTTTTTCAGAGTTTCAACTTCAAATGTCTGATAAAAAAATGTGCCCGTTTTGAATTTATTTTTAAACCTTATTATCAATTGATTATATGCTATTCTTGATACCGTTTCTAATCTTAACTCAATACCCCACTACTGGTCCATTATCGCTTGGACGCTCACAAATAAAAAATAAATGCATTTCCCTTTCACCTTTTTTTATTTTACGCAAATAGAATTTTTTTTGTTTAAGACAAGTCTACTTTTATCATTTGCCTCTTGTCAGTGCCTTAAGCTGGACGGCGCGCGATGGTGACGAGGTGTGTTCCGTCTTTGTCGTTCACCTCTTTCCGTAACGCTCTCGTCACGCATTCACCAGCTTACTCCCCAAGTCAAGAAGTTTTACTTCAAAAGAATTTCTATTTCTTTGAGAAATATTTATTATTAAAAGTTGATTCGTTTAGAAAAGCAGTTTTTACTCTTTTCTGTAGCACGACAAAGACCCTTTTTTATTATTACATAAAAGCTCTTGGAAGTATTTTAAGGTACAAAGGACTTGGTTCTAAACCGTTTACTGGAGTAGGTATTGTTAGAAAACTCTTCTAGTCCTCTTCTACACAATATCATCATTATATTAATACGTGAAGCGAAAACTTTGTACCCCTTTTTACGAAAATTACACGAACGGAGGAGTATGAAATTTGGCACAGTTAAAGTTTTTATGGAGGAGTGCAGAAAGCTAAAATATTTTTTTATACAATATGCATTAGAAATAAATTTAAATTAATGAAAAAACATACCGCACACATACCGCAGTGTCTCAAGACGAAAGTCTTTGACCAGTGCGTGTTGCCAGTGATGATCTATGGCACTGAAACGTGGTCGCTCACAATGGGCCTTATCAGAAGGCTAAAAGTCACCCAAAGGACAATGGACAGGGATATGCTTGGAGTTACCCTACGTGATCGAATAAGAAATTAAGAGACCCGCAGGCGAACCAAGGTAACCGACATAGCCCGAAAAACCCAAGCTTAAGTGGCAGTTGGCAGGGCACATTACTCGCAGAACTGATGGCCGATGGGACCGAAAGGTTCTGGAGTGGCGACCGCGTACTGGAAGACGTAGCGTTGGAAGGCCTCCTACAAGGTGGACCGATGACCTTGTGAAGGCCGCAGGTATCTGCTGGTTGCGGGAAACACAGAAGAAAGGGGGAGGCCAGCAGTGGACGTCTTTCGGCTGAAATGATCATGATGATAAATAAAAAAACATTACACACACTACCATGCGTATGACACACACACATAGTACCAGGGCCTCATGACTTGAAGGTAGATAGGTAACAGAAGTGACTGAGTGATTCACGAGAAAGGTTTAATTAAGGGTGAAATAATAATAATAATAATATAAGCCTTTAATCAGACACAAGTTTAACAAAAAAAAATGTAACTTAATCTAACGACTCTAGCGAGCCGGTGACACCGACACCCGGTCTGTTTGCCCAACTTTGGCAAAGGCCTCCTCCATTTCTTTCCACTCTGCTCTATTTTGCGCTCTCCTAGTCCATGTTTTCCCTGCTATGACGTTTATTTCGTCTTCCCACCTTCGAAACTGTCTACCTCGGTTTCTTTTCTTATTTCTTGGGTACCAAAATACTATGTTTTTATTCCACTTTTCAATGCCTCTTATTATATGGCCAGTCCATTTCCACTTCAGTTTCCTTATTCGCATTGTTACATCTTCAATTTTTGTGCGTCTTCTGATAGTTTTGTTTTTTATTCTGTCAGACTTCCTTAAATTCAGAATGCTTCTTTCCATTGCTGTCTGGCATGTTCCCAGTTTCCTGTATTGCGCTTTAGTAAGGGCCCAAGTCTGGCAGCCATATGTTAAGACTGGGAGTATGCAGGTGTTGTATAGTTTTGTTTTGATGGTCATCTTAGTTTCCGTGTTCTTTATTACTTCCTTAGTAAGGGTGAAATATGACGATGTAAAATACTGGAAGTAGGATGAACATTAGTTACATTTGAATCTAACCCAGTCATGCTCGACGCAACAGGCTAACACGAGATTACGACAGAAAAAAAATTGGCATTATACAATGTGTAATGTTATGTAATAAATAATAAAACATTATATAATATGTAAAAAAACGTAGAAAGGTTACCTACTCAACATTCGATCTTCAAAAACGGCACAATGTCATACTATTAATAGATGACACGTGGAAGTAGGACGGCATGTCGTAACTATCGGGAGCGAAAAAGAGACAAGACGAAGAAAATGTGGCTAATTAGCCAAATTTTGACGTGCCACTTGCGGAGCGTGTTTAACCTATCTACCTTTTTTAGGGTTCCGTACCAAAATGGTAAAAAGGAACCCTTATGGTGAGACTAAGTCTGTCTGTCTGTCTGTCACACCTGGATATCTCAAAAACTACTAATGCTATCAACTTGAAATTTAGAATAGTTTTAGATGACGTTTACCCAACTATTTTGCAAACAAGAAAGAAATTAAAAAATATATATCTTTTTTGCAAAAGGGACTGAAAGGGGGTCTTAAAAATTTGATGTGGGGCTACTAGGGCATGTGGTTATCATATGAAAGAACGCTGTTTGCACATTCTTAACCATTTTTTTTAGGCAGCATAGTTTTCGACTTTTGATGAAAATTTAAAAAAAAAAATACCATTCCCCCCCCTTATCTTCAAAGTTTGCATAGATCAAAATCTGAAATTATTCTATGTGATAGAAGTTTATTTATAGATTACAGGAAAAATAAAATGATGTCTCTAAATAGCACAGTTTTTCAGAAATCATCAACATCAATATACGTACGGAACCCTCGGTGCGCGAGTCCGACTGGCACTTTTGACGGCACGGTTGGCGCAGTTAGTTAAGCGATTGGCTGCTGCGCTGCGTGTCGCGGGTTCGATTCCCGCACGGAACAAATATTTGTATGACCTACAATTAGTTGTTCCGGGGCTGGCTGTTTGTGTATGTGAATTGTTTGTAAAAGCACCCACAATACAGGAGAAATTCCTAGTGTGGGGCAACGTTAAAAAAAAAAAAAAAACTTGGCCGGTTTTTGTACTTTTAGCATCATTGGAGTACTGCTTTCTATATTATTATTACTTACGACTGACGGGGCTGACCGCCAAAAGTGATCGTGGATCAGCCCACGTTAGCTGACTGGTTAATATTTTTACCACGGCGGCTTTTCTCGTAGTTTGTGCAGCTTCTGTAATTTTTTCAATAAATATATTATTTAAATCCAAACTATTGTAAAATATCGAGGGAAATGAAAGAGGATTTAAATGAGACAGCTTCCGAACGTGCGTCACCGGGACTCAAAAGATTTATTTTTAAAGCACCTGTTGGCTTGCTAGCTTCAAGCTTAGGGTTGTACCTACATCTATTTTAGTTATAACTTATATTTTTAAAGCTGTGAATAAAATCATCTTAAGTTGGAGTTAAATATCCTACTCATGCAATTAACAAGGTGATCAATGGTCAGCTGTTCTCTGTATGAGACGGGTTATGTCGTTTGGCTTTCAGAAAATATTTTTAGGATTCCGTACCCGAAGGATGCCAAACAGAACCCTATTACTAAGCCTCCGCTGTCCATCCGTCCGTCCATCCGTCTGTCTGTCAGCAGACTGTATCTCATGAACCGTAATGTGTAAACTGTTGAAATTTTCACACATCGTATATTTCTGTTGTCGCTATAACGAAAAATAAAAGAAAGAAAATTAAAGGGGTACCCATACAAAAAACGTGTGTTTTTCGGCCTTTTTTGCTAAATATTGTACGGTGGTACGGAACCCTTCGTGTGCGAGTCTGACTCGCACACGAAGACATACTGTTTGGTATTGTTTCTTCACGTGGGTGTCGTAAAAGGCACTAGAGAATGGACAGCAGCGTTCTCTATACATTTTAACACCATACTGCGGTTGCCAACCCGCCGTCTTTCGGCTAAAATGATACTGTTATTGGTAAAGATTTATTAAATACAGGTATACCTATCTAATGACATACTGAAATTACGCCTAAAGGAATACACCAATGGCGTATTATTAATATTAAGTACACCTTACATCAGTGATTTAAGTGGGAGAACGGAGTCTCCTAACACAAGCATTTCCTTGCTTAAAGGGATGATAACCGACTTTTAATGATTTTATACTGAAGATCACGTCTAAACGAATAGTGTTAATGGTTTGAAAAAAATATATGATTAATTAGAATTAGAGATTAAAGCATTTTCTCAATAACTGAATATGTGAATATTTCAGACTATAGTTATATTACATAGTGAAATTAATTTGTAAAGTTATATCTAACGCGGATAAAAAACTGAGAATGGCGCAAAAACTACCAAGCGTATTTATCTGAAACCTTCACAAATTTAAAGATAATTTAATTATTAATCTTTTAGTATACGCGTTTAATTAAAATACCTTTTGTTTTGTATGTAATAAATTAATAATGCCTTAAATTGGGGACAGCGCTCCTTGATGGGCGAGTCCTATTACTGGCTGAACGTACGACGCGTTGCGTGAGCTCAGTACAGAATACGCAAGCTAATCATATAATGCAAAACAAGTATGTTAATTTAAACAAACATTTTTATTTTATTATTATTTTACATCATTGTGTTATTAAGGGCAAGCCCAGTAACGCATGCATGCAAGCGATATCAATGCTACGCTCGTTACTCCTGCACAAAGCCAATATCACAGCTGTGTGAAGTGCTTAAATAGCGGAAATAACAGAATTGCGATCCGCCCACGAGTACATTACAATCTGTACGTATAGGTACCTACTTTATTGGGATGGTAATCAAATTTGTTTGCGCATCCAACTCTCGTTTATAATCTGTTACGACTAATTGTAACTTAATCAAGAATTAAAAAATAAATTAAAATGTTTTATAAAGCGGAAACTGTGCCAGAAAGCCTTTTATTACAATCACATACATTACAATCTGTACGTATAGGTACCTACTTTATTGGGATAGTAATTAAATTTGTTTACACATGCGCATCCAACTCTCGTTTAAAATCTGTTACGACTAATTGTAACTTAATCAAGAATTATGCATTAATAAATTAAAATGTTTTATAAAGCGGAAACTGTGCCATAAAGCCTTTTATACTGTTAAAGACAATATTGAGGACAAAAACGCTTGGGATTGAACTGCTCCAATAAATTTATAGTGAATCTTGTTTTTTTTTTTGCTATCTGGTTATTTTTTTCGTTTTCTATATACCATTTTACATAAACAATGAAAAGAATATTTACTTTGTAAAGTATTATATTATTTTAATTATTATGAAAGTGAGGACTATGTGGTTCAGTGTTTTATTTTTATTTTTTTTAGTTTTAATGATGGTCTGGCAGTTTGAGTACTCTATGCGGCCTACCCAAATATCCCTCCCCTAGTATTGTTCGTCGAATCGTTGAGCTCCTTAAGTTTTGAGTTATGCTACACGATAAATGACAAATGCGTGCACTGACTGGATAGATCCACTCAAATCTGTGTGGTTCTTTCCTCAAAAGACCATTTCAGACACCAATCTACATGGTCTCAAATGATCTGACCAAGATTATATCCGTATATTTATATACAATTGACATTAATGAATTGTATATACTCGTATTGTATAATGACATGAATATTTACTTTGTAAAGTATTATAATTATTGTTTTAATTTTATTATGGTAAATAAGATTTTACTATTTTATTAATAAAAAATAATAAAATGGTAAATGAGAAGACTATGTGGGTCCTTGTTTGTTTTTTCTTAGTTAGTTTTTATCATGGTGTTGCAGTTTGAGTACTATATTCGGCCTACCCAAATGTCCTTTCTTTGCTATTGTTCATTGAATCGTTGAGCTCCTTAAGTTCTGAGTTGAACTGCACGACTACTGACAAATGCGTGCACTGACTGGACAGGTCCCCTTAATCTGTGTGATTCTTTCATCAAAAGATCATTTCAGGCGCCAATCTACGTGGTCTTCACGTAATCTGACCAATTTTATGTCTGGACTTTAAAAGAGACTGGGACCTCTAAGTTTGTTTTTGCCATTCTTCTCAGAGTAGTCAGATAGGAAACGCCGACCTCTTCTAGTTTTTAAAATATGATTGACGTGTAAAAGTGTTTGTACTAACCTACTTACTGAAGTAAATCATTTATCATTAACACTTTGTAACTTATATTATGTTCACTCATCCTCCATAGATAACGAAGGATCCTCCGACCAGACGGGTGTTGGTGGGCAACTGACCGATTCTTGATGTCGGGACGTTGTATATATATGCTAGTCGCACGGTAAACTCTGCTTGCGCGATGCCGGGTTTTGCGTGAAGTCAGTGTGACGCGTAGTTCGCATGTGGCGATGTTGATGCCGCCACATGCACCAGTTGTTATATTCAGCAATTTTATTAGAAAGCAGTGGTGGCCCAGTGGGAACGGCCTCGACTTACGAGTTGTAGGTCGCAGGTTCGAACCCAGACAGGCGCTTTACTTTGTGTAAATTATTTCATCACCACTGCTCTCAAAACGGTGAAGGAAAACATCGTGAGGAAACCGGCATGTCCTAGAACTAAAAATTCGAAGACATGTGACATCCACCAACCCGCACTGGGCCTGCGTGGTGGATTACGGCCCACTCCCTCTCACAGAAAGAGGAGGCCTGTGTCCCAGCAGTGGGAACATTATAGGCTGATTATGTATTAGAAAGCCGTCGAAAGCCCACATGTTAAGCTATGGCCATTTTTGGGCTTTATACATAACATCACACCTATTGTCCCCGAAGGGCTATGCAGAGGTGTACTTATAAGACACCCACTTTTCATAAGATAAGTTAAAGTCCAATGTAATAGGGGACGGGCCTATTGCCATCAAACAGGCGCAAATCCAGAGTCCGTGCTGCTGGAGAAGTTACATGTTTATGAAATTATTCCACTATCCAAGTCACGCAAAACGATCACTGTACTTAATGACTACTAGTTCCAGTGTTGGTGTTGTGATGTCAGATCGCAGCAGTGCTGTCTCTGTCTACAATAGACTTTATAACGCATATGACTTCGCCATTTTTTGAGATATAAAAAAAATATTTTGCTAATTTGTTTTGTCGGTTTCGAAAAATCTAAATAAAAAAACAGTCAAATACGAGTACCCTATTGTTAAAGTGCTAAGACTCGGACTCTCTTTTAATTTCGTTATATATACTATTGCCATGAATTTTTTCACATCCAAAACCAACCATTTAGCTGGCAGGGGGCGGGGACACTTGACTCTAACAAAAAATAGCACTTTAAAGCTTAATATTACGCAAACGGATCCCTTAATTGAAAAATAGTTTTGCCAAACCCACAATATTTTTGAACGGCCTATCCAACGATACACCACACTATGGAATAGACGAGAAAGAAAAATATCATCCCCATTTCACGTGTAAGGGCACCGCTTGCGGCGGGTTTCACCCTAAAAAAAAATGTTTTCATAATTTTATTTTACCATTTTTTTGGCATGATTAATATGTATACCCATGCCAAATTACAGCTTTCTAGGACTAAGCGTCTCCGAGCTAAGCTGGGGACAGACGGACGGACGGACAGACAGACAGACAGACGGACATGGCGAAACTATAAGGGTTCCTTGTTTACTACGGAACCCTAAAAAGCATTCAAATACCCTATTGTTAATGTGCTAAGACTCGGAAAACCATAATACTTTTAAAGAAACGTTGCACTCTCTTAGCAACCCTAAAACCCGCACAGCTGTACACGAAAAGGTCAAGCACACGTTCTTTCGTTTTAAAAGACCTCTGGGATAGCAAACAACCGGAGCGCGACGTGAATGGGCCGCTTTAATGACCAACGCGTTTTAGTAACTATACTCAGTTGGTTTAGTTAGTAATACAAAGGTAAACAAAAAAAAACACGTAATGATTGAGCTGTCAAGTAACCGACTAAACGTAATACCTGTCACTTCAGTTTTCATGCTACGTCACGGTTGTACTCTTCAATTTAGCAACGTTTTATTTTGTTGACGTTTAGTGAACCTGACTTTTTAGGCTCTTTACAATAGACAGATTACAAAATATTATAGCATTGCTAAGTAAAAAGTTGTGTTCAAGCAGTTACATTTACGAAAAATAGTTTAAGAATATGCATTATGCTAAAGTTTAACATACTTACAGTAATAAAAGAGGAAACAATCGTAAAAATCAAAAACATTATGAGCCGTCACGGGACGCCTGGCAGATGTGAAACATCAAAATCAAACAAAAAAACATCGATAAAAAGGTCAGGGTCGCATAGCGCGGGGACCGCTCGCGCGGAGTGAGCGGTGAATCACCACGCGGCATGCGTCGCTCGCTAGTAATCGGTTTTACGTGCCCCTATAGATTTCACATCAAAATTAATTTAATTTGGTTATTAGTCATAACGTAGGCATTTTTAAACAAGATAGTGTCATCTATAAAAACCCTTTTCATGATTTGTTTACCTTTATTTAAATTGCCTAAACCAATGGAGTATAAGGGCTAGAGCGAAATTATAAACTTTTGTGACTCGACCCAAGGGATGGGGTTGTAGCGGCATCAACATCGTCACATGCGAACAACGCGTTACACTGACGTCACGCAAAATCCTGAATCGCGCAAGCAGAGTTTACCGCGCAACTAGCATATACAGGGTTATTTTTAAAACGTCAATAACCTCTTAAGGGGTCATTGTACTCATCATTATGAACAACTTTAACTATGCGACCAAACCTGAAATCACGAAAAAAATATCAGTTGTTCCCTAAATTTTAACGAATTATTCGAACATAAATGTAGGAAAACAGCGGGTTTTTTTTTCGCGATTTCAGTTTTGCTCACATAGTAAAAGTTGTTCATAATGATGAGTACAATGACCCCTTAAGAGGTCATTGACGTTTCAAAAATAACCCTGTATACAACATCCCGACATCAACCGTCGGGCAGTTGCCCACCAGACACAACACCCGTGTGGTCGTCCACCGTTTTGGGAGCAGTAGTGGTGAAATAATTTATGCTTAGTAAAGCACCTGTTAGGGTTCGAACCTTTTTTTTTTTTTTTTGGGTGGGAAGTTATCAAATAACTTCTCCCGCTCTGGGCTGAGCGGGAGGGCGTGTCAGACTTTTGCTGACTAAAACCCACCCGTGTTCCTTCATTTGCCTGTGTGCCAGGGCCACGATATCCCTTTCGGACAAACTCGCAACTCTGGCAGGCATTGGTCCTGACGGACCCCGTCAGTTGGTGCTGACATCTCTTTGAGGCGCGCGTGGAACACAACGCGCCGTCGACCCAGGCCTGGTCCTTATCGGACGGCGAGCTACCCATCGCTCTCCCTCCGCAAGCCCGCGCCTACGGTGGCCGGAAATCGGCTTGCAACTCGCGACGCCCGGGGCGTCTCCTGCGGCGACTAGAGGCGTGAGGGCGCGAACCTTGCCTCTCCCTCACTGCGTCAGGCGGAAGGTGAGGACGCCGTGGCGCCTCTCCAGCCACTCCTCAAAGAGGGGACTTATCGCCACAATTGTAGCGTGCCCAGCGCTAGGTTGCGACAATCGCACTCTCCATGCCGCCATGAGATCTCGCCGGAGTTCCGTCCGCTGTACCGTGATTTCTCGCGGCAGCGGAGTTTCACCCCGACGTTTCGCCTCCTCGCGCCACTCCCAGATGTGCGCGAGGACTTTTGCCTCCAGATCCCACGGCGGCAGTCCGGCAAGGAGGCTCGCCGCCTCACGGGAGACCGTGCGGTAACCCCGTACCAGCCTGATGGGCATGACTCTTTGGGACGCGTTCAACCGCTGGGCTGGTCACAGCCTCAGAGAACGCGCCCACACCGGTGCCCCGTAAAGGGCCATGGACCGCACGATCCCCGCGTAGAGCCTCCGGCAGGAAGCGCTTGGGCCCCCTAGATTGGGCAGAAGCCGCTTCAAAGCAGCCCCAGCCCTCTCCAGTCTGGGAGCCAAACGTCGGAAGTGCTCCACGAAGTTCCACCGTAGGGGAGGGTTCGAACCTAAGGCCTACAACTCGTAAGTCGCGATCATTACAACTGGGCCACCACTGCTAAATCTAATTAATTATTTAATATTATTACAGACAAGCGTTCGCGTAATGGAAAGTTCGGGTTAAGTTATCTGGAAGATTACTTCAGATATTCAGTTCTATTTTTTAATATCTCGTAGATTCAATTCTTTACTGTTACTCCTTTTTTATTGTAAGTCTTTTTTTATTGAAAAACTGTGCAAAAAGTTGAGCTTAAGGCCGCGTCCTAACCAACGCAACAGTTGCGCGAGTATGCGTACAGTAGTACCCAATTGATATGGCTTACCGATGTACCTGCGCAGAAGGTTAATTTTAAAAGTGCGGGAAATGCTATTGACCAATCGGCACGCTCCACGCACCGCGGTTCTTTTTCCTGTACCGCTATTGGTCGGCAGCTGCCGCCATGTTAGCGCGCGCCGCGTGGCATGTTTGTCAGCCGCCATACTTCTGATCGAGTGCACGCTAGCAGCTCCAGTGTATTATGAACCTTATAATAGTGACCTAAGGTTGATTGTAAGTTTTAAGCATTCTTTCGTTAATCTTCGGGGCCATACTTTCTTTTCTGTGCGAACGAAGATTCACGACGCGCCTTATCAATTGGGTACCACTTTACGTGCCTTTCATTTTGTTCGAGGAACCCGAATGCGTGGTCGCGTAGTCAGAGGACGCCTTCCGGTTTTCCGAACAAATGAGTCACTAACCGGGTGTAACCAAAAGCGACATATGTACAGTCCGCGAGGCATAAGCTGAGCTTTGCATTTTTGTGAGTGATTACAGTACAAGGGGTGAAGTGTGGAAGGTGCGCGGCGGAGTTGGGTCGCATACTCTACCACGTTACGTTGTTAAACACCTACACTATACAACATTAGTTTTTGTTTAAACTAAACCCGAAAAGGGGTCATTGTACTCATCATTTTGATTAGTTTTTTCTATGGGACCAACCTTGAAATCGCGAAACAAAAATCAGCTGTTCCCTACATTTGTGTTCATTTAAATCGACAAAATGGATGGAACAGTTGATTTTTATGTGCACTCACGCTCAGCTTAGGCCTCGCGTACTGTACGCGACAATTGGGTATTAGCACGACGCTCTCTTTTTATTATGACGCGACCATTATGTACGCGAACTCGCGCTCTCGTATTCGCGCGAACAATGTTTTCGGTTAGGACGCGGGGTAAATGTTGAGGATATTTTTGCGCCAATCTTGAAACCGAAAGCGACCGATTGTCAATTTTCATACATAGTAAATTACTATGTATGTAAATTGACATACGGCCGTTTTTGTAAATGCAACATGAAAGATTTCGCATAGCGCGTAGCTGTCAGCTACGAGTGCTACGTCGGCGTAGCTCGCGTAGCAGTGAATGGTCACATTTGTCGTAGCAACTGCTCCATTACTATTGATATTATTATAGGTAGGTATACAAATAGTATTCAGTATTCATTACTTAGCCATAATTATGAGATAAGTTAGAATGGCAATGGTTTAAACAATAGCTATACAAAAGTTATCAAATTTGATACCTGTATTTTAGGCTCTGTTGTAGACGGTTGGTAAATCTTACAAAGACTCGTCAAATTAAAATTTTTAAATAAAGCATTTTAGTAACGCAGTTAGCACCTTTTAACAAGCCTTTCTCCTTATTGGTAACCTTTAAAAAAAAAAACAACAGAATCTATTTCAATAGCGCCTATTATTTTTTTAATAGAAAATATTTCCACGGCTTTTTCAAAGCCTTTGTAGAAATAGCTTCCGTTATTCATTTCTAAATAATTGTGGAGCGGAGGATTTATTTCAAAAAAGACAATGGGATTACTTCTCTCGTTCAGTTTCTATGGCAACGAAATTCAATTACCGTGAAATCTTGGTTTTTGACGCTTCAATTAAAGTAACCACGGGTGTTGATAGCCTGTCTTGTTTAATCTGTTGTTAAATTTTATGAGTGTTCCTCTTAAACTCGTCTCTTGGGATGGCACAGACCTTTAACAGTTATTTTACCTTTGTCAGCAGTAACCCAACACCGCCTTATTGTTACGAGAATAAAGGTCACTGTCATTTTGACAGTAATTCAATATCAGAGGTAAAATAACTTTGAAAGGACCATAAATACAATAATAGCTTATGTCGTCGCAAAAGATTGGCCAGTCAACAAGGTTCTGATCAGGATTTCAAAGTCAAATTAAGTATTTCCAATAGCCACTTAGGCCCGTATTACAGAACGTCACTCAATACTCAAGCATTACTTAAAACTAGATTGAAGCCATTTGATTGGTTGAAACTAGTTTTAAGTAATGCTTGAGTATTGAGTGACATTCTGTAATACGGGCCTTAGAGGCACTTTTGAACGTCAAAACTAACGAAAAATAGAATTGTTTCTAGTCGCCCCTTCCAAAAGGTAGTTTCGTATGAAGAATAATGGGCAAAAACTCCACCTTTACTCTTTTAAAATGTTTTAAGTACAATATTTATTATAGGTACAATAATTATATACTTAATTATATGTGAAGACGATGCAACTAGAACAAAATTAATATACCACAATAGGTAAAATGCAATGACAGATAAATTAATTATGTGATAGATACATGGTGCTCGTGTGATCTGTGCGAGTCCCAATAAATGTTTTTTCTTTCTTTCTTTATATTTACAAACGTGAATAAAAAAAAAATATTAAAGATATACATTTTCTTAAAAAAAAATATCAGTGTGAGTTAAGGTAATCACAGAATGTAAAATAAATGTCATTAAAATAATAAATTATTCTTACATTTAAAATAACAACCAGTTTGATTTTGTGCCGACTCTGGATTGTCCTATGGAGCTGAACCAGCTCCATAGGATTCCAGTTCCAGATTTGCAGACCGTACTGCAGTATCCTCAGTTTAATTGCAAATAGGTAATATTATAAATGCGAAAGTGAGTTTGTTTGTTACGCTTTCACGCTAAAACGGCTGAACGGATTTCGACGAAATTTGGCACATGGGTAGACCATGATCTTGATTAGGACATAGGATACTTTTTACCCCGATATTTTCATGGCATCGATACTTATGCGGGTGAAACCGCGGAGCGCAGCTATAGTATACTTATTCAAAAACTCAAATTCGTTCACCTACATTCCAGGCCCAGACTAAACTGCTAGGTAGTTTAGGTGCGTGAAATTAAGCACAAGGGTTCCTTGTATAGAAAAGGTGAGCATTAACAAACGATTTTTGTCAATTCATCCCTTAAGGCGCTGACAAGAGGCAAATGATATAAGTAACCATGTCTTAAAAAAAAAATTGCAGAATCTATATAGTTTGTAGTAGCGGAAAAAATATATGTTATTCTTGAAAATATTTCTCAAAACTCAGTTGTTACCATAACACCTTGAAACCAACAGAAAAAAAACCTTGATACAAATTAACGGTAAACTAACCCTTCACTTTGAGTTTCAATCCAAAATATCTGTATTAAATAACGTCTTATTTGTATGCAGAGCTTGCTTGTTTTTTATTTTCGATTACATAACTAATTTTTGAGTAAATAGATACCTAATTGCTTCAAACTTTTCAATAAATTACAAGCGTTGTGTGCGTTTCTTTTTCTTTTGTATGCAGTCTGACACTGGCCATGGTTTAGCTGTTGTCAGCGTCACCAGGGGTAAATTGTGGATGAAAGTTCGTAAGGAAATCCAAAACTTATGCTGATGGGAAACACTATAGAGCGCACGGCTTGTTTATAATAAATTGCATTACATTATAGGTACATTTGTATGTCATGGATTTCCGCAAGGTACCTACCCCCTAATTCTATATCTTATCTTGATAACTAGTTATTGTGCAACTAACCATACAGCTAACAACAGATTTGACAGCAATTTACTGATCAGATTCGATTGATCAGTTCGACTTTCAAATCAGAAACTCAGCCTCTTAAAAACCGGAGATTAGCTGCGATTTGAAAGCGAAGTCGTCCATGAAATAGCTAATATTCTCCCGCCCTTGCACTTGACCCGAATTCAGGGAAGATAAGATTTCCTGACTTACAGCTACGCCGTGTGTGCGAGATTGCATCGGTTTCTGCAAAATATTGCGCTAGCAATATTTTCAATCACTACGTTATTTTGGAGAACGAGGTTTTGAAACGGTTTTGGCTAAATGGAATGTTTAAATAAATTCTAAGAATTGTTAGATTGAATGGAGTAGGTAAACCGTATCGAAAAATAGATAGCAAGAAAAAAAAATAATACTTTAGCAAATGTACAGAGGTAGGCGTAAAAAATAAAATAATTGTTTTTTTTCTCTTTGTTTTTTTTTGTTACTATTTTCATTTATTACATACATATTGATTATATTTTTAAATATTTTTATAAAAAACATTTAAAAATACAAAAAACAGTAGTCCATCGGCATCAGGAACAAGGTCCAAGCTGCCGGTGGTTAGGGCTCTAGAGAGAGGAACCTCCTCACTATGCGTGCCGTGTCGAGGAGTACTGCTTTCTGAATCAAGCCCTTGACCCAGCCGCGTTATGAGAGGCTCCTGACGTGTTGGTCGAGGCTCTTCGCTATTAGGCCATTGACCGTAATGATTATCGGTACAATGATTGCAGAGTCCACATCCCACATGTCGACAACCTCGTGTGCTAAGTCAATATACTTTATCTTTTTATCATTCTCAGCTTTCACGAGATTCTCGTCATGAGGGACAGTGATATCAACAATTATTGCACGGCGCTCTCGTCGATCTATCACCACAATATCAGGTTTATTGGCTACAATAGTCCTGTCAGTGATGATAGATCGATCCCAGTACAATGTGACATGCCCATTCTCGAGCACTGGGTCGGGCACATACCTGTAGTATGGTACTTCGATTTCCACAAGGTTGTACTGCAAGGCAAGTTGCTGGTGGATAATCCTAGCCACTAGATTGTGTCTGTGCAAGTACTCGCCGTTAGCAAGATGAGAACAACCGGAAACAATATGTCGGATTGATTCACCTTGACGGTGGCATGCCCGACAGATGTCAACCGTACCGTCCTTGACAATGTATTTTTATTCCGATAATTATTGGTCATAATAACTTCATCCATAATCGCACAGACAAAACCTTCGGTTTCCCCGAAGAGGTCGCCGAAACTTAGCCAGGATACAGACGCCAAAAAGTCTACATCAGGCCCATGGAGGGCCCGAAAAAGCGTCCGTGAAGCTCTTTGCCTTGCCATACTTCCTGACGATCGTTGGTATCAAGTACTGCAGGTTTGCGCCAGTTCTCTTTTGCCAATGAGAGGGGGGTAAGGCCCTAGTCCACTGCGACCACATCTCGGTGCATCCCCACGTCAGTTTGAAGAAAATATTCTGTGAGACTGCAAATCTCGCGGTTGTGGAGGGTTTTAGCATTTAAGAAGCCTCGACCCCCACACTTTCGCGAGATGTACAGTCTCATTATTGATGACCGTGGGTGATGCATCCGATATGCCGTCAGCAATGTACGGACCTTCCTATCCATTTGAGTATGCCGAAAGAATACATTAAAACCGGCATGACCCAACCGTTGAGAAGGCACGCACCTTGTTTCCGCCTGATAAAAGACTATTTAACACTTTATTCAGGCGGCCAAAGAATTACTATTATTATAATGATTTTTTTTATTTAATTTGACCTGGACTAAATGTTTTGATGTGTCATTTCCATAAAATACTAGTTTGTACCACATGATAAGAGGAATTAAAGGACAAATAGAGCAAAATAGTTACTCAGTGGTACCCAAGAAATTGCCAAAGAGGTAGACCACAGAAAAGAGATGATTACATCAGATAGTTCGCTGGGGCAGAGTGGCCAGAGAGAGACGGGAATGGAGAAGGACTGAGGAAGCCTTTACCAACTGGCAAACGGAAATACAAAAAAAACCAACGCCAAATACGAGACTGTCGACTACACTTTACGTTTGTCCGACTAAAAGGCCTGAATAATCTGTGATATAAAATGAAATGCTGTTGAAAAGAAAGAATAATTGCTGTTCGTTGGTAGCGCATCACTTCAGAACGGCTGAACCGATTTGGCAAATTGTTAAAAATGTTCGTAATAGTCCGAATCAAGTTCTTACGGGAAGAAAAATTTGTAACGTGGCCGGGAAAATAGGCATTGGCAATTTCCGATCCGTCGCCGCACCGCCGCACCGCCGCACCTGCACCATGTAGGTCTGCCATTAAATGTAGGTATATTAAGTACATACCTAAGTAACACTTTGATTTTTGATGTGAAACATCTATAGCCGCACGTAAACCCGATTGCCGGCGGGGCGACGCATGCCGCGTGGCGACGCCTCGCCCCTATACAGTCTATATGTAGTAGTGTGTAAATAATTTCGATGTTTCACATCTGCCAGGCGTCCCGTCACGGCTCATTTTTTTTGGTTAAAGTTAATATCATAAGGTAGGTATACCAACATTAAAATTAAAAGCAGACGTCTTTACAGTTTCGTCGGCAATGCTTTACTGAACTGTGATCGTTGCTTTACTATTTAACTCGGCATCAATGTGGTGTACATATGGTTCCAGTGCAGCAACGTTCCGGCGCCGCGCGCCGGTGCGGTTCCAGCGTCGTGTACAGGAAGCCTAATTGTAGTTCCAGCCATAGTATCCTGCAGAGTCAGGCACTCGTGATTAAGATGCCGCCAAATATAAAATTAGTTCTTGATGAAGCGGTAAAACATGTTTGACAGATATTTCTTTTAATTTGAAAGACCGTTTGTGTGATAAAACTTGGTTGCTCTGACTATCGTTCATGGCAGATATGTTTCAAAAGCTGAACGAACTAAATTAGTCATTACAAGATAAACAGACCACAGTGTTCAATGATAGTAACAAAATAACCGCTTTCAAAAGAAAATTAGTTTTTTGATTTTTTTGTCAGTAAGACAGAAATACATAAATATAGAGATAGATAATACATAGAAAGCTATTCATCGGTCAGTGAGTTCGTAAGCGACTCAGATATATTTCAAAATTATATGTTTGGGGAATTAGTCTAATATCTCAATCCTGTGCACGCATCTGTTGAGACGTACTTTCCCGAAGAACATAATACAACATTTTAAATGAATTCATGGATTCAAAACCTTTTCGTATCCAACTTGCAAAAGCCCGAAAGTATGTCAAACGAGATTTCTGAATTATTTTTAGAAATAACAACAGACACAACCATGGAACCACGGTTCATAACAATGCCTCATTTTCAATTTTTGCTGTAAGATCCGTGATGAATATCCAAAACTTGCCACAAAGGCCCTTCCTTGCCACAAAGAAATGTTCTTCTAAAATCAAAATCAAAAGTCATTTATTCAAACTAGGCTGAGAATCAGCACTTTTCGAACGTCAAAAATTACATGAGACAGTCCCCCAAAAACGCCCACCCTTCACCACTTCCTAGTGCTTTAGCTGGGAAGAAGTGGCGCAACAAACTCCCCAGATTGAGATTCTCCCGTTGCTAACAACATACTTGTACGAAACAGGATTAAGGATCGAAAAGGATACGGCACGGTTGGCGCAGTGGTTAAGCGATTGACTGCTGCGCTGCGTGTTGCGGGTTCGATTCCCGCACGGAACAAATATTTGTATGACCTACAAGTAGTTGTTCCGGGTCTGGCTGGTGAAAAAAAAAATTCTTAGTGTGGGGCAACGTTTAAAAAAAAAGGATTCTCAACCTAGCAGCTACTAAAACAAAATACCGCAATAGACTGAATTTCGATCCTGACATTCTTCACTTCAACACTCTTCTATCTCCGATCTTTCATCAATTGTTTGATACAATTGATGAAAAGTAAAAAACTATTTCAAACCTCCCATCCCAGGAAAACGCTGGGCAGATTGATGAACATTTGCATCTAGCAAATGTTCATCAATCTGCCCAGCGTTTTCCTAACTATCTTGGGGTCGGCTTCCAGCCTAACCAGGTACAGCTAAATGCCAGTATTTTACATGGAGCGACTGCCTATCTGACCTCCACAACCCAGTTACTGGGTAATACGATACCCCTTGGTAAGACTGGTTGTCAGACTTTCGGGCTTCTGACGACCCGTAACGACTGTCAAAGATCCACGAATGACAGCCGGGACCAACGTCTTTACGTGCTTTCCGAGGCACGGAGGAGTCTCGGTATGTAAAGGTGGTCACCCATCCACGGACCAACCCCGGCAACCGTAGCTTAACCTGATGGATCGACCCTTGCGGCTGTTATAACTTGGCCACAAGCTCCCCCCTAGATGTAAATGTTAATATTTCGTTTCCCAAAAGGGTTCCGTCGCCAACAATGTTTGAGATCCGCTGCTCTAGTTAAGACGCTGACAACACCTAAACCGCGGTCACTATCAGACTGCATACAAAAAAAAGAGAAGTACACAGACACAACGCTTGCAATTTATTGCAAAAAATGAAGCTTTTTCATTTATAGTAGTTTATTTCCACAAAGCGGCACGGAAGTGCATACTTCGAAGACACGGAAGCGTCGGGTGCGCCATCTTCGACGTAGACACCATGGCTTGTCTGCGCGAAGTGGCGCACCTCTGCCACTAGCAAATCTTTGTCCAGCAGGTGTAGATCGTGATGCACAGGTAGCAGCATCCACCGCAACCGCCACCGCCACCGCAACAACCGTAGAATAGGTCGAAAGTAAACCAAAGTAACTTTTTTAGTAATTTTTAAAAAAGATACGTTTTTTTGGAACTTTTTATTAATGTGTGTATCAAACGAGCGATTTGAGTGTATGTCGGGATAGGTTCAGACATCAGAAGTAATACTCAGATACGGCAATACAGAAATATATTTCAATCGAACAATCAGTTATTTTAATTCGCATTAATTTACATTACTACTACTGGGTCTAATTAATTAGGCTTGCAACAGTAAATTAACCCTATCGCGCATGATTCGACTTTCGTCCGGAGACAGTCTGTAAGAACGTCTTTGCACTGTACGATTAGGGTCTATAAATCTTACTTTCAAATAGGCATTGCAATCAAATATTCGAATACCGAGTTGTACGAGTAAATAACTCGCACATCACTTGAACAGTTCAAACATTCGAACAAGGCTGAAGAAGTATTCGAATACTAAAAATTATCGAACATTTACAATCCCTACCTCCAATTCACCAGTGTTAACACGTGTTGTCGGAAAACCGTTACTAAAAAAGTCCAGAGTATAATTCTAAGATGTTTACAAGGTCACGTCTTCTATCAACTGGTAAAATCAAATTTGGTCATCTCCAAAAAAAACGAAAATAAGTTAAGAACGTTATTTTTTAAAAACAAAGTATTTTATCGCTTGTCATTTACAAAAGTAGTCAAATCCACTTAAATTAAGGCAAAAACCGGTTACCACCGGTATCTAACTCAAGTCAAATCCTTCGAAGTTTATTAACAAATTTAGTCAAATCCTTTCAGTCAATCAGGAGCGAGACGTCAAATCCTTTCAGCCAATCAGGAGCGCGAGATTGTTTTAACTGACAGAGGTTTAAAATGACCATCTTTCTCAGTGTTGGTAACGAGTTGACTCTGTACTTATTTCGTGCCGAATTTGAATTGATTTACTACGTTAAAATGGATAATGTGAACATTTTAGTCAAAGAAACAACCCCTCAGTTATCACGAAAAAGAAAACGACAAGAATCCAATCGACACAATTAATTATTGCCGTAGTCTGAATAGCTTTACACACGTTTATAGTTCTAGAACCACAAACCGTTATTTAAAATGACTCGACTCAATACGATGTTACGATGCAAGTACTTATCTAGCAAAACTTGGAATCGAATCTCCGTCGCGAAATCGTTAATTTCTGCCTGACACAGCAATTGCAAAGTATTATTGATATTTTTATTGCCTATACCTAGTAAAGGTACCACATCATTTACTCTTCTACCTCTAAATTTACAAGTAATTCTCTCCTTCATTAAAGACGATGTGTGCGGACGCGTCACGGTCGAATGAGACTAATGGACTTAGTGTACAGGCGGTAGATGACAAACTTCCGATGATTTTAGAAATTAAGGCTTCCATGCCGTTACTAAACAAAAGCATCTGGTCTTGCATGATATTGGAAGGTGAGTCTCCAGAAGTGGGGTGGTCTTCGTATCCCACTTCTGAAGAAGTAATACTCAGATATGGCAATACAGAAATATATTTCAATCGAACAATCAGTTATTTTAAATAGAGAGAATATAGAAACTAAATATAATTAATTAAATAACTAATAATGGTAGTGGCGGTCACATAGGGCAGTACTGACTGTCAGGGACAGTGGTCCATGCACCCACCGCAATAAGGATAGTACTAATTTGTCGGAGACAGCGTTCCATATCCAATAACCGGGCAGTACTGACTGTCGAGAGACAGTGGTCCGTGCACCCAGACGCATCCGTTCAAAATGCGTACCGACTCAACAGCGTAGCTCCTTATAAAGGCGATCCGCTAGTGGGGGGTAACGTTACAATATTTCACTCAATTGACTTCAAGTTCTAAATGATTTGAATTCATATTTTCATAATTAATTATTACTTGTTTATTGCTGTGCTGTGTCACGCTGAGCAGTCATTAAATCAATCTGTTTTTGCTATCTATATTGGGCCACCAAGATACAGGCTGTGCCTAGTTTGGGGCCCACGGCTATATCTACGTAAGCACTCCTTCAATTAAAATTGTTCCTATTTATAAATGTTTCCTAACTTGTGTGTGTCAATAAATTGATTTTATTTTTTATTTTAAGTGTTTTAAGTCAAATGACCGATAGAATGAATGATTGTCTATGGTGCACGTTCCACTAGCGCCATCTAGTCGCCGCCTCTCGCAGCTGTTAAACAATATGGCTTCCGTCATGTACAAGCAATTATCTATTTACTCAAAAATGAGTTGAGTAATCGAAAATAAAAAACAACCAAGTTCTGCATACAAATAAGACGTTCTTGTTATTAATAAAATAAGTACCGGTAACGTACGGTTGACGTTGATATTTAATACAGATATTTTGGATTGAATTTGAAACTCAAAGTAAAGGGGATTTTTTGTTTCTAAACGTGTTTTGGTAACAACCAAGCTCTGAGAAATATGTTCAAGAATAACACATATTTTTTCCGCTACCACAAACTGTATAGATTTGGCAATTTTTTTGTTTAAGACAAACCTACTTTTGTCATTTGCCTCTTGTCAGCGCCTTAATGAGACTCCACTGGCTTATTGAAGCTCGATACTAAATTACATTTTGATATCCTTGTGTCGGGACTGTTGTTCACTTTAGGCATTTCCAGTACAGCGCTTATAAGCCTCATAAGCCTTAGAAATAAATTTTGTTATTTAATATTCTGCCTTCGTATCTAATTTACATTTGTTTTAATAAAGCAACTCTTCTTTTATGAATGTAATAAAAGGCGACACAGATTATGTCAATATGACGAGCAGCAGCACACTGCGCTATGACTACCCAGGTTTCTGATTGTGAAAAATACAATGTTCTTCCCAATGACGTATTATAAATAGACGCGTCATACACGAACATTAGTGCACTTAAAAACAGTGTAAGCCATGAATGTAGTTCTATACTTGCGTACAATCATACAGTGTGCGAAGAAAAGGAAAGACCTATACCGATAACCGTTGTTAGAAAGAGATGAACATACATATTTAGTTACGTCAATAGCTGCTGCATGTTCATTGGCGCGTACGCGTCGGTCGCAGCAGTCAGGAAAAATGGCTGACTGGCTGTTTTTCTGTACTCCCACAGTAGTAGTGTAATTTGTACATCGTGTATAGACACGTGAAGGCATTTTCTTCACAAATAATTGCTGAGAATTGCGAGTGATTGTGCATGTAGCCGCGTCACTGGATGGCGCGCGACTAATTCCAATTCGGGCAATTGCCTTGCTTTTACTTTGCCATTATTGAGCGCGGGTAACGCATCTAAAGGTAATACATCATTGGTTCTTCCAAGTTAGTTCTTAAAGTGAATCCGCAGCTGTAGCCCGTGAAATTCAAATTTACTTACGTTTTTTGCAATTTGCAGGCCAGGTCAGGTTTTATTTTGATCAAAATATGATTCGCGATATATTTATAGATTTGTATTACAGAATTATAATTAATCATTAGAATCATTAATACATGCATCTCTTTAAGTCCGATTTGTTTCATTGAATTAATTTTTCATGAAATCATGACATTGGGGAACAAATCTAACTTAGAGAGATGTATTAATGATTCTAATTCTGTAAATACATTTCTGTTGCTATCCTGTCGAAGTCATGTTGAACTTCATCCGCCTTATTACAAAACAAGGTCTATATTTTGAAATGGCTTTAAACATGGAGCCAGTTTTTGTAATAAGAACGTAACAGTGATTGAAATACCATTCTTTATACAAAACTGAAAACTTAGTTCGGTACTAAGTTGACAGTTTTGTGTTTAGGAACTTTACCATAGTCGGAATAAAGTTCGAAAATCAATAATGGCTCCATGTTTTAAACCTGGGTCTGAAGATAAACCTTGTTTTGTAATAAGGGGGCATTTGTTTTAAAGTTCGACTATAGAAACGAATTCACTTGTCCTTTTTTTTTATTAATGGCGGTTTCACACCTCGCTTCCGTTCGAATTTCAAATTGATGTTTAGAGAGATGATAGTACGTTTGTCACATTGTATTATACTATCGTGCTAGATGATGCTTAAGCATCATAATCAGCCTATATCGTTCCCACTGTCACATGCCTTCTCTCTGTGAGAGAGAACGGGCCGTAATCCACCACGCGGTCCTAGTGTGGATTGGTGTATGTCACATGTCTTCGAATGAAACATTCTTGGTTTGCTCACGATGTTTTCCTTCACCGTTTTGAGAGCAGTGGCACGACCACTGTGATGAAATAAATTACACAAAGTAATTAAATCTGGCTTCGAACCCACGACCTACATACAACTCGTAAGTTGGAGCTGTTACCTCTGGGCCATCTCTGTAGCGGGCCGAGCACGGGCGTGCCAAGACGTTTGTGACAAGACATGATAAATTATGTCATGTCAATTTGTACTAGCATTTTATGACAAAACAGTTTTATCGCTCAAACTGTGATAAAACCCGTCCCGCTGCACTGTACACAGACCGCCTTATTACAAAACAAGATTTATATTTGACATGGCTTAGACCATGGAGCCAGTTTTTGTAATGAGAACGTAACAGTGATTGAAATACCGTTCTTTATACAAAACTGAAAACTTAGTTCGGTACTAAGTTGTCAGTTTTGTGTTCAGGAACTTTACCATAGTCGGAATAAAGTTCGAAATTCAATAATGGCTCCATGTTTTAAACCTGGGTCTGAAGATAAACCTTGTTTTGTAATAAGGGGGATAAGGATAATGTTTAGGGCCGTTTTAATCAAAAATAGAAAAGCATTCAGTTCCAAATCTAAGTATTTGTCTAAGTATCTCTTTATTGTTTTTATTTATGACGACAATTCCGCCACATTATCACATTTTGATGGCCGTGACGCATACATTTTACTGTATTATTCATGAATCTCTAATACCAGCTATGTTATTGCAGTGAGGGCGTCAAATAACAGGCGTCGGTCGTACAAATCAGGATGCTTTGTTTGCATAGTAAAACGTGTGTCGTCACATATAAGGTTACGTATATTAAATGTGTGGTGACATGTTTGTTGATTTAGGATCTTTGATCTTGTGTTTCACATAGGGATAAACTTTTCCATTAAAACGCAATGTAAATGCAAAGCATATTTATTAGGTATATTGAAGAACATTGTCGTGAACTTGCAGGTGTTGTCAACTCCTGGACTATACTGGAGCTAGTTGTTAGTTTCCTGTGAGGAAATTGCTAAGAGTTCCAAAGAGTTCAAAAATTTCAAACATTCCTCAAAATGTTTTTTTCATCTCTATTGTAACCGCTTTGAAACCTGGTCTTTAATGTCATGATAAAACACGATAGCCCAATGGATGAGTCGTCAGACTCGCCATCGAGAGCTCGTGAGTTTGAATCCAATTTTGGTGCACAACCATTTGGAAGAGTTAATAACTTTGTACCCATATCACGATGTATATAAATTATTTATTTCGATATTAACTAACAGATTATTAAAATTAAAATATAATAATCTAACCAAACTAAAACAGTTAACAAACTAAAATATTG